>JAVTVJ010000317.1:0-1330530 GCA_034509425.1 Eopsaltria australis | reverse complement strand
GTCTCCTTCAGCAGTGAAAATCATTTGGTCTTGGATGATGTGGATATTGGCAAGTCTAATGCTGCTCCAGGAGAAAAAAGGGATCACTGTCCTCCTGGAATGACTGGGACAGGGCTGGCACAGAGGTGCTGCTGTGGCTGGGGTGCCCCATGCAGTGGGAATTGCTGAAAAACACAACCCTGCCCTTTCTCCCCTGTGTGACAGAGGCCCCAAAATGCACAGTGGGGTCTCAATCCCTCCTGGGCTCCCTCAGGCAGCCCCAGGGTCAGACCCACAGGGTGCCCACTCCTCCCCTCCTGGAGGATGCTCCCCTCAGTCACAGCCTGCACCAGGGCTGTCCCTTAGAGCTGGGATTAAGCCATGAACCGAAACTTTTCTGACACCACCTGATGGGCTGGGGTTGCTCCAAACCCACAGATGTGATGTCTCTGCAGAGTGGCTGCTGCTGTTCTATGTCACGGGGCTCCAAACCAGCACCTCACACACAAGAGAGGGTGAGCAAACCATTCCCACTCCCCCCCAATCCCAGCTCTGCTCAGCCTGGAACCCCAAAACCCACAGATCCCACCCCATGTCCTCAGACACGGGGGGAGAGGCTGGTGCAGAAGTGCCCCAGTGCTTCCAAACTGATTTTTGCACTTACAGAAACACCAGTAGGGATTACTTGTTTAAAACCTCCTTCTCATGGATAATCAGATCACACTTGAAAAGAGCCTCCGGGTCTGCAGTTACAATTATTTCATTAGGATGTGAGACTCCAGACCATCCCAGAGCTCGGGAAGCTGCTGCCTGCACAGGTCCAAGCACGCTGCCCAGGGAAGAGGTCCTTAGTGCTAATTGCCAGTGCCAACCCCAGCCATTAGGAAATTACTGCTAATGCAGCTCACAACAGCTTTTATAAGGCACTATTAAGGAATTCATCAGAAAGCAGAACCAAATAAAGCAAAAAGCGATTAAAGAAAAACAAAACTCGCCCCAAACTGCAGCATCAGCAGGAACAAGAGCTGGAGCTGTTGTGTGAGTGCAGCAGCCCCAAAGCTGAGCCTGGAGCTCCCTTTGGTGCTGGGACTCTCCCCAAATACCCTGGGATGAGAGGAGGGCTCAGTTGTGGCTCATTCCCCGCTGGCAGCTCCCTGTGGAGTCACAGCTGGTCCCCTGCAGCTGCAGCCCTGCTCGGGGAACCATCCTGTGCCAGACGTGGGAGCAGGGCCAGGGGTCCCCTTGGGGACATCCAGCTGGGGTGCTGGGCCTGAGTGTGTCCCCAGGGGCCTCTGGAGTCCTTCTACGAAAGGGGAGGAAACTGAGGTTGGGCCTGGGGGTATTTTTTCAAAAGTCTGATAAAAATAACTCTTTGAAGGGGTGAGGAAGAGGAAGGACAGCTTGTGCTGGAGAGGTGTCACCCAGAGGGCCTGGCAGCTCCAAGTGGCACAAGGACACAGGGCTGGAGCTGTGACTCATGACTTTCTGGCGTTCCATCCCGGTGTCGGTGTCACATTTCCAGGATTATATTTTATTCATAAAAATTGCTGTGCTCACAGCCCTGCCTGGCAGAGCCGGGCTGAGCTTGGGGCTGCTCTGCTCTGCACCATCGGGGGGTTCCAGCTCTGTGAGGACTGCTGGAAGTTAAATTTAATCTGCAAAACTGGGTGAGAGTCCCCAGGCTCCCCTCCACGACCTGGATCATGGGTGCCTTCATGGCATGTGGGTGCTGGGCCAGGGTTTAGAGCACGTGGTGGGTGTTGTTGGTAACCACGTCCCAAATGAGCTGGGATGGAACACGTGAGGCTGTATTTTTAACTCCGGGGTCCTGCTGACATGGAAAACTGGGTGCCTGGCCCAGGTGCTGCACAGATCGATGGAAAATTTCCCATCACCCATCGCCACCTCGGCTCTGCTGACCCCAGGCACTGCAGGGTGACAGCAAATGCTGCTTTGCCCCCAGGAATGGGTTTAAGGCTGCGCCCAGAACCCAGCAGAAACCACTTCCCGTTGCCCTGGGAAGTGCCTCCCCATGGAGCTGCACGTGGGGAGCTGGCAAGATGGAAATGGGGATGGGGCAAACCCAGCTTGCTCAGCTCAGAGCTTGGTTTAGCATCCCCAGGCAGGAAGAACATTTTCAACCCCTTGGCTAAGGATGGGATGAGCCCATGGTCCTCGCCAGGCTCGGTGCCTCCCCAGAGGCAACTCCCACAGAGTTGACTGGGACTTGGAATTCACCCATCACTGCAGGCATCCCCACACACCACTCTTGTCCTTGCCTTCATGGGGATGACCTGTGCCAGGCTGGGAGGTGGCACATGGTGACATCCCCCTCCTCCCCACCACCCTCCTGCAGCCCTACACCCACCCCAGCAGCTCAGCCGAGACAAGCAGAGGCTAAGAACATCAACTGGGTTTTATTCCTCAGGTCTGACAAGTAAAAGCACAAATTCTCTTTGGAAATAAGGAAAAATACACAACCAACACCAAAACCCCAAACCAACGTTCAAAGCACGCAGACATTTCTCAGGATGGAGGCCACGCCATCGAGCTGCGCCACCGGACGCGTGTCCTTCGCAGAGATGTAGTTTAAAAAAAAAAATAAAACAACAAAACAACTCATGGAGGAGGAAAAGACACAGAGCTACGGGTTTCCATGTCAATTTTAAAGAAAAAAAAAAAAAAAAAAAAACAGGCCCTTTTTTGCTACTGTTATAAATATCCCATCCGAGCGACTCGGAGCGAACAATAACCATAAGGAGGAACATCCTTTCTGCTTGGCCCCGTGGGCACAAAAATCTCTACGGGCACCTCAGACCGCTACAAGCCCTCGGGGACGGTGGCCTGGCACCCGCTGTGTGCCCCGGCTCTCGCTGGGGTGGCGGGTGCTGCCATCCCTGCGAGCCAGCGGCACCCGTCACCCTTGCCCGAGGCGCCGCCGGGGACCGGGGAGCGGGGGAAGGGGACAAGGGACAGGGGTGCCGGGCCGCGGGAGGGCCGCGGGTGGCAGCTCAGGTGCAGGTGGCCTCCTGGCTCTCGACGGGGATCTCGCTGCCGCCGCTGCCCTCGCCGTACTGCTGGTAGGGGGGGATCTGGGGCGCCTCGATGATCAGCAGCCCCTCCGGGGACAAGGAGGCGAACACCGTGATGGGATCCACCTCGTAGGGCAGCCTGCAGGGGGGCAGGAGAGACGGGATGGGTTAGGATGCTGCAGCCCTGGTGGATGCCGACCCTCGGACCCCCAGCCCGCGGGGAACCCAGCGGTGCCGAGGCAGCAGCGCCGGCGCCCCGGCAAAGCCTCTGTTATTACTGGAGCGCCTGGGAATGTGCGGGGGATATTTAGAGCGGGCTGCTGGCCGGCCTGGCCCCCGTGGGAGCTCTGTTTAATCTCCCCGGCAGATGTGTTTGACGGGATGTCAGCGGCGCTTGCACGGCGCGGAGCGGAGTAAATCCCGCAGCCCACGTCAGCCGCGAGCCTTGCCCCTAAAAGGAGCCCGAGCGCCGAGAGCAGCGAGCGCGGGGCTCGCCCCAGCGTTCCCGTGGGAGTCCGGGATGCACGGGGCTCCTTCAGGCTGGAAAAGCAAAGCTGAGCCGCTGCCAGCCGAGGAAACCCTTCCCATGCCCTGGGCTTTGATGCTTTTCGCTGTTAACCCCGCGGGTGGGGTCTGCCCCCCACATCGGCCGGGGCTCGCCGGCCTCTGGGCTCGCCTTTGCGGTTGTTGTTGTTGTTGCCAAAGCGAGCCGTGGGTGAGTCAAGGCGATAGCGATCGCACTGACATCACGGAGATGCGGAGATAGGCGGGGATGCGCTCCGGGGCTGCCTGTGGTGCCAGCCGTGCCCTGCTGCTCCCCGGGGGCGGCTCCTCCCCGCTCCCCTCGCC
This sequence comes from Eopsaltria australis, assembly GCA_034509425.1. NCBI lineage: Eukaryota > Metazoa > Chordata > Aves > Passeriformes > Petroicidae > Eopsaltria > Eopsaltria australis. Next base: position 1,326,670 of record JAVTVJ010000317.1, on the reverse strand, counting down.
CCGGCCGGCCCCAGACGCAGCCCCGGGCGCGCAGGAGACTGACAGAGCGCCTCAAAAAAGGCCTCCTCCTCCTTTCCTTCCCTTGGGAAATCGCTCTGTGGCCCGACCCAGCCAGGCACGTGCTGCAGAAGGGCAGATTTTGGGGTGGAAGGAGTCCCTGCGTGTGTGAGCTGGGGCGCGGGGACTGGCAAAGCTCAGCCAGGCCAGCCGGTACCTACTGGATTTTCTTGGTGAAGTTCTTGGAGACGATCCCTCCTTCCACCTGCTGCTCCTCGTGTTTGCCTGCAGGGAAGGCCAACACCCCACATCAGCACCTCACCAGGAGATTGTTTTTTTTCCCCAAAAAACAGCAGCAACTAAACCCACCAGGAAAGTTTTCCGAGCAGCTGTTTCCCTGCCCCAGTGCAAACCCTTCCTCCAGGGAGGGCTCAGGGAGCCTCTCCATGTGGGGAAAGGGATGCTGGACACAGCACAGCTGTATTTCCAGTGGAAAACTGGGGTCTCACAGGCTGCCAAGAGCTGGGGCTTAAGAAAATAAACAAATAATAAAACCTGTGTAGGTGGCAGCATCCCCTTGGCCCCACTCCCCAGGACGGGCTCCTTTCCACCACTCTGTGGGGTCGGTGTGCCTGGAGCATCAGCCAGAGGCTGCCTGGACCCCCCTGACCTGTGGTTTTTTCCCCCGTGGTGCAGTGAGCTCCAAATAAACACCCAGAGCTGTGTTTGGTGGCAGCTCCCAGCCCTCCCTGGTGATCCCAGCCCGGAGGAACCAGGGACAATGGGGAATGTCAGTGCCAGGCCGGTGGGGCACTGAGAGCAGTCGTGAGCACCCCAAACGTGCTGGACTCCAGTACCCACTGTTCCCTCCATTAATTGACTTTTCAGGGAGGTGTTTCTGGCCGGCTCAGAGCCGGGCTGGGCTGGGGGCTGTGAAGCAGCTGCTCCCTTCTTCCAGCCTCTCCCTCGGCCCCTTTAAAGGGAATCTCCGTCCGTGCCGGCCTCACCCTGGCTATAATTAACCGAGCAGAGCTGGGGCCCCTCTTGGCCGCTCGCTGCAGGGCAGAAAGCAGGGAGATTTACCCCAAAGGACACGTGTCCCTTCTCATTTTGGCAGCAAACCACCGTGGCTCGTGAGCCAGATCCCCCCGTGACACCCAAACTGCCCCAGAGCCCCGCTGCAGCCCTCCCCTGCTCCCGAGCACGGGGCTGCCGCCGCCACCTTAAAATAAAGGCGAGTTTGGCATTTTGCAGCAAGCCCTTGAGCTGGCAGTGCCACCTCGGCTCTCACCTGACACCTCCACGTAGCCATCCTTGGTTTTGACCGTGAGCTCCTCGGGTTTGAAGCTGTGCACGTTGACACACACCTTCCAGGGCTCGCGGGGAAAGGGCGCGGGGCTGCGGCTCTCGGGGTACCCCCCGAAGTGGGCGCCGTAGGCGGGGGCCATGGGGGGGGCGCGGCCGAGGCCGGCGCGCAGGGGGCCCGGCCAGGTGGTGGTGAGCCGGGGCCGAGCCCAGTCGGGCCAGTCCGCCGTCAGGTCCCCGGGGAAGGGCGACAAGCCGAAGTCATCGTCCAGCAGGCGGGAGGTCAGGCCGGGCTCCCGGAAAGGGTCGCGGAGGCTGCGCCGGCCGGGGTAATGGCAGGAGAAGGGCATCTGGCTATCGGCCATGGTTTCCTTCGGAGGGGTCTGAGCGCGTCCCCGGGGCTCTCCGACGGAGCCTCAGCCTCTGTGTGGCTGCTCCTGGCTGCAAACTTCCCCCGGGAGCCTGTCCCGGAGGAGACGCATCCACCCCGGGTGGGACGTGGGTGCGCGGGGACGGTCCCTCCTTCCCGGCACCAGGTGAAGGACGAGGAGAAAAATCAATTCGGGCTGAATCACCGGGAGCTGGAGGAGCGCAGGAAGGACGGAGGGAGCTCTCTGGCCGCGAGAAAACGCTTCCTGTCTGGCTGCGATCCCAGGACTGGGAGAGGAAAATAAAACTTCTTGACAGGAGAGAGAGAGAAAAAAATAATAAAACCAAATATCCCGAGATTAAAAAGCGTCTCTCTCGCTCTCCGGCACTTTATGTGCAACTTTCCCTGCTGCTCCCGGGTGAGAGCTGCAATAAATGCCTGAGCCTGGAGCCCAGAAACTTCTCTAACCTTCCAGCCGTTGGGCGAGTATTTATATGGATTTCAGAGGAGGGGGGTGTGTGTTTTGCAAGTCCTGCCCTGTCAGCCGAGTATTTTGGAGAGGATGAAACAGCCGTGGAGAATTTGGGCAGTGGCAGCTGACCTCTCCTGCTGGCCCGAGGATCCCGGCCGCCACGGGGCCACGGCGCTTCGGCAGCTGCCCCAGCCCCTGCCGCCCCCTCCTGCTGCTCTGCCCGCCCAAAATAGCCCCCAAGCTCACTCAGGGCCGGCTGCTTTCACCCCAGAGTCACCTGTTAAAAATACCGTGGTGGGGTTGAGCAAGCTGCTCCCCTCACTGTACAGCCACGTGTCCCCACGGCACCGAGTGCCACTGTACCGGGAAATGGGTCACTGCTGGCACCCCCGCGCAGCGCGGTGGGACCCCGGGGTGTGTGGGGCAGGGGACAGGGTGGCCCTCTCCAGCACTGCTGCTTTGGCCATTTTCACCGGCAGGGCCCGGAGAAACAGCCCCTAACCGCAGGAAGGAGACGGATCCCGCGCAGCAGGCAGGGCGCTCACGGCGCTGCTCAGCACCTGCCTCCTCCTCATCCTCATCCTCCTCGCCCCACCGCATGCCCCGGCCCTGCCGCAATCGCGGTGCGGGCAGGGCGAGGCGTTAATCACAGCCGCGGCCGGGCTAATTACAGGGCAGCGGCGGGAGCGGGCTGCGCGCTGTGGGAAGGGGCGCGGCAGCAGCACCGGAGGGGGAGCTCCCAGCGAGCATCCAGCCGGGGGACACGGCCCCGAGCCCGGCCACAGGCGGGGGCACGGCTGGCAGCGCCGGAGTCCCATGGAGGTGATCCAGGTGGGCAGCGCGCAGTGCCGGAGGATGGGATGTGATCAGTGAGGGTCACGGAACCACTTCCTCATGCCGCATCCTGGCTCTGCATCACGCTCCTTCTCTCCAGCATCTGCAATTTTTCTAATGGACTCTGTGGAAGTAATTGCAGCAGGAAGGCTTTAATGCAGCGCAGGCCGCGCAGGGATGGAGCCGCTGGTCACTCCATGGCGTTAATCACGGCAGCAGCGCTGGGGGCAGGGAGCTGGGCACACCTCGGCATCACAGGGATCTGCCTGGGCTCCGAAGGGTTGCCTGGAGGTGCCTGGGGGGTTCCAGATGCCAGCTGAGTACTCCTGGTGCAGAGAGGCAGCTGCTGGTGGAGGGACTGAGCATCCCCCTCCATTGTCTTGTCCTGCCTGGCTGCCTCTGCCTAGCTGGGGGCTCCTGGTGCCCGTGGGTGACAGTACGGGGACAATCCTCGGGGTCACTGCCACACGCAGCCTGAGCTCAGCAGGGCACATCTCGGCTTGGCTGGAGAGCAGGATTGTCCCAGCACCCAGCTCTGCGCCCCCTTGGGCAAATACCCGCGCACGGGGTGAGAGGGACAAGCCCCGAGGAGGTTTCAGGCATTCCCACGATCCTGCCGTGTTTCCAGGAGCCTCACAACATCCCCCATCCCACGTTTCCCACATAGCTCCAGGCCATCCTCCCTCCCTCCCCGGCCAGGAATTCTTCCTGTCGCCTTGTTCATCCCGATTAGTCACACGTCCCCTCCTCCCGCCTGCTCTCACCCTCTCTGGGCCATCCCAATTTAGCTCCTGTTGTCATTCCAAACCTCCCGGCTGCCTCCCACCGCCGAGCCACCCCTCGACATCAGCTCTGGGAAACGTGAAGTGCCCTTGCAGCCCCCCTTCTCCTCCGAGTGACCCAGGGATGCTGCCCCGCGTCCCCACGATCCATCTGTGCCACATCCAGACCTTTCCTGGGTGCCCATCTGAGCCCTACTGAGGAGCATGGGGACGTGCCCAGTGCTGCTGTTCCCCTGGGGGGTTCCAGGGTGCTGGAGAGTCCCCATTGCCCCTGGCTCCTGCCACCAAGGTGACCATGGCAGGGCCCTGTGGCATGGGAGCTCTGTGCCAGGCTTGGAGCAAGGGCTGTCAGGAGGGGAAGGGCACAGCCCCAAGGAGAGCCCAGTGTGACCTCCAGGGAGATTCGGGCGCATTTCTGGCTTGGGCTCCTGGTGCCTGAACAGGCTGGGGGGACCCAAAGGGCCTGGCAAAGGGCAGCAGGAGCCTGGCCCAGCAGGGAAGGGAGAGCTGCCAGAAATACTAACCCACAACTTTTTTTTGCTTCAGCCAGTGCCCTGAGGAGCCAGTCCTCAGCAGCTGGGAGTGGAGGCACATGCCCTTCCCCGCAGAGCAGCTGAAACAACCCAAAATATCCCACCACACGCACTCGTATCCAAAAGGAACATGATGCAAAGGAAGTTCTGTCCGAACCTTTATTGGAACCTTTTTCTAACCAGGCTAACAACTCAAACACCCAGGAAGACTAAAGGATACAGAACGCATGTGGATGGAGAGCATGGGGAGCTTTACAATGAACTCAAACCAACAGATGCGCCGGTGTCATTGGGGGTGGAATCAACCAACAGGCAGAGAACAGAGACACCGTTTCCCTCGCGGCTTTTCTCACGTCTTGGCTTTTGTTCCAAATCTTCTTCCCATTCCCCGGGTTTCAAACACCCTGGGCTGGTGAGGGTGTTGTTCTTTAGGCAATAGCCCAAAAGCTGGGGTGCTTGACCACGACACTGTTGCTTTGGAGCCCCTCCCAGTCATGTGCAAACTGCCAGGTAGCAGCAAAGCCATGAGAATGATTTATTCTCTGGTGAAGAGGTAATAAAACCCCACTGGACGCTAAAGGGCAAAGTGTTCACTTAGGCACCTGAACCTGTCCCTTTCTCAAACCAAAACCCTGAGAGCACCCAGCAGCTCTGTGGGAACAGCCCAGCTGACGCTGGAGCCGTGTCCGCACTGCACTGCCCAGGCAGCTCTGCCCGAGGAGCACAAACACCTCCCACCCGAGCGAGCAGAGCAGCGGCTGCAGCGTTGGTGGAGCAACACTGGGGCAGGGTGGGATTTTTAGCACATCTCATGCTCTTCTCAAAGCTGGGGGAGGATGCCTGCAGCAAGCTGTGCTCGTGTTGGAGACAACGGGGGAGGCCGCTCCAGTCCTGCCCTGGCTACTGAGCTCACATCAGGGCAAAGCTTCTGGCACAAAGCTGGGGGAAGGGGCAAAGCAGGACATGGCACGAGGGTCTCATGGGGCAGGGTGGACATCCTTGCTTCCTGGTGGAGACCATGGTCCCTTCAGTCCTATCCCCTTCCTCAACACTGATGCAAAGGGTGACAAGTGTCCCCATCCCCCAGAGGGAAGAGGGGACCAGCAGTGGGAGATCAGAGAACTCCAGGGATTTTTGGTGCTGGCAGCCCTATGCCACATGGCAGAGGAAGAGGAGCAGGGTTATTCCTCCACCAGAGCTGGCCTGTCACCTCTGGACTCCCTGCATCTTTCCAGGGGGATGTGATTTGCCAACAGAAGCTGGTTCTAGGAGATGGAGAGTTTTCCCCTGCCTTGCCCATCTCCATCACAATGAGGTTCCTCTCTAAATACTGATGATGTCCAAATGAGCCATTTGCTTTCCTCTCTCCAACATATCTGACAACACTTCAAAGGCTCCTGCCTTCATGGACCCAACTGCATGACCCAAATAGCTTTTTTTAAAGTAATGCTCAATAAATAGAAGAAATAAATATTAAATAGAGGCCAAGTCCTCTCAGCCTGTTCAATATATGTACAATGCATAGCAAAATAACAGTGACTGGCTGTTGCAGACAAGTTTGGTACAAATTCAGTCCCCAGAACAACAAAAGCATTGAGAAAATTGCAGTCAACATAAAGCTCAGCTGAGTGCTGCAACCAATGAAGAAAGAACAGAACAGAACAGTGCTTTGAAACATCCCTTATCTGTGCTTCCCAGCAAACCTGCAGAAATGGTGTTGGATTTTCTGGAGCCTGGGGTTGGGAGAGGTGGGACAAACCCAGAACCAAGGCAGGTCCAGTGAATGGGGAGAGTTGATGGCCTGGGATCAAGGAGACATTTGGGGGTGGGTGCTGTGACATGTGCTCTGCCAGGGAAAGGCAGCAGGGATGCCTGTGGGATGAATCAAAATCATGGGTGGGAAAGAGCCTTCGAGTGTGAGACAGGGCTTCCAAAAAACAGCCAGGATATTATCCTGATGTTGTGGGCAGCCCTGAACACCCCTTGTGTTGTGTCTGACCACAGCAGCCATTCACCAACAGCAAAATGACCAAGCTGCCTTCCCACCAGGTGAACCTGCTCTTTGCAGAGAGCATCTGAAGCAACCTGAGATGTTGGATGCAGAGCAAAAATCCATAAAAGCAATGAATGAGAGAAACAACATTTAAAAAAAAAAAAGCACTGGCAAAAGGCACAGAGACAGAAAAGCCCACAGCTTCACACAAACCCACAGAAACCCCAGTCATCCACTAACAGGGAGGGTGTACTAAAGCTTGTACTAAAAATGTTAAATAAGTTAAAAAATAAATAACACCGAGGGAAACTCACACATATCTGCACATGTGCACATACACACACACGTACACACACACACACACACACACACACACACACTTGCTCAGGTCCGTCACCAGAGGCTGGATTTTGCAAGGGCTTTCCGCAGGGATCACTCTCTCACAGTCTCATCTCTTTTGTTTTCCCATGGGTGGGTCAGTGCGCAGGGATAAACACGGCAGGGGAGTCCTGGCGACGGCATCCTCCCAGGGAGAGCGGCGGTGGCTGCGCGGAGCAGCCGGGTTTCGGGTTGAGCGCTGGCGGCGGAGCCAAGGCAAACAGCGCGGGGCCAGCTGGCACCCGGCCGGAGCGCGCAGGCGACACTTCCCCGCTGGCACTGCCAGCACCCCGCGCTCGGCCGGCCCGCAGACCCTCGCCGGCACCTCCGACACGTCCTAGACCCGTTTTTATGGTCACACCCATCGCATTCCTTGCACAAATCTAACGAGAAACCCGAGATTTCAACACGAAAACACGCAGCTCTGCCCTGCGTCCCTTTGTCCATGCCGTGCTCTCCGCCCTGTCCCGGAGAGCGCAGAGGGACACGGTGGCAGCAGGAGTGGCTGTCACTCCTCCGGCCACCTCACCGAGAGGGGCCAGAGCTGTAAACCTTTACACGAGACCGGCGGCATGGATACATTTGAACAAACAAACAGATCCAGAAATAACTTAACGTTCGGAAAAAAAAAAAAAAATTAGAATAAATAAATAAATACTGGTCCATTCTGACATACAATTAAAAACAGAATAATAATGAATTAAATAAATAAATAATTTTAAGAGGTTTACTCCAATGCAAGTCTGCTTGGGAAACCCCAGGAGCGTTTAGCTGCCACGGACTGTACAGGCAGAGGCAGTCCTTGATGTAGGGATCAGCTGGATGAGTGCAGGAGCTGCCGTCAGCCCCACACAACCCTCGGGGTCATCTCCTGACCCGCAGGGGGTGGGTGCTGCTAACCCTGGTGTGATGCTTCCATCATCTGTCCCCAGGCACGAGGACTCCAGTCAGTGTGAGTTTGGTATTTACACCAGTTGCACAAAGCCCCTCTACTTCTCTTTCCTGGTTTTGGATCTTCAGGCTCGCTGCTTCCTTGCTCCAGCTCCACGTGTGCGTTACGGGTGCCAAGGGGCACGAGGCTGCTCCTGAAACGCTGGGAGAGTCTGGGTTCCCATCACTGCCTTTGGATCTTCCCAGGGAGCAGAAGGATGGTGCATTTCAGTATCAGACTGTGAGAGACTCTTTGGGGAAGAAGCATGAGGTTTTCAGCCCTTTTGAGAGGGAGTTCACTGCAGAAGGTGGCCAAGGGGCTGCTGTTAGGGCCAGCACAGGAGGGGAGGCAGTGGCATCCTGCCTTTGGTCCCTCACAGCCCTGGAGCATTTGCTCAGCCCTACCAGGAGTGCTTCTCTCTGTGTCCTAGAAAGGGTCTTTCCAGAAGATGGACACATCCCCCCTAAGCCACCAACCACACCAGTGCCCAGCTCTCTGCCTCAGCCACCCTCATCCTCACATTGCCTGCAGAGAGCACGGTGGGGGATGAGGCTCTGGGGAAAAGGGGAGCTTTGGCCATTGAAGGCACAGGACAAGGGAGACCAGCACCAGGAAAGATCCTGGGAAAGAGGCCCCTGACATAAAACTTCCACTTGTACCACCCAGATGGAATTCCTGCCTGCGCTGCTGTACTTCCCAATAGATAACAGATTTATTGGCTTGCTGAGGCGATCATCCAGTTCCACCACAGCAGCTCGGGGCACTCCTCCCCTTGCTGCTTTGTCCCTTTTCTGGCTGCCAGGGGCCTGTAGGTAATTCTTTAGATGGGGTGTGGAGGGTGGGTTCCATTCTTTTCTACCCCCTCTCCTCCTGCAGATGGTGGCTCCACTCAGCCCTTTTCTGTAACACTTAAACAACACACCTCCTTGACTCATTAAGCCCAAACTCGTTAATAATCATGCAGGATGGAAGGGGAGGGGATGGAAAAAGGGAGGGAGGGAAGTCTTAAGCCCAAATTAGCGTCTCTAAGCACCCAGGTGTTGTAAGAGAAATAAACTCCTCAGCACCAGCTCAGCCTGTGCTGGGAGAAGCCTTTGTTACCCGGCAAAACACAGTAATTGCGCAGGCAGCTGGGCTGGCAGGGAGACAAAACCCCAGGGCCCAGGGCAGCCTGTGGCTCCCTGGAAAAACAGGCAATTAGTGGGGGGCCCTTGCTGTCCCCCTGCACTGCTCTGGCCTCCCAGTAACAAACTGGGGCACCGGTGCATCCTGCTGCAGCCTGGCACTGCAACTGTGCTGCTGATCCTGCCCCAGGGCAGCCAGAGGGGCTCAAGGAGGAGTCATTTCCCAGAATTCTGCCTGAAATTAGGGTCCCCTGGCTCTTGCAATGCCGTTTTAACCCCGTGTGTTCTGACTGCACCCCACAGCTGGGCTATCTCTGCACCTCCCTCTGCTCCCACCAGCAACGCACTCCAAGGGCAACGCTCCCTGAAGGAAAACCTAAACCCAAAATATCTGGGGCTTCCTCTGAGAAGGGGAGCCCGTGGCCCCTGTCTCCCACACGTGGTCTGGCCCTTGGAGCACAGCTTGGCACCACCTCCCCTCTGCCTTGTACCCCACGAGCCCCAGGTCTGCATCAGACCCCTCTGCAGGTTGTTTGCTAGCAAGTCAGTGCTGGGGGGATAAAACAACCCTGCAAAAGGTGCTGCTGCCTGGTAGAAAAGGGCAGGAGAAAGAGCAAAGAGCTTTTTTTTCCCAGGAAGTATGTCAGGAGGGATTTCTAGCCTTCTATTTATAGCAGGGACTGGTTGACTGGCAAAAAATAAATATTTTCTCTGCAGAGTGGGCAGCAGCTTTGGAGGAGAGACCCAAAGGATCTGATATTTGCCTTGGTGGGGACAGCCATCCTCCCCACCACCAAAGCTTTTCAGCAAACTCCTCCCTAACTGGGTCTGTCTCTCCAATAGAAGTTAATTTGTTGGTTCCTGGTTTGTCAGAAGAGCAAGGAGCAGAACTCTTTCCTTTGGACCCGCTGGTAGTGCTTTGGAGAGCAGTAGCAATGGGGAGATGGGAGCATCAGGGAGGATGGAGCAGGTCTGTCGTGACAGACCCTCTGTAAAGCACCGACCCTTCTTCCAGCCTGGCCTGGGGAGCCGGGACTGATCCACCCACTCCGCGCTGGGGCGGAGGGGCTGCACCAGGCGCTCCTGAACCGGGGAAGGGGGACCCGGCAGTGCCACCACGTCAGTATCGGGGATGATTGCTATCGATGGCCAGGTAGGTGGGAAGGAAGCGGAGAATGCCAGGAATGTGGCGGTGACGCCGGCAGCCGGTGTCAGCCAGCAGTGGCACTCCCTAACGACGCAGGCTGTCGGAGCTGGTTCCTGAGTCATAGCTCCTGCTCCTGCTCCTGCTCCTGCTGCTCCTGGGGCCCGAGCTCCGGCTGCGGCTCCTGCCCTCGGCGCTGCTGCTGCTCCAGCTTCGGCTCCGGCTCGTCCGGTAGCTGGAGTAGCTCCGGCTGCGGCTCGGGGAGCGGCTGAAGCTGCTGTACCAGGAGGAGTAGCTGCTGGCGCTGCTGGAGGAGGACGGGCTGGGACGGTAGTAGGGGATGGGGCGCTTGCGGGCACTGTGGGGACAGAGAGATGTGGGTTAGCAGCAACACAAGGACAGATTTGCTGCCAGAATCTCCAAAAAGCGCTGTTTACTCTGCGTAACACTCCCAAAAATGTGATTGTGTTTGGTTAAAAGAAGAAAGAGATCAGGTAGCCGACGGGCCTTGGGGATTCAAACCACCCACCCCCACAGGGAATGTCCCAGCCACTAAGTCTGCTGGGCTCTACTTGATGTTGTCCCAAAGAGCCCTCCCTCTGCATGAAGGTCAGAGTCAATTGTGACTCTCTCCAGTGTGGGACATCTGCCACAGGGCAGGGTGAAATAAAAGGCCTGTGAGGGAATGCTCCTGGCACCTGAGTCTCTGCTCTGACTTCATCTTCTTTTTTCCTCCAGCTACTGTAAATTGAGACCCTCCCCATGCTCCCTCTGCCTCCAGCTGGAAATCCCCAAGCTCTAGGGGAGGGGTGGAAGGGCCTGCTGATCAGGCTCAGGGAAACCGGTCTCCTGGAGAAACCTCCTCTGGCAAGGGCTGGGACCCAAGGACAGCCCTCATCCCCCCGGGAAGTGCCAGCTGAGCCTGTCTCCAAAGGATGGGGCAGCATCCCTTGCCTTGTGATGCGCCGAGCTTCCAGGTGGCTGGGAGAGTCTCTCCGGCGTTTCCTCAGGGGGGAGTAGGAGCGGCGGCGCCGCTGCCGCTCCCGGTCCCGGTGCGACTCCTTCTCGCTGGAGCTGTACTTGTGCTCCCGCTCGCGGTCCCTGCGGAGGGCACAGCACGGGACTGTCACTGCGGGGGCTTTGGGAGTGGGTCAGGCATGGGGAGGCAATGACCTTTGAAGGCACAGATGAGTGGAGGATGCTCAGCTCCAAAAGGGACAGCTCTAAGCGCTCTGCTGGCGTCACCCCTGAGCACTCACAGAGCTGGACAAAGAGACTGGACACCATTAACTGCGGCCAGGGGTTCCAGCAGTGTCTTGCAGTGTCTTTGCACTGCCAAGCTAAGATGGCTTCCAGGGCCCTGTGAATGTATTTAGGGTGCAGTCTGTATTTAGCTCTTGCTGGCCGTGCTGCTGGAGCTGGCAGCAGCAGCCCTGGCAGCAGGCCCCACATGAGCCGAGGGCCTGGTAGCCCTGCAGGGCTCTGCAAGCCTCGCCAGAAGGAGTGCCGGTGTTGCTATGGTTTTCTCTTTTGTTAAATTCCCCTACACGTCAGCACAGGCCCTTCTGTGCAGTGTGGCTGACTTCATACACCCTGCTCAGCGCCATCTGCAAAGCAACACGGTACAGGTCAAGGGCCTGCCTGATCCCTGCTGCAGGAAGTGCTCTCCTCACCAGCACAGGGATTGTCAAAGCCTGCAAGGATCGACCCTGGGAATGTAAGATTTTGAGGTTGCAAAATGTTCACAGCAGCAGTGGTGCCACCAGGAAAACCTGCCAAAGGCATCTCTAGGGTTGAGCTGTGAGATTCTGTTTTCTATGGTGTGTGGAGGGAGTGGAGCTGCCTGGACTGCATTTCCCTCTGCAAGGCTGTGAGTGCCAGCCTGAGGGTACCTGGCATCTGCCCTCACAACAGGGGCACTTCCCAGGGCCTGACAATTCTTTGTCAGACCTGTGCCTACTAAAAAGTAAAGTGTCTTTCCCTGGTGCAATCAGATCCCTCTCTGCAGGGGCTGCTGGCTGTGTGGGCAGACCTGGCTGGAGCCTCAGGCTCTGCCCACCACTCAAACCAGCATCACAGTGATGGAGGCAGGGGAAAGTGTGAGGCAGCAGGTACCTCGTGAGTGGACAGCAAATACCACGAGTAGGCAGCTGTACCTGCTGCGGCTGTAGCGGGAGTAACTGGGGCTCCGGCGAGGCCTCGAACTCCTACTCCCAGGACTTTTTTTGCAGGATTTGGAGGAATAGCTGGGGGAACGTGAGGAAGACCTGGAGATAGGAAAGAAACATAAAAGAGTTAGAGATGCTGGAGGGTGAGGCTGTACCAGACTACTCCAAATCACGAGGGGGAAGAGATGTCCCATTTTCCAGGGTCCCAGCCCAGCTCTGCATGGCCAGTTCACCCCAAGCCTTGTGGATGCCCCCAAACTCTTACACCTCCCCCTGCAAGGAGCCTGCCAGCTGGCAAGAGCTTGGCACTGCCCCAGATGACAGAGACAGCCATTTCAGCTGGCCTTACCTCCTTGCCGAGGAGCAGGACCTGCTTCGGGAGTACCTGGGAGAGGCCTTGTGGTGCGAGGAGCGGGAGCGGCTGGAGCTGGGGGAGGATCTGCCCGTGCTGGTGCAGGACTCGCTGCGGGAGCCAGGCCTGAGTGGGGAGCTGGGCACTGGGGATGGGAGGAAGTTTCGCTTCTTCTCCTCTGAGGAACCGAGACATGAGGACAGGCACGCTCTGTGAACATATATTGGGACAATTTTTGAAGCTGGGGCTGAACTGGGAGTGGTCCCTGGCTGAGGGGAGCGCCATGCTCCAGCAAATAATTATATTCCCATCCTTCCATTCCCTAAGTGGAGGTTAAAAAGGCCGCTCAGCTCCCCAGGCTGCTGTTGCAGGAGACCCCATGTGTGGGTCGGAGTCCAAGGGCTCACCCTCTGGGCTCTGCCAGGGAGAAGAGGTGTGGAAGAGCTCTTGGGGGGCACAAACAGCAGCTCCTCTGCCCCATGCTCAACACACCAGAGGTGTCTGGCTGGCAGACCAGCGAGCAATGCTGGTCCTGGGCAGGGAGTGAAGGAAGAAGTGCTGGAGTAAGGGAAAGGCAGAGCATGGCAGGGCAAGGGCTGTGCTCCAGCCTGGCTGTGGAGCAGCAGGAGTGGCACTGAGCAGGCATGTCCTGTTGGACCTTGTTGTCCTTTGGACAGTGCTGCATAAACTCCTCTTCCAGAAGTGCTCTGGGAATGAGCTGGGGTCAGAGCCCAGCAGCCAGGCAGCCTCCCAGCAGCCAGGGCCAGCTGCAATCCCAGCTCCACCCATGTGAAGGCAGAGTTATCCCACTGGAGTCACCATGAGAAAAGTACAGACAGACCTAAAATTTTACCCTCTGACTGAAAAATGAGACTTGTTCTTACTAAAACCCATCCCCCTGGCTCCCTCCTGTCACATTCAGTGCTCCAAACCATGTCCTGGCTCTAACTTTCAGTCTTTAGGACCCAAGGGCCTGAGCTGGAAGAGCTCCCTACAGCCACTGCCTGAGCACAGCCCTGGGTACCAGCCACCAGCTCCAGTGCCCTCATTCCCAACATCCCCTGGCAAACTCAGGAATGGGAGGCAGTGATGGAGGCTGGCAGCTACTCCCCTCTCCTGAAGATGACCTGTAGCACTAGGTGCTGGTTGGATGCCCCGTGGCCCCAGTGCAGAGCTGCTGCTGTAGTATCCTGCAGCCAGGCAAGTTCTTGCCCCTCCCTATGCTCCCCACTGGCAGGAGATGCTATCTTATCATCCTGGACCTGTGCTGGATGAGCTGGGAAGGGGCATGTTGGATTTGGCTCATTGGACAGGTGAAAGCACAGCCCATAATGATCTTAGCAAAAACAAGCCCCGCTTCCCTTCCCCACAGTGGGCAGAGAGGGAGAATTAGCATGGCAATCCCCAGATGCTCCTTTCAGATCGTGCACAGAAGGGCCAGAGACTTTTTTTTATATGGCCATGTCCAGGTGAGCAGGGATGTGCTGTGGACACAGCCTGACCCAGGCCCAAACCCTGCATCAGCCACAGTAATGCCAAAGCACTGACACAAGCAATGTCCAGGGATGTGATGGCTGGGTTTTATCTTCCTCCTCAGGCTACAGTGCTGGTCCTTGCTAGGTTCTGGACTCCAGACTGGCAAGACCGTGGGTCTGAGTGGTACCTGCCTGCCTCCAGAGCACAGAGAGCTCCCTGCCAGCTCCCCACGGCACCTGGCGAGCGGGCAGCAGATACAGAGCAACAACGTACCAGATATTGGGCTGCCTGCAGCAGCTACTGGTAATCACTGACCTTCGGTCTTGTCCCTGGGCATCTGGAGACAGATTTTCCAAAGCTGTTCCCTTGGTCTGGGAAAAGCAACTGGTGAAGGAATTTCCTGAATCAGAGCTGTTATCGCTGTTGGCCAGTTTGGGCTTCCCGGACGAGAAGGCTTGGCCAAAGCCATCATGGACTAGACTTCTTTTCTCCTGGCTGTCCTTTGACCTGGATGAGCTCGTTTGAGTGGAGGGAGGGGAGGAAGTATCGTTTCCTGAGTCATATTCATGATACTCTCCATTGTGGCTGGCTAGGTTGCCAGGCGGGCTGTCTGTTTTGGTAAAGAGGTCAGCAGAAGACCCTGACTGAGAGATCTGAAAGCAAAAAAGCCATTTGGCATTGTTTGAATGGTTTTTGGGGGGGTTGTTTTCGGTTTTACTTTGCTTTATTTTTTTATTTATTTTTCAAATAAACCCAGAAATTTTACCATCATGATGCACTGAAATGAAAGGAAAGGAAAGAAAAGAAACAAAGTAAGAAAGAAAGAAAGAAAGAAAGAAAGAAAGAAAGAAAGAAAGAAAGAAAAAAAAAAAAAGAAGAAAGGAGAAGAAAACAAAAGCACATATCCCTAAAAGAAATCCACAGTAAGAAGAAAATTATTTTCCCCCTGCTATAATAATGGGAAGATTTAGAGATCATGCAAAGAGTATCAGCATGCGGTTCATGTTAAACAAAAGAGTTCAACAAAGTAAGCGGGCAACCAAAGAATTAAAATAAATAACTAACTAACTAAAAAAAAAATGTAACAGAGGACAAAGCCCTTATTTAACCTTAAAGAGGGAAGGGAAAAAAAAGGGGGTATATACATATAAAAAACCTACATAATCCTTGCAAAGAAAACAGAAATGAAACAAAAACTCGGATGAGTGAATTTTTTTAAGCTTCCTTAATAAAGTGGCTGAACCAATGTCACTAAAATAAGCAACAAAAAACCAAATCAAATCAAATCAAGGGCTTCTGTACAAAGCAAAAACTGGCAAATAAACAAGCTTATCACTTTGAAATTAAAAAAAAAAAAAAAAAAAGAAAAGAAAAAACGGGGGAAAAAAAAGGAAAAAAGAGGGTGAGGGAAAAAAAGAAAAATCCCTTTGGAAATAAAAGGTATACAGATACTTGTTTGTGTGCTTTTTACCCCCTGAAGAAGATATAGCTAATGCGCTCAAGTGACCTCTAATAAATTCCCTGGTGTCTTGCGGATAGCATCCACTTACCCATCAAGAACTCCTCCTTTAGTAGGTAAGGTGTAAGAAAAAAGGAAGAGCGGGCAACATAAGTCCATCATTAGAGTCTCAAATTACATGAAAAAAACATAAACCCTCTCTTCAATCCACACTGCCAACTGTTTGCTGCCTCCTCTACGCAAACGTCATGACTGCTTTTTGTCTGCTCGCTTGTGTCCCTTATTATTCATTTTTGTTTCCTTCTGCTTTTAAATTAGCCTGTCCAGCCCGTTCCTGGAGGCTGATGGCTTGTGCTGAAAAGTCACAGCTTGCACTGAATCCCCCTGGGCTGTATGGAAATGACAAAGGGAACTCGAGTGAGGGAAGAAGGAAAAGAATAGAGGAGGAGAAGTATCCTCATGCTGTGTATCAGAGACCTGTGGGGAAGGGGACGGGAGCCCTGCTCCTGCCAGCCTCTGCAAGGGGGCCCAGCCACACCCTGGCTGGCTTGCTGAACAAAACAGGGACCTCAAACTCACATAGACTGACCTGGGCAGGGCTATTTTCTGGGACCCTGAGCACCACCAAGGGGATTTACATCATTTCAGGGTTTTATAGTTCAGTTTTAACTGCACTGTCATTTGCCTGAGCTGGCTCAGAAATGTGGCAGCACTGGGAGTGAGGCTGTGTTAGTGCTGACATCTGCCCTTGCAATGGGGTGAGAATCAGGGCCAAATGCACACATCTGCACTCTCATGTGGCCTCCTCCTCTTTCACTCAGAGCCTCCGCTCTCCTCGAACTCACCCATGAGGTTTGGTCCAGGGTTCTTAGAGTGTGGACACACAGGTTTGTTTCCCCCCACTCCGGATAGTCCTCCAAACATGTTCCCAGCAAGCCGTGCTCCCTCAAACACGTGCACATGCCCTCATGCCACCCTCTGGGGCACACAATGGCCCCATCTGTGCCATGCTCTCCACACTGAGGACCTGGGCCATGGCCTCACCAATCTGGGGCCTTCTGAGCCAAAAAACCACATTGCAATGTTGGTGCTATCTCAGGCAGCAGAGGAGACCTGGATCAGCTGTCACACAGCAGGCACAGGGCCAGTCCCTTTGGAAAGTTCAGCTCTGGCCTGGATGGCTTTTCCATCCTCAGAGGGGCTGCAGACTCAGCCTGTGTCATGTTTCACATGGATCTCCTTCATCCTATCAGATGATGCCTCCATATCCAGGCTCCTGCCTGTGGCATTCAATCTTGTGTCCCCAGGGAGAGCTGCTCCCGACCCAGTTCAAGGTGCTAACTGGGACAGGGACAGCTGGCTGGGACACAGGTGCTGAACCAGCAGCGACTGAAACCGGAGCAGAGCTACCAGCACCCACAGCAGCTCTCAGCACAGCCTGCAGGAGGATGACTGCCCACAACACTCTGGTGCTCTGAAAACACCTGCAGCTGGAGGATCTCCAGGTATTTTCTGCATTGCTAGGGAGAGAAGCATTCCTGCTTCTGGGATAAGGGATTGGTTCACCCCAGCAAATCCAGAATGGAGTTCCCCATCTCCACCCCACACTAATTTCTAAGTGATGCTCAGTCCCAGCTCAGAGGAATCAGAAGCCCCAGCAGCAGACATGGGAAATGAAGTGATCCTTCTTCATTAGCCACCTTGCACCTTCAATGCAGAAGCCCTGGACAGAGCAGAAATGTCTCCCAAATGTTCCCAACTAGGAACGAGTGGAGACACACATTGCAAGTCCTCATTTCAGCATCTGGTACTGCTCCTTGCTTCTTCTCAGCTCTAGCAATTCTCTACCAGTCGTTGCTTACTCCAGCAGAAACTGGAATGTCACAGGAGCCTAAGGGAGCCAAACAGCCAGCTCTGCTTTTCACCAGTTCTTTCTGAAACCCTGATGCCACATCCAGAGCCCCAAGAGATCTGACCTTTGTGCTATGGACCACTGCATTCTCCCCAGCCACATTCCAGAAGATACAGGATTGCACTTTCAAATAGGTGGGCTATGGTTTGCGCTTGAGCTGAATCCTAACCCAGAGACAACCAGCTTTTCACCACCCTTCATTTACCGGCATAAAACCAGCATGTGTGGCACTCCCTGGCTGCAGGGATAGGATGAGCCTGGAGTGGGCACAGGGCTGCTCCAAGGGACACTGACCCCAGCATCACACACAGAAATTCCTTCCTCCTGTTCCCTCCCAGTTTAAACTAAAAGGCTGTTATTTCTGCCAAGAAATACAGCAGTTCCTTGGCATTTCTAAAGCAGCTTTTCAGACTGACTCTGGGACCTGGCATCCTTGGTTCTGCTCTGCCTTGGCTGACATCTACCTTCAAAGCAGCAACTGTTGTCAGCACATCACGAAATCTGTCAAATGACCGGGAGGATCAACAAGCTCCTCTGTAGTTCAACATCTGTGGCAGCAATGCTCTGGGAAGAGGCAGCGAGGGTATCAGTGAAATATGGAGCTGACAGTCTGGGGGAGGGCTGGAGGGTCTGGGTGGGACAAGGGAGGTGCCAGGGGGGACACAGCAGCTTCTCAGCCCCGCCACCCTGGGGCACCAGGCTGTAGCCAGTAGGCTCCTGCAGGCTCTGGGGCAGGTTCTGTCCTGCAGCAAGAGCCAGGACAAGTCCCAGGGTGCTCAGCTTGCCTGCCTGCTCAGACCAATTCCCCATATTCCCCATGGGATGACCTTGGCTTTGCTTGTGGTCCCTTTTTACTGCTTCTGAAAGTCATGCCAGCCACCCAGGGTGGAAACAGAGTACCACATCTAAAAACACTGCACAGAGCTCAATTGAATCACACCATTCTGTGTGATTCTGAATTCTAATGGCTTTTTACTTTTCTAGGGTGGCTTGAAAGAGCCTGCTCTTTCACAAATCTAATTCTCTCTATGTGAACATTTGGATTTTCCCCCACATACAACCCCTAATAAGTAATTAAATAATCTCAGTGAACTTTGCTTCATCCAGCTTTCAGCAGGGAAGCTACTGCTGCCCTCAAGGGAACCCAGCATATGTATTTATTGAATTTTTTGTTTCAAATCATTATTTAATCAAGATGGGGGGGGGAGCAGAAACGAGGCCC
This sequence comes from Eopsaltria australis, assembly GCA_034509425.1. Classification (NCBI taxonomy): domain Eukaryota; kingdom Metazoa; phylum Chordata; class Aves; order Passeriformes; family Petroicidae; genus Eopsaltria; species Eopsaltria australis. The sequence goes on along the minus strand of JAVTVJ010000317.1, from coordinate 1,308,218 downwards.
TCACTCATATTCCAGACTGTAATTTCAAGTGCAATCCCAGACCAAGAGGCAGCGCAGTCTAATAGGTTACAAAAATACAATCACTGCTCGTCTTGCAATTAAACTGAACAGCTCCATTTACAGTGCCACAAACAGCCCCGGGGCGAGGGATGACAGTGCATTGTCTCAGCCATGCGGGGACAGCAGCGTGGCACAGCCTCGCTCGGAGCTGCACGATTTCTTTCCGTGGGTCTCTTTTCTCTTGTTTCGCAACTCACTTCAAAGCGGAGTTAATTTCTCTTTCAGAGGGGCATAATGTCCGCCTTTCTTTCTTTTTCCAGGCTCTGTGCTAATGAAAGGAGTAAAACACTTGTGTCGGTGACCCCGGCGAGCCCCGCTCTCGGAGAGGGCCCGGCGACATCTGCCAGAGCCGGCGGCACAGGGACAGCACCTGCTGGGGACTGCTGGGGATGGGGCTCTGCGCCTGCCCTGGGCCACCCCCACCTGCCAGAGCTCGGGGGAAACGGGCTCACCTCTGCTGAGAACCTTCCCCAGCTGAAAAGCCAACTTCTGATTGAGTACAAAAAATAGAAGTTCTGTAGGGATTCGGTATAACTGCTTTGTGCACAGTTATGAGTCCCTGACTCGAGGAACAGAGTGGGAAAATACCCCTTTTTTTGGCTGGATGGGGGGTTCAGGGTGAGGTTTCCTGTACCACAAGGGTTAAACTGAGTCCCAGAGCAGGGAGGCAATGACACAGCTTGAGTTTGGGTTATTTGGGGCCGAATGGCAGCACTGCTGAGCAGCCTGGCCCACCAATACATTGCTGGGGAATGCCAAGCAAAGGTTTGTTCCTTTTCAAGGATGTTTTCAGCCTGCTGGGGTGCAGCATGGTATCCCCACCTCAGCCTGAGCCAGGCTGGCACTACTTTGGAGCAGGGGTTTGTCTTCCACTACCTCTTTTTGGCAGCTGGTGCACAGCTCAGCCCTTCAATGGATACAGGCACCGATCCTCTCCCCCCAGCTGCTGCTCCCAGCACTGAGCTGTGGATTTGTCAGACAATAACCAGGGGTAATCCCAGTCCCCTGGCTGGGAGGGGAAAACAGGAAAAAAAAAAGAGAACAACTTCCATGTTTATAGAAGGTTTTGCCTTTCTCCTCTTGAAGGGCCCAGTTTGCTGTCCAAAACACGCTGCTTAGCGCTCAAAAAGAATAGTTTTCCCTATGAAAGCCAAAACCCAGGCTAGAAAACAGCAGCAGCAAGCCAATCTGCAGGTCTGCCATAAGGTTTCCTCAGCCCTCCAGCACACGCTGTCCCAGTCCCTGCACAGCATTTCCCCATTCTACCTTCCTGCAGACAAGAGCACAAAGACAAACAGCATCATTTGGGCTAGCTGTACCCCACTGAGCTTCACTGGAAATCTGGCTCAAGCCTGTGATAATTTGTGGCGTCACAAATGAGTTACAGTGAAAGCAAAGGAGCTGGCAAGGAAAGTGTATGCAGGGTGCAGTTATCTTCATCAGCAACAACAAAGGCAATTAGATCTGTGCCCTGCAGGTATTTATATTGCACTGCTAAAGGAAAGCACAGTGGCACAGTCATCCATCTGTGTCGGTGTGGAATAAAGTGCCTGCAGCTGGGCAGGGGTATTCTGTACAGAAATAAATGCTGCACATTACCCACAGCTTCTCTGTGCCCACAATCCTGCTCTCCACAGGTGCCTACTGCGACTGCACGGGATTAAAGGAGAAGGAGAGGGAGAAGCTTGGAAATTCACTGCCAAAAAGAAAAGTAGCAGGGAACTTGGAGGTGTTTCTGCATGTGTACATGCATGTGTGGGTGCAATCAGCTTTTGCATAAGGAGGGAAAGAAGCAGCAAGGTGGATGCACAGGCAGGGCATGGTTTTGTGTGCTTTATCCTCCAGCAGTTCCAGGCAGACCTAGTTAGAAACTGTGGCTGTTTCATTACAAAGGAACGAAGACAAATAGGGTGGGGAGGACAGCAGGATTTACCACAAAGCACTTCAAGTTTTTAGAAGCAAAACAATGTAGAATAAAAAGCATCTTGGAAAGCAAAACCTTTGTTTTGGAAGTGCTATAGCATTATCTCATGGCAGTTTGTGTGTTGTCTCTCTGGATTTTTCTCTGATCCTCCTTGGACAATCCCTTTCCTACGGAGATATGACAGTGCCTCTCCACAGGTAAGGATGGTTTGGTTTGGAAGCCCAGGCCAGATGGAAGGATAGGGAGTGTAGCATACCAGCTCTCATAGAGGACTGAAACATGGCTTTTTTGAATCCTAATTCTGAATTTTTTCACAAAATCTTTTATTTTCCAGCATTTTTTCTTTAATATGTTTTCAACATATTCTGCAAGAGCACGTTTTCATTTCAGGCTGCTCTCAGAGTCTGACAGAACTAAGCTTATTCATAGAGCAACCATTTAACTCATGAAAAGGAAAGGCATCAAAGGGTTGTGTATAGTCATTAATAAATGAGACTAAAGGTTCCTGTTCCATTTTTCCCTTGCCAGTTTTGAGTACATGATATTTAATGACCTTATTCAGCAAAATTTCAGGGGCAGCTCTTAACTAGGGGCTTCAATTTGAACAAGTGCTTAAATGTGCTCTTGAATGGTGTCCCAAGAGAATGTACTTCTTTTGGGGACAGGAGGACATCAGTCATTATGCCTTTTAGTCATAAAAATATTTGCTTAAGTTATTAACCCTTCCTAGAAAGAACACAGGTCTATCCTGATGACTTTTACTTTGCATCCAGCCCCTGCATCCGGAACTGTCAAGCTCTTGTCTTCCCTTCCCTGCAGCTTGTGGGCTCATTTACCTCGAGTGAAGCAAATGGAAAAGGGAGTGCAGGATGCTTGAGTTTAGCTCATTTTAAAGCTTTTAAAATTTTAAATTAGAGTTTACTCTTTCTCAGGAAACAGAACAGCTGGCAGTTGGCCTCACAGGACTTAGGGAGCCTGGCTTCCGAGAGAGGAAACCTAGCACTAATTAAAAACTAGGCTTAGGCTCAAAAGCGTTTATGAAAAATACACCGCTTGAACCAAACAACACCCTGGTGACATGATGCAGTCTTTGGCTGGTTGTTTTTGGGGGGGAGGGAGGAGCTCTGAACTCAACAACACCCCCAGCTCATGACAATGAGCTCCGTACCTTGTTTTTCTTCCTTCCCGTGTGCGTGCACACATCAGCGTGTGGTGAGAGGTTCTGCTCTCCACGCTGCCTTATAAGGCTTTACAAGCAGTGACTCACATGGCCCCACACGCTCTATAACGAGAGCAAATATGCATATCTATAATGCTGAGAGACAGCTTGTGCCTGTCTGTACCCACGTACAATCCCTGGGTATTTTGATCGGCACACTGTCTGTGTGGGTGAGTGGGTAGAGTCTCTCCTCTTGCTGGCACCATCTCTCTCCTATCTGATGCAGCTCCTGCGTGTGGCTGAGCTATTTCCAACTGATGACTGGGTCTAAAGGAAAAAACAACTTTGGGGCTTGGAGGACTCTGTACTCAAAACACCTCTAGCATTACACATCCACATGTGTGAGTATCAGATTCTGCGCTACCTCCAGTCCTACGTAGCAATTTATCCCTCCAGAGTGCCCATCTGATACCAACATCACACCTCTGCTTTGCTGCTGCCAGGAACAAAGGGGAAACGTGCCACAGGAAAGGAAGACTGATATCAATCTCTATCTAATATTTCTCTCCATCTCTTGCTCCCTCAATTCATGTGTTATATCATCCCTTTCCGTGTATATGGAAAAACATCCCAAGGCACTCAGCCTGATTTTACCCTCAGCTGCACATGCAGTTCCCATTAGCATCAATGAGGGCTGCTCATAAGTTCCAAATTTGGCCCCTGGGCTTGTCAGTCCAGAGCAACAGTGATCCTAGGAGGATCCTGATAGTCAGAAAACATCCCATGCCAATAATCACCAGCTCACTAAATGTAAATGTTCCTTTTGTATATGTTTGATACCCTTTTTCAGCCTGAAGGACTAAATTTTTGGACGTGAAGACCAGTGAATTAGGTTCACATCCAGCTGAGCAAAAACTGCATAACAAACACTTCCCTTTAAAATATCGTTTCTGGAGGCCACTTTTTTGTTTTTGTTAAATGTCCTCAATTCATTATTCATAGGCTAAAGACTTTGCAAGTTTTCCCCCTCTCCAGCCCCACCCTTGGTGTGAAAGTGCTGAAGGAAGGAATGACTTTACATACATTGGAAAACAGCACCATGAATTAATAATACAGTTTAACCAAGTTCGTCTAACATCACTATAATTGAGTTATAAAAATTTCATATCAGAGTTCTTGCCCAGATTCCTCTGGCTAGTTCAAGCAAAGAAGGACAGTGTGTAATACTTACTACTTCCTTAGAAGACAGGAAGCTGTAGAGTGGGAGGGTTTGTCTGGCTTTTTGACTGGCCTGAACCTCTGCAGAGGAGCTTCTCTTTGCAGTGATCTTTGAATGGTGCCAGGAGTGTCGTCGCCGTGTTTTACGCCCTTCCTCCCGAGACCTGGCTCTGTGCCTTCAGGAGACAGGAACAGCCAAAATGTTATTCCTTAGTGCTGCAGTGGTGCCCATTCCCAGCTCCAGAGCAGCCCTTGATGGGTCTGTGCTAGGACACTGCGCATGGGAGAATGCTCTTCCACATGACTGCTCTGTGGAGCCATGAGGGAGAGAAAGGAGATGTTTTTCTTCTGTACTTTAAAGGAAAAATAATGATTTTGCATCTGGGCTTTGGGCCTTAACCTCAAATTTCATCTCCAGTGCATGATTTTATGGTGACTCAAGGCAAACCGTTACCTTCATGCACCCTAGAATGTTCCTATGGTGACACACCTCCAAGAGAAAACACACTGCTCTTGCCTGAGCACCCCTCCAATTACTGATTGCATTCCTCCCCCCACTGATCCTCAGCCTTTCATAAGAAAATTCCCAGTACTTAGGAGGAGTGAAGTAGGAGAGTGGGGGTGGGCTGTTCAAGTGCTTTCAGAGAACATGAACCCATTCTGTGTATAAATCACTTGCTACTGCAGCAATGCTGGGTCTAGCACCAGCATCCACTGAGCCCGCCCCAGGATGCAGCTGTCATCCAGAGGAGAGATTTTAATCAGGTCAAAGACAATGGCCATAGATTGCCACGGGCAAATATATTTCCATTGCTAAGACTATGTTTAAGCGTTTCCTGGGACATCAGCAGTACAGAGCCCTTGGGCTGGGGAAGGGACACTAGACTGGAATCAGCTGTCACGGGCTGATCATCAGCCACGGGGATTAGAAGTGACTGTCAGACCAAAAAGCTGCAGCCACTGCTTCTTGAGGCAAAACCCTTCCATGGCTGAGACCACCAACAGCTCAGCCCCCAGTACGTGACATTGCTGCTCCCAGAATGGGAAGTGGCTGTGCACAGAGAGCCCGTGGGTCACACAGGCTGTGACAAGCACATCCTTGAGCCCAGCGGGAAGCGCTGAGGACACTGAGCTCGGGAAGGATGCGTTACCTGCTCCGGCAGCTGGGGGAGTGCGAGTCGGAGCTCTCTGAGCGAGAGTGGCAGCGGCGATGCCGATGGGATTTCCGGGCGCGCCCACGAGAGCTTTAAGAAGCAGAAAGGAAAACCAGCGTTAGGTTGGCAGGTGGGGGGGATGCAAGAGCCAGCAGCTGGAGGCTGAAGTCGATAACGTTCAAATCAGAAGGGAGGAACGCATTTTAAACCAAAGAGATCGGAATATGAAACACGGCACAGAACATCAAGGCACAAGAAATTCTCCGTCCCTTCATCGCTGCAGTGACATCTTCCCGAGAACTCTCCTAGCATTTTACACACAAGCTATTAGGTTGGCTCTGTAGCATGCTGGGGGAAGATTTGTGGACAAGCATGTGGGAGTGCAGCAGCCAGCATCAATCCTTTCAAGACTTTGAAGAGCCACGTGCTTGCCTTTCATCCTGCAGCCTACCCTATAAGAGCCAGGCAACTGCCTGCAACCTTCCTGAGCCTCGGGTGAAGCACCATCGCTCTGGGCAGCCCATCACAAACCTCCAGCCCTGTCTGTACTGTTGGCTCCTTGGTAAAGAGCAGCTACAGAAGGAAAAGCCCCAAGTGATAACAGCGCACTCAGTAGCAGCCAGCCTTCCCCACCCTCTCCGGGTGGGAGCATTTAGCCAGTCCTGTGAGCAGCTCTCAAGGCTGCTGCACAGAGTACAGCTTCCCTAAGCACAGCCTGCCTCGTGCACAGCTCCTGCTGGAGAGACAGGACCATTTCCTGGCTTCTGACAGGTGCCCAGTCACTGGTGCTGCCTTTTCTGACAGGGCCTGAGGACAGTCCTCTGCAAACTGTGTGTAGGGCACAGAGGGCCAGTGCCCTGCTGCAGCTCCCTTTGCTCCACCAGGCTGCTTCTCATGGATTTCCTATTACTTAAGGGCTATAGTTGCCCGTGCCAACAGCTGAAGTCCTGGGTGCAGAGAGCAGGGTGACATGGGTGGCAGGCTAGCTGCCACCTCCTGTGTCCCTTCCCTCCTATATTTGTTCACCACAGCAGTTATTTTAGATCTGGAAGTGTTTCCATCTGCTCGGGCTGGCATGGCTGTGCCAGCAGGCAAAGCTAGCTGTGGGTAAGCTGGTGGGAACAGCCTGGCTTCATGGCCACACTACACAGGCACTGACAGCACAAATACAACCTGCCTGGACAGCATTTAGCAACTTGCTGCTATAAAAACTCAGCAAATAATTGCTCGAGAATAGCATCTCCTGTAAGACAAAAGGGCAACCTCCAGGGTAATTCCTTCAACTCTGCTTGGCTGTTTTCTTTGATGCTTTTCACACCCAATGATTATATTTTTAAAAACTTTGTATTTTGGGATCCTCCTTTCTTATTTCCATACAGCTGAAATCAGCAACACTGAACATCTTCCACTCACATGGTGGATTTGTGTGAAAATCCCCATGTTTGCGCTTCACCCCCTGCACCAGTCCCTCCAATTTGTTTTCCCTTCCTGCAGAAGGGAAAACTGGTGCTGTGTGATTCAGATAACCAGTTGCTTGATGCAAAGATAAGCCAAAGCAGTGTGATTATCCCAAAATCCTCATGGGATCCATCTGATCCACGCCTGGGAGCAAAAGGCTTGCAGAAACTGGGAGTGGCTCAGCTCTGGTTTGCCAGCAGAAAAATGAGGCTAAAACGCCTTGGCTGCTTTATCCCCAAAGAGCAATTCCAGCAGCTCTGGTTCCCTGAGGTCAGGGCACACCAGCAGGACACGGATCTTAGGTTTAACTGCACTGTTAGGCTGGGGGGATGCCTCCTTTTACAGATAACCTAGGAAGCCTCTCTTTTGCCACTGAGGTTTCTAGGTGCAGGGCAGCCCATTTTGAGGGGAAACTGAGCTGAAACTGTGCCACTTAATGTGCAGAAATCTTAGAGAAAAGGAGACTGGCTTTCTGCATGCATAGAGATGGCCTGTGCAGGCAGTATCCCATGTCCCAGCAAAGCTGACCATGGGATCAGTGCCCAAGGTTCAGCCCCAGGACTTTTTCCTTGCTCTGAAAGCAGGTGAGAAGCCACAAGTTGCAGTTCCCAGAAGACAGAGAACCAACAGAAAAACAGAGGCAGCTTGCAGTCGTTCCTTCCAGTCCTGAGGAACCCCATTTTATACCATTCCCCTCGATTATGTGCCCCACAGGACAAGGACTGTGCTCTGCTAACACTCTGGGACTGATGGGAAGCACAGCACCAGATTTTTGCAAACTCTGTCTCCGCCAAACAATCCCTTCTGTTCCCCTTGATACCATTCAGATCATTGGCTGCACTGTATCTCTGAGTAGGTCCTACTGCAACCTCCTAGAGCAGCAAACCAGGAGTGGCTGAGGCCCTTCTCCGTGAGGGTGTGCCAGCCTGCCCTTTTGGCAGCTCACAGTTCAGCCTCTCATGCTGCCCCCACCAGAAAAGCTGGAGCCTTCTCTCTGGGCTAGATGGACAAGACTGCACATCTGTGCAAGATACACAAAGTACAGAAAGAGGTGTCACAAAAGAAAGAGAGGGGAAAGATCTCCAGCCTCTGCAAACCCTTTTCCATTCCAGCAAAACCAGAATTGCCGGTTTTAGCTTCAAAATAATCCTGAGAAATGCTTAGGGCTGTGCAGCAGGTGTTAGCTCCAGGGGCCCCACCACATCAAGCACTTCCTAGCCCCACACTGTGCAGGCAGGGCAGGGAACTCCATGAATCACTACTTACTGTTTTTTGTGTTTTCTTTCTTCCTTTCTCTTACTTTTGGGGCTTGAAGAACTAAATAAGAAATGGCTAATTAATTCGGAGATTTCTGTTCCCATAAAAAGCTGTACAATCACACGTCAATGTTACAGCTCAGTTGCCCAAGAGCATGCAGGAAAAATGAAAGGGGCTCATGATTGTCACAGCACAGGGGGTCTGAGTGCCTGCTGACAAATCTGCTTCATGGGCTTGGCCAAAACCCTCTAAGGGATCAGCCAACTTGGTGACTTTGCATTTTTCCATAGAGAAAATGTGTACTTCTTCCACATACTGGAATCAGGAGAGTTCTTCCAGTCCACTCAGAATCCCCAGACCCACACGGAATGGGGGGACCCAAGGGGATTCCGCAAGGAAACACAGAAGAAATGTCTTCTGCCCCCACTCAGTGAACATCAACCTTGAAGAGACCACCAAACTCATTTCTAAGGGGCCACCCTTACTTGCTCAACTCTTACCTGTGCCTTCTCTTCTTTGACGATAACCTGCAAGACACAAATACGTACATTGAATGCAGGGTCTCACAAAAGTGGAAATTTGAGTCCAAGACAATGTTTAGGCTCAGACTGAGCACTGAGAGAAGGCCTCATGCACCACCTGGGCAGAATGGCCCCAGCTCTCCTTTAGCCAGCTGGTGAGGGAGCAGCTGAGGAATGCTGCTGTGGCAGAAGGGACCAGCACACTCTGCAAGTAGCTGAGAATATGGTCCTCAGGATAACAAATCTCTAGAGAGATCAGATACATCCCCTGTCTCTGGTGGGTCCTTTTTCTCTGCTACTGCCTCCAGTTTTGCACTGCAGGTAGAGGTGGGTCCCTTCCCTGGTTTTCTGTATGAAGCACCAAACAGCAGACAAGGGAAAAGTCCTCTCTTTGTAACTCCAGACCAGTGTCACAGCCAAACCAGCACCGTGCCTCCTGGAGCACCCCTGGGATGACACAGGAAACACCCTCACAGAATACCCTGGGGGCACGGAGGACATGTCCCTGCAGCAAGGCCTGGCCCCAGGGCACTGCACACCCCACTGTGTCTCCTCTCAGCTTGGAGCACAACATCCTGCAGAAGACACGGCCTGAAGTGCTGCGAGGTTGCCTCTGGCAAAGTCACTCGGGATCTGTGGTTGAAATGCTACCAGGTGTCTGGAAACAGCCTCCAGTGGTCACTAATCCTGAATGGTTCATATCATGCTGTCTGATGGGACCAGCTCCAGCTTATCCTTGGCTTGCAGGGGCATAAATAGCTACCAAAGGTTCAAAGCCAAAGAGTCTCTGAGCCAGGACTTCCATCAGGAGATGGCATCCACAAAAGAGCATAAAAATCCCTCCTTGGGAAGAAAGTTTTTAAAGGAATTCCTATATCCTTGTCTCTCCTTCTCTCTTGTGCTTCTTTAGAGATTCAAACTCAACTTTTCATCCTGTTATCCACTTTTGGTACCTTCTCTCTTTGGTTCAATACATTATAAATACATGAACCTTCTCAGGGAGATGGAATCCACTGTTCTCTTCAAATATTGGTTTAACAGCTGAGAGAAAACAGTGAAATATTTGCAATTTTAAAATTTAATCATGCTCTTTGAATTAAAAATGGGCTTGAGAAGGGGAAGGTGGAAACAGTCACTGGGGCTGGGAGAGGAGACTGGGATGTGGATGTGAGGAGCTGGTCTGAGCCTTTTCCTGGTCCTGACACTCTCTGCAGGCTGGGGAGGAGATGGGGACCAGTGCAAGCCCTGAGCCCTGATCCCACTGGCATTCCAGAGGATGGAGATATGTGGATTGGACAGCAAGGACAGCTGTGGAGGCTCCACAGACCTCCATCTCTGTGTCCCCACACCCTGACAGTTCATGTTTCTCTGTTTGCACCCCATTTCATGCCCTCCAAGCCCAGAGGGACTCTGGCTATGCCTCCCCTTGGCTGCCCAGTGCTCACAGAGCCTCATTCCTCTGTGCCCACTGGGACCAACAGCTGCCCGAGGCAGCAGTGCCTCCCACTCCTTCTCCAAACCCCCAACAGCCACTGCCAGCAAAGAATTAAGTTTTCAGGGGAAAAATACCTGTTTCTTTTTCGCTTCTTGGAGCTTTTCTTCTTCTTCTTCTTCACAGGTGAAGGGCTGTAGGAGGGAGACCTGAGGAGGCAGAGGGGCATTAGGGACCACAGGGCTGCTCACAGCTGTCCCGGCCACCCCAACGCTCACCCCACCACCAGCAGCATCACCAGGGCAGAGAATGGCTGGGGGCTCCTGGTGGGAGCAGGATGAGCACTGGGATGAGCCCCGGGATGAGCATCAACCCAGCTCTGCTGCCCTGAGGGGAGGGCGAGAAGATGGCAGCACCTCCCTGGGCTGTGGAACACCCAGGCCCTCACACCTCCATCTTACACTGACCCTTTTCCCTCACGCCCAGCTGAGGGCTGCCATCCCTTCCTGCCCCACACACCACCGTGGCCACCCTCACATCCTTCACTGACCTTTTTCCCTCACACCCAGCCAAGGCCTGCCCCACCTGTCCCCTCATGCCACCATGGCTCCCTCATGGCCCTGCCTGTCCCCTCACACTGCCATGGCTCCCTCATGGCCCTGCCTGTCCCCTCACTCCACCATGGCTCCCTCATGGCCCTGCTGTCTCCTCACGCTGCCATGGCTCCCTCATGGCCCTGCTGTCCCCTCACGCTGCCATGGCTCCCTCATGGCCCTGCTGTCCCCTCATGCCACCATGGCTCCCTCATGGCCCTGCCTGTCCCCTCATGCCGCCATGGCTCCCTCATGGCCCCGCCTGTCCCCTCACTCCACCATGGCTCCCTCATGGCCCCGCCTGTCCCCTCACTCCACCATGGCTCCCTCATGGCCCTGCCTGTTCCCTCACGCTGCCATGGCTCCCTCATGGCCCCGCCTGTCCCCTCACGCTGCCATGGCTCCCTCATGGCCCTGCCTGTTCCTTACTCCGCCATGGCTCCCTCATGGCCCTGTCTGTTCCTTACTCCGCCATGGCTCCCTCATGGCCCTGTCTGTCCCCTCATTCTGCCATGGCTCCCTCATGGCCCCGCCTGTCCCCTCACTCTGCCATGGCTCCCTCATGGCCCCGCCTGTCCCCTCACTCCACCATGGCTCCCTCATGGCCCCGCCTGTCCCCTCATGCCGCCATGGCTCCCTCACCTCCTTCTCTTCTTGCGGCCAGATTTCTTTTTCTTCTTCTTCCCCCGAGTCGGCAGCGGCCGCTCCCCATCACACGAAGCGCTGAGGATGGGTGAAAAGACCCAACAAACATTAGAAATAATAAAAATAAACCCTGAATCAGCTCACATGGGGCAGCAATGTCAGTGTTCATGGTGGACCAAGGGTGTGTGTGTTGCCTCATTACCCTCTAACGAATTATTTAGTCACAGTTTAAACCAAGTGTCTAACAGAGATATAACAAGACAGCTACAGCACAGCAATGCTGATTATTTAAAACATGTTTGCTGAGGTTAACGACTCCGAAACAGATTTATAGGTTTTGTTGCTCTTTGTAAATATGCTTTAAATAATTAATTGGCATTTAATTTGCATACAGTAATTATTGCAACCAGATGCATCTAACTATAATAAAGACTTGACATGTGTTAAGTAGCAATTGATTAGAAATATATATATATTTATTGAGACACTGTGGTAATTGAAGGAGATATGTATCTCTTATACAGTTGTTAAACCTTGAAAATAAACCCTCCTGCAAATTAATTTCTTCTTTAAACATATGATGCAGAATCGTGTTATGTTTCAATGGAAAGCAAATACCGTGGTTAATTAATTCAGAGCATTGGGCTGAAAAAAATGACAGATACTCTGTGGCTACTCATTAACTAAAGCAAACGCTTGTAAAGACAGAGGCAGCTGGTGGCAGCCTGGTGGCATCCCTAAATCAGCCCAGATCAGCCATGTGGATCTCCAAACAGATCCCTCTGAATCCCCAAATGGAGCCAGGACCAAGGTTTGTGGGGGCACAGCGAGCTCCCCAGGGCCTCTGGAAAATCACTGAGCGTGCTGGGTTTGTGCCTTGGTTTCCTCACTTCTCCTCCTGCCACTGGGAAAAGCCTGGAGCAAGGAATGGGTGGAAGCAGCCCCATGGCTGGAGAATGCTGTGAGATCTTTACCAGGCCAAAAATTGAGTCGTTTTCTGCAGCAAGAACAAACATTATTGCTAATGAAAGTCCTAATGCACAGCAAATGACACTTTGGGGGGGGACACTCAGACTCCACCACCCCTCGACACTTGATCATCCAGGGCTTGAATTACCACTGAAATTACACTATCATAAAAACTCAATTGCTCAGTGCTTTTAATACCCTTTGGAAAAGAAAAAAAAAATAAAAGCTCTGCAAAATGAAACTGCAGGCTAATGCTTCAGTTGTGAGCTGTGAATATCGAGTGCTCGTGGTGCAGTAAATCCAGTGTGCAGCCCCAGCATGGCCCCACGGAGCACCCACAAACTCCTCCCCACGTTCTCCTCCCGAGGATTTCACGGACCAGCAGCAGCACCAGGAGGGGATATGGCACACCTTGGGCTCAGAGGGCTTTCTCCCTCAGTGCAGACAGAAGTCCTGCATTTTCCAGGATGTCTCATTGTCACTGAGCTCGGTCACCTGCCCAAAGACACTCGGGGACACGGCCACAGCCACGGGAGAGCAGGGAGGAACATCAGACCAGCAGCCACAGGCGGTTTGTGCAGAGCCCTTCTCCCTCTCCCCAGATAAAGTCTCTTGTCTTTGATGTGGCAGCTTTCTCCCAAGTGCTGATCTGACTTCAATTGTTCCTCCGCGATTATAATCAAAGTCTAATTAAAAATGTGCTTTAGATTATTGTTCCGGTTGGCCTGAAATCTGAAGATATGAAAAAGTGCTTTCTTGCTTTTTCTTTCCAGCATCTTTAACCAAACGGAGAGGCTTTAATCCCAGAGCCAGTTGAGCAGGCAGGGCTCAGAGACCCCAGCTGCTTCATTTACAGTGTTCCATTCATTTTCCCCCCTCTCAAGTGGTCAGGGACTAACGACAAGCTGATAACGAGGCACTGTCCTAATGAAGACTGTGCTGCTGAGCTGATTTGGCATGGGGAGAGGGGAATTGCTGAGGGCGATTCCCAGCAGACCTGGTGGTGCAGAGGAGTGCTGGCAGGTCTTGGAATACTCTGGAGGAGGCAGTAAGAGCAAGCCCTAGAGCAGAAATGAGCTGCAGGTTTGTCCCTGCAAACACGCACAGGGATTTCATGTAGTTGCATACATTTCATGTGCACACACGGAGCTGTTTAAACTCTCACAGACCCCAGAGGGGCTGAGTAAACACCACGGACACCTCCCCTGCCACCCCCGTGTTCCAGGGTGGCCCCGCTGACGGCCCTGGCTCCTACCTGCGTGACCTGCGGTGGGCATGGTCCCGTCTGTCCCTCCCCTTGGCACAGCCATTGGTGCTGGCGGGCTCCCGGACCACGCAGCTGCTCAGCTTCTCGGGCCGTCTGTCCTCCGCAGGGTACGGCAGGCAGCTGAGCGTCCCACTGCCGGGGCAAGAGGCGACAAAGAGCCGTCAGGAGCTGTCCCTTCTCATTCCCCACCTCCCGGGGAATCTCCTTTTTGCAGGTAGGAGCTGTGCTGCTGTGAAGGAGAGCTGCAGGTTGCTGTCAGTGCTCAGCCCTGCAGTGGGAAGTGCTCCTACAAGGCTCTGGAATGCCCGGTTTCCAAGCCAAGCTGCACCCCAGCCCAGGCATGCTGTGCTCATCGTTCAGGCAGAGATGCCACGGGCATCACGCAGCCAAGGAGCAGCTGAACAGCCCAGGGCCAGACCCAATCCCATGGGAAGGGAAAACAGGAGCCAGGCAGGACATCTTCTCCTGCACGGTGGGGTTTAGATCACCAGCTTTGCAGAGATAGCACAGATTTTGCACTCTGATAGGAAAAAACCCAACCCTTTCGCATTTCAAACGTCATTTTCCAAACCTTGATAACACCTTGCCACACATCCTCATCCTCAACTGGCAGCAAACTTCCCCACTCCTACAAATGAGGTGTTGGACTGGTGAACACACCTGGTCTTCTCAACCTTGAGAAGCTGGAACAGGCCCAGCAGAGCTAAGGAGAGCCATCTCAGCCAGGTCAGTGCCTGCAAGAGCCCTGGGAGCTGGCAAGGAGCAGAGCAGAGGCAGGGAAAGCCTGGGATGAATGGTTTCTAAGAAACATTCAGGCTTGTGCAAGCTGGAATGGAGAAAAGAAGCCGAATGGAGAAAACGAACCCAAACAAGTCTGCGTGCAGACACTCAGGAGGAAAGTAAATAGGTTTCCAGGCCCTGCAGATGTTTATTTCAAAGAATGAAAAGATTAATGAAAAGCCATAAACCGTGCCCGGCAGGGGTACTGAAAATGCTGGGGTTTGGTGTCATCCAGAGCATTATGGAACAGATAAAGCAAGCATGGGCATGTCCACGCCCAGCCTGGCTGTGGGGGGATACCCAGGGTAGGTTGGGCTCAGCTGGCACTGGAAGTGTCCCTGTTTCTTCCCATTATCATTTTAAAGCCAGTCCCAGGTCCGGGCTGTGGGTGCCACTTTAGGGTCAGTTCTGCAATGTCCCATGGCTGTGTCTGACACCAGATCTACCTCCTCTCCCTGGAAAGGCACACTCTGGAGCCCCTAGACCATGTGGATCCCACCAGAGCAGAGGCAGGCTGGGATGTCCCCCTGCCAGCCCTGCAGCCATAGTGAAAGATGCCTTAGCTGCAGAGACCACTACAGCCATCACACGTGGGCTGTGGAGACAAGAACAAGGAGCCAGGACCAGGTGTGTGCTGCACATCTGGGGGTTAAATGGGGGCAAGAGGGTGGTTAAAGAGCAATGGGATATTTAAGAAGCCCCAGTTAGGCACTGCCAGAGCTTTGCATGCCCCAGGGAACATCCTGCTGCCTGCCTCAGCCATGAATAACACTCCTTGGGGTTGGAGTTGGCACAGGAGCACCTGCAGAAGGGTCACCCCTCTCTTTACACCTGTGTTTTCTCT
This sequence comes from Eopsaltria australis, assembly GCA_034509425.1. Lineage (NCBI taxonomy): Eukaryota > Metazoa > Chordata > Aves > Passeriformes > Petroicidae > Eopsaltria > Eopsaltria australis. The sequence goes on along the minus strand of JAVTVJ010000317.1, from coordinate 1,292,937 downwards.
CTCAACAAGCATCCACTTTCTCTAACAGCCAGCTCCTCCTTGGAGCTCATTTTATAATGCCTTAACATTTAAGGACATGCACAGCCAAACACAAGGGACAGGGATCAGTGGCAGGAAGCTGGGTGGAATAATTCTGGCCCAGAACACGCAGGAAGTGAATAGTCCCTCTGGCTTTAAAAAGCCTGTTCGTAATAAATCCCCCAGCCGCTTCCCAACAGCTCCATTATTTTTAACCATCCAGGGAGCTACATGGTTAATCGCTTTCTGTGTGCCAGCTAATTGGCTTGTGGCCTTTCCCAAACCCCTTTTAAGAACAGCCTTCTGAGGCTCAATCATTAGGATCCATTAAAAACATCCCCAAATTAATGACCTGTGCAAAGTCTGAGCTGGATGCGCTCCAGCAGCAGAGGCAGGAGGGCTCCTCCCCAGGCTGGCAGCAGGCTGGAACACCACTGCCAGGGCCTGGGCACGGCAAGTGACATCCTTGTCACCCAGCCTCTGCTCCCACTAATGGGATTCCCAGGTTCTGGGGTTAAAACATATTGGCCTTGAGGCAATCAAGGACTCCTGTCCTGCAACGTGCCAGGAACCATTTCTTCTGGGCTTGGAAGTAATTATTGATGGAAATAATTATTTTCCAATTCCATCAAAGGCTGGCTTCCATTCAACCAAATGTTCTCCTCTGATGGATGCTGAGAGTCACTAATGCTTTAAACTGGCTGGTAATCCCCTAGCGTGGAGCTCCATAGACATTGATTGAATATATATATATATATATATATAAACATTTTCTTTTCTTATTGTCTTCCGTGTCTTTCATGACTGATATGAAAGTGATGCAGTTTGGTGTGAACAATCTCTGTGGCCTCAAAGGAGGGATTATGACACCTTCCCTGCTGCTTGTGCCTGCAGCAGGAAAGAAAAAGCCTCTGTGTGTGTTTTTGCTGGAGCTGGCCCAGGAAGACCAGCGGGGATGCTCGGCAGGATGCTGCTGGAAGCACAGGACTCGCTCAACCCAGGGGATGTGCCAGGGGAGGCAGGAAGAAGAGGAGGCAGGAAGGATGCCCTGCTGGGGGGCAGCACTGCTCCAGCACTCCTGGTGAGGACACAGCCCCTCCCCAGTGTGTTGGTTGCATGTTTGTCCCTAAGGATGCACTCACTGCTGGCCACAGGCAGCGGGACCAGGAGAAGGCAGCTGCCCACCCATCCCACCTGCCCTCCAAGCTTCTCCATTTCCACTTGGCAATTCCATCACTTGCACTCATTTTTCTTTTTCCTTCCTTTCTCCCATGCAGAAATCCAGCCTATCCATCAGAGCTGTCCAGAGGCAGCACAGCTGCTCCCGATGGGAGACCCCCCACAGTAAAGCACCTGTGGGCTCCCTGTGCAACTGTCCCTTCCCATCCCAGCAGCCTCTGGTCCAGGAGGGGTTTTTTGGGCTCATGGCAATTTTTGTCAGAGCTGCAGTGGCTGGAGGAGAAGCAGCAGGCACACAAGGCCCTCAACTCTCCACCAACACAAGCCTCTCCCAGCCCAGCTTGTCCACCTCTGCATTTTGGGCTCTCACATGTATTCCTTCTCTGACAGAATGTGTTGGCAGCAGAGGGAAATGATCTATTGCCTACCTAATACAGATGATGCGGGAAAGGTTACTGGTGGGAAGGAACCCAAATATTCCTTATTTGAAAGGGGATGAAACCACCATAAACCACTATGGCCACATGGAGGAGGAGGGATGGGTAGTGCTGGCAGTGCCCTTCAGAGTCCCTGATGCCAACCCATTTGGCCTCCCTTCCCTGGGACAGGGATGTCACCCCCAGTTTGTGGGGACACCATGGAGCCCGGTTAAGCACTGCCCTTGCTGCCCACGGACAGATCCTGGCACTGTCCACAGAGGACGGGACAAAGGCACAGTGTTTGCTGCCTCAGGGAGCAAACTCCCAAGCCGTGCCCATCCCTCCATGCTGGGCTGCCACGCTCCATGCCATGGCCAATGCCATCTCATCAGGCCATGAAATGTGACACTCGGTGACGCACGCTGCTCGGGGAGCCGAGCCCAGTGACACCCGTCCCCCCCGGCCCCGCAGTGACAGCAGTCGGAGTGGGTTTGGTGTGCACATGACATTCCCTGGGTGCTGCCATCCCGGGGCTGCCGGGGCCGGGCACTGCCCTCTTCTGCCCGCAGGCTCCCGTGTCCCAGCCCAGCTGCCCCAGCCCCGCAGCCCTCTCCTGCCACAAACCTTCCATCAATCAGCCTTTATCCCGCAGGAACTCATCTCAGGAGGAGACAAAAGCAGGAAAATTGTCTCCCTAGTGACCTTTCGACTGCTGGACCCTGGCACCAGATCGTGTCCCCACTCAGCCACATTGTCCCTCACCTCCACAGGATGGGCTCCAGCAGCTCCAGCCCTCGGTGGCCTTGTGCCCTTCCCAGCTGCCCTGCAAGCAGCAGTGTAAGCAAACTGGGGCTGGATCATGCTAACTAAGCCGTTTTGTTATTTTTTTTAATCCTTTATTTTCCTTTGCACATGCAGCTGGGCTGGGTGCTGGATGCACAAGCACTTCAGAGGCTCTGGGCACTGAGTGCACTTGGCAGACCTGCACTGGCAGCACTTCCAAGGTCAGAGGATTTGGGACAGCCAATATAGAAACTTTACCACGTTCCCTGCCTCAGCCCTGGCTGGCTTCATGTTCCCATCATCTCCACACCCCCCAGTGAAAAGGCAGGAGCAGCTTTGGCTGACCAGAGCCCCCAAATGAAAAAGGTTAGAACACTTCTGATGAGCCTAAGAGCTGTGAATGTTTCACTGGTATTAAATGATGAGGGATGGATACCATGCCTGGAACTGGGAACATCAGGACACAGGCAACTTGAGGGAAGGCTGGAGAAATTCCTGTGCAGCCGCTTGCACCAGGGATGTTCTCACCACTTCTCCTGAGCAACATGCAAAAAGTGCATGGATAGATGATGGAATACCCCATCTATCCTCTCCTTGCCTCCCCTGGAGGTTTTGGCTGTGCAGGAGAGGACAGTGGTGGGTCAGGATCCCTGCTTTCCCACATCCCTGCACTCTCTACCACAGCCACATCACGTGTGCTTCTGCCCTGGGCTCTAGCGAGGGTGATCTGAGCTGCTCCAGTGTTTCTAAAATCCACCCTTTGGGCTGAGAAGCCTTTTGGCACCTGCAAAATGAGCTTGTGATTTTGTCTCTTGCTCTCTGGCTTTGCTTATCTGATTGAAAAAGAAAATGGCCAGACCATTCCCTTGTCCCCCGAGAGGGAGGTGACAGAAAAGAGTGTTGTAAAGACGTTTCCCAGCAAAAACTCCAGCAGATGTGTTTATGTAAAGCTCTTTGAAACACACACTAAAAATACCTCTTCAAAATTAGGAGATGGGGAATATTGTGAGTGCTTTCCACAAGCACACACACACACACAAACACCCCATGGCAGGTTCTTTCCCCACCTCATTCAACCCGTTATTATTAGTGCAGCAGGAGCCCTGCAGTTTGTTATTGAAAATTATAATAGCAAATCACCAAGATATCTTCCTTGATTACACAGACTCCAAGCCAGTTCAATTTTAATCTTCTCCCTGCTATTTTTTTCTGTGCATCAGCAGAGGCACCAGCTGCAGAAAAGCACGTGGGTTTTCTTGAGGCAGTTCAAACACAGAAGAGAAATACAATTCTGTACTATACATTTTTCATCAAATTTTTGCCAGTCGTGACTCTCCTCCCCCTCCTGCTCCTGGGTGCCAACCCTGTGTCCCAGCACAAGGCTGGATGCAGCTCCTTTTCCTTCTTGCGCTCCAGAAAGGTTTAACGACTGCTCTCAGCACGTCCCGGGCCAAAAAAGCAGCTTGGCTCTTTCTTTTCCAGCAGTTGATTTACTATGCATGGGTGGATCAGAACAGAGGAGCTTCCCTGCTGGAAGAGGCCCCGGTGGCGGCGCAGGATCGGTGCCAGATGCTCCGGGGGATGCTGAGAGGTGGCAGCCCACGGGGAGGGCTCTGTCCCGGGCACCAGCTGGCAGCGGCGGCGGCTCCTGCTGTGCAGCATGGGCTGGACAGTGCCTGCGGAGGGAGAACTCCACGGGGGGAAAGCGATGCCTCCCTGAATCGCCTTCTTAGGCAGAGCCAGGCACGAGGGTGAGCACAGCCTCACCCTGCTCCTCTCCTCCTCCCCAGGGGCACAAGGAGCCCCATCCCCTGTTCCCCTTCCTTCCTGAGCACCTTGCAGGGCTCGGCGTCCCTTTCCCCCGCTGCCAGCAAGGCAGGATGGCTCTGCTGACTGCCTGCCAGCGACAGCAGCGAGGAACCTGAGGAATATGGCACATGGTCACATTGTTTCTAAAGAAAACCTGGACCGCTGCCCCATCTCGAACGGTTTCTACGGCATCTTGTGCCTCCCACGCTGCCGGCTCGGAGGTCCCTGCGGAGCTTCCTTCCCGTCAGCACCTGCACACTGCCGGGCCAGGCTTGCTCTCAGGGGGACAATCCTGTGCCTTTCCTGTCCTCAAGTCCTCCTCCTTAGACAAACACCCTGCGGGTTCCCATGTCTGTACAGGAGCCAGTTTTCTCCTCCATCAGGAAATGTGACGAGAGGAGCTCTGGCTGTTTCAGGTGCCCACAAATGGAGATGGAAGTGCTGCCATGGCCATGCTGTCCCATGGTAACAGCAATCTGGCACATCCCTGCTCCATGTTTTGGGGCACTCCAGGCTCCTGGGTGACCCAGAGACCTGGGGTTGAGAGTTTATGCTAAATCCCACCACAGCCCCACAGCTACTCTCCTCTGAACTGGCCTCAAACAGCATTCCCAGATCCTTTCCTTGCCATCACCCCCGGGCAGCCTAGAGCAGGCATGAAGGGCGTGAGCTGATGGCCAGGCATAGGGACAACCTGAAACAGCCTTTGCAGGGCTTGTGATTAGGAAAAGTCTGGATCTGAGCTCACGTTTCCCATCAAACACTCACCCACAAGCAGCACAGGGCAAAACCAAGCTGGGCAAAGGTCAGGACCAAGGTGATTGAGCGCTTCCCAACACAGCACAGGGAGCCAGCAGCTGAGGAACACCAGTGGATGATGCTTAATGCTTTAGGAAGGGTTTAACAAAAAAATGGACCCATGGATGTCCTAGAACAGAAAGGGTTTGGCACTACCTGCAACATGGTCAGGCTAGAGAGCACCTTCACACCCAAGGGGCCACACAGTGCCAGCCCCTGCTCCGGGGACCATCAAATGTCCAAACCCCGTGCTATTTAGCATGGCAAACAGCAGTGAAAGAGTGTATTTGCCAATAACAACTCGTTAAATTTTAATCAAATAGGGAATTGTAAGCACAGAGTTACCCAGAGCTCCTGGGAGCACTGAGAGATCACTTTAAAAATGAATTAGTAATTAGGCACTTCGGGAGCAGCAAGGAGAAGGCAGCTGGAGAAAATCCACTTGGAGCAGCAATGCTGCCTTTGCCACTCACATGAAGTTTTTTCTCCTCTCCCTTAATTTCCTTCCTTTGAATTGTCACTGGGAAAAGGGGAGAACATGCTGGAGGTTCCAACACTCAGATAGCTCCAAAAACACAACCTGTTCATGCAGCTGCCACCTGTCTGCAGAGCTGCCCTGGGAATGACTCTGGTTGAGTCTCTCTGCTGCTCCATCCATCCATGAATCCATCCAGGCTGGGGACAGGGACACTCAAGTCACCAGATGCTGTCACCCTGGGCCACCCCATGTTTCAGAACACAGGCATGGTGCTCAGCAGCCTGTGCCTATGGAACAGGGATCCCAAGGGCTCAGCTTGGGACATTAAAAATGCTCAACCCCTGCCCAGAACAGACCCAGGGCCAAATGGATGTCCCCAACTTGGGTATCAAATGGGTGTCCCCAACCAGGGCATCACCTGGGCAGGGTCTGGTGAAGGGGGGGGTTCCCTGGACATCCTTCTCTTTGGGACTTGTGTCCTGAACATTTTGGGACCTCCCCCCTTGTGTGTGCAGTGTCAGCTGAGCTGGGAAGCTCCTGAATTGCAGCTTCATGGGTGGGAGTGTTTGGTTTGACTCCAATCCTCTTTCCCTCTGACACCCCCTGGTCCTGTGGGAAACACCTCAGTAGTCATGCTGCCTTCCCAGGAAGGACTGGTGAGAAGGTTTTGAGTTAAGGAGAGTTTCTGGAAGGGAAAACAGGGCCTTTTTTCCTCCCACTGTGCTCCAAGGAGGGGAAGGTTGGTACGGCTGTGCCATCCCTGCCACACGGAGGGCTGTGGGGTGCTCAGGGCTGTGTAGGAGTCAGAGCCAGAAAGAAACCTCCTGTCTGCTCTCAGGTTTTGTCCCCAACCATCCACACCACCCTGCAACTGGATGTTGTTTTAAATCATCCCAAAAAAACAAAGAGGAGTATATTTTTTGGCTTCTTTTTGGTATAGTTTTTGTTTTTGTTTTTGTTTTTTTTTCTGCTTCCTAGGGGGAAGATTTGGAAGAGGCAGGTGAGTCCCTGTGGCAGACCCTGCCAGGACGGGCTGCAGAGAATCATTTCAGTTTCCATCCTATCCATCTTTAATTGGGTGTAATAATAATTTTATTGCTTGCTGGGATTTGTGAGGCTGAACTAATATTTGTAAAATGCTTTGCTATCCTCAGCTGAAAGGCAATCTAAAGTGGCAAAGCCCTGGTGTTATTCACATTTGGATAATCCAGAATTATTCATAAACAAAATCAAGATTATGCAAATATATTCATTAGTTCTCAGAATACCTCCAGGAAAATAGAGGAATTAGTTTTGTTAACAATTATGTATTATGTAAGTGTGTGTCTAAGCATGCACAGCCCCGGTGCTGGGGCACATCCGCCTGGGACTCATCCCGGCATCTCAGAGTGCTGCAGAGCAAAGGTTTGGCCTCTACAAAGCCACCACCTCAATTTTGGGATATCCTGATGCCCCACAGCAAATGACAGCACAGCACAGAGACCTGTGCCCTGCCAGGGTCCCGCTGGCTGCTCTGACACCCCCCAGTATCCCCTCTGTACCCTCAGACAGCCCACATGTGAGCACCATCACCTTCTTCCCCCCAAACCAGCCTTTCCCACCCAAATCAGGAGTTTTACAGTCCATGCAGGGCCAAGAAGATTTGGGATCTGTGTGCAGCCCCCTCACCCAGGGCCTGCCCTTTGTGCCCAGCACAAGCCCTCACATGATGCCAGCTTGTGCCCAGCCTGGCTTTCCTCAGTGTATTCCCTTCATCTGTTTGGGATGTGCTGGGAAAAGGGAGATAAAGGTGCAGTGAAAATACTGCATGGCTTAATTAATGCCACATGCCTTTCACTCTATAGGTTGTGTGGATGGTTAATTATTTTTATAAAGAAAATAATTAGTCCCAATCAAGGCAGAAGCTCTCCAGAATTACAGCTCATTAACCGCTCTCACATTTTTCTGTTCTATAAAAAGTCATGTGGTGCTGATGAAGATTACAGACCCTTGGAATCAGCATTAAATACAAATTCAGACAGTGTTACCATCCTATTACCATCAACTGCATCGACTTGGCTTCGGTAATTGCAGCTGGAGATGAAGGGCAGGGATTTCTGCTCCGCACAATCTCTGGAAACAAGCACCCTGCCCATTAGTTTGCCGCAAACAACATGACACCAAGCCCTGCCTTGGCTGAGTACATCCCTGAGGAGACGACAGCCACCAAGGAGAAAGGGGAAAGCTTTGCTGGGCTTCATGTGAAGATGAGGAGTGCTCAGGGTTGGTTCAGTTCCCGTTTGCAGTGGGGCTGCTCCTGCACAGAGCAGGAAGCACCCTGAATCTGCCCTTTGGCAAAGCCACCAGTCCAGTGGGTGCAAAGAGCTGGGAAATGCAGAGAGGATGAGGAGCAACCTTTAAGCTGTGGGATTATCCTCATGGGACATGGGGAAAATAGGGCATGGGGGGATGCTCTTGTCGGGGATGGGGGAGCATCTGCAAGCATCTCCCTCTGGGCCCTGCTAATCCAGGCACTGGTCCAGGTCTATTGAACGTCGCAGAGACCTCACTCAAATCCTAATTGAAAGAAATCACAGCACATTAAAGGGAGTTCAGGTCAAATCAATACCAACGTGGTGGGGAAGGCGAGCAGGGGGAGCAGGGCACTGGCTGAGTCCCAGTGCCAGCTCTGCAGGCAGGGCACAGGCTGTGTCCAAGGGCTCCACTGCCTGCTTTTCCACCATGGGAAGGTGAGGTGAGACCTGCTGTCCTCTGCTCCGTGCAGGAAAAACCTGGCAGCAATGCAGCCAGTGGTGGAGAGGGGGCAGGGGAGCCATGGGTCCTTGGGATCCTGCATTTCAGTTTGCATTAATCAGGGGTGGATGTGCCCTGGGTGGCATTCACAGCTCAGAGAGCCAGCAGCCAGCACTTTGGACCACAAGCCTCCACTGCAAAATTTACCCACCCGTCCCCAGGGCACAGCTCCCGTGCCCAGAGTCCCTGAGCATCTCAGCCCTCTTGGAGAGATGGGGAAATTTGGGCTCTGCATGGAAAAAAGCACTTGTGGTGAACTCCTGAGTAATAACTACTGCCATAAGGCAGCACAGAGCAGGAGCTAAACCTTCCACTGGCACGTGCTGCCAGTGCTGTGCCTTCAGCTCTGCCCCTGCAGGTGCAGAGATGCTCCCCACTCACGGTGAGGGCAGGGATGGAGACAGGGACCCTGACAGCCTGGACTCACCAAAACATCCAAAACCCCTCAAAAGATATGAAGAACATCCTTCACCTTCACTGGCTCCTGACCCACATGTGGGAAGTGTTTGGGGGAACACAAGGACTGGTCCAAAACCATGCCAACAACTCCAGCCACCAGACAGAACTGAGCCCCTGCATTTGGGGATGTCCCAGGATCCTGGGGGAGATGCAGCCAACATATCCTGTGCCCTGCACAGTTCAGCCCCACGCAGGGACTCACAGGGGCCAGACAAGGTCACCAGGAGGCCAAGCTCATCCTCAATTAGGAGACACAGAGCACAGCCAGGCCGACAGCCCGTGGGCTGCACTCCTCCCCAGAAGATCAGGCTGCAAACCTCCCCTGTTTCAGGAGTTCCCTTTGTTCCTCCTCCACTGGCAGTGCCCACCCAGACCCCCTGCACCTCCTCCCCATGGCATTACCCTCCTCCATCTCCACTCCCTTGGCCCTGCACCATCACCCTCTAACCTGGCCAAGGCAGACAAAGGCAGGGGTGGGGTGGGCAGTGAGGGATAACCACGGAGGCTGCCCCACACACAGGGAAGGGCAGGTGACACGTGGGCACTGCTCTCCTCTGTTGCTTTGGGGTTTAATTTTCTGTAAGTTCCCAGTCTTGGAATTTTCTGGAGAATAAAAACCCCATCCCTTCATAGAAGTGCTGAATTGTCTTGCGTGTCCCCATCACAACAATCCTGACCAGGCTCTGATCAGAGCAGGGGGATTTGAAGAGGGCAAATGCTTTATAGGCAATAAGTTCTGTGAGTTACAGCACCAGCCTCAGGGGTGGATCTGCTCAAATCCCAAACTGCCTCCTGCACCCTCGGGGCCACAGCCATGTCCATGCCCACTCTACAGAGCAGGGTTGCTCTGCTGGCTGCAGCTGGTGGAGCTGTGGAGAATAAGTTCTGTTATATTTACATGCTCTTACAGATGGGTGTTACACTTGCACAGCTTTGGCAGGCAGGGTGTTGGACGGCAGCTCCAGCTGACCCACAGATTAATGCAGCAGGAGCTCTTAAACTGTGAAATCTCTCTTAATGCAAAAATATTTCTCTTGCTGGGCAGTAGCTAATTCTTCACCCTGACAGCAATGTAGCTCAAATCCCAGCCTGCTGCCCCACTCTGTTCCAGTCACCCTCCAACACACGTGGGATAAATTCAATACAACCAGCCCATCTCCAAAGTGCCATCAAGTTCCAGTGGGATGACGCCCTGCTGGAATTTGATGTTAGTGGCATCGAAAACCCATTTTCTCCTCATTGCCTGTGGGTCTCAGAGCATTTCAGCCACCCACATGCAAGACAGGCACCTGACCCCAGCCCTGGAACACAACAGCAGATACCACAGCCCAAACCAGCAAGGGACAGCCTCCCCTGCCCCAGGGAGGAGAGGAGCAGCCCTACAGGCAGCAGGATCCTGCCCACAGTGTCCCCTCTGCCCACCCAGGTGTCCGCTCAGGGGTGAATGAGGAGATACCCCTGGCTGGGACTGAGCAGTGGCTGCTTCTTCTTCCACTAATGACAAGACATAAATTAAACATGAAGAGTTAAACGGGTCATCAGTGGAACCCCAGCCTCGCTGCCTCCAGACCGGGGACTCATTTCAGCCTGCCTCAAACACCAGTACAGTTTTTAATAGAGGTTTTTTTTTTTTGCCACTTGCATTATTTTTTGTAAGCCCTTCCCGCAGTCCCCGCTGCGCTGGCAGGGAAAGTGTTCCTGCCGCGTGCGAAAGAAACGGCTATTTTTAAACTCCCCGTGTTTGTCAGCGCTTTCGGCTCGAGTGGCTGATGGAGAAGCCAGTTTTGCAGCACCCGGTGTCCCGCAGAGGGTCGTGTGGCCTTTGCCAGGAGATGGTGGCACAGACGTGGGCTGTGTGCCTGGCTGTGCTGCTCCAGCCTGCTCATCCCTGGCACGTGCCAGATCCACACCAGAGCCCTGCTCCGGAGGCTGTGCTGCTGGGACCCACCACTCCTGCCAGGTTTCGGGCATCACGACCTCTGTGCCTTTGCACACACCTATGAAACCATCGAGTAAGGCTGCAAACACAAGCTGGCTCTCGGGATTTGCCCTTTCTTCCTTGCCCTTTGCTGGGAATGCCAAAGGGCTCCAGGCCAGGCATAAAACCCAGCCCTGTTTTCCAGCTGGTGGAATTTGGGGCCAGAGGAGGACCCAAGGGGGCGGGAGTTGTGTGTGGGTCACAGGGAAGAGCTGTGGGTCACAGCAGACCCAGTCTCAGAACAGCAAAGAGGGCTCATGCCAGAGCAGGGGCTGTGGCAAAAGCCCTGGCACCCTCTGCAGCTGAAACACTTCTGGCCAGGGTCAGGCTGTGCAGTGATGAAGAGGTTTCAGTGCCCACAGGGAGAAAATGACAAAAAAAGGGAGAGAAAAGGAAAGGGTGGTCATGCATGAAATGATTTCATTTCAGTGACGTGGGGGTTGCATTTGATAAGTCCAGCTTGTGGAGAAATGGATGCATAGAGAGGTGCAGCCGCCAGCCACGGGGATGTGGGAAGGGGTAGGAATGGGGCTGAGCAGAGAAAGCCAGGGAAACCTCCCAAGCCCAGGGAGCCTGGTGAGAGAGGGGACCCCCACACACAGTGAGAATGGGATCTGCAGAGATCCTTTCTGCAGCAGGACAGGCTGTCCCAGATGATGGGGGCAGGATGCTGACAGCAAGGAGACAAGAGCAGCCACAGGACCTGGCGCTGGGCAGAAGCTCCTTAGCAATCCCTGTCATCAAGGTCATCACTGCTATCTATTATTTAGGGGCTCACAGCTCTAAATATTCATTAGCAGGACTTTGCAGGAGGAGTGTGAACGCGTGTATGGGGTTCAAGTGTCCTGCTCTCCTGCCTCTCCAGGGATGGGATACCAGCAGGGATGGGGGCTGGCTGGAGTTGCTGCTGCTACCTGAGCCAGGCAAGGATGAACCCCAGCCCTGCAAGACCTTAAACTGTCATGTATTTTGCCCTGGTTCTCCACACTCCATGAAACAGCCTCATGAAAGTGCTGGGATGCTGCTGAGGCAGGGAGGGGACTCCATGGTGAGCACAGCCCCCCAAGGTGCCAGACCCTCACCAGTGCTGCCCTCACAAACCCGGCTCCCCCAGCATCTGCAGACGTGGGGCTGCCTGGCAGCCAGGGCAGTGTTTTCAGTGGCTTTGTTCAAGGGTGAAATCAAATATTTCTACAAAACGATCCTCCAGCCAGCCAGTGGAACTGTCCTCCCTTGTGCTTCCTTCCACCTGATTTCATCCCTCATCTGAAGAGATCGGATACGGTGCCTCCCCTGGCACAGCGAGGACACCACAGGCTCCCCCTGCTCCAGAGGTGGGGCAGCAGCAAATCCCGGATGCAGGGAGACCCTCATCCCGTGTTTCCTCAGCTGCTGCTGTGGCTCTTCTCTCTCAGCAGCGGGGCCAGGTTGTGCCTGTGTTCTTGTAGGCGAATGCCCATGGTTTGGGCCCCAAGCAGAGCTCAGCAAAGCTCTCGAGCAGACTTTCACAGGCCAGAAATTACCTGTCCCCAAAACCACAGTGGAGAAGCCAGCAGGGTCACGGTGCCCAGCACCAGCCCAGAGGAGAGGCAGATGGGCAGGGCCGGGGGGAAGAAGGAGGATGAGGATGATGAAGGCTCTGCGAGCAGCAGGGAGTGAGTCCTGCGGGCATTCCCAGCTCATCCCCTCCCTCAGCTGCCCCCAGCCTCCCGGCAGTTCCCGAGCTGCCTAATTAGCTCTCGCTGCTCCCAGCGCCGTCCAGCTGGAGCCGGAGGGCAGGGGCAGACAAAAGCCTCGCTATTGACAGCCCCTCCGAGGAAGGGGCTTTTCTTCTCCCCCTCGCTTTTCTTTTCAAGCCCCTCTCCCCCCTCTTGGGCCGGGGCCACGGGCTCATTAGCACTTGGGCTCGTTGGGATGGAGGCAGCAGATGGCAGCCAGGCGGCTGGCGCTGCCGGCCCCGCCGCCGCCTCATCCCGCGGAACAGATGCCCGGCCAGCGAGGGGGAGGATTAGCGGGAATGGGGGGCCATCCGCACAGCGGAGCTGCCAGCGGGGCTTCCTCCCCTCCAGCACACCCCGCGTCCCTGCCTAAGGGCTGCCAGCCCGCTGGGGATCGCGGGAATCGCGGCCACCAAAAGGTGTCAGAGGTTGGGACGGCCAAAAGTCACTGCAAAGGCCACAGGGGAAGTGCAGCTGCTTTCTGCCCTCGCTGGGGTACGGGGACCTCTGACACTGCAGTGCCGTGGCTGCTCCTGCCCTGTCCCAGCGCAGCGGGGAGGACGCGCCGCCCTTGTCCCAGCACGTTCGCAGCAGCACCCAGACTCTCCAAGATCACCCGCAGTGGCAAACTACGGCTTAATCCCACTTGAGCAGCACATCCCTCCCCCTCCGTGCACGGCGCATGCCGGGGGATTAAGGGTTAAAGCACAAATCCCCTGCGCTGCCCTGATGTGACCCACTTAGACCATCTGGCAGGGAGGGATGCAGGAGCCTCCTTTCCCCCAGCGCTCACTCGGCACCACCGGCTGCCCCAGGAGCTGACACCAGCACCCACAGCCCCGGAGCGCCCAAAAGTGGATTTTGGCTGAGTTTTTGGGGACAGGGCAGAGACAGGGCAGCTCATGCCAACAGTACTGTGGCTGGCAGTGCGGCAGCAGAGAACTAAACCTGTCCCAGAATCATCCCTCAAGTCCCCGGCCTCCCAGCAGCTCCAGCTCCCAAGGATACCCTGGAGCATTTCCCGCCGGGTCCCGACAGAGGAAATTCCCAGCAGTGCTGGGAGAAGTCAGGCTTCCGAGCGGGACAGGGCTCCCAGCCCCACGCTGTGGCCGAGGTCACGGCCAGGGAAGAGCTGCGGACAAAAGCCCAGCCCAGAGAGAGGAAAGCAGACCCTGCTCTGGGGCCGGAGCGTGGTGCCCATCCCCATCCCCAAAGGCTGGGCAGACGCCGGTGGCACCTTAGGGAGATTTTAAAAGTATTTTCAGTTCATCAGAGCCAAAGCCCCATCCCCATGGTCCAGTGAGAGGGACTGAGGGCACCCCAGCTTGGCAGAGGGGCTCAGGGCAGGGTGGGTGGTCCCTGTCCCCATCCCTCCCCAGCACACTGGGTACGAAACACCCTCAAATCCCACACTGGGATTTTGCGTGTGCTGGAGCAATTCCCCTACAAAGGAAAGCTCTGGGTCAGCCTTTCCCAGGCTCCCCTCACCACCCAGTCCCTCACCCTCAGCTGCACAGCAGAGCCCCACCAGGCCCTGTGTGGGAAAAGGTTAATTGGAAAAGCCCCTTTCCCCATCACCTCGGTTTTTCCTTTCACACTGCAAACTGGTCAATAATCCATTTGGCAGAGCTCTGCTCTGGGCACAAAGCTGTCTGGGGGGCTGGATTTCATGGCCCCCCCCAGCCCCAGCAGGACCAGGAGGAGAGGTATTAATGTACTCTTTTGTTCCAGGATGAACTGTGGGCTTAGCAGAGCTTTAACCCTCCAAATCTCCAAGACAGCTTGATGGGAATTTAGATGGAAGAGACTTTACCTGCAGAACCAGCAGGAAGGTGGTGGTGAGGGATGGGGCAAAGGGAAAAAAATCACCTTCTGTCCAAGGAACCCCAGAAGGATGCAGGATTGAGCCCTTAACCATTCTCAGGGCACCCTGCAGGTTTGACTTTGGGCTATGGACACTGGGGGTGTCCCTGGCAGGACTCCCCCCCATGCCGCAGCTGAGCCCCTTGGCACTCCACAAGGGCACAGGCTCAGCCAGGAAAACTGATGGGGAGGTGGGCAGTGCTGGCCTAGAAACCACGGCAGCGTCTCCGCTGCTGTGGGAAGCACGGGGCCGGATCCAGGGCAGGGTGTTTGCAGGGACCAGCTGTCAAGTGTGGGAGAAAACAGGAATCCAGATGGTCATCTTAATATTTCATTTGGCTAACCGGTCTCCCCATCTCCTCTCTGGTGCGCTCTGCTCGCTGGCACCACAGTCATCTGCTCTTAAATTAGCCGGGAGTATCGTCAGGGAAGAGAGGCCGATTCAAGCAGTGGCGCAGCGAAGCCTTCAGGAAAAACAAACCCAGAGCGGAGCCAGGCACGGAGACCACTCCAAGAGGAGCTGCTGCAAGCCTCGGGTCTGTTCTCTCCACGAACAGGGAGCAGGAGCCTGGCTCTGGCTATTGCTGGACTACGAGCCGAGTGCCAGCTTGGGGACACCACCGTGCACCCCCATGGGGACCCGCTGCAGAGCCCCGGGGCTGTGAGATCTGGCACCTCAGAGGTGTGATCCTGCCCAGACGGCAGCCTCGGGCTCCTGGCAGAGCCCTGCGGGATGCGAGCCGAGCCGGGAACTGCAGCATCTCCGTCCCCGCAGCCTTTGGTGACAGTCCCTGGAGCGCAGAGCCCGTCCGTGGCTGGGATAGGGCGAGCGCAGCGAGTGCCCCGCGGTCCCCGGGGCGAGTCCCGCCGGGCTGGCCCCGCTCCGTGCCGGGGGCCACACCGCAGGGACATCCCCGGCCGGCAGCGCTCGGTGCGAGGGGACAAAAGGAGCCCTCCTGACCAGGCAGCGGCGTGGCCGGAGCACAGCCCGGCGTGGGGACCTGCATCTGCTGGTGCCCAGGTGCAAACCACACCAAAGCCAAGCTGGCACGGCTGTGTTGCTGCGTGCCAAGAACTCCTGGATGGTTTCCCTCCCACCGGAGCTGTCACTACCAACAGCACGGAGAGGTGCACACATTTGGGAACTTTTTAACAGACCTGCAAACACCCCGAGCCGCGGTGCTCAGCCCCACCAGGAAGTCTGCACAATCCAAACTGCGGGTTAGATAGAGCCAGGCATCACTCCTGGCACCCAGGCTGGCTGTATTTCCCTCATTTGTTGCCTTATTACACCTCCAACTAAAAGATATTTAAGCAGCACGGCTCACTCAGGCACCTTCAGGCAGGAGTGAGTGTGAGCCAGCCCTCAGCCCTTCAGGTGCCGACCATACCCGATCCAGGGATGGAGAAAAACACGGTGGTTCCTCTCCTTCAGCCACAAAGGCTGGAGCCCTGCAAACACTGCCTGAGGAAACAAGAGTTGCTCTTCTCCATCAGAGGCCAAAGCCATGCCTTTCCCATTTTCCTACCCAGATTAATGGAAATCAGAGAGACTGGGAAAATCCATGCTCAGCAGCTGGGCTGCAGGGGCAGAAGAGACCCTCGTGCTGCACAAGTGACAGGACCCCCATCCCCACCCAGCCTCCACTGGCACGGGAAGCATCCTAAACTGCTCGTTCCAGAGGATCTCTCTCCTCCCTAGTGCAGGCTGAGCCCCCAGCACCCAGCCTGCTGCAGACTGAGCCCCCCTCCTCTACAGACACAGCACCTCCATGGAACTTGGGCTGGTTCCCCACACCAGCCGGGCAGAAGCCAGCAGAGGATAAACCGAGCAAAGAGAGAGGACAGCCAGCAAAAGCGTTTTTTCTTTATAAAAACAGTACAAACAGGATATTATTAACAAATACTGAGACAGCAAAATGAAGCTGGTCTAAATGAGAGTGTGCATGACTGTGAGGAAGCCACAGGGACCCTTGCCTGTGTGACAGCCTGGCAGGGAGGCTCAGGGGGTACCTGCAGCCACCTCGCCTCATTTCGTGAGTTTCTCCGCTGCTCAGCCTCTGGCAAACATGGGGGCACCGACTTTCCCGGAGCAGAGGGACAGGACTGGTGCTGGATGAGCAAAGTCGAGGCTGTGAGACGTGGGGACACCATGCCCAGAGCTGCCCCAGCAGTGTCCGGGCTCCGTGTGCTGCGTGTCCCCGGGGGCATCAGCCTCTCCTCGGTGACATGGCAGGGTCCAGCCCTAGGGGCTGTTTCCATCCCCAGGATTCACCTTCCCAAGGGTCCCAGGTGAAGGGCAGGCACGGAGACAAGGCAACCAGCAGGACACACACCCAGGGCTCTGCACAGCAGGGATGGAGCTGCCCACACTTTCCAGCTGATGCTCCCCACCACTGCCCCCCTCTCCATAGCCCAGACAGAGCTTTGCAGACCCTCACCCTGCTCCCAGGCTCCAAGCACCACCGAGCCAAAGTTTCCCGAACCTGCTCTGCTTTGGAACACAGCACCTGCCCAGGGAGGGCGCTCAGCCAGCCAGTATCCCCCAGGCTCAGGCACGGGGAGGGTGCCCCGCGTCCTCCTGCCGTTGCTGGTGGCGGGGGGACACACTCAGGACTCTCTTTATGGTGGGAAGGGGACTAGAGGTGGAGAAGGACGCGGGGTCTCGCAGAGCCCCCCTCCCGTGCCCCCGCAGCCCTTACCTGGACAGCGGCTTGCGGGCGGTGATACTGGCCACGATGATGCTCTCGGGTCGCGGCGTGGCCACGGCTTTGAAGGTGCCTCTCCAGAACTTCTCGAAGAGCTGCTTCTCGCCCTGCTGCACGCCGGCCATGGCCCCCGGACCCACGGCCAGCCCCCGGCCGGCCCCGCCGCTGTCCGCGGTGCTGAGCGCTACATCCCCCGCGCCGCTCGGCCCGGCCCGCAGCCCTGCCCGCTGCGGGGAGTGCGGCCCCGGCCGCCCCCGCCTCCCGTTTTGTGCCGGCGGGGCGGGCAGAGGGGCCGGATCCGCCGCCGTCCCCTCCCCGGCACCGCCCCCGCCGCAGCTGCGCCCGGAGCGGCGGAGCCGAGCCCGGGGAGGGGGCGGCTCCGAGGGACCCGCGACCCCGCTCGGGTCGTGTCCGCTCCCCCGCCCGGCGCTCACCCACACCAGGTGCCTCCTGGGGGGCTTCCACCCCCTCCCAGCCCCCAGGACCGTCCGTGCGCCGTCCTCATCATTTCCTTGCTCGCTTCCAGCTCGCTGCTGGATCGGGGGCACCGCTGCACTTTGCCCTTTGCGGGGCACAGACCCTCCAGGGCAGCGCGTCCCCGTGTCCCCACAGAGGCTGCCTGTGGCCTTCGTGTTTGCCCAGTCCCAACAGGACGCAAGTAAAGAAAGGGAGAGCCCGGAGTCGCGGCTGAGAGAGAAAGCAGCAGGAGGACGTGGAGAGCCCTCTGTAACTCGTCCATACCGAGACCCACACGGGACAGGGATTTTGAAACACAACCCCTTCTTTCTCCCCCTCTTCCCCTCCCTTCCCGTTTAACTGGGAAGGGGCAGGGATGGAGCACGCAGTTTCTTGGCTCCAGTGCAGTGGCAGGCTGGGAATCCCACAGTGGGGTCCCAACCAGCACAGAAAACAATTCCTCACTTTCCGGGGCAGGATTTGACCCGCCAGGACCGGACGCGTGGGGAGGGAAGAAGAGCTGGGGCGGTGCAAGCGCAGCGCCGCGATTTCCCTCAGCCTCTGCGCTGAGCACAATAAAAACGTCTTTAGGAGAAAACGCTTCTTCCAGCAGACGCTTTGAAGCGCAAGTAAAAGCTGGTGACCTTGGATGAATGAGACTCTCTCTATTGTGCCTCAGAAACCCGCATGATAGGTTTATGTAAGCGGCGGGGGGATAATGGAGCCGGGAACAATAGGCGCTGGGAGCCGGAGAAGAAGGAAAATCATGGGGAAACTTAATCGCTTCTTTGCGACAAACACAACATTAGCAGAAGGCTCGTTCTGGCGGCGTTGGTGGCGAACTCCTCCTTCCCTGCCCCGTTTCGCTTCCTGCCCCCTCTGTGGCGCTGGTGGCGGGGTCAGGAGCTGTCCCCGCTCCGGGAGCTGCAGCAGCGGTGGCACACGCCGGCCGGGCTTTGTGCCGCTTTGGGCGGCTGGAGATGGATGCTGGGGGAGCGGCAGCAGCGAGAGCGGGCACGGAGCCAGCAGGGCTTACGGAAACACTGTCAGCTCTGCCAGACAATGCCTAAAAACCCGACAGGGAAGGACAGCGCTCACGCACAGCGCGGAGATGCTCGCTGGGAGGCTGCTCCCCCCGGGAGACCGCCCAAGGGCGATGCCTGGGCAAGGCCGGCTCGGAGCTGCGGCTCTCCTCTGACCCAGGGCACGCTGCACATGCCGTGGGCAGGAGATGTCAGCGGCGATCCTCCAGGGACTGTCACAGTCAGGGAAGGGCAGAAGGAGCAGGAGAAAGGGCTTGAGAGGTCTGGAGCTGTGAAGGCACGGCTGGGGAGGGCACACACAGCAGCGCTAGAACAGTCACCACTGGCCCAGCTCTTCTCCTGCCGCTGGGCAGGGACAGGGACTCCCCACCCAAGCAAATCCAAGCTTGGTTTTTCTCTGGGCCTTCCAGTCATTTCCACAGAACACCGGCTGTTCATTAGGTACCTGTTTCCCCCTCAGAGCAGATTAAACTCAGGAAATAGGTGTAAGAACACACACCCCAATCTTGCTCCAATTTGTGGGTGAATGACCCAAACAAGGGGTGAGGGTCAGGCAGGAGCCCCACCGCCACTGCCAGCCCCAACCCTCGGCTGGTGACTCGTTAACCACACACCCTGCAAGGCATCACCATCCCCTGGGCTTTGCAGGAGGAGCCCAACCACCCCCAGCTGCAAGCAGAGTCCTTGTGGCACTCCAGGGCATTTCACCCCCTTCCACCAGCCATCCCAGAACTGCTCTAATCGCCCCTAACATGAAGTCCCAAATAAAAGGATTAATAAATGTTTGCACTATTAAATTAGCAGCACGGGTGGTGTGTGGGCAGGAGGAAGGCTGGATCATCACAAGAGCCCTCTCTCCTGGCGTACCTTGTGGAGACATCAGTGAGCCAATTAAGCAATTGGCTCGGTTAACGGAGGCTCCCAGGAATAGACTTCCCTGCTATAGAATAACTGCGCAGTAATAAATTGTCTCATAAATAAACAGCCTGAGAAAGCATTACAAGACACCCAGAAAAAGCACTATATCATAAGCTGAAAGGATGCTGTGTGCCTCTGGTGTGTCTGTTAACCTATGGCGTTGCCAACACTGCTCTGAACCGGGGCTGGTGGCCCTGTGGGGGCTGTGGGACGGGTCCCATGGGGGTGGGCATTGCCACAGCATCCCTGGAGCCCCCGCAGGTGCTGCCCTGCCCTGTGGGACCAATGTTTGCCAGCAGCACACAGCCCTCAGTCACTCACCCACGGGAGTGCCATAAATGCCACACTGGGTTATTTACAGCTCCAGCAGTAACGTGGGGCTCTGCCAGGTTCAAATGTTTGCAATAAACTGGAGCAGAGAGAGTGAGGCCTGGGATGGGAACAGGGAAACTGGGGCTTAAAGGATAATTGCACTTTTTTCTCCAAAGCAGAGCGTGTTAATAACAGAAAATATAATAGTACAAAATAAAATATAAATAATACTAAATGTAAAAACTGTCTACCTTAAAGAGCTCTTCTTTCATTATTTGGGGTTTTTTTGAGTCACAGAAAGTGCTTCCCCCTCATGCATGGGGGGCTGCAGACCAGGCCCCCCCCAAGGCTGCTGGCCCTCAGCCCTGCTTGCCACACCTGGCTCTGCAGCCCTACAAACCCCTGTACCCCACGATTAAACACCCAGCACCCTCTTGACCTCCAAAACCTCCCCTCAGCATCCAAACTCCCCTGGGAAATGTGAGAGGGACCCACCTGGCTCAGGGACAGAGCAACTCCAGCCATGCCTTCTTCTGCTTTTCCCTCTTCCACATTTAAAGGCCCCCGTCCCCCCTTCCTTTCCCACACACACAGGCTTTGATTTTGAGGGTATGGAGAGAAGAGAGGGGTCCCTGCTCTGGTGAACACCCACTGTGGATGCTGGGCTGCTGTTGAAGACAAACTCAGGCCCAAGGGAAGCAGGGATCAGCAGGAAGAAGCTCTGTGTGTGCAGGAGGTACCCCAAGGGAGGGAAAGGAGAAAATGTGTTTAACTAGGATTAAATTTTAATCTGTTCCCCCTAGTAGAGAGAAGAAAGCTGGGCTTGTCCTGGAGCTGCACAAATATTTTTCTATAAATGTTGAGCGCTGGGGTTTGTTTTCTTACTTGGCTTGTACCCGGTGGGAAGAGCCAGAGCCTGGTTTTGCTCAATCCACCCCATTCCCACCTCCACGTGCCACTGGCATGGTACCACTCCACCCATTCCCCAGCCAAGCAGGTTTGCTGTGAGGGCAGAAAATCAATAATTATCTCTGCAAGTACTCATTATCATCAAGAGTCAATAAACAAAGGCTGTGAGTGCCCTCTGCTCGTGGCACTCCAGAAGCACCTACCAATTATTGCCTCGACTTGGGCAGCCCTGCCTGGCAGGAGGGGGTCCTGCAAGACACTGCCTGCTTGGGCAGGAGGAGGAGGAGGAGGAAGAGGAGGAGGAGGGGTGATGCTGTGCTTTGGAAGCTGTGGTGGATGTGGATGGACGCTGAGCTGGTTTGGCCGTGGCCCTGTGCAGAGGATGCTCAGTGGGGCTGGATCCCAGCTGGTTTTCCCAAGAAAGGAGGGAGTGGGGAGTGGCCTGCAGGGTGGAGAAGCAGCGACAGCCACGGGACAATGTGTTCTGTGTTCTGAGCTGGGAAGCACCCTCAGAAGGTGGTGGGAGCATCTTTAGCCGAGGAAATGCATTTTGCAGAATCAAACTCTTGCAAGAGAGAATTCATCACCTTTCTAGGGGCAAATACCTGGTTTATGGCCCTTTTCCCTGCAAGGCTCCTGGCTGACCCCTCACCCAAATTTCCCCATATCCAGGTTGCATCCAAGGTCAAGGCACTTGCCAAATATGTCTCTTTTTTTGTCCTTCCTTTCTCCACCGCAGAAAAGCCATTTCCACCCACAGGAAACCCAGGAGCGCTCACAGCCCTGGGACAGTTGCAAGGCTGTGCTGGCCCCTTGGGCACAGGATGGTGGCAGTGACCACCCTGTCCCTTGCCTCCATCGCTCTGCCCAGGTTTCTCCAGGCAGTAAATAAGGGAGAGGCTGGGAAGTGGAGCTGCAGCCTTCCCCGAGAGTGCCAAGGCTGTGGGCACTGGGGTGCATCCCCTGTCCATCAGTGCCCATCTCAGGAGCTTCAGGATGCTGGAGCTGGTGTGAGGGGCTGATATTGGGGGGAGTACCTGCGCTCCCTTTGTTTGGGTCCATAAAGGATGAGGATGCCCAGGTCCCCTCTGTGCAGGGAAGAGGGAAACCTGTGGGGCGTGAGTGTGAAAAACCACGATGGGAGTGGGACCAGCGCAGGGTGAGACACCCCCAGCCAGCCCTTGGATCTCAGGATACCTCTCCATCATCTCCAGACGGACACTGGATGCCTCTCCATCATCTCCAGAGGGACATCAGGGACCCACCACGCCCCTGTGTCCCCCTCCCCAGGACCAGGTGCGTCCCACCCCGGCTTTCTGTGCTGGCCTCCGTGCAAGCAGCCGGCTTCTCTGTCGGCAGGAGGGGGCTCTGCAGCTCACCTGCCCACGCGTCTGCTCCAAAAAAAGGCCTTTCCCCCTCCCTCTTACCTACCAAAGCCGCCCGGCCCAGATATTTAGGCGGTACAAGAAAAAAAGGCGCAGGGACAGACACTGTGAGCGTTCCCAGGCAAAGCCATTCGCAGCCGCCGGGAAGAGCAGAATGAAAGAACAGCAGCAGAGGGAGGCAGGGCAGCCGGGCCACGTCCTTTTCTTCCCTTTGGCTCTAAAAAAACTCCAGACTGGAAAGGGGGATGGAGGGATGGAGCTGAAAATATGATTTTTTCCCCTCGGAGTGGCAGTGGCCGTGGAGGCGAGCCGGCCCCCGGGGACCATGCGACAAAGCTGCGCAGCCGCCGCTGCTCTCCCAGTGCCACCGCCGAAAGGTCAGACACAGCTGGCAGAGCGGGACGGAGGGGACAGAGCCCGCAGCCACGTGTGTCCGGGGAGAAGGGACACGGCCCGGCCTTCCAGAGCGGGAGCAAAGCCGCTCGCTGGGCTCGGGGGGCACGGACAGACCCCGACCCAGCGCCCCGAGGATGCGCCCCGGAGCTGGGGAGAGCAGGGCTGCTCTCCTCTCGCTGCCCTCCCCGCTGGCAATTGGCAGCCTCCAATCACACGGACAGCACTGCTGTGTGTTGGAGTAACTACTGGCTAAGGAGGCGGAGGCAGCTCGGTCGGATCCCAGCCTCCAGCTCGGGTCTGGCTGGAGGAGGGACTTAGTTTGGAGATGCTCAGCGCAAGTTTGGGCTGCAGGGCAGGAAGGCATCGCGCTTTTGCCTCCAGCTTGGGAAAGGTGGAAGGGGTCAGGCTCAGGATGTGCTTCCTCTTCCAAGCCAGCGCTGAGATGTTTCCATTTCTGGCTTCCCCCAGTTCCCAGGGGCAGCCCAGATCCTGCTTCCCTTCCTCCAGCAGCTCCCCGTGCCTGGCAGCACCTCCCTGCACTGAAACCATGAGCCAAGTCAGGGGCAGGAGAAGTTCTGAATCCCCCAAACTGCTCGAGCTCACCCCTCACCCTTCCACAAAGATCCATCTCCCTGGGGAAGCTGAGATCTGGATAAGGAGGGAGAGGGACAAGGGACAATCCCCACCTTTTCACTTTGGATTCAGATCTTCAAACTCATTTCACAACATGAGCCCTCAGGAAGATGCTGCCCAAGACCAAAGGTATTTAACCAAACCTGCCTGGGGAAGGCGGATGGGACGAGTGGTTTGACCCCACGCAATCACCTCTCGCTGAGTTTATTTCCTCTGGATTTTTCTCCATTAGGATTTTATCGTTCTGGGGCAGTGGGAGCAGTGGACAGAGGAGCCTCCTCAGCCCCTCACGGGGGGATGGAGCCCACACCACGGGGGGATGGAGCAGGAGGGAGCAAAGCGCTGCGTTTCGGCTTTTATAGACTATTACTGATAATGGAGAAGAACAAAAATGCTTTAAAATAAAGCACTCGAGGGCGTCAGCCTAAGCGTTAAATAGGCTTCTGCTAAAATGCTGCTGCCACTGAAAAAGCTCCCCGATTTGGATGGGAAGCATCACCCTGCTGGGGAGAAAGCTGGAGCTTTGATAAAGCCGGGGGGACAGGCAGCACCATCCCGGGAATGGGCTCTGGTGCTTCTCCTGCCGTGTGGGATTGCTCCCACCCGGGATTCAGGATGCTCCTCGCTCAGCTCACTCCCACCCACGCAGAGAGAGCACCCAGTCCCCTAAATTTTAGGCTTCCCACCCCTGTGAAGAGCAGCACTGCCCCTGCAAAGCACACAGAGCATTCTGCAGTGTTAATGGGCAGCGCAACTGCTAATGTGTAAACTTTTACTGCTCTGGAGAGTAAACAGAGAGTTTGGGGAGCAGACACTTCCCATTAAGACGCACTAATGAAACGTGAAAATGTTTTAGTGTGCTGTAATTTTATATATTTTAGAGCGCAGCTGCACTGCTGTTCCATTTTGGCTAATTTAAGCACAATTAAACCGGGCTAAATTACAGCCGAGCACGTTGCAGGAACTGATGTGACAAGGGACGTGTCCAGGGGCCCCAAATCTCGCTGACCTTGCTGTCACCGTTCGGGCTGGTTTGCAAGCTGGGTCAAGAGCTGACAGCTCCTGGAGCTCACCCAGAGGTCACAGCAGATCCTGAGGACAGTGGGATTTTCCAGCCAGTGTGGGGGAAGTGCCCCACGCCTCCCAATGGCTCCAGAGCTGTTGGGGGTGTCTGGGTGTGCCTGGCTCTTGGGAAGGTCCTTTTCCCTTCTGGGGGCTTGGATGAGCCCAGGGCTGTGGAAAACCCTTCCTGCTTGGCGAGAGAACCCCCCACTCAGCCTTGCAGCATCCCTGATGTCCTTCCTGGGACATCTCCTCACCCCCAATTACCTGGCAAATGCACCCCACACATCACCCCAGCTGCCTCCTGGGGGGCTGATTCATCTCATAAAAAAAATAAAAACAAACCTAATTTTCCTGGAGAATGAAGGAGCTGGTGGGATTTTGTTCTTCGTTTTGGGTAAAGGGAGGAATAGAATACCTCGAGGCTGTGTCGTGCCTGCTGGTATCCCCTGAGCTGGGCTGGTGGCTGCACTGCTGGCTCCTGGCTCCCTCCAGCAGGGATGGAGTCTCACAGCCTCGGGTCCTGCACGGTTTAGGGGGCAGTTCTCAGCAGTTTGGGGGTGGTTTTTACTGCTCTGGTTGGCTGAGGATGGCACCAGTGAGGATTGCTGCGAGGGTTTCACCAGCAGCCAGCTCGGTGCTCCTGCAGCCCCCGGCACAGGGAACTGTCGGCGCTCCCGAGGGCTTTTCCAGTTGATTTAGGCAATTGCTGTAAATCCCCTGTGGCCACTGGTTTCCAGCTGAGCCAGGTTAGACCCAGTTCAGCTCAGGAAGAGCAGGGCTGACATCCTCGCACAGCCTGTAGGGATGCTCCTGGTGCCTGGGGGCACCACGTCCCTGTGGATCTGTCCCCCACCTCTCCTCCAGGCAGGTGGGCACCAGGCTTGGCACAGGAGCTGCAGAACAGGGGCCTGCATGGCCAGATTGTGCTACTCAGCCTTGCTGAAGGGTTCATATTCCCCTTTCACCTCCCTCCGTGCTTCTCCCCAAAACCTGGGGCAGAGGCAACACCGCCCACTGCCCCGCAGGCAGCCAGGGCTGATGGGGAAGGTGACTCCGTGCCCCACCTGCCTTAACACCCACCCGGCTGACAGCAGAGCACACCCACAGCCCCCTCCGCTCCGGCTGCTTCTTACAAGCCCCGTTAAGCAGGCCACGCCTCATCAACTCCAATTAGCGGGCAGGTCATTTCCTGAGCCGTCAGGCAGCTCCACGGGCCCCGGCCGGGCGAGCGGTGCCTCGACATCCCCCGGTGCTGCTGCTCCAGCGCCCGGCAGGCTCGGATCCCATGGATCCCATCAATCCCACCGCTGGAGGAGGCTGCAGCCAGGGCCAAACCTCCCCAGTGCGGCCGCCAGCTCCGCTCTAATTAATCCAATTACAACACTGCGTTGGCGGCGCAACCGGTGGATTAATTGCGGTTCGTTCCAGGTAGAGGGAGGCGGAAACGCTCGAACAGGCTTCGTGTTTGCTGTTAACTGTGCCAAGCCCAGCCCCAAGGCAGCTGCGGAGGAAGGAGTCCTGCCACCAGCATCATCCTCGATGGGACAGCGAGGAGCTGGGAGCCTGCAGAGCCCTCGCATCGCTCCGGAATCAAATCCTTGCCTGAGACTGAAAAAACAAAGATTAGGGGGACGAAGGTGGGAGCAGGAGTACAAAATAAAAGGCTGCTCGCTCTCAGAAACACACACACATATATATATTTAATAGAATAAAAAGGAGATCGTTGGAAACAGCAAATTGTTCAGACTGTCGAAGAGATGAAAGTGTCAGGAGTAAACAGATGCCGGTCACGATTCAGCGCTCATTAAGGCAGGAGAAGGATTCATTTCATATGCATGATTAACTCCTGGCCACTGATGATTTACACAGCAGATGATCAAAGGAGAATTAATTATTGCACAAATCGGGCTGCTGCCAGCCCGGCCCCGGTCCCCGACGGTGCTGCTGATGGCAAACCCGTGGCTCCCAAAACCAGGATCGCCCTGGCCACCGCTGGCCCCGGCCGTGAGCTGTTTGCCCCCGCAGCTCTGAGCCCATTCACCCTCCGTCACTGCCCAGCACCTCGAGGATCCCGGGCTGCACCCACCAGGCACCATCAGCATCCCTGGGAACATCGGAGAGTTTCCAGCTCACCAGCACCAAACCAATCATCCCCTCCCCGTTAGCAGTAATTAACCCAGGGAAGGTGTCTCTCCACTTGACACCTTTTCTTTCCTTTGTGATTGAGTCTCTCTCCGTTGCAAATCCACGCTGTAATTAAAGGAAGGAACTCCACTCCCTTCACCTGATTTATTTTTTAATACCGTCCCCTTTTGATCTCGTTTCTCTCTTAATTAAATTACGAGCCGTGAATCAACACCTCTACCAAAGCTGCTCTGCCTCGCTCACTTCCCTCCTCCAAGAGTTACGGGAAAACAGCAGCTCTGCTCATGCTGGGATTTCATGAGGAGCACAGGGGCTGCATCCTACTGGGCTCCTGGAGAGGAAACACGAACCCCTCGGGACCAGGAGTGCAGCAGGGAGCGATGCTGGGGGATGATTTTGCAGGCAGTCTGGTCCCTGGCAGGCGATGGAGCATGGAGCAGCCGGGAGAGGCATCACTCTGCCGCTGTGCCCGCTCTCGGGGATGGGAAACCCTGCTGGAAACAGCACCTGGGCCCTGCTGGGATGGGATGTTCCCATCTTTAGGAGTCCACAAAGGCCCTGCAGATCCCAGCGGGGATCTCAGCCCACCCTCGAGCATCCCTGGCATGTGCGGTGCTTGTCCCCGCATCCCTCCCGCACCACGGCACCCCCGTGCCCTCCAGACCTTCCCCTGCACTTCCCCTCCCAGCTCTGGGGCCAGCACGAAGGGACAATCGGCTGCCAGCATCTGACCCGGAGAGCCTCGCCCTCCGCGGGCACCCGGCCCGGCCGGCGCGCATCCGTGCGGTGCAGGAGCGGCAGGGAAGCCGCGTGTCCCCGGGATCGGGATGGCACCGAAACTGTCCCCGTGCAGCCTGGGCGCTGACAGAGCCTTTAATGACGGCTAATGGCGGTTTGTATTTAAATGCAGCGCACTATTGACTCATGACTGCAGCAACACCGGGACAGGAGGAATAAATCAAGGAGGGCTCCCAGGAGCCTCATCCCAACTGGAAGCATCTCCCGCGGACACCCTAGAGTGAGGGCAGGGGAGGCGGCAGAGCCACCTCTGCCTCATCCCCTCGCCGAGTGCAAATGAGCCTGATGCCAATTTAATGAACTGCTGATGACTATCGCCTTTATTTTTAAATCTGAATTCCCGCAGGAGTCACCTTCAGCAGGGAAGCAGCCCCTCCCCAGCGGCGGCAGCGTGGATTGATTGCCTGGATCTGATTAGCAATTACACCCGGCGCACTCCAGTGCTAAACACCATCACCCTTGGGCTGGGCACGAGGTGATGGCACATTGTGAGGTCCGCGGGGACAGGAATGCGACCCTCGGGGGCCACGGGCAGCTCCCAGCTGGAGGGGACAGTCCCTCACGTAATTCGCTTCCCAAAGATTGTGGAGGCTGTGCGTGGTGGGCTGAGCTCGCCGCCTCTCCCTCCCCCAGGATAACTCTGTCCGGCTGCCGCCGAGCTGGTGCTTAGAGGCATTTATGAATTGTGTCTTTAATACGGCGCCAGAATATTTGCCCCATAAATTCTTAAGATCAGATTTATGGATGAGCTATTACTGACATTACAGGCTATTAATAAATCGGTTAAACCTACAGAGGAGATTGTACTCCCCCGTTTTACGATGGCACAATAATCTTATAAAAAAGGGCCGTGAGGCAGCACAGCAGCTGCGGGTGGCGATGCCTGGTGGCCACTGTGGCCATGTGCTGTGTCCCCCGGGCCACCTGCCCCGCCCTGGAAGCCACCAGCCATCCTCTGTGGGGCTGTGGGATGCCCGGGGCTGAGTGAGCAGCAAAGCCAGGGATCCCAGCACATCCCCATTTCGCTGGAGGTGCCCCAGGGGGAGCGGAGTCGGTGCCGAGGCACTCAGGAGGGTGGAAGGGACACAGAGGACGCTGCTCGGAGCGCGCTGCCTCCTGTGCTCAGGAGAGGAGCTATTTGCAGCCCCGGCTGCTCCGAGCACGCCGCTATTTCTGGGAGAGGCTTCATTGAGAAAAGCCATCTGGAGAAGGCGGCAGCGGAGCCGCAGCTCCGGGAGCAGCTGGCCCCGCAGCTCCGGGATCCGGCGGGTTCCCAGCGCTTTGATGCACAGGGAAAATGTGGATTCTCTCCTCATTCCCAGCCACATCAACCGGTTGGATATTGGGATGTTTTGCCCCTTATTCAGAGCCAGTGAAACCTGGTGGTTTTATCCTCACTCCCACCCTTGGCGGGGCTGTTCCCAGCCTGGGAAGATGCACAACCTTCCCACGTGATGCCTAAGATTAGGCAGACGAGACCTGGAGACACCCCAAGGCCAGATCCTGGTGCCATCGTGGCTGACAGGAAATGTGGGATGGAGCCTTGAGCCAGCACCAGCCCCTGGCATGGGGGCACTGTGTGAGACCCTCTTCCTGAAGAGAAAGGGGCTGAGGAGAACAGTGGCAAGAGGAAGATCCCACTGCTGGGATGCCTGGCCAGGGCATGGGGCTGGGAGCTGCTGGGCTGGCAATGACCCCTCTGCAGTGGCCCCACTTCCATCCTGTGCCCCCGGTGCCACCAAGCATGAGGAGCCCCCCATGAGAGTCAGGACATTGCCCCAGGAGCACAGGGGGAGATAAACAAACAAAAATGCAATATTTCCTTCCACCACCAAGTTTCCATCAGTGCTGGCTGGCTGGCTTTGATGAAACCTCTCATTTATTACATTTTGCAATGCAGTTTCGCTCCCAGATTAAACACACGTAAAACCCACACGGAGGGTCCCAGCACACCCAGTCCCCAGAGCCAGCACCAGCCATGGCAGGAGGGGCTGGGGGAGGACAGGGGTACCTCAGCACCCCCTCCCAGGCTCCCCCAGGCTGCCGGCTCCTCCAGCAGCTTTCCTGCAGCTGGGAGTGCAGCCCCGTGTGGGTGGATTCCCTGGGGGCTGCAGGCACGGGGGGGATCCCTGCAGAGAAAGGGCCAGGGCAGCTCTGCAGATGCTCCTCCAGCGCTGGGATCACCACGACAGCTCACCTGGTGAAGGGACACCCATGGACCACGGCCACCCAGCCCTGACCTGCCCCTGTCACTGAGCTGGACCGTCCCCAGGGTGCACCCTGGGGCAGCAGAACTCCACGGGGTGATGGAGGGTGATGGGATCCCATCCCTGATCCAACCCTGGCAGTGGCTGAGGAAGAAATCCTGCAGTCCAGAGCCATCTCCATGGTGTGAGGGGCTGCCCCAGCAGGCTCCCAGCTCCCTGCCTGCTGCCCTTGGAAGGGCTGGCTCTTCCAATTGCACTGGAGCACTGCAGCTGCCGGGCTGTGCAGCCTCTCCGTGACACCAGCCCCGCTCCCAGGCACTTGAAAAGCCTCTGTGTAAAAGAAATTAATAACCAAGTGAATTGCACTCGAATGCGGCTTGTGCAGAGATAAAGCAGTGGCAGGGGAGCGGTGGAGTGCGAGGGAGGAGTTTAACCTCCCCTCCCTACGCCCCCAGGCAGTGATGGATGATGACATTATCGCAAAACCAGGTCAGATTAAGACCAAAACAAGCTGAGATCCACCAGGCTTCCTGCTGGGGTCCTCACCGGCGGGGCTGGGTGTCAGAAGGCTGACAGCAGATGTCAAATGCTCGCTTCCTAAGCAGGCTGAGTTTCCTTCCCAGCCCGGTGATTGGAAGCTGGGAGGGCTGGAGCTGCCTCCTGACCCTGCTGGGGCTCTGGCTGGGTCTCACCCAGCAGCCAGCGATCGATGCTCACCCCTGAAACAGCTGCCTCCAGCTCCGAGCTGGGCTGGGGGCGTTTGCTTTGTGATGGACAGGGTTTGGGAAAACTGCATCCTAAAAGCTCGTCTGGAGGCTGTGGGGTTTTCACCCCCAGCCTTTGTCAGATCAGTGCAGCAGCAGATCAACGCACCAGGGAGCTGCCCTCGATCCTTGCGTGCGTGGAGAAAGGAAAAATGTTTTTAAAAGATGCAGGTTTGCAATGGCACAGCTCGCTGTGTGCCCCATGGGCAGGAAGGAGAGGCAGGAACAGAGAAGGAGCATCTTTCACAGGCTACAGCTCCGAGAGGGACACAGTTTTTTCCCAGTTTTCAGCTGGAGTTTTCAGGGAGCAGCATCTGCAAAATATCCCTGTCTGGGGAAGCAGCAGCCACCGGGACCTCGGCGCCACAGCTCCATCAGCAGTGAGTAATGAGACGTCTGAGCTGTCCTTCAGCACCAGGAGATATCAGGGAAAAAGCCTGTGGGAGAAGAAAAGGGCTGGGCTGGGAACTCCAAACCTCACCCAGAGGCTCCTGGTGGTGTCTGACTCTTGGGACAGGGAGTGTCCCATGCCCAGGCGGTGTCACCCCTCCCCAGGCACCACTGTGCTCCTGATTCCCGAGGGGATTTGTCTTGCAGGGCCCTGTGGGTGCTGGCAGGAGAGGGAGGCAGGAGCTGTTCCGACCTGTCAGGGCACAGCAACTTAATGTCAGTCAGCGCTGGGATCTCACCTCCAAATCCCTCCTTCCTCGACAAGAGCAAAAACCATCCACTCAAATCTTCAAACAGCAGTTCAAAGCCTTTACATCACTCTCCAGATTAATTAGCAGCTAAATAATAATCCAGGATAAGTCTTATCAAGGCACAAGAACCACGACGTGGTCAGCCAGTGATGTGCTGGATCCAAGGCAGGAGAAAGTTTCATGTTCCTGGTTAAATCCAGCATCTCCCAGGGAAATGCAGCCTCTTCCCATAACAAACAGCTGTGCCAGGAGTCAACCCTCAGCACAGGAACGTTTCAAAGCAAACTCCCCCGGGGCAGAGGGGCTGTTTGCTCCACCTCTGTTAACCTCAGGCAGGGCAGCAGCAGAGCTCTGCTCACTGAGGGACAATCTGAATTCCCACCAGTGGGTTGGGGGACAGGTTATGGTGGGTCAGAGCTGCAGGGTCAGGCAGGTCCTGGGGCAGGAGGCTCAGCAGAGGCACGGGCATGGCCTGGGGGTGGACATCAAACAGAGGGACATTTTCAGAGCTCGGACATCCTCACATGCAAGCAGTGGCAGGAGGAGAAAGGAACTTCCATCTCCTCATCCTGATGTGGGCACTGTGCCCAGGGAGCTCTGCCATGGCCCAGAGTGAGGCCTTTCCTGCTCTGCACTCCCAGCTGATGCTCACATCCCTCTCCAGAGGCCCTCACTGCAGGGTCCAGCCCAAACCACAGGTGGAAGCCCACACCCCCCACCAGCCTGGGAGTGCCATTCCTTTCCTACCAAGCCCCCTTTTTCCCAGGCACCTCTGAACTCTAGGAAGAAAAAAAATTAACTAACTAACCAAATAAATAAATTAAAAAACTCTCTGCAGCAAGCTGGCTGCACCAGAACATTTATTTCACAGAATGCATCATTTATTTCCAATTATCGTGGTGCTTTCCCCCCTCCCTGAGCATCTCGCTGGTGGAAAGTTTGCAGAGTTGCAGAAGAGCCTTGGCAGGAGCAGCGGCTCCAGAGAAGGGACAGACGGGATGGGGACAGCGCTGGCACCTCTCCCTAGGGCCAGGAGGAGGCTGGGGCAGGGCAGGGCAGGGCAGGGCAGGACGGGGACCTCGGGGCTGGGGTCAGCCAAGGAGAGGTGTCCCGGCTGCCAGCTCACCTCCGGATTAACGGGAGGAGGTGACAGCAGCGGGCAGAGCACAGGCGGGGACAGGGACACGGCGGGGGAGGGCTCAAAGAGGGATGAGAGCAGCGCTGGGGGCGTCTCCTCCCTCCAGTGTCACCCCAGCCTTCTCTCCCTTCCCCTCTCCTCCTGCTCTCAGTGCCTGGCTGAGCCGGGGCTTGGGGCTGAAGCCAAGTCAATCTTTGGCTCACAGGAGACTCCAGCCCTGACCTCTGGGATGCAGCTGAAAACCCCTGAGGTGCTCTTGTGCCACCCTGTGCCACATCCCCACCCCACAGGAGATGCTGAGCTGCGACCCAGGCACAGAATTCGGTGTCTTCACCCCACACTTGCCCACCCAGCAGCTTTTTTATCCCCAGGTGCACCTCAGCCAAAGCCGTTTGAAGATCTCCGACACATCATGAAAGATTTTCTAATGGGGCTCAGCAGACTCTAAGATTTATATCAAAAAGGCCCAATTTATTGAATTAATGCTGCAGAGCAAAGCCATGGCTGCTTAACAACTGGAGTATCAGTATTTTACAGCAACATAACTAATAAGGCCATTAATACAAAGTGGGCTCACTCCTGACATTTATATCACCGTAAATCTCGCTCTCAGCACCAGAATTATTTATGCCATCCCAGGCACTCGAGAAGCGCTGTCATCCTTTATCAGGCTGAAGGATTTGAGCCAAAAAACAACGGGTATAAACACAATAATAAAATAAAAAAGGAGCTCGAGCAGAGCTGGGACAGGTCCCTGAAGCAGAGGTGGGGCTGTCCCTGCGGGGATGGGACCCGGGGGGAGCTGGAACCCAGCCAGGTCTCTGGAGACTGAGCCCATCCAGCTCCTCACGTGCACCAGGTGTGCCCTGAGCAAGGAAAGCTCAGGGGATTTTCACAGAATCACAGAATGGGTTGGAAAGGACCTTAAGGATCACCTAATTCCCACCCACCTTGGGACTGCTTTTGCTTAAGGGCCTGGGTGAGTCGGGTGGGGAGCACAGACACCAGTGCCACTGTCACAAATCCTGAGCAGGGGCTGTGGATGCAGCCAGGAAGGCTGAAAACTGCACAGGGTGAGGAAGATCTAAACCCCTTCCCCCTCCCCCCCAA
The DNA here is from genome assembly GCA_034509425.1 of Eopsaltria australis. NCBI lineage: Eukaryota > Metazoa > Chordata > Aves > Passeriformes > Petroicidae > Eopsaltria > Eopsaltria australis. Next base: position 1,259,954 of record JAVTVJ010000317.1, on the reverse strand, counting down.
AAAAAAACAAACAAAAAAAACCAAAAAACAAACAAAACAAACCCCAAAACATCTCCAGCACTAAGCAAGCACCTGGGAAACTGCAAATAGGAAGGAGATGAGGGCAGGGGGTGGGAGAGCTGAGGAGCCCGACAGAGCTCACTGAGTGCTAATTATTCCCGGCATTATCTGCGCAGACAGATAAGGTTTTCATTAATAAACTTGACGGAGGTGGGGGGAGGCAGAGGGAGCAGCAGCCGCCGCTGCTGAGAGCCAGGCAAGAGCTGTGGGTGAAGCGAAATGCAATCAGGACAGGAGCAATTAGGGGTCCGGGTGAGGGGACATGGGGACAGTAATTAGCTGAGAGCCTGTTCCTGCTCGGCATTGTTGTGCGGGCTGTCTCCTAATTCACAGCACGCCGGCAATGAAATCGTTAGCGATCTTCCCTAGGCAGGGCCTTGTTAAACCCGCGATCTGGAGAGATAAACCCGGCTGGTGCGGGAGGAGGGTGAAGGAGAAGCATCTCCCCCCTCACAGCCTCGCTGCACCAGCACTTCTGCCCTTCCCACACCCACAGCCCTCTCCCCGGGGCACTTTTCCAAGGGAATGCCTGGGAAATGGATCACTGTCACCCTGGAAGGGTGAGATAAATGTCACAGGGCTGGGTGTCCGGGAGGCTCAGAGCTGTGACAGCAAGCGAGAGGCCAGGATGGGAGCTCAGCCCAGCCCCAGCCCAGCAATTCATGTTTTAAGTTCAGGTTACATCATGCAAGACTGAAAAGGGGGGAAAAAGACCCATCCCTAACTTTCTGGGATCTTCTTTCTCATACCTTATCTCCCAGCTTTTCCCTAAGCCAAATCCAACCTTTCTCCAGCTCTTCCAGGCAGCAGAAATTCGCTCTTGGTGGCTGTAATTAGCTGCAAAACCACCTCAAAAATTGCTTGGTTGAAGAACATTTAAGGACTTAAAAAACCAAACCAAAACCATGGAATGGAGCTGCAACAAAGCAAGCAAAATCCATCATAGCTAATTATTTACTCTTGATTGTCAAAAAAAAAAAAGAGATGGATTGATGAAAGGAGTTGGTGAGCAGGATGATAGCAGGAGTGTTGTTGAAGGCAAGCACTGCAGTGGGATCCAAAAGCAGGAATTTTCATAATCTATGGGCTGTTAATTATCTAAACGAAGGTCTCTTGGAGCTGCCTGAGTGAAGATTAATTAGTTTCTGAAATAATAGCTAAATTGATACTGGGAAGGAGTTTGGGTTCCAAAATAATGGCTGAAAATTAGCCAGGCTGTTTCTCCATTTCTCTCTGCCACGTTCAGGGGGACATTTGTCTCTGTTGCTTTTTCAGAAAAGGGCCATTAATCAAATCAGCAGATGGTTCTTCCCAACCCTGGGGTGTTGCAGAAACACAAAAGGGAGGAGGAGGAAGCAATCACCAACAAGTGTTAGGGGAAAGAAGTCCTCCAGCGCAGTGATTAGCAACTCCAGAGTCCATTTCCCTTGAAAGAGCAGGAGCTGTTCAACAGGAGCCACTCTCCTGGAGAAAAGGAACATCTCCCGTGACGAGCAGGCACCTCCAGGAAAGGGATTCGTCTGTCTTTAAAGCAAATTACCTGCACTAATCCCAAATGCCGGGATTTGTGTCTCCTGGCTGACCCGGGTTTGATGTCCAGCCTGTCAGTGCCTGCTCAGGCTTTCACCCGCGAGGGAGCCACACACATCGGGCTCATCCCTGCGTGTCCTGGGGCTTTGTGTGCTGGCCTGTCCCCCTGCACGGGTGCTCGCTGCCACCCTCTCCCAGCTGGCTGAGCATCCCTCAGGAACATCTCCATGCAGGAGCATCTCCTGTCAGCACCGGTGACAGCTCAGCTGTCACACACAGCCAGGGCCACCCGGGGGGCTCGGAGCTGTCACATGAACACACACACACACACGCACAGAGCCATGGCACACGTCCTGTTTCCTGGGAAATCAGGTCCTCCAAGAAGCCCCCCTGCCTCCCTGGGATGGCATCAGTGGCCTCACAGGTGGGACACTGCTCCACAAGGGTCCCTGCTGTCCCAGCTCGTGGGAAGCAGGTCCGTGTCACAGCCAAGCACAGGCACAGGCAGCTGAAGGCTGCCCCATCAATCAGAGAGCGTCTGCTCCCTCACACACACGCAGCTGACACGTGTGGAACCCTTCCCAGCACTCACCCATGTGCCTGGCCTTGGATTTATGGCACAAGAAATAACGGGGAGAGGCAGGCACCCACCCCTCAGCACCACGTCCTGCTGCTCCTGGTGCTCCAGCCCAGCCCTGCAGGATTCCTGCCTGGATGTGCTCATCCCACACGTGGCTGAGGGACAGCAGGTCCCAAGGTGCTCCCAAGGCCTCGTTCCTGAAAGGAATGAGAAGGAGGTGTCTTTACAAACAAACTGTGGGCCTGGTGGTAGATAAGGCCAGATGGGGAGAGGTGAAAGAAGCAAAACCATAAATTCCATGGGAATTCCACTAATTGACATGGACTGTTACTCACTCAAAACTGTGCTAAACCTCTGGATTTGGAGAAAAAGAACAGAGACACAAGAAAAATGAAAAAGGGGGGGGGGGTACACATTAGAAGGGGGTCTCAGGTATTAGGTGTTTTGGGAGGTCTGTACCTCTCAAGTACCTCAGTCAATGGGGAAAGAGAGAGGGACATGAGGCTGGGAAATTAGGATTAAAAGGAGGCTGTGTCCCCTAAAAATTTGAGAGAACCATGACCTCTCCCTTTATTCAAATGAAGTTACAGGACTCCTCTGTCTCCTTTTTGGACATAAACCTCTGGATTAATTTTCCTGACATTCCTTTTCCTATTCAGCAGCCTTTAGTGAACAGGCATCACCAACAAACCCCATCCTTCCCAAACCCCATCCTTCCCAAACCCCATCCTTCCCAAACTCCATCCTTCCCAAACCCCATCCTTCCCAAAGCTCATCTTTCCCAAACCCCATCCTTCCCAAACCCAATCCTTCCCAAACCCCATCCTTCCCAGCTGCTCGTTATCTTTGCACAGCCAAATGAGGGGCTGGGTGTGGGGTGGGATCCTCCGGCATCTGCCAAAATTCAGAGCTCAGCCCCTCTCCATGAAGCTGCCAGCCACATCCTTTGCCACGGAGGTGGCCAGAAGCCTCCTGGACCCTGCTCAGAGCTCAGGGCCACACTCAGAGCCACCCCCACCTCACCCCAGCTGGCAGCAGGATCACACCTGAACAGTCTGTTTGCTGTGGAGAGGCAGGAGCAGCGCTCAGAGGAGAAATCCTCTGGACAGGAGGGAGCAGAAGCTGCTCGGTTTATCAGCACGGGGTGCAGCAGCCAGCAGGAGCAGCTCATCGGTCACGGGAGGCTCCTGCTGCTCCTGCTGCTCCTGCTCCCGGCCGGGAATGCTGTCCCCCAGCGGCAGAGGCAGGGAGAGGGAGGGGGAACACACCTTGAGGCTGCTGGGCCAGCATCATCCTCAGCTCCTGGAGAGTGAGGGCTCCAGGCTGGGTGACCTTGTGGTCTCTCCCCACTGCTGTGCCTTAACTGGATTGATTGCTCTGCCACGGGCAAGACAAGTCAAGTGGGTGCTGGATCCTTGGCCATTACTTTGATTTTTCATCCTTCAGCTGCTGTGGATAAAAAAAAACGACAGTGAGAGCAGCAGCCCCCCAGCCCAGCGCCCCCAGAGCAGAGCCCATTGCTCATTGTGCCCCACACGGTCCAACAGGCCACTGATCCCAAGAAGGAAGCTGGCCAGCAATCCTTAATCAGAACAGAGGTGCCTCTGCCTCGAGGAAGGGCCAGGCTCTGTGCAGAACCCAGCAGTGGTTTCCTGGCTCGGGTGTTGTCAGCCTTGCTCGGATTCACCTTGGTGCCAGAAACGTGCACACTCAGCTGGGTTCGCCAGGTTTTGGGGTGTCTCTGCCAAGGACAGAAGTGGGGGAGCACCAGGGCCCCAGGGAAGAGCTGTTCTGGAGCATCCACATCACGTCCTCTCCAGCCAGGCCCTGGCAGGGCAGGCACGGCTCGCTGGGGAGCAGATCCAGCTCCTGGGCAGGATGCTGGGGCTTGGCTCCTCACAGTCCTCTCCCTGTCTGGTGTTTCCAGCTCTCCTGTCCAGCCCCAGGCTCTCTGCCAGCTCCTCGGTGGGGTGAGCACACGGTCCCTTCTCCAGATTCCTTTCCGGTGATTTCCCAGCCCCAGGCACGGGGATGGTTTTCCATCCCCCTTTTTGCAAGGTGATTAAACGCTGCACTTGTAAAACACTTCATTCTGGGAAACAAATTATGCAAAACACACTCAGAGGGATCTCACACGGATGGATGCAGCCGGCTGGCAGTGGGGACTCTGCAGGATTCTCTTTCTGGGGACTGTGAGAAGCTGCCTGGCCAGCCTGCTCCGTCCTGGGAAAGGGTGCTCAGCACAGAGCTCTGCTCCTTCACAGCCCCCAGGGACCTGCCCTGGGCAGGGCTTGCTGCTCTGGAGGAGGCTGGAGCATCGCTCTGGAGGCCCAGCACATCTGCATCTCCTGGTGCTCCTCGTTTTAACCCCCACGTGGGTTTTTCAGAGCACTTCTGCTGCTGTTGGCAGTGCTGCAGCACTCGTGCACCGTGCTGCGATGAGAGCATCTGGATGGATCTTCACTCATTGTGTTTCCAAGCAGCTCCAGGGATGCTCTGCTTGCCCACAGCCTCTGCCAGCTCTTTCCCAGCACCAGACCTCGCTGGGCAGGCAGAGCTTTCCACACCTTGGGCCAGTGATGGTGGGCAAGGAGGCTGCTGAGCTGCAGGCAGGCCCTGGCCGTGGCAGGCATCAGAGAACGGAGCTCACTCTTCTGTCAATTGATTAGAAACTAAATCAGTCCAACCTGGAGCCTACCTTGGGTGCAGCATTGTTAAAAAGGAAAAAAAAAAAGGGGGGGGGGGAAGAAAAGAGAAATGAAGATTCCCTGCCCCCGAAGTGCTGACTCAGAGTGACTCAGGGCTAAGCTTAGCTGTGGGGTGAGCACCACTGGCCTCTCCTTAACCTTCTTATCAGACCTTCCAAGAAAACCCTGCACCAGCTCAGGAGGGATTCTGCTCACGCTCCCAGGGGATTATGGAGCACCTCTGAAAGCTGGGAGGAAGCACGTGGCCCTGCTGAGGTGCACACACGGCTCTCTAGGGGGGATGCAGGACCTGCCAGTGGAGACAGCACCCAGAGCATCACTTGGGGAGTCACCATAGCAACGGGGAATTCTCACAGCAATTAGGTGTGAGCTCTGCATCCCACCCAGGGACCTGGGGACAAGGGGTTCCTCTGGCCTGACCCCAGAGATCAGATCCCAAATGGCTTTGCAAGCCCTGCAGGAGTTGTTCCAGCAGCTCAGCCTGGCCTGGGCAGTGGGGATGCCCCTGGGGAAGCACAGAGCTTCCACCCAGACCAATTTCCACAGCAGGGAGCCACGTTCAAGACTCTCTGATCAAAGGCAGCTCTCCATTTCTAAGCACTGATGGTATCAGCAGCACAGCTTGACCCTGAGCTGGCTCCCTGCCTCAATCAGAGCTGCTCCTGTCAGGTCAATCATTACATAACCTCACGCTAAACCTTCATTGAGGAGCCCAGCCTGGAGAGCAGCCCAGGGCTCACAGCTCAGCCAGAGAGCTGCTCCTCGCTGCTCTCCAGCCCTGGGCAGGGGCTGGGGGTGCTGCCCTCCCCCAGCCCCCCAGTGCTGCTGCCCTGGGTCATGGCAGGAATGGGCACAGACTCCCACAGGGTCACTGTCAGATGAGCTGAGGGCATCGTCCCTTCTCCACCACACACTCAGCTTTTTCAAATCCAACAGCATCACTGAGAGCTTTTTTCTTTCCCCCTTTTATTTTTCATATGCTAAAAATCAATTCCTCCTCCTCCTCACTGCTAGTAATTCCACTGAAGTTTCCCATCCCAGTGTTCCCCTCCCTTCACAGTTTCTACATTTTCCAGTCTCTGTTCTGGATGAAGTGCTGTCTATTCCCTCTTTCTACCTATTTTTCCACATTTGTGGCTTGCAGTGGCCACTCTGGCCAAGGGACACACTCTGGCACTCACTTCCCTGGCCAGGGACATTCCCTTTCCATCAGCCAGCTTCCAGGAAGCCCCGGGAGCCACAGAAACTTGGGCAGTGCTGTGTTCATGCCTTCCTTTGGCACCCAACCTGCCCTTCTATTCACGAGTGGAGAAGGGGTTGTGGCAGCGATTCAGCTGCTCCCTCCCAGCCTGGAGGGAGAGGGGGGCACTGCACATCTGCAGAGGGGAGATAAGGGAATGGGGCACTTCCAGAGCCTGGGATCTCATTAAAGGAGAGCTGGCTGTGAGATCCTATCGCTGCCCAGAGATATCTGTGCCCTCGTCCTCGGCAAACGTGGGCAAATCAAGCGAGCAGGGGGAGCAAGGTGGGCACTGCTGTGGGGCAGGGTGGGCAGGGGGCAAGGGGGGGCTGCTCCCCTCTCCAAGGGACCCCGAGCCACACTGTCCCCAGGGCTGGCCAGTGTCACTGGTGATGGATGAGCCCCTGGCAGCTTGGACCTGGCAACTGCTCCAGCACTCAGCAGCGCCAGAGCTGCTGCCCACCGTGCCAGCCCTGCCAGCCCCCACCCATCCAGGGACATGGGGGACAGGGACAGCTCCTGGATGGCCTTGGCATCACCTCCCAGCCCTGAAGCCCAGCTCAGTCAGTCCCATCTCCCATGCCAGCCCCATCTCCCATGCCAGCCCCGTGGGTGCAGCTGGTGAGCCATGCCCCAGCATCTCCCACCCCGGGCTGCTCCCCCAGCTGATCTGCCAGGGTTTGTTGCCCCCTCTCAGTTCCATGGCAGAGGGAATCGAGCACCACAGCAGCTGATAAGCAGCTGCACAGAGCCAGGTCTTGCTCCAGCAAAGCCCAGGATGAGTTGCAGGCAGGTGAAGCTCAGATTTCCAGGTCCTTTACTCCTGCCCTGACACCTGGGAGCCCGGGTTGTCTCTGAAACCATCATGTGCTGCTTGTTCCTCTCAGGGATCCCTGCCAGCAAACACCACTCGTGCTGGACACGGCCAAGAGGAGCCATGGGGAGAGGAACCAGTGCCAGGGGCTCCTTTCTGACAGGGCAAAGCTCACTCTGTCCCTGCAGCAGTTTGGCAAAGGGGTTTTGGAGGGCAGCAAAAGCCTCACTGATGCTTGTGGGGAACAGCCCCTGCTCCTGAGCCAGCCCTGAGCTGCTTATGGAAGGAGAGTCTATTTAAAGGAGTCAGAGCCTTTCTAACCCACCTCCCTTTGACAGGAAAAAAGCCCACCTAAATATATCCTCCCAGAATTAGAGCTTTTAACCTGCCTGCCTCCTGCAGCCCATTGTCCAGCACACCAAGAGCTGTTTCCCTGGAAATGGCAGTGCAGGCTAATTGCTGTTTGAAGCCTTTCCTCCTACAGAGCAGAGCAGCAGCCTCGGAATGCTGCTCCCTTCTCTGACAGCTCTCTGTCAGAACAGCCTTCCCAACCCATTTCTCCCTGGTTTTCTCCTTGGACAAGCAGGATTTAATCAGAAGCGTTTCCCTGCAGAAGGCACCCGAGGGTGTGTGCAAAGGGGGAGCTGCTGGGGACACACCTGGGGACTGACAGCTCCAGGGGAGCTCAGGGCACCCTCAGCAGTGGGATGAACCTGGAGCCTTCCCTACAGGTGACTCAAGGCAGCCAGGCAAAGCAGAAATGTAAACAGGAGGAAAAGCCTATCTGATGGATGTGTTTTTTTCACCTGAGCTCCTGTGAAGAGCAGGTTGTCAGAAGGCAGGACAGGCATTGCAGTGACAGCTTCTTATTTGATGTAATTGCTACACCTCAGAAGAAGAAGAAGAAAAAAAATAAAGCCTGATCATGAGCCAAGATGATTTTCCCTCAAGAAATCCTTGAGGTTGGGTGTTTCCATTGAGAGGAGCAGGCAGCAGCTGGGGCTGGGAGGGCTCTGTGGGAAGGGAGGATGCTGGGGAGGAGCGTGGCCCAGCAGTGCCCTCTTTGGGCACAGCCACCGAGGGGTGTGCAGCCACAGCTCTCCTTCCTCTCTCCTTCCCCAGCTCTCCCTCCTGGGCTGGGGCACAGCAGGGACTTTGCTCCTGGCTGCAGCAGAGCTGGGCTGGAGGTGCTCACACACAGCAGGGGCTGGCTCTGGCAGCCCCAGCCCCAGCCCTGCCTGCTGGCAGTGATGCCTTGAGAAGGCTGAGCTGGAACAGAAGCTGGACAGAGTTAAAGATTAAAGGAAATATTTATTAAAAATGCCTTTACAGGGTACACTTTGAGCAATGCAAGTCTTGCAGAGACTACACCCAAAAACGGATGACCAGCATGTGTTTTTCAGAGAGATATAAGCTCAGTCTATCTGCATATCATGAATTTATTGTACAGTTACAGCTTTGGGTAGTGCAGTCCCATCCCCAGCTTGTCTCCCTTCTTATCTCACTGCTGTCCATGGTTGTTTCCATTTTTGGGGCTTTGGACAAACGGGGCACCCTTGGAACACAGGCCCAGAGAGGAATTGTTCTGGCTTGAATTGGTAGAACACACAGAACAGTCCCACATTAAAGCAGTGCCAAGAGCTCCCACCAGCCCATCTCCCTGGGGAAAGGATCCCTGTTAGCACTGGGAGGAAGCAGCCCCCTGGCTTCTCCCATTTCAGCCTGTTCCAGCCTTTTGCTTCCCTGCTCTCCTGAGAGCCCCACTCCATTTCAGGGGTTTGTCACACGTGTGGCTCCAGCTGCTGAAGAACACCATGGTCAGAGGCTGCAAAAGCCACCCCAGCAGCACAGGAATTTGTTCCTGTAGAGTGCAATGAGCTGCAGAAGAGCTTTTTCATTAGTGACCCACATTTAAAGCTGAGCTCCAAACCACTACAGCACAGAGCAGCAAAACCCTGCTCCATAATCAGCCCTTTGCCAGGGAAACATCCCCTCACTGGGACAGGCAGCACAGCCCTCAGCCCCAGCCAGGAACCAGCCCCTGGCTGAGGTTACTCCTGCAGGATTCCAGAGGATTCCAGAGGCCAAAAGCAGCTCTCAGGGCTGGGAGATGAAGCAGGGACTGAGGTCAGGAATAACTCAGGTGAGGCTGGGATGGTGCAGCCCTGCACTGTGGGGAGGTGGGGAGGGAGTGCTGGGTAGATCCCCACCCAAGGGACAATCAGAGCTCATCCAGCCACCTCCAGGGCTCTCTGGAACATCCTTGGAGCATGGGAGCACAGACACTGACCCCTGTCACCCCTTGGCCCTTAGGAACATCCACCTTCATCACTGCCACCCTCCTCAGGACACCCTGCCCTGGTCAGGCACACAGAGAACAGCTCCAAGCAGGCAGGAGAGGGAATCACCCTGCTCTCCATCCTGTGCAGACCCTGCTCTCTGACCTGACCTCCCCCCCAACCCACCTGCATCCACACCTCTGCTCCTCAGCTGCCCCAGAGAGCCGAGATCCCGGCTCCAAGACATTCACCTGATTCCTTGGCACTGGGCAACCCTTCCTGAGCCCCCTCCAGCCTCCCCCAGGGCTGGCAGGGCTGTGGTGCTGCACAGCTCCACAGTGCCCCAGCTTTGGAAAGCTTGGGTTGCTCCCTTCCCTTCTCTGGCCTAATGGAAATGCATAACGAGATCTGAGCACGAGCTGGGGAAATTGCCTTCCCTTAGCATGGCAGAAGGGGAACACAAGCAACACTCCTGCAGGCAGCAGAGCCCAGCACTGAAGGAGCCAGCAGCCCCTGTGCCCCTCTGATTTCCATTTAATTTGCATTTTAAGTTTGGGGGCTGCCGAACTCAAGCCCTGCAAAGGGCAGGGGATGCTCCAGGGCCAGATTCCTGGGAGCACAGGCACCCTGCAGCCCCTGCTCTCCACATCATGAGGCACCACCAAGTGCACAGGGAAGAGGTCAGGATCAAGAAACCAAACCAGAAACCCTCCTGGCAGCATCCTGGCATGCTCAGCCTAGGAGGAAGCAGGTCACGCTTCTCCATGGATACTTGGACGAGGATATTAAAGAGGATCATCACAGCAGCAGGCACTGCTCCAAACCCACCAGCTTCAGGCATTTCAGAAGCCAGGACTCGCCTGCACGAGCTCCCAGAAATTATCCCAGCAGCACCAGAGGCTCTTCCTGCAAGATGCCCCTTACCAAATGGCCCAGCAGCATTCCAGATGGCCAATCCATCCAGGCTCCCGGCCCCACCCGCTCCTGGGAGCGTGGAACACTTGCTGTGCCCACAAAACAGGAACTGTGGATCAGGCTCAACTGGAGATGGTGCCTGGGTACAACTGCTTCCTTGGCAGGCTCAGCAGGGCTGAGGAGGAGGAGCAGGAGCCTCTCAGGAGGCTGCCACGAGATAAAACCTGAATATTCTGCAATAATTTGTCAAAGCCTGCAGGAAACGTTGGAGTTTTGGCAGTGCCTCTGGAGCCAAACCAAAACCTCACAGCCCTCCACAAACACAGCCCCAGCAGATCCCATCCCACGGGAGGGGAAGGGCAGCAGCTCTGTTTGCCCATTTTCCAGTGGTTCTTGGGAAATACAACAAGGTGAAGGCAGTGGTTGGGCACTTTGAGGAATCTCCAGCTCATCTCCCCAAAGAACCACCAGGGAGACTCTCCTGAAGGTGCTGCTGCTGTTGGTGGCAAGCACAGCCCAGTGGTCCATGAGCTGGAGAAGGGAGAGCATCTCCATCCCCAAAACACAGGAGGCTGCTCCCTTCTCTGTATCTAGCCCCAGCTGGAGATAAAATGGAGAGAAAATGGAGATAAAATGGGGATAAAATGGTGATAAAATGGGGATAAAATGGGGATAAAAATGGGGATAAAATGGAGATAAAATGGGGATAAAATGGGGATAAAATGGGGATAAAATGGAGATAAAATGGAGATAAAATGGGGATAAAATGGAGATAAAATGAAGATAAAATGGGATGGGGCTGGAGGGCTCTGCCCCACAGCCCAGCTCTCCTGGAGGAGCCACTGTCCCAGGCAAACAGCTCAGCCAGCTCCAGAGGAATTGGCCACAGGGCTACACGTCAGCAGAGCTTCAGTTCAGCATCTCTGCAGCTCTGAGCAGCAGCCTGAGCCAGGGAGGGAAGGGAAAAGCACGGCCTGAAGCCATCACAGCTGCCACCCCTGGTGCTGTAGGGCCTCAGTGGCTTTGGCCTCACTGATTTCCTGCAGCTCTGCCCTCACACCCACAGTGAGGTGGCTCATCCAGCCTTGCAGGAGCTTTGCAGCAGGATGAGGACACCCCTGTCCTTCCAGGGAACAACTGAGACAGCAAAGGGATGTCACAGCCATGACGAGAGTGTGGCATTTTCTGTTTCCATGCCCCAGGACAGGGCCAGCCTTGAGCAAAAGCTGAGGTGTCTGGGTGAGAATCAGCTCCTTCCTCAGCTCCTCATATCCCTGGGAGGCAGGATCCGCCCAGAGCCAGCCCTGGCTGCCACACTGAGGCTTTTCAAGCCTCTCAGATCCCAGCCTGGAAAGCAAACTGCAGCAATTACCGGCCCTCGCTGCTGCGAATAGCAACACTCTGTAAATAAATTACAGCTCGGAAATTAATAAGTGCTGCCTAATTGGGGTTTAGCGTCTTAAATTCCTGAAAATCCCTGTAAGAGGACAGAAAAGGAAGAAGGGAAGATATTTACTCGGCTGGAGAGCCCTAATCCAGCCCCAGCAGTAGGCAGGACACCTGAGGAGGCTCAGCCCTGCCTTCTCCAGCACTGGGATATGTCCCTACATCCCAGGCTCAGGCCAGTTTTACTCCTGGCAGCAGAGCAGCAGCGCTGCAAATGGCTTTTAAATACCAAGGCAGAGCACCAGGGATGCAGAGAGAGCAAAGCAGAGAGCAGCTGCCAAGCTGGGCCTTGGTTCATGAGGCAGAGAACCCTTTGGCACGCAGCATTGGCACTGGGGGAAGCTCAGTGCTCCTCTCCTCCTCCTTCTTCTCCTCTTTGGTGCGTCCCACCATCACCATGGTGAGAGCTGGATGAGCTTTGGTTACCTGGGAGCACTCTGAGCCTCTGGGGGAATCATTTTGCAGCCAAAACCCCGCGCAGATTCCCAGCAGACGATTCCCCTGGCAGCAGGCTGGCAGCTTCCCGCAGGCTGCCACCTCTGCCATGCCAAGTCTGCTCCATCCAGCCTGGAGCAGTGTGTCCCTGTGCAGGGAGCAGTGTGCTGTCCAGCCCTCTCCCGTGCCTGGAGCACACAGGGACCTGTGCCTGATGAGCAGCGAGTCAGGGCCTCACTTCTGCGTGGTGCTGATATTTTTGCTTCCCTTCAGATTTCTCCCATCTCCCAGCCTGTTGCTGGGGGATCAGCAATATTGCTGGCACAAGAGCGCTTTCCAGACCTCCAGCTCTCCCTGGGGCTGCCCCCTCAGTGGCTGCTGGTGGGCACACTGGGCTGGCACTGCTGTGGAGCCACTGTCCCCTCCCCACTGCTCACACAGGTACCCTGAAGGTGAAAGCACTAATCCCCTTCTCATTAACACACCCAGGTGAGCAGCAAACACCGAGCACTGACACTGAGCACTGGTTTTCCTCTCCACCAACTCCTGGGGGGTGCCCAGCACAGAGAAACCTTAATGGATCTGACACAACCCCCAGCACAGAGCAGCTCCAGTGTTTGATGCAAAGTTTAATTTGATTTCTCACTTGGATGGCTGAGACATCCTTGATGCACATCCTTCAGCTCCTTCCAGATGAATCTGCTGCATACAATTAGCACCAGGAGTCACCTGCATTTCACCAGCACCCACCAGGGCTGCAGAGCAGCCCCACTCCCACCTTTGGAAAGGGTTTTCCGTGGTGTTTGCCCTCCTCTAGCAAGGGGAAAGATGGGGTTAGAAGTGTCAGGAATCAAGGAGAGCTGGTGGAGGGGGCAGAGGCCAAGGCAGGAGCTGCAGCAGCTCAGTCCCCAGCTCCTGCAGGAGCACATTCCCTGCTGGCCCAAGCCACTCTGCTCCTCCCCAAAAGCAGCTGCATTTCAGCAAGGCTTGGGTCAGCTGCACAGCCCCTGGAGAGCAGCAGAGCACAATGCTCTGGAAACAGGGAGCAAGTGCTGTGATTGCAAAAAAAAAATATAAAAATACAGGAAGTGCAGGTGGGAACACGGTGTTCCTTTTTTTTTCCTTTTTAAAATTTAATATAATATAAAAGTCTGGAGGTTTTTCTGGCATCTCTTTTCAGGACACCCTGAAACTTCAGCCTACAATCCCCAAAGGCTGGGGAGCAGAGAGCTGCTGGAGCAGGGTCACTGTTGGGGCAGGAGGGAGAGCCACAGCTCTCCAAAGAGAGAAAGCTGAGTAAGGAGAGCAATGTCCTGCAGCAGCCACAGGGATGCACAGTGAGGCAAAGTCTCACCTGAGACTGGAGAGCCCCCACAGGCTCTGGCTGTTCTCTGTGTGGTTCAGAACTCACTGGTGAGCCAGCTCCACTGAATCCATTCCCTTCCCAGAGCTCTGGAGCACAACAGTTGATTTAAAAACCTTACAGCAAACTGCTGGGGAGTGAAAAATGGATTTTCAGGCATTAAAGCGCAGGCTGAGGAGCAAACAGACACCTTTGATTGAGAAATCAATGCTGGGGTTTTACAGCACTTCACACTAAGCAGCAGCAGAGCCCAGTGTGCACCTCATCCCTGCAGGGCAGGGGGGAGAAAGCAGAGAAAACCAGCAAAAAGCAGAGAAATTAAACACCCTGATGCTTCCCATGGCCTCACCAGAGCCAAAGGTAACACGTTTTCAGGAGAAACCCTTCAGATTATAAACTGACAGGGAAAGGGTCCATGCCAGACCTTTCAGGGGGCTTCACCTGGCTGCTCCTGAGCCTCAGGGCTGGTCTCTCCTCACCCCGTGCTAACCAACACCCTGATCCAGTCTGTGACATTCCTGTCCTTGGCAGGGGCTGGGAAATAAGTGGCCTTTAAGGTCCCTTCCAGCCCCAGCCATCCTGGGATTCTCTGATCTCTCCCAGGTGATCCTCACCCAGGGAGTTCCTGCTGCTCTGTCAACCAGCCCTGGGTGCAAAAATAAAAAAGAAAAAAAAAAAAAAGAAAGAAAAAAAAAAAAGAAAAAAATGAAAAATATTAAAAGCAGAGCCTGGGGTTGATGGAGATGCCAGAGGGAAGGAGCAAGTCACAAAGGGAAGAGGAGGAACAATCCCTGAACCCGACAGGGATGTTACAAGGCAGGGAGACAAGCTGACAAATTTTAACAGACCACGAGAACCCCTGATATGTTTTAAAGCCTTTCCTCAGCTTTCTTCTTCTCTTTTGTATGTTGAAAATTCATCTTCAATTGCAATGGCAATGCCCCCAGAGGGAAAAACACCCCGGCATAAGGCAGACTTCCCTCCAGGCAGTGAGAGGCTGGATTAGCAGAGCAAAAAGCCTTTCATCTCAAAATCCTTCCTTTCCACAGCACTTGACCCAAAAGGAAGCCTCCTTTATTTCTGCAAAAGTCACTTTCTCTCCCACATCCTCAGCAGGGAGCTGGGAGGCAGCTCTGTGCCCATCCCAGTGCCCATCCAGAGCCTGGCAGTGCCCATCCAGAGCCTGGCAGTGTCTGTCCAGAGCCTGGCAGTGTCTGCTCAGAGCCTGGCAGTGCCAGAGCCTGGCAGTGTCTGCTCAGAGCCTGGCAGTGCCCATCCAGAGCCTGGCAGTGCCCATCCAGAGCCTGGCAGTGCTCACCCAGAGCCTGGCAGTGCCCATCCAGAGCCTGGCAGTGCCTGCCCCGTGCCCCTCCAGCCCCCCACTGCTGCCAGGGCACTGCTGGGGCAGGGACAGCCCCTCGCCAGAATGCAGCACCAGGATGGCAGCACATCCCTGGTCAGGAGCTCGGGGACACCCAGAGAGCTCCTCTGCCCCTGCCAGGCTCCCCAAGCCCCTTCTGCCCAGAGAGAGGGACAAAGAGGGACCTTCTCCAGCTGTTTCCATCCCTCAGCAAGAGCCAGCACAGCAGCTGCAGTCATTGGCATCTGACTTTTCTTTCTCTAGGTGCTCCAAGCCAGGAGTGCTCCCTGTCCCAGCCGAAGCTGCACCCACGGCACCCGGGTGGTTTTGGACAGCTCCAGGCACGGCAGAGAGAAAGCAGCTGGTGCAGGCAGCAGGGCCCCACGAGCATCCAGCTGTGATCTGCACCTCCAGAGGCTCCCAGACCCAAGGGTCTGAAATTCAGGGGATAAGTGGTACCAGCAGTGCAGCAGGAGGGAGGGAAGGGCTGTTTGCCACAGCCAGCAGGCAGCCAGGACGCTGGCGTGGGTGGGACAAGAGCTCCTGGCTGCCACAGCCCCCTGAGATCCAGGGAATTGCCACCATGGATGAGGATCTGGGAACCAAGGCTCCCTCCTGTGACAGGGGTGCCAGGAATGTGCCTCTGCAGAGCCTCTGCTCTGCCCTGCAGGACAGCAAACAGCAGACACAGCTCAGCAAAGCAACCCTGGGCTCAGAAAGCCGAAGCCCAGCACAAGGCACAGATTCCGTGCTGAGTTTTGCAATGGATTTGCAGTGGGATGCCAGGAAGGACAGCAGGGCTCATGGAATTACAGCACATTTCTGCCCCTCCAAGCTGAGAGGCACCTGAATCCCAATGTGCTGGAGAAACCCAGGGGCTGGCAGTGCAGAGCTGTGCGAATTCCGTGTTTTTAAAGCAGCCCTGGGGCTGTTTGGAGCTCCTGCTGTTGGGATCCCTCCTGAGCACACACACAGGTCTGGGAGCTCTCTGGGCTCAGCCATCCTGGAGGGAGCAGGTTTATCAGGCAGGGCTGGCAGTGCAGATAACAGTGCTGGTGATGGCTCCTGGAGCTGAATTGCTCTCAGTGCACCGGGGGAGCGACACACAGGGCAAGACACCCACAGAGCTCTACAGAATCAACACAGCCTGCTTCAGCTCCCACAAACCAGCCCCACAGAAACACTGGAACTCAGCAGAGGGGCTGTCAGCTGGGTCAGGTTGGGCTGATTTCTGCAGGCCTTTGGTAGCATTTTTAGGGAGGCTTTTCTCTTCAGCTGACAACCCCCTCAGCCCCCTCTTTTCCTGAGCACCCCAAGGAGAGTGAAATCCTTGAAGGAAAATAACTTCCAACCCTCTGAGAGATAAAAAGCCCTGTTAGACTAATTCTTAGCATGCAGGGAGGAGAAAGCTTAAGCTAAACAAACTAGTGGAAAAATTGATTTATTAAAGTAGTGGATGCTATCAGGGAAGCAAGCAATTTCCTGCAAGCACCACAGCCCATTCTGCTAGAACAGATCTGTCTCACCTTGCTGGCAGTGCTCCCTCTCCCTGCCCTGCTCCCAGAGCAGCTCCATTGGAGTGATCCCCTTCAGTGACCCATTAGCAGCCACGGCACATTTGCCATTGTGTAAAGTGGCGGCAGCAGCAGCAAACATAACACTCCAAAATAAATTTTGGGCGGCTGCAGAGCGGTGTAATTAATCACGGGGTGTTTGACGGGCAGCAGCAGGCAGGGGGATGCACAAGGCTGTGGCAAAAGGGACATCAGGTGCCCCTTCTGCTGCCTGTCCCCACCCTGCCCTGCCCGAGGGGACGCAGGAGCTGACACCAGGCAGCAGCTGGGGCTGGAGTGGAGGTCAGGCTGTGTTTCACAGCTCATCTCCACTGTGGCTGTCCCCAGCCCGCTTCCTTTGGGCACCTCCTTGCTCAGCAAATAAACAGCCCCTGCTGCCAGTGCCTGCGGAGGTGCAAAGTTCATCCTGCTCCAAGCCCACTCCCTGCACCTTCCCTTTCCCACATCCCCTGAGGGTCAAGACCTGCTGACACAGAGCAGACAAGAGGATGGAACAGCTTTAAAAATCCTGAACTGGATCCCTCCAACTCCTCCCTCGGCAGAGAGCAGCCCTCAGCTCTCCCTCCCTGCAGCCTCTCCTCCTGCACTCCCCGTGAATTCTCCTTTGGGATGCTGCTTCCTCTGCCCACCCAGCAGCTGAATCCCTGGGGATTGCTTGGTAAATCCCGAATTTTCCTGAATTTAGGACAGCCCATGCTGCCAGAGTGCCTTGCTGCCCAAACCAGATCCCGAGGTCAGCAGCAGAAGCAAATGGAATATTGGCCCTGGGAGAAACCTCACACCACAACCACTTCAGAAAGCTGTGAGGGACCCCTGAACTCACCAGGATGGCACAAAGGGCGAGCTGGGAGCCTGCAGGACTTCTCCAGGGGGAGCTGGCAGATGCCTCAGCCCTCTGCTCCTCCCATCTCACATCCTCCCTCATCCCAGGACAGTGACCCACATGGAGGTGTCCTCCTGTTCAGAGGGGCACTGCCCTCACCTGTAGAGACAGAGGCAAAAAAAAACAGGTTTTGTTTCCTGATGCTGAACAGAAAACTGAAGTCCTAAAGGCTGTGGTGGAGTTGAGGTGTCCCAAAATCAACCCACCTGAGACAATCCTCCTCTTCCTCCCTTGCTTCAGCCCCACTCCCTGCTCTCTGCTGAAGTCTGGCATCCCTGCTGCTCTGACTGGCTGCTGTCTCTCTGAGCAGCACCAAGGCAGTGCTGAGCAGAAGGGAAAAAAAGATAACATATATATACAGCAGCCTTTGAGCCATGCTTTTAATATTTCATCTTTCTTTTTCTGCCAGAAGAAAGGAAATTCCTTATGCTGGCTGAGCTGCAACCTCCCCACCACAGCCCTGAGCCTCAGACAGCCCTGGCTGCCAGCCCCTCCAGGCAGATGGGGAGTGCAGGGCTCATCTCCCACCCACCCAAACCTTCCTGCTCTGACATTCCCTGGTGCCAGGCAGGAGGTGGCACTGAGGGGGCAGGGAGGGCTGGGTATTCAAGATATTGCAGAGAATCCCTGCACTGAGCTCCTCAGGCCACTCAGGTGCCCCCATGGACCAATTCTGGATTGGATTCTGGAAGTTTCTGGTGCAAATTTACCCGGGAAAGGGGACAGGTCAGCAGCCACCGGGTCACCCCGAGTGACACCTGCCAATCCCTGCCACCACACCCTGTGTCAGAGCCATCCCACCCTCACGCCAGCTATCCTTCAAGCATCCTCTGTGCCAAGCCGAGCTTTTATTTTTAAATTTAATGTCTGTAAAGTATTTTGGCTTTAAATTATTCCTCAGCCTCCCTCGGTTTGGCGGCGCTTCCCCGTCTAGACAGAACAATCTTGTTGTCAGTGAAACAGATTCGCCCTGACATCCCCGCCGAGATGGTGCTGCTGTTCTGTGGGAAGGAAAAGGGCTAAAAAGCTCATCCTGTGCAGTTTTGGAACGTGATTCCTGTCCATTCAACTTCAAACAAACACCTCAATAAGCAGTCCCTCTGTCTCGGGTTTGATCTCCCTGTGTTAGGCAGCGGCACGGGTGGCTCAGCATCGGAGGGATCCCCCCTCTCCTCCCACTGCTGCTTCCTGGGAGCAAGGAATTCCCACCCCTCCTGCTCTTCCAAACCCACCTGCTTTGGCTCTCTCTCTGCCAGGCTGCAGACCAAGGGCTGGAGTCTGGAGATCCCTGTGCCAGCCAAGTCCCTGCTCCCAAACACCGACCTGGCTCCTCCGTGGCTGCAGGACAAGCCCTGGATGGGAGATGCAGGAGAGCCACCAGCAGCCTGAAAGAGACATTAAATCAAGACAGAACATACCTGGCATAGCAGTTTTGTTGCCAAGGTTCTGCCAGCATGAAAGACTACAAACACTTCCTCTATAATTAAAAAAAAAGCACTTTTCCCCCTTGTTCACCACGGCAAAGATAAACCAGAGTGAGTGTTCAGCAGCACCTCGTGTCAGCCTGTGGAACTTGGAGAGAGAAAATGGCCTGATCCAGCCAAAAATAACATCGTTCCCCTTTTGCTCTGCCAGTGACACATCCTTGATGCCTGCAGTCAGAAGTGACAAGTACCAGCTGGGCACTTTTCCATCTCCTCTCCTGCTAAGACAGCCACCCACGTGGCAGCAGGGAGGTGATCTCCAGCTGGTGTGGGGCATTCCCTGCCTGGGCATCACCCAGGGGGAAGGCACAGCCCCACAACTCAGCCCCTGAGGAGCGGGACACACACAGGGACAGAGGGGCCTCCATGTGAAGGGCAAGAACTCAGCACCAAGGATGCTTCTCAGGGCTTGGACAAGAGCTGAACACACCAGCAGGCACATCTATAGAGTGGTAAAAAGCCAAATTAGCTGATTTCATTCCCCAAATGCCTCTGGAGCTGCAGGAGGTGCCCAGTTCAGAGCAGGCTGTACCAGCCCTCATGGGTTAACATTTAATGCCAGCACCAGAGCATCACAGCATAAATCAGCTGCAAAAGCACCGTGCACGGGAGGAGACACTCACCTCTAAATAGCCAAGCAGAAAAAAAATGCCTCTGAATATTCAAAAGGGAAAAGTGAGGCAAGAAGGGCTCTCTGTGCTCTTTGCACAGGCACCCACGTCCGGCAGAGCAGTGGGAAGAGCTACAGCAGGAAAAGCTCCAGGACAGCTCCACACCTGCTTCCCACCCTTCGTGTGCTGTAAAACCTCGTGGATTCACCCCTGTCCTGACCTCCAGGGAGATGTGGAGGTCTCCTTCCCGCAGCTCTGGGCTCTGTCCCACAGTGAGCAGCAATGCTGGCTGTGCCAGAGCCAAAGCCCCACACTGGGAGCAGCCCCCAGCACACCCACCCCAGGCAGCAGCAGATGGCCCCGGGATGCAGAGAGGCAGAGCAGAGCGGGGGAAGATCCCAGCATCCCAGAGCTGTGCCGTGCAGAGCCAGCCCAAAGCACTCCCTGTTCCAGGGAAAATAGCACCGGGAACGCACGGCAAACACCAGATGGATGCGGCCTTTCCTGGGAGCACGGGGAGCATCCCACACACGATCCTGCACAAGCACAGAGCCCGTGCGTGGCTCAGAGCATCCTGCAGCAGCACCTTCTGCCTCTCCCTTTACCCACAGCAGCGTTTCACCAGCTCCTTCATTCAGCGAGGTTTTGCCCCCAGATCTGGGGGAGCAGCAGCTGCTCTTTTGAGGTGCCTTGAGCTCTCTCTGTTGATGGAGAGCTGAGAAAAGTCCTCTCCGCAGCCCCTCCATGTCGCCTTGGTTTTTGTAGTGTTCTGTGCTTTGCTTCGGTAGTAGAATTGCCCATGCATTTTCTGTAAATATAGTCCATGTTTTCCTAACTGGCATAAATTGGTTTTGAAGTTGTAGATTGTTTCCATTCCTTTCTCCTAAGGTGGAGAAAGATGATAGACTGTGTGATTATCCTGTGGAATTGTAGAAGTAGTAACCTCACTGACCAATCCACGATTGTCTTAAGAAAAATATAAAAATAAGTAAATAATAAAAAAAAACCAAAGCTCTCCTTTGTAGTCTTGCCTAAATAATCCTAACTTGCTGCTAAATCTGCGTGTTTCTTTCGTGCCCGACAGTGCGACACCTCCACCGGCCCTGCTGATGCCCAGATCCATGATAAATGGAGTTACAGCTGCGGTGGAGTGTTTGCTGCCCTCCCGGGATGGAGGTGTTAACGCATGGGCTGAGCTGGGGGAGTGAAGCGCTGGAAAATGATGCAGAAAGCTCATTAGCACATCCTTAATAGCCCTGAAATTGCCGTGAGGGCCTCTGGCAGCTCTCCTCCCCCTGGCCCGTGGGGAGCCGTGGTCAGGGCACCTCCAGCTTGGAGCCAGCGCTTCCCACGCCGGGCATTCCCGGGGGAAGGGCGCTGGCTCAGCTCAGCACATCTGCTCCAAATCCTGCGACTCCAGGAGGAGCTGCTGGCTTCCAGCAGCCAGATTTTACTGCCACATGCTGCTCACTGCCCTCTGTGAGGAGAGGCACACCGTGCCTCAGTTTCCCTGCCTGTATGGAAGAGCTGTGACACCTTCCACCCGCCCCGGTGAAAATCTCCTGCTCTAAATTCTTGCTCTGCACTCTCGGAGCTGCAATGATACATCTGGGGGGATTTTCTGAATCTCCAAGGTCACCCCAGCACATCAGCACGGAATCCTAGAATGGTTTGGGATGGGAGGGACTTTAAAGCTTCCACTAGACCAGGATGCTCCAAGCCCCACCCGGCCTGGCCTTGGGTATTTGTCACACCCTGGGTGTCCCGGCGCTCTCTCCAGCGGGAGGTGGATGTGGGCTCTGCTCCAGGAGGGTCTCCTCCAGCACACACTGAACCAGCTCAGGTGCTCAAGGCACAGGTTGGGTCAAAGGAGCAATTTGGCACCCTGGAGCTGGGGCAAAGCCTTCTCTGTGAATCAATGAGCTGGTGAAATGCTGCTCCTGGGTGAAGAATGGGGCAGGAGCAGGTCCCTCCTTTAAGCTCTGCACCACAGTTCCACTTTCCATGGCACCTGCACTCAAGGGATTTGATGGCTCCTGAGAAATGCCAAGCTAAGAACTCCTGATCTGCCTTTTTAAGAGGCAGGGCACATGTGCAACTAATCCAGTCTTAAAACTAATGATTTAATTTACCTTTGGAGAAGCAAACCAGCATAAATTAATATCTCCCGGTGGTATAACATAAGCATGTTTTATCTAGAGATTATGTTGATTAAATCATCAAGTGCCATAATCTTCCCTTCGTACCTCGATAAGTTGGAGAAAAAAAAAAATATCCCTAAAAATGTAGATCCAGCCTTCTAAGCCACAGCAGGGAGGTGCAATTCAACTCCAGGCTGTCTCCTGGCTCAGAGTGTGTCAGGAGATTCCCCACCCTGGAAGAAGCTGCTCCAGCTGGTGTGGGACCACGAGGTGAAATTCAGAATGAAGCTCCGTGTTTGGAAGAGGTGCCAGGAGAGGGAGGCAGCACAGGAGCTGGGGTTTCACTCTGCAGATGGAAGTGAAGAGGTGAGATGTGGCTCCTCCAGGCCGGGTACCTGCTCTCAGGATACAGGACACCATTGGCCATGCGAGCTGGGAATTCCAGCGGCTCAGACCCGCCACGCAGGGAGACAATGCCTCGGCAGAGGGGGAAGAGCACAGAATCCCCTTTAAAACACAGGATCCCCTTTAAAACACCCCCCTGATCTCATTTCTGCTTGTTCCCACTCACCCCGCGCTGCTGAAGGGCTGAACCACCCACCCCGATGAATCAACCAGACCCACCCGGGCTTCTCGCACCTGCCGGGGGTGGTTTTTTCACACAAAGCCGGTTCCTGCGGGGCTCAGCTGCGAACATCTCCAGGTAATCATGGCCAGGCACTCGAGGTTTGATGGCTTTGTGTGCCGGCTGTTTGCATTGCTGGAGAGCCCTTGGGCCGGGCTCTTCACACACACCACCTTTTATTCAGAGCCGGTTGGAAAGCTTCCCTGGAGAAGGACAAAAGGAGGAGGTGTTCGAGGCCAAAACAACATCTCCAACAGCAAAAAAAAAAATACCCAGAGAGCCCCTGCCACGAAACAGCAAACTCCACACGCTGTTTGTTCCGGCCCCTGACACCAGCAGCAGGTCTGCAGCAAGAAACCTGGATTTGCAAGGTCAAAGCTCAGCTCACCCCCCGAGTCCCCGTGCTGATGAAATGAGTGGATTTTGCAAAGAAAGGGTATTAACAGGTGTTGTTTTATTTGGTTTTTGGCAAGTTGGGGCAAACAGAGAGAGCCTGCCAGCAGTGCAGGCAGCACAGCTCCCTGCCTGTTTCCTCACAGTGTAATTTCTCCACTTTTGTAAGAGCTTGAGAGCCTTCAGAAGAGAAAGGGCATTGTTTCAAAAAATATTTTAAAACCAACACGATGTTGTCAAGAGGAACACTCTGCTCAGTGTCTCAGGCAGAAAACACATCTCCATCCAAACACTCTGTCCCTGGTAGGAAAAATACACATTGTAAAGGATCCATTTCCAGGTTCTGAAAGGAGGCACTTTCTGAGCATGAGTTTTTCCTCAGGGAGGAGACATTGTGTGCTGACTTGCAGTATTACAAATATGGAAGCTTCGAGAAGCTTCCTGACTTTATTATTATTATTATTATTATTATTATTACTCATTTCTGTGGTCCTGCAAACCTGCCTGATGATTCAGAGAGCAGAGGGGCGTTGTGTTTCTTTCCATTAACACCATTAAACTAAAACTCAGACCCAAGCCCTTTTCTCCCCTAGAAGCAATCCTCCAAGTCTTACTGACTTCCCCAAAACGATCCAGGCAGAGGAGTGTAATTCAGGAACAATTCTTCACATCCTTCTGATGCTGTTTTGCAGTAGGAATAACCCATCTGACCCTCTCCCTGTGAGAGTGCCTCTGCCTGCCCAGCTCTGAACAGCATTTCCCTTCCAGGCTTTATAACCTCTTCAATTCAATTAATGGGGCCCCCAAAAGCCTGGGGACTCCATTACTCCGAAATGAAACGTCTTCAAAGACATTAATGCCACTTGTCTTCTGCAGGACCCTCGTTCCAGGCAAGCCTGACACTTTGACAGATCTTCACACTCCTTCTCACCCAGGAAACGCACCATTGCACGGGGTTAATTTTTTTAGGATTGATAGAAGATCTCTTCCTCTAGGTAAACACAAGACAAACATCTACACACCGTGTGGAATTACACGTCAAACCACTCAGCAAAACCAGCTTATCTGCCAGGAACAAGCCTGACAAATCCTTTGGTGCAGATGTCTTTCTTTGCCCACTTTAAATTGCGCACAGAGGGCTCGGAGTGCAGAGGAAGGGAGGGGGTTCCCCTCATTGATCATCCCCATCCTGGGCTCCCAGCTCCCTGCTGAGACAGCTGCCTTTGGAAAGGAGCATTTGGAGAAGATCTCCAGAGAAAGCCTTACAAAGAAACACGACAGGGAGGATTCCTGAGCTCTCCCCTCCCTCCTGGGGCTGGAGGTGTGCTGGGAGAGCGATGCTGCCTGCAAGTGGCACCTGTGCCACGTGTGCCCCTGGCAGAGGATGCTCAGCTCCCCGGTGCCAGTGGCCAGCAGAGCTTTGTCACTCTGCTGCTCATTCCTGACTGAGGCTATTGCTCCTTACACACCCAACCCACAAGAATTTGCTTTCTGGTTTTAATACATTCCCCTCTGCGCCCAAGCTGAGGGGAGAAATCTTCCACAGCAGATCCCACAGATGTCAGACAGTTTCTCTTCCTTTCCTTTTGCAATCCTTTAGCTGCTTGATGCCAAAGGTGGCAGGGAGAAAGCCCATGGTCCCTTCAGGATGGATTCCATTGTATTTAGCTAATGAGCTCCACCTTGCAGAGTGAGATCCTCCTTCCCAAGGGCCACAGGTCCTCTCTGAGCTTCACCCAGAATCCGTATGGACATTGCCATTCCTCACTCAGCATCCTGGACAAATAAATGATGAATTCTCCCCAGGGAGCTGCCATCTGCCAGCCTCGGGGATGGATCTGCTTAACAGAACATCCCCATGATCTCCACCCACTGCCAAGGGAAACGTGCTCTCTCCCAATGGTTTGTGCAACCAGCTTCTCACACTCAGCTTCCAAATGTGGCTGGTAATCCAGAAATCATCCAGACACCTGCTCCAGAGTGAGCCTGGCCTGTCCAGCTGGGTGGAGAAGGGGCAAGAGGGTGACACTGGAGAGAAGATGCGCTCAGAGGTGCAGGTGAAGTTCTGACACTGCCAAAAACCTACAGCAAAGCCTTAAGGAAGGTTAAGTTGCCCTCAAGCCCCGAGTAAAAGCTAAGTTGAGGAAGGAGAAAGTAATTTCCAGCTGAATTACAGAGCCAGCTCTCAGCCTTTGCCTGATCATTGCTCTCCTGCGCCTCCGCCGCCCCGACTGACTCATCAAGTTTGTTCTCATTTACTTCTCTCTGTAAAAACCTTTGAGGTTTGTGTTTCAAAACCACCGTGGGGGTAAAATCAGCGAGCCAGGCAGCAGCAGGTCCAGGGTGCCCTTCCCAGCAGTGCCCGAGCAGGAGAGGAGGATGCTCTGCGCTGGTGCTGGGCTGGCTCCTGCAGCCGGCGATTGCCACAGCAACAGGAAACAGAGGAGAAAAGTGTTCCTCCAGAATGGATCCGGTTGCTTTTGAGTGGATGAACATGGGAGAGTTTGTTTATAAACGTCAGGAGCAGGTCGGTGTGAAATTGGAAAGGCGAGAGGCGTTTGGCTCGCGGGGAGAGGGGATGGAACACCTGAGCCAGGTGTGGATGTGGAGACGCGCGGAGTGCCAGCCCCAGGAGACCTGGGATGCACACAGTGACTGCTCACCCCATCCCCTCTGTCCCCAAACTCCGCCACAGGGCTGAGCTACAGCCATCTGCCTTCCCAAAAACCACCCCAGTGCTGGGTTCCAAAAGCCGTGTGACCGGGCAGCAAACAGGGGCAGGAAGGGGGAGCAGAGCCTGTGCTCCGCCCCAAAGCGATTTGAGGGGCTCATTAAAGCAGTTAATGAACAGGAGCAGCTCTGACACCTCGAAGGATTCGAGCACTTTGGCTGCAGCTCTCAGGGACACCTCAGGGTGTGTGCCAGGGCAGCACATCCCAAAAAACACAGGAGGTAAAATCCCGTTTTTGGATGAACAGCGAGGCTTTCCATGTGCTCTGATGGTGATGATGATGATGATGATGCCTGGGTTAAACACCCAGGCAGCAAAACTCACCCTCACTGCTTGCCTTCCCAGCTGCCCCTTTCAGCAAGAATTCGGGACACGGCTGCTCCCTAAAGGAGACCGTGGGGAAGCAGGGAGAGAGCTAAAGAAACCCTTTGAACAATCCCATTTTTGTGATTGTCCTGGCAGCCCCTTCACAGCACACTCAGCTCACTGAGGGAACAGCCACAGCCAGACAAGGGACCAGGACACCTCCAGGGTCAGAGGCATCACCCCAGGGACAAACCCCATACCCAAAGCCTGCCTTCCCTCTTCATCTGAGACACCACATCGATCCAGGCAGGGACTTGGCTATAAAAGGCTGCAGGAGCAGTGAAAAGGCAGTGAAAAGGCTCACCATAACACATTAATTAAATGTAGCAATGCCTGAAGTGCAAATGCAAGGCCAGCGTTGAGCAGGGAGTGTGACACGGCACGGCTGGGTGGCTGAAGGAGAGCCCTCGTGCCTCTGCTCGCCTGGCTGACTGCTCCCATTAATTCCATCCCCATTAGGCAGGCAGGAAATGCTCCCAAGCAGCAGCACCTTCCTGCCCTGTGGCTGAGCCCAGGAATGTGACAGATCTGAGGCAGAGCTGAGGCATAATGGAGATGGAGCACCTGCCAGGCAGGATGGATGGGGAGCAGCCCCTCTGCTCGGAGCCTGCGCTGGTTATTGATACCTTGGGATGGCTGACAAGATAAAGAGGCACTGCAGGCCTTGGGAAGGCCACAGCCAGGGTTTGAGGCTGTTCACATCCATTACAAGGCACGTGGATGAGATTCCCCCCAAGGCTCTCAGCACTGGGGAGGAGCAGAGGCTGCCACGAGCCAGCCCAGCACACTCTGCTGCACCCTCATGCTCCCTTTGGCCCTCAGGGGATTTCAGAGCAAACAAAACCTTCAGGCTTCTTTGAGAAAGCCAGATTAGCTCTGAGAGGTGCCCAGACTCCTCATTGCACTGGGGAGGCCCTGGCACAGGGTGCCCAGAGAAGCTGTGGCTGCCCCTGAATCCCTGGAAGTGTCCAAATCCAGGTTGGATGGGGCTTGGAGCACCCTGGGATGGTGGAAGGTGTCCTGCCCATGGCAGGGGGTGGAAGATGATCTTCAAGATCTTCAAGATCCCTTGCAACCCAAACCATCCTGTGATTCCATGATTCCCTCCAAGGACAGTCCAGGATCTGCCTTCCACACACCACCTCCCCAGACACACCACACAGGCAGCCCAGGTGTGAGAGCACCAGCTGCACCCCAAAATATCTGCAAACACTCCCCCTCACAGCACCTGGGAATGGCAGACAAGCACCTGAGTCTACTCAGGTGGATGAAATGCTCCAGGAGCAAAGCCCTGCTGTGGCAGAGCCTCTCACTGGATTGCCACCAATTGTCCCTTCCCTTGGCACAGACAAGTTTATCCATCTTCAGGGGACAGACACTGCATTGCTGTATTTCACCCAGACTTTCCAAGCTCTTCCCAACAGAGTTATTTCCATGAAAGAGGAAACAAATCAATAGTTTTGAATTCTCTCAGGGGAGAACGAGGCCAAGAGGCTGAGGCAGGGCTGGGAACAACCCTGCCATGTTTTATTTCCCTTTCCTGAGCTGCAGAACTCCAGGCTTGGTCCCAAATGAGATCAATACCCTAATCAATACCCTAATGCTGAGATCCCATTACAGACTGAGCATCCCTGGGTCCCAGGTCAAACTCTCTCTCCTTCATGTCTGTTTTCCAGCCTTGAACCAATTGTTTTAGCAATTCCCAATCTCAGTGGATGAGACTTTTACTACCCCAGAAATCCTTTCCAACAGGATCTTTGCCTCCTGCTTTTATTCTCATTTTGTGCAACTGCATGACATGATTTAGTGTCATCAGCATTCAGAGCCTTCCCCATAATGTGATGCCTCGTGATGTGCCAGGTTTGGAATGTTTCCTCTCTAATCACATCAGAAAAAAAAAATATTCCTGTGGCCATTAGGCAGTGTTGCTAAATTTTAGTTCATGGGCAAAAGGTTATTTCTTCCCCAAAACGAGTAATTCTTCAGTGTTAACAGGAATTTGACATGATCAGCAGCTGCCTTCAACTGTGTGACAGAAATCAATCAACTGTTTATCAAACACCCTGGGGAAAAAAAAAAAGCATAAAGCCCAAAACAAACAAAAAGCTTGACTTACCTCCTCATTTAATGATGGAAGCAACCATGGAGCTCCATCCACGTGTCCTGAGCCTCTCCTCTAAACCCATGCCAGCCACTGCCACCAGTCTGTCCACCTTAAAACCCTTCCTTCACCAATTCCAAACAGGATTTAAACCATCAGGCAGAAACCTCGACTGAAGACACCAGTTTTCTCCCTGGATTTGCATTTGTATTTATTTTTGTTCACACCTGTTAGCTCTCCTGACCTGGGCTGCCCATTGTACCTGCAGAGATCTGCAGGCAGGCAGATCCAGAGAATCCCAAACTCAATAAAAATAAGGAGCACTAATAAAGTGAAATGAAAAACCTCCATTCCATCATTATTCTGCCTTCCCCCCCCACCCCTCAAGATTCAGGGGATGCAAATTAGAACTAAATGAAAAATGACAAAGCTACCTGAGGCATCCAGAGAACTGATAGCTTTCAAATGTGAGATTGATGGAATAAATCAGCAGCTGCTTCCCGTGGGTTACAGCTCTCGCTTCCAAAGCCCTACAAATGCCTGGCTTTGCTCACAGCATTGCTATTTTAGAACCAAAGGCTTAAGTAACTCTTCCTGTGCTGCTGTGTTCAGCATTTTAATTATGTGAGGGGAGTTGAGACACCCATCCTGTTTAGACACACACCACGGAGGATATTTTGCATTTCTTGCATCACCTAAATGTTATTTAAATGTTGGTCCCAAGGTTTCTTTGAGCCACTCTCCCCTTCTGCTTATTTATTAGCATCACATTGGAAGGGGGGGGAAAAAAAAAACCCCAAATATTTTGTGGGGGTTTTGGTTCTCCTAAACCCAAGCTGTTCTTCGTGCCTATTTAAAAATTAAAATGAATATTTTACAGAAAAGCATTCTTGCTTAAAAAGGAGGAATCTAAATGAACAGAATTGCTCCACTGTAAAGTGATAAATACTTAAGTATTACAAGATGTTTTGGCATCCCCAAAGTTTGAGCTGATGTTAAATATTAAAGGGGTTTTCCACACGCAGCAAAACCCATTTTAATAGTGGAATTCTCTTAACTGCATGAAATTTGAAGTTTCAGTGACAACAGGTTTTCAGTAAATCACAGAAGAACAGAAAAGTGCGTTCTTTTGTTTTCTAAAATACTTCACTGTACATTCAATTCTTAGTTTTAGAACTGGGCAAGCTAAAAACAGTAACAGCAAACCTTAGACACCCATTCAGATTTTCTGAATTCTTCAATGTTTGCTTCCGTGGAACAAGAACCCAAAAACTGCTTTTGCTTTTTTTCTGAAGGTGGAAGAACCTCAGTTATTCACAAGCTGTTTCTTGCTCTCTTAAGCTTTTATTTTCTTTAAGTTCCCCAGAAATTTACAGAAAAACAAGGCAAACAATGAAGGTTTCTGTCATTGAATCGCTTTGTCTCTACAAAATTCCAGGCAGAGCACATAAACTAAAAAAGACAATTTCATGTATTAGTATTTATCCTTGGAAAAAGCAACTTTGGAAACCTTTCTGTTGAGAATGATGTCAAAAAGCCCCTGGAGTTGGCTCCTTGATCTGGCTCTCTTCCATTGGAACATCAAATGGGGGGGGAATGTCTTTTTTATTTGACACATATCAACATCACAGTCCATTTCTCAAGGCAATAAAAATAAAATAATAATAAAAAAGAGCTTAATATGAGTCAGCCAACTGCAATTTAAGCCTCAATAAAAGTCTATTTTTGGCAGAAGGTTCACCTTCCTTTAAAATTACTGTAACGACGAGTTAAAGCCATTTCCTAAATTTACTTTGAATGCTGTTCATAATGAGGATTCTGTTGTTTCATACCTGCAGCAAAGCTGTTTCTGTTCAGAGGGTTGGGATCCTTCAAGCCTGATGATAAGCAGGCAAAGAGCAGACAGAAAAGCCAATTTTCTCCTAGAATTCAAGCAAGACCTTGTCCATCTCCTTGAGTAACTTGTCGCTATTTTTCCAACCCGTGGCAGGAAATCTTCAATTCTACAGCTGATGTCTCCAGCTCTTGATCTCCACATGCCTCATCCTCACCACAGAACTACTTGTGCATCCTTTTAGGATTACAGGAAAAAAAAAATGCACTTGCTTCCCTGAGTGCACAGCAAGGCACTGCACTTTATCACTTGCAGCCTCACAAATGGCTCAGGCCATTACAGAACAGCCTGCCAGGATAAAAAAAAAACAGGATCCAATATTCATGTACTCTGTGAGACACATCTGCTCTTTATGGTGATGGACAGGGGCGAGGCAGACTCTCATTTCATTAAGAGACTGAGGATGAAGTAGCCTATAAACAGAATTCCTTCAGTGTGGCAGTTAAGTTTGAGCCATTTACAGCAGTGCAAGCCCTGCTCAGGGCTGCCAAAAGCAGGAATGAACAGTGCAAAGGCTGACCCAGGGCCACACTGGGAAAACTGGCAAGGAATTCTGAGAGGAGGAAGTTGTACAAACCTCACACATCCTCCCTGGAGGCACAAGATTGGTGTGGAAGAGTTTGAGATCATGGTTTGCCAACTTGCAGGAGGAAGCAGTGCCCTGATTCACCATGGGTTCATGGAGCTCCTCTCCCTGCCCAACACACACTGACATCCCAGCCACACTTCTGTTAAATCCCAAAACTACCCAGAACAGGGAACATCACAGCAGCAGAGGCAAAATATCTCCCCAACACTGAACACAAGTCCCCAGCCACCACAAATTCCAGTTCCCACGAATCTATGTATTGATAAAGTGATACAGACAGGGAATAAATCCTGCGACTTCCTCAGCACTTTTCATTATTAGAACGATGTTCATTTAAAGAGTCAGTGACAAATCCTGTGGGGTACATCATCACCTTATCAAAAACCTGTGACATGTGCAGATTATGTTAAGTTCTATTAAGTAAGCTGCTAACTTGACAAAATGCAGCCTGCTGTGTGCTGCCTGCCTGGGCTGCAGCAGAGATGGCACATTGGCAAGGGGTGGGAAACACCCTCTCCTTCCTTGCCAGAGCCACTCAGAACTCCAAACACAGCAAAAAATCCAGTCAGGTGTCTCAGTCACATCAGGAACTCAGCCATCACACTCCACTCCAGACCCACGTACAGGTGTCAGTTTTTTGGGATGTGACTGCCACCCAACTGCAGGAGAGGAATGGGCACGGCCACTGCAACTCCCTCCCCTGACTGCATTTATCCACACAGCAAAGAAAGGCTGGGTGGATGTGAGCAAGAAGGCAGCTCAAAAGCTAAACCAAAGATGCCTCAAAGTGACAGATGTTAAGACAGAATTTACAAGTTTTTGACTAGTAATCAAAAGCAGCAAGAAGTTGCTGTGCACAGAAGGCAGAGATGTGACAGCACTGCCAGGGCACCGTGTGCCTCCTGCCAAGGCAGTCACACGTGGTGGCATTGGTGCTTCCAGCCATCAGCAAATGACTGGGAATAACACAGGAATGCCAGAGTCAGATCTTTAAACACCTAGGGAGTACCTGAATGTCATTATTTGGGCATTTTCACTTGTGCTGCAGGAGGGCAAGTGTACAAACCCAGTGTTACCTCCAGCAAATAAAACAGCTTTCAAGGGGAGCCCTTTGCAGAGCATTTCAGGGAATGAAAGTTCCAGCTAACAGCAGGTCAATGCCACTTTCTACTCTGTACCAGGCTCCTTGGGAGGATGCTACAGATCCAGTATCTCCTGTCAGCAGGATCCCACCATAACCTGTTATTCTGAGCATCAGTAGAAGAAGTGAAATTCATCTTTTGCCTCTCTTCATCTGTGAGTGATTACAGACACACACAGAGTTCACACAGCTTTGCTATCTGCAAAAATCCAGGTAATTATTCCTTTAATTTAGTCATCACCCTATCCCAGGTAATCTGTATCAGCAAACAAACTCTGCTCGTTCATTGAAGGGGTTTTTAATGTGAAGAGAAACGGAAGCTTCTGACTAACCACGCGTGACTCTGAGCTACATTAAAATCACTGTATTTGCAGCACTTTCTGAGCTGTTCACACCATCCTAAAAAAAGTCTCCAGTCTTTCAACAGGCCATCCAAGCTGATGTTGTGCACCAGGTATTCTGGAGGCATCTCTCAGCTGCAGCTGAAACCTGGCAGGATTCATCTTTCGCCCAAAATCCTGAGCCTTGCAGGAAAACAAGGCCAAAAAGCACGAATAACCTCAGGTCATGACAAGCAAAGCTCCTTCCACTGGTCTGACTCCCAACAGAAACATGATGATGATGATGTTTTTGACACACAAATCCCATCTGTGCACCACGAAACAACGATGAGAAGGAGGATGACGCAAAGTCTTCTCAAACAGTCACCCAAAATACAAAGAGAGCGTACAGAAGCTTGATGCAAAATCCAGAAATAGTCCAGGGCAGTGCTTGGGCATCACTAAAGGTTTAAGGACTACTGGGGATTCTGTGGCCAGCCACAAAGTGTCCCATCAGAGGTCAGGACTGATCCCTGCTGCTGGGAGGAGCAAGCAGCCTGGGAGCCCCTGGCAGAGGGTTGGTGATCCATTAAAAACCAGGAGAGGGCAGGGCAGGGTCAGGTGGCCGAGCGCCGGCGGATCACGAACACGCCCCGCTGCAGCTGCCCCAGGTAGATCCTCATCTTGGTGCTGTCGCTGGTTTTCCTCACCCAAATCTGCAAGAGAGAATGGGGCAGGGAGATGAATCAGGGGAGAAAAAGGGGAAACTCACAGCAAGCAACACACAGGCAAATTAACTGTGTGTCTTCGTGGCAGAGCAGAACACCTCAGGGGGCACAGATCAATGAGGTTAATCCCCTCTCCCTCCCCACGTGAGGCATTTGCAAGCTGAGTAGAAAATGAAATAAGGTGTCTGACTTCACCTCCTTAACTCCCCTGCTCAAAACAGTCCTCAAGAAAAATGACTCTTTCAAGCACCATCAGGAAAGCAGGTTCCTCCTGCGACAGCTCACAACAGAACCCTGGCACTGAGCTTTGCCTAATCAAGACTAAGCCTCTCTAGATCCACAGATCATAAAATTATCTGTCCTGGGATTTGCCCAGACAACTAACTATTAGTCAAATGAAAAGCTTATTCTGATTCTGTTCCATGAAGCATTTCTCACAATGTAGCACAGAAATTGTGTCTGGAGATAAAAGGGCCTCTCTTTTAAACACCTGCATGGAAGGATTCACACCACGTGTTCCAGAGGACAAATTGCTGCCACTGAGGCAGCCACTCCAGAGAGTTTTTGAAATCACCTTCAAGGTGTTTAGATCTAAAAACTTGTACTTTAAAAATCAAGTCTGAGCAATTTTCTCTGCATTATTCTAATGCATTTCAACATATTTAAATGAGTACATCAAATAAGAATTATCCACTTCTTAGTACTGCAGTGTTTTAGGAGGGAAAAATATTTCCTACTGCAAGGGATTATAAAGTTATGTTGGCCTGTGATTTACCCTGAACTCCTTTTTTATACATTAGATACACCCTTAGCACAGTAGATCGATTTAACTCTATTATTTTAATTATAAATTGACTTCATTAACAGGGCCCCTTAATATAACATAAATTTAGTATTTGCCTGGATTTCTACTTCAATTACTTCTCCAGAGAAATTAAAATCAACATTCATTGATAATCATCTCCCAGCTGCAACATTTCCAAGGATTTGGCACGTTTTGCTTGCCAAAAGAATTCAAAAATCCATAAACTTTGAGCAACTGCAGGAAACAAACATGCACCATTTTATATTCTACCACAGTATGATGGAATGATACATCAGGTTTGCTAAATGACAGTAATAACTTTAAACAAATTTTAATGCATCCAGGAGCACCACTGCCTTTATGTGAACAACCAAGTGCCACAACTGCCACTGCAAGGGAACAGCTGTGACACAAACAGATCCCACATGCACCTCATCCTGGGGAAAAGAAAGTGTTTTCCCTTAGCTGCCACAACAAATTAAAGTTCCTTTATTGGCTGATTGAGGAGAAGTGCACTCAAGTCTATTATTTCTTTCCCTCAAGTGTCTGGAGTCTGCAAGCAAAGAACAAAGTGCTCCCTTTGCCCAACTGCTGCGGGAGCTTGCAAAACACAGGATTATCCTTCAGAAACAGAGCAAGTCTCTTCCCATCTCAAAAAGAGATTTCTCAAGTCAGTTTTATCTTGGGTTCAGCTTCCTCACACACCAGGCAGGTATCTGTCTTTTAGCCCTTACTAGACCCATGTCTTTCCCCCCCTCTGCTGACAAATAAAAGCAGCCACAACCTCGTTGGCACCCACAGAACTGATCACACAGCTGATCTTTGTGTTCTCTTTAGACTCCAGGTAAATAGCTTGGCTCTTGTGGTACCTGCAAAAAGGAAAAAAAAAAAAGGAAACACATTAATCCATTATTGATAAAGCTGGACAGAGAAAATTTGAAGTCTGCCTTTCTTTCCACACCACTTTCTCCATCTTTGCAAGACAGTGAGTGATGTGATCACACACACACTCTGCATTTAATGACATTTTGAAATGCAGGAGGGTCTTAATTCACATTCAACTCTGCACTGAAGGTTACTGAAAACAGATTTCACAGCTGCAAGAGGGGAGAGGCAGAGCCCCAGCCCAGGGGAGCAGTGACTGACAACACCCCCAGGCTTCAAGGGTTAATCCAAGCAGCCTTTCCCATTTCAGACACAGGATGGATTTCAGAAGGCAACTCCTTATTTTGCCTTACAAAACATGACAGAGCCAATCACAGACACTCAAGTTATTCCCCAATACAGAATTACTAGAGCACCACCAAAAGTGAACTGCCCTCAATCAGTGCAGTCTGAGCACTGTTTAATGAGACCTCAAATTTCTAATGGTGTCCTATGCTGTGAAAATACCCCAAATGGGAACTAATAGGTAACTGACTCTGTAATGAGCTGTAAACACCTGCCATAAGGAAGTCACGACTAAGCAGATCCATTTCAGATCATATTTCAAGCTCTATAATGTTCTTAATGTGTTGTGTATAAATCAAAGACTTTGGAATTCGTAACTTGAATTGTTTGATTCCGTGGACTTTTCTCCAAGTGCTGCAGTGTGGCAGCCCCAAAACCCCACTTGCTGTTCATTCTGCCTCATCCTGAACTACACTGGAGCAGGTGATTTGTAAGTGAATCATCATAATCAAGCAAGCACCAAAATACTTTACAGTTACAAAAGCATGGCTGTATTTTCACCTTTCCCCTAATCATGATTTTACCTGGGCAATCCAAGCTGCAGAATCCCTGCACAGATATTCCCCCAGTGCCACCCCCTGCAGCCTGACTGCCATTTGCAAAATGCATGGATTTCTTTCATCTTTACAGCTATTTCTACAATAACCACACTGTACAAGTGGAATTCTTCCAGTGGTTTATTCCACAATCCCTTCCTCTTGGCTTTTGCACTCGGAATTTTCACAGGAATGGAAGGCTCAGCTTTGAGCCTTCCTAACACACTCATTACCCATGGAGGGGTGAGGGAATAAAGAAATCCCCAAATGCTGCAACCTTTAAAACAATGGTTGGGCACAGGTGTCTTTCTCCTTCATTTTGACAGGAACAATGTCACTGGCTTCAGGGCAATGCAACAGCAACAACGACCTGAGCCAAAAAAAAATCTCAGTTCAGCCAGTCCAGATGTCATTAAATGATACAAAGGAACTCAAAAAGCTACTACAAAGCCCAGGCCTCACTAAGATGAGACAAAAATCTCAGCCCAGCACTGCCCTACCATGCCATGCTGTGAGTACTTAAGCAAGAGTTTTGATCTTGATACAGAGATACCAGTGCAAACAACAGCTCTCAAGTGTCAGCTGTGCCCACAACACGCAACAAAATATTTTTTCCCCACTTACAATTGATTCCCAGTGAATTTCAAAGCTGACACACGTGTCAGAGGCTTTGTTCAGCCCTTGGATTTCACCAAATTGCTCTCCATCAGTCAATGAATGTTAATTGTGCACAGAAGAGGCAAAGGACTGAGTCAGCAGGGTTTCACTGAAGAGTTGTCTCAGCTGTCTCATGCTCCATGCTCACACAGACAGGGCAGCTGAAGGCACAGCACCCTGGTGCATCAGTTACCTGCTCATGTCTCACCCTTCTGCCAAGTTCCTACATCCAGATTCCAGATCCTTTCCTACAAAATACCTGCTGAAATATGATTTCCTATAAAATCATCCCAAAACTGCTGGGGAAGGAATTCAGCCCCTCTACAGTTCCCTGATAGAGGAACTGCTGTCTTGGGTTTTATTATTATTATTATTATTATTATTATTATTATTATTATTATTATTATTATTGCCCTCCAATAATTATGAGCTTCTCCCTTCCCAGGAAAGTCGTCGGAAAAGAAATAAACATTCCAAATCGTTATAAAAATTAGAATAATTATGGTTCAAATCCTGCTGGTCATTCAGGTCCTTCCCCTATCTCTCACCCATTTCCAAGTTCAAGGCTCAAGGAAATACAGTAAAATAGCCAAAAAAATGGGAATTTTCACTGTTTTGCTCCACCAAATAAAATTAAAATCCCAGTCTCAGGGTTAGACCTGCCAAAGGCACGCTGGAATTTACCATTTCCATCTGGTTTTTGCCTCTTTTTCTTCCTCCTTCTGTTTTTTAGTCTTTCTATTGTTCTTTTTTTCCTCTTTCTTGATTGAGGAAATTACCTCAGATGAAAAATGCACTGGGGTTTAAGTTGGCTTTCAAGAAAGCAGAGCCAAACAAGTCACTGTTGCAGCAGGTAAAACACACCAAGTGAGGCAAGCAGAAATAATTCCACCTCCTGCTATAAAATATTTTGCTGAAAGGCCAAGACTTCCAACTGCAACTCCACCAGAAGATGGAAAGAAATCCCCCTGCATTATTGTAAAAGCAAAGAGATGGTTGCTTTACAGTGAACTGTGGTTCAGGATTTGATGGGGGGAGCACAGAGCTCTGAGGATAAAAAGCTGAGTCTAATTCCACATTCACCTGAAACACTCCACTCTGGAGACGTCTGTGAAATGTCTCTGCAAGACTTCAGAGGGTTCATTACTGGCCTTAAACATTGCCTGTTTTCAGGTAATTGTCATGCAGGGCTGCCTCAGGAAACAGAGAAAGTCATTCCTGGGCTGTCAGGTTCAGGATTTCAGCACTCTTTGTGCGCCTCAGGAAGAATTACCCTCCCACTACCAAGAGTTACTTCATTATTTTAAAACAGCAGCTACTTTGCACAAGTACTGTTGCTATCAATCAAAAAAAAAAAAAATCTAAGCAGGATTATTACAACCAAAAAAAAAAAGTGAAATACTGATCTTAAAACAGAGTAAGAACGAGGCAGCCAGGAAAGACAACAGCTGGAATTCCTGACAGCAAGACCCCCATGACAACTGAACTCAGCAAGATGAAAATACCTGTTCAGTGTTTTATGTCCCAGCTAGATACCCTTCAGAGAGAGCTGGTGCTTTGGTGAGATCCTGAGCTCACTGAAGCTCTTCCAGGTTTAAATTTAATGGGAAGTTTTGAGCTTTACTGACAGATTACTTCAGATGTCTTTTTTTTTCTTTCTTTCTTTTTTTTACTCATGAACACTTTTCAAGTACTCCATATGCTTCAATATTCTGAAGAAGAGTTTATTCATCCAAATATATCCTGGGGATAGTCACTTAACACACACAAAAAAATTATGAAAGCAAAAAAAAAAATCAACTTGATGAATCTGTGGAATTAGTAGCTTGTTCAGTTCTTATCTGCTTTACACTTCATGGATGTTTAAACTGCAGGGAGCAGCTTTTATGAGAGCTGTGGACACTGAACTCTCAACTAAACTCCAGTCAGAAGAAAAACTGACCAACTGGCCAAGGTGATTGCTGTATAAAAAAAACCAGCTTGACACCTACCCCTGTGATAAAATCACAGCCTCATCACTTGTTGCTTTGAGCCACCAGAACACTGAAGTGGGCTACAAATAAGCAGATGACTTTTTGAAAGCAAATTGCTTTCTGCTCAAGGAGTTCAAGATTGCCCCCTTGATTATCCAGGTTTGCAAGTCTCATGGATTAAGTTTAAGATCTACTAAGGTTCCTCTGCAGAATTTAATATTTTCCTTGTGTTTTGTGAGGCTTGTACAGCTGTATGGCCATAAAACTCAACACAGATAAATCCAATCAGCAATTCTGAAGTTGCCTCTCCCAGGTGGGTTTGATCTTTAAAGGTTATCTGGATTTATTGGAAGCATTTTTCATCCTGAGCAGCTGGTGGATGACATTTCTTCTGCCACCTTGTGGAATTCTGGGCACAAAGCTGAACCTCAGGAATGGGAGTGGCTGCTGACAGCAAATCATGGAGTGTCTGGGCCCAAGCTGGGCAGCTTCAGTCACATCCCACTGTGGCTGCTGCTG
Organism: Eopsaltria australis; assembly: GCA_034509425.1. Lineage (NCBI taxonomy): Eukaryota > Metazoa > Chordata > Aves > Passeriformes > Petroicidae > Eopsaltria > Eopsaltria australis. The sequence goes on along the minus strand of JAVTVJ010000317.1, from coordinate 1,221,923 downwards.
CCTCTCCCACCTCATATCAGGTTTAACTTCCTAAGTGCCATGGAAAAGATTCAAGTCTCCTTTTATTGGAGCCCCCAGTAATCTCTGAAAGCCTGCAGGGTGTGAACACTCCATCATCACCTCTGCTTTACTGGATCAACCATGAGCTCGTGCAGGGAGCAGCAAACCTCTGCCCAAAAGCATTCTGTCCACCAATTCTTTGAGCAAAGCCATTTCTCTGTGCAGCCTCTGCCTCCTCACTACACAACACAAAGGCTGATGGAAACAGAAATTCCCCAGGCCTCACCATCTCTTGTCATAGTAGAGTTTTCCATCTTCTATCCGAGCTTCGAATCGCTGTGCTGGAGACTCTGCTGGTGTGGCTGGGAGGTGCTCAGGAGAGGAGGGGGAGGCTGGGGACAGGACAGACACTCTGGTTAAAGATCAGCACATCTGACTGCAAAACTACAGTTAACAAGGTCATGTGTGCAGATATAACAAGCAGGGAAAGCTGCAAACTCAACTATCCATCAGGAAAATATTATATATGGTGATGAGTAACTCGAGCTCTGCCTTCAATTGTAACGTTCACTGAAACACAGCATTTGTGTGAAGAAACGTTCATGGGTAAGTGATGGACCATACATCCTTGATTTTGATTTAGTTATGATCCCCAATTAATTAGTTAAATATGGTTTAAATTACTGAGGCAAGCTAGTGCCACTAGTATTGAAATAAAGTGTACAGGCACATCTAGAGGGCTGGAGGCAGAAAACCTTAGGTGGTCAAACCCTCAATGGACCTGACAAGCAGACAAGGTGCCCAGATACACCTGAATATAATGAGGAAAACCTCTATAAAGATGAAATAAACCTCTATAAAAAGGAAATTAAGAGGAAAACCTCTTTTCCCAGTTGGATTATCCCATGCCCGGGTGTTTCAGCCACCAAAGATGCACATGCCCCTCCCTTCCCACCCCTGAAAACATCAGCACCACACAAAGAGCAGCAATTCCACAGCCAGAACAATTCCACAGCCAGAACAATTCCACAGCCAAACATCTCCAGTACCATTCTCTGCTCAGAACAGCCCCCTGTGAATGAGTTCCACTGCATCTGTAACTCACCTGGTCTCTTGGGTGATTTCAGCTACATGGGAAGAGAGCAAAGCAGTGTTAGAGATCTGACAGGAGCCACAGAAGCTGCAGTGATCATTTCAGGTATTTTACTTTCCATGCTCTCAGTATTTTTATTTTAAATGCTAAGTGGCATAACACATAACCAGAGCAGTGTGCTCTTAACAGCCAAAGGTGCAGATAATCAGTATAACGAGGCCAAAATCAGTATAATGAGGCCAAAATCCTGAACTTGAGAGCATTCAGATACCCACTCCAACGAGTCAAACCCATCTAACTTGCTATTTTTGATACAACATTGCTCAGAGTGCACTAAATACAGGAGATAAATCATTAGAGAAACCTCAACAGCTGGCACAAAACCAGTGTTGCACTACCATCCTCAAAAATGCCATAATGAGCAGCTTATAGTCTAAGAAATTAGATAAGCCTTCAGGTGTTCAGCAAGGGAACAGAATGTTAATGAAAACCAGAAAAACTATAAACATGCACACTGCCCCCTGTCCAGCTTGCTGAAATCTTGTGACAGCAGGGAGAAAAAAATTCCCAAAAAGTCCTACCCCACACTAAGGCCTAAATCAAAGGGAGCCTGAGATCTCCCAGAAAAACTCACTGACATCTGTTCAGCCATGAGGAAGCAACTCCTGAACAGAGCTCATCCCTTGGTTCACACAAAAGGTAACATTTTGAGATGACAGTCATTCAAATTGGGTTAATTAAACCTCAATAAAAAAGAGGAGATACCATCTTGCTCAATCTTTTATTGTGCTACTTCAGAAAGCCTCCAGGGATTAAAGAGTCCCTCATCTCAGAAAGGAACATAAAAGAGTTCTCTTCAGGGGAAAGCATTTGCCTTCTCTTGAAAATGAAGAAATACAGTCAAGAAACAATCCCTACCTTATTCAGTGTTCTGAGGTCCTCCATTATTTGCTCATCAGTCAACAAATAATTTAGCTGAGGTATCCAGAATTAAGGTTTCCATAAGCTCTAGACAAGCAAGGCTAAAAATTAAAGGTCAATGACATTTCACTTGACTCAGTGTAAGCCAAAAGGTTTCTAGGATTTCAATAATGTCTTACTTGAGCTTTTTTTTTTGTCAAAGGAATTAATACAAGTCCATCCCCAGCATCTTAGCAGCAGAGTGCAAAATCATTTTAACTTATTCAGACACAACCATCAATGAAAAACCTTTAGTGCACTGACATTTACTTCATGGAGGCATCAGGAACCAGCATTGTCAGTGGTTTTCATCTTGCATTTCTGTGGAGAAGAATCTGTGAGCTGAAACACCAGACTCACTTCAGGTTTTCTACAATGAAGCTAAATCCCACCTAAACCTAATTAAATCAAACTTCGTGTGGCTGGGGGTAAATAAAAACCTACAATGCACCTGAAAACCACCCCAAAACCTCAGAAAATAGAAGCTGGTGTGTTATAGCCTTATTAGAGCTCTGCTGTATTTTTGCTTCTTCAAAACAAGTGTTTAGCCAAAAGTATTCGAAGAATTAAATTAAATTTAACAATTGCTGGGCTGCATCTCAAGGATTTTGGTTCTGATGGACTTTAATCCTCTCCCAGCGAGCAAAGGCAGGGAGTTTCATGCTGTGCTTGCTGTATCATGCTCAATTAGCAGGTCATGTTCACTATGAAACTCATTTATTTTGGATGAGATAGGGGCACTAATAAATGACTTTGTTTTTTTCCTGAAAGAGTGAACAGAATCTCCAACCAGAAAGAGGTTAATTGAAACTGGAGATGGTCATGACCATCCTGCATGAACTCCAAAAGTTCAAGGTCTGATATTGCCTTCAGAAAATGAGAGTCACTCAGATAAGTTTTTTTAATCTAAGACACACAAGTTTAGAATCTAATAAGAAGCCTCTGCAAAGCAAATATCCTTGCCTTCCTCTCCAGGTGAATTTAATATACAAATAAAAAAAGTGCCTATCATCACAGAGGAGCTAAAAACATCTTTCCAGAAGCCAAGGAACATTTTAATTCTGAGACATGCAGCAAGGCAGATCCTAAGGATTACACAGACAAGTTTTTCTGCCTCTTGTGATACATGAAAACAAGATGAATCTTCCTCCTTTTCTTATTCAAAGTACAAATCTAGTGCTCCTTGCTTTTGCTATGCATCTCTGGATTAGAGATCTGAAGCCTCTATCAGAAAAGGAAAAACTATTTTGAAATGACAAATATGATCTTTCTGGTAAATGCTTTGTCACGTCTTGAAATGAGAAAAGCTCTGGCTCATGTAAAAAGCCATTTACTATCTATGGAATCAATTATCTCAGCATATATATATATATATCTAATGTTCTTTTAAAGCTTTACTTTTGTGAAATAAATTGCCTTTGAATTGTGGAATTCAAAGTATTCTCACTGACAAAAAAAATAAAGTTATCTCATGATACTGTAAGGTTTGAGTTAGGACACCAAGGGATCTCCAAACTCTACCTATATATTTATTTATATATATATATATATATAGTATTATATAACTGCTCTATTGCTTTAACACACGTCACACATGACAATTGTGCTTCAGTATTCCCCAGGCTCAAATCTGATCCTGCCATTTAATTCCCTTTTCCTTGCTGAACAAAACCACAAAGGTGTGGGAAGCACAGGGGCTGCAAAGCCAACAGTGACTCCAAGAAAGGATATCTGGGGCAGGTTTCCTCCTCTTGTCTGGGATGGGAACTGGATCATTTGGTCGCCGTCTCAGTTTCCTTGTCATAATGGGCTTCACTTCCATTGAATCTGTGGAGTAATGAAGTTGGAGAGCTGATAAGGCCACACAGAAAGGAGTAAGCAGCAGCAGCTTTCTACACAAGGAAAATAATCTTTCCTCTTTCACACAGCAAATTGGATTTCTTTTTTTATTTTTTGTGTCAGCTCCCAGCATGGAAGGGCTGCCAGTGAATCCAGGTTCTCTCTGCCATCAGGTCACTGCTCAGTGCTGCAGTGCCATGGTTACAGCTGCTCCAGGTACAGATAAGCAGCACAATGATGCTACAAGGATTCAAGGCAAATTCTTTTCCTGCTAATATTATCTGCTTGGGAACAGATTTAAAAGGCCAAGCTCGTGGAGTTCTTTCCCAACCCAGCTCGGATCATTAATAGCATGTAGAACATCAGCTACAAATCAATTGCTCTCTCATCTTCAAGGCAGAAAAACACCTTTGTCAAAAGATTAGAGAAAATTTCTGCATTGAAGACAGACACAAGTCTGCTGGAGTGATTTCAAACAAACAGTATTTAAATTCAGATTATCTAAGAATGATTAATGAAATGAGCCTAATTAATAACATGCAGAGCAGCAGTTGACAGGAAGCAAACTGCAGCATATGCACTGGGGAAAAAGAAGAAAGACTGTTAAAAACTTAAAACCACCAGTCTCATCACCAAATAATTATCTGAACTTAGTTTGTCCAAATGCCTACAGGTAACCTTCACTGAACAGCTCCACTGGAACTCTCACCACTCATTCCTTAATTTGTGAAGAGATGCTGAACTGGCAGCCAAGAGACCACATCAGAAATGCCAAACACATCATCCAACCTCCCCTTCTATCTGCTGAGATTTATTTGCTCATCTCTGAGCACCCCTGAATCACACCCTGGGTAGCACTTCAATTTGTGAAGCCCCTTTGGCTCCACTGAAACACAAAAACCTTGAGCAGCTCTGTGTGTGTAAGATACACCAAATTCCTTCTCTCCTCATCTCAAGGGTGAACAAGGATGACCATGAGACCAGACTTCATAAATAAATAAAAGAAGTTACCAGGGAAACAGCATAACTCAAGCTGATTTCCAGTCCACATCAGCCCTAAGAGCTTGTACTAAGCCAAGAGCACCATTTAATACACCAAAATAGGGTTTAATTCTCACTTCTGAGTATTAATTATTTCAGTAGTTTATATAAAACCTGTAGATACTGTGCAAGAAATATATGAAGGGTGTAACTCATGGCCAGGCCTCAGCAAGAAAACCAACACTATCAGTCCATGGAATGAGGGAGCTGCTATCAGGGCATCAAATCAGCCTTTTGGTTCAGTACCACATCAACAGAATCCTGCAGGAATAATTAACCCCTGCTTTAGCTCCCCTGTGTCCATTACTACAGAGCACTGCAAGGCACCAGGGGTACCAGCTGCCTCAAAAAAATCTGTCCATTTAATATAAATTTCCTAGAGCCTGGACACGAATGTAACCCACAATCTATTTTTTCTGCCTTTAAGAAGCATATTTCAACCTCTGTTGTTTGGCTTTCTTCAACTACTTGACCACCCACTCCTGTAGGAAGAAAAGGACACAGCTTTTACAACCTGGCAGCTTGGCTCAATATTGGGACATATCTCAACAGTTTTATTGCTACATCAGGGAACCAAAGCAGCCTCTTTCCCTGCATATAAGCAAGCCCATCATCCACTCTGCTGCTCCACTGGCACTGCTTGGTTCACCTCTTAGCAATTCACTGAATTTTGAGCTGCTTTCTCCATGAAAAGATTGATGTTCTGCCCCTCTTGGCATTTCCCACCAGGTGTCTGTGGAAAGCAGCACTGCCACCTTTACAGCTCTTTTCCCAAGCAGGAGCAGAGTGGATAACACAAGGGACAGGTGCTTATCTTCTTTACCTCCTGTTAGTTCCATGGTTAGCTTTTCATTCTCGATCATCTTCTTCTTCTCTTCCAACTCCGCTATCAGATTTTCCTTAAGCTCAATTTTCTTATCTTCAAACTCCTTTGCTGCCGCTTTCTTTTCCTTCACGTAATTCTTCTCCACCTGATCTGTCTAATGCAAACCCAAGGAGCAAGAAGGTTAATTAAGGACTCAAGTTAATGATATCACAACAGATTTTCAAATGCTTTATTGATCAGCTTTTCAAGTTCACAACCGAGGCAAGCACTAAAGATTATCGATATTCACAATCTACAGAAAAACATCTAAATATGACTTAGTGCCATTGTATTGGCAAAAGAATTACTTCTAAAAAGACATTTTAATGTTGCATAACAAATCAAGTCTCTAGCAGAGAGCTCTGCTGATTTATAAAGAGCACTTTTTACCTTAAACACCCTTTTTTTGACCAGCCCCATGCACAAGAGGCCAACAGCAAATATTTAATTCTATTTTAACAACAAAGTGCAGGAGTTACTTGAGGTAATACCAGCAGTGAGCTCTACTACAGTTCAAGTGTAACAAGCCAGCTAGAGGAAGAAAAGTTCTTTTAAGCCTTCTGGGAAAACAAGCCCAAATTCTGGTTGATGAAACAATGTTTATGCCTCTTCCATCTAATTAATGCATATTTTTGATAAATTAAGAGTACTTACTTCCAGCTGCAGGAACAGTTCTGAAACACAAGAAAGACTTCATTTATTACCTTGAAAGCTGCACAAAATTGCTTCCTTAACATTTTAAAACAAGACAGGCAGTGAAGCAAATAATGCATGTACTTATCCAACCTCTACTCTGACTTCACAGCTTTATGCTGAAAATAAAGTGACTATGAAAAAGTTCCACAAAAATACACTGTTACTAGAGGTTTTTTACAGATTGTCACCTCACTGAGAAGCTTCCACTATTCCACGCTCTTCAGTTCAGCTGTTATTCCCAGAAGCACTAAGCAGGCAGTCCATCTTTCTTCCAGTTTAATTACAATCAACTAATAATAGAAACTTGAAATATGCAGCTAAATATTCACAGTTTTAGCCAGCTTCATGAATCTCAGCAGTGACTGGTTCACAAATAATTCTGCTGCTGTCAGGAGCTTGATCTAAATTCAAATGTGTGACTTCAGGCTGGTTAAGCCTAGGAAAACAAGGGAATTGTGCAGCACTGAGGGTTAAATGCCAAAACATGGCAGTGATCAGTTCAAGTCAGGCCTACAGATGAGGTGAGTGGATTTCTGGGTGTGAAATAACCCTGCTGCTGATGCTTGTGCCATCTCTGACAGCTTGAGATTAAGCAGGATGGGACCCTTCTTGTAATTCATTGAGGAAGTAATGCCCAAAGCAAAATTTTCACTCAAAATAGTGGCAACAAAAGCAAACTGAGGCCCCTAATCAGCCCTCAAGGCAGCACATTTCACAAGCTCTGGCAATACCTGAAACAGTAAAACCTTCCTTAAAGATCACAAGCTTCAAACATGTTTTAGAGAAGGCTGTAGCAGCAATGCTGTACTACTCCATTATTTTTTAAAAAACTAAAAACCAGTAATAGAAACACACCAAATATAAGAATGCTGCCATAAAAACTTCCTATTTGCAAAGCATGAAAGCAGCCTTATGTAGATCACCAAATACAGGTAACCCTAAACTGTTGCTTTAATAAACCTCAGCATGGCAAGGACAAACACAAAAGACCCTCATTCCTGTAGTACAAGGCAGTTGGGATTTTTTAATCATAAAATTCCAAGTGATCATCACCTGCCCTCCTGTGGAAGAACGCTGCTGCTGCAGCACTGCTCGTGGCCAGCCAGAAATACCAGTTTAATTTTATCAAAATAGCCCAGGCTTGCCAGGATGCAGCTCTAGTGCACGTGGAAGGTCTTTTTGGAGGTCTTTTCCAACCTAAATCATCAGTGAAATTCATCTCAGGAGACAGGTTCCTGTCAACAAGAAGTTGCTCAAACCACTTCAGTTCCTCAAGCAAATCCTTCACCTTCCCAAGCACTTTCAGAAATACAGAATTACTTTTTTTTTCCTCAAGAAGGAGCAGCTACATTTCCTATATCCACATGCTGCCTTCTATAAAAGTCTCTGCTTCAACATCCAAGGTAAGAAACCACTTGAAAGGGAACAGGAAAGAGGGAGGGCAAGCAGCTGGATCTGATTCCCAAGCCATTCCCCTGCAGCAACACAATCAAACCACCCAGAAGGACGAGCACTGGGCACTTTAAAAATTAACTTGGGCCTTTGCTCCTTGCAACAGAGCAGGACACAAAGTCCAGGCAGCCCATTCCATGTCACAGCCATGCAGAACAACAGTTCCAGCAGCAAACCCTCTGCATTCACTGCTCACAAACAGATCTGTGGGAAAACATGTGCTCCTAACCTCCCACTCCTGCAAACTGAAGGGGACAAGGCACCCAAAGGCTTCAGCAAGGGCCACAAAACAACAAACCCAAGTGGGAGACTTTGGGTTAGATAGCTAAAAATGGAATCATCTTTTTACTTGTGCTGTTTCACACAAATGGAGAGTAAAACTGTTTATCAGTCTGCAAAAAATGCTGATCAAGGGAAGAAAATAATCAAGGTGGATCCTGTCATGTTTGGTGCTCTGAAAAAACCTTACCAGATACCCGAAGATTCCTTTGCTCCAGCAATTCCTTTTCTTTACAAGACTGAACTACCTCTTTTTTACTTCAGGTGTTATACAAAACACACATGAAGTTATTTGCAGTGCTGTAGAGAGAAATTCCACTTACCTGCATTTCGTATCCTTTCTTTGTACTGCTGGTCCAACTTCTTCATCCTTTTCTGATATTCCTGAAGAGTACCTGGTGGAAATAAATTGTAGATTCCCATTGCATTTTTTCCTAAGTATTAAATATCCTCAAGGAGTCATACACCACTTGAAGCACATTCCCTGGAGAAAAAGATGGGCAGTAGCTGACATCTTTAACTCTGCAGCACAGCTGGGAGCCAACGTGCAGTGAAGGATGCTGCTCACATCCTTCCAAACCCCCATCCTTCTATGACATTTGGAAAGTGCTGAAAATAAAGAACCAAAGCTGCTCTTCAAAGCTTACCTTCCTGCAATTGCTGTAACTGCCTCTTCAGAGATGCCAGTTTGTCCTGATACATCCTGCAAACAAAGCAGGAAACTTTAAACATCAAGTTTATTTCACCACCTCTTGAAGTTACTTGTTTACACAGAATCAAAAACTTTTCAGAACTTCAGGAAACAAATTAACTACAGACTAGAATAATTTTATTCAAATGAAAGTTCTTATTTTGTCTTGAAAATTCTGGTGCTTCTTTGGTTCTACAATGGCTTTACAAACTGGGATAAAAGAATGTTTTATTCCAAATTGGTTTATGTTGAAATCTAAAATGACATTTAGATCTACAAACATCAGAAACTTTACAGCAGAATCATTCTTGCACTATGTCAGGTTTTAGTATCTGTGTATTAGCTCCCCACATTATTAAAGAAACCCACCAAAGTCTATTCCTGGTGCTGCTGCAGACCTGCATTTCTTTTACCACACATCTGTGGTTTAACACTGGCCAAGTCTTCCTGACCTGCATAAAAACACATCTCTGCCAGTAAGCAAGAGCTCAAAATACTGCAAGTGCTCCTAAACACCACGGGGAAACCATTTCAAACGTCCAAAAAATCCATTTCTGGTTCAGGACTAGAATTCAATTGTTTAAGGCATTTGGATGGATATCTTACTTTTCCTTAGCTTATCTAAAGCAGAGCCTTTATTCTATTTGAAGGATCTGTCTGCAGCAGGATCCATTTGCAGCTGCTCCCAGAACTCATAATTATTTCTTTGCCCAAAACAGCAGCAGCCCTTAATTCCTTGAATTTATATAAAACAGAGAAGGTAACTGGGCAGAGCAGAAATGCAAGTATATGGACTCGTGAGCTATTCCATTGGGGTAAGCACTTAAAATTCCCAGTCTTGGCCCAAAACTTTGCCAAGTTTTAGGCAATAAACACCCCTAAACCCACAAATAGAACCTTCCTTGTGATTGGAATCACATTCCTTGTGATTGGAAGGGGTTACTTACTGTTCTTTCATTTCTACAAAGTCCTCCTCCTCGTGCTTTGCCAGGTCTGTTTCACTGGCATCCTCAGTGTCTAAACAAGGCAAAAAACAAGTGGCTAAAATGAAAAAAGCATTTAAAAAAAACCAAAAACCCTAAACTAAGCAGTAAATTATTTAAGAACAAGGAAACAGGCAAACAAAAAAGAAATCCCCAAACCTCAGGCAATTTAATATCAAAGAGATGAATTCAGGAGGGAAATGGAACATCTCATCTCCCTGTAATTGTGAGTTTTGCAGTGCAGCTTTACATCAAGTCTGAACAACCTCAACTTCAGAGAAGTTGGGAATTTCTTCCCATTTAAGACATGGGGCTGTAGATTGATACTCACACACACAGGTGAGACACAAACAGCTTAAAAACTCTGCAAGATATTTCACAAACCTCTTACTGGAGCTCCACCCACTCAGTGCTGCTCGGGTTAACCACAAAGGTCTCACCAAAGACAGCAGTTACTGACTGGGATCTGAACTTTTCTGCCACACTTCACTTAGAAGCACTTCAACATTGAGACAAATACCAACACTGCCATAAAGATGGCTGCATTTTATAAACAGACAGAGTAAACTATAAATAAAGTAAATTGCTGTGGGATTGCTGGTTTTCTGCTAAGACTTTTCAGGCTTTTGTTTGTAACACATGGGGAGCCAAGAATCTATTACCTTTCTAAAGAGGGGTCAGTGCCTCCAGACTTTACAGGGTACAGCTGAGAAATCTAAACCACAGCTAATTCCCTACACATGGAAGGGGGCCCCAGCCCCTTAAATCAAACCTTTCTCTGATTTTTTTTAAGCTAAAAACAAACAGTTTAAACTTAAGATAAAATTTAACCCACCAAAGATAAACCAAGAAATTTTTTTAACTGCAAGGAACGCACTTCAATGTCTGGGCCAGCACAAAGGACTTCCATACTCTGTTGGGAGAGCCCTCACTGACCCTGTCACCCTCAGCATCTTTAACATCGTCCCATCCACGACCTGGCCAGAGGGGATGCAGGGCTCTGCTGCCAGCAACAGCCACTGTCCGAGAGTCCCTCTACACCCCCCTTACCTGTCATTTAATGCCCCTCTACACTCCTGGATACTCTGGGTTTTACTTGATTTCCTCTTCTCCCCCGCTCTCTGCTTCTTGTACTGCTACATCCTCCTGCACTGCTATTATTTCTGTCCGCCCTTTCTCCTCCCTTAGCTGCGTCCCTCCCCTTTCACACCACGGAAACAGAACCAATACACTGGATTTCTCCACTGTTTTCACCCTGCTATCACACTCAGCCCCCTGCTCAGCGCTCTCCCGTGCCCCCCTGCCTCCTCCTCACCTGGGAAGCCACAGCTCCACCTCTCCAGCGGCTTCGCTGTTTTACTCTTCCACGGGGAACCGCTGCAACCTGACAGATCCTCGTTTCCTTCGGTGTTCTCGCCGCTCCGAACCCTTTACCCACGCAGCCCTTCCCCAAACCCCGTGCGGAGCGGTCCCCCCATCCCAAACCCCCACGGGAGCCCCGCTCCATCCCCCTGTCCCACCCCGGCCCCACACACCCTCGTCGGAGTCGCGGGCCCGGGCGCTCCGCTCGCCGTCCTCCTCCTCGGCGCTCTCCAGCTCCTCCTCCTCGTAGTAGTCGGGCGCGGGGGCCATGGCGGGGGCGGGCGGCCCCGGCGGGGCTGCGGGCGGCGCGGACACGAGCCCGGCCGCGCTCATGGCCGCGGGCGGGACGGGACGGAGCGGCGGCCGCTCGGCAACCGCGGCGGGAACCGCGGCCGCGCTTCCGCTTCCGGGCGGCGCCGGGGCCGCCGCGCCCCCGCCCGGCCAGCGCGGGCCCTGCGGCTCACAGCATTGCGGGTTCGAGTCCCGGCCCCGGCCGGTGAGCGGCACTGGGTTAGACTGTGCTGGCGGTGGGCTTGGAGTCTTCAGAGGGTTGTGGCCACCTGGGCTCGTGTTCATGGGCACCTGAACGGCTTCTGCTCAGAGGTGCCCAGAGGCAGGACAAGAGCAACGGGCAGAAACACGCACAGGGAAGTTCCGCTTAGACACGAGGATGAGCTTCTTCACTGTGCAGTGACCGAGCAGCGGAACAGAAACCAGAGAGGCTGCGGAGTCTCCCTCGCTGGGGATATTCCCGAACCGTCTGGACACAATCCTGCCCCGTGATGACCCTGCTGGAGCAGACGATCCCACTGTGATCCCTTCCAACCTGACCCACTGTGTGATTCTGTGATACAGACACGTAGCAGAGCTGTTCCCCAGGCACAGAGCCGGACCTTGCCCTGGTGGGGATGGACTCATTAGGACACTTCTACTCTTTTGAATTTTATTATATTTTAATAGAGAAATTGCTTCCCTGTTCCTCCATACTCTCAGCAGAGCCACAGCACCGTGATCTCACGGGTGAATCAGGTGCTTCCTGCTGGTGAACAGCAGCTTTTGTAGAACACGAGCCCCACATCTGCCAGGCACTGCTTATTTTCCTGACTAGACACTGCTACAAAATTAAGGATCAAGATACGTGTCCTGTAGTGAGAGTCATATGCGGGATCCCACTCCCATCTGAAAATGCCTCACAGTGGTATTTCAGACAGATTTCATGAATCTTATTTCTGCAGCTCTAATTCACCTGGGAAGGACTAATTAATCTCATCACCTCCAGCACAGCCACACTAATGGCTCACCTTCAGCTGTGAGGTGCATTCCTCACATGCACAGCTCACTGACTCACTGACAAACACCTCAGCGAGGGGAAGGAAATGGGTTTGATCTGAAGCTCTGAGCTCTCAAACCTGCAGCGCTGCTCCAAACCCGCCGAGCCGGGCGCTCGGCGCCCAGAGCAGCACCAGGTCACGCCGTGCTCCGCAAGGAGCTGTAATAACGCCGCGCAGCCACTCGGCTTCCCTGCCGCTCACCCCAAAGGTCTGTTTGCCCAGACTGACAATTTTTAACTCGGAACACCCATGCCAAGTATGCTCCGTGCCTCCTGCCTTAAGTCAATATTGCCTCGAACAGGGGACGAGGCTGAGGCACGGCCAAAAGTCGGCACCCCCCCAAGCAGCTCCCAGAACTTCTGAGAGCGATTTCGTCTTAAGGGAGAGACACCACCAGAGCTGCTCATCGCCTCTCCCAAGGAATGCTGAGGGTTATCAGCATTTTGGAAACCCCTCCTGTTCCCTTCTCCGCACTCAGGCAGCGCGGCTCGCACGGCCGCCCGCGGGGTGAACAGGAAAGGGCGTGGTGGCGGCTGCCACATCGCATGAGCTGCGTGGTGCCCACGGGTTCGTCCTCTCGCCACACTCACGCCTGGCTTCAGCTCCTCAAATCACTTCGCAACGCCATCCAGGCACTGAGCTAAAAACAGAAATGGGGCTGTAGGGCTCAAGAACTAACCAGAGTCCCCTCAGAGCTTTAGAAACGCCGATATTTCCCCTTTCTCCCCCATTTCCTGTCTGTATCTGTTCCATCTGTCCACACACTCGGCTCACCAGCTCCCCTGCCAGCCGGGTTTGTGCTGCTGGGGACACCAAACCAGTTCTAAGTGTGTCTGAGCCACAGCTGCGCTCCCGAGGATCCTCTGCCCTGCCTCGCTGCTGCCTCAGCGCTTTGTGTTCGGAGCTGCTCTGCGCTGCCAGCACAGCCCTTCACACATGGGGCAGGTGCAGGCACCGACACGAGGGCACAGGAACCCCCTGACCAGGAGTTGAGCGCAGCCAGCGGGTAAAAAAAACCTGCAAACTGCTGCTGATGGCAAAGCTTTTCAGCTCGTTCTGTGGTAAAAACTGGGATCTCGCTGTTGCTCCCTCCGTGCTAATTCCTCCTGTTTAATAGGAGCCTGCCGGAGACACCCTCTGCTGTCATCTCTCAGGCATTCAGTGGGAACCCGAGGGAGGAGGCTCAGCCGTAAGGAATGCCATGTTTCCCTTGCAAACGCGCAAACTTAACTGTCTCCGCCCCAAGGAGTCGTCAGGGAAAGTGTAAAGTTCCCTGGCGAGCTGTTGTTCTTGGCTCGTGCTTCCATCGGAGCTGTAGTTCTCGTCACAACTCACTCAGGGCTCTGTACATGCTTGCTTTGGGGAGAGATCTCTGCCTCCTGCTTGGTCAGCACCAGCTTTTTCACGCCGCTGCTGACAGATGAGTCGTGCTCACTGTGCTCTTCTTTCCACTTGTAAGAAACAGAGAGGGTAAGAAGAAAAAAAGGTTGTGGAGCTCAGCGCATAAACAGGAAACTCGCTGTGTGAAATTACTCGACTACAATGAGAAGGTATTGTACCTTGGCCTCTGAGGCACAGGACACACCAACACCCCTCAGTGGGACTCGGGGCTCTCAGGTTTCCGTACCTGTGGTTTCACACAGCTGAGGATGATTCTAGAAGCCCACGAAGGGGAGCAGCTGTCAGGAGCAAGTTGGCAGAATGAGGCTGCGTGAGGTACTGGCAGATAAAGCTCTGTTCCTTCAGTTTTATTTAGAAAAATGAAGTAACTAACCCCACCCCCCGTCAAATAAGTCTCTGCAACTATGAAGTGTTCAGGGTTCAGAGGCTGTGGGGAACCACCAAATGTGGCAGAAACAGCAGGAACGCACCTTATTCTGCCTCTGCTCTAAGCACTTCCTAACACAGAGCTCTCAGCCCCTGCTACAGCTCCTTTTCCTTTGAGGCTTTGCTGCTCCTGTTTTGGTACCAGGGGCTTCTTCCCACTGGGACGTGCCCCAGTCCTGGTCAGGGCTCCCCCAACACAGCAGCACAGCATTGAAGACTCAGAGCTGCCTTTTCACTGGGCCCAAACACTGTCCCCTCACACAGGAGCTGGTGGTGGGCTTCAACACCCCCCACACACAATCGAGACGCCGACAATGCACACAAACACCTCTGAACTAATTACGGGCCCTGGCAGCCCTCCACACACACACCTGAGCCTGACACGGGCCCCAACATCCGTTCCCCATCCTTGAGACCACTGCAGACCCCAACATCCACTCCCTGACACACACCTGAGGTTACTACAGGCCCCTCACCCCCTGAAACCACCACCGCTCCGTAAGTCCCTCACACACACACCCCCCTGAACCCGCTGTGGGCCCAACCACCCCCTACACACCTGAGACCACTATGGGCGCTAACACCCCTCACACACACCTGAGCCCCGGCACAAACACCCCCACCCGAGGCCGCTGCAGCCCCCAGGAGCCGCCCACAGCCCCTGATGTGGCAGTGCCCTCACACCCGCTCCCGCCATTGCCCCCCCCCCACCCTCAGCGCCCCCGCGGGACCGCGCAGGCGGCTCAATCGAGCGCCGATGGCGCGCTCCGTGAGGCGGCGCCGCTCAGCGGCCCGGCCCGAGCTGCCAGGCGCGTTAGCCGAGCGCCGAGCGCGGCCGGGCAGGAAGCGGCGGTGACGGGCACGGCCCGGCGGACACGCTCCGTCCCCCCTTCTCCTTCTCCTCCTCCTCCTTCTCCTCCTCGTCCCTCCCCGCCCGGGCCCCGCGGACGTGGCCCGCAGCCGCCGGCCGGCACCAGGTGAGGCACCGGCAGAGGGAGCGGCGCCGCTGACAGGCGGGTCCCGGCGGGGCGCGGAGGGCACGGGGCAGCGCCGGGGCTGGCAGCGCGTTCGGGGCTCCAAAGGCACTTTGTGGGCGCTCGGTGCCGGCTGTCCCGGGCTGTTTCACAGCTCGGGGTTGGGGCAGCTCCCGCGGGGCTGCGTGTGCGGGGTGTGGGAGGTCTGAGGGGCAGGACGGGCGATAGGACGGGGGCAGCTGCCCCGCACCTCCTGCCGGGTCCGGGGCACCGGGGACAGCCGCTCCTTCCCTCCGTCCCTCCTTCGCTCTCTCCCCGCTCTCCTCTCTCCCGGGAGCCGGGAGCTGTCCCCGGGAGCTGTGTGGAAGTCGGAGCTCCAGCGGAGCAGCCCCGAGCGGACGGGAACGCCCCGGTGGGAGCGTGAGGAGCTGCGGGAGAGCGGCCGCTGCCTTCCCCCGGAGCCGGGCACGGCTCGCATGAGCGGCGCTGCTCCGCCGGGATTACCCCGGGATCCGGCCGAGAGCCCGAGTGTGACCCGGTGAATCCAGGGGAAGAGCGAGCTGCTTTTCTGTCAGCTTTGAGCGGAGTTGGAAGCAGTGACGTAGGTCTGGTGCGAGCAGATGTCCCTGTCCTTTTAATGACACGGAGAAATGATTTGCTGTAGGTGCTGGATGCCATCGAGCAGCGCTCGTACTTGCGTGGGAAGGAGAAGGAAGGAGGACACGAGGCAAGTACTAAGCCTTCAGAATTTTGTGTTATAAATACATCTCCTCGTGGCTCCTCACCCCCCCTTCCCCAGGAACGTGAGTGGAATGAATTCCCTAATCCTGCAACTATGGCAGTTCTAAACTTCAGTAGCCCTGGTAGCATCCAGGTTTTCCCTGGTCGCCTCCCGAGCCCAGGCAGAGCTCGGTGCTGGGTTTGCTGTGCCCAGCTGGGCTGTTCTCCCCAGGCTGGGGGAGAAGGCAGTGGGACACTGCTCTGGGATGCTGGGCTCCAGCAGCAGCTCCGTGTTTGTTTGAAAACAGCAAAGCAGGCGGTGCTGATTCCGGCCCTGGTTGTGCCAGAAGGATTTAGAATCCCCCTGGTCACCTTTGTGGATGCTGTTCCACATAAGGAGGTGGAAGCAGGCAGGTTCTGGATCTGTGTGGATGCTGTTCCACATAAGGAGGTGGAAGCAGGCAGGTTCTGGATCTGTGTGGATGCTGTTCCACAGAATCACAGGGTGATTTAAAGTTACTACAGCAGCGCTGGCTGTGGTTTGTGGTGCTTGTGTTGTGCGAGAATAAGTGGGCTCCAGACTGTTCCCCAGGGTCTGCTGACATGTTTTAGCAAATGTTTAGAATGCTGCAGTGCTGGGAGTGATGCTGCTTGTGTTGCCAGTGGTCATTACTTTGATGGACCCTGTACCAGATTTATGAGAGGACACGTGTTGGTGTTTCTGTGTTGACAGTGGATTGTTCGTGGAGAGAGATTATACACCATGCTTGTCCTCTTCAAATTGGGTTATTTCTGGTAGGTAGCTATTTCTGAGTTCTCAGGGGCTAATATAACAATATAGGGCATGTTTTAAATGTAAACACCTGCTTGTAATCTCTCTTTTAACACTGAGCTTCATACAAATATCTGATTATTCTTCCATGCACCCACAGTGAGGCTGCAGACTGTTCCTATCTACGTAAATGTCTCATTTATCAAATCCAGATTTCTTATTAGCTCTCCAACTCATCATATAACTTCCTCTGGCATCTGATTAGAGGAAACCTTGAGCTGGGTTGTTTCCATCCACCCTTCTCTGTACGAGGGCTTTCAGATTGCAAACTAATTCTTGTTTGTGTGTGTGTGTATTGCTTACAGTGATTCTCTCTAAGTACTTCCCTTTTACATTGTTGCATCATTATCAGTTAAAATGGATCTTGGCAAGTCAAAGCTTTTAAAGATGAGATATTTCTACTTGTGTGCATTCTAAACGTGGCTCTTGCATCAACAGGGTTTTACTGTTGGATTTCTTTTCCATAATGTGTCGCTGGATGGGGGAAACTTTCAGCAGAAATGAGCTCTGTTCCTTCTGAGTAACCTGCTGTCTTATCTTAAAGGAAAAACCCTGTTTGTGTGGAGCTGGCCTGGAGTTTGCTGGGCTGCTGGGGAGCAGAGGAGGAGCAGGGACAGGGCAGTGGTCAGTGAGTTTGGACCAGCAACACAGACTCCTTGTTTTCTCCTGTTACAGGCTTTTGTTCCAGGTTGTTCTGCAGCCTCGTGAGATGCTGCAGCTTCCAGGGAAGAAGGAGGTGTTTGTGGAAGGCTTTACATTTTATTTGTTGCTTTTACACAAGAAAAGGTGTCTGAGGTTGATGTTTTTAAATAGGAAACAGATCTTTTGTTTTAAGACGGAGCTCAGAGTCTTTTAACAGGATCCCTCTACAGTTCAATCACAGCATTTACAGCAAACTGAGTTTGAATAAAAGTGCAGTTTTGGCATCAAAGGTATTCAAGAAGTAGATTTCTGTAGAATTCTGCTTCAGCACGTGCCCAGCTTTATTAATAGACGTGCTTTCACGCATCGGGGAAAAATTCAAAAAGCGAACCCAAAAGAGTGTTTTGTTTTATGCTTATTATTTTCAAACTACTTCCTCATTTGGAGGCCACTGATTAAAGCAGAAGGATCTGCTTGCCCTTGGCTGTGTAATAAACATGATGCAATTGCCTGGTGCCTGCTTGGTCATCAGTTCTTCCAGGGGCAGCTCAGTGAGTTTCCCTCACAGTCTTTTTATCACTCCCTGAAATCACCCTGGCAGCTTTGTTTTAATTTCCTGAGTGAAGTATGTTTTAGAAGGTATTGATCTGGTAAATTTAGGGTTACCTTTGGGTAAAAAGAAGGAAATCTCTCCTCTGATTTTTACGTGGGCAGCACAGGTTGTGACTTTTCATTGTGGTCCTGTAGTGGGCATCACTTAAAAGTCATCCCTGGCATTGCGTGCCAGGAACTCTCATCTGTGAGAGCCTCAGCTCCTCATTAACATGGAGGAAGGCTGAAGTAGAAATTAAATTAATTGGATGTGGTCATCCATCTCTTGAGCTACTGAAGGATGTTGGATATCTGAGTTATTAATGGTGCTGTGGCAACTTCTCAATTTTTATAAAGCCCCCACTTCCAGCATTAAAGAGCAGTGTTCCTAATGTGACATATTACCCTTATTCTGTAGAATTAAACCATGGGAATTCACTTCTAACATCCTATTGGAAATATGAAAAGTACATATTTTTAAAGATCATTGGGTTTTGCTCTAAGATTCAAGAAATCTGGAGTGCTGCTAGTATTAATTTTTAAATTATTTTAAAATGGATTTAAATGAATTAAATGCTGGAATTAGGTTGGCAAATAAGTTTGTTCTTATTCAGGATGGCAAAGAACACACTGGACTTGAGCAGGTTGGAAGAGTTCTTGTTTGTAAACTCACGTTTGTGTTGTTTTACTGGACTTTCTCTTTGTGTCAGAAATTGTTGGTGTAATTTGTAAGGGCAGGGAAATTTCAAATGTAATATAGGGAGCTTACAAAACAAGTTTGTCTGAGTTGCTAATGAACTAGGCACTTATGCCCTTGGACAGGTAATAGCTTGATGTTGATGTAATTAGTTTTTTTTCCCCACCCTGAATATTAGGTCAAACTGGACTCTGGTTTCTTTGGAATTTAATGGAACCGGTCATTCCATGGGAGCGTGCGGTCACTCGTGGTCCCTCTTTGGCTACTAAAGGCTTTCAAATAGGGACATTCCCACAGTCTGGCCTCCATTTACACCTCTTCCTGCTGTCACTGTTAATTATGATGATGGGTTACCTGAGAGCCCAAGAAATTCCTCAAAAGAAGGGCAAATGATGACCTTGTGGTGTTCCATGAGTTTGATTTGGGATAAGCAGGTTTTGTGCTGCAGGTGACGCTGCCTTTGGGAAGAGAGAGAAAAAGCTGTTTGTACTTCCCTAAGAAATTGTCACTGTAAGAGTGGAGATGTCAACCCCAAATCCTGGATAAACCACACGCTTCCAGCTGCATTCCCCTGGAATCTAAAACACACTCATGGGTTTGGTTTGGGTTTTGTTGCTTTCCTGCCAACTCCTCCCCAGGATCGCCGTGCTGCAGAACCTGGCACTGGGAGGAATGAATCCTGTATGCACTGTGTGTATTTCCACACACAGCAAGCAGTTTAGGATGAGAGGTGTTGGGACTACCAGATACCATCAGCATTTTGTGAGCAGGATGTCATTATTAGATTGGAACTGATAAATGTGTGCCAAACGTTGTGGCGAGCCTGTTTTTAGAGAGATGCAAACTGTGCTCACTTCCTACATTAAACCTCATTTTCCCCTAATTTTGATATGTGAGCTGTGATTCTGTTACACAGGATCTGGCATGAGATTGAGCAGATTTATTTAGGGTTGCCCTTGAACGTTGTGAGCGTTTAAGCCAGATTTACAGGAACACAGTCAGTGATGATTCATGTGGAGATGATGTTTTTCTCCCTTGTAATGGAACATATGGGACTACGTAGCATATGGTACCACTGAAAATTGTTAAACGTGGAGCACTGATTTATTACACAGCAGAAAGGGTTGGGGTTTGCAGTCTAACACTGAGCAGAAAGCTTGTAAACAGCTCTGGCTGTTGGTTTGTGTTGGGTGCAACTACTGTGATGTGTGGTAATTTCAAAGGATTCCTTTAAATGGCAACAGAATGCTTCCAAAAGTTGTGCGTCTGCCCTTTTACTATTGGTACAGTCTTGCTCTGTGGGATGACAGCTTAAAAAGCCTGAAAAACATAAAAAGAAATCCTTTCTCTCTCAGATGGGAAGCAGAGGTATTAAAATGTGTAAATAGTTTTCTTTCAGTCTTACTACCCAAAATACCTTCTTTCTGTGTTTTGTTTGAGGTTTTTTTTTTTTGTTTTTTTTTTTTTTTTGTCTTTATGTGACTTCTGGGGGGTTGGTTTTTTTTTTTTACTGAGGCAGGGAGAGGAAACAAAACACACACCTTGGTCCTTGCAGTGCAGGAGGGAAAGTGGACTAAAGTGCAGCTACAGAGAACATAAATTCCAGTCACCTATTTCCTTGTGCTCACCTGCTTTTCTTAACTCTTCGTCTTTTGGGTGATTGTTATCTCCCCAGAGCAGGCATTGCTTCTGCTCTGGCTCTGTAGGGTCTTGCTGCAACTGAAGCTCCCAAGTGCTGTGATCACACAGGTGATTAATAGTTGGTCATGAATGTACATAGATTGAGCTGTTTCAGAAATCATTTAAGCAAGAAACTTCATTTAAACCTTAGAATGGTGCTTGTGTTTTTCTTTTTTTCTAGGGACTCAATTTATTTGTACATCTGATTAAAACAGACTTTATGCTAAATTTGCTGTTGTTAGGCCAAAAATACCTAATTAAGATAGAATATATATATTGTACATTTTTGGGATAAAAAACTCAGATGAGCCTTTTTTCCTCCTTACTTGGTTAGTGACAATCTGTCTCTCAGTTCTGGGTTTCTTGTGTGTTCCTGCTTTTTCTGCCTGGTTCAGGTAAAGTCTGAGTGTGCTGTGTCCTTTAGAATGGCAGCAGCTATTGGGCATCATTAAAAACTGCTGTTATTTAATAAAAGGAAGTCATATCTACCCTTGAGGGAATTAACTAATGACCTCTTGTTACCATCGCCTTCAGGATCTTAGATCCTCCCTTCGCTTGCCTCATTCTTAGTCATAGATTGGAAGAGGAAAACAGGCTTTTTTCCCTCCCTCCCTCCCAACTCTTGAGCAGTTTCTCAACTGGAGATGAACTGATGGTTGACCTAAACCCTGTGAGGAAACCCAAGTGGGGACCACACTCCTTTTCCCCTTGTGGAACATCCTGCTGGTGTTAAAACTCACGCACAGCATCTCAATTAACTCTAATTCCCAGCCTCAGCCTGCGCGTTAAACATTTTTCAAAAAGCATTAGCCCAAATGAATTTTAATTTCTAGCATTTCTAATCTCAACACTGGCAGTGGTGTCAGTTTTAGCACTTCAAAAGAGGGGAAAAACATTTCTTATCTGGAAAGTATGCGAGTGGCAGAGCAGATAAGATAATTGAGCCCTAAATGTGAGCTGGGATGGAAACAGGCTCTGTTGAGAGTCAGGTCTCATCCTCTGTGCCACAGTCCAGTGGTGCTTTAATGCATAATAATCCAGGCAGTTTGGTCTTCCTGGGCAACACACAGGGAATTTTCTCTCTGCTGCTTTTTCATTAAGAGACACGAGCCTTTAGTTCCAGTGTGAGCTGTTCATGTTCTCAGAGTCAGGAGTTTGCTGTCATTTGGGAAGCAGGCTGCCAAAAATAGGATTTTGTTGCTCTCCTGCCTGTAACAACAGTTAGCTGCTAAAGTGAGGAATAGAAATAAAAAAACCTTCCAACTTGTTCTGCTCAGGCAGCTTTGTCTCAAAATTTCTTGTGTGCTTTTTATCTGTGGTGCCTTTTCCCTGTGGAGGATCCCCACAGAAGATAAGAAATTTTCCATTTCCAGCTCTTCCTTGGACTGAAAGCTCCTGTTGTGGTTTAGGGGTTGTGTGTTCAGCACTTGGGCATGGCCCACATGGGTGGGAGGGAGCAGCACAGGTACCTAAAACCAGAATAAATGAGTAACTACAGGAATTGCTTTTTTGCTACACAAAGTCTTATTTTTCCTTTGTTTGCTTTAACTCTGCTCTTGCAGTTCTTCACTTGGGTTGCCTTACTAGAAAGTACAGAATTTCAAATGAAGTTAGATTCTTACAGAACGAGATACAAGAGGGTTTTTGATGCAAAAATCAGTATTGTGCTTAATATTTTACTGCAGGAAATGTAGACCAGGAGTTAGACCTGCTGCAGGGATTGAAGCTGTAGTGCAGAAAAAGATCTGCTGCTTTGTAGTGCCATGTGGAAATGCCATAAATCAAAATACATCTCACTTAGGCATTCGAGTCCTGCAGAAACTACAGATGAATGTGTGATAATGCAGTCTGAGCAGTTTGAATGATTAACTTGGACAAGTGCTCCAGATTTTAGGTGTGTTGAGCACCTTTTCTACATTGCAGGTTTCCAGTTCTTGTGTTACAGGGAGATTTCTGCCAGTCTGACTTTGGTGCCTGAAAGCAGCAGAAAGTTGCTGACTCAGGCTTGTCGTTAATTTGCTTTTTCCTGCCTACCTGAGTATTTTAGAGCAACACTGTTTATATTTTTAGAGCAGTCTTACGTTTTTGAATATGCTGAGTCCAAACCAGAGGTGGTCAGATGAGTTTGTGGTCTGATCTGTTGGGCAGTTTGTGCTGGATCCAGGCTCTGGAGACATCCAGGGAGGCAGAGGGGACAGGATCCCTGTTCCAGTGCTGTGCAAGCTGGTGCTTGGAGCCCCAGGCTACCAGTGCAGCTCTGCTGGTGTTTAAGGTCAACTCCTTGCAAATATTTTAGCAAGGCTTATATTCAAATGCTATTTATAAGATCAGACTAATTTCTTTCCTCCTAATGATGGCCTTTTGGCTGATGACAGGGCTGGAATCTGGAAGATCTGGATTCTGGATGCCACTAGTCAGCTGTGTATCCACAGGGAAGTTGTTTGCCAGCTTTCTGCCTCACTTTTTATCTGTACTTAAAAAAAAATAAAGGCTGACTAATACCTGCCTCACAGGCTGTGAGAGCACAGTTAGTAGCCTCATGCTGTAAGATCTTTGGAAAACACTGCTGGAGTGTTCAAGGCGCTTATTATGGTTAAGGTCCTGCAATGAGAGAACTGGTTAAGCCTGGCTTATTGTTAGGCCATTCATTAAGGAGCCTTAATAGCTGAAGCTCTGATAGCGCCTGTTCCCTGGCTTTGCCTGCAATGACCCTGGGTAGACCAGGCTGCTGCAGTTCAGGAGCTCTGGAGTGGTGTGGAGCAGAACTGGAGCATGTGCAGGGATGTTGAGCCTGCCCTGACTGCAGTTCTGCAGTTCTGGAGCTCTGGAGTGGACTGGAGCAGAACTGGAGCATATGCAGGGATGCTGAGCCTGCCCTGAATGCAATTCTGGAGCTCTGGAGCAGAACTGGAGCATGTACAGGGATATTGAGCCTGACTGCAGTTCTGGAGCAGAACTGGAGCAGAACTGGAGCATATGCAGGGGTGTTGAGCCTGGCCTGACTGCAGTTCTGGAGCTCTGGAGTGGTGTGGAGCAGAACTGGAGCAGAACTGGAGCATGTGCAGGGGTGTTGAACCTGCCCTGAATGCAGTTCTGGAGCAGAACTGGAGCATGTGCAGGGGTGTTGAACCTGCCCTGAATGCAGTTCTAGAGCTCTGGAGCAGAACTGGAGCAGAACTGGAGCATGTGCAGGGATGCTGAGCCTGCCCTGAGCGCCGCGCTGCGATTTCACGGCTGGCTTTGCATGCAGGTCACGCCGTAGCCCCAGTGAATTTTGGCAGTTCAGCATCATGATGATGACTTATTCTGCCACTAGTGAGCCCTTAGCACCTTTGTGCCTAAAGAAATGCTGTATAATCAGCTGAGTTTTTCCTGTGTGTCTGCCTAACTCGGAATTTGCCCTGCTTTCACTTTGTAATTTGAACAAAATAATAAAAAAAACTCTTTAAAAAGTATTAATCAACAGGAATTTTAATATTAAAAGGTGTAAACCAACTATTAAAAACCTCTTAGCTTTGGTGATCTTCATGCTCGGGTCTTCTGTGTGAATGCTCATGAAGTGGCTTCTAAAATTAATTTGACAGTATATTTAGGACGTACCTGTCAGAATTTTATCCCTTCTGGCCACCATTATAACAACATAACTATGCAAGGAAAGATGAAATCCCCATTTTTGGGAAAGCTGGATACCAGTGTTTATTTCCCAAACCAAGTAACCTTGTTAGTCATTAGCAATAGTACCTTATGAAACTTTAATAACTTTCTTAAAATTCACACTCACTTGAAAGTCAAGACACAGCCTTGGCAGCTGGTCCAAATCCAGACAGTTTTATTTATCTTTGCAGTTTCGTCTCTTCATTATTATATACAGAAGTTGTTTTCTGTGTCTCGGTAGATTGGGAATGTATTGACTGAAAGAAAAGTAGAAACTTGGATTCCTATTGAAGCACAGGGCTGGACGAGGTGAGGATCCGGGGTTGGGAGCAGGAAATGGATTGGTTGTGAATTTAAAATCATGAATCTGTAAATTAATATTAATTTTGGGCTGATTTTAGTGCTGAATCAAAACCAGCTGTTATTCCAGCTCTCCTTTCTCCCACTGAGCTGGGTTGGCACAAACCTTTGTGCTACCAGAGGATGGTTCAGATTAGGGGACTGGTCCAGCTGTGAAATAACGGGGGTAGCAAAGCCAGAGGTTTGGAGATAGGAACAGACAGAGGGAGGATGAGGATGAGGATGGGGCTGGGAGGTACAGACTTCTGGGAAATTACACTGTGAGTATTTCTCTAAAAAACTGTGTAAAATAAACCAAACCAAAACCCTCCCATGCTGCTGCTGGATTTTAGTTAATGTGTGAATTAATGGGTTTCACTTTCTGTTTCTTGGGCATGGGTTGGGTCCAGCGGCATTTGGGGCATCCTGGGAAGACTCCAATCATTTTAGCACTCTCTCCTTTGCCTGGGTTTTATTTCTTTTAAGTGCCTGTTTTAGGAATCCCATTTTTGATGCCTTATAGTACATGCACCTGCTTGCTTTCTTTTTTTTTTTTTTAAGGTTTTTGTATTCAGATTTAACCCAGGAAAGCTCTGAAAGGCTGACACATTTTGCTCTATGTTCATTGTGCAGTGTTTTATAATCTAAATGGAGAAATATCCCTGCCTTAAAAAGCGGAGGGAAATCCCAGGCAGAATGTTTGTCTCAAGGCACTGACAGTATTGACTAGATGGTGATTACAGGTATTCTCAAACATAAAGTTGTATTTCATATTTCAGGTATACAATGGCTTTTTAAAATGTTAGGCCACGGCCCCATATGACAGGAATCACATGAATCATAATATTAAATCCTGTTTGTTGTTTAAGTGTGAGAATTTCTTGCATTATATAACCATGATCCTAAAGTTAGAAAAGGAAGCACCAATTTATATTCATTGTCTACAAACAGACTCTTTCATTAACACAAATGAGGAGAGTTTGTTTGTTTTTTTTCTTCAGGAAGATCATTATTTTGGATAAACAGTGCAGCACAAGAGAAGCCTTTCTGAGCACTGCTGAGCCCACCTGCCTTCCAAAGCCATCCAGGGAATTTGTGGTGGGTGTTTAAAGAATAAAACATCTCAGTTTAAAGAGCATTTAGCTCCTGGTGGCAGGGCCTCCCCATCCAGAGAGCGTTTGCAGCTGCTGTCAGTGAAGTTGTGGGTAAGAGCCTCGAGGGCGTGGAGAGAGGAAGTCAGAAAACTTTCATATTTATGATCTCTGTCTGAACAAAGGGGACGCTGAATTGGTGTCATCATTCATATAAATCAGGAACTCTTGCAGAGCTGAAGGGCTGAGGGGCAGGATGAAACCCCCTCTGTATCCTGTGCCTCTCTATTCCAGCAGCTTTGGAAGCTGTGTCAGAGATGGGGTTGTGGAGGTGAAGAGTCACCCTGGCAGGAGGAACTTGCGAGTGCTGATGTTGCAGAACCACAAGGGTTTGCTGCTGCTGTTTGTAGCAGGGGGATGTGGGGCAGAATCTGCCTCCCCAGCTGAGCAGGGAGTGAAGAAACCTCACCCAACTCCTTGTGTTAATGAATGAAGGGATGGCTGTGCTGGGGTCTGTGCTGCTGGGGCAGCTGTGGTGGTTGAGTTGGCTTTTAAAAAACAGGATTTAACCACCAAAGAGCAAAAGCTGGTGGGAAGAGGTGGCCAGGGAGCTGCGTGCGTGTGCAGTGCTGGAGGTTTTGGTTCCTGTTTGGGGATGTCCACGCCCTGCCCTGGTTGCTGTGCCCAGCAGGTATTGTTCCCTCTAGAGCAGGGTGATGCCAGCTCCACGACCTGGAGTCTCCTCCTGGGCTGAGTGGGGTTTCATTGATCTTTTTGGTGTCTGGGCACCAGTAGAACAAAAATTACTGTTTTTTGAATTTTGATTCCGTGAAGTGTCACGTGGTGTGTTCTGCCTTCCCGGGGGAAGATCTGCATGCAGTGTACAGGGGTTTTCTTGTTCAGGAATTTGTGTGCTGCCTGTTTTTTTAGGTCAGGTCTGGGGGAGCACTTTGCCTTTTTATTGGGAGCTTGCAAAGATTTTGGAGGATCTTCGCTGCTTCTGTAGGTTACTCTGATGTCTTAGACCACCTTTGAGTGGCACAGCTGCACAACTGAGTTCTAGTTTTACATTATTCTGCATTTCCTTTCTTTACCTCTCCTCCCCCCACTATTGCCATCATCCTTTATGTTTTATGTACAAAAAGTAAAGATCGAATACACCTTAAAATATCCTCCTTAAGAGGAGCATGTTCAGGGTTTGATCCCTGAATTGGGACAGCATTGAGATAAACGAATGTGCTGATATTCTACAGTGAGATAGGAAAAAAAAATGAGTTAATGAGACATCTGGGTGGAGGGAGCAAACCTCAGCAATGAAAATCGCTTTTCTGTTTTACGACAAGCCAAAATATTTTGGAATTAAAAGCAAAACTGAAGCTGAGTAAATTTTTTTTTTTTTTTTTAACCACTTGCACTTAGAGCTTATTTTATGTGATTACTGGGGCGTGACTTTACGTTCTGGGCAGGACTTTGTGGCTTGTTAGCATCGGGTTGAGCCTCTGATGTTGCAATGAAGAAGGAAGTGAGCGTGTGTGTCTGCTTGGGGAGGGGACTGCAAAGCACTTCTGCCTGCCTGCATGAGGTGGGAATTGCAGCTGCCTGGGTATTTTTAGCTTCAGAATGCCTCATTGTCAATGTGAGTTTTGGGTTTTTTTCTTGTTAATGGGAGTGTTTGGTAAATTAAGCTCTCAGTTACTGTTTAAAGAGGTTTTTTTGTCATACCAAAATGCACTAAACGGATGAGTTCTTCACCCCACTTTTATTCATTAAAGATTTTAAGTTTTTTTTTTAAAACTTCCAAAGCTGCAGGACTGGGTGTGATGCATTTCCCAAGCGTCTCTGTCTGCTGTTGGTTTTTGCAGTTGTGCATCCATAGGTGAGGATAGAGGCACAGCAGGGATTGCAGGGAGAGGTGAGGCTTCATAGATCAGCTTCTGTTTCTCCAGCTTAATGAAAGAAAAAAAGAAAAGGGAAAAATAGTGGATCTGATTTTGTTCCCTCCTCGTAAAAACATACAGCAATAAGGACTTTTTCCTGGGTTGGAGGGAGAGGCAGAATATCAATCAGTTTCCATCAGTGTTCTCCAGTCATTTGCTGTAACAGTGATTCACTTCTCTTCAGTTGTTCATCCTGGCCTGAGGTGAGACATATAGAATGTTTCTATTTTAAGCTCTTCAGCATAATGGATGAATAAACTCACCCTTCCTGTGCTGGTTTTTTGCCACAGTGGGTGAGCTTTCCTTCCTGGGATCTCTGTTTTGCTGCACTGGCCTGAAATGCTCACCCTCTGAAAGCTCTTGGTGTGCTGTCAGCACCGGTGGAAGGAAATGTTCTGACCATTTTGCTTCAGGGTTGCTGATCTTAAACTGCACTGTTAAAAATAACAAGTTTTCTGAAGGCACACAGTGATGTTTTCCTGGCTCCCTGCCTCTTCCCCCCCATATTGATGTGATTAAATGCCACCAAAACTCAGCAATCCTTAGGTCAAGTGCACAGCCATGTGCATTTGCTGCAGCATTAATAGGGGTTATTTCAGCTTTCTTAAAGAAAATTAAGGGTATTTTCATAGGTGGAAGTCTTCTGCTTACCACAGTAGGTACCACACAAGCAGATTATGCACCAGGGCACAGAGTTTTGAAATAATTTTTGTCCTGCTTTAAACTGTCTCATGCTGACTCAGTTTGGCTGTAAAAGGCTGAAGTCTTGTGACCTAGAGCAATGGTTTTTTCTGCTGGGAGAGCAGGTGTATGCTGAGGATCAGTTTTTCTCTATGAGCAAACCATTTTTTTATGTTGGTCTTGAAGGATCTGCTTTCCCCAAATACCATTTCACTCGCTGAGCTTTGGGATCAGTGTGTCTTTGCCAGTGTTGGCCCTTTCACATTTTCTGTTTAAGAAGCTGCATTGAAGCCTAGAGTGTCTGATCTGAAATCAGGCAGACCTGATGGGTTCAATAAATCCAGGCTGGAAGGAAGGACAGGACAGAAAGGCATTTCCAGGGCAAAGGGGCACTTCCAGGCTGATTGTACCTTTAACTGTCTGAATTCCTTGTTGCTTTCCCAGGATCTTTCTTCAGTAATCTGGGCATATTCCACTGTTTTCAGGAGCAGCTCCCTCCTGAATTAAATGACAAATGATGCATTTACTGAATTGACTCAAAAACCTCTGATGGTTCAAGTGGAAATCTTGAGCCCATGTGTAAGGTTGCCAAATTTATCTGCTGAGGTGTGGAACTCAGAGCAGGTAGTTAAAGAGCTCTGCTGCCTGTGTTGGGACTGACTTAAACCCAGATCTCAAACCAAAATCAAATTTTGATGTGGAATTTGTTTGAAAAGCTTTTTCTGGCTTATATTTAATTTTAATGATGATATATTTTAATTGGCTGTCAAAAATGAACACAGTGCACTTCTCTTTATGTGCTGGTCATCTTGTTCCTTGTCCTTAAAGTGCTCGGGCTCTGTGTGTCCCTGTTTGGGAAGATAGTGCAGCCTTTTGAAGGACATGTTTTCTGTGCAGCCTTTAAAATCTCTCAGGTTTGTTGAGTGTTTGCCTTGGGTTACCCTTTGAGATTTACAGGGCGGTTTGTGTTTGTTTTGACTGTTACTTTATCTCACTTTCTCAGTAAGTCCAGTCTCTTCTGGCCATGAGTGATAGGACGGGAGGATGAGGAAGTTCTGGGAGCCTGTGTTTGGAATGCTGCATGCTTGGATTCCTTTCCTTAGCCTTTGTGTTGATTCTATGACTGAAAGAGCTCTAAAGGTACGGTGATGATGGAAATGAATTAAATGGTTAAATGTCTTAATCATTCAGATGTGAAATGTCCTTTCTGCTTGTACTTCCCGTGGTGTTCTTGTGTATTGGCTCATCTTTGGTGACAAAACCCTCCTTGTCCTGCCCTTGCACAGCAAAGAGGCTTCCTCAGCTCATTTATTAATTTTTAAGCTTGCTATTGACGTTTCACTTGCAGGTTTGGAAGCTGTTTTACATTGCAGCCACAGAAGTCAGGGGTCATATTTACAATGTAGGGGTTGGTTCATATCCCCCTGCCAAGCTGGGGAAGTTTGCCTGCGTGTAATTCTGCACACTCTGGGAATTGTTGTGTCTTCCTGAGTAACACTCACACAGCAGTAATGGACATGGAATGGGTTTTAAAACACTGTATAAAAATGGCAGGGCTCATGTTCAGCTCTTTAGCAGAGCTGTGAAAGATGCAGTGCTGAGAGCTGGTGGTCTGTGCAGCGAAGGGTTCACGCAGAT
Organism: Eopsaltria australis; assembly: GCA_034509425.1. Lineage (NCBI taxonomy): Eukaryota > Metazoa > Chordata > Aves > Passeriformes > Petroicidae > Eopsaltria > Eopsaltria australis. Next base: position 1,192,028 of record JAVTVJ010000317.1, on the reverse strand, counting down.
GATTTCTGGGTGGGTTGCTGCTTTTGAAGCTATACATGTTCTGTGTGTGTGTATTGTGGGGCTGCTGAATCGTTCTCTATGGAAAAGAGCATTTTAAATCTACTTATTCATCCAGTGCCAGCACAGGTGAAATCTTTGGGTCCTCCTTTTATGCAGGCGAGGCGAGCGCTGAGGTGCAATACAAGATTCCTGTGAGTGTAATTCAGGCTGTGCAGTGCTGTGCTGAGAACTGAGCTCCTTCTGCATCCTGTCAGGGCCCCTCAGGGATGCTGTGCTTTGTGGGCACTGGCAGCTGAAACTCAAATTGGGGCAGCCAGGTCACTGCACGGATTCTGCAGATGTTCCTGAGGTGCAGCTTCTGGCCACGGCTGACCTCGTGTGCCCAGCAGCCCTTATTGCTTGGAGGCACTGCTGCATCTCAAACCTTGCTTTGGAAAATCAGTTCCTGCGGTTCTTGGGAGCAGCAGAGCTGTGCTTGTCTCCATCAAAGCCCCAGTTTCAATCTTTATGGAGAGGGAAATGGGAGTGTTGCAAGCGCACCTTATATAATTCACATTATTCCTGGCATTGCCCACCCTTCTCGTGTTATCACCAACTCCTGGGCACGCAGCTGGCACTTCCCCAGAAAGGTGACACATGACAAATGTCTTCTGGCCATTTTGCTGAGCAGGTTTCCTGTCACAGCTGCCCGTGAGCTGCTCTTCAGACTCGCAGAGATCTCTGACAAATCTGGTTTGGTTTGTGTTTCAGTAGTGCTTCCTGTAGCATAACTTAAAATGCAGAAGGGCAGATGGAGGCCACTGTGTGCACAGGCCTGTCTATGCACTTCCCTGTTGCTTCAGGGAATTAGGATTGGTGTGTCTGGGAAAGCAGGAGGGACCTGGGGATTGAGTACATTTGTGAACATTAGAAGTTTTGGTTATAATATTCAGATTTTGTGGCACTGACTGCAGCTAGAAACAGGACACTATATTGGTGTGATTGTGTTGACATCTGTGGGCTCTGCTGTTGAATGAGTGCTGCTGTGCAATTGTCTGGAAAGAGAAAAAAGTTCTGATAAAACTGATACTCTCCTTCAGAGCTAAAACCAACTCTGGATTCCTGCAGCCTGGTCTGTGCCTTATTTTATTGCTGCCAACTGTAGTGATCTGATACTCGGAACAAACCTTTAATTTAGTGTAAATATTTGCAAAGAATTCCAGCTGTACTTTACATCAGGCGTTTTCTGAAAAGCCCCTGACCAGAAATCTTCTAAAGAAAACTCAATGTCTAGGAAAAAAAATTCATTTTAGGTGATTTCTGATGCTGGCAAGGGCGTTCTATGAGTCCTGGGCAAAATCCTGTGTATTAGCAGCTTCCTTTTCCTTGTTGACATCCTACTGCTAATTTATTATAGTAACATGGCAGACTATTCAAATGGGGTGCCACATTTAGCTGAGCTAGGTGGAAATAAATATATAAGTTCATGCTTGGAGAACTTCATTGTCAGTATAAATGTTGCAGATAAGTGGGTGGTGTCACACTTCATGGAAAGTTTTGTTTTTAGAGAGCTAAAGACTGGTCTGGGGTTGCACAGGGAGCCTGCATGGCTTTGGGGACTCATTCTCAGTAAAACCAAACTCTCACTTCTGGATTTATGCCTTTATTGAGATAGCAAATAGTTTTTTGTCCTCAAACCCGGGGCTTGTGGCCCTCTTTGCAGTCACTTCCTCGGTGGAAATTAGTGAATCCTGTTCTGTGTCCATGGTCCTGTGTAAGCAGATACCCTTCCTTAAAGTTGCTGGTTTGTGGTGGGTTTGTTTTAGGCTCTCTCCATTGATGAATGAGGATGTGACTTGCAGGTATTCAAAAGTGAGGTGGAATTTCTCTTTTGTCCCACTGGATTTTTATCAAGAGTCCTGGTAATTCAAGAAGGCCATGGTGTACTCTCTGAAGGTGAGACTGCTGCTGTTTGGTAATTCTAGGAGCCCCAGGCCTTATCTGGAAGGGTTATTAGTTGGCTGCTTGCACACAAATGTCTGAGCTCTCCTCAGGTTAGAAGTCAAACCCAAAAATTTATCTCTAGCTTGAAATACAAAATCAGTGCTCCAAAACTGCCTGAATCTTCATCACAGTCCTACATCACTCACTTTCCTTGCAGCTGTTTTGATCATGAACTAAAAATACTGAAATTGGTCAATACAATATAAAATAACTTCTGAAGTTTGGTTTGGACCTTGAATATTTTGCCTAGCAAAAAAAAGGCTCAGTACCTGCTGAGTAAGAGCTGGTTCTGTGCTGTCAGTGAGGCTGTGTTCCTTCCTTCCTTCCTTAGAGGCCATCTGGTAACGTGACCTGACTCTTAAAATCCAAATTATTCTGACTTGCCTCAAACCTCGGGTAAGTTTAAATTTTGCACATCACAGTGCCTCTGTTACAGTGGTAACATGTCTGGAAGTGAGAGGTGGCCTTGACCAGGATGCTTTTACATTCAGGGTTTACTCCAGAGGCAGCAGCTGCTGTGGATGTGTCCTCAGAGAGGCTTTCGTGGGGCTGTCACGCGTCTGAGCGAGGGGACAGTGACAGATCCAGCTGTTGGCGGAGTGAGCACGAAGCATCTCCGTGATTGGGAACATCTGGGGATGCAGGAAGCAGCGTGGCTGTTGAGAATGAGGCATCTCTAGGCTGGTGTTTTGGAATGGAGAGAAATCAGAAGGGGAGGAAGAGTTTGCTCCTCTAGTTTTGTCTGAAACAAAAGGTGCAGGGGGAGAGTTGAAAATATTTAAAGTTTGGGGAGGGCCAGATGTGGTAAGAGGTTGTAGAAAATGGAGGCAAGTGCTGTAGGGGGTTGCTTGCATATTTACTTCCCTTCTTCAAAACGTCCTCAAATTCCTGCAATTTATTCAAATAAGTTTCTCTTCTCCCAGTCTCTTCTGACCTTTAACATTTCCTGGCAAAATTTACATTGCATTCGAATTAAACTGGGGAATATTTTCCCCAAAATAATCTTTCTAATTGTAAGTTCTTACTTGAAAACTGCAGTGAGTCTGTTAAATATAACGTACATTTATTGATAGAAGTTATTTCTTCTCATTTCTGTGGGTGTTCTATATAGTCACTGTTTCAATCACTGGCTGCCTGACTGGTTCCTAGAAAATACAGGGGAATTTCCTCCCATGACTCATCTTGGAAGTAGCAGATGCTACACACTCTCAAGCTGTGTATGGTAGCTCTGGAGTCTCAATAAATATAATTGAGTGTTGGGGACACAAAAATATATTGGATTGCTGTAATGATTACACACTGCTACTATTTATCCCTTTTTAATGAGGATACTTAAGCAAAATCTTTATGAAGGTGATGGTGCTTTCTTCACTTTCTGTCCTGTGGCACTGCTGTGAAAAGGTGTTTCTGCTGTGAAATTTCAGTTTTACCCTGCTGTCACTGGGGGGGTGACTCTATTTTTAGTGCTTTATAATTCTGAGAAACCTTCCCCATATTTTTTCTTGTCTTTGTTTTGGTTTTTACGCTCTTGAAAGTGACCCCTGAGCCACATGGCACTCCCAAGCAGTTCCAGCCCCTGAGCAGCAGCAGATTGTGTCGCTGGCAGTGGGTCTGTGCTCCTGGGGAGTTCCTGGGTTCCTGCTGACCCCAGATACAGAAATGAGTCTGGGAGTGCTGTGTGTGGCCAGCAGGTTCACAGGGGCCCCTGGAGGGTGTGTTATGGGGCAGGCTTGCATTCAGTGGGATCACATTGGGTGTGCAGCAGCACAGGGAGGATGGGATTAAACACATCCTAGAACTGTGCCCTGCTGGGATGGTCCAGCATGCTGGGAACTGAGGAGACAAGGAGCTGGGGGTGCTGGGGGTGCCTGGCATGGAGCACAGCTCCCTCCTGCAATTGGGCACAGCTCCCTTGTGCCATGGAGGAGGCAGCGGGGTGGAGGAGGGAGAGGACAGAGGCAGTTTGGGATATGGGAGGGAGTGGCTCTGCTGCGAGCTGAGCGTGCCACATGAGATACCCAGCTCTGGCTTGTGGAGTCTGGGGATCAGTTCTCATTTCAGCATTATCCAAATAAACCCAGCCTGCTGCTTCAGCCGCTGATGTGCCTGTTTGTTCCCGTGTGGAAGTCTGGATTCCCACGCAGGGATGGATCTTGCCTGGAGGCACATGGTGCTCCAGAGGAGCCCTGGAGTGTCAGTGGAGTGCTGTCGTGTCCAGACCCACTTCAAATCCCAGAGATCCTTCTGGCTTGCCCTTTTCCATAGCTCAGTGAGGGTTGTCTTGCTGAGAGTAAAACTGAAAGCTTTGGGAAGCAGTGGAATGCCAGGCTGTTGGTGTGCAGGGCTCTGTGGGATGCCCTTGCCCCCTCCTTTGCGTAGAAGCTGTAAGGCCTGGAGATACAGGACCATCTCATGCTTGGGGAATACCCCCTGAATTTACTCCTTTGGCAGTCCAGGATGTGTGGTATTTATCTCCCTGATGTGTTTTATGACTATACTTTAACGTGGAGCCTGTCAGGTCAGGGAGGTGTTGGTCCATCCTGGTGTTGGGGGCTAAGCTGGAAGCGAACAGAAAAACTCCAGCTGGGTTTCTCAGCCCTGGATTTTGGGTGGCAGTTCCTTTGTTCAGAAGCACTAAACGGGCACCGTGTCCCTTATCACACACAGTGAAATATCTGGGGAAGGATGGAATTACACTGCTACTTGAGGTTTTCCTGGGAAAAGGGCAACTCCTTAAGTGCTTTTCCTTTCTCCTACTCCTGCTCACGCCACGCCTCCTCTGGATTGCAGAAATAAGCTTTTGCTGTAGTGCCACCGGAGCAAGCAGCAGCTCTCAGTGGGGAACTGCAGCATTGCATTAGGCCAAGGAGCCAGTTCTGCAAAGCCAGGCCCAGCTGGTGGCTCCCAGCCCCAGCCTGGGGTAGGTGGGACAGGGAGGGGGCCCTAGCCCTGCCGTGCCTGGAAAAGAGGAAGCCTGGAGCTGAAGCTCGCCGTGCTGCACTTCCCTAGAGAGCAAGATGAGGAGAGGCAGTTCCTCTGCTGGCCTTCATCTATGATTAATGGAGAGTTTAAGCACAGTATAGGCTTGCTCTGTAACCTTGCTGTGCTCCTCATGTTCTCTGGGAAAGTTTTGCTTCTCACCAATGAAACGTGGAGCTGAGTTTTTCCAACAGCATCGTCTCAAATGGTTGGAAGCTTCTGAAGTTTGAGCTTGCAAGATAAATTCTGTGGTTGTTTCTGATACTTTTTTTTTTTTTCCCCCCAAAGTCATGTAATGCTTAGGTTTGGCTGGGTTAGAAGTATTCAGTTCTGGTGTGTGTTGTTTGTATAGAAATATTCAGTGTTTTTCCCTTGTGGTTATGCTTTTGAAGGTGTTGGTTCTTTCCAGTATTATAAAGAAAAATCACCAAAATGTTTGGATATTTAATACAGAAAGGTTTAGCAGAAGAGTTCAGTGCAGCTTTCCCTCTATGGAGGCAACAGCTTTAAAATTATGTGTAAAATTCAGGGTAGCTCTTCTAAGACCATTCTTGGCATCGTATTAGATTTAGATACACGTTTGTAGTAGGTATTGATTAGTTAGGAAGACTCATAAAGGAGCTTTTTTCTCATTCTTCCTGTCTAGAATATCCTTTTCTAGGATCCTACAAGCTCCTGTACAGTAATGACCCTGATCCAGGTGACTTCATAAAGTCCCCCCTACCCTCCTTCAGCATTTTGGGCTGACATGACCATAAATTAAAAGACTGAACTGTCAGGAATTTCTTAGTTAACACTAGAATTTTTCATTCCTTTGATTAGTGACAACATTCCTCAGTCTGCAGAAAAACATATTTCATTCACAGAGTGTCTCGGCTGTGCTTAAAATTACCCAGAACAAAATAATGAGCCCTGCAACTGAGAAACTGTCCCCAACTAAAAATATTCCTCACTTAGACGATGGGATTGGATTCTTTCATGGTTTTACTACAAATATCCCCTCAGGTTCATTATGCCTCGGATGCTGAATCCATAAAATAAGGCTGTTAATATGTACAAGAGGCACCAAGTAGTGCTGGAGACTTTCAAAAACTGCTAATTCCTTGATTTATTCATAAAGCAGGGAGCAGAACTCTTGAAAATTTGATCAGATGCCAGTTCCTTCAGTAGCCACTCGATCCAGAAACCTTTTTATAGCTGTGCTAACATCTCTGAGGACTGTTAGGCTTAATTAATGTTTAAGACTCTTGCACAGAGCATGTCATGAAAAGGGAAGCTCTGCTGAGGGAGCAGGGGGAGGCAGGCAGGAATTTGGCTTCAGGGAATGGGATGGCGAAGGATGTACCAGCATTTGAGTTAAGCTTGTGTCTATTCTCTCACTTAAAAATATCCTTTTTGTGTTTTTTAGAGAATTACTGTTTTTGGGGTGTTGAATTGACAGGTGTGTATGCAGGATCCTTCACATGGACTTTTTTTTTAGGTATTTAAAAGCAATTTTAGGTTTGGAAAAAACACAGAATGGCCTTAATTAAAGTATATATCTGTCACAAAACAGAAGGCTCTTTTCTGTGGTATGAGGATGCCTAAGCCTGATAAAATGGTCCTGAAAATCTTCACTGTCAGGCAAAACACTTTAATTTCTCCCATCTGCAAAACAAAATAATATTTATATTCTCCGAAGGGTCAAGTGAGGGGACCATTTCTCTGGGAAGCTGAACATCTTTTTCTTGTATATGAACTTGTTATGGATCCAAAAATGAGTATTTTCTCATGAGCACTGACATCTCCCTGCACAAATACCTTCAGGGCTGTGCAGGATATCATCAGACAGCAGAAAGCCTTTATCCTGTGGGCATGTCTGGTGCTTTTGGGGATACTGTGGGGTTGGGTGATAGCCTTTAACAGGAGAAAATTGGCTTAATCTGTTGACATCTTGCTTAACAGAGGTATCAAACCTCATTTCCCTGCTCTTTTTCCCCAACACACACTTTCCCCAAAATCTAAGTTACAAAAGGTAAGTGGAAAGGAAACCGTAATTACAAGGTAGGAGTGGTTGCAGATATTTGTGTATTTTTACCTGGGGGGGTAAAAAAGAAAAAAAATTTGGATTATTTCAGAAGAATTTGCCTTAATGCTATGAAGGGCGTATTTTTGTGGTTTAGAGTCTTGTATCTCACATAAACACATTTTGTAGATTAATTTAAGCTGAGTATCCCACCCCCTAAGCAGGTGAGGTTCCCACCATGAACTGAGAGGAGAATGAAATGTGGGAAAACAGGAGCTTTACCCAGCCCTGGTGCTGGGGAAGGACTTGAGTCTGTCTTAATAGAAAGCAGAACTGGAATAGACTGACGTAAATGAGTGATTTTTTTTTTTTTCTTTCTGATTTAAGTCCAACAACATCGCCTGCAGGGGAAAACACTGCTGGCAGAGACAGTTCCTGGTGATGAAAGCTTTACTGGAGCAGTTCAGCTTAGTTGTCTTTAGACAAAAACCTCATGTTTTATTTAATCTCCATTCAGGCTTTATTTTTTTTTTTCCTCCCCTGGTTAAAAAGGTAACAAGTAGGGCATGGAGATCATATCAGTGAATGAACTATAGATGTTTTATTCAGCAAAAAAGACCATTTTGATTTCTCTTAGAAAAGTTTAATTGCTTAATTGCATGAGATTTAAGATTACAATTCTACTACAGCCTTCAAAGCTCGCTTTGTTCAGCATTGCTTTCAAGGCAAAGTTTGCAGGAAAAAAAATGTAGTGGTGCATTTTTTTTAGAAATAGAAAATGGGGAGTTTCTGTCAAAAATCAAGACTTAAAATCAAGGATGCCCAGCCTTATCTGGTGGTCTTGAGCTCTACTAAGACAGCCTTGCCATACCAGAGGATGTAAATAAGCACTTGTGTAAGCAGAGCCTTGCTCACACAGTCCTGGTGGTTTGGAGCTATTTTATCTCTGTATCTGTCCAAATAAACAAAGCTTTAAGTGGTCAAGCCTGAACATCTCTCTCTGGAAAGCACTGAGCTGTAGCTGCTCAAGTGGCTCTGGGAAAGTTGTTTAGATCAAGTTAGGGAATTGTGGAACAATTGTGGAGTAATGTTTTAGCTCTGGCCATGGTCAAATGTAGCTGTTTGTCAGTGGGGACCAGTCCTGAGGCAGCCTTGGTGGTGTCAGGATCCATGGAATGCTGCTTGATGTTTTGATCAGTGTTTTATCTACACAAACCATACTTCAACTGGCTCTGATTCCCAGAACATCCTTGGAATAAGTTTGACAGTTCCAAAGAGCCCTAGAAAGTATAACTGGAATTTGTCTGTTAGATGAAAACAAATTCTACAGAGAGGAAAAAGAGGTTTTTCCTCTCCTTGCTTCAGAAATTTGCCACAGAAATAGGAAATAAATGAGGAGTTTTTTATTCATTGTCTTCAGCTGTCACTCTTGACATTGTTGGAATACACTGAAGTGCCATATCAAATAGAACTATAATATTTGGCAGGGATCATTTCTTACCAGGAACAATAAACGTGGCTTAAAACAGTTGGGTTTTTTTTGTTACTTGTCAGGGTAACAGGAGGTTTGGAGTCAGATGGTTTGAGCAGGTGAATGTGAAGGGAAGAGTGAAGTGAGGAGGAAACGTGCTGGGCTGCTGGGGGATCCTGCCAGGGATTTACTGGGAAATTCTGGATCAAGAGAGAACTCCTGCAGTAAATCCATGGGGAAATGGTGTGTGATGCACCTGTGTGGGGCTGAGGGGATGCTGCTGGATCTCTGAGGGATGGGGACAAACCCTGGGGGGTGCTGCTGGAATTCTGCCTTGGTGCTGGGCTCGTGGGCTCCTCACTGAAGGGAAATGTTTCTGTTTTCCACTGTAGTTATCATTTACCTGAGCTCTTCATTGGGAGCCTTGCACTCAGCATTGCAAATGGGTGAATTGATTGATTGAGGAGGTTTTGTTGCTGCAATCAGGGTAGAAACATGGAATCTTTTAATGTCCATTTGTACTTTTGGCCGTGGCTTCCTGTCACTGCATTTATCCCAACACTCCATTTGTCTATTTTTGACTGCCTCTGGCTGCTGAGCAGATGTTTTCAGAGAGATGTCTGCAGCTCCCCCCAGGTCTTTTTCCTGTGTGGTTACAATTAATTTAAAATTCAGCAGCGTGTAGAGTAGCTGAAAATATTACTACTGCTGTCTGTTACCCTATTTTTGTACCAGATGCATTTCATCAGCTCCTGCTGCTGCTGAGATCTCTCAGGTCTGAGTCACTCAAGGTGGACCTTGCTGTGTGAGTTTTTAACACAATGATTTATCACCTCTGCTATGAATTAATGTTATCTACAAGATAAGTGACCGAAACCCTTTTTGGTGGTGCTAATTCAACGTACACAAATCTGTGTCGTTACTCCAGCAGCCGTCTCAAAAATAGAAAAAAACTGCTAAATGGCTTTTTTTGGTGGCGTTTCAAAATAGTAAATTATCATTAGAGCAAAAATAAAGCTCAGTCATATCTTAGAGCAATCTCCACATGGTTCTTCCTGTGCAGCATTTGCCAAAAAGCCTGAATTTTTGTTAGCCATTGAACACACATTCCAACATCAGCTGCCAGTTCCTTGGCTTCTCATGCAGAAATAGAGATGTTCCTAAATTATGCTGGCCTTTCATTTTGCTTTGCTATCCCTTTCATTATATTTTCTTGTTTTAATGATGTCTCTGACCTGGATTTCTCTTGCCTGTCCCCCCTGCCCTCAGATGCCGTAAGTGTTTGGCACTGCCACCCACAGAGCTGTCCCTGTCCCTGCAGCCCCCCTCCCAAATGCTGTCACTTGGCATTTTTGTGCAGTGATCTGATGGGATTTGGGGACTCCACACAGAAGTTGGGCCAGCAATGAGGAAGTTTGACCCTCTCCTCCTGATGGCTTCCTTTCCTGGGCTCTGTGATCCTTCACATGCCTCTATCAGTGACCAGAAAATTGAATTGAAGAGAAATCATTATCAGTGATATCTGTGGTGCCTTTTGCAGCATCCCTTTTTCATTTCTGGGAATTCCAGCAGGCAGAAATGCACTCAGTGTTTGTGCTAAAAGCTTTTTGAGTTGGTTGGAAGGGAGCTGCTGCTCGCCTGATTGTGTTCATATCGTAGCAAATTGCACTGCTAAACTACCTCATAAAATACTGGGTTTCCATGGTGATCCACCTTCCTCTCTTCCTAAAAGGACCCACCAGGTCCTGGGAGACAGACTCTACTTTCTGTGCCTGTGAGAAGATCAGTCACAGCCCTTATTTTCCCCTTAGTTCTGCCTTGTTTTCTGTACACCAAGTCATTTGAGTTTACTGATCTTTTTTTTTGTTTCTCTCTGCCTTTAACATTCTGAAATATTAAATCTCAGCACATTAAAGCTCATCTGAGGATGCCCCTGTGCACAGGGATGCAGTGCTGGAACTCACATGTGGAATTTCGAGTGGAAAAACGAAATTCAAGCATAGGTTATTTAAAATGAGAATTAAATTCTTCAGTGCTGCAATGCTAATTAAAAAAACAGAGAAGAGAGAATGGTGAGGGGACAGGCACGTGCCAGGTGACACATCCTGATCCAGGTGACTTTCTCCTCATCCCTGCCTCTGCCAATCTCCCTTTGGTGGAACCCAAACTGTATTTGCCTGAGGAAGGCTCTGACTTGACCTGTGATGTTAAGCTCATTTTAAACATCTGATTCCAGTGCTCAGTGAAGCAAACTTTTGTTTCCCTTCCAGTTCTAATTTAAAATCTTAGGTTTTTTTCTGTATTAAAGCAACATTAAGGGTTTTTTCTAACCTCATAAATCCCAAGATGACAAAACTTGAGGCTGAAATCACAGACCTGGACTTTTCTGTTATCCAGAGATAAAGAATCTCAAAGAGTCTCTGGGTGCTGCATATTCTCATATAATGGGAATAATGGCATAGTGTGGGAGCTGTAATTTCAGTCTCAATTCAGAATTTTTTTATCTGCTAAAGCAAAATAGTTGCTTCAGTTCAGAATTCAGCAGGATTTTGGTTTGGGGTTTTTTTTTGATTGGTTGGTTGGTTTTTTTTGGGTTTTTTTGTTTGGTTATTTTAATATTCTTCCTTAGCTTTACTCTGGAACTTGCAATGCATATATTTGACAATCTATTTCTTCCTTATTTTTTCTTAATTTCCTTTTTTAATTTTCTTTTTTCCCCCCATCACGTGTGATCCTGGATGTGACACTTGGAAGGATCCATTCATCATTCCCAGTTATACCCCTGCCTGAAGAGTAGCATCCTTCACTGTGGGTTTTCTTTCCGTCTCAGCAGTCTGTGTCAGCTCTTTGGGGGTGATTTGCTGCATTGTGGCAGGAAAAAAATCTATTTATTACTTTCTTAACCATGATACTTTAGTACTTTGATGATTATTGTGATAACTTGTGCATGCAGTTAAGGGCTTTAATTGTCATAAAGGTGTTAAAATGGTCCTGAAGAAGAGGGATCCATGAGGGGGCTGTCTTACAAATCCAAGTGATCACTGATAGAGCAAACTTGGAGTTCTTTGTGGGTGTTGAATGAAAGCAGCCACGTGACCTTTCTTCTTTGCAGACTTTGAGCCATCCAGTGCTCTTTTCCTAGAGGATAAACACTCTCTTCTTGGACACATTTATTAGGTGATAATAAAGAGATTTTGCATCTTGGTCACTTGTATTTCACTTCTATCCATGGCTTTTATTAATGGCCATAAAAATTACAGGTTATAAAAGAATAAACTTAGCCAGTGGGTAAGTCATGTAATATTAATGATTGGTATTTCCTTGGCTGGTACCTGCTAGGCTAAGTCTAACATCCTTTAATAGCAGTATTCCCATGTAAAACAGAATTTTTTGGGTTTTCCCAAAGAAGCTTCTTCCCATTTAACTCCATCCTGGAGCAGACTTTGGCACCTGAATGACACAGGTGTAGCCATTCCTGATGATACCAGAGTGGAACAAACTCCTGTTATTTATGTTAATGGCTGCACTTGTGCCTATAAATAGGTGAGGAGGAGAGCTGGGTGTGCTGGAGTTACTGAGGGCAGGCCGAGCAGAAATGATAAACTGAAGTAGCCCAAAAGGCTGTTTCCTAAATTGTTATCTCTGGCTGGCACAGAGCAGGAAGGAAGGAAGGAGGGCTGGGAAAGGAGAAGTTGTAGCAGGGAGGGATTCGGGGGGCGAAGAAAGGGGGAAGTGTAACACAGTGAAAATGAGGTGTCTCGGGGGACAAATAGCATGGAATTGTGGAAAGCCAGGTTGGGGATGGTGTGGAAATGTCTCTGCTTCTGAAACCAGCAGCAGCACGAGGTCAGGATGCAGAAACCTCTCCCTTTTATCCATGGAGAGGAGGAACAACATCCACAGCACTGTGCAAGTCACCTTCTGCACAATTAATGTTTTAGTAGGGTTGTTTCATTAATAGTCAGTCATGATGAAGATCCATGGATTTTCTTAGAATCATGAAGAGCATGCTTCACACATACCTGTCCCTTTAAAGAGGAAAAAAAAATGAAAACCCTACAATTTGGTTTGTTGTGAGAGGTGTTGTCACCCTGCATGAGCAGGGAATGTCTTTTCTTTTCCTCCTCCATGCACACAGCCTGTATGTGTTTCCCTAATTTGTGTAAGGACCCTCCTGCATGATTCCTTCTGGCCAGCTTTACTGTGATGCAGCTTCCAGAAAATCAGTACCTGAGTTTATGTTTCCTTGCACAAAGAGAATAAACAGGATTTTTAAATAGAAAGCTCCTTCTTCAAAGTCAGCTAATGTTATGATAAAATCCACGGAGCTCCACCAGGACTCTCACTGCCCTGCACTTACATAATGAAATCACATTTTGCCCCAAATGGCATTCCAGGCTTTTCTTACATAAATGTGTTCATGTGCCTCTCTTAAAACACACCTTTTCCTTGACTAGCACACAGTAACTGTCCAGTAACATAATTATAATTATAAATATGTTAACCCCATGTCATTAAACCTAACAGTCCCTGCAGTTTCTGGCTTTAAGGGAAGAATCAGAAGTCAGCCCATCTAAGTTATGATAAGGAAACTACTTTGAAAACATGAAGAATTTTGGTGTGTTCACAGTTATTGTAGCAGTCACTTCTTACACTTCAGGAAAACTTGAACTGGAGATGGAGATGAGGTTTCAGCCTCGTTTGCTCTTTAAATGACCTGGTGGCCACTGTGGTGGCTTCAGTGTCCCCCATGGGGATCCTACAGCTCTGAGTTATAATGCAGGTGTGCAGGAGCAGCTCAGATCTCACTGCAGCATCACCCTGGACACTCAGGAAAGCTCTGGGAATAGATTTGTCAGCTGCTGGTTGTGTTTTTTTGGTTTATTTCTCTGGATTATGTGATGGTCAAAATATAAACTCTTTTTTTTTAAAAAAAAAAGTACCTAAAAATAGCTGTAAACCACAAAATGGATCCAGCTTTTTGGAAGCCATTACATTAATAGGTAGGAAACTCTGAGTGTGCTGGTGTCTCTTGAGGCTTCCACAAACAAATCCGATGACTTATTTGTGCCTCTGCATAGCACACACAGCATAATACTCATCAATTTATAATGGGCTGGAGTTTTAAGCAACATGATGAAGAGCTTGATAAAAAAGAAGAAAAAAAAATGATGAAAATAAGGAGGCAATTTTCTCAATTTCATGACCTGTCTGTGATGCTTTTTTAGAGACGTTTTGGTGAGAAGATCTGATGAAATTTGTGTTTCTGTGTATGATGCTTTGGGCTAATGTACTTTAGGGTTTAAAATGATTCATGGAGCTTTCCTCCCTTCCAGATGTACTGCTGAATTATTTCAAGTGTGCCATGATGAAATATTATGAAATGTTGCTGCTGGGAGCAGGAAGCCTTTTTTTTTTCTTCTTCCCTTTATTTTTAATTAGGCAAGGTTTATTTCATGAGTAAAAGTTTGTTTAATCTTGTTAACTACACTTGAGAAACTCTAATAACGCTCCCTAGATTTTATGATAAATACAGGCTCTAATCCAAGACTTGTTAATTCCCCTTAAACTTAACAAGGCCATACATATTTCATTAAATTGTTTTAAGTTCAACAGGAAAACCATTGGGAAGCAACACCCAGTGCCTGTTGCTGTTTCATTCCATATCTGTTGTGAGAATGATGCTGTTTGGCTTTCAAACCAAAGCCCAGGCTGTACCCCATGATTTTGGGTAGCTGTGATTATACACATTTAGCAAAGCAGTGGCATTCCAGAGCACAACTGGGACTATTCCTTTGGGGAGGGCTGGCCTGTGGCTTGATTTCATACTTGTTGAAACATTTCCTATGACTAAAACTGATTGTTTCTTGACTTTAAGCCCACTGATACTATTTTTTTATATATATATATTTTTTTAATAAGATTGTCTTACTGAAAAACTAAAATATAAGTTTATCTTTTGCTGCATAAGTAGTGGCAAGGGGAGCTATAAATTAAATGTTTCCTTTAAAACTACTGCTCCTCATCAGGAAAAAAAAAAGCTGGTTTTGTTATGGTATTTATCTCCAACAAGCCCTGCAAGTTATTAGCTGGATTTCATACCCCAGGGGCACCGTGCAGTGACGGCCTGGGTCAGAATAGTTGTGATTCAGGGTTTTATTAGCATGAGTAATGTGTGAACTCCACATGACCTGATGCACACGCGAGCTCTGGGCAGCCCAGTGCCGGGATGGAATTGCAGGTGCACTGCAGAGCCAAAGCTCCAAAGGGAAATTCCTGCACTTCTCCTCAGAAGCTGAAGGTGGTGAAGAGCTGTGGTTGCCACCCAGATGTTGATAAGAATGGTGGGTGGCACTGATTGGGATGTTCTGGGAAGTTATTCCTTGGAAAAGCCAAGCAGTAGAGGTGGTGTTGGAGGAAGTGGTGCTGGTACCACTGGTGTGGTTCTGGTCACATTGTCCAGCTCTCCTGGCAGCCTGTGTCCCAATTCCTGCTCCTCCTGCTGTGTGCCCTCAGGGAACACCCCCCTGGTATCTGCAGAGCCCCAAATGCTCAGGAATATTTGTCTTTCCTGCTGAAGGTCGCTGGGTACCTTCTGTTCCAGTTCAAGTGAATCATTCTGCTTCAGAGAGCTCTGAGGACGTGAGAGGACTTGCTGCTTCTAGGCCAGAGTGGAATCTTGCCTGAGTGTCTTGGAATTGGTGATTAATTTAAGCAAACAAGGGCTGCAGTGGAGGTGCTTTTTGTGTGCCCTGTCCGTAGCTTGAGTTTCTGTGCCAGGTATGTGAACCTGGCTGGTTTAAGCATGGAAATAAGTGCCTGGAAAAAACACATATGGTGTGTTCACTTACATCAAGTTAGCTGGGAAAAAGTAGTTCTTAACAATCAAAGAAATGACACTGGACAGCTTAAAATGTGGAGGTTCCAGAGTGTTCTCCAAAAAGCTTCTCTAAAATAAAGGGCTGTTCATCCAAGGCTGTGGTCTCCATGTGAGGGAATCAGCCCAGGATGAAGTGTTTGTGTTTGGCCTGGCCAGCCAGCAAAATCTACCAATTAAGGGGAAGGGGAAGAGCTCCAGCTTCTTAAAAACAACACAAAACCTGCCCAAATCAAACCAACAAAACCATGTCAGTTTGTGGGTGAGGATTGCAGGGGAACTTGAGCACCTTCCTTACTTGAAGCTCGGAAGGTTTCTTACTCAGGGCAGTTATCAGCTGAATTTATGTCAGGATTTCCTTCTTTAAGTTGTCTTCCAGATTTTGGAGAGACTGAAGTAATGAAATGGGGCTCTGTGCTCGCCACTCTTGGGAAAATAATTCTGGTGTGAATTTATTCCCCTCAAAATAGTCATCTAAAAATGGGTGCATGAGCCATGTCGTGTTGCTCCTCCTCTGAGTGGAATCTGCTGCTGGTCCACCCTGTTTCCTGTAGTTTGTTATTCTGCACCAAGTGGAAAACTTTGTCCTTGTTTTGGGAAGTACCCTGGTGTAGTTGGGAACTAAAATTAATTTTGTGTGTTTCTGGGCACTTTTGAAACTGCTCTCTGGTGCTGTGAGATGCAATTCAAGCTGTGCTTTTACAAGCCACACACTTGGAGTTCTCCATTTTATTGACAGGCATAATTTTAGATCCATAGATTTTTTTGATAATGTTTCTAGTTTAGCTCCTCTTAAAGGTGCTCCCAGTTGTAGTTTGTTCTTTAAATTCAGGTCGAGGTGTTTTCTGTTGTTATTAATGCAGCACCTTGGGAGTCATAAGTGGGAGGAGAGAATCTTTGTGCAGACACCTGTGGCAAAAGCAGCTAATCAATGGTTTTTAAATGGGAGGATGGAAACTCTGCTGTCTGAACAAAATCATCTCCCAAACCCTCAAAGTCTTGAGTCATTTGTCACTCCCCTAAGTCACTGCCAGTGTGATTGATGACATTTCCTTTTGAGGTCTTCAGGACATGCAGAGTGTCAAACGCTGCTTTTCGAGGATGAAAAGCAGAAATCAGGCTACTAATAGAAATTGTTTCTTGCTGTGTTAATTCAGCATTTTGGTAATGAAAAGAACCTGCTCAAATTGGCCATACCTTGAACTTGAGGTTTTTTTACTAATGGCACTCGACTCTTACAATGCTCTGCCTTGATTTAAACCATTTTTATTTCAGTCTCTAGAAGAGAGTTGTGATGATAAGGATTTAACCTTGCCAGCCTAAATGGAAGGGGTGTGCTGTGTATCTCTGGTGTTTTACACTGTCCAGTACCCAAATTGTGCATCTGGTGCTGTGCAGAGAGTTCTCACTGTTTGTGGCACTGTGGGATCCTGTGGATCACTCTGATCAGGTTCTATCAGCAGGACTCAGGTTGCTGTTGATACACTTTCCATCCTAAATTCTTTGACCTTCATTACTGGAAAATAATAGTCCTGCTGAGCAGATTTACTGAGGAGATTTACTTGCCTCACTACTCATGTCTGCCCTAACTGGAAAATGACATTATTACTTAGGGCTTAATTCTAAATATTGACATGTAGCTTCCCATTTTAAATACCTTGAATACTGGAGCTGCACAGGTTTTCTTAATGGCAGAGAGGTTCATTTGACTGGAGATGGATAAATTGTTTTCTTCATCAGTTTGTTTTTATTGTTTTAAAGCCAGATGGATTTTTCTGTTGGCTGAAGAATACCAGACCTGAAATGCTGCATTCTTTGCCCTGTCTGCAGGGCTGTAGTAAATATAGCACCTTTGGGTGAGGCCAATCAGCTGAAAATGAATAATCATTTCATTCATCTGGCTTTTGTTTATACTTGAGATATATATATTTTTTTTTTAAAGCAAAACATTGCAGAACCTTTTTTTGGTGCTCTTCAAATAGCCTTTTAACAGTGCAGTAGTATTGGCCTGTGGTGAGATAAAGTAACAAAAATAACATTTTTGGTAATGTTAGCTATTAACAGGAAGATTTCTGCTCATTTCTTTTTTCCCTAATAAAGGAGAGCATGAGTTAATGTGTCATTGAATCAGGTGCCTATTAATTCAGATTTTGGCAATGTAACTATTGCACTGTGCTTAAATTGGAAGCATTTCTGCTGTGCATGGAACTACATGATAACATTTTCCATGAGTTCAGGCTGATTCCCAGCTCTCCCTGTGGCCCACTCCCCTGAGGGGACAGCGGTGGCTCTTTGGGGGTGTTCCTACACCCATGGGAGTGGGTGACATCCCTCACTGTGACCTGGTTTCAGCTCATGGGGTCAATGGTTGCCACTCCTTTTCCATCTTTTCGTTGCTCAGACTCTCCCTGGTGGAATTCAGAGGTGTTTGACTCCCTAATGCCCAGGATTTTCCCTGGAATCTTGTGTGTCACCAGGTGGAACACACAGAGCCAAGTCATGGATGCAGCCTTGTGAGCCTCTCATGGAATCATGGAATGGTTTGGGTTGGAAGGGACCTCAAAGCCCATCCAGTTCCACCCCCTGCCATGGGCAGGGACACTTTCCACTATCCCAGGCTGCTCCCAGCCCTGTCCAGCCCTGGACACTTCTAGGGATGGGGGTTTTTTTCTGAGCTTTGTCCTTTTTATAGATGATCCACAAAGCAAGGTCTGAGAGGGAACTTCCTGTGCCCTAGCAAGCTTAAGAATCTTTATAAAAGCCAAAGAACTTGGCATTTAACCTCTTTTCCTGGTTTTCTATCCTACAGTGATAAATAGCCCAAGGCCTTTGGAGCACAGGAAGTGTTCATCCTCACCTAAAGACACCCCATCAACATCTCAGCCAATTCTTGTGCTACAGTGAGGCCCTGTAGTCACTGTCCTTTACTGGATGTTGCGTGTCTGGGTGTTAGAATAAGGTGTAAAATTTCAAAAAAAATTTTCTAATACATTTCCTTGTTTTTCTTTGCAGAATAGGAGAGTCTGGAAGGCTGGGAGCACAGGACAATGCTGCTGGAAGGAATGTGAGCCACAGAGCATGGTTGGTGCCACAGTTACCCAGGTGGGCTCCTCTCACTGCACTTCTCCTGCTTGCTCCATCTCTGACCCTGAGCCAGGGAGGCTGTCCCAGCACCAGGCCAAAATTCTGCTTTCATCCAGGTGCCACTTGAAGTCCAAAACCTTCTAAAGCCTTTTCTATATGTATTTTAGTTCTAAATTTATCTGATTGTTCCATTTCAGCAGATCTCTCCTTGAAAGTTGCCCTGGTTTTGTATCATGGCACAGGCTGAAGGTTCTGGTTGTGTTTGCAGGAGTCTGTTGAGCACAGACAAGATGTGGCCTCAGTAAATGAGGTGCTGAACCACAGGTGTGAAAGCAGCTCTGAGGCTTGCTCCAGACTGATGGAAACTGCACCAGGTGACTCAGCTGCTGCTCCTCTGCTGGGTCTCACAAACCAAAGGGTAAAAGCCCCCATCATTGCTTTGCACACCAGTATTTAATGAGTCAGTGCAGATTTTTCAAGGTGATTTGTTAAGAAATGGAAAACTTCCTGATATTTGGGTATTTCTTCCTTTTTTTTTTTTTTTTTCCTTCCCACATAAATAAAACGTTGGGGATGAATACTGAAAGTCTCCATTTAGATGTTGCTCTGTTCTGTGTTAAGGAGGCAAAAATCTGCCAAATTTGATGGAGTTCAGGATTCTGCAACAGCAATTCCACGTGCTGAGGTCGATCGCAGTCCAGCAGCACTGGCTGTGGTGCAGCTCTGAGTAAATAAATAGAGAAACAATTACAGGGCTGCAGAGTGTTGCTGTGGAATAGCAGCTGACTTTTCCACGAGCACCAGCTGGCAATTGGGAGTAGAGAAACAAAGCAAACAGCCCAGGAAAGTGGGAGGAACAACAGAGAGAGAGCCCAAAAACTGACACATCGGGAGCCCGGCGTGAAGAATAACAAACTCCTGTCACAGGATGTTTTGCATAGCAACAGGACTCTTGAATTCAAGTGGACTTCAGTGTCACTGCAGCACTTGCTTCCTGTGTGAGATAAAGAGCTGCTGTAGCCTGAATGCATTCTAATCTCTCTATCTAAATAGGACTAATAATTAAAAGGAATTAGCTGGAGGGAGGAAGCGATGGCGAAGCCTATTGCTGCTGGAAGTGTTTCCTCTCATTTTGCTGTCAGAGAAGTGTGAACAGAGACACGTGGAGGGGAAGCAGATTCAAGATGAACTTTCCCCAGCAGGTGCTGAGAGCTGTCTGCAAACGGCTTCGTCGATGAAGGAAGAAATTGGTTGGGACCTGAGAGCACAAAGCAGTTCCTAACACGCTTCAACATGCGCAAAGGGGTGCCAAAGGACCCAGAAATAGCTGACCTGTTCTACAAAGATGATCCTGAGGAAATATTCGTGGGTTTGCATGAAATTGGACATGGAAGTTTTGGAGCAGTTTACTTTGTAAGTAGAGTTGTTTCTTTTTTTGGAAAATGGCATAATTTCGAGTGGCGTTTTGGAGGTTTTGGAGCGTTTTTAGAAGGAGGTGTTCTTTGAGTTTTTAGTGCTTTGTGTGCATTAGTTTTGTGATAACACATCTCAAAAATAAATATTTCCAAGTCACTCCTGATCTCTTCAATGCTCCAGCTGTATTTATAGCAGCAGTTTGCTCTAGTCTTAATAGTGCACCCAACTATCCAGGTCAAGTATGTGGTGTTTTGTGGTGTTTGATGCTGAAAATTAATTTGCCAAACTGGAATTTCGAGATACTTGGAGTTCATGTGATTGGAAATCACTGCAAATTCCTTTATGGCAAAAGCAAAGAGAGAGTCCTCAGAGGAATGGGAATTCAAGCAGGAAGGGTGTATGGCATTCATTGATACAGGTAAGAGAATTTAAGGTGGAAATGAGAAAAAATGGTGCTTTTGCAGTAGGTATCAGACAAAGCCAAATTCAAAATACTGGGTTTGGAAATAATGATAACCCAGTTGGCATTATTGAAATAGAATCAATATTGAAAAAATCACTTAAATTATGTTTAAATGAGTTAAAGCCAAATTAAAGCTGCTTGGAACCATGGTCAGCCACTCAGGAGGATCAGGGTCACTGGAATTGGGGTTCTGAATATCAGACACTAAAGTATTTAGACAAGATCCCTTAACACCTCTAGCATGAGTTACTTTAAGCATTCCAGTTCACTGTTTGGAGTTGTGTGATGTGATGGAAGCACTGGTGGAGCTGTTTTTAGGAGAGGAACCTTAAATTTTATGTCACAGAAGTATTCCATGTGTATTTGGAGGGATAACAATACAATTTCTCAAGGTATCACCTCAAATGAGGCCAGCACCGCTTCAGCAAGTGGCTGTTTCCCAGGTGTGCTTATACAGCCCTGGGAGTTGTCTCAGCCAGGAGCATCCCAAGGTGCAGCCACAACTTCCCCCCAGCTCTGGGAAGGTGACAATGTGTCCTTCAGTGATAAATCACAGCTGGGAGCGGAGACACCATGGTCAGGTGGAGCTACTAGGGATTAATGTGACAGAAAGCAAGCATTAATACATCTGTTTGTGTGAAACACTCCTGATCTTCTCTGTGCTGAATCAGGGTGGGAAGTGGTGGGGAAGGGCTTGGAATTATCCCAGAGTTCCTCATTTCCAGCTTTCCCTGTCTCATTTGAGGAGTGTGAGCTGTGAGGGGCCTGTGCCACCTCCCTTCAGTAATTCCTGTGCTCCTCTGCTTCACCCAACACAGTTTTTCTTTGAAGTCCCCACATGCCTCAAAAAATGTCATTGGTTAATATGTTACTTGAAAGGAGGATTTACCACATTTAGCTCCTATTATAGCTTAAGCTTTTAACTGTCACTGATTTTTTTTTTGGCCCAAAAATGGCTGGAGGTACAGAGATTTCAGCAACTGTTTTAAGATCAAAAGCTTGACTTTTTTTTTTTTTGCCCTTAATATGCAGAAATGAGGGCAATGCCAGTCCAGGCAAGGAAAGGTCTTTCCAAAACTGAGTTTTTAACCTCCAGTTATCATCTCTGCATCATCCAGGCTGCAGAAAAGTAGAATTTTGATGGCTGCATACTGTTAATTGCAAAATTAAAATCTGGTGCAGTGGAAGGAAGGCTTTTTTAATTGAGAACAATTCCAGGTTGAATCACCTTCTTGAAATTGAAATAGCTGTTTAAGAATATCAGTGTTGTATGGAGCTTTTGGATGAAATCATAGGGATTTTGATACACCTCTTTATCTGTTTCTTTGGAAAACATTTTGCCAAAGGTTCATCTAAAACTGTTTCTACTGTAATTCCAATAAAACTGTATTTTGTGGGTTCTCAGTAGGTGCAATATTGGGCCTTTTACAGATCAGTAGAGAAACAGCACAAAGTCTGAGGGAGGAACAGTGGATATGGACAGATAAAAATCAGGCAAAAGTGTCCTAATAGCTGTGAAGTAAATCTTGTCCTGAGGAAGCTGTTTCTGAGGTGTAGGAGCTTGCAAGGATATGGGAGAAAAAAGCCTGCATTTGCCACAGGCACTGCTCACTCCGTGGGGAGGGAGGAAGGAAAATGAAGTTTTTTTCCGTTTATTTCTTGCTTTTTTTCAATGTTTCTCTTTCCCTACTCCAGGCTACAAATTCCCACACTAATGAGGTGGTGGCAGTCAAGAAGATGTCCTATAGTGGAAAGCAAACGAATGAGGTGAGAGGAATAAAGGGAATTGTGCATTCAGGAGCTGTGGCAGCTCCAGTGGAGATCTGAGCAGTGAAATGAGCTGCAGTCTGGTTTGACCCCAGCAGAGCAGCTTTTAATGCAGGAGCTGCTGCTCCCTTCCATGGGAATCGTGGAGGTTTGGGGAGAGAAAATGAGTTTATGCAAATTTGGACAAATTGTTCAGTTTAAGGAAGGGAATGGGAATTCAGAATGCCTGGATGGGGCTTGTCTCAGAAATAATTTTATTAAGAGCACACTGACCATTGGAGCACATCTCTCTGAAATGTAAGAAATGCTCTTGAGGATCTCTAAAATTGGATAGACCTGCTCATCCATCTCAGTCTCATTTCAAGTGTTGTTTGTTAATTGTTCCTCTTATTTTTGTCTGGAACTTGGACCCACATCATTCCTGTGGATGTGCAGGGTGTGTGTGTTTGTTAAGAGTAAACAGGGGTGGTTGAAACTCATTTTTCCTTGCTTGCTTGTTGGTCTCCCAAATGTCAGTGGTTTTGTGCTGTGTTACAGAAGGTGAGCAGCTCACTCCTACTCTACAGAGCCTCTTACTGACTTTGAGGCCACTGAACTCTTCAGTTTGCAAAGGAGCAGCATTTAAGTAAAATGTATTGCAGTTAAAATGAGGAAAAAATTATTTTTGCAATCCTCAAGCTGTTAAATGTACCTTGGGGGTATCTCAGTGCAGCAAGGACCCAGACAACTGATTCACAGCTGTGCTTTTGTAACTCTGACTTTCCATCTTCATACTGTAAAACAGTTTTATGGTTATTTTCAGACTGTCCTGCAGTGTGGGGTGTATGAAAGGATGTAGAGGGTTAAGAAGAGAAATGTAGTTATATTTTTTTGCTTTGTTTTTTTTTTTTTCATTAGAAATGGCAGGATATCATCAAAGAAGTCAAGTTTCTCCAACAGCTGAAGCACCCCAACACCATAGAGTACAAGGGCTGTTACCTGAAGGAGCACACGGCGTGGGTGAGTGAGGGCCATTTATTTACTGCATTTATTACATTTATTATTGCAAATGGACACTGCAGCACTCAAATCCCCAGCACAGGCACTGAAATAGCTCTGGGTTTGTGCTGAACAGCACTAAAACAAAGCCAAAATGTGCATCTTTTGATGGAAAACTAACAAAACCTACTCTACTTTTTTTTTTTTTTTCATTAATCAGGGCGTTAAAGCCACCATGTGATTTAAATTTGGGATGTTAAGATGTTTTTAAATTTCAGAATGCTTCAGGAGATACTTGAAGGCATGATGTTCTCTTTTTTGCAGTTGGTTATGGAGTACTGTTTAGGATCAGCTTCTGATTTGCTGGAAGGTAAGTTTTATATAGCTTGGATTTTCTTTTTGCACCTGAGTTTGATGGGAGGCTGGTTCCTCACAGAGCGGGGTTTTGCAGGTGGTACAGGTGGTTCTGTCTGTCCTGCTCCATTCTCTAGGCAGAATTTGAGGCTTTCCCAGTGCTCCACATTTCAGTTTTTAATTTTAATAAAAGTGTGCAGGGATGTTCCTGTAATCTGTGCCTTTTTAGGCTGCCTGTTTGCTGAATATCCACAATAAAATCCTGCAGAGATCACATTTGTCCTTGCCCTTGCAGTGTGCAGGAATAATTGCAGATGGATTTTAGAACAAGAGGTTGATGTGACCTCAACACTAGGACAGCACCTGCAGAGAAATAGGGGAATCTAAGTCAAAATAGGGAATCAAAGACAAACTTTACAAAAACTGGTGTTCCTTGGGGGCCAGGATCACAGAATGGTTTGGGTTGGGAGGGACCTTAAAACCCTCCTGGGGAAGAGTTCTTCCCTAATTTCTCTTTGTAGCAGATTGGTGGGATTGCTTCCTTTAAAAAACACTTTCTTAGGAAAACATCCCATTTATTTTCTACTGGTTTGTTTTATTTTCTTAATTTTTTCCCCACCTGTAGTTCACAAGAAACCACTCCAGGAAGTGGAGATTGCTGCCATCACCCACGGTGCCTTGCAGGGGCTGGCCTACCTGCACTCCCACTGTAGGATCCACAGGTGAGGCTGCAGCTGCTGCCCTTCCATCTGCTGCTCCCTGGGTTCTCAAAGCTGCTTCACTGCCTTTAAACAGCCTTGGGAAGAGTTATTTTGCCAAAATTTTCTCTGCCTCGTTGGCAGTTGCTCTGTGCAGACCCTGCTAACAAAGGCTACACAGGAATGTTGCACTGAACACTGAGAGAATATCACCCTAAATTGGCCAAATAAATTGGAGTTCACTGAGCTAGACTATTTCTAAGTCTAGATATTTTTTCATATTTACATGTGAATAAGTAAAACTGTATTGGTTTTGCACAGCCTGGTTTTTGGTAGCAGGGGGGCCACGGAGGTGTGGTGGAATCCAAATCAGGTGATGGAAGTGCAAGTCAAGGATAAAACTACCTGAGAAAAGAATCAAAGCACTTCCTCCCATGGAAGGTGGCAGAGCTCTGGAACAGCTGCCCAGGGAGGGCGTGGATTCTCCCTCTCTGGAGAATTCCAAACCCACCTGGACACGTTCCTGTGTCACTGCTCCAGGGGGCTTGGAATGGGGTGATCTCCAGGGGACCCTTCCAACCCCAGCTATCCTGTGCTTCTGTGATTCCACCCGAGGAATATTCCACCGTTTACCTGCTGAGGTGGGAAGGCAAATCTGCTCTCCCAGACACCAGGAGCAGTGACACATGAGAAGCAGTGACACATGAGGAGCAGTGACACATCCCTGGTTCTGTGGCTGCTGGGGCAGAAAAGGAGAGGCGAGAGGGCGAGCCCTGCTTGGGCGGGGAGCAGCGCTGTGGGGCTGTGCACAGTTCCTGTGCCAGTGGGAACGGCGAGGCTGAGGGAGAAAGGACCCAGTTTTGGGAATGGGGACCCAATTTTGGGAATAGGGACCCAATTTTGGGGTTGGGGACCCAATTTTGGGAGCGGGTCCCGCGGGTCCGGCCCCGCACGGGGAGCTGGCGCGGGGGCGCCACCTGGTGGCGAGGGAGCGGCACTGCAGGCCCCGCGCCGCTGCTCCCGCGTCGCGCTGGGGATGGAAAGGGAGGGAATTGTTGTTGTTTTTGTGGTTTAATTGCAGGCACAAAGCTGGCAGATAGGCTGCTGGTAACTGATGTGGCTGTTGAGCTATTGTGTAGAATCACAGCATGGTTTGGCTTGGAAGGGACTTTAAAGTTTATCCAGCTCCACCCCCTGCCACGGGCAGGGACACCTTCCACTATCCCAGGCTGCTCCAAACCCTGTCCAGCCTGGCCCTGGACACTGCCAGGGATCCAGGGACAGCCACAGCTTCTCTGTGCCAAGGCCTCACCATCCTTACAGGGAAGGCTTCCTTCCTAATTTCCCATCTAACCTTGCTCTCTGTCAGTGGGAACCCATTCCCTCTTGTCCTGTCACTCTATTCCTTGTAAAAAATCCCTCTCCCTCTTTCTCACAGACTCTCTTCAGGTACTGCAAGGCCACAATTAGGTCGCCCTGAAACCTTCTTTTTTCCAGGCTAAACAATTCCAAACTTTCCTTCTCAGTTCTTCCCAGCTCCATCCCCTTGGCTGTTGTAGAGGGAAGGTGGCAGTGAGGATGACAGCAAAGGGGGCAGCCTGGGCTGCCTCTCCTGTAGTTTTGAGGTGTTCATTCTTGCACACACAAGACTTCAGCACTTATCCTGCAGCAGAAGTGTCGGGATGAACGAGTAGCACTTGTGTGTGAAATATTCCATAATATTCCTTTAGAAGCAGTGCTGTCCTGGGAATGGGGGAACAGAGATTACTCTGGGCTCACTGCTGAAACACTGTCAGTGAATTCCTCTCTCTGTCTCTGCCCCAGCATTACCTGCCATGTGGCTGACAGGATATCCTGTGTTTACCCTTTGCAGGCAAAGGCATCTCACCAGAGTTTGTATCATGCTAAATTACTTCTTTTTCTCTTTTTTTTTTTTCCTCTGTTAAAGGGATATTAAAGCTGGAAATATTCTTCTGACGGAACCAGGTCAAGTGAAACTCGCTGATTTTGGGTCTGCATCTATAGTCTCCCCTGCCAACTCTTTTGTGGGAACGCCTTACTGGTGAGTGAAGCCTGCAGTGCTTTAGTCCTTTATTAAACTGCTCCCTTCCCTTTCCAGTGCTTCACAATACAAAAATAATACCTGGCTAAAATCTTCATTAGCCACCAGTGTTGCTGACATCCCTGTGTCCAGATCTTCAGGGAGTTGTCCTTCCCCAGGGTCCACAAGGAGAGGTTCAGGCTGTGCAGTGCTTGGAAATGGCTCCACTCTTGCAGTGCCATTGGCTCAGAAATAACTCACATTTTCCACAGGTGATGGGACTGAGGCCTTCATGGGGAAAGGGGATCCTGTTAGTCTGACTGGAAGCCACACAGCTACTTAAATCCTGTTTGGAAGGAATTGCTGAGGGGTCACCCGAGTTCCTTGGCATTCCCAGCACCGAGGAGCAGCACAGCTCCATGCTCCACTGATTCTGTGGCAGAGGCCCCAGGCAGTGCTGGGAGGTCACCATGGCCCAGCCTTGCAATGAGGCCGTTTGGAAGGAAGCCTTTTTTTTGGAAGAACACAATTTAAGAGGCTGAATTTTTGCAGGCTGGGCCTGCTGCTTCTCTGTCCCCACTTCACCCCTTTATCCTGGACCACCAGATTTCCCTGATTTTCATTCATTGCTGCACCCTCAGGCTGCATTTGTCTGCTGGAAATGCTCTGGTGTGCCAAGGGAAGCCTGGGGGAGGGTGCAGGGGGTGCCTTTAGGGCTCTCCCAGCCCTTGCTGTCAGCCTGTAGCTACAATGCCTTTGGAAATAGGTGGGGTCTCCCATGTGCCAGCATATTCTGCTAACAGGAAGGTGATTGGGTTGACCCTTTCCCCCCCTTTCCCTTTTTTTGCTCCCTGCTTTCCCCTTTTTTTTCCTCCCCCCCTTCCCCTTTTTTTTCTCTCCCCCTTTCCCCTTTTTTTTCTCTCCCCCTTTCCCCTTTTTTTTCTCTCCCCCTTTCCCCTTTTTTTTCTCTCCCCCTTTCCCCTTTTTTTTCCTCTCCCCTTTCCCCTTTTTTTTTCTCCCCAACCCCCCCTTTTTTTTCTCTCCCCCTTTCCCCTTTTTTTTCTCTCCCCCTTTCCCCTTTTTTTTCTCTCCCCCTTTCCCCTTTTTTTTCTCTCCCCCTTTCCTGTTTTGCTTTTCCCTTTTCCTCTGACCAGTTGCTGCTGTGGCCAGCCCTTGCTCCATTCCAGCACACTTTCCCTCAGCTCCCTGCTGTCTGTCTGTCCTGGCTTTGCTAAAGGGGATGAAACCACCCCACTTTGTGTGCCTGGAGTCCCCTGTGTGTCCCTAACCCAGGCTGTGCTCTCTGTGTTGGCAGGATGGCACCAGAGGTGATCCTTGCTATGGATGAGGGGCAGTACGATGGCAAGGTGGATGTCTGGTCTCTGGGGATCACCTGCATCGAGTTAGGTGAGTGAACACACAGCAGCTCAGGGGGAGAATTAACTCTGCAGTGTGTAAGCAACTCCTGCAGAAAGGGAAGATCCTTATTCCTCAGCAGTTTTCTCTTTTAAAATGCCTGACTTGGAAAACTCTTAACAGTTGAGTTAAATCTTCTACTTGCTGGCAAATCAACAGCAATCCACTGATGTGCTTTCATGTTAGTCTGGTGTGCTCAGTTATTTATTCCCTGGAGAACCCAAGAGCATTTTTCTCTTGAGTGAGAGGAAACCATGGTTTGTCACCTGTGTTTTCCAAGCTGGACTCTGAGAAAGCTGTCCCAGCTGTTGTGTCAAGGGAACTTGTGTCCTAAGGATTGTGTGTCAGGAGGGAGCTACATTTAATTTTCAATTCTTCTTCCCTGCTCTCTGAAACAAAAAACCTTCAGTCTCAGGTGAAAAGTTTGTGCCATGAATCATCGTGTACAGGTTCTTTACAGGAGGAGAAGAAAAGGGTTTGCACTGCAAAGGGCACATGGTGCCCATCCACAGAGGCTGGAGCAGAGGTGGATGTTGATGGCAGGTACACAGAGCAGACTCTGAGTGTGTGTTTCAGGTTTGAATATTGACACTGCATGTGCTGAGTAGATTATTTTCAAAAATCAGTCTTGATGTGCATTCTACTTAACAGCAGAGCACCAATAACTTATTGTGAGGGTGAGCTCACTGAAAGTGTCATTGGTGAATGTTTAATCAGCAGAAATATGTGTGAGATAACAAAGAGGGGGATGTGCAGGAGAAGAAATGTTGTCTGCAGAATTGAGATGCTGTAGATAACCAGTGACTAACATGGCTGTGTTTCATGTGCCAGCATGCTGACACAGGCTATATTTTGATATAAAGAATGCCAAAATTGGAAGTTTTAGGCTTCTGTTGTTGTGCATGGCCAATGATTTTTGTTTGTGTGGAGTTCAGGTGTGCCACAACCTCTCAAGGAGTAAATCACAGCAGTAGGAGAGAGACTGTGCAACCCTGTGTAGGCACAGCCTTGCTACCAGAATTTCTGTGGAGCTTTTTACTCAGGAACCTCAAAGCCATTTTACAGAGATGATGGATTTGCTTTCTTTAAAAATACTCTTTTGAGAAGCATTAAACTTTTAAACTTTGAACTTTGCGTGATTCCCTGTCTGAACACGAGGTCAGGCAGCAGTGGGAGGAAATCTCTTGCTGAGCAGCACTTTGGATGCTGATGTGTGAATTCCTTGTGTAGCTGGAGTAAGAAGGGGTTAAGGAAAAGCAGGTGTGAAGGTTTGCCTGCATTCTGCAAGGACTGAGAAATCCTGGCACCAGTGACCTTGGTGAGAACCAGCCTCCCCCAGAACTCTGAGTTCTGCCCTCCTGAGAGGTCAGGGCTACTGGGCAGGTGCCCCTTTGGTGCAAGGACTGGGAAGGATTTCAGTGAGAGGAAGTTCATGGCACATCTGGCAGGTGAATTTGGTGACCTGTGCCACCTGCAGTGACAAATGAGGCAGGCAGCCACTCTTCCCTGGAATCCAGGTGTTCAGCAGTGCATCACAGATCTGTAGGGACTGATGCAGCATGTCCTGGCCCTGGACTGTGCCTCAGACCAGTTTTACTCAATTTCAGCTGGTTTTGCCACAGCAGATCAGGTGTGAGATGTTGCAGTTAAAGTAAAATGTACTGCAAACTCTTCCTTAGCATTTGTATCCTGCTCTCTCTGGGTTTTGTCATCCCTCTCCAAGTGAACAGCAGCTTTCCTTGAGTGGGTGTCCTGGGATAACTTGGGATATTCAAATAACTTGGCATATTAAAATAATTGGCCTAAGTGTGATGATAACAGCACTGAGTATTGATTTTAGCAGTGATACCCTGCTCATACTTCACACATTCTTCCTTTTTTTTCCAGGCAGCCTTATCACATCTTTCTCTTCTCTTTCCAGCTGAAAGGAAGCCTCCACTTTTCAACATGAATGCAATGAGTGCCTTATATCACATAGCCCAGAATGATTCCCCTAGGTTACAATCAAGTGAATGGTAAGAGAACCATTAACTGCTGGTTTTTGTTGTTTATTTCCCTGCAAATGCCCTGTGACACTGCACAGTTTGAGCCTGACAGTGAAAGTGTTGGTTGCAGTGCAGTGATCTGTGTGTGTTCTCAAATCTTGTGTAGGCTGCCTCAGTTTTGACCTGTCACTCTGGCTGTTCTACAATCTGAAAGTGTGGGGGTGTTAATTCTGGGGCTGTAGCTGCTGTGGGTATTAAAATATTCTCAGATGCATTAAACCAGCCATGGCTCAGCACCAGTGAAGTTTCCAGCTGTCAAAGATCCCTGCTAGCAGCAGAGGTGTCAGCACTGCTGTGCAGCTGAAATGTGGAGAAAGGGAGGAGAATGTGGAGGTAATTGGGTATTTTTGTCAGTGGGTGACTCCAAAAGCCCTCAGAGCTCTGTGGCCAGTGAATACCCTCCGTGCTCCAGGCTTGTTCTAGAATCTGAGCTTGGTTCCAAGAACACTTTGTTATTCTGTGGGAGCAAAGGGCCTGCTCTGTTCCCTGTCCAAGACTGGAATGTTGCTCTGGGGTGATGCTTGGCAGAGTCTGCAGAAGGCTTCAAACAAAATCTCCTGGTGAGGTGTGAAGTTCCCCCAGTTCTCTGCTGGGCATTTAAGCAGCACACCCATTTAATAGCTGATCATTTTATCAGATGATCATTTTATCAAGACCACTCCAGTTTCCTTATTTCATCCTCTCTGTTTTGCCCATTTTTCAAGATTGCAGGAGCTTGCTCTGCTGCCTGGTCCCCACATTCTGTGCAGGATTTGCAGTGCAGAGCAGAGACAGCTGTGAATAAACTCAGCACCACATCAGCTCTTGATTGCAAACTTACAGAGCCCTGTTTGCTCTCAGAGGGCACAGGGAGTCACCAAGGTGCCCTTTGTGCTGCTTTTGAGTCCAGTGGCACCTAAAAGATCAGTTTTCTTCTTTCCAGCTGGGATAAAACCTCATCCAAAGCCTCAAGTGTTGAGGTGAGCACTGAGGGGCTTCACCAAGGCAGGGTAACTGCAACCTCCCAGAGATCAGTGAGTGCATTTCTGGAGTTCCCAATAATTCCATTCTCCTTTGGTTTTAAGCAGTTGAAGTAAAATCATAAATAGTGACTGGTACATGTAGCTCTAACTTGGTTTTCAGTTTTGCTTGGGGATAGTTGTGTGTCCTTGTTGCTTCAACAGCCTTTAAGTGGGAAAGAGCTGATGAGATCAGCTTGGAATTTGGAAAAACCCAGTTACTTTCTCTGCTTTAGAACTTAAGAACAAATCAGTCAACATTTTTCTTTTGCTTTGCACTGATACGTTTGAATCTATTCCAGATCATAAGCTTCTTTTTTTTCATTTAGAATTTTTTTTTTTTAAATTTTTCTTTTATTTGCAGGTCAGACTCCTTTAGGGGATTTGTTGATTACTGCTTACAGAAAATACCTCAGGAAAGGCCATCATCAACAGATTTGTTACGGGTAATTCATCAAACCTTTTCCAGAAATCTGGGGGGAAATCTGTTTGTCTACCAGAATAATTGTAAAGATGGTGAACAAATATTTGCCCTTACAAAAATCCACTCTGGTTTTTTTTTGGTTTGCTTTTTTCCTCCATTCATGCATCACACTCAGCAGTTAAAAGTAGCATTAAGGGGATAGGCCAAGGCTGATTTCCTCCCCTAATCAAACCACCGGACCCAAAAGTTGTTTAAATCCCTTTAATGGTTTCTGTACTGAACCCAATTAATTAAACTTGTTTTGGAAATAACTGGATCATTTTGGAAAGGGTTTTTACAGGTCCATAATTGCCAAGAAGCCTGTAGGAGGGGGACCTGGGAGTGATGTGCGTGGAGTTTGCCAAGGTTTTGTCAGTGAATCATAAATCAGTTCCAGTTTAAGTCACTTGGGTTCAGTTTACCTGGAAATAGAGGAACTGTTTACAGCTCCAAAAACTTTGCTTTTGGGAAATTCAGGAGCAGCCTTCCATTAGAAGGTGGGGGGGGGAGGGTGTGAAATCCTGTCCAGCCCCTTTTCCATCAGGCTTTGGCTTTTCTTTTAAGTATTGCCTTTCTTTAAAATTGATTATTAGCCCTGCTCTCCCTCTGGCTGCTGGTGCCAATGACCTCTCCAGGTAAATGATGAAGGAGCTGTTTGTGCTCCCTTTGGCACCTGGTTTATTTTATTTTTTTTTTTTTTTAATTTCCTGTGGTACATTTGTGCTGTGGCAAATAATCAGTGTTTTGTTCCCTGTTTCTACTTGTAGCAGCCTGACCAGCTAATAGGTTTATGTTGTGGGCTTTGGAATGATTCATTCCTGGGGATTGGCAGCCTTGCTGCTCTCTAGGAACAGGCTGAGTTCATTGAAGGATGGGATTTTAGGTTGGAGTCTGTACAAAAAATTAGAGCTGAGTCTAAAATCC
Source organism: Eopsaltria australis (assembly GCA_034509425.1). Lineage (NCBI taxonomy): Eukaryota > Metazoa > Chordata > Aves > Passeriformes > Petroicidae > Eopsaltria > Eopsaltria australis. Next base: position 1,160,066 of record JAVTVJ010000317.1, on the reverse strand, counting down.
TGTATTTTCAGTATTTTATATTTTATTTATATTTATGTCTTCCTGACACTTTTCATATGGTCACATTTTAATATTTGAGTGCACGCATAGAATGGATTTAGGTTCAGGATCATTGTTCCAAATGCTCTGCTGCTTTCTAAAAATGATCTACAATGAGATAAAAATGAGTTCCTTTTTTTCCTAATCATAAATAAGCTGCAGATTGTTCCTGTTCACAGTGAAATAAATGGTGGTTATGTGCGTTGAGGAGCAGAAATGATTCATTTTGTTTCTGTGTGAAATGTTGTTTAGAACTTTTAGCTCTGATTCAAAAATAAAACACCATCACTACAAGCAAAAAATGGGTACTGAAATGAGTGGCTGTCCCCACCAGCAAAACTCAAATGCACAACATTATGAATTCAGTTAAAAACAAGAAATCAGCTCGTGGCATGATGCTGTCCTTGTTTATTTACAAATCATTAAAAGATGATTAGCTCATCCTTTCAGCTCTTTTGTTGAAGGCTCCTCTTTTAGGGCAGGCTGGGGCTCCATGTGCTGCTTCCTGCAGCTCCAGGGGATGAATTCTCTCTTGAGCTGAGCCCACAGGAGAGCTGTGAGGCTGAGCAGGCAAAGGTGACCCTCCTGAGAATTTCCTTGCAGGTGGGTCCAGCTGTTGAGGCTCTAACAAAAACCCCTTTGCCATTTGCAATCTGCAGTTAAGAACAACTTTTTTCCCCCCAATTTTTTTTGTTTGATTTTTTTTGTTTGTTTGATTTTTTTTTTTTGTTTTGTGTTTGGTGTTTTTTGGGGTTTTTTTGTTTGGTTGGTTGTTTTTTTGTTTTTTCCATTGCAAATTTTTCTGTTTTCACTTGTAAATTTTTCTACTTGGGAACTGCTGAGCTGCTGTAGTGACCCCATACAGAACATTAGCAAGTGTACACCCAGGCTGTCTGCTTTAGCCAAGGTTAAATGGGAGAGCTGGAGAGTTCTGTATCCACTGCCAGCTGTACAGCTCAGGAAATCAGAGAAGAGGATGTAATCATGTTCTTAAATACCATTAAAGCATTTATTAAGTCTGCACTTACAACCTGTGCAGGAGTTGTCAAGAACCTGATTCTATTTCAACTCTGGCTACAAAAGGTTTAGGTATAAATAAACTTTGTGTTCTCCTTGCTGGTTTTATGTGTGATTTGGAGTAGATGGATGCAGGATAAATCTCTGCAGGTTGATTCCTCTTTGTCCTGGATGCATTTTGTTCGTTCCTGTGCCTCCAAGGTTTGAAGTGTCACCTCGTGTGTTCTGAGTGAAGCAGCTCAGGAAGGGACAAATGTTCTGTGTAGCCTGGAGAGCTCAGAAAACCTGACCCCAGCACAAGCTCAGTGTGTAAAGCCTTTTAGAAAGGATATTACCAGTTCTTGAATATGAACAGATCAATTGCAGAATGGGAACCATCACTTCAGGGGGCTGCAAAGTCCCCACTGTCCCTGCTTTTACCCCAGAGTCTGAACTGAGGTGTTTGATTTCCTTGAACTCAGCACGATTTTGTCCGCCGGGATCGACCACCCAGGGTGCTCATAGACCTCATCCAGAGGACCAAGGATGCAGTGAGGGAGCTGGACAACCTGCAGTACCGCAAAATGAAGAAAATCCTCTTCCAGGAGACCCGCAACGGCCCCCTGAACGAGTCCCAGGAGGAGGAGGAGGTACCCCTGATTTGTTATCCCATTTATACTGTTACAAGGCATGTCAGAGCCAGGGAGATGTTCCTGTCCTTAGGAAGCACAGCCTAGGTGAGGACTGTTGTTGGAATATCCTGTGGATCAGCAGAGAGACAGGAGAGGGTAATGAGTGATAATAGTCCTTGCTCAGTGTTGAAGCTGCCAATTACTGTGCATGTAAAACTTTGGATTTTTTCCAGTGCTGCCCTTTCTTCTGGAAGCTTTAGGGGAGAAACTCATTCTGAGGGAGGTTCTCTGTGAGAAGTGGCTCCCAGCCTGTGTGGAGGAGGGTCTTTGACAGCCCAAGCTTTTCTTTCTCATCTACACAGTCAAAACAACTCCATTAATGTTAATATTTTTTCAATTACCATAACTTCACTGTAAAGTAATTGGCCTCTCATGAGCTGGAAAGCAAATCACCGAATTAGGAAGACTTATTTTTTTAAATTCTTTAATGCTAAAGAAGAAAAAGGTTAAAGACCTAAAAATGCAGCTTCAGTTTTAAATCTTGTAATAAACAACCCACTTAATCAGTGTATGATAATTGACCCTAACTGTGGCTGAGAGAAGGAAACCAGTCATTTTTCAATTGATGAGCTTAGATGGAAATTAATGTCACTTGGTGCAGACACAATGCATAAATAAATCCATGACTGCTTCCCAATGGAAAACACTGACAGACAAATGGATGTCTGTATTCCTTTTGCTCCAGTGGGGTGAGGCAGTAACACACAGCGAGGTGCCCAAGCTCAGAGCATCTGCAGGGGCTTGGCCTTGAGCTTTGGGGGTGTCAGATGCTCCTTCAAAGCTAAACTGGTTGAAGAAATGGGCACGTGGGTCTCAGGTGGAGCTGCAGGAGGGGGAGGCTGGCATTTTGTGTTCCCCCTCCCTGTGCCCCAAAGGAGCAGGAGCAGCCACTGCTGTGATTGAAGGTGCCCTCCAGCCCCCAGACCTGGAGCTTAGCTGGGGACTGGGGGATTGTCAGACTCGTGCACTGGAACCTTCCAGCTTCTCTCCCCACGTGTGAGCAGCTGTCAGCAGAGTGCCAGGGATTGGCTTTCCCACTTGGCTGCTGAGCACTCCCAAGCTCCACAAGGAAACACGTGGAGGTGTTTGACTCAAGGTGTGTCTGCTGTTCCTGCTGTCCCCACTCCTGAGAAGAGCAGGAAAAGAGAGGAGCTGTTGTGTGTGCAGGGATGGCAGGGCTGCAGCTGACACTCTGCATGTGCACAGCATGCTCTGCACTGGCCCCTGAGCCCTGTCCCCCCACGGGAGGTGTCACTGCTCGTGTGTGTCACTAACTGGCCAGGGACAGCACACCCAGCACGTGCTGCAGTTCCTGCTGAGCTGGGGATAGAACCTACCCCGCTGGAAATGCCACCAGGCACTTCCTTCTTCTACCTTGGCCTTTCTAAGGTGGAAGATGAGCCTGAAAATTCTTTTAACATGCAAAATATTACTAATGCTTTCCTCAGAGCCTTTCCAAGAAGGTGAAAGTTGAAGTCAGGATCCAGTGCTAAGGTTGCAAATCCAGTCTCACCTCTGCCCTCCCTGCATAAACATTCATTAATTGCCCAGCCTTGGATCCTTCATTATGTGATTTCTTCTGCAACTTCATACCAGCATCCTGAAAGTATTTTCATTCCCCTGTGCCTATGTTCTCTGTAAAATAGTGTTATTCTAAGTGCTCTCACACAGGCTCTGAATGATCTGCTGACTGCTTAAAAAATAATCACACAATCAAAGGCAAATCTGTCAAGTCTCGATTTTATCTTTCTGTCGGTCTCCAACAAAATGAGTTCCCTGTTAATTGATTTGTAATGGAATTCTCCCCAAGCTCCCTTCAGAGGCCAGGGCAAACTGGGTGCAGCAGCAGGCTGCTCATTTTAGTGAGGCAGGGCTGCTTCACCCCAGGAGCTGGAGGATGTTCAGAGTTCTGTCCTCACACTGAGCTCCTTGCCAGCCTCTTTGGTGCCACTAGTTAATGACAAAAGACTCCAAAAATGCTCTAAATCAGTCCAGACCAAGTGCATACTCTGGGATTACTGTACTCCTGTGGGTATGGAAGAAGAAAAAAGGCTGCTAACTTCTGGTATTTGTCTGTAGAATCAAAAGTACCTCTTACTTGAGGTATCTTTATTTATGTATATCCAAGTTTTAACCCATATAATAATGCTGGCTCGTCTGAGTCAGCTGCTGAGATTCCTCACTCACCTTTATCTTGGCTAAAAACACAAGGTTCAAGGGGTTTTTAGCTTGAGGAAATAGAATTGCTGACTGCTTGGGACATGGAGGTTAAAACCTCTACACCATGTAGAATCTATCAAATAAGAAATGGGTTCATCGTCTTACGTATTTTCTGATTCAGGAAATGTGTTAGAGCAGATCCTGATTGAAGCATTGTTTTAATTCAAACTTGGATCATTTCTCTTCATTATGAGGCTCCTTCCACCAGCCATCCAGTATTCCTGGGTGTCTCCTATCAAGCCAAGAGCCATGCCCAGACTTAAGGATATGTGGAAAAAACCTGACCCTTGAAACCTGATGTAACCAGATTGCTGAAAGGGGAAAAGGCAGAAGCTGCCTGCCCCATATGGAGCATCCCAGAACCCACACAGCCCTTTGAGACGTGCAGTTGGCAAAATAATGCCCAAAGACCCTTGAAGTCTGCAGAGTCACCTTTAAAACAAACCCTGGGCAGGTGATCTGCAGGATCTGTAACTGATGCCCCTTGTTTTATAGGACAGTGAGCATGGATCAAACCTGAGTAGGAAGATGGACAGTCTGGGCAGCAACCATTCCATCCCCAGCATGTCTGTGAGCACAGGCAGCCAGAGCAGCAGTGTGAGCAGCATGCAGGAGGTCCTGGATGAGAGCAGCCCTGAGCTGGTCATGATGCATAGTGACGAGAGCACCATTAATTCCAGCTCCTCCGTTGTTCACAAGAAGGTACGTGTGCCCTGGTGCTCTGTGCTGAGAGCAGGAGCTGCTGCTGGCCTCGCCAGGCTCGACTTCTGTGGGGTTTTTGTCTTCTAAAGCATCTAAAGAACCTCTGCCCATGCAAAGAAGTTGCTGCTGAAAGAGCTGTCAGTGCTTAGGCAGGGTCACCCAGGCTCCCCGCATGCCCAGCCCTGCACGTGCACCCCTTCCTCTGTGCTTGGGACATCCTTGTTCCCTTGGGAATGCCTGTCCTGTGTTCTGTGCTGGTCCTGGCAGCCAAGCTAACCCTCTGCCAGGCACAGTGTGTGATTAAAACCTGCCTGCACTTGGATTTCCCTCGTGAGGAGTGCAGAATTGTGGACCCTTCCCACGAGGTACGTTCGGAGTCAAGCTCCTCTCGATGCTTTCCTGCTCCTTTGCTGCATGCTGTGATCTGATGCCTTTCATTTTCTTAGGGCTGGATATCGAGCTAAGGTTGTCTAGCTGTAAGCCAGCATCTCATCTCCACTGTTTGTCTGACTAAAATAGTTTTGGCTTGGCCTTAGCAGTGTCATTTGCTGGTGGGCAGCGAAATGTAGGTTGGTCATGCTGGTTTCATTTCCAAGGAACTTCAAAGTGTACATTTGCTTTTTGCCAGAGGAGCTAAAACATTGCAGCAGCATGAAAAGTGTGAATTTCGTGTTTGTAAGGTTACAGTAAAGCTTGGTTGTAACTAACTAAATATTTGTAAGCAGTTTTTCCTCCTGAAGTGCAGGGTTTGTGTCATTGAATATTGAGAGCTGTTGAATTTTGGCTTCAACAAGACATGGACTTACATATTTAAAGATAGTGGCAGAGAAGTTGCAGAGGTTTTGGGGTTTGCCTCTTTTCCTAAAAGCATCTTTAGAGAAGATTGTGTATTCAGAAATGTGAAAATAAGGTGTTAGGTACCAAATGCCAGCCCATGGAACTGTCCTGAACGAAGAGCAGCGCCATTGATGGATGTTCTGGGTGGTTATGATTGGAGCTCTTTCCTATTTTGTGTAGGCTTTCAAAAATGTGTGTTAACTTTAATTTCATGCTGTTAAATAGCCATATTTACTTGTGCATTGAAATGGAAGTTTGAGGGGCTGATTTACACACAATTCATGGGTTATTGTGACTGCTCAGAGTTGTTACAGTTGAGAAAAACAAAACTTGAGCTGCTCCCACCACACATAAATGGCATTTGTGAAAGGAGTAAGGTTCCTGCTTGTTTTAAGACTAATATTCTGTTTTATAATGGTTGTATGACACTTGTACAGTACAAATACAGGAGTTGTGATGCTGTGAATTCAGTCCTCCTAGACTTGTGTGTAGATGTCCAGGTGAGCAGGATGCACAAACAGGGCACCACATGGAAGTGTTTTGGTGTCATCACAAGTTGCACACTTGTAACTGAAGTATTGTAAAAGAAATCACCTCTAGATCACTTAACACAGATATTTTAGGGTGATTTTGGGAGAAGAAAGCTCAGGTCTGCACTGATAGTCTTCACAAAACAGTTAATGCTTGACTGCTGCTCCTTGGAGTAGATTCCTACTCCATGGGAAAATGTTCTCTTCTGCTGTATGTAATTCATAAAGCAGATCTGGACTCTCTGTACATATTCCAGTCTGCAAATACATTGTTTTAATTTAGTACACTCCTTTTTAAGTTCTTCATTTCTTTGGGGAATGCAATTTTAAATGGGGAAACTGCTTCACGTGTGTATGGTGTGTGTGTTAATATATGGGAAGAGACTAAAACTGGAGCTGGACACTTCAGGGAGTTTCTATCCACACACACCCCACTTTATATTCAAGGTGAAGTTCCTTGTTCTGCCAGGATTTCAGTTTGTGCTTTAATTGTGTTTCTGGAAACTGTGATGGAGCTGAGTTTTGGATCTCACTCTGGAGCCCCTCACAAACACAACAGAAAGAACCTGGGGTCCAAGTTTAATTTAAGCTCTTGTTTTGCATTTAATCAACCTTTAAAGGCTAGGAAGAAAGTACTGGTGAACACAATCAGCATTTTGTGGGTGTAGGGTCATACATGAGATGGTTTTGACATGGGTGAAGTCAAAAGTGTTGTGTAGAACTGTGGTATTCCACAAATGTGTTAATTAACAACCTCCAGATTGTGGAAAGGATCCAAGATGGCAAAACAGCCTGGAGTGTTGGTATTTTCTATGGCTCAGAGCTCTAAAGCGTCAGAGGCCTTTTGGTGTTTTGGGCCACAGCCCCAGAATGTCCCAAGTGCAGGTAAAATGCAGGATGGGGGAGTCTCTGTGGTGGTGTGAGGTGCAGTTCTCAGCCTGCAGCGCTTCCAGCTGTGTGAGAGCCAGGCTGGGGTGGCCTTGGCCTGGAGGGATCAGGAGCAGCCCATCCCTGAGTGCTGAGAGAAGCCCCAGGCATCTCCACAGAGCACTCCTGGCATCTGTCTGTGACCAGAAACCCTGAGGCAGAGGCTTGGGGAAGAGGCTGATGAGATAAAAGCACTTGTAAACAACTCATTTTCTTTCTGTTTTTTTAACAGCTGCTAGTTGGCTGTAACTTCCAAAAATGTTTTGTGGTCACAGGGTAAGTGAAATGACGTGTTCTGATCTGGTTAATTGTCACTGGCTGTGCTGGTTCATGGCAGCCAGGGTGCTTGGGGTTTGCCTGCATTTGGGATGAATCCCTTGTGGAAAACAGGGACAGCAGAGCTCCATGGTTTTCAACTTGTGCTTAGAATAAAGGTGACTCCCACCTGTCAGAGTACACCTGTTAGGCTGGAAGAAAAATCACTGAACAGGAATAAAATATTAAAAATAAAATAATAATTGAATGTGGAGCTTGTCATGTTATTTAGTTTATAGTTGTGTCCTGAACTCCTGGGAGGAAAAAAAAATGGCAGGAATCCCATCCTTGGGATCAAACCCTGCTCCCTCAGGAGGACACCTCCATCACCAGCATATTCTTGTCACAAATTCAGATGTCTGGCTTGGATGAGGAAGTTTTCCTTGCCCTTCTGCAGGTTCCAGTTTGGTGACCTCCTCCTTGTAGATCTCAGGATGTTCAGTGTAAGAGCTCTGGGTCTCTTCTGAGTGCAGTCAAATAACTCAGCTGCTCCATGCAAGGATCACCTTGTCTATGGATGCACATTCTCACATCCATCTCCTTCCTGGAGTTGTTCAGCAGCACAGGCTGAGAGCTGAAGAGTAAATGACAGCTCTGATACAAACCCAGCTGGACCTGAGAGCCCTGAAAAATGACAAAATGGGGCAGGGAGTTCAACTCCAAATCCATTGTGCTTCAAAGACACATAGCTTTTAAAATCAAATATCAGTTAATTCATCTTAAAAATGAGAATAAAGATTTTTGGTTCCCAGAGTAAGACAATAAAATGAGTACAGGCATCAGCTGGTGCAGCAGAGATGTTTTGTCACCTGCTTTGTTCAGCTGCTGGTAAATGGCAGTGTGGGCACAGGTGGCATCCCAGAAATCTTTCATTGTCCTCAATGAATTTATTATTATTTTATTTCTGCAAAACTGTAATAGTAAGATGTTGTAATCTTTTAATCTAAACAAAAAGCCAGTACAATATTGGGGTTTTTTTTTCAACTGCAGTACTCAGTTGTTGCTGTTGCTTGCTTCAATCGTAAAATCATCAGTGTTTTCTGAAACTTGGGCAGCAAAATCTCAGGGAAATCTTGTGATTAAGATCTGGTTTATAACAAAAAGATGGAAGAGAGGATGTTTGAAGTTGATCATCACAAATTCTCACCCGGTGTCTGTAATAATAAAGGACCTTTGCAATAACTGCTGCAACTTGAGTGACTTCCCAGATCCTCTAAATGAACCTGTGCACATCTCCTGTTGCTGCTACAATGAATTTCAGCATCTGTGGGGAATTCTGTGCATGGAGAGAGCTCTGGGGTGGCTGCTCCACACGAGTTCCAGCCAAGGCAAAGCTGAGGGTGTTGTCCTGTGTGTCAGGAGTTCTGATTCACACCCGGAAAAGATGGTTTTTATCAGATGTAGGGGATATTTAGGTAGTGGCTTGGTTTTGTCTTGAATGTGCTGGCAGTGATGACCCCTCAGGTGCCTTCTGGAATTATGTCAAGCAAGTTGAGGACAGGAAGCCTTGTCTTGAAAGGCTTTTGATGCTTAAACCTCTCTGTCAATTATCGAGGCACTTAATGCAGTGTATTGAGACAAACGATGGCACACTGTTGTTGTCCTTGCTCTTTAAATTCCTAGAGAGCAGGGATTTGCTGCAATTCCATAGAAATCCTTCCTGTGGCTTGGAAATTGCCTTTCCTGTTTGTGGAGGAGACTGGCAGCCCTTCCAGTCATTGAGTCCTGTGTGTGTGTGTGAAGGTTTTATTTGGCATGCACAGCAAAAAAACCCCAGTGGGACAGGGAGTGTTCCTCCTGAGGAGAAGGTGGGGGTGTCCCAGCTTTGGGCTGGGCAGAGTTTGGATGGTAAGGGCCTTTTTTCAGTGAGGAGAAGGATGAAGAGAGAATGTGTGGTAGAGCTGGGATGGGACATGGAGCAAAATGCACTCTGTAGTGGATTTTGACCTCGTGGTTCAACAGAAATTCACTGTGAGATGCTCAGGCAATGCACCAGGAGCAGCCATTCAGATCCAGCTGGAAGCACCACCAGCTCTGCTCAGATAATGCTGTGGAAATAAATTTGGGAGGGGTTTTGTCCTGGCAGTGTCCCAGCCAAATCCCCCCTCCTTTGTTTTGATCAACCTGAAAACTCTTTATGTGGATGATAGAGTCAGGAGAACAAATTATTCCTTCAGCAGGAAGGTGAAGATTGTGGATTGTTGGCCCTGAATTGAAGGATTTTAATGAGTGAGTTGTGAGCTGAGCATGCCCAGAGTTGCATCCTTAAGGTAAATATTGCAAAAAAACCACAGAAAACAGGTGGGAAATGAAGTGTATACAGAAGATACATTACTTTAAAAACAAACCAGGGTTTGAAGCGCAGATTTGGGGTGGGAGGTGCTCTGGCCCAAACTTGATGAGTTTCTGGGGTGCTTTCAGTCAGATTTTACTCACTGAGTACCTTGAGCTGAGGTGCCAATTTTGGGTCTTTGTTTCCCACACGTCTGAAGCTAAAAGTTGGAATGAAAATTTCCTTATCTGTGCCAACAGTTACGACTGCCAGTGCCTCTTAGGAAGTTTTTTGAAGAATAATTTTATTTTAAAATAAAAGAAGCAAAATCCTGTTTTCTGGGTTTGGAGGGAGGTGTTTGCTTTGCCATCAGTCACCTCATCTGAGGAAGGCTGGTGGAGATGTGGCTGCTCTTGGGTTTATTTCTCTTACCAGCTTGTCCCTGGAGCAGTGTAACCTGTTAGATTTGGTAACTCTTCATGCCAAATGTTTTGATTTTTTGATAGTGGGACAGCTTTTCCAAACTAATGTTTTGCCTGTTAAGGTTCCCTGGGTGGGTGCCTGTGTGCTGTAGAATGCTCAGAAATTCGGATTAAGGGATGCCAAGGACAACCACTGAGTTTCTTGTCCCCTTGAAATTGGTCCTTTGGCTTGCTCAGTTGCAAAGGAATTTTCCCATTCCTTGCCCAGCTGAGTTTGAAATGCAGAATGTGGTTAATTCACATTCCTGAAGGGCAATTTAATTCTGCTCTGAGCTTCTCGTGTGCACTGAGGTAACCAGAGATCCCATAAAACAAGGCCAGGGTGACACTCTGCCCTCTAAAAATCCACCTCTTGGATAACACAAAGTAAATCACAGATTAATTTTCCAGCATAAAAAGCAATTGCCACTTAAACTTGTTATTTTAGGTGGCATTTTGGAGCATTCTGAAAAGTCTGAACGCCCATTTTAAAAGTTGGAGTGGTTTTTTTTCGGTGATTTGCAGCTTGTGTGGATTGAATATTTCCCATTCCCCCTCCCATACCAATGTGATGGAGAGAAGGAAGGTGATGCAGGGATTTGGGGGTGTTGCTTAGCAGACCTTGGGTCCCCTGTGCTCTCACAGGTGCTGCTGCAGGCTCTGTGTGTGTGACCAGGGGTGACATTTGTCCTGTCCCCACCTCCATTTCGTGGCTGTAGTGCAGGACTGCTGGCTCCCGTGTGCTGTTGGTTCCTCTGTGGCTCAGCTGGCTGAGTTTGATGCAGATCTTCACTACCGGGTTGGAGATCCATGAGTCACATTAAACTGAGTGATGCTGTTGGACTTTAATTGTTTAATCAGGATCTTCTGGGGATGGCTGTTCTAGAGCCTCAGATGTGCCTTTCTCAGGACACTGGGCAAGTCCAAGAGCTCTGCCTGTCACACCCAAGGTGCACACACTGGAAATCTGAGATCAGCCCAATTTTCAGTGATTTCTCTTGTGGTCTCACTGCCTTTCCTGTCAAACAGTGCCACAAATGCCCAGTATAAGGATGACCAATATAAAATGAAACGGCAGCTTTTTGTGACACTCTGTATTTCTACGGAGGACTGTCCTTTTTAGCAGTTTTGGCTCATTCTGTGTCCCCTGTGTGGGTGTAGAGGAGCAGACTTGGCTCTGTGGTGGCCTTGGGCACTGTGCTCCCTGTGCCAAGGCAAGGCAAAGGTGAGCATGGAGTGGGAACGCTCAAAATCAAGGATAAGGAAAGGTTTTGGGGTTCTAATCAATGTGGGTTTGGCTCTTCATATCAGCATTTCTGCACCTAAATGGCTTTTGCCTGAGCTTATTTCCAGAATCCTGTTGGAAAGGGCTGAGTGTGTGGGTTTGGGTGAGAAGCTGCTGGAAATGGAGGCCAGCAGAGGGGAAAGGCAGTGAGGTGGGGATGACAGCAGTATCCTGATGGAGACACCATCCCATGGGGGCTGCTTTCTCACTCTGGGGCTCTCTGACCTTCCTGGTGCCTGCTGGGGCACGGCAGGGTGGCAGAGCTGCTCCTGCCCATGGGGGCAGCTCATCCCTGCAAGGGCTTTCCAGGCACTGGCAGCCTTCATTTTGCACCCCTGAGAACTAGAAACTTGATTTAATTCAGGAAGAATCTGGGTCTTCCTGTGAGGTTTTAGGAGCTGGAGGTTGAGGATGGGAGTGGTGGCACTGTGGTGGGTGCCAGCGTGGCCCTGCAGTGCCAACGCTGCCGGGCAGGAGCGGGGCGTGCCGGGTGTCCCAAGGCTGCTCCATCCCCAAGGTGCAGCCTGCAGGTGTGCTGGCTTTTGGCAGTCACCGTTCCAGTTGGGGAAAATCGTGGTGGCGTGGTTTTTTGCTGGCCTTTCTGAGGAGGGTTCCTCTTGGAGCTTTGTTCCACTCCCAAATTTGCCCGCGCCGTTCGGGAAAGGCAAAGCCGCTCCCGGCAAAGCCTTGCCAAGGGAGCAGGAGGGGAAGCTGCACCAGGAACCATTCCTGCTAAAACCTGGGAGCTGTTGCTTTAAAAAGGAAAAAAAAAAAAAAAAAAAAAAAAAAAATCCTTTGTGGGCTGTGGAGAGAAAGTGCTAGAACTGTGCAGGATCATGACTGGAAAGCAGGATCCCTGAGTGGTCACGGAGGCTTTCCCGGTCCTCTCCAGCCTGCCGTGGATTTAGCCAGGATGCTCGTCCCCCACAGCAGATAGCAAACGAGGGACAAAGCAACCCTATCGAGGACACGGGGCTCGGCAAAGGGAATGAGGCAGGATGTTGCCGTGGTGTTAAAAGGGAACAGCCTCTCCGTGCCTAGACATGGGAATCACGTTTTCACCAGGATCGCTGGCTTGCAGTGCTTGAACCCGACCTTCCCGAGGACTCCGATCGCCCTGCTCCGCTTCCCGCTCCCGGCTCGCTGCTTTTTTCTGCCACAGATGTAATACTGGAGGTTTAAAAAAAAAAAAAAAAAAAAGAGAGAAGAGATTTAAAAAAAAAAAAAAAAAAAAGCAAGCCGATCCAGGGATTCGGAGGCATCCCGCTAGCGATCAGCTGACGCGCCGAGCCGAGCTGCAATGTGTTGCTTATTCATTTTGTACGGTGGGAGCTGCCGGGGCTAAGCAGAGAGCTGAACTATGCCTCTCCTACAGCCGCGCTTGTGCAGACAGAGGGGTGAGAGAGAGGCAGCCGCCGCGGGAAGAGCACAGCCGGACTTTCTCCTTGTTTTTATCCATTTCTGCAGGATCATGTATTTATAAGGGATGAGGTGGGCCACAGGGATCGCAGGCCTGAGGTGCGGCCTACCCAGTCAGTGCAGAATCAGGCCCTCCACTACCGGAACCGAGAGCGCTTTGCCACAATCAAATCAGCATCTTTGGTAAGAGCCCCCATCCCACCCCACCCCATCCCACCCCACTCCGCGGCCCCTCGCTGCCATCCCTCCGTGCTGTTGGTGCTGTTGGCATAGCAACTGGATATTGCACTGAAAGGGATTTTGTCTGTGTGTGTGTGTGAGAGAGAGAGAGATGTAAATGTGAAATGTGTTTAATTTCTCTGTGCATTTCCAGCGTGAGATCACCCACCTTCCTGGGTGAAGTTAATATCGTTTTCATTTCCCCCCCCCCACCTCCCCTCCATTTCCCACCTGTCCCTTTTGTTAATATATTTATCTGCATGTGCATAAAGTGTGTGTGTGGGGTGTGTGAAAGCTGCTGGAACGCCGTGGAGATGCAGATGCAGATGGGTTTTGGGAACAATAAGATCGCTGCTGCCCGCCCTGAGCCGCTGCCTGTGGTTCTTTTTTTTTTTTTTTTCTTTTTTTTTTTCTCATTCATTCATTTATTTCAAGCAACTGTACCGTGACTGCATTTTCCAGCCTGATCCCTTGGAAGGATTGCTGGGCTGCGATAAGGGAGGGAGGCAGAGAGGGCTTACAGCGGGCTGTGGGCTTACAAAGGGGAGGGGGATGGGATGAATCCATCAAGATTTGTACTATTGCAAATGTGATTGCTGTGGATGCCTTTGTAGTAGGGAAAGGGGTGTGTGCCGGAAGAGTTAGTTGTGTGCCGCCTCCCCCACCCCGCATCCACCCGGGCTTGGGAGCAGCCTTTTCCAAGGGAAAGCGGTGAAAAATGGCCCTTCAGAGGGAAAATGAATGTCCTGTTAAATATTTCAGCCCGCTGGTATTAGAGGTCAGATGGACGGGGAGCGTTAGAAAGTCCCCACGGCTTGGCCATGGCACTTGCTCGGTGCTATGACATCATCCTGGACCAACCCCGAAATTACACCAGCGAGCCCTCCCCTTCCCGCTCTCTCCTGCCTCTCCTCCATGGGGGTTCTCCTTCCAGACCACCATTTCTGGATCCCCACAATCGCTTCCCACTCCTGCATGCACAAGGCACCATCTCTGTGTGTGTGTGTGTGTGTGACCACAGCTAAAGGTTGTGACTGGAGGGAAGCAGCAGCAGTGCCAGCAGCCCACATTTTTCTGTGTGATCGTTGCTGCTGCTGCTGGTAAAATCTAAAATGATGCTGTGGCATTCAGGCTTCTGCCCAGATGCTTCCTGGGAGCAGCTGAATCCCATCTTTTGCAGGTGTATTTCTGGGTGCCCATACCCTGAGTGCCCCCCAGGCTGGTGTCCCCTGCTCCCCCCAGTTTAAAGAGTGACCTAGAAATGTGTGTATTAGAGGAGTCCATGCAGGACACCTGACAGGGGCAGGATCCCTGCTCTCCTGGAGACCCCGTGCCCTGGGAATTTTTCCTTTTTGTGTGTGTGTGTGTGTGTGTGTATTTGCACCCAATGTAGTGCCAGCTCTTCCACTGCCTGCACTGAGCAGATAAAAGCAGGACCCAGTTAGGTTGACTGGAGGGAAGAAATGATGAATGACTCATGTATCATACCCCAGACATACAATTTCATTGATAAATTGATATGTGTGATGAATATATTCATGTTCTTTTACTCCCTGTGCAAAGCTGCTGCACCTTGTGCCCTGCCTTCAGCAGCAGAGCCCAAACTCCTGTCTGCCTTGGAAATGTCACCCCTGGGCTGCTTGGGTGGCTTGAAGGCACTGCATGGCCAGGCCCCCTTTGGGAGCTAATGGGAGTATGGGCTGTGAGGTGTTCCCAGATCCCTGAGCTCTGGGAGACACAGCTGATATCCCAAGGTCACTCCTGAATCTCCTGTGGGGCTGGGATTGTGTCTGCCTTAATTCCTCACTCACTTGGATTTGCTCAATCTCTCTGCTTCAGTGACCAAGTGATGATGAAGATAAAATTAATTTTGGGGTGGGGTAAATGGAAAGCTTTTTGGAGAGCTTCTCTCTTAGGGTTTTCTGTGGAGCATGCTCTGTTGTCCTCATCATAGACACTCAAATCCCCTTCCCAGGGGGAAGGGAGAGGGAAGTTCCCAACACAACACCTGGCCACTCCAGGAGCTGTTGGTGTGTCCTTGCTTCTGAGGTGATGTTGTGGGGCAGAAGTGTCCCTGTGTTTGCCACAGAAATATTTCATTGTGATGATCTCTCCCTTTAGTAATCTTCCATTGCCACCTCTTCATGTTCCAAAATGGAAATCTAGGGAGGAAAAAATAAAAGTTGAAGCCCTTTGCACAGAATCTGGGTGTTAGTGCTTGTGTTGGAGCACTTTTTATCACTGTCACCATTCAGTGCCTGGATGATGTCAGTGGGGAGAGGTGCTGAGTGCTGCTGCTCCTCTGGCCCAGGGAGAACTTCTGCTTCCCTGTCCAATATTCATGGGGAGGGCAAGGTCAGGCATGGAGCTGATAGAGGGAGAAAGATCTGAACATGCCTGGAATTTGTAGTAGGAACCCAGAAATTCAGGCTTTATTCATCTCTCTGTTAATTTAATGGTAGCTGGAAAGGTTTTTTCTGTATGAGTGTGTGCTCAGGATCCCACAGTGGTTGAAAACAAGCAAACCAGCAAGCTCTGATGGTTCCCTCCATGCTGGCTGCTGCCCGTTTCTCAGCAGCTGGGAACGTCTTCCCAGGCACAGAAAGGTTGAGCAGTTGGGAGCATCAGGTGGCCTGTGTTGCAGAGAATCAAAAATGGGAGTTCTGACCCCAAATTCAATAATATGGGATGACATTTGGGTGTAAAAACTTCCTTTTATGGGATTTGCTGAAAATCACCCCTGACCATGAGAGCAGGGCAGTGTTTTTAGAAGAAAAGCACCAAGTCTGGGGCTGGTCACTCCACAGCTGTTCCTGCTGGTGCAGTCCAGGATCTGGGGCCCTCAAGTCCTTGCTGTTCCCCCATAGATCAGGATATTGCAGATGGAGGTGAGACTGGCATTCCTGAAAGTAATCCAATGTACAAGCTGGATCTCTTCCCAAACACAAGCTGAAGCAGTTTCAGGGAGTGCAGAGGTCACAGGGGAACTTAGATTAGACAGCTGAACACTCCAGGTGACCCAGGGATTTTTAAGAGTGATCCCCTTGCCCTTTTACTCTGCAAAAGCATCATGTGAATATGAAGGAAACTGGACAGACTTCCAGAGAAAATAGTCAAATGAAGTATCCACAAAGAAACAGGCTGTGGATATCCCTTTGGCGTCTTGCAGTAGTGCTTTAATATTGCTCAGATTAAAGAAAACAATGAAAATGAGCAACTGTGGGTAAGAGAGATGAAGGAGCTTAACTTTGCTCATAATTCACTCAGCAATTTTAGTAGTAATTATTTTTTTCCTGGACCACCTTTCTCTTTAATCAGTTTTGTGTGGTACCAGTAACCATCACTCACCTGGAGCAGTGGTGGGAAACACCCTGCATGTTTCTGCTGTTGGAGTAAAAGTTGCCATCTGAAATGGAGACCAGGCACCTCCATCTCCATATGATTTTGCAGATGATCAGTGATCCATAAATTCAAAGTTACAACCAGAAATTTCTTGAAGCTCAGCAAGCTGTTGTTTGAGAAGCAGGGCAGAGGTTCTGCATGTTGATGAGACTTCACCTCTCCACGTTTTCAAGGGAAAGCTGTTTTTTGAATCTCTTCAGAGATGCATTGATCTGCACTTCTGGGTGTCTTTCAAGCTTGACCCCTCAGGTCCCCCCTGCCTCATGCATCTCCTCAACAGCTGCTTTTACAGTTTTCAAAGGCAATGATCAAGTAGTTAAAACTTCGTAGAATCCCAGAATGGGTTGGGTTGGAAAGGATCTTAAAGCTTATCTCACTCCACCCCCTCCCATGGGTAGGGACTCATTCCACTGTCCCAGGTTGTTCCAAGCCCTAATGTCCAACCTGGCCTTGGACACTTCCAGGGCATCTTCTCTGGGCACCCTGTGCCTCCCCACCCTCATTGGAAAGGATTCCTGCCTCAGATCTGTGATATCTCATTTCATAAGAAGATCAGACAGTGAGGACTCTATCAAAGGCCTTGGTGTTCTCTTTGAAATCCAAATGCCAGCAAAAGAACGATGTGATCCCATCCAGGCCCTGCAGAGCCAAGTGTCTGTGTCCATGTGAGCAGGATTCCCTGGATGTGGCAGGAAAATGGCACCAGGGCAGCCTGACTGCACAACCTCCACATGGAGCTCTTCCCTTGCTCCCTCTTCTGCTGAAGCATTGATGCTGTATTCCAGAAGGTTGAGTTTCTCCTATGGACTCATCTGGCTGCTGCCTTTGTAGACCTTTCCTCTGAAATTTTGGACTTGTTCTTTCTCATCTCATCTCCTCTTGCTGGGAGAAGCAGCTGGCAGGGTCTTGCTCAGAGCTCTGCTTCCTCCAGCACAGAGGAGCTCAGAGTATTTTGGTTATTGAGAATTCCTGTCCTTTAGGGGAGCGTTCAGTATCTTGGATAAACAGTGTGGAAAAGGGAACTCTAAACAGCTGCTGGTTTGGAGGAGAAGTTGTGAGCTCAACTTCCTTACATAAAGCAAAAACCTTGGAGGGGTGAAAGAAAGTTTGGATTTTATGGCAAGTGAGCTGCCTGTGGGAGTAGGTTGGAAAAGACATCTCTGTTCTCGGTTCTGTGTGTGCCAAAGATGCAGAGAGATAAGAAACTGAGAAAATGTCATACCTTAATAAAAGCTGTTCTGGTTTATACAGGTTTTTGGTCCTCCTGATGCCCTGATTGATTGATTGTTGTGTGTGTAGGGAGAGCTCCAGGAAACTGCAGCTTTCTGGTGTGAAGGAGCCTGACATTTCCTGGTTATATGGAGAACAGATTTTGTAGTTGTCACCTTTTCCCTCATGATGATCCATGGGAATATGCTTGTGGACTTCTTCCAGTGACAGGACCCAGGGAAGGGCTGGAGCTGTGTCAGAGGAGGTTGAGGTTGGATATCAGGGAAAGGTTTTTCCCCCAGAGGGTGCTGGGCACTGCCCAGGCTCCCCAGGGAATGGGCACGGCCCCGAGGCTGCCAGAGCTCCAGGAGTGTTTGGACACTGCTCCCAGGGTGGGATTGTTGGGTGTCTGGGCAGGGACAGGGGTTGGACTCAATGATCTTTGTAGGGCTCCTCCCACTCAGGATATTCTAAATAGTACATGGAGTTCCAAGTGTCTTTGTCCAAGAACACCAGAAAGGTGATTACTGGAACATCCCCCAATTTTCTCGTTAAGATGGTTGCTGGAGCTGCTCATGCATTAGGGGTTTAATCTTTAAAACCATAATCCTTTACTCATTCATGGTCTGAAGGACTCCTCTGGTGCTGAACTGGGAATGTTCAGTCACTGATGTTCATTTCTTCACATTCTCCCATCCCTGAGATCACCACGTGCAGGCTTTGCCTTCGAAGGCCATCCTGAAGAGTGTTGGACTCGTCTGGAGTGATCGTGATAAATGAAGTCTTTATCATGAGCTTGCTGAACACAGACATTGAATCCACGAGATGTCCACCAACTCTGCTGCTCTCCTCTCTCATCTTGAGCATGAGACGCTGCCTTTGTTTTCTTCTGACTTTTTAATGTCTCATCTTCTGCTGTGACTGGAAGGCTTTATCAGCTAGGCTTGTAATTAGCAATTGCATCCTATTGTTAGGGATAAATATCCCAGATTTCATGGGAAATCTTTCCAGGATGGAATTCTTGTCATGATAAAGCTGAGCAAAATTGGAAATGGGGCGCAGAGGAGCAGGGAGAAAAACAAGGATAAAAGTTAATGAGTTTTGCTGTAAATAAAACAAGTGCACATTCTACATCTCATTAGAGATCAGACCAAAGGAGACTGGCAAAGTTGCTGGAGGATCCTTAGATCCATTTTTTCTTAGGCTCTTGCTGTTTGCTTTGTTCTGCCAACGTCTGGGAACGGCGTGTGCCGTGCAGAACATCCCATTGCTCACAAAAGGGCTGAGCCCCAAAAATAGCACATCCAGGAAGATTTGTACTGCTGGTGGCTCCCACATCTCCATTTCTCTCCTAGTGCCTTACCAAGGCTGTTCTCTCCCAGCTGGGTGTCACTGAACGTTGGCAGTGGCGTGTGTGAAGTGTTGGGGGTCTGCCTGTCTTACCTGGCATCTGTCTCTTATCGTTAATTTGGATTCTCAGAGGAATTTTCTTCACCTGGAAGCTTCTGGCAATGATCTTATTCTTGCTGAACTTGACTGAAATTTGCAAGTTCCAAAGAACACTTCCCAATTTCTTCCAAGTGTGGCTGTCTTTGATATACTTGGAAAAACCAAGAGCTTTTTGAGCTGTAGCAGAACACAGGGCTCACACAGTGCTTGTGTTTCTGTGGTCATTCCTACAATCCCACATTCTCCTGGTGGCTGCCTTAGATCTGTCTGGGTCTCAAGCATTTACAGGCTGCTCTGTTGCACCAGCTGCTGAGGTGTGTGTGTGTTTAATCCAGCCAGCTCCAAAATGACATCCTGAAATGTCTTGTGGGAAGGATTTGTACATTGTCACCTCGTGGTGGATGCTCAGCCTCACTGAAGCGATGAACCTGAGTCTGGCAGTGCTGTGCTCAGGCTGGTGCTTGGGTTCCTTTGCAGTTTTTGGGAGGCTTTTCCTAAGTTCCTCTTCACACTCCTCCCAACCAAGACAGGTGGCACTTGCTGCCTGCCTTTGGTGACCTCAGTCAGGGTGTGAATCTGTTGATTTTGGAGCTCTGACTTGGCCATGGCTTCCAGTCACCTCCCAGCCCTGGAGCACTGGGATGGCTGCTCCCCAAAGCAGCTGCTCTTCTGTTGAACCTGAACCTTCCCAGCTCTGTAGGTGCATCCCATCCTACGTCTGAACTTCAGAAATCTCCATAAAGCTGCCTTCAAAGGACAGCAGTGCTGTAGTAGAGGCCAGTTTTTTGGGTTGCTGTGAAGGAATCCATCAGGGGGGCTGGGCTCTTGCAGGCTGCAGGAGGGACTCTTGGTTCATAAAGCTTCAGTGATCACCTTCAAAGGACTTCAGTGTGAAAGCAGAGGTCCCCTTGCACAGAATCAGGGGCTGCAGTTCCACCAAGCTTTTGATTCTCATATAAATGATCAGCAGAGCTTCGTAAGTGAAGTTCCTGAGACTGTCTTGAAAAAAATAAAAATCAGTCTTGGACACTTTTCTTCTTTTGAAATGGAAGCATCACCATTTGCATTTTCTTCTGAACGTTTTTGGCACAGCTTGTTGGTTGTTTTTTTTTTTCCTTCCTTTCACATAGATACACTTGGGCATGGAAATGAATGTGGAACTTGTGAGTTTGTTTCAGCTGAGCAGGGTTTAAAATCTGCTTAGACCATCTGATCAATCTTGTTAAGAGCACACAGTTCCAGAACAGCATTCCCTTGTTAGAAAACTTTCAATTCTGGGAAGGAATGAGCTCAGTCTGCCATCATCTTGAATTTTAAGGGGAAATTTTGGAGGAGGCTCCTCGTAGCAGAAAATAGATGTTGAGGGATTGAATTGGCATGGGGGTGACTTGAGGAGGAAGGAAAGAACAGGTGGGTTGGAGGGGTTCTGGGTGCATTTGGGGAGTCCATGTCACCCTCAGGATCTGAATAAGGTTGTCCCCTCTGTCTGAAGAGCATTGTCCATCAGCCACCTTTGTTTCCACATCTCCTCCAGCGTGTCCTGGAGTGATGAGTAACCAGCCCCTTCCTGTATTTGTAACACGGCATCTTCTGCTGTGCTACTGAAAACACATGAAAGTCTCAGGAAAAGATGGGGCTAAAAGTGAGGAGAGAGAAACCTTGTGGCTTTGTGAAATGAAACAGCAGCACCTCCAAAACCCGCAGCAATTGATTCCTGAGAGCGCAGCCGAGCAGGGCCTGGGTCCCATGAGCAGCCAGCGTGGAGCCAGCTGCTGTGGGAAGCCAGGCCATGGAGCACCTGTTGCTCTGTTGCTGCCCCCAGGTTACAAGACAGATCCATGAGCATGAGCAGGAGAACGAGCTGCGGGAACAGATGTCAGGATATAAGCGGATGCGGCGCCAGCACCAGAAGCAGCTGATCGCCCTGGAGAACAAGTTGAAGGCCGAGATGGACGAGCACCGCCTCAAGCTGCAGAAGGAGGTGGAGACACACGCCAACAACTCGTCCATTGAGCTGGAGAAGCTGGCCAAGAAGCAAGTGGCTGTGATGGAGAAGGAGGTGAGTGCAGGGAGCTGAGGGACAGGAGAATCCAGGGCTCTGAGGGTGGTCTGAGGGGCGCCTTTGGTGAAGCAGCCTCAGGTCACCTTCCTGGCTGATGGGCGCTCCCTCGGCACCCACCAGTGCCACAGCTGGATAAAAGGGGCTGTGGGGACCTTGGTGGGAGCTTTGCCTCACAGCTGAGGGGGTGACAAAGCTGTCACTCAGCCTAAAAATCACCACGTTAATCCACGTAATAAACTGGTGGTGGTTGTGCCCTCTGGGGTGGTTTTGGTGGGGAGGTGAGAAGCACAAGGAAGCTCTCAGAGTGATGTGAGCATTTTCTGTGCAAGCAGCTTTCCTGTGGCTGAGTGCTCACAGCTTTGTCCAGCACAGTCACCAAAATGACTGACCAAAAATCACAGCACTGATTTGTGTTGGATTCTGCACCTGCTCACTCACCTTTTTTTTTTTTTATTGTTATTTTTTTCCCCTCTCTGTACATTGCAGGCAAAGGCAGCTGCAGCAGATGAAAAGAAATTCCAGCAACAGATTTTGGCTCAGCAAAAGAAAGACCTGGCGACCTTTTTAGAAAGTCAGAAGAAACAATACAAGCTTTGCAAGGAAAAGATTAAAGAGGTAAGAAACCCTCATTTTGGGGGCTGAAGGGGTGTGGACTGAACGTGAACCAGTCTTTCATTCTGATAAACCTGGGCCAGCCCAGGGGTTTAAGGGATACTGTCAGGCTTGGAAGCAAATTTGGATTCTCAGCAAGTAAATTTTCAGGAACTGGGAGCATCTGGCAGCATTTCCAGAACAATTTGTGAGGGTGGCTACAGGTGCCTTCACAATTTGCTGTAGAGCAGAATCTTTGAAACCAAGGGTGATGAGGGAAAATGGGACTTCATAGAGAGTTCTTCTTCCCCTTTCTCCTCATCTGTTTTTTTTTCCAAGTAATCAGAGCAGCCATTCAATGTCCCTTGACTAAAAGCCCTGTGATCACTTACATAAATCTGGAAGTAACTTCATATGTAGCTGATCTGTGCCAAAATGCATTTCTTAAGTGGTGTCTCCACCACATTGCAAAAATAATTTGCTGTTAAGAAGGTAAAGGTGAGGAAATGATTATCAAGGAGCTCAGTGGCCACTTTTGCTCCTCCTGTTGGTGTGGGTCCTGGTACAGCTGTAGGGGCAGCAGGGCTGAGCATGGCCAGGTGATGGGTCTGGTTCTGTTGGTTTTGGGGTCCTTTCATGAGCTGAAAGGCAGAGGAGGAGCCAGGAAGGTCCCTGTGGTGCTAAGGGAAGCCTTGTTCTGACCGTGCAGGAAATGAATGAGGACCACAGCACGCCCAAGAAGGAGAAGCAAGAAAGGATATCCAAACACAAAGAGAACCTGCAGCACACACAGGCTGAAGAGGAGGCCCAGCTTCTCAGCCAGCAGAGACTCTACTACGACAAAAACTGCCGTTTCTTCAAGAGAAAAACGATGATCAAGAGGCACGAGATGGAGCAGCAGAACATTCGGGAAGTATGGCACTCCTCACTTCTCTGCCAGCATTTCTTTAACTGCCTTAGCTTCATGTCTTGCCTGAAGTTAGGTCTTTATGTTTCTAGTTGTGAAATAGAACTGAGACAAATGTAAGAAAAAAGGTTTTGGGAAATGATTTCCCATGGAGCTGTGGCTGTTTTGGTCAGTTGAGGGATGGCAGCGTTGGCTGCAGACAGGAACACCCTGTGGGGCACCCCCTCTGGGCCTGATGCCTCATCCCAGCTCCTGAGTGTTGGGTTTGGGGGTCCTGCCCCAGTTTGGGCTGTGGTGAGGGCCAGGGAGAGCTGTGGGATGGAGATGTTGGCTGTCAAGGAGCAGCTTTGCACATCCTGCTTCCCCTCGTTGGATTTTGCCCCTTGCCTCGGGGCTGCCTGTGGTCAAACACCACTTTGGAGACAGAGTTTCCACTTGGAGATGTTCCTGTGGCCATCACTGGAGTATCTGAGTTCTTCATTGATGTTATTTTTGGGCAAAGACTATCAGATGAGAGGGTGTTTTAGTGAAAACTGAGTGAGGAGTGGTCAAAAATTTCCAATTGTATTTGGCCTTCTACCCTCAGGTTTTCCAGTAGATTTTGTACTTGTTCAGAGCTTTGGTGTCCTTGAGTCCTGATGTGCCTGGGGCTGCTCAGCTGAGATCCAGATATCTCAACCCAGGCACCCTGAAAACAACTGACTCCAAAAAATCAGATTTGAGCACTCTTTTCACAGCATGTCAGCTCTGTGGCAGGGATGAGAACAGAGATCAGTTACCCAGCGTGGCATTTAACCAGGAACACACCTCTGACCTCCTGCATTTAAGCTCTTTTGAGAATCCTAATTTTCAGAATGATCTGAGTTTTTGTTTCCTGAAAATTACATCCCTACCAGTCCAAATGTTCCAGTACTAACTCCTTGGATCACCTGAAGGAAATAACACTTCCAAAATGTGTTTTCCATGATATTTGAACTAACCACAGATGTTGTTTTTGTGCAAGTGGGAAAGTGTTGGAGGGAAGTGGAGTGACTGTGTGTGTTTATGCTGTGTGAACTGAAATCATGTGTAGGATGGGCTGTGGAGAGGCTGGTGAGCTATCCTGGGATAAAGGCACGTGTGCCCCACCTGCCTGGTCAGTGCTCCCCTGCCTTTGTGCCAGTGGGCAGTCAGTTTTGCACACCAGTACATGTAATTTTTAATCTTGGCTGTCAGGGGTCGGGTTTTGCTCAAATGCAAACACGTGCTACCCCCTTAGGGCCAAGAGGGCAGAGAGAAGCCCTGGCCCTTTTTCCTTCCCCATCCTCTCAGCTCAAACCTGTCCCAGGTGTAGCAGCCACAGAGGCTGAAGTTTGAGAGCTACAACAGGATTGCCACGTGTGAGCAGCAGCTCAGGATAATTACTTTTTTTTGCTTCTCCTGCAGAAAGTCGTTAGGCTGAGGCAGGGCTGGGCTCTCCCCTTGCTGGGCACGGTGTGGGGTGGGGCAGCCCTGCTGTGCCTGAGGCTGTAACCTGAGCCTGGATCTGGGATGCACCAGCTCTGGAGTCAGCTCCGTGCTGCTCTGGATGTGGCTGACATCTTGAGGCACAAATATTTGCAGTAATCGGGGAAGGAGATGGTGTCTTCCCCTTCCTGGGCTTGTAGCTCGGGGAGGGTTGTCCCAGACTGTGGACAGCCTGTGCAGGAGCTCCTGGTGAACACTGCAAAACCCTCGGAGCCCCGGGCTCCAGCCTCATTTTAAAAACTTGCTGCACCTTGGGCCAAATCCCACCTGGACAATTCACGTTCTCACCTGAGGTGGTGTTAGTGCCATTGACCTCTGCTTTGGCCACTCCAGTGCAGGTGATGGGGAAGGGAGCTCATTCCCAGTGCCTGCCAGGGGCACGGGGGAATTTAAACCAAGCAAGAGCCCCCGATTCTGTGGGTCACCCTGAGCACCCTGGGATGGATTCATGGAAAGCTGCTGCGAGTTCCAGCAGGCACAGAGGGCTTGTGTGGGGTCCTGGTGCCACCTGCTGGGGACTCCTGGGGCCATCCCAGAGCTGCCAGAGGAGCAGGGGACGCATGGATGGATGGATGCATGGATGGATGGATGGATGGTCACTAGGTGGTCACTCCTAGCTGTCCCCACGCTGCTGCTGTGTTTGTGTTTCCCCGTGGCCCGTGCAGTCCCTGGAGCTGTGCAGGGCAGTGAGCAGCAGCCTCGGGCTGTGAGCTGAGCCCTGCGGGCAGGGATTCCCCGCTGAGCCGCGTGTGTGTGCGCAGGAGCTGAACAAGAAGCGGACGCAGAAGGAGATGGAGCACGCGATGCTGATCCGGCACGACGAGTCCACGCGGGAGCTGGAGTACCGGCAGCTGCACACGCTGCAGAAGCTGCGCATGGACCTCATCCGCCTGCAGCACCAGACTGAGCTCGAGAACCAGCTGGAGTACAACAAGCGGCGCGAGCGGGAGCTGCACAGGAAGCATTTCATGGAGCTCCGGCAGCAACCAAAGAACCTGAAGGTGCTGCAAGCTTCCCTTCCTCCTCCTCCTCCTCCTCCTCCTCCTCCTCCAGCCTCTGTCCTGTCCGTGCCTCCTCCGTGCAGCACCTGTGCTGTAGGATCACTGCTCTCCACACCCTTGCATCCCCCCCTTGCACAGAGCAGCTCTGGGTAAGGGAAGCTGTGGGCTGGGATAGGCCAGAGCTCACAGAGGGTTTTTTAAGTGCTGTGCTCATTGAGGCTGTTGGGTAAAATGGTCCAGTCCGAAGCAAAGTGTTGCAGAACTTGTTGCAGGCCCTCGCTGGTGTCAGTTTGGAATGATGAGGGGTTGGGTGGTGCTTTCAGAGTGCAGAGAGAAGACAGAGCACAGGGGTGTGCTGAGCTCTGTGCACACCCCAGTGTGCTTACAGACCCCTGAGCTGCTCCGTGGGAGAGGCCTGTTCCTCCTCCCACTGTCACAGAATCACAGAATATCCTGGATCCCACAGAGATCATCCAGTCCAGCTCCTGGCCCTGCCCAGACACCCCAGCAGTCCCACCCTGTCCCTGGGAGCGGTGTCCAAACACTCCTGGAGCTCTGGCAGCCTCGGGGCTGTGCCCATTGCCTGGGGAGCCTGGGCAGTGCCCAGCACCCTCTGGGGGAAGAACCTTCTCCTGATCTCCAGCCTGACCCTGCCTGGCCCAGCTCCAGCTGTTCCTGGGTTCTGTCACTGGTCACAGAGAGAAGGCACATTGCTGTCACTCTGTCACACCCTTGCTAGTTCTCAGCTCTGCAGCCTCCACAGAGTGCAAGGTTGAGGTGGGAAGGAAATGGAAGGGAATGATGCTGTGAGAAAGCAGATACATTTTGGGAAGCAGGTGATGGGCTGGGTGATCTGCAGGAAGCAGGGGCAGAGGATGGGAGTGCCCTGGGCTGAGGAGGGCTGAGTGGGTCCTGTTCCTGGCCAGGCTTCAGCAGGGCCTGAGCTGCTGCTGCTGGTCAATCCCTGTAGGGAGCACAGGGAGCTGTGGTTCCCACCTCCCCACCCATGTGGAGGCACCACACTCTCCATTCCCAAAGCCCTTCGCGCTCTTCACGGCGTTCCTTCCTTGGCAGGCTATGGAAATGCAGATCAAAAAGCAGTTCCAGGACACATGCAAAGTGCAAACTAAGCAGTACAAAGCACTGAAGAATCACCAGCTGGAAGTAACTCCAAAGAGTGAGCACAAGACAATTCTGAAGAGCCTGAAGGACGAGCAGACGCGGAAGCTCGCCATCCTGGCCGAGCAGTACGAGCAGAGCATCAATGAGATGATGGCCTCGCAGGCGGTACGTGCAGGGGGCTCGGGGGGCTCTGGGACTTCTCCAGCCACTGAAGTATAAAAACTATTTAAATAACACATCAGGTGGCACTTTCCCCCTTGGAGTAAGTGTCCTGCAGAACATGTGTCCTTTCCCTGCTCCCCTCGCCTGCTGGGGTTTAGGGTTGGATCTTCTGAGGCTCTGTCTCAGTGTGAGCAGAGAAGCTGCAGTTCCTGAAGCCCTTCCTGCTTTCCCCCTCTGCCACCAACACCCGTGGCTTTGGGAGGAAAGAGTGGAGTGTGACTGTGTTGGAGCAGAGGAATTCCCAGCGGGGGTTTGAGTGTTGTTTCCCGATGCTCTCGCAGCTCCGGCTGGACGAGGCCCAGGAAGCAGAATGCCAAGCCCTGAGACTGCAACTCCAGCAGGAGATGGAGCTGCTCAACGCGTACCAGAGCAAAATTAAGATGCAGACAGAAGCACAGCACGAAAGGGAACTCCAGAAGCTGGAGCAACGGGTGTCGCTGCGCAGGGCACACCTGGAACAGAAGGTACGTGCCAGAGGAGGGGATTTTGGGGACACGGGGCGGGGTGGAGCCGCGCTGGGTGGAGCCGCGCTTGGGTGGAGCCGAGCTGACTGTGCTCGTTGCAGATCGAAGAGGAGCTCGCCGCCCTCCAGAAGGAACGCAGCGAGAGGATCAAGTTTCTGCTGGAAAGGCAGGAGCGGGAGATCGAGACGTTTGACATGGAGAGCCTGCGGATGGGCTTCGGGAATTTGGTCACATTAGAATATCCCAAGGAGGACTATAGATGAGGTTCAATTTCTTTGCCATTTAAAACAAACAAAAAACCACAAAAAGCAAACAAAGTAAGGATGAAACTTGCAAACCCAACATTCCCCATGTTGACGGGCGTGCTCTCTCTCTTTCTGTCTCTCTTACTGACATCGTGTCGGACCAGTGCCTGTATATTCTTACTCCATCAGGGGCCCCTTTCCCCCGTCACGTCCCGGTGCAGGACAGCTCCTGGCAGTCTTTTCCATAGTATGTCACAGTATTGATGTCTCTGTGCAATGATTAAAAAAAAATGTTTCAGTGAAAACTTTGGAGACAATTTTAATGGAGAAAAAAAAAAAAGTTTAAAAAAAAAAAAAGAAAAAAAAAAAAGAAACCACCAAGTGGATGTATGTTGCTTTTGAGCAATCACTCATTTTACCACCAATCGATGAAAGTACAAGCAAAAAAAATATTAATAATTAAAAGATATCAAGGTATCTACGATCCCAGGGGGAGAGAGACTGAATCCGCAGCCTTACCTTAACTAGCTGCTGCATAATTTTATTTTATTTTTATTTTTTTGGTATTTATTCATCAGGAATAATTAAATAATAAAAAAAAAATTTTATTAAAGATTGAAAAAAAAAAAATTTGATACATTTTACAGAAAAAAAAAAAAAACTTAATCGTGCTGTACATATCAGTGGTGACATATTATTACTTTTTTGGGGGTGGGGAGGGGCGGGCAATGACGTGGTGATTTTTAGGAGAACCATGCCAGGGGCAGCAGGGACGAGCCCTGGCCCCTGGGCATATTCTTGATTGTATCATAAATCATTTTCTGCTGTCGCAGAGAATGTGAATACACTTAAATGAGCCCACAGGATCCCAGTAGCACAAATTGGGCTTTGTCAAATCGTGTATTTTGTGTATAGAAGGAATTTAAGGAGAGCTTTTACTTATTTTCATATTGTATTTTAACTGTTTCTCTGATCAAAAATTTTTTTACTTCTTTCCCTCCCCTCCCTTCCTGCTCCAGCCACCCCCCACTCTCCAGTTCTGTTCTGGAGCTCAACACTGTCTGTTAGATCATCCCAGCCCTTTTCAGTTTTTCTTTTCTTTGGTTTTTTTGGGGGTTTTTTTTTTTGTTCCTCCCCCATGTCCACCCCCAACCCCATGATCTTGGTCATAAATATTGCATTATTCACACTTTCAAACTGTGTATTTTCTTACAATAAAAAGAGAAAAAAAAAAGGCTTTACTTCTTTTGCATGCACTTTAAAAAAAAAACCAACAAAAAAAAAAAGGACAAAAAAACCAACAAAACAACAAAAAACATTTTTCAGGTTCCAGGGAAGAGCATGAATAACTGTCAGAGCTTTTAATTATATTTGTAAATAAAAGTGTTCATCACAATGCCTGGCTGTGTCATTGCGGGAGGGGCGGCTCGTGGCCCAGCGCAGGTGGGGACAGGGAGGGGACACATTCCACAGGTGCCCCATTCCATAAGTGTCCCTCAGCCTGGGGCTGGAGGAACCCCAGGGCTTGCTTCCAGACCTGACAGTGGAGCTTTATAGGGGAATGGATTTATTTTTTCTTATGGCCTCCTCCCAGCCCAAGCAGCCCCAGGATGGCTCAGCCTCGTGAGCGCTGCTCCAGCCTTAACTCTGGTGGGCCTTGGTGTGGAGTAGCTGGGGCTGTGTTCCTGGAAATCCATTGATCCTGCTGAAATGTTTAATGGCTGGGCTGAAAAACTGCCCTGGGGCAGCACCATCCACCTTCTGAGTTCTGGAATCCACAATTTTCACAGGGATGCTGCTGATTTCTGCTTGTCAGACAGTGTCACTGCAGAGCTTTGACACAGCAGCTTCTCAAAAGAGGGAAGGCTCCTGATCCCGTGAACTGTATTGGCTTCACCTTTTTTACCTTTCCATGGCCATCAGGCTCGACCAAAGGCTCATTTCTGCTCTAAGCACTTAGGAGACACCCCCAGGCCTCACTGCAAAGCTGCTGGAGGAGCAGGAAGCACCTGGGACCTGCAGCTGGGCTGGGAAGTGGCTTCAGGTCGGTGAAGCTGGTGGTGCCCAAATTGAGTGTTGGGGTGTCAGAGCTGCTGTGGTGATGTGGGGGCTCCTGTGGTGAGGTGGGAAGGAGCCTCCATGGGTCTGGGAGTGTGGGGACATCCCTTGGCAAGGAACTAAAGGCTGGTAATGTTTTTAAGATAGACATGATGGCTTTGAGCTGTGTCCCAGGAATGGGGAGCCCTGGGCACAGGGTCCAGCCTCGTCCCAGGGCCAGGAACCCAACACAACCCCAGTGCTCCCTGAGCATTGCCCTCATCCCCCAAGAAGACAACCAAGCACACCAAGAACCTTGGGAAGTTTTTAATTGAAGTTTTTAATTGCACTGTGAGCGAACAGCAGGTCACCACAGGACTGAACAAAACAAAGTGGTCTCAGCTTTGAGTGACAGCAGAGAACAGAAGGAAGTGCTCTAGGCCAGCTCCTGCCTCCCCCTCGAGCTGCACCTTCACTACTGTAGTGGTGACGTGGAGGCACTGGCCAAATGTAGGGGAGAGGGAAAGAAAGAAAGAAAAAAAGGGGAGGAAGTTTCCCTTAGACTGCACTCTCCTCTCCTGGAAAAGGGAGTCTCCACAGCCAGCACCTGCCCCAAAGTGGTTGTGTACCCACACCCCTGCCACCTAAAGCCCTCCCAAGACAGCAGAGACCCCCTGAATTAACACAAATTCACAAAGGCTTTTGATTCCCTTAAGCAGGTCAGTTTGGAAGGAGTGGCCCTCCCAGGGACACCCAGCAGCAGCTCTCTAGCTAGGGTACCACGGGCATCAGCACAGGGCTGGACACAGGGACACGGAGCAGGGACAGCGACGGGGTGACATTTCTAGTGGTCAGAGCAGGACACTAGATTCATTATCTCAACAAAAAACAACTACAGCGCCGTGCCCAGCCCCACCCACGGGTGCTGCAGTGCCCCACGGGCCCTGGCCCTACTTCCCCGAGAGTTGCTCATAGAGCTTGGGCACGTAGTCATCCCACTCAGCCTGGTAGCAGGTGCCCGCCACCGGCGCGCCCAGCCCGTACTTGCTGCGGAAGGCGGCCACCTTGAACTTGCCACGCTTGTCCCCGGAGCGGTTGGACAGCACGGGCTCGCTGCAGGCCAGCTGCTGGGGCTGCTCGTACACCAGCCACACGTAGCGGTGCAGCCCTGCGGGGAGGGACAGCGTCACCAGCCGCGCTCCCAGGTGACCCCTGCAGCTGGCCACGCAGGATGGAGCTTAAGGCAGCTTAGATAGGCTTGATCCCTGCTGGTGGCTATGTGCAGCCCCCAGCGATGCTGCGTGCATGGTTCCCACAGGCAGTTTCCTGCAGGCTTCCCCCACCTCCCCGAACCCTTGTGCAGGGTGTGACCCGTGCAGCACCACATGGGAGCTGCTGCAGGTACAGACCTGTTCCCTTGGGAGGCCCGGAGCCAACGTAATCCGACATCACGGTGCCGCTGCTCACATTGTTG
The DNA here is from genome assembly GCA_034509425.1 of Eopsaltria australis. Lineage (NCBI taxonomy): Eukaryota > Metazoa > Chordata > Aves > Passeriformes > Petroicidae > Eopsaltria > Eopsaltria australis. Next base: position 1,129,461 of record JAVTVJ010000317.1, on the reverse strand, counting down.
CCTTTCATGTTGGTCACCAGGAAGTGATGCCACTCTCTGAAAGGAGAAGGCAGAGTACAATCAAAGTGGCAGAGCTGCAGATAAGAAAGAAGACCCTTTGTCAGCCCAAGCTGCTGCTTTCCCAAGAGGCTGTCAGCACGGGGTAAACAAACAGCTGCCACTCCTGGGCTGTCAAACCCGACCAGCACCAGTCCCAGAGCAGGCACTGCTTTGCTGGGATGCACAGCCTGTCAAAACCAGCTGCATGTGGCTGCAGGAACCCCACAGCCTGACCTCTGAGAGGGGGTATTCCATACTGCTGAGGCTGACATGAGGAAGGTAAGCTGGTCCCAGATTCAAGATTCTGCCACCAGCAAAGACCTAATTCCAACTCACATATGTGCTAAACTAGAGCAAACAGTAAGTGCTGTGCTCCAGCAGCACAACCCAAGCATCCCACTCTGACCTTTGAACATCCCTGACAAGAGCAGCTGTTCCTCCCGATGCTGTCCCTGGCTCAAGCAGTAAGTACTGTGCTGCTCCAGCTACAATAGACCTTTGAACACCCCTGGCAAGAGCAGCTGTTCCTCCCCATGCTGTCCCTGATGCAAGGACACAATTTCTATGACAAGCCACAGCCCCACAACTGCACCTTAGGTGGAGCACAGTCCCACCTCCTCCTAAGTCTCTGCCCAGCCCAAGAGAGATGCTCCATTTTCCCCACGCAAGACACGGAGCTGTCCAACCTCATTACCTGAACTTCGGGTCCTTCCGACTGGGCGCATCAGGGTCTGTGAGAACCAGGGTGTAAAGCTTCTGGGGATCGCAGCCGTCCCACTCGATGCTGGTGGGGCGATGCTGGACCTGCAGGGATGACCGCGTTAGCACCGGCCCCGCTGCCAGCGCCGGCCACCTGCCCTGCACACAGAGCCAGCACGACCTGCGCTGCCAGCGACACCCGAGGGGTTCAAGGCCATTCGTGCCAGCTCGCCCTGGCTGTGCGAGCCACGGGCCATCTCTCCTGCAGCACGGCCACCCCCAAAGCTCAGCCCCTCTCTCTGCCCCGCACCCGGTGGAGCTCCGGCGGCAGCCGCCGGGGGGACAGCGCGAAGGGCCCGACCGCATCCCGCCATTTTACCGCGCCAGCCCCCGCGCGCGGGGCCGGGTGCTGCTCACCTGAGTGGGCGTGAGCACCTTGCCCAGCTCGTCGATCTCCACGGAGCCATACTTGACCCGCAGCGGGTGCGCCGGCTTCTGCTCCACCTCGGCGAGGCTCAGCGGCCCGTCCCACTTGCCCAGATCCACCGGCATGGCGACGTTTCTGGCTCCGACGGCGGCTGCGACTGCGGCTACGGCGGCGGCGGCGGCGGCTCCGGGCTGCCCGCCCCCCGCGCCCATTGGCGGAGGTGCCGCCTCTCTCCGCTCCCATTGGTGGAGATGCCGCTATTCTCCTCTCCCATTGGTGGAGACGCACAGCTGGACTCCCCCGCGCCAGCTCTATGGCGCCCCCAGGCGGAGCCGAGGGGGGCCGGCCGAGGTCTGGTTACCTGGGGCAGCACTGTCGCCCCTACCGCTAATTAGGTTAATTAATAATTAATGTGCCAGGGCCCAGCGGGGCAACCCTGTGAGCCTCAGCGCTCTACTTCACGCACGCCTTGGTGCTTCCAAGCTGCCATGTGTAAGGTGTCCTGGAGAAACCCCAGGATAGTTGCGTGGTTACGGCCCTTGCTGCGGGGTTACACAGAGGAATCACCGTTTATCCCCGCTCTTCCCGCTCCGCTGCTGGTGGGGTGTCTCTAAGTGAGCGGATTAGAGCAGCTCTCTGGACGCGGGGGTCGCTTACCACTGAAGGGACACCGCTCAGGGCACACGGCTCAGGGCACACCGCTCTCTCTCTCCGATACAAACGCTCCCGGCCCGTGGGCGGCACCGGGCGGCAGCGCCAGCCCCGCTCTGCCGGGGCCGCCCCGCGCGGCCGAGGGGGGCGTGAGGTGACCCCAAGATGGCGGGCGGGGCCGGGTGAGGGACGGGGGGGGTCGCAAGATGGCGACCGCCCAAAATGGCGGCGCTGAGGCGGCGGGAGCCGCTCGAAGACCCCATCACGGGCCCCTCACGGGCCCCGGCGGGCGGGTCCCCCCGGCCGGGCACGCCCGCCCTCCCCAGGCCTCTCGCCGGGGCGGCGGCCGGGCAGTACCGCCTCCGCGGGGCTCTGGCAGCGGCACAGAGCCATGCAGCTCCTCGGCGGGATGCCGCCGGCGCGGTTCTTCCTCGCCCTTTGCGTCTGGAGGCTGGTGCCGCGCCGGGCGGCCGCAGGTAGCGCGGGCTGAGGGGAGGGGAGCAGGGAGCTGTGTCCCTTTTCCTGATCCCGGTCTGCGCTGGATGTTTGTACTCACCTCAGAGGTCCCTGAGCAGTCCCCTAACAAGCACCTCGGAGCCCTGACACAGACATCCCGGTCTGTGCTGGCAGAAGGCGGCTTTGCCCATTGCCTCCATCCCTAACGCCGTCCCTTGTCTCTTGCAGGAACAGACGAGGTGGTCTTTGGGCAGGTGGGAGGGAGCATCCTCCTTTTGTGCCGCAACGTGTCCAGGGAAGCCACCGAGGTGGTGTGGTTCCAGGGGGACCCGCGCTCCTTCCCGCCGCTCTTCTCCTCGAGGGTCTCCTTCCCCTCGGACATTCGCTTCTCCCTGGTGGACAACAGCTCCCTGAGCATCACTGAGCTGCGAGAGCAGGACGAGGGCAACTACACCTGCAGGGAGGTGCTCAACAAGACCGACCACGAGCACAGGGTGCAGCTCGTGGTGGCCAGTAAGTTGTTCGTCCCCTCAGCCGAGCTTCCTCCCCTCGGCCTCCCGCATCCCCCCCAGGTCGTCTGGGTCTGGTGGAAAAATAAGAGTTAGAAAGTGCAGACGGCTCTGTCGTGCAGAATCTCTCTCACATCCGCTCACAAGCATCAAAGTGTGTGTCCAAATGGCGTGTCACACATCTGGCGTGTGCAGGGGAAATGCCAGCTCTCAAGTCCTCGCTGTGTCTCTTCTTCATTGCTGGTGATAAATGAGTTTTTGGGCACATCTTCCGTTCCCTGCAGGTATTCCTGGCGGGCCTTTTTCCTCAGGATCTGGCTGTCTTGAGCCTTCCTAAGCCTTGGGGTAGGGGCTGCTGCTCGCTGTCTGCTTTTTCCCTTGTTTGGGGTAGCTGTGCTGTGCCATTCCTCGGTGCCGTCCTTTTAGTGGGAGAACTCCCAGCTGAGGAGTGTTGCAGTGCAGCCTCCTGATACTGATGGAAGCACGAAATTCCTCAGGTTCATGTGGGAGCAGCGTCCTGAGAGCGTGCCTGTTGTCAGCACAGGCCAGTTCTTTCAGCCCTTCTCTGTCTTCTGGTGCTCTCTCCCTTTTCCATCTCTATTTCGATTCATTCATCCATTCCCTTAGAAATGTTCAGAGCACAGGTGGGAATTCAGGCTGGGAAGTACTCAAGCCAATTAATCCTTCCTGCTTCTGCCAGGGAACCATTAATTTGCCCTGATGCCTCATGTATTCCATGGGAGCAGCCCCCTCCAGATGAGCAGGGAGCACAGGTCCTGTGCCTGGTGCCACTCTTGGTCCATTCAGGATTGAGAAGAGGGAAAATCCGCTGCTTTTCCCGTTCTGACCCTCTCTACTCCCTTGTCCCCTTCCTTTCTTGCTGCTTTTCCCATGCATGAGACCTGTTTGCCTTCAGGGTGTTCCTTCCTTCTCCCTGTGTGTAAACACTGCACCTGTTTTGTACAGATTAACCTCTTCAAAGTTTACAGGAATAAAAATTCCCTTCCTGTAGCAAGGCACGTGCAGATGGGGTGTGGAAGGATTGAACCCCAGGCTGCGTCAGGGAATAAATGTGTAGGCACTGGGCTTAGCAGTGGGGAGCCCCAAATCTGGAGCACTGGGGCAGAACACACAGGAGCAAAAACGTATTTATGGGGTGCTAAGTGTTGGTGCTGCACTCTGAACTTCATTTATTAGCCTGGAATTAATTGTGTCAACTAATTTCCAAATGCAGCAGAGGTGATGTGGGCATGCCCTTTGATAGGTGAGAAAGAGATTTCTGGAGATTAGGTCAGCAGGAGGAGCATCAGCAAAAGTTAGAAGTTTAATTTCTAACCTGTTTTTTCATAATCCCTGTTGGTGGAACATCTCACCCTGGGCTGGAGCAGATTTTGGACACAGACTTGGCACTGCTCTCAAAGGATCTGTGGAGATTTTGTGTGGGAATTACCAGCAGACAGTCTTCAACCCATCCCATGGGTGGTACCAGAAAGTTCTCTTTTTGTTTAGAGCTGCACTTTGAAAACCCCACAAGCTGTAGAGTAAACATTCTAGTGACAGGACAAAGGTGCAGCCCTGCCTTGGGCTGTGATTCTGTGTTTGTTTTGGATGGGAAGCACCTGTGAAGGAGACATGCAGTTCCACACCTCCTGGGGTTCCTTGGCACATCTCTGGGGGTTGATACAAGCTCTTTTGGCTCTTCTGTGGGTCAAACCACAGCAGGTCCTTCCTGCTGGTGTTCTGGGAGGTTTTACAGTTTGACAGGGTGGAGATTTTCAGGCTTTTGGTTTGTTAAGTTTGTGGGAGAAGATTTCTTTAGACAGAGTTGTGCTGGGAGAGCCTGGGTGTTCAGGATGTAAAGCTGATGGCTTCAGGAGACTCTTCCTGAGGTCAGCACAGAAAGCACAGCTCTGGCTGGACATCCTGGAGGGGCTGTGTCCCTCTGGACATCCTGGAGGGGCTGTGTCCCTCTGGACATCCTGGGAGAGCTGTGCCCCATCGATGTGGGGCAGTTTCTGCTGGTTCAGGATGCCCTGTTAAGCACAGCCAGGGATTGGGAGCAGTTTGATCCTCCCCAGAGCTGGCACACAGGGAGTGTTGCAGAGAACTTTCTTGCCAGAGCTGGGTGGTTTCAAAGATCACCCGAGGTGTGTGTGCAGTTCCTGGAGAGCCAAGCCCCAGGAAGGTGTGTTCTTGCAGCTCACACGAGGCTTTGCTGTGATGGTTTTTATATTAATTCAAGTAATTTCAAAGTCCCCTGAATAAACGCTCCCCAAAATAAGCCTCAGACATCCCTCTGACACCTCTGCTGTGGGGCTTGCTTTGATCTCTTGGTGGGGTCTTGTTCAGCACTGGATTAGGCACACACAGGGCCATGGGGTGTTAATTCTGCCTGGATCAGAGTCCAGAATCCCTCTGGCCGTTAAACCAGCACGTGTGTGGGTCTGTGTGTGGAAGGAGCAGCTGGGACAGAGCCAGGACTGTGCCTTGTTCCCAGGTGGTGGCTCAGTGTCCCTCCCTGGTAGCTGTGCCATGAGGACCTGGGCAGTGGGATTTCATTCTCCTGCTGTGTTTATCTCATTTCCATCGGATAAAGCTGTGGCAATAATTTTTCCCTCCCTCCAGGCTTGGCTGTGGGGGCTGTGACAGTGTTTCAGGGTCCCTGCTGGCTGTCACTTAGAGCTGTGCACACCTGGGGCTGTGAGATGCAAGACTTGCAGGGAAACAGGAAAGATTTTGGAAGGGGAATGATGACAAATGAATGGAAGCATTTCTGACCACGTGCTGTCCTCGCTGACAGATCCACCCCAGGCAACCCCAAAGTGCTGGGCTGAGACCTCCTCGTCGGGGCTGATGCTGCAGCTGTTCTGCAGCTGGCCCGGGGGGTACCCCCACCCCACCCTGCACTGGAGAGAAGAGGGGCAGGATCTGGAGAACTCCAGCTGGGTCATCAGCTCCACCAGCTCCTCGGACACCCACGTGGAGACGCTGAACAGCTCCCACCTCTCCCACCGAAAAGTCTTCAAGTGTGTGGGCAGCCACGTGGTGAAGCAGGAGCAGCCTGCCTGCACTGTGGAGATAAGTGAGTGGATTTGCTGCCTCATTAACTGGTAATGAAGCTGCTGAAGGTGGGGCAGGTGGGTGCCCTGGTCATTCCCTGCTCTCCAGAGCAATGAGGTGGTCAGGGAAGCCAAGAGTGGTTTGTCATTGGAGGGCACATAAGAGGCACAGATGTGCTGCACTGAGATCCATCACGGCAGAGCTGCAGATGAGCTGTGCTTTGGGCCCATCTTCAGGGGTGAACAAATTTCACCCCAGCACTTTCACACCTGGGTGAAAGTGAGAGGTGGTTTGGGGGCTGTGGGCAGCTTGAGATTAGGTTGAGTTTAAGGGTTGTGTGTAGCCTTCAGGCATCTCAGGGATCTGAGTTATTTATGAAAGCCTGGGCTGTATTTATCCTCCAAGGGTTGTCAAGGCTTCACAAGAGCTCTGCTGATCCCAAGGAAAATGATGCCTGGGCTGCTCTTCTCTTGCCATCTCCCTGCTGGCTCCCCTCAGACCGTTTTCCCTGGGGATGTGAAGACAGGTGTCAGAAGGGACTGAGCACCCTGAAAGCTGCTCAGGTCACTCCTTGGGAGGCTCCTGAGTGAGCCAAATGCTAAACCCACAGTGCTCAACTCCCAGCCTCCTGCCTGCCTCCATTCTGTTAATGATTATTAATCAGCCAGAAGCTTGATTGCTTGTTATGTTAATTGCCTCCATTCCCTCCTTGACTCCTGTTTTTGTTTTCCCCCGGGGCTGTTCAGAACTCCCTTCCCTGGAATCGAGCCCCCCCAGACGTGCTTTGTGGGTGACAACGTGACGCTGACGTGCCGGGTGACCGAGAGCACGCCGGCAGCTCGGCTCAGCTGGCTCCGGGACATCACCCAGCCCGAGGCGGAGATCCAGCCCGGGGGCAGGTTCCTCATCGCCCAGGAGGGCAACGTGTCCCGGCTCACCATCCAGAACTGCTCCCAGGGCACCGACGGCGGCTGCTACATCTGCAAGGCCCAGAACCCCGTGGGGCTCAGGGAGCTCTTCGTGTGCCTCACGGTGAAGCGTGAGTGGGGCTGTGGCAGGAGGGCTTGGGGACACACAGAGCTGCTCTTTGGCTTGCACTGGCAATTCCTCATCCATCTGTGCCCCCTCTCTGCAGAGCCGGTGAACATCGTTGGGGTCGTGGGTGCTGTGGTGGTCCTGTCCCTCCTGGCTGTTCTCACCATCACCGGGGTGGTGCTCTACTACAATCCCCTCCTGTGCCTCAGAGGTAGGGATTGCTTCTTCCTTCCTGGGGGTTTGTCCCTAACCTGCTTGTCCCTCCCAGTGTGCTGGAGTCAGTCAGGGTGGCCTGTACCATGTTTGGGCAGGTCACCTCCAGCTCTGTGCCTCTGCCTGGCACATCTGGGACCATCTCCCAGTGACCGTCTGGGAGAGGCTCAGATGTGCAGGCAGGAATGGCGGGGGTTGTCCAGTACAGTAAAACCAGTGCCACTGCAGGGGAGCAGTTTCTAATGCTGTCTCTCTCCTCTCTCATTCAGGTGCTGCATTCAGGTGAGTGTTGACATTCCTCAGCCCTCACAGCATCACTACTCAGCCTTCCTGCAGGGCAGGGAACAGGCTCTCCTCAGCCTTTCATCCACCTTGCTGTGCTGTTCCCAGGAATGCAGACTCAGGGGATGTCCTGGTGCTGGTGGACTCTGAAGATGATGAGGAGGGGAAGGGGTGTGAGGAGGCCCTGAGCAGCTGCACCGAGCACGAGGCCATGGCACTGGTTGGTGGGAGCAGGGCCCAGGCTGCTCACCTGAACCACCTGAGAGAAGGTGAGGAGCCACCTGCTCCCTGCTGAGCTCTGGGTCGTCCCAGAGCAGCTGCCAGGGAGAGAGGGACTCCTGATGCTGCTGTAGCTGAGGTGCTGCTGCTCTGTGCCCTGTGCAGGTGACGATGATGAGCTCCATGGCAGGGTCTGTCCACAGGAAGCGAGAGAAGAGACACAAGGCTCACAGCTTTCATAGCTTCCATCCCTCCTTGAGGAAGCACGTGGAGCTCCAGCTGGAATCCAGCATCAAGCAGGCCCTCACTGTGTGTGGCTGAGCACAGGCTGTCAGTCCTGGCCCAGGATGATTCAGGCAGAGCCGTCCCACCTCTGTCTCCACCTGCCCCTTCCACAGTTTCACTCCGTCCTTCCCCAGCCGTGTTTCTCAATTTCTTCTCTTCCATTTTCCTCCCAGCACTGGCAGAGCACCCCCTCACTTTGATGCCTGTGATGGACTCAAATTCCCGTGTGGGGTTCTGGCTCAGTCCCCATGAGCAACTCTGGGATGGAGGAAGTCACCACGGGGCCACAGTGCTTCTGGGGCAAGGGAAGAACCAAAGGGTGTGTGGGCAGGACACAGGTGACACTGGCTCTGGGGAGGCTGAATTGTTTTTATTATAAATATTTTCCCTCTATTCCTTGTGCAGTGTTGCTGTGTCCAAGTCAGGAGTTAATCTGTTCCGTGTGGAGGGTGATGGGGACATGAGCACACGTATGGGGGGACAAGACCTGACAGCACACGGGGGATCAAAGGGGATCTGGTGGCCTGTGGAAGGGAAGCACTCCTGGGACATGCAGAGAGAGGCAGGGTCTGCACTGTGGGTGAAGTCAGGGGGTCTGAGCCATCCCTGGGATGTCAGAACAGAGTGAGCTGGAGCAGAGCTGAGGGGGACAGGGAGGGTTGAGGTCCAGCTGTGCACGGTGGTCTCCAAAGGGTCATGGAGCCTGAATGGATGGTTCTGAGGGGCTGGAGCGGTGTGTGAGGGCTGGAGGGAACGGAGTGTGGGTGGAAGGATGGGATGGTTTGGGGCTGAGAGTGGGAGCCCCCTGCAAGCAGCCCTGGTGCATTGCCTGCACCCAGCACCGCGCCCTCGCAGCGGCGCTCGGAGCCAAGCAGGAAAATCGCAGGGAGCTGCGGAGCCTCCGGCTGCCCCTGGCAACTCTGTTGTGCTGCCACCGCCCCGGCTGCCCCGGCCCCAGCTCCTCCGCAGGGCCCGGGGAGAGGAGGAGGCGCCGGCCGAGATGGACTCGGAGCTGGAGAAGCAGTTGCGAGCGGCTTTCCGGGACAAGCTGCGGCTGCTGTGAGTGCGACCCCTCCGCCCTCCCCGTGGCGAGTGACCAAAGGGTTGGCAGCCAGGCCAGCGTGTCCCGTGTGCCCGGTGATCTCGGTTCGTGTCCCCATCTCCGGGTGCCACTGCCAGGGTGGGTGTCACTGGGTGCGCGCAGTGTCCCCAGCTGAGGCTCCCAGGGAGGAGAGGACTCTCCAGCCGTGGGCTGGGGGGAGGCAGGGGGATTCCCTGGGTTCTAACCAGACAGCTGAGATTGTGATGTGATTTATCCTTTCCTGGGGAACAGCGCGGGTGCTGGGGGTCTCCAAGTGGGGGAGAGATGGGCAAGAACACGAATGCAGGCAGGGCTAACCCTGTGTGGCTCCGGACAATCCCTGCACACGCGGGGGAGCGGGCCAGGCTCCCGCACTGAGCCCCGGGGACAGCGGTGGCCCTGGGAGCCCTGCCCGCGCCTCCTGCCCAGGCTGTCCCTCCCCAGCCTAGCCGAGCTGCACGCAGCCCGTGGCAGGACGGAGCCAGCGCAGGACCCCACGCTGCCGCCATCCACTCGTGTGCTCCTGAAGAGGCGGCAGGTGGCCGAGGTGGAGCGGCAGCTGCAGAACCAGCGGCAGGTGAGGCCCGAGTGTCCTCTCCCCGGGCGCTGCAGGTGTGCCATGGGGACAGGCGTGTCTCCAGCTATATACGGCTGCCACCCTCGAGTGCACAAGCGTGAGGCGATGCCCTCGGCACGCCGCGATCAATCCCGCAGGAGTTCCAGCAGCGGATGCAGCGCCTGGCGCAGCGCCGGCAGCAGCTGGCCCGGAGGGAAGAGCAGCACCGCGAGGCCGTGCTCAGATTTGACTCCTTCCTCAAGGTGCCGGGCTGGCCGGAGGGTGGCCGGGGGCTGGCCGGAGGGTGGCCGGGGGCTGGCCGGAGGGTGGCCGCTGACCCCGTGTCCCCGGCGCAGGCGGTGGCGGCCAGGCGGGAGCGGGCGCTGCGCCGGGCGGGCGAGGAGCGGGCGCGGGCGGCGGCGGAGCGAGCCGAGGCCGCCCGGCTGCAGCGGGAGCTGGAGAGGCTCCTGGGGCGAAGGGAGCGCCTGGCCCGGCGCCTGAGGAGCCTCCGTCCCTTCGGGGATTACCTGCGGGACGTGCTGGCCAGGATGGGGCAGGTGAGCGCGGGGACCCTGCGTGTCCCCAAGCCCCTTGGAGGGGTCATCCCTCCAGCCCTGCGGCCTCTCAGCCGCCTCCCGCTGCCCAGTTCCAGGACGTGCCGGCCATGCTGGAGCATTTTGAGGTGCTGGCGGGGGCGCGGGCAGCCCTGGCACGGGAGGCAGAAGTCGGCCAGGAGCGGCTGGCCCAGGACAGGGCACGGCTCCAGCGGTACCAGCAGGACACCAGCACCCAGCTCCTGGGCACCAGGGATGAGCTGGCCCAGCTCCACACGCGCCTGGAGGCTGCCCAGCAAGATGTGCTGCAGTGGGTAAGGGGCATGTGGGGTGTCCAAAGACCCCCGAGGGAGAGGGGCAGCACTACAGAGCCCAGTGCTGCACAAGGGAGATGCCCAGTGTGGTGGACGTGCCAAGCTGGGCTGCACCCTCTGGGCTGAGCTGAGCATCCTCATATGTCCAAAAAGCAGCAGCTCTGCATGTGGAGGATAAGCAGCCAGGACTCCTGGGTCCCCCTGGCCTGGCCTGGGGGGTGCAGAAGGACACAGGGCAGTGCCTGGGGGTTCACTCTGTCCCCCAGGAGTCCTGCTGGACCGACATCCAGAGCACAGCCACCCAGAAGAGCCTGCTGCTGTGGCAGATCAAGCTGGCTGTGCTGAACCTCTTCCAGCAAACCACTGCACAGCTCAAGATCCCCACGGACAGAGCCCAGGAGGACACCAAGGCCCAGCTGGACATGGTCAGCACAACCCTCTCCCTGGGGCCGTGGGGCTGGGGACACACAGGGACATTTACATCCCTGGATGGCTGTGGCATCAGGCTCCCATCTCTGCAGGTGCTGCTCTGCATGCGGAGCCTGGCTGACATCTGTGCCACTGACACACACCCACAGCACCACAGGGGTGTCAGGCTGCTTCTGAGCCAGGAATAGCCCCTGGGGACACGGGCTTGCTTCTGGGGCTGGGGAGAGGCTCTCAGGGCCAGCGTGGAGCCATAGGACTTTTGGGGATGGAAGTCATTCCCTGCAAGTCTGGAAACCGCATGTTGAGGCAACATGGATGGCAGTGGCACAGGCACCCTGGGGTAGCACCACACCCAGGCAGGGCCAGGGCACTCCCAGGGTTCCCTCCTGCACAGAGCACCCCAGGCAGGGGGAGGAGGAGGAGGGAGCTGCTGTTGTCATCTCCAAAGGTGTCTCACATCAAAATACATCCAGCTGTGGAGCTGCAGCATCTGCTTGTTGTTCTCTGTGTGGCCCAAGGAGTACAGAATTACCCCAGGCTCGATGCTTGGAGCAAGAACAGAGAGGAGCTGGGATGCAAAACCAGCCAATATTTACTGTCCCCTTCCCCAGCTCCCAGCCCAGGCGAAGGGGACGTGTCCCCTACATCCTCTTCCTGAGCTTGCCCTTCTTGGCAGCGCCAGCCCTGCGTCCGAAGGCCATCTGCCGCAGCTCCTGCACCCGCTGCCTGTTGCGGGCCTTGAGGCGCTTCAGGCCCCCGCTCTGCAGGAAGCGCTGCTTGGCCGCCTTCTTGCGCTGCTTCAGGATCTGCTGCTTGTTCTTCAGCTCCGAGCGCACCCTGCCCTGCGCCGGGGGCTGTGCGGGCCCTGCAGGGGACATGGCTGTGCTCAGGGCGGGGGACACACCCAGGCTGAGGGGGACAATGCATTGCTTGCTGCAGGTACTCACCGTGCCCACGCCTGTGCTTCCCTCTGAACTGCCCGCTGCTGCGTGGCCCTTCCTCATCCTCGTCCCGCTCGTCAACCTTGTACTTCTGCTTCCATTTCTCATAGCTGGGACGGGTGGGTTAAGGGAACGTGTGGTGACTCCTCACTTGACCCTGTGCTGTGGTGCCTGACTGTGCTCCCTCCCCTGGCAGGGGATGGATCCCTGACGGGTGCAGCCCCCAGCCCAGGCAGGCAGCAGTGCCCATGGCAGGATACAGGTTGTTCTTGTAGGAGCTGCTGATGTAGCGCCCACTCTCCGTCCGCACCTTCTTCTTGTCCTCCTGGCCCGTCTGCCCCACAAACCGCTTCTTCTTGCGGTCCCTGTGACACAGGAGGGTGGTGGCACCGAGCAGTGGCACCCCCAGCCCCGATTCTCCCTCCAGCCCACGGGCAAACCCCACTCACCACTTGAGCAGCTGCTTGCTCTTGTTGAGGTTGTGGTTCTCATCACCCATGAGATCCAGCACGGCCCCAGCCGCCTGCTGCTCGAAGGCGCTGCCCTCGCCGCCCACACTCAGCCTGCAAAGGGAGTGATGAGAGCAGCCCCCACACAGGCTGGGGTGGGACAGCAGCAGCAGGAGCCCCTCCAGACTTACCCCCGCTCACTCTCAAAGTCCTTGGGCCGGTATGGGATGTAGAAGTCCTCATCCTGCTGTGCTGGCTGCTGTGCCTTTTTCCTGGGACCATCTTCTCCCCCTCGTCCCCGTTTTCGCTTCTGGCCCCCCACGTTGGAGAACACATCCTGGAGGGGACAGTGGAGGGTTTGAGAGCCACGTCCTCCCAACATCCCTGCGAGTCTCTGCACCAGCCCCCGAGCCCCAGCACAATTTGCAGGCCCTGGTGCTGCCAGCACTGGGCCAAGGCTGCTCTGCAGCAGTTCCTGCATCCATGACCCCATTACCTGGAGGTCTTCCTGCTCTCCTTCCCCATCCTGGGGCTCAGCGGGGGCCGGGCACAGCCCTTTGAGTGCTGCTGCTCGCTTCTCCTGCTGCCCACGCTGGAACTTCTCAATCAGGGCGTGGTCGTGGCGCCGCTTCGATCTCATCACGGTGCTGGCCGGTGTCCGGGATGTGGCGTTGATCTCAAAGATGGTCTGTCCACAGGGTGGGAGCATGATTCCCAGTGAGCCACATGGGCATTCCATCCCATCCCATCCCATCCCATCCCAGGAGTCTCAACTCACTGCCTTGGACTTGTAGGTTTTAATGCTATCCACAAACTTCAGCCTCTGCAGCTCGGTGTCTTCGAAGCGAGCACCTGGGGAAGGCAGGCAGGGAGAGGGGCAAGGATCAGCTTCCAGGGGAGGGCAATGGGGTCCCCTCCCTCAGCACGCCCTCAGCACTCACGGAAGAGAGGGTGCAGGCCCAGCTGGGACACATCCAGGTCCTTGGCCCTCTTGATGGACTCTGGCGAGGGCCCGGGCCGGGAGCGCAGGTACTGCTTGTGGGCGTTGTCGGCGACGCGGCGGAGGCTGCGCAGCTCCAGAGAGCCCTCGTGGTCCGTCAGCAGCAGGCACTCCTCGTCATCCATCAGGCTCTGGGGGACACGGCCCAGGACCCCACCAGCATCTGCAGCCCAGAGGACACCCTGTCACCCCCTCAGGGCCCACCCTGGATTTATCAGAGCAGAGCTGACAGCTCTGGGGAGCTCAGCACTGTTCAGTCAGCATCCCCCACACACAGGGTCTATCACAGCCCACAACACCCCATTTTCCTCATCACGCCTGTGTGAGGGCCACCACAAGAGCACAAACTCCAGCGCTGGCCAAGGGTAACACCCCAGTGGCCACACAGCCACCCCTCACCAGCAGGCATCTCCTGGGCTCCGGCGAGGACGAGTGGGCGCCCCAGGAAGAGGTGGAGGTCGAACATGTAGGGCAGCTCGTCGGGAGCCACCAGTGAGTAGGCAGTGCCACTCCGGCCAGCTCGGGCCACGCGACCTGCCAAGGGCAAGAGGGGAATGGGAAACCATACCCAGCCAGCCCAGCCTGGCCCCACCCAGGCAAGGGACTCACTGGTGTCCCTGGGAGTCAACACACATGACATTTACCATGAGGGCATGGCTGGCAAGAGGCTGTGGGTGGCTGGGGAAGGGGAAAGGGGGAGCCCTAAAGGGAAGGTACCAGTCCTGCCCCCAAGAGCCCTCACAGTCCAGCTGGGACATCAGGGACACTGACAGTGCTTTGTCCCCAGTGTATCCCTCAGTATCACAACACAGTGAGGGCACTGGCACCCACCTACACGATGCAGGAACAGCTTGCCCTTGGCAGGGAAGCTGAAGTTGATGACGTTGTCCAGCATGGGGATGTCCAGCCCCCGGGCAGCCACGTCGGTGACCAGCAGCACTGGGCACTTGCCCTGGGAGAACTTGGCGATGTTGATCTTGCGGGCAGTCTGGTCCAGAGAGCTGTAGATGTGGGTGCAGTGGATGCCCTGCGCTGTCAGCAGCTGGGAAGGGGGGAAAAGAGATTGGATCCCATCTGGGCATGTGCCCTCAGCAGAGAGACAGGGCCAGAGACTCCAGGGTGGCCACCTGGACCTCCAAATGCCACTGTGCTCCCTCCTTTCTTTGAGGAGTGAATGGATGCAGCACCTCCCTCATCACATATTCTGGAATTTCCACACTCCCTCAACCCAGTGAAACAGAGGGAGAGGTTCCAGCAGGGACCTGCCACAGCTGCAGACCCCACATGGGCACCCCCAAATGCCACCTACCTCCCTCAGGTACTCCGTGTGGTGCTTGGTGGCCACAAAGACGACTGTCTGGTCCTGGGGCTTCACCACGCTGCGGAGCAGGTGGAGCAGCACGGCCGGTTTGTCGTCCCCACGCACATGGAAGAATGCCAGCTGCAGTGTGAGGGCAGCGCTCAGCCCTGTGCCACCACTGCCACCCTTGTCCCCTCCTCAGGAGCAGGTGGCTTGCAAGGGGTAGGGGGCACAAAGCCTGTCTTGAACTCCCCCAGCTCCTCTCACCTTGAGCTGCTCACTCAGCTTGGACTCCACATCCAGGCGGATCAGCATGGGCTCAGTGAGGCCTGTGGTGACACAGGACAGCGGTCACACATGGGATGTGCTGCTGGGGACACCCACTTGGTCCAGCATTAATCCAGCTTGGTTTGCCGAGTGCTGGGCTGGGCCTGGCTGCGGGGCTGTGCCGTGTCCCTGTCCCCAGTGCCACCTGCCCCCCGCTCCTCACCAGCCCGGGCAAACTCGACGAGCAGCTTGGGCAGCGTGGCGGAGAACAGCACGGTCTGGTGGCAGTCTGGGAGCCGGGCGATGATCTCCTGCAGCTGCTCAGCAAAGCCCATCTCAAACAGCCTGCAGGGGAGGGATAAGGGACATGCAGGTCCCTCCGTGCCACCCCCTGGGCCTCTCACCCATGTGGGGACACTGCCAGCCCTGGGGACCCCGCTGTGCCCCGCTGACCTGTCGGCCTCGTCGAACACCACGTACTCCACAGTGTGCAGCTTCAGCTTCATCTCCACTGCCACGTGCACCAGGCGCCCCGGGGTGGCTATGATTCTGTGGGGACAGAGATGGTGACAGGACCAGGCTGAGGGGGAGACAGTGTCCCCACACCATCCTGGGAGCAGGTCCCAAATCCAACCCAAATAAGACACAACAGGAAGTTGTTCCAAGGGAACACCAGGAATGCCCATCAGGCACACTGGCTCTAAACACCAGTGATGTCCCTGGGTGGCTGGTGGCCATTTCCCCGGTGAGTCCCCTCCCTGTGCCCCACTCACATGTCGGGGTTCTCGTGCAGGGCAGCAAACTGGTCCTCCATCCTGTGAGAGAGGGGAGAGACTGGAGTGGCACCAGGCAGTTCAGCCCCTCATCACGTTTTGGGGAGGGTCAGGGCAGCAGGGGTTGGAGGGGACATGGGGACAGCTTACTTGTCTCCTCCCAGGATCAGGGCTGTCTTCAAGCCGGTGAACTTGCCCAGCTGCAGGGTGAGGAAGAAACACATTGGTGGGATTAAACCAAACCCACTGTCCCCATTGTCCCCACTCGCCCCCATTGCTCCCTGTACCTCCTTGGTGAACTTGAGGGTCTGCAGGGCCAGCTCCCGGGTGGGCGAGAGGATGAGGGCGCGTGCCCCGGTGTGGCTGGGCGCCTTGAGCCGCTCGAACATGGGGATGAGGAAACAGGCCGTCTTCCCACTGCCCGTCCGTGCCATCGCCACCACGTCCCGGCCACGCAGGATGGCAGGGATGGTCTGTGGGACACCACTGTCACCGTCACTGTCCCACTGCCACCCCCTGGGGCAGGGACCCACTGCTCCCCATGCTCACCTTCCTCTGGATGGGTGTGGGCACCTTGTAGCCCTTCTTCATGATGCCCTTGAAGACAGGGTAGCTGAGGCCTAGGGGAACAGGGACAAGTGAGGGGGCATGGGCAGGAGGGTCAGTCCCTGTCCCAGGGACAGCTGTCCCCTCCCTCACACGCACCCATGGACTGGAAGCCTCCGGATTTCTTCTTCTTCTGGTTCTGGGCCCGCACCATGGCCTGAGTGTCCAGCTCAGCATCGGCGCCATCGTCCTCCTCGGCGGCGGCAGGGAAGGCAGGCAGCGGAGTCACAGGGACCTGGGGACAGTGGGGGACACGGCTGTGGTGATGGGTGTCAGGGCACTGCGGCTCTGCACTGCTGGCATGGCAGGCAGGGGCACCAGTGCTGGTGACTGTGGGTACTGGGGACATTAGCACTGGGGACTTCGGCACCGGGACACTGGTAGTCAGGATACCGGCACTGGGGACACTCTTGGGACGCTGGCACTGTGGCGACACGCGTGCCAGGAATACGGGCACTGGGGCACCGGCACTAAGGACACCGGTACTGTGGACATCGGCACATGGGGACCGGGGACCCCAGTGCCGGGCGCAGCGGCACGGGGGGCAGGGCCACGCCTCGCCTGGGGCCCGTCCCGCTCCCGTCCCGCTCCCACCCCGCTCCCGTCCCGTTCCCGTACCGGCGGTGCGCGGGGCTGGCGGCGGGCGCGCACCGGCGCCATGTCGGTACCGGCAGCGGAACCACGTGTCGGGGGCGGGGGCGGAAGGGGCCGGGCCCATCCCGTGCCCGCCCCGGGGCCGCGGCAATGCGGGCGGCGGCTCCGGCTCTGGCCGATGGCTCTGGTGGCACCGCTGCCCGCCCTCCTCGGGGCCCGCGGGGCCGCCGCCGGGTGCGGCCGTCCTTCGTGGATGAGTCGCTGTTCGGCCGCCCCGCGGGGGCCCGCCCGCCGCCGCCCGCCTTCCCTCCGCCCTGGGCGGCTCCGGCGGCTCCCTCCGCCGGCGGCTCCCGGCCCGGGAGTCAGTGCAGGTGAGCGGCGGCTCGGGGCGCTCCCTCGGCCCGCATCTCCGCTGCCCCGGGTTTCGGGGTTCGCTCCGTGTCGGTGTCCCCGGGGCGCCCTACGGAGCCCCTCGAGTCCCCCAGCCCGGGCTCTCGGTCAGTTCCCCTCTGATTTCCCCCACTGTAACCAACACGTGTTTCTCTGCTTGTCGCCCTCCAAGGTCCCGAAGCCACGCTCCGTCCTTTTGTGACGAGTCCCTGTTTGGTGCCAAGCCCCAGGGTCCCGCCTGGGCAGCTCCACGGATGAGGAAAGAAGATGTAGCCAAGCTCCACACGCTGCTCTGGAGCCCCCCGCCTGCTCCTCGAGACCAGCCTGGCCTTTCTCCGCATGGCAGGGGGACTCCTCTGCGAGCCATCCACCCTCCAGCCTCAGCGCCTCCAGCCACGTCTGAGCCCGGCCACAAGAAGTCGTGTGGCTGGAGGCATCCCAGGGGCGATGCTTGCTCGGAAGGCTGGGGTGCCCCTGGCAGAAGACGCTCCCAGTCTGTCAGCCGGCTGAGCACCCCCCCAGACAGGATTCGCCTGTCTTCCAACCTCGGCACAGAAAGGTGGAAAAACCAGAGCTCTCCGACAACGCCTGCTGCCCCCCAGGGCCCTCTCATGAGGGGTCGGTCCAACAGCTTGTCTGGATCTCCTGTGCTCAGGAATGCCAAGGCAGGAGCGGGCTGCAAACCCAGACCCCCCTGGAAGTGATGCCAAATGTCCCTCTGGATGTACATACGGCCTTCGTCTACCTGAGACCTCCCTGTGACCAAGCCCACGAGGACCCTGGGCTTTTCCGTGTCTGGAAAGGAAGGATGGGGCTGCTCCATGCTGGAGCCAGGAGCCAAAGGTGACCACAGTGCTGGGAGCAGTGACCTCCCTGTTCAGGGCACAAGCCCAGGGCACCAGAGTGGGACAGCCTTGGTGGGAACAGCTGCTGGCCTTGATGTGCAGTGTTTGTCAGAGGAGGTGTGGTAACACAGCAGGTTCCTGCTGTCTGGGAAATCCAGCCGGGAAGCTGGAGCAGCAGGAGACAGGAGTGCCCTCAGTGCAGTC
The DNA here is from genome assembly GCA_034509425.1 of Eopsaltria australis. Taxonomy (NCBI): domain Eukaryota; kingdom Metazoa; phylum Chordata; class Aves; order Passeriformes; family Petroicidae; genus Eopsaltria; species Eopsaltria australis. The sequence continues at coordinate 1,111,283 of JAVTVJ010000317.1, read as the reverse complement.
CAGGGCATGTCCAGGCACAGGTACATGGACATTGTAGCTCCATGGGGACAGGCAGGGGCTGAACTCCGTGGAGCTCCCGGAACAGGGGGTGCTGCTGGGGTGGGGTCCCAGGGGAGTCTGGCTGGGGCAGCTGAGGTCTGAGGGCTCTGACAGGGACCTTTGCTGAGCACGTGTGGTGAGAGGAGTCTTGCTCCATCCTGCCTGTGCTCCTGCCTGTGGGAATGCAGGACATCCCAAGTCTGACCTGCTCAAGGCAGGTCCAGTCAGGTGGTGGGAACCCCTAGGAATAGAGGCTGCACAGCCTCTCCTGGCCCCCTTCCCACTGCTCCACTGTCCTCGGTGAAAATTCTCCTTTTTTCCAGTCAGAGCTTTTCTAGTTTGATTTTGTGTCTGTTCTCTCATTCTGCACCTGAGCACAAACCTTGGGCCAACCCTCACGGTCACCTCCTCTTTGCAGGTATTGAGAGGCTGCTTTGAGGCCCCCCAAAGGTTCCCTTCTCCAGGAAATGAGCTCTGTTCCCTCTGCCTCGTTGCACAGGACGTGCCTTGGTGTCTCCCTGCTGTCCTTGCTTCATGCCACCAACACCTTATGGACTCCTCTGCCAAAGCAGGACAAGGACAAGCACAGAGGTGAGGAAAGCATTGCCCTGCGTCCTGCTGGCAGTGGGATGGTCCCAGGCTGGATGGGGTTTGTGGCAGAGAAGGATCTGTGTAGGGATTTTGGCAGTGATGAGGAGGTGCTGAGTAGATCCATAATTGTGTGGCTGGTGCTGAGGGCTGTGAGGTGCTCACAGCAGTCCTCAAATAAGTGCTCTGAGGCAAATCTGGGATCTGTGGGATGCTGCTGAGTGATCTGGGCACCTCCAAAGCTCCTCCACTTCCTTTCCTGAGGTGGGAAAGAGCAGCTCTGTCTGTATGGAGGCAGATAAAGGACATGGGGTGGGGGCCTTGCGGTTTGCAGTCACTGCTCCCTGGGGAGGGAGGTTGTGGTGAGGAGCTGCTGGGGTTACTGGGAATTTGGTAACCCCCATGCCGAGGGAAACACTCAAATTCACCCCAGGACACACCAAGCCAAGTTAAGAGCATCATTCTGCCCCCAGAAATGATTTTATTGCACCTTGAGCAGCAGCAGGATTGGGCCTTGACCCACTCCAGCAGGTGGAGCTGGAGCCAGCCAGGAGCATGTGCTGAGTGGAATTTCTGCTTATTTCTTGGCCTGATAAGAAGCAAGAGTAACCTGACATTATTAAAACCTGAGAAGGTGAGTGAGGATCCTCGTGATTAGCTCCAAGCACTCAGATCTCTCCTTGTGCTTCCCGTTGAGGCAATCCAGCAGCTCTTTTCCACCTGGGGTAGAACTGGAGGGACACAAAACAATTGTCCCTTCTCAGAGGAGGGGTTGAGAGTGCTGGTGTCAACCCGAGCCTGATCAGCTGTGTTTGGGATGTGGGCACAGTGGTGCAAGCTGTGAAGGCTGCAGGTCTCACCGGGCTGGGAGAGAATCCAGGTGTGATTTGGACACTAGATGGAGACAAGAGGGTTGAGGATAGACACAGGAGCAGGAGCGCTGTTCCCCGGCAGCAGGGGGATGAGCCACATCCAGCAAGGGGACTCATCAGCAAACTGGGGGAACTGCCCTGGAATCTGAGCAGCAGAGATGAAGCCTCTTTAAATAAGGAGAGATTTTATCTGAAAACCAAGTTTAACCAGGCTTTACCCCCACTGCTGTGCTCAGGCTCCAAGGAACCTGTGGGGGAAGCTAAAGCCCATCATAACAGCCACACTTTCCTGTCCCACACTGGCCCAGGTTGTCACCAAGGGCTTCCAGGAGGTCAGAACTGGCACTGTCTTGCTATTTACACATGAGGACAATGTTGGTTAAGTATAAATGGGTTGTTTGTATTGTGTTCCGTGATTGTCGCTCGCATTGGTGCTTTAGTGCTGCCCTGTCCTGTCGTTCTGCCACAGCTCTGCAGCCCAGCATGGGAGCAAAAGCTGCTCTGTTACTGCTGGAACTGGTGCTCACGTGGAAAAAAAACCCACATTAAATCTGAATAAAATGAGGTGGGGGAAATGTCCAGTTGTTTCCTACCTCCAGATGCAGCCTGTCCAGCGTCGCTGGTGCTCGCTTCAGGCCAGAGCTGCTGATACAGAGGCCTGACTCAAGCTGGGAATCCTCCCTGCTGCTGCTCTCATTTTCCTGCCTGCTCAGCACTGACACAAACCTCACTCTCCACCTGTAACTCCACCCTGCCTCCCTGACTTGTTGCTTCCTTAGGGGTTGAAGTCGTGTTGCTGCTTTCCACTGAAATCAGTGGGACGGAGCGGCCACACTCCCAAAACCAGCACAGCTGGCAGGAGCTGGGTGCTAACCCGGCGGAGGGAGCGGCCTGACCTTACCCGGCTCCATCTCCTGCAGGACCCTTTGGAGAGCCAGTGCTCCTGGACACCCTCACAGCGCTTACCGCGCTCGGGGCAGGGCTGGGCCGCGCTCCGGGCCCGCCTCATTCCCGCAGCCAGCGGGGCCTGGGCGCAGGGAGGCGTCCATCCGGAGCGGGGCAAGGCGGGTGTCCCAGCCCGGGGGCGGGTTGCGGTCCCGGGCCCGCTCCCCTCACGGACCCCGAGCCGCTCCCGCCCGCGTGCCGCCGTTGCCCGGTGACCGCTCCTCTCCTCCCTGACCCGGGGCCGGGGCCTCGCCACAGCCAATGGCAGCCCTCGCTTCTCTCCCTTAGAGCCCACCCCCCGCCACCGCGGGCCAATCAGCACTCGGGTCTGCCTTGAGGGACAGCGCTTCTGTCCAATGGCGAGGCGCAGTGCGCGAAGGGGAGCGGAGAGGCGGGAATAACGCGGAGCCTCTCGCAGGGGGTGTGGGCAAGCGCGGCGCGCGGATTGGCGGCAGCGGGGAGGCCCCGCCTCCTGGGGCGGGACCGGCGCTGTCGCAGCCAATGGGAGGCGAGGGGCGGGGCGCGGAGGAGCCGCGTCGCTGCGGGCGCCGGTTCGGCGGGGCCGGGCCGGGCCGGGCCGGGGGGCGCGGGGGGTCCCGGGACGGGCCCGGCAGGGTTCGGAGGGGCCGGGGAGGCACGGGGGGCTGGTGAGGAGCGGCTTCACCCAGGGCTGGGAGGAGGGGGCGCGGGGAGGGCGCCGGGCCGGGCCGGGCCGGGCCTCCCCAGCGCGGTGACAGCGCCGTGCCGGTGTCCCCCTCCCCGGACGGGGACAGCGGCTGTGGGTTATCCCGGTGGCGCTGTCCTGGGCCTGCTTCATTCTCCTTTTCCATCACCTTTTAGAGAGATCCGTGACCTTGTGGCATCGCGCAGTTAAAAAGAACCCTCCGGGAACTTCACGTGTGCGGACTGCAGGCGGCTCCGGCGCTGCCGGGTTCTCCTCCCCGGCCGCGGTGCGGGCACGGCGGGGCACGGAGCCATGAGTGACCGGGACGCTTAGCGCCATGCCGGCCCCGCCCGCTGCTCCCGGTGCCGAGGCTCAGGAGTTCGCCGAGGATCAGCTTTCCCCGCGTCCCCGCTGTGCTGCCGGGACAGGCAGCCGCAGCCCCGCGCTGTGAGCCGGGCTTTGGCACGGATCCATCGCGTCCGGTGACCTGCGCCGCTCTTGGGAAGCGAAGGGCTCGGTGCTGCTTGGAGGCGCGGTGTCCGGAGATGGCTGCGCGCACTGTTGTGTCCGTGTGTCCGGCACACAGCCCCGGGGGAGGACTGTCCAGGGACAGCTTCTGACAGCAGCGCTTCGCCGGGAGCTGCAGCCAGCGGCGTGTGAAGCTCAGCGAGCAGGAAGGGACGGCATGGCGGTGAGCATGGACGATGACGTGCCCCTCATCCTCACCCTGGACGACAGCGGGAGCAGCGCCTCAGCCCCTCTGGATGAGCTGGATCGGGAGGAGCTGCCCAACGAAAGTAAGAGCGTTTTGTCATTGCCTGCCCCGTGTTTGTCCCTTTGGGGTGGCCGCTCTTCCAGAGCTGTCGCCCGGTGTGATAAAAGCGGGTCAGGAAGTTGTGCTGTTGTGCTGCTTGTTGCTCGCTGCTCCGTGTGACACCGCGGGGGCCGGACGGGTCCTGCCGGTGTTGTTTTTCTAGCACACGATTTTGTGGTTTTCCCGTAGCAACCTGTGATCTTAAGCCCTTTCCTGCACGTTGTCCCAGAGCGTCTCCTTCCCTTGGCACTGTCCCCCCTCGGTTATCTCGTGTGGCGTTTTCCCAGCACTATAAACATCTGCCCTTTGTGACGCTTGTTTTGTCTGTTTCTAGTTTACATTCTGATTTTTGCGAGAAGGGAAGTGTTGATGAATCCCTTCCACATCTTTTCTTGTGTTCTTATCAAAGAACCTGGAGTACTTTTAGGCCATATATTCGTGTTTAGTGGGGCACAGCCAGCCTGTGAGCACTGGGAGGGGGAAAACAGCAGCCACCATCCCTCAGAAGCTTTGCTTTTCTCCTCGGTGTGTCTTTACCAGAGCCCTCAGCCTGCAGCAGGCTGGATGTGGCCAGCAGATGTGTCTGAGCCTGTTCAGAGAGTTTCTGGTTGCTGTTACACCTCGCTGGATGTATCTGAGCAGTTCTGTCCTGCACATCCCCAGTGACTTCCAGTTGACATTGCAGGTGCTCACACACGGGTCTTGTGATCCTGTCCCAGCCCTCGCTGCCACAGGCTGAACACTTGGAACAAATGCAGCATTTCCTGGCCAGGCATCCCTTTTTTCCTCATTATACCTCTGTGCCATACTGCCTCTGAGATTTGATTCCTCTTGCAATAAGATGGGTTCCCTTAATTTTCTCCTTCCTGAGTTTCCAAGTCAGGAATTAGTTTCAGATAATCAAGATTCTTCCTCCCTCTTCCTCCTCCTCCTCCTCCTCCTCCTCTGCCACCCCACAATACAGATCCCTGACTAAACTGCCCACTTGACTTTCTCTAAGCTCTGTTTTATCCCTGCTTCATCCCATCTGTTTGTCTTTTAAAGTTTTTAGCCCTCTATTTTTAAGTTAAATGGAAGAGAGATTTCTTCCTCCGTCCACGGGTGTATTTATAGGATTCCTTGTGACTAATTTTAATCACTCTTCCCTCTTTTCTTTCCCCTGCCTCCCATCCCTTCAAAGAAGAAGTTGTGTGAAGCTTAACAATTGCTTGAAGCCAGCATGACTGTGCTAAAGCACAGGCATGAGAATGAATGTATTAATAAATAAAAATTCTCCACATTGAAATACAGGGAAGTTCTTTAGGGACCAATTTTGTGCTTCTTACAGGGCTGCTGTGTGGCTTTTGAGAACTCATTTCCTGTGATCCTTCAAATGAAATGTCTCTTATTTTGCCGTGTGTTTTAATCACTGTTAAAGTTGGATTTGCTGCAGAAATATAAAGCTTAAGCTGTGGAAGAGATAGGGAATGATACAGAGCCTTCTGAAGTCAGGGTGGGATGGAGGATTAGGAGGGGAAGGCTGGCATCAACAACTTGAAAGGCAGGTTTATCTCTGGGAAGCGGGAAGCTTAAATCAGGGAGTGAGCACAGTGCCACCAGCACTGCCAAGAGTAAGCTTGTTTAGAAACCAGGATGTGTGGTCCAGCTTCTGCTCTTTGCCTGCACAGAAAATCTGCTGTGAAATGCAGCAAAGTTGTGTCTCGTGGAGGCTGTGGGGGATCAAATGTGTCCCCTCTGCTCTGCCTCCCCTTGGCTACTGAGGGCTGAAAGGGCTTTAACAGAACTGTGTGAGGTCACATTTTCAGCCAGAACCTTTTCTTTTCCCGGGACAAAGTGTGTGAGAAGTCCTTGTCAGGGGAGAGAGAGCCTGCCAGGGTGAAGATGAGGACATGGGCACAGGGAAGGTCAGGAGGCTGTTTCCTTTTGGCTTTGTCTTCCCTTTGCCTAAACTCTCATAATTGAGTATTCAGCCAGAATTTGGAGGAAAAGCTCCCTTGTTACTGTGCCTGACCATCATCAACTCCAAGGGATTCAGTGGCAGCTTAAACACAAAGCTTTTTCTGAGGTGTGTCCCCAAACAGGCTGGGGCTGTTGGCAGTGTAGGACCCACCCTCCTCTTCCAGGTGACACTGGGGGAAAGACAAAGTGGCTGTAGCTGCCCCTTGTTCAATCACAGGTTTGAGGTTGATAAAAATTAAGTCTCACTCTTGCTTTGTGTTCCTGTGTGCACAAACTCTAAATTTTAATCATGACCATCTCACTGAGTGCTGTGTACCTGTGTGCTTCAGTGTATCAGCTCTTGTGGTTTTTTAAGGAACTTTTTGTGCTTTAAATTAAAAAAAAAAACAAAAAACTATCCATGCTGTGGCTTTGTTCCAGTCAGGTCTTTGGATAAATGAATTTGTAGTTTTGGATTCTTGGTATTGATTGCCTGGAACTGGATACAAGTTTCTGGGTTGAAATAAGAAGAAACAGGGTTTGCTGAAAGAAAAAAGGTAAAAAGAAAGAACTGAAGTGTGTGAGTGAATTCCTTTCCAAACCTTGGAGGAGAGTCCTCTCCTGGGTAAGTGGGTGTCTTGGGGTTAGAATAAAAGGAAGCTAAAGGAGAAAATTGTGTGGAAAATTACATTCTTAAAGGAAATGTCCAGCTGCAAAAATTAATCTCCCAAATCCTCCAGCTCTTAAGCATTTAATGAGAGAAAATACTTGCATGGGGAGGAATATTAAACTCTGTGCTGGGATCCAGGGCTTCCAGGGAGCAGCCACCATGAAGGGTCAGAATCCTGCAAAGCTGACAGGAATTCAGACCACATCCAGAAAAAAACGTGGTCCCTGTGGTGCTGATGCTTTTCTGCCTGGGCTGTGTAGGGGCTGGGTAATTTTTCTTTGCAGCTCCAGCAGCTGAAGGAGGACAGGGAGAAGCTCTTGCATCACCTGAATGAATCCCCAGTAATGGATGTGACGCTGCCCTTCCCAGCACATCTTATCTGAGCATCTCCATGCAAACTCCAATTAAGCTCCCCCAGCACCTGCCTGAGGGGAATGACTAACAGGAACCAGAATTTCTGCAGAAGGCAAGAAGGGAGTTGTAAACCTGGCGTGGCCTTTCCCAAAATCCTGCACTGAGAGTGATGAGAACCTGCCAGGCTTTAGTGATTTCCCATCCCTCCTGAGCTCCTGGGAAATGTTTGAACAGAGCTCTCAAAATAGTGCAGTGTCTGCTTTCCATCTACAAAGGCACCATGGATAGCCTTGAAACTCTAGGACAGTGTCTCTCCTTGAGCTGGTGGGAGCCTATAAACAATAAATGAGTGCACATTGATTTATCCTGTATTAGATCAGATACAAGATCCTCCTTTGCCTCCTGCATGGAAATTGCTGTAGCCTCAAGTAGAGTTTCAGTGTGTTCAGAGCAGAAAGTACAGCTCGGAGTGTTGTACAGGGAACAATGGGATATTGTCTGTTTTCCCAGACAATGGGTGATGGCAGGGGGGAAAGAAGTCATCTTTCAACTCTGGGTTTTTTACAAGAAAGCAACTGCATCTGCTGTTGAGGTAAAAACTAATTATTAAGGAAGTGGGGGAGCAACTGCGACAGCCAAGGGTGATGTTTTCTAGAAGGATTGTTGGAAAATGGGAAGTTACAACTTTGAGTGAGGTGCCTTTGCAATCTCAGTTTCTGCTGCCTGAGAAGTGAATTGTCAGGAAAACCAGAGCCAGCCTGACCTTTTTGGGAAGGTGAATTATTTGGGAAGGTGAATATATGCCTGGCACTGTTGGGAAGGAGCAGGTGGCCCAAGGTGTGTGAAGAAAATGAGATTTCTCTGTTGGTGAGGTTGGAGGGGCTGCCCCAGGCATGCTTGGTGAGGGATGTGGCTAAGGAAAGCCCAGGGCCTGTTGGTTGTATCTGTAGAAGAGTGTGTGGGATGTGCTGGGCTCCCCAGAGGGCTGGAAGGGGCTCTTTGCTCTTGCACTGGGACAGTTCCCTGATGGAATGTGGGAAGGGGCTTTCAGCAAAGCTGTTCCTTCTGTAAATGCCTGGTGAAGACTCAGGTGCTGGTTCTGAACACAGAGCCTAATTACATCATTAATAAGTGTTGCAGACACCAAACTTGTCTTTTTTTAAAAAAAAATCCATTTCTAAGCCCCAGGTGGACACCTGGGATTTGAGGTAATTAATGTTCTTTTTGAGGTGTGTGAATCACCTGGATTTTGATGTGTTTGGTAGCCAATGCAACCTGAAGTGACAGAAATCTCTTCTGTATTGGATCTGGTTCCAGAACATGTTTGTATTGGCAGTGAGAGAGTTAAGTCTGTCCATGTAATCCACAGCTTCAGCCCATCTGGTCATGGAATCATCCCTCAGAATCCCTGCATGGTTTGTGTTGGAGGGGCCTTAAAACTCATCCTATTCCATCGTCTTGCCATGGGGGAGATTTCCAGGTGTAAAACAATTCCTAAAGGGCTGAGGGAGCAGGCAGTAAACACCTGACCTTTGGAAAAGTGCTGGAACCACACAAACTCTTAGGACCTGTGCTTCTTGTGGAACCTCTTGAGCTGCTCTGGAAGCATTCTGGCTTTGCTGCCTTTAGAGGAAAAGAGGCTTTTCAAATGTCAGCCACCTGGTAGATCTAATAAATCCTTCAGGATCTCTCAGTTTTGATCCTTGTGTGGATTTCAGAGGTGGCTGTTTGGACTGAGGCACTGGGTATGAAAGGCTGTAGCTAATCAAGGTGAAGGAATGAAGGGGATGAGGGAACAAGCAACTGCTTGCAATGGACCTGGCAGATTCCAAGATTTCTAACAGCCAGGCTCTTGAGCAGCCTTTTGGATTATCTGGTGGCTTTCTTGGATGCTGTGCAGGATATTTTCTCACGTCATGGCCCCTAGTTCTACCAATTTGCCTTTAATTAGTTCCAGCAGCAGCGCTTCTGCTGCTGCTGCCTTTAGAGGTGAAGCATGGCCAGAGCACAGGGCTGGGATCTCATTTTGGGAAGCAGTCCTGTTCTGCTGCTGGAGCAGCTCCTCCTTGCACCTGGGGTAAGTCAGGTAACACCACTGTGGGTCACAGTCTCACCTGGAAGGTGCTGATTACACCTGGTGTGGGAGTGGGCAGGCAGGCTTCATTCCTTTGTTATGAGGAGGTGCTGTTTTGCATTGCTGTGCATGATTCATTTTTCTTAATGTGCACCTGCTTAAAATTTATAGAGACAGGAATTTTTTTTCCAAAGCACGAGAGTGGAGTTTTCGTGGTGGATTGTTGGTTATGCCTCTGAAAGTCTCATTTCTCTGACCTAACAGTCTTGCATTCTGCAACTTCTGCCAGGGCTCCTCTAATCCTTTCCTGGCCTAGATGAGTTATAATGAATGTTTTAAGCAAGCAAAGCAGAGCCAAACTGCCTCTGAGATGAGTGAGGGGTGAAAATCTTGGAAGGGGAAACGAACACCCAAAACATAAGGAGATTATTGTTTTCTCCTTCAGTACAATTCGTTTCCCTGGGTGATGAGCTCGGTAAGCTCAGAGGAAGGAGGGAAATGCTGTTTTTTAGAAGGTGTTTGGGATCTTTTTCTATGACGTTAGAAATAGTGAAAACTGTGTTTCTGCTCTGAACCATCCTCTGGAATCTCACTTGTCCTGAGAATTCAGGTTTTAAGGCAGGGCTGTGCTTAAATGCTTGGGTAGAGCTGGTGCCTTTCTTTCATGAGAAAGAGCTCTGCATCGTCCAAAACTCAAAAGCATTTGTGTGGAGACATCCTCACCATGGCTCTGTGAGCGTGGTGCCTGTAGAGGAAGAACCACAAGCACAGTAAAGTACCAGGAGGTATCGAGGGCTGCAGTTATTGTGGGTATTTTTTCCAAGCCTTCCTTGTTTTCTGAGCTCTGCAGGAGAGCGGTTTGCACAATGCACACATTGTGTGTCTCACAGTAGGATGCTCTGTCAAACAGAATCTCTGCACTGTTGACTCTTTCACGCAGTGAAAGAAGAAAAAAATCCCAGTGATTTTTGTCTTGAATGCCCCATGCTGTTCAAATCTGAGCTGGTAACTGCGTCTACAAGGTGGAGAAGACTTGGGTTAGTGTTCCATTATCCTGGAGTCAAATGGTTCGTTCTCCTTTGTCATCTCCTGGAGCCCTGGGGATGGAGATCGTCTGGCACTGTAAATCAGGGGGGATGCTGCAGAGTCTGGAACTCCACACTCCCTTCCTGGAGATGGGAGGGATAACCTTGATGCTTTGAGGGAGGGAGCCCTTGCCCTTTGTGTGTCTCTTCTCCAGCACAACTCCCATGTTTTTGGGGTGAGAGCACAAGAACAGGGTAGTCTTGAGTGTTTTATCCCTGAGCAGATTGCTTTCATTGGAAAATGTGGGATAAGGGCATGTATTGTGGCATCAGAGGGCTCTGCCTTTTTTAAACAGGTGGTCCTGGAATTAGAAAAAAAAAGATATTAAGGAGTTAGAAAGTGTTGGAGCTGCAATTTTAAATTGCCAACTTTCCAGCTCGAACCGGTCACTCCTCAGCCACCACAGCTGACTTGGAAACATTTGGCTCAGGAAGCGGAACAACAGTTGGAAACAAATAGCGATCAGCTTTTTCATGGCTTCCCAGGGAACGCATCAGTTTGTTCGTTTCCCCCCTCATTTTGTGGCTCCTGTGGATTTTTAAGGCACTGTAGATGCAGGATGTTCGGTTCAGCCGAGCCTGCGTACTGGCAGATTAAAATGAGCAAAGGCTGAGCACGCTGAGTTCACTCATCATAACCAATATGATGCTTCTCAGAACTTCCTTAGCCCTTGGTGTCTTCACCGAGGAATCCTGCCTGCTGCCGTCAGCCCCCCTGCGTTGAAATCCCATTTTACCCATTTGAATGCTGTAAGAAGTGCTGTATAAACTAAACAGGAGCATCTGTGAAGTGGTTAGAGTTGTTGTTGATTGCCTTTTCCTTATTGCCTTCAGGGGATTTAGGCTTGAATTTGCTGGAAGTAGAATTTATGAGCCAGAACGCTCCATTTCTGATCCTTAAGCCGGGAAAAGTGCGGTGAATTTGATCGGTCTTTTCTCTCGCCTCCCGCGTCTCTGGCTTTTGATCTGGACCTCGCAGGGCTCTCCCTGTGTCTTTAACATAATTGCTTTTTGCATGTGGAGAAGAAGGCTGGTTTTCACATGGCTGCTTTCTTTATGGGGAGCTGCAGGAGCAGCGTTAGGGCTGTGGCCATCTGCTCCCGGTGAGCGGCTCCGCAGGGAGCTCGGGCACCTGAGCCTCACCTGGGGGACAGGGTGGCACCAAAGGGGAGCTGCTGTTCATCCACAGCAGCGCCCTGGGCTTGGTGACAGATCCTGAGCATGGCAAGGGGTGACTGCTGTGGTTTGAGTCATCCTATGGGGGTTTGGAGCATCCAGTGCTGCTTTTCCAATCACAATCTGGTGGTGTCTGTTTGCAACAAAAGGATTTTCTTTTCCTTGCTTGTGTGTGGGGGAAGAAAATTTAGGATGTGTCTCTCTGCACGTGTTAAACCCCCTGATTCTGTGGGGCTGGACATCTTAGCTACACTTGTGTTTCCCACATGATGTGTGTGTTTCTGTATCCACCTGGGAATGCTTGTGTTTCATTCCAGCTGTTTTGCAGAGAACACTTTCACTGTCCCCCATGGAGCTGAGAAAGTTTATGGCACAGAAGCAAAGTGGATTTCACTTCCAGAATGCACAAATATGTCCCTGCTCTTCATTAACCAAATGAAGAAATGCCTGCAGAATTAAGTGATCAATCCTGCAAGTGGGAGCACTGAGGAGAATTGTGACATTTGGGTCAGAAGTGACCAAGTTAAAGCCTCTTCCTTTCAAATACAAGGCTGGTGGCAGGACCTTATCTCTGGTGGTTGCAAAGGACAAGACTTAAACATTCAAAAATTAAAAATTCAAAATTTTCTTTACTTTGAGACAGCACAAATGCATAGAAAACAAAAATGTTAATGGACCCTTTAAAGCTGTGGGAAAGGCAGCAAAAAGTCACAGCACTGGCATGCCTGGGCTGTAGATATATTTATCTACATATCTAATATAGATATGTAGATAAATATGTATCAAATGAAGGAATAGCAATGAGTGGAGGAAAATCATGAAGAAAAATGTGGTCAGCAGACTTAAAAATGCTCTAAAGGACTTGAGAAATAAAAAAACATATTAAATTATTCCAGCCTGTGAGGAGTTCAGGATTTAACACCCCAACAGTGTTACAGGGAAGCTCAAGAAATACTGAATGTATTCTGTATTTGCTGAAAAGCCAGATGACACAGCCATTGTATGACCCATTCTTCCATTCCCACAGTAAACAGAGATTAAACAGCTGATTCTAAAGGTTGGCATTTTAAAATCAGCAGATGACTTTTGATTTGTAAGGCTGCAGCTGAGGCAGTCTGTACATTGCTGTGAGAGTGACTTTCTTCCAGCCCCAGAAGGTGTTTTGCACCAGGCAGGAGATTGCAGGCCAGCCAGCCAAAATCTCCAGGCGAAATAATGGGAAACCAGCAGTAGCTCTTCTAAAATCTGGATTCACAGGACATTTTTTTGTGTGTGTGGAAGACTTTTGAAGTCAAAATTATCCATTTTCTGAATATGTAGTTCTGTGTGAGGGCTGTAGGACTTGAAGTAAGGACCAGCTGAGGGAAAATCAGCTGTTTTGCAGATGTTTTGCAGATGTCCCATTAGTGGTTTAACTCCTTCCTCCCTCCCCAGCCATTACATGCAACCTCCAGTTCCTGCCAGCAGTGGTTTCCTTTTTTCCTGATGGAGAACAGTTCCCCAGCACTTGAGGCTGGGGTTTTCCCTGCTCCTTTCCATGTGTCCTCCTCTGAAGTTGGCAGCTTCTCTTTGCTGGCTGAAGGATGAGGCAGAGGAGATGTGGCAGTGTTGCATTTCAAAGGAATCGGCGTGGTGGAGTCGTGTTCTAACACTGCAAAACACAATTACCTCCCTATTATCACTACACCACACCAAATAACTTTAATTGCTCTCAGCCTGTCGTGGTACGGTGTTGAGAGTTTGTTATTTAACTTTTAAATTTATGTCGTTTTCCTGCTGTCCCTCTTTTCTTCAGGGGAAAAAAAAGGTGAGTAAGGCACATACCTTATTACTGCCTTCTTCATTCTAGTCCTGCCTTGGCCATGCTGGAGGTTTGTTACCCAAATTAATCCTGGTTTCTCCCAGAAGGGAAGTTTCCCACTGCTAACTTTGTGACTTCCCAGGAGAGCTGCTGGCGGCTGGAGCTGGCACTCAGTGCTGGCAGCACTCTGCTCTCGTTAAAAAGGCCAGATTGCAGCTTAATCAAACATCTTTCCAAACTGCATCAGGGAAATCCAAAGGCTCTGCTTTGGAGAATTGAAATGAGGAACGTGCTCTCAAACTGCTGACATTGTGTTGTTGCCGAAGCCAAAGCAGATCTTTAATGTGTTAAAAGCAGGAGGGACTGGTTTCCCTTTTTGGAACAAAAAGAGGAAATTCCTTCATGTAACAGGGTATGTTAAAGAAATGCTATAGCTGAGGGACTCTGATATTGCCTCTTTCCATTACATCCTCAAAAATTATGAATTAGAAATGTGTGTGTGTGTGTGTATTTCATGTCTGGCCTCTCTCTCTGCCTTAGGCAGAGTTGTTTCTTCTATTTTTCCTTTTTGGTTCGGTTCAGCGAGACCGTAACTGTTTCCAATTGTTTTTTTCCATTCATTAGTTGTTCCATAGAGCCCCTCAATGACTCAGATATTTAATTCCAGTTATGGTGTAATTTTATCTCAGCGTGTGTAAAGCCTTTGTTGCCGTGATACGATCGGACTGATGAGATTATGGAGCGTATTGGCTGCTGAAAGGGTGGATAATGGGAGTTGTAGGTGATCCTTCTGTTGTGGCTTTGGCTTCTCCTTTTTGTGGTGTTGTGGTTCATTTGTTAAGATAAGAAATAAAGGGTATGGAACCGGCAGCAATTTGGCTTGACACAAGTGAGGTTCTTAATTATAGCTTCCTAATGCAACCTTTCATTTTGTGGGACTTCTGCTGAATAAAAATGTTTGCATTTGACTTTGCAGCTCTGTTAAGAAGCAGGAACTCCTGCGTTGCACAGTTTTGTGTTGAAGGAGTGCCTGGTTCCAGCTCTCCCTGTGGTGTTTCATGGACTCTGAGATGCAGGAGGATTTAATCCCACATCTGTCAGGAAGCAGCTTTGTGGAACAGGGCTTAGACAGGGGGTGGTTTGCATCTGTCACTTCATCTTCAGCCGCTGAAGTCTTGCTAACCTATTTATGGATCCCAGACATCCCAGAAAGGAAGGATCTGCCCTTCTGCCTCATGCTGCTATGTATTCAGGAGTGAAAGTTGTCCCAGGATCAAACAGTTCCTGGCCAAAACTTCCCACATAATATTTCAAGAGGAAAAAAAAAAAAGCCAGAGTGAGTCAGGGATGAGATCAGAGGAGAGCAGGTGTCCTGGGGAGACAAGGCAGTGAACTGCACAGATGAGGATTTCCAACCAGCCCAGCCTGGCTGCTGTAGATGGGTAAAATTATCCTCATCGTTATTTTCCTGGAAGTCTTGAATTTTTTTTTTTTCTTTTAAAATTCTTCCTTACAAATGTCTCTGTCCCCAGCAGGGTGGTGCACGAAGTGAAAATCCAAGTGAATCGTCATGGCTCTTGTGCCAAGCCGCAGAGCAAAGGGTTAACTGGCTCTGCCTCACTCAGAGCAAGAGCTGGATGGAGCCAGGCTTTCTGCTGGGACCAAACCATTTCCTACCATGCTGTAGCTCCTCTGGCATCGTGTTCAGCTTGTGCACCAGGGGTTTTACATGTGTGCAGTGCAGATGTTAGCAAGGATACGCTGGTCCCCTAATTAACCAATGCTGCGCTTAAGCTGCCTTCCGTAGAAGAAGCTCGGCAGCACGACTGAGAAGAGCCAATGATATATAAAATGTGACTTACCATGCTGAGGGACATCTGCTCCTCCTTCTCGAGGATTCAGCTCCCTGTGGTGCTGGAGGCATGATGTGAGCTTGTGTTGGTGCTGTAGGAACTCGCTGCATCCTCCAGTCAAGGCGAGGACGCTCGGCTCGAGTCGCCTTTTACCGCTAACAGGAAGTGGCAACATCCGTATTTTTTATTAAAAAAAACTTTCCTGTGTTCAATAGGAAGCTGAAGTGGCTTTATTTGTTGAGCTTCCCAGCAAGTGAGTGCTGTGAGAATACAGTAAGACAAAGAGCCCCCAGGCCTCTGCATATGTTTGTGCTGTGCCGTTGTCTCCGAGGAAGAGCATGACTCAGTTACGCTGGCTCGAAATATTCCGAAGCAGATTATTTCTCTTGCAGCAGAAGGGCTTGGCACTGCTCTCTGTTGGAGATGCCCTTTTTTCCTAGGCAACAAACTGACAGCAAATTGTTTAGGCTTCCCCATGGCTGTTCTATCCCTTCCCACAACGTCCCCTGAAACAGGACAGGCGCTGAGACATTTTGGGCCGCAAAGAGCAGCCCTGCGATGCTCCCGTTGGCACGGTGCTGAACTGGCAATCAGGCAGCCAAGGCAGTGATTTCCCTGTCTGTCTCTCTCACCTCTGAGATGTGTGGCTGAGTGCCAGACCAGCTGTGCTTTCCAGGCAGCTTCCAGCTTTTTTTCTCCCGGGTAGGTGAGCCTGGCCTTGAAGAGACGAGCACACATGTGCTCGTGCCTCAGTGCTTGAAAGGAGCAGTTTCTTATCAGCCTCCTTGGAGGAGGGAGGGAGGATTAATCCTCTGGAGGTGAAGCCACATGGCATGTGAGCCCTTGGAAGGGAAAGTGCCAGCAGTGGTGCTGGGGCAACTCCAAAACTTGACTAAAATCTTGGCTTTGGGTCTGAAGATGCCTGCACAGATTGTGTTGGGGAAGGGTAGGCATCCACCTTGTTTCCATGGTTTTTTTGTGGATTTGCACCTTCTGTAGTGAGTGTTCCATGTGGTTCAGCTGATGAGGGCTTTCCAGGAGAGAGGAGTGCTTCTGGAGTGCTGTCCTTCTCCTTCTTCTTGTCCATCCTCATCACAGCCTCAGGGAGCAACATCACTGAGAGAAGCCAGAAACATCAGCCAGCACAGGGATCCTGCACTGGGACAGGTCTTGGATGTGAGCTCAGGAGATCCAGGAGCACCAAGAGAACTTTTGGTCCTGCTGGGATCTGCCTTCTTCCACGGGCTCATGTTCAGTGCTGTGGGATGCCTGGTTATGTTTGTGTTAAACCAAAAGCTTGGGCTCTGTGACTGAGTTTGGGAATTACAGATCCAGTAAAGGTGGAGGATGTAAGAAATGGAGGGGTTATGGCAGTGAGGAGTGCAAAGCCTGAAAAAAAATGGCAACAATTGAATGGTGGAATGGTAAAATCATGGAATGCTTTGGATTGGAAGGGACAGACCCATTCCAGTAGAACTGGTTGGTCCAAGCCTTGAACACTTGCACACACTGGTGACCAGAGCTGCCCAGACCATGTGCCCTGGACAGTTTGACCTTTCCCAAATGCAGGAGGTGATGCCTTCCTTCCTCTTCCCTCTTTTGGGGAATCAGGGACCTTGCAAGGCCACGTGGATGAAGGTGTGTCCCATCTCCCAAGTTGTGTCCTTGGCATTTCTTTTTTTTTGCCTGTCAAGAGCAATGTCACTCACACATGGAACTCACTGGAGCAACCTGCATATTGCCTCTGACATTGAGTCCACACGTGATGTGTGACCACTATGAAGGACAGAATAAGGATATTTTTTGCTGATTTAAGTCACATCTGCCTTCACACGTTCTGCAGTGTTCTGTCATCACAGGTGTACTTGCTAAAGTAGCAATATCCAGGCAGGATGGAAACCAACATCCAAACCATCCTCCACCATTTAGGAGAGAGCCCTGGTAAGTCCAGTAAAGGCTTTGGAGTCAGGCACTGAGCCAGTGAGGGAATCTCAGTCTGTTTCAGTGCAAGGCCATAAAAAGTGTGGAAAGCAGAACATCTGGCAAACAGGCTAATGAGAGCCAGACTGGGGGAGCTCGAGGCAAATGAAAGAGCTGCCCCGTAGGGTTGGTTTATAACTCTTTGAATTTGTAGGAGGTTACTAGTTTGTTGGAATTTAAAAAAAAAAAAAATTTATTTAAAGAAGTGCAGACATCAAAACCCATGGAATTCCAGAGTGACTTCAGTTTGATATATAATAGCTGGCTGGGAAGGGTGATTTATCCCAGCCTCCTGTGGATGTTTTGTATCCCTTATTCCCCTCTCAGCTCTGCCCTGGAGATCCCCCATGGCTCCATGAGCTCCTCCGAATGAGAGAAGTTTGTTTGCTCTCAGCCCGTGGAGAGTTTTTCCTTCCCCTAAGCAGGGAATTTGTTTTGCAGAGGGAGAGGTTTGGGCTCTGGAAAGTTTATGCTCCTTCTCTTTCTTCCTTGTTTTTTTGTTTTTTATTGTAATGATGACATATGGAAACTATTTACACAGGAGCATGCTCCGCTGCACTGAATGGAAATGCTGGAGTCCCGGCAGTCTCGTTCCG
Organism: Eopsaltria australis; assembly: GCA_034509425.1. Lineage (NCBI taxonomy): Eukaryota > Metazoa > Chordata > Aves > Passeriformes > Petroicidae > Eopsaltria > Eopsaltria australis. Next base: position 1,093,834 of record JAVTVJ010000317.1, on the reverse strand, counting down.
GATGCCTTGTGTAAGCAGCCAGCTGGTTTTGCTTTTCCTTTTTTTTTCCCCCCCTTTTTTTCTTTTTTTCCCCTCCCTCCCTCTCTCTCTCTTTTCAGGGAACGACAGGGATAAGTTACACAAGTGTAAGGAAGGAAGCTTTGCCATCTGTGACCGAGCTCGCTTCGCTTCCTTTGCCGTGCCCCTTGCGCTGCGAACTTCACCAAATATCTGCTTTCTTTTTCGTGCTGGAGATGCCTTGCTGTGCCTGCTCAGCACTCTGCCTCCTCTCTCCCGTTAGCTGATGGTGCTCGCTGGTGAGCAAGCGGTGCTAAATGCCAAAACACGAGAGCGCGGCGCGCCGAGAGCGCGGCGCACGAACCCCCCGTGCCTGGCAGCTCCTCGTCCCGCAGCCAAACCTCCCGAAATCTCGCCCTCGGAAACACCCAGGGAAAGGATCTCACTGAGGTCTGAGCCACCTTCCTCAGAGGGGAGGGGAGAAAAGCCGCTCGGTTCTGCAGCCGGCAGAGCAGAGGCTTTTGTGCGGAGCTTTCCCTTGAGGAAGCTGCGAAATCGAGGAGCAGCTTTGAGGAGGGGAGGGAGGAACTTCGGCTGTGCGAGCAGCGGCGGCTGCCATGCAGTGGAGAGAGCTGCCTGCCATCTACTTGGAGGACTCCGGGAGCCCTGTGGAGAGATCCTCCTATCTCATTGAGCTCCATACTGATGGTAAACGCCGTCGGGGATGTTGTGCAGCACGAGCGGAGCCGAGCTTGCATTAGTCTGTGTCATTGTTATCATGGGAGCAGCTGAGGAAATTAGCTCGCTGGAGGGCTGCCAAGCACACAGTCAGAGGGCTGCTCTTGGAATTTATTATTATTTTTATTATTATTTATGACCCAGATGATGCTGTTGCCTCAGGGATGCTAGATCAACCTTCTGGTACCTGATGGGGAAGGAGCTGATCCACGAAATGCAGCTCCCCACCGGAACACTTCAGTGCGTTTTTGTGTTCTCTGTGCCTGGTTTAGACAGCAGGAAAGCATCTTGATTTCTAGGGCTGTTTTTTTGGTTCTGATTTGCATCTCTTGAGTGCTGTTTTGTGTTTGCAGCCTTGGTCTCAGAGCTGGGACAGCTCTTCTGCTTGCAGCTTCTGTGGGAAGCACAGAGCGGGGTCCTGGTCCTGGGTTTTTGCTGGGGTGTGTCTTTTCCCAGTGTCGATCCTTTCCAGAGAGGTTAATTTTTGCCAAAGAGCTGCTTCAGGGTTAAAGGTGATTTTGGCATCTTTTGGCAGGGTCCAGCGTGTTGGTGTTCAGGTTAATGCTACAAATCTTTGCTGTTTTGGTCACAGTGTGTTTTGATGCTCATAAATTCTGTGTATTCTGTAACGTAAAGTCCAGGTTCTGATGAAGACGTGCTCCTCCTGTAACTGCTAAGCATTAAATGTGAAAAGGTTCTGCTCTCAGGCTGCAGTTTGAGGGAGTCTTTCTTTTTGAGACACAGCCCCAGCAAAAGCTTTGTAAATAATAACATTTAAGAACTTTTCAGAGCTTGCAATATAACGCTCCTGATTTTTGCATATGGCTGTCATCTCTTAGTTAAAGAGCAGACAAACCAGAAGGCTGCCGTTCCAGCTCCGTGGAAAAATAAAAACTCCCATCATTCAGGTTTTTTTTTTTTCAAGAACTGTGCTAAATCAAGGGGTGTGGGGGAGGAACCGGCCTCATTCAAACATTTGTCCAGGTTTTGAGTGGTATTTTAAGGGTGTGGGGGAAGCAAGGAAGAGAAACAGGCTTCGTGCTGCAGAATGCTCAGCAACCTGAGCGTGCAATCTGGAAGGGCTTCACAAACCCCAGAGAAATGTTATCTTAATTTGATTTGGGGGTGGAAGAGGCAGCTGTGGCTGTGCACTGGTGAAGGGGTTCTGATTTCTTCCCACTCCCTGCCTCTGCCAGGAGCACATGGTGCCATTTCTCTTGGCGGGTGCACAGTTTTTGGCACGGACTCCCTCTCCACTCCAGAGGGTGTTCTGGAGAGACTGAATCGGTAATTCATCCAGGATTATTTTGTCACAGCAAATCTTCAGCAGGCTGTCATGAGAGGGGAAGAGAACCTCGTGGTGATTTTTGCCCACTCTCAGATAACGACTTGGAACACAGAGGGAACGAGCTGCCACACCACGGCTCCTGTGCTCATTAAAAAAGGGGGAAATCAGCACTTCTGTGCTGGCAAGCTCTGTTTTACATGTACCCACTTTGGGAACATGAGGCACTGGAGGAGGGAAGTCTCTTCTGAGAGCAGGAACAAGCATGTGATGTGGGAAATGTTTGAACTCCGGAGAACTGAGAGTGTGGCTAGCTCCACCACAGGCCCTAGGAAAGTCTCTCTGCTGTGGGGTCTCTGCTCAGTATTCTTTGTCAAAGGTAAAATAAAACCCCCAGTCCCAGAAGAAGAAACCCAGTGACATTCCCTTTTTGTACAGTAATTGTCTTCTTGCTTAATTTTCATCTGTCTTAATAGCACTGAGGCTGCAGAATGCAAAAATGGCAATTATTTTGGAGTTTGTACACATGCCCTGTATTACTCTCCCATGGGAGGGGCACTGTGTTTGTGTAGCTCTGCTTGGGAGTTGCTTTTTGCAGTTGAATTGTTCTGGGGTTTCTTAAACAAGATCTTTCTTTACAAGATGTGGTTCAAATGTTCAGTGTGGCATTGTTCTGTAGCTCTTCGCTGGTGAGGAGGACAGGCACTCAGAAACTTCAGAATTAATGTGTGAAGTGTGAACAGGAAACTCATCTTGCAGTTTGTTTGCATCAGAGGGGTGTTGGTGCTTATCAGCACCTCAGAGTGTTGTGAGGATGTGTTATTTAGTGACTCTGAAGTGCTGTGAGAAATGGGGCTTTCAGCTCAAAGCACTGCCAGCTCCTCTCCTCCACACTGGCAGGGGCAGTGCTGTATCCATCCTTCCATGGCCTCTGCTCCGAGGACATGGAAAAGCTTCTTGCTCCTTCAGCAAACCCTCTTTTCTTCACTGTGCTGGGCATCCTGGGGGGCTGGTGGCTGTTACCTGCCTGGTTGTAGTTCATGATGCTGATTGCCAGCTTCAGGCATGGCAGCACACAGCTCCTGAGGCAGGAGAGCTGCCTGCTGCACTGGACAGGAACCTGTCTCCTTTGATGCTCTTCCAGGAGCATTCCCGTGTGGAACCGCTGGGTTTGAGCGTCTCTTTAAAGCTCCAACCTGCCAAGAGTCAATTTGTCAGTGTGCAAGCTGCCACTTTGCTGCCTGTCCATGATCCCAGAGCCTCCTGCTCCATCCCTGACTGTCACTCCCTGTTTCTCTGGTGCAGATGGAGGCAGCTATGACGTTGTCAACGACGCCTCCAGCCCCGCGGCCAGGGAGTGCTGTGCCCAGCAGAGCTCTGCCCGCCACAACTGGGAGATGAACTACCAAGAGGCAGCCATCTACCTCCAGGTGAGCCCTGCTGGGTCATGGGAGAATGGTCTGTAGGAGCTACAGTGGTTCTTGGTTATGGGAAGCAAACAGCTTCTGTTTTGAGGCTGAAAATTCGGTGCTTTGCCAAGGATTCTGCCTCAGAGTGGGGCGATGCTGGAGGCACCTCCAGATGGGCTCTGGAAGTCATTTGGAGCAACTGAACAGCAAATAACCCACCCTCTCCCAGTGTCAGGGGCTGTGGTGGTTGGGGGATTCAGCACATGGACACTTCTGCCACCTTGGCATGGAGATTTTTGTAGCTGGTCATAGATTTCCTTTCATCTCTACACTCACTGCAGGGGGATGGTCAGTGCTCTCCTGGGGACATCTCCTGTTCTGGGAGTGCAGGTCCCAATCCTGCCTTGGCCACGGGATGGGTGGGTGGCCCAGTTAGTGTCAGCCAAGTCCTGCAGGTCATGTGAGGAGACAGAGGTCTGGATTTCCACAGGAAGAAAGGATGCTTGGATCAGGATTGGCCCAGGAGCGAAATTTATATTTAAAACAACAAAGAATCAAACCCCACCCATGCTTCAGTTACCAGAAACACCATCCTTACTGCAGCAAAGGATTCGTGTTTTTAAGGTGCTGTACATCTGCTGTGAGGAATTAGCCACCAAAACCGAGCTTCTCCCAGAGCTGTCCAGAATGAAACAGCTGCTGGTTCCATTACTGTCCATCCTTCCTGCTCTTCATTCCCTTTCAAAGCTCTGAGGTGCTTTGCACCCAGTTTGGGGTTTTTTTTTTTGTTGTTTAAGCCACTGCAAGGTGACAGAAACCATTTGTTCCTCCCTGCTCTGACCCCACAGGGCTGAGAAATCTCACTTCTCAGATATTTTAAAACAGTGTAGGCCAGACTTTGGCAACACTTGAGCTCCGTGGTGTCAATGACAATGGCAGGGTGGCTCCAGCCTCCCCCCCAGGCTTTTGTTTAAACTCGTGATTGTTGGAGCAGCTCTGCAAAGGGTCACTGAGCTGCTGCAGCTCTGATGGTAATGGGCACAGCAGGCCTGGCCCTTTGGATGGGGATGATTGCTGCTGCTGCCTTGACCAATGGCCATGATAACACTGTCCTTGAAATGAGGTGGAATCACTTAAAGAGAGTTCTGTGAGCAGTGGCTGCAGGCAAGTGTTGGGTTTTGAGTGAGGCAAGTGATGGCTGTGCTGTCCAGCCACGTGTGGAATTGCTTGCCTCCCAAGAGGCAGGACTGGGGCTGTTTGTCATTCTGCAGGTGTGGTGTGGATGGGAATGACCCTGCTGATCTCAGCCTGGGCCCTTTGCAGGGCTGGCTCTGTCCTGCTCCAGCCTGGCTCTGTGACCCAGCAGTGTTTGTTCTGAAACTCAGTGTGAGCTGGAGGAAATGAGAAACATTGGGAACCCTCTCCTGAGCCAGTCTGGAGAATGCTTCACTTCCTAAAGGAGAGTTCCCTGACCTCGTTATCCATTTGCAATCACAGTTATTCTGCTTTCACAGTAATAGCTTGACTGTCCTTGCAGTAATTGCCTGCCTGGAAAGATGTTAATTTAAATAAGGCCTCACCACTTCTTGTGCATCTGTGTGGCCCTGCTGGGGAAAAATGATCTCTTATGACAGTTCCCAAGGGGCAGCAAGTTTCCTGTGAGTGACAAAAGCTCCCTCGCCAAACTGTTGACTCGAGAAAGAGAAGAAGCTGTTGGGTGGTTCTGCTTCAAAACCCTCTAAAATCTCCCCAAACAAAGTTTCATCCTAGGGGTAAAAATAGTCACGATGTAGCTGTTTGAAAAGCAGTTGTAGGCAAAGTGTTAGGATGGAGTAGCTGACCTTTGAATGTTAATTAAGCTCTCTAGTTAAGAGGGAATGACAAATCAGCATAGAGACTTGTTAATTTTTCATGGAGTCTGTCTTACATTCCTGAAGCAGAAAACACTGTGTGTGCTCCAGTGTTTTCTCCCAGACATTTTGCAAGGCCAAGATAAGGAGGAACAACTGTCAGCCAGGTGCCCTGGAGCTTATCTGGGTGTTTTTGTGTTCTGTCCTGGAGAAGTTTAATCAAATAAGTCTGTAAACATGTGGAAGTAGTTGCAAGTAAATGAAGTGCTGTGTTTATGTTGGGATGTTGGCTGAAGTTTCTTTGCCTGCCTTTATAAACTCTCCCAGTTCTCTGCCTCGTTGTGCAAAGGCTCAGGGGTTTCTGCAGCAGGAGTCGTGGATGTTAAGAAGTTTTATTACTGAAATATCTTTATGAACAGAAGGGGATGTCCCGTGTGTGTGGAGTCCATTCCTCAATAAACACATCAACCACAGGCTGTAAATGGGAATAATCTGTTGGGAATTGTATCTACTCCCTATAAAAGTCTGCATTCTTCACTCTTTTATAGGACCAAGAGTCACTAATGCTGTTCCCTTCTTTATTCCTGCTGCCCTAGGAAGGAGAAAACAATGACAAGTTCTTCACTCACCCCAAAAATGCCAAAGCACTCGCTGCCTACCTCTTTGCACACAACCACCTTTTCTACCTGATGGAGCTGAGCACGGCCCTGCTGCTCCTGCTGCTGTCCCTCTGCGAGGCTCCAGCAGTCCCCATGCTCCGTCTGGGCATCTTTGTGAGTAGCTGGGGGCTAAATGAGAAACTCTGCTTGCTCTGCAGTGTGGGTAAGAGGAAAATGATGGCCAAACAGAGAGGAAGGAGGAGGCAGTAAGAGGAAAAAGTCCACCTGGGTTGTTCTGTAAATGGCCAGACAGCAAAACTTCCTTTTTCCATCTAGGCAGCCCACAATGACACTCATTTTGTGTTAGCAATTTGTGCAGGTCTTCATTTTCTAACAGAAATGGGTAGTTTTTTCCTTTTTTCTTGAGATCACTCAGCAATCTGTGTGCTTTGATGGGGTGCTTTCAAAGTTGTTGTCAGGGCTGGTGCCATTACTGGTTCCTAGAACACAGATCAGGACCCTCCCTGTGGCTGCCCAGAATGCCTAATTCAAGAGTAAACCCTTCTCTGTGTAAAATCTCTCTGCCCAGCTGCTCCCCTTCCTGTGTTTCACTAAAAAAAAATTACAGTCTCCATCTTTTTTTCAAAGTGCTTCTGCTCAAGTTGTTGCTGTCTTGGCCTTTTGTTTCAAATGTATCAATAAGTTTTTTTTATGTGTTGCTCAAACCCAGAAGGGACATGGATTTCAGTGAATTCTGGCCTGGTTCTGCTCGGAGGAAAATTGCACAGGCTTTAATAAAAGCACGAAGAGTAGATCTAAAAATTTTGAAAAACAGGGCTATCTTAGGGTTAAAAGAGTGGCTTGGGGTTTTCCTGCAGTGCTCAGACTGCTGTCAAACCCACCTGCTCCTTGAAAAAGGGGAGGCAGAATGTGGCCTGTGCTGTGCTGCTGTTCTCACCAGAGCTGTGCTGTGGCAGGTCCACGCGACCCTGGAGCTGTTTGCGCTGATCGTGGTCGTCTTTGAGCTCTCCATGAAGATGAGGTGGCTGGGCTTCCACACCTTTATCAGGCACAAAAGGACTATGGTCAAGGTGAGCTGTCTGCTTGGTTGTCAGGGTTTCTCCTTCAGCACCTCCAAGAAGCAAAGAGCCCAGATGAAACACTGGCCTGCACTGCAGCGGGGATGACGTGGCCATTATGGCCCCGCTGCCAGATGATTCATACGAGATCCCTAAACTCTCAGGGACACCTCCCATCCTTCAGATGCCCAAATAAACAGGTGGCCAGCCAGAGCTGTGCCTCTGATGCTCCCCTCTCTTGCAGACCTGTGTGCTGTTGGTGCAGTTCATCGAGGCCATCGTGGTGCTGGTGCGCCAGACCTCGCACGTGCGCATCACCCGCGCCCTGCGCTGCATCTTCCTCGTGGACTGTCGCTACTGTGGGGCTGTCAGAAGGTGATGCTGGGCTGCTTGGGGGTTCTGCTCTCACTCCTGGGGCTGGGCTGGAGGGAAGGCACTCAGATCCTGCAGGCATCCCAGGAAAACCAATGTCTTTCACTGGTGTTTGTGTTGGAGATGGTTCCGTGGTGACCTAAGTGTGGATGTGCTGGTGGCACACAAGGCTTGGGTGTGTAAAGCACCTCAGAGAGACCAGCACAGGGGTGTGGCTGCCTTGGCTCTGCTCCTTGGCCTGCCTGGAAGCTGCACAGTGAATCAGGGCTGGTCTTGAGGCTGGAGAAGGAGAGCTGACAGCGTGACATTAGTGTTGTTTGCAGTACCTGAGAGCTGACTGCAAAGCACAGATGGGTAGCTTGCAAATGATCTTAACTTTAGCAAGCTTTCTACTTTTAATCCTTGGAGGGAGTGGGAAGAAAGCCCTTCAAGTGTGGGGTGGTGGTGGTGGGTTTTTTTTTCTTTCCCCTGACAACGTGGAGGAGTAAATGTGCAAATTTTAGTTTATTAATGTTTTCTTATTTTTCAGAAATCTGCGACAGATCTTCCAGTCCCTCCCACCATTTATTGACATCCTTCTCCTCCTGCTTTTCTTCATGGTGATTTTTGCTATTCTGGGTGAGTTGTATTTATGGAAGGAGAAGTGATGCCCTTCACCAGTGATGGTCCAAAAGCAAGATGAGCAGCCTGGATGAATATAAATATAAATATTTTTAAAAATATATAAATATGAATAAAAAAATATAAATATGAATATAAAACTGATCAGATTCCAAGTGTTGCCAGGACCTTCCATTTATCCCATTTCACCTGTAGCCATCAGGAAGGCAGAGTTAAAACACCCAAAAAATCTGACAGCTGGATATTTGATTTTGAGACAAAAGTCCTTCTGACCTCTTCCAGAGCACAGTCAGTGGTGTGTGTTTTCAAGCTCTGCTTCCACCAACTCTTCCTCAGTCTTGACAGTTTAATCTCCATCCCCACAAATGCACGTGCCTGGAGTGTCCCTGCTGCAGTCCAAACCATCCCCAGAAAGTTTCTTTTCCAAAAGGAGCAGTGAAATGCCAATGACATCAATTGGCAAATCTCTGTGGAGAAAGTCTTCCAGATACTCCCATCTTCAGGGTGTCAGAGAGCATTTACTGTCAGTGGCACCTTCCCTTTGGGAGCTGCTCCACTGCTCGACATTGAACTGACTTTATCTTTCTTTGTTCTTTCTCCTTTCTCTCCTCTGTTGTTTTCTCTGCTGCTTCTTTAGGTTTTTACTTGTTTTCTCCTAACCACTCGGATCCAGTGAGTATCTTGATTCTTTCATTAACAATCCAACATGACAGTGCAGTCACAGTTTATCCCACGTGAGACCAAGTGCTGGCTGCTCCAAGGCTGCCTGGCACTGTCACCCTGCTTTGCCCTCTGCTGGGGAGGAACTTCCTCCAAGACAGGATGTCCCAAGGGGAACAGTGTCAGAGTTGTTCCTTGTTCTTGATGCCTTCCTTCAGCCAAAAGAGCCACCAACCACTGTCCCTAGGGGAGGAGGTGTCTGGGGGACAGCTTGGCCACTTCCACTGCTGTGGTCAGAGTCCAGCAGCCACTGGTTCCTGCTGCTGCCCAGGCTGTGGCTGCCTGAGAGAAATTACTTATAAAAATGTGCTTTTGGTTTAACCCTTCACACACCATTGCTCAGGGAACTTGAAGAAGGACCAGTGGTGAAGTACTTTTCCCTAGGGAGGGCATCAGGGAGTTGTGGCAGTGCCTGTATCCAGAGGGGTGGGGGGACTGGTTGTTTCTTTGAACACAACGTCCCTATGAAATCCTGCCTGCATTTTGTCATAGGAATTTTTTTCTTTCAGTACTTCAATACCTTAGAGAACAGCCTGGTGAATCTCTTTGTGCTTTTGACCACTTCAAAGTAAGTTCATGGTCTTCTATCTCAGTCTTTCCCTTTGTCCCAGAGGAGTCTGGCAGAGCCAAGAGTTTATGTGCAGAAATGCTCTGTCTCCAAATGTGTGACCCCTTTCCTCTGCCTGACAGAGAGATGTCCACGGGAAGAACTGGTATTTCATTTTACTTTAGGGCACTGTGACCTCAGCTGCTGAGTTATCTCTGAGCACTCAGACTTCTCCATCACTGTGAGGGCAATAAGGGGGGAAACAGCTTTGTTAGGCCTTGCTCCAAGAAGGGGGAGTTTGTGTTTGTACTCTTTGTCAGCCAGCAGCTCGCTGTTGAGAAGTAACTTCCAATTCTTGTGCTGCAGTTCCCCCTACCTGCTAGGAAATTGGGATTACAGCAGAGCGTAAATATTGATCTGCTGTCAGGGATAGCCCTGAGGATTAGGAAATTAGCAAAGGATGGAATAAATCTGAGATTGTAACACCTGCACTGAGGCTGTCCTGCTGTTGTTAAGTACCAAAGCACAGCCCTTCACCACATCCCAAATCCCATTTGGTGTTTGGGGTGTGCCAGGAGCGTGCTCGCCGTATTTATTCCTTTTACCACGAGTTTTGTACAAATGTGCAGACCTTTAGACGTGAGTTTATACCCACACACCCCCCTCTTGCCTGTGCAGTGGGATGTGTGACATGAGTTATTTGGTGCTCACCCTGGTGTCCTTTGGGGTGCAGTTTCCCTGATGTGATGATGCCGTCCTACGCGCGGAACCCCTGGTCCTGTGTGTTCTTCATCGTGTACCTCTCCATCGAGCTCTACTTCATCATGAACCTGGTGAGTGCCCAGGGGAGCACTTCACTTCCCTCTGCCTGCTTTTGGAGCTCATTGCTCAGCAGAGTCCTCCCCGTTCCCAGAACTGCTCTGCAATCATCTCACACCCTTTGGCAGAATACTTCTAGAAGTGGCAGCTCGGCTACAGATAGAACTCAATTTTAATGTCTAACCATGAGGAATTGAACTAAATCACAGAAAACCAAATTATCTGAGCATCTTTGAACTACTCTCCCATTAATATCGTGCTTGGAGTGACATACTCAGTTGCATGAAATTTATTGTCCTTCTCTGTCTTAATTATTTATCATAAAATGGCGTTTTATTATCTGGACTTGCCTGAAATACTTTGTAAATCAGTTTGAAGGGGCTGGAATTGCTCAGAATGGCAGGACTGCAGTGCTGATCACTGCAGAGTGAGAGGGGAGGATGGGATCACTGCCTAGGGGAGGATGGGAGTGCTGGAAATGGGCTTGCCAAAGGAGCTGAGGAATTCTGCAGCCCAGGGTGAGGGATTTGATGCCTGTGGTTGTGTTTCACATCTTGTGTCCCAGATGGAGGGTTAGCTTTGATGTGTGTTAGCCAAGGCTCCCAGGAAGGGTGACTCCAGAGAGCAGCCCTCAAACGCTGCTTTCCAGGAGCAGATCAGGGCCTTTTAATAAACCTTTTGATATGGTTTTCTGCTGGCATTGGTGTGGTTTAGCCTGAGCTCTTAAAACCCACTAGCAAGTGTTGAGAGGCCAGAAACATCTGGACCTCCTGCAAAAAGAGGATCAGTGCCAGGAGCTTGGGGATCCCTTTGTGGGATCCCCTCCTGCCAGCGGGACCTCCCCAACTCCAACCCACCCTCATCAGCATTCCTGCTGCAGGCAGTGCCTCTCCTTGCCTCCCTGAAACCCTGCAGGGTCAAAACACCACGTTTTTCCTTGTCTTCTCAGCTTCTGGCTGTTGTGTTTGACACTTTCAATGACATTGAGAAGAGGAAGTTCAAGTCTCTGCTGCTGCACAAGCGCACGGCCATCCAGCACGCGTACCGGCTGCTGGTCACCAAACAGGTACAGCTGTGGCAGCAGCACCCCTGGCCTGGGCTGCTCCAAAAAAAGCTGATTTATCTCTGCTGTTTGTGATCAGACTCACCCCAGGCTGGTGGTTTTATCATTCATGTGACTTGTTCAGCTCTGTTTGTGGAGAAAAAGCAGAGCGCTCTGAGTTTCAGCCCTGTGTGAGGTTATGGCTTGGTGTAAAGTGAGGGAAATGTGTTCTGGAGTGCCTGTGATCATTGATTTCTCTCTGATGCAGTCTGGGTCACTTGAGGACTTGTTTGGCTTACCAAGCATCACTCCTGAGAGGAGGGATGGGTCATACAATTGAAGATCTAATCCATTTTCTAGATCCTGCACAAGGGAACAGCGGAATTCACAGAAGGAATTCACCCAAAACCAACTTTTTACAGGGACAAGCACTGTGGGGAGAAGTTTGATTTCTTGCTTAACTTGTTGGAGCAGCAAGAGAAATAAGACCCAAAAATAACTAACCCACTTCTAGTGGATTAGTTCATGTTTAGTGCACATAGCTGATGGTCTTTAAAAAGTGCCATGGTGGGATCTGTTAGGCTGCCTGCTGATTTCCCAAGAAGAGGGGTTGAACTCTGCTTGGGGTGTCTGGTTGGACAATTTTTGGGCGATGGGGCAACAGGGAACAGTTCTGCATTTGCTGGAGGGACCAATTGCCAGGAGGGCTTTGTGTGCCCTGGGATAAGCTTGGTATGCTAAAGTAATGGCCCAGTGTGCTTAGGGGGCTCAGTTATAATGTATGAAATCCTGCTTTAAACAAATCCAGAGTGAGAATTAATCCAGAGTGAGTTCCTGCCCTGATGCTGCTGCTCCTGACAGCATTCCTTTGTTGCCAGAGGCCGTCTGGAATTTCCTTCAAGCACTTCGAGGGGCTGCTGCGCTTCTACAAGCCTCGGATGGGTGCCAGGGAGAGATATCTCACCTTCAAAGCACTGAATCAGAGCAATACCCCTTTAGTCAGGTAGGATGCTCCACTCCCTGCAGCTGGGCTGTGCTTTGGAGAGGGTGGCTGGGTTTGTGGAATGAACCTTGTCTGGGATGTGGGAATAGTGACGGGTTTTTCTGGGAACCCTGAGAGCTGAGGTTTTCCTGGGAGGTGATGGAGTTCCTGCATGCCCTCTTGTGGATACAGAGCCGTGCTGGCACTCCCAGGCAGGATCTGCTTCCCACTGCCCTTCCAGGACAGAGCCAGGAGCTGGGGAGCAGCGCTGGAGCCAGCGAGGGGCATTTCCTCACACAGCGCAGCAGCCTCGCAGCTTAACAAGCTTTTGCTTTTTTCCAGCAGCTGGCTGGCCCCCCCAGGGTTTTGTTAATTAAAATTTGGTTCTGCTGGTGCTTTCAGGGCTGCCATGCTCTGTGTTATGAGGCAGAGAATTGCCATTCTGGTGGCGGGTGGGTGCAGCTAACTCCAGCCAGCAAGGGAGCAGAGGGAATTAGAGCAGGAGACATTCTCTTCCTTTGTTCTGGCCACAGACAGGTTCCAAGTGCTTCTCCTGTGAAACTGCTGCTGATGCTTCTCCTTGAAGTCGAGTGCCATGGAGAAGTATTGAAAATGGCACAGGGAGAAAGACTGAGTTGTGAAATTTAGGCACCAATGTCACCAGTAAGAGTCTGAGAAGTTCAGCATCCTCACTTGCAGACACATGAAAGCTGTTACAGGCCTGACCCCGAGCGCCTAGACAGGCACTCGTGTTCTATGAGTTTCTTTGCTTTCATGTCCTTTTCCAAACTTCATTTTTACCTTGAAAAGAAAATGTGCAAAGATGTTAGAAAAGGACTGGATGAGTAATTAAGACAGTCCAAGACTTCTTCATGAGGAGCAGTGCACTCTCCATCCCTCGGAGTTGGCATCTAAGCCTCAGGTCTTTCCTCTCAGTGGTGAAATTCTGGAGTTCAGTGGAGTCAGATTTTCCCTTAAGGGCTGAAGCATTACAGAGAGGAGATTCTGGCTATTGTCAGTCAGGAACCTTTGGCCAGGCTGGGAAGAGGTCACTGCTGAGTTCTGTCAGCTGTGGCTGCAGCTCTGATAAGGAGTTAATAACTTCCAGGGACTCTCCTCTGGTGGTGTCTGACAAGGACAATTAAGGATCTGGTCACCCTCGAGGTTCTGATCAGATGTTTCTTTCTGTTTTGCAGCCTAAAGGATTTTTACAATTTCTATGAAGTTGTTGGCCTGAAATGGAAGGTAAGAGTTCGTGGGGTGGAGAAGAGGAGAACTGTGTGGGAGGGAGAGAGGAGGAGTGGTGAGAGAGGAGCTGGGTGAGAAACAAAGGCAGTCTAGGAGAAGCAGGTGATGGGGGCAAGGTGGGTCTCCCTCCCTGCCCTGTTTTTGGCACGGGTGTGGCTCTGGCTGCTGCTGACCGTGGCTGTTGTGCTCCAGGCCAAGCGGAACCGCGAGCACTGGTTTGATGACCTGCCACGGACTGCCTTCCTCATTTTTAAAGGTAACAACTGCTTTTTAATGCAGCAGGTGTTCAGCTGGCAGGAAGGGCACTTCTTCACCAAGATAGGACACTCTGAAGGGACTTCCTCTTCTATCCCTGGCAAACACCTGAGGGAAGGCCTTCTAACCAACTCCCTGTGTATCCAGAGCCTTGGATTCGGAGGCTCCAGGGAAGATTCCTGTCCTGTAAATACTCCTGCAGTGACTGGGGAGTGGGATTTGGGTTGTCACAAAAGCTGCCTGGTCCCAAGATGTGTTTGCAGCTCCCATTGAGGTCCAGGGCAGAAATTTGGGAAGGGAAAAGAGGCCTGAAAGCCCCGTCAGAGTGATCTGCCCTGCCAGTGTGATTCACTCCTGTGCCCCAAGTTTCCTGAGTGGATGTAGCCATTCAGAATGAAGAACCTGCAGCTCTCCCGAGGTGTTGTGTGCTCCTGGGGAGCAGCTGCCACCCTCTGATCCAAACACAGCTGCCACAGGAGCTCTCAGAGCTCTGCTGATGCTCCCAACCCTCCTTGTTCCAAACATAGACGGTGCTTCAGCAGCTGCATTTTCCTCTGTCCACACCCCAGAATTAGGACACAGAGACCAAACCAGAGCATCTTGGGGGCTAAGGATAATGACTTCATTGCTGCTAAAATTCTAAAGGATATTTAAACTTGTTCCCAAAAAGTGGAAGTTGATCATCTGCTGATCTGTTCAGCTTCTGTGCTGATGATTGGCATGAAAAACGTCCCTAAGGAGAAGACAGAGGGATCTGTGGTATGGAGGATGGTGCAACCATTTGTTTTGTGCTCCTTTCCTTCACACAGGCATCAACATCCTGGTGAAGTCCCGTGTGTTCCAGTACACCATGTGTGAGTAGGAATAATGAGCTGGCTCTGCTTGGCTCCCTTGCTCCTGGGGCTCTGCTGTGCTGTGTCTGCCAGCCCTGCAAGGACTTGCTGTGGTCTGAGCTGTGGTTCATGGACAAATCCTGGAGTTTTGGTGGACAGGGAGGGAACTGCTTCATTGTGCCCCCCCAGCCTGGGCTCTCAGCTCTGGTTCTGGAGGTTCTCCCTGGCTCAGTGCACAGCACCCCTGTGGGCTGCTGCTGGGGGAGTCAGCTCGTGGCATTTGGGTGTGTTGGTGATGAGCTTTCCCAAACCTTGGGGGGTTTCTCTTGCAGCTGAAGGATGCTGGATGAGGAGCTGCCTTCCCAGTCAGCCACATTGTGTTTGCTGTTAGGGAGGTGTGAGTGTCCTCCCTGCTGGAGGGATGGCTTGTGAGAGGGAGTCTGTGCCTCTCCAGGGGAAAAAGAGTGCTTCCTCCTGGTGCTACCTGCTGGCTTCTAAATGATCTGTTCCTGCTCAGTAATTTGGGGGTTGGGTTGTGTTTGGTTTGGGTTTTTTTGGGTTTTTTTGTTTGTTTGTTTTTTGTGGTTTTTTGGTGGTTTTTTGTTTTTATTTTTGGTTTTTTTTTGGTTTTTTTGTTTGGTTGGTTGGGGTTTTTTTTGTTTGTTTGGTTGGTTGGTTGGTTTTTTGGTTGGTTTTTTTGTTTTTGTTTTTTGGGTTTTCTTTTAGTTTCGTTTCTTTTTGAACACAAAGCTACTGCATCTGTTAAAGGCCTGGAAAAAGACATGGGGGGGAAAAATCCCAATTTTCTGAGTTCAGTTTGTTCATTGAGCTGGAACCAATAACCCTGCCAGTTGTTCTATCTTGCACTCTTTTTTGTTAGCCTAAGAAGTGGATATCCAGGAGTGGTTTTGCTATGGGTTTTCCCTTTGTTTTCCAGACACTGTGGTGGCTGTGAATGGAATTTGGATTCTTGTTGAAACCTTCATGTTGCAAGGTAGGAAACATCCCAGCTTGTTCCTTGACTGTGGTGCTGGGGGATTGAAAAAAACGGAAGACTTGAGAAAACTGTTCTTGTGTCTTGCAGGAGGGAATTTCTTCTCCAGGAATGTCCCATGGAGCTACATAGTCTTCCTCACAAGTAAGCTGGTGCCTCCCTACAGAGCTGTGTCATTTCCTGAGGAGCTGGGAAGGGAATTGAAGTTATAATTTAACCATGGGTGTAGAGCCTTCATCCAGAACAATGCTGGGCCTGGCAGGGATTGTTGTGTAGACTTTTCCTGAGAGAAATCTCCATGATCACAGGAAAATGTGTTGGTTTGGAGGGGAAAAGTCTCTCTGGCATCTCGCTGAGAATAAGGAGGATGGGTGGGGTCTGTTAAACCCCTGTTCAGAAATCCTTTAAAATCACCACACACCCACAAGGACAAACCTCCCCATGAGCCTTTCCTGTGAGGCTGCTCATTCCTGATCCCTCTTGTTTTGCAGTCTATGGTGTGGAGCTGCTCCTAAAGACCACTGGGCTGGGGCCTGTGGAGTACCTGTCCTCAGGCTGGAATCTGTAAGTGCACATTCATCTTTTTGGGTTGGAAACACCAACTCCTGAGTGGTAGAAAACCATCAGCCAGCTCTTAAAATTCTCCCGCCCCTGGCCTCGTGCATCTTGCTAGGCTGGAGCAGCACCAATCCCTCTTCTCTGCTGATAAATCATTGCTCTTACATTTATTTTATCTTATTTTTCTTTCCAGCTTTGACTTCTCAGTCACCCTGTTTGCATTTTTGGGGCTCATGGCACTGGCGTTTAACATGGAGCCCTTTTACTTCATCGTGGTCCTGCGACCCCTGCAGCTGCTGAGGTGAGCTGGGAAAGGCTGGGAAGGGGGAATTCCAGAGGGAACAGGCTTGTTTCCATCAATCCCACTGCTCAGGGAGCTCCTGAGCAGGAGAGGGCAGGGATTGCTCTGTGGGAATGTGACCGTGGCCAACAGGAATCGCGTGGGGTAATGGGATTAGCCCGAGTTACCAGAATGGATGATAACAAAAACTTGGGATGGGATATGGAAACCCCCCAGCTTTGGAGCTTAAGCTGATCTCTAATAGAGATCAAGGGATTTACTGGGGGCAGATTATCCTGTGTCTGCCTTCGTGGGGTTCTTACACCTCCTCTAAATTGTCTGATGCTGTTCAGAGAAAAGCTCTTCTGTCAGGGTGAGATGGTCTGAGCCAGTTTAATAATTTCCATTGAATTACCAGAAATTACAGTTTTCAAAGGATGCTGCTTTCCAGGGTGAAGTGCTGCCCTGCTCTAACTGCATCTCACACTTGGAGCAGGACCAGGGCCTGTAACCTCTCTGCACTTCAGGGAGCTGGGGCTGATTAACCCCCTCATGTCGAGGTGCACTCACCTTCACAAACACCCCCAGAGCCACAGGGAGAAGGGATTTGAGGCAAAATGTTTTGTTAAAAACAAGCTGAAGTAATTCAGCTCTTCAGTGAGGATTTTAAGAACACTTCATGACACTCAAGAGAGGAAAAAAATAATGTTTTCTCTGTTCCTCCCCTGCCAAAGCCTGTTTGGCAGCTGTGTTTCTCTGTAAAGGCTGATGGGGTTGCCAAATCTTAAATTAGCAGGCACAGTGTAGTTTTCTTTCATCAATTTTTATTGGGTCATGGGGGAAACACAGAAAAGCTTGTGTCTGAGGGAAGCAGGAATGAATCCTGACCCTGTACACGGGACTGGTGTAAGTTCTTACAATCTTCAGGGGTTTTAAATAGCTATTTGTGCATCATGCTGTGTAAAGACAGCTTTTTTTCCCCTCGAGATCCTCTGTCCTGTAAACAGTTGAATGTGTCACAAACATCCAGGTGGGACAGCAGGACACTGCAAGGTGAGCTGAGACCACTTGAGCAAGAGCAGTGAGGTGTCAGAAACCTCACTGTCATTGATCTGTGGGGTAGAGAGAACTGGGATTCTCCTTTTAGCTCCAGGAAAGCTGCAGGCTGTGGGTAACTCCTGGCCTCTCCTTTGCAGGCTCTTCAAACTGAAGAAACGCTACAGGAACGTCCTGGACACCATGTTTGAGCTGTTCCCTCGCATGGCCAGGTACCAAATTCTGCTCTTGGGGTGGGGAGGGAAGGTTTGGGGTCAGGATAGGGACCTGGCAAACCTGCTGGAGGGATTTATGCTCTCATCTGTCAGTGGGTCGTTACTGATTCTTCTTAACCTGTGCAGTTTTAATCTTCACTTTCTTGGAGCAGCAGCATTCCAACACCCTGGGTCTCCTCCTGCTTTTGTGTTGGGAGGATAACGAAGAGTCTCTGCTTGTTTTAATTTTTCTCCCCCATCCCAGCTCTTGCTGAGAGAGGAAGCCCACGTGGGAAGAATGTTAGCATGAGTACCCTCAGTTCCCCAGCCCTCAGCAGAGCCCCCTGAGGGCATTATTGTTGTGAACTGGTGGGGCAGAGGCAGCCTGGTCCTTGAGAGGGGCACCCTGAGCCCTGCTGCCCTTGCAGGACGCCTGAGCTGGCTGCAGAGCCCTGCTCTTGGCACAGGCCCTGCATCCCAGGATGTGGAGAGGGCAGGAACAGTGCCTGGTGTTTTTTATTAAAGGAGCTGTGGAGAGATGTTTATTGAACAGAAAAGGACAGGCTGGGAGGGAATCCAGGCTGCTGTTTGGTTTCTCTCCCCAGTGAGTGGCAAACTCCTTGTGCAAGGACTCCCTGAATGGGAGCAGGCCAAGAGCTGCAGAGCCACAGCAGCAGGGAGGGTGGCCTGGGGCTCCCAGGGCTGCTTCCCATCCCTTGGAAATTCCTCCCAGAGCCTTAGGATTTTGTGTTTCCCTGCCTTAGCAACCCTTCAGCAGCACAGTGCTCTTTCTGTTTCTGCCTCCAGCCTGGGTTTAACCCTGCTGATCTTCTACTATTGCTTTGCCATCGTTGGCATGGAGTTCTTCGCTGGCGTGGTCTACCCCAACTGCTGCAAGTGAGTACCTCAAATCCAGCCCCCTCAAGAGTGCTTTTGGTGCTCAGCCAGCAGCAGGGAGCTCTGGCAGCTCCATTTCCCTGTGGAGAAGTGGCCAGAGGATAGGGCTGAATGGGGTTTTGTAGCTAAGGCAACACGTGGCAAAAATCCAGGAGATACTTCATTTCTCTTGCTCCATCCCTAGCAGTGTCCAAAGCCAGGCTGGACAGGGCTTGGAGCAGCCTGGGATAGTGGAAGGTGTCCCTGCCCATGGCAGGGGTGGAGCTGGATGAACTTTAAGGTCCTTTCCTACCCAAACCATTCTGTTTCTATGATGCTTATCCAGCAACAAATTCACCCAACATAAATTCACCTGGTTCTGGAATCTCACCTCTCTTGTGCCCTTTTCACCTGAAATGATGGCAGGCCACTTGGAAATGCCACGCTTTAAGGCTGTGAGCCAAGGAACTCAAACTCTCAGTTCCCCTGGTGTAATATTTGCTGAAAGACCCCATGTGCTCCCTGGGCTTGTGCTGAGCTGTGAAGGAGGGAGTTTTCCTTCCAGAGGAAAAGACAAGTGTTGGCCAAGAGGCAGAAATTGCCAGTCTTCTTACCACCTTCTAGAGGGGCTGCTATTCATAACTTTTTAGATTTTCCTTGCTTTTCCAGTCTGTGCTGATTCCTTGTCCTGGTTTCTCCAACCAGCACGAGCACGGTCGCAGATTCCTACCGCTGGGTGAACCACACAGTGGGCAACAAAACAGTTGTGGAAGAAGGTTATTACTATCTCAACAACTTTGACAACATCCTGAATAGCTTTGGTAAGGGCACCTTTGTCCCTAGCACAGATTATCCCGTGTTCCTGCAGGGCTGGATGGCTCTGGAATGCTGGAATGCTCATGTGAGCCTGGGACTCTCCCAGGGAGCCCTGCTAATGCACCTCGCTCAGCATCCTGCTCTTTCTGGCTGGAGAGCTCCAGCTGACTGACTGTGCCAGCACTGCTTTGCAGGCTAAGCAGAGGTCTCTCAGAGCCAGCTGGAAGCCAGCAGATCTGTTCTGGCTGGAGATCAGACTAGAGGTGTTTAAGGAGGGCATTAAGTCCCTGCCCTTCTGAAGAATCAACAGCGCTGCCTCTCTTTAAACTCTCTGATGGAGAATAATTTGAATGTGTTGATAGTTCTCCACGATTTTTCTTAATGTGTGAGCAGAATGCTTATCTCCTGGAGATTTCAGAGGTCTCCATGCTCTCTGGTGAAGAGTCAGGTCTGGTTTCTTTAACAGAGCTGAAGCCATGCTGCAGGTTCTGTGGGTCTGACCCCCTTTGTCTGAAGTGATTGCAGTGGGGAGAGTCTGCATTCCCTCTGGATTTTATTCAAACTCTGCTGTCTTGTGTCAAATACTTTATCTAAAAATCACTGTCAAACAGGTCAGGATGGATAAAACAATGAGCTGTGTGTGTTCTCTCCCTGTTCTGTGCAGTGACACTGTTTGAGCTGACGGTGGTCAATGACTGGTACATCATCATGGTGAGTGACCCCTGCAGGCAGCACAGGCTCTGTCAGCTCCCTCACACCTTCCACACCACCACTGCTCCCTTCCCATGGGGACTGGAATGGCCTCAGTGTTGTGGCTTGCTGCCTGATACCTTTTGGTCCTGTCTCTTGGGAGGCCTTTGACCCCTGCCATGCTGCTGGGTGCATTTTCAGGCTTCACAGGCTGGACAAAGTCACCCTGTGCTCCTGTTTGTCACCCTGCTGTCCAGGCTGTGCTCTCATGGCACAGTGGCTCTCACAGCCACAAGCTTTGGATGTTCTGTGTGTTTGCCTGTAGGAACCTCTCTTTTTTTAGCTGCAAGGCCCTGTTGGGGCATTGAGCACCTGTTGGGGCATTGAGCATTGCACAGGCAGTCCCTGGGGCCAGAGTGCTTATTCTACTCCTTGCCTCTTGTCAAGCAGTTATAACAGTGCCTCTCCCCTTCTTCTTCTCTTCCCTCTCCTCTTTAGGAAGGGGTGACATCCCAAACCACTCACTGGAGCCGTCTGTACTTCATGATTTTCTACATTGTGACCATGGTGGTGATGACAATCATCGTGGCTTTCATCCTGGACGCTTTTGTCTTCCGCATGAACTACACCCGGAAGAACCAGGACTCAGAAGGTCAGAAGTGAGGGCTGGCTGTCCTACAGCATTGTGCCTTCTCTCCCTGGTGCTTTATTTCTCCAGGAGAGAATGGGATTGGTCAGGAAAAAGCAGATTATTTTTTTTTAATAGCCTGACATCCTGAGCTAATTCTTTTGCTTTTGTGCGATGTTTCTGTCTGGTCTTTCTGCTCTGCCCCTCATCTCTCCACCAGAATTCCCCAAAAGTGTGGGTGGGGGTATTTATGTGGGTTTTATATATGTCTATATGTTTGTGCACACACACAGTCTTCAACCACTTGAGCCATTTCAGCCAAATTCTTTGAAAATGGGAAGTCTGTGTGCATTTCATGAAAGATTTCTAGGAAACATTGCAGCAGTGATGCAGCAAAGCTCAACGAGGGACCTGACAGGAAGGGAAGATTGATAATATTTTTTTAACCAATTTCCCTTCCTCACTAATATGCTCACTGGTGGCAGGATGTGTCTCCAAGGGGATTTGCCAGCACTTTTTGCCACGACCTGGAGGACAACAGGCACTGCCTGCCCAGCTCTTCCCACATTTTCTGGTTATACTGAGGCTGCTGACTCTATGCTGGTTGTGGAGGTGCCTTTCCCTCTAGGAACTGGGCTCTCCATCCCCTCATCCCTCTGAGCCATCACTCCCTGTCCTTTTTCTCCTGAGCTGGGGGATCTGGAGCTGCAGGTTCCTTCCTGACCTGCTAATTCAGGTGCCAAAGCCACACTAATGGTTTACAGCCCTTCTCCCGCTCTTCCTTCAGGTGAAGACCCCAGCCCCACCCATTTTTTTAGGTGCCAGAAGATGAAATTTGTGTGGCCCAGGAGCTGTTAATGAGGGAAACACTTGTGTTCCTTCCTGCACCCAGGTTGAAGAGAGCAGTGAAGGACATTGGTTAGCCCTAAGCTCTTTAGGCAGGTGAGGGTCAAAAGGCAGCAATTCTTGTGGGATTATTTGAGTTCTTAATTTAAAAGCCAGCAAAAAAGCTCCAAGATTTATTTTTTTTAAAGATACCAAGGAGCCTGATGAGAATAGGTTGAGTCAGAAAGTTTGCTGGCCCTGCACACTGGTTAACTTTCTCCCTGCCTTGTTGGGGATCAAGCATATCCACATTTTAGTCACAAAAGCAGGTACAGACTGTGCCTCACCTCTGGCTTGGTCCTGGCTTTAGGCTTTGCCTTCCAGGGTTGTTGGAGCAGGTGTTCAAACAATGCTCATCTTGGAGACTTTTTTTCCCCCCCTTTCTGTTTCTTGCCTCTCCAGAAGACAATGGCATTGTGCTGGAGAAGGAGATCTCCAAGGAGGAGGTGATTGGCATCATTGAGCTGTACAAGAGGACTTCAGCAGCCACTGAGACAGCTCAGCTGCAGAAGATTGTGTTGCAGATGGACAAATATGGGGTAAGAGGAAACACTGCAGGCTCTCACCTTCAGGAGAGGGAGCTGTGCCAGGGCCTTGTTCTGTCTGAGGAGAGGAGATCCACCTGCCTCTGTAGTGTTGAGAGCTGAGCTGCTGGAGGGATTCTGCAACATCACAAAATTTTGAAATTTACTCTAGAAAAGCAGCAGCTGCTCCTTAAATGGCCCTGACAAAGGCTCATCCCTGCTGCCTGCAAACTTCCCTCAGAGCTGCCCTGGCCCTGTGCTGACTGGGAAAAAAGTGTATCTATTTTTCCTCTAAGGAAGCCACCGTCTCATCATTCTCCTGCCTCTCTCTCTGTGCCATCACACACTGAGGCTTCGACAGTCCTGGAGCAACACAATGGCATTGATTCCAGGTCCTTCCTTTCTCCATGGCAGCTTCCATTCTAAAACATTCCAAATTGGGAAAAGGAGCTCTTGTCTCAGAACTGTTGTCTCATGCACCTGAGAAGAGCTGAGGTGGTTGTTCTAAAAACAACCATTACACCCCAGTGTCACCACAGCACAGGGCAGGTGCTGCAGCCTCCCAGGTGACAACAGAAGGAGCCTGGGGCAGCCTGAGCTCATCAGTGAGTGGTGGGTGTCCACAGGAAGGATGCCTGAAGTTCCAGGACAGATCCAGCTGCTCAGTGGCTGATGAATGTCTTTTTTTTTTTGGTGTTTGCTTGTCCCAACTCTTTAGCAAATGTCCACAGTGTTCCTGGGACGCAGGTCAAGGACCAAGAGTGATCTGAGTATGAAGATGTATGAGGAGGAGATACAGGTATGTGCCCTGAGCTGGGGCTGCCACCAAGGCTGGAGTAACAACCCATCCTTTCAAACACTGGGGACTGCTTTCCTGGGAGAGCAGGGATCTGTTAAAGCACAGAGCACATCAGAGCTCCTCAGTGGGTGCAGCTGTGTCAAGCCAGTCACTGTAACCACTCTTGGGGTGTGCACAGGCACTTCTGCTTGCCTGAGCTGCCCTGGGCTCCCCGGGTGTGTGCTGGGGCTGCCTGGGGCTTGGCTGCTGAGCACAGAGCTCTTAAACCTCTGGAATGTGGTTGTGTGTGAGCTTAGGTGTGCCTGTCTGACACAGAAATCAAGGCTTGTTGCAGGCAGGGCTGCCTGGTTTGCAGGCTGAGCAAGATGGGAGATAAGGAAATCAGCAGATTCCCTGGATTTTTAGCACCTTCCTGCCAGTGCTGTCCATGGCCAGCAGCTTTCTGCCATGGGTTTGGTCACTGTCCTGCCAAAGGTAGTTGAAGGTCATGGGCTAATGTAATGATTAGTGCTGAAAGAATTAATCTTGTAACCATTTGAGTCTGTCCTTTGTCCCCAGAGCAGACAGATTGGGGATGAGTCTTGAGCCCCCCTAAGGAAAATGCACATTATTTACCGTGGGGCTGGGCCATCTGCAGGGAAACTCCCTGCCTGTTGTGCTTGGCCTGTGACTCAGGGGTGTGACATCCTGGAACACCCTGGGTGCTGCCCAGCACCAGGAGCAGCTCTGCAAATCCCAGACATCGTGGGGACAGCCATCCTCAAGCCCTGGGTGTGCAGGAGGGACATCCTGAGGGAGGGCTGTTTGCTTGGGCTGTGGGTGGCAAGGTCTCAGTGCATCCACCCCAGCCATGCTGCAGTGGGCTGGGTTATTCCAGGAGTTTGGGCTGTATCCAGGGCTTTGGAAAGAGAAAAAAAACGTGCCCTCACATGGCAGTGAGAGAAAGCTCTGCCCTTTTGGGGTGTGTGGGGCACAGCCTGATCCCTGTTTGCTCCCCCGCTGCAGGAATGGTACGAGGAGCACTCCAGGAAAGAGGAATCTCAGACACCCCTGCAAGAGCCTGCAAGTGCTTCCAGCAGCTCTCTGAAGCCCCTGAGCCTCCGGCAGCGCTCCCAGACTGTCATTTAGGCTGAGCTAACACGAGCCACCTTCTATGCAATAACCTAGAGTATTCCTCCCCAGCCTGTGCTTTGGGAGGGTGTACATAGACCCGTCAGTGTTCAGTGTAGGGATCACACCTCGCCCCCAGCAGTGGTTGCTGAGCAGCCAGAGGCTCTGGGGCTCTGGGGAAGGCTGCTGCACACAGATTGAGCCCGTGCTCAGCACATCTGGGCACAACAGAGCCCTTGTCCCTCTGAGCCCCTTCCCAGGCTGCAGCTCCTTTTCCCAGACCTTGGGGAAAGGGATGTGTAATCCATTAACAGCAGGGAATTCGCTGGAGTCACCTGCTTAACAGTAAAATTTCGGCCCTTTTGAAGATCCCTGTTGCTCAAAGGGTGCCATTAACCTCGGGACAAAAGATCAGGGAGTGAGCTTTTGTTTCTTCTCCACCTTCCTTACAAGAGGAGGGGGTGTGAAATCAGCCTGCCCTCCCCCTCCTTTTTGGCACACCTAGATGCACTCCCTGTAGTAGCTCCAGCTCTGATTATTGAATTTAGCTGTCCCCAAGCAGTTCTGAGGCAGAGCTGAGGGCCAGCACCTCCTCATGTTATGGCCATAGGGGGGACAGGGCTCTGGACACTCTGTCTCTGCTGTATCTGTATCCCTGAGTGCTGCCCGGGGCACTGCCTGGCCTTGGGGTCACCTCTGCAAACCCCAAAGCTCCTGTCTGTGCTCAGGGAGGGGGGTTCTGCAGGGTGCCGTGGCTGTTGGGCTCTGCCACTTGGCCACCTGCTCTGTAAAACCTCCCTGGCTGGTCCTTAGCTCAGATAAATCACTGGGAAGGAGAGTGGAAGGTTTTGCAGCTTTTTTTCTGCCTGGCTCTGGGTTAAGGAGAGCTCCTGGGCATCACAGTCCTGCTGGTCAGTCCTCAGTCCAGCTGAGCCAGTCAGCACAGAGTGGGGCTCCTCCCCTGCAGGAATGTTTCTCAGGCTGGAAAACATCAGCTCAGTCAGATCTTGGGAAGATCCACTGAAGATCTCTGCTGTTCCCCTGGATTTTGGATGCAGCAGGAGCGTGGAGGGCAATGATTTTTCTCACCCACCTGCTTTCCTGCAGCTGCCACACCTGAGGGATGAGGGATGAGGAGGAAGTGGGGAAAGGGATCCCTTCCCAGCTCTGCCACGTTTTGGGATTGTGGCAGTTGTGTCATCCTTTGAACCTGTCTCTCCAAGTCCCTCTTTTCCCTGTCAGCACTGGAGCTTCTGAGGGCTGGAATTCCCTGGCAGCTGGGAGGTTCCCTCACCTCTTGCTGTTTGATCTTTCCTCAGGTTCAGATAAGAGTGGAGCTTCCTGGGGAGGTTTCCCCCCTTCCTCCAGGTGCACCAGGCAGAGGGAGAGCTGTGTCCCCATTCCCTCTGTCCCACCCTAACCCCTCTCTTCTCCTTGGTGGCCTCACCAAGGACAGCAGGAAAGGGCTGATCCCACCCGGGCAGCTCAGGAGCATTTCCTGGGTGGGTGAGACTTTCAGAAGGAGGCTTCTGGAAATCTCTGCCTCTGTGGCACGTTGGGAGCACTTGGAAGGAGTTGGAGAGCAGGCAGCACACACACACCAGTGGCTGCTCCCAACCCTTGCCAAATTCCCTGGGTGCCTCAGGGCAGCTCTTTGTTTCCTTTCTGGATACTTGCAGGTATGAAACTACTTCTGAGCTGACCCGTGAAGGACCTTAAAGGGCTGTTTTCCAAACCATAAATTGAGGCACAAATTAACGAGCGGTGCAGTTGTTGCTCTTGCAGTTGCTCTGCGTGGAGCTTTACCCAGATTAGTCCTGGGGCTGCAGGACGTGGTGTTTATTGTGCTTTAACTTGTGGGCAGGAAGAATGAGCATTATGGTTAGTGGGGGGAAAAAAATGTGGCTGTGTTTAATCTCCACATTCCCCTCCAGCCGATTTCTCCTGGAAGGGCTGTCAGTGACTTTTTATTTTTTTTGGGGGGGTGTTTTCTGGGTGTGAAAGGAGCTGTGGCTTTAAATTGTGTAGAGGAGGGCACTGACTGCTGATCACGCAGAAAAGGGCTCCCTGGAGGGCTGGGGGTCAGGGTGCTGCCTCCAAGGTGTTGATCCTGCCCCACATCCCCGCTGTGTTCGTTATTTTTGTAAAACCCAAGGAGGGCAGCAGGAGTTTGCTTCTTCCATATGACTTTGGAAGGAAACAAAGTTTGAGTACGGGGCATCCCCTTCTATTTATCCTCCTCTCCCTCCCCCCACACGCAGACTGACGACAGAGACAATCATTTTGTAGGGAGCACGGGAGGAAGCACTGCAGGATTTTGTATTGCTGGCGTTTTGTTTATATAGATAAAAAAACAAACCAACCAACCCGATTTTATGGACGTGTCTGTCAGATGTTCTCTAGATTTTTTTCAGGCGCACTAATAAAGAGCATCCTCGGCTTTGTAAAGGCAGTGGCTTCCTTTCCTCCTTCCCGTGCTGTTCCAGAGGTGGGGTTTGGCCATGCTGGAGCGTTTCCAGTGTTTGAAGAGGAGCCTGCCTGCCCTCTCCGGTGGCAAGTGCTTGTGTTGGGAATATTCTGTGTGCACACCCCACTGAGCTGCTCCATGTTCCTGCTCCAGGACATTCACAAAGCCTGCCTTCCCTCTGCTAGATTTGTCCCTAAACATCAAGATAATGCTTTCAGAGTTAGGTTTTTTAGAGCTGCCCCAGGGTGTTTGACCCTGCACCTCTGTCCTGGCACGGTTTGGATTGGTTTAGCCCTGCTGCTGGCAGGAAGTGGGCGTTGTGTCCTGGGTCATTCCAGCAGCTGCTGGAGCAGGTTCAGGGCACAGCCAATGGCTGCAGGCACGGGCAGTGCTGTTTATTGTGAAAGCTGTTGGTATCTGTTAGAAAAAGCAGAAATGCTCCAGGCCCAGGAGGAGGAACCAGGTCTGACAGTTGTGCTTGCACAACACTCCCCCTCTCCGTGGGGCAGGGATGTCCCTCTGTAATGACAATTTGCTTTCCACCCTGTGGACCCTCCAGCTGGGAGCAGAACCAGCAGCCCACCCATTCCATTCTCCTGGCCCTGTGGGCCCCACAGGATTCCCTGTCCCCAGGCACTGAGCCGTGCTGGCCCCGTGCTGTGGCTGTTCCCAGTGTGACAGCACGTGAGTGCTCTTGGGACATCGGCTGGAAACCACTTCCCCACTCCCTTGGGAAAGCCACTCTGGGTGTCCCAGGGTCCTCAGCCCTGGCTGTTCCCTCTCCCCTGCAGAGGCTCCGTGCTGAGTAAGGGCTGTGTCACACCAGCACAGAGCAGGAGGAACAGCCCTTGCAGCAAGGCAAAAGTCAAGGTTGGCTTTGTGTTTGTTTTTTGTTGTTTTTTTTTTTTTTTTTTATTGCAGTTTTTTTACAGTGCCTAAATCTAGTCCTGCCAGAGGTCAACACTGTGTGTGGAAACCTCCAAGTCCTTTCCTACAGCTCTGCCCACCCCAGGAGGAGGAGAAAAGTAGGATCTGAAACTCAGGTTGAAAAACATGACTAAAAAAAGCAGGGGAAACCAGGCTGCCTTGGTTTGGTGTTTGTTTTCCCCTCAGGCTTTGATTGCACTAACCCCAGTGTGTCCCTGGAGCATTGTGTGCCCTTAACCCTGTCTGCCTCTGCCCTGTCTGCTGGTCCAGCCCACGGTGGCACCAGGGACAGTCCTTCCCAAGGACAGATGTGTGCCTGGCCCTGGCACAGTCACCCTGTGCAGCACAACTGCCCCAGCTCTGTCCTGGAGCAGCCGATGGAGCTGAGGAAGGGGAAGCAGCTGAGGAGGCAAAACCTCTCCTGCCGTGCCCCTGAGCTGGAGCTTCCCCATCCTCTGCTCCTGCCACTGTGACCAGACACAGCCGAGGTCTTGATGTGGCTCCTGCCCAGAGTTCCTTAAACTACACGGATTAAAGAGAGCGAGGAGAGGATGTGGGCACTGACAGCCACCCCCTCTCCAAACAGCAGGGCCCGAGGGCTGGGCTGGCACTTCCAGCAGCACAGCAAGGTCGAGGTGGCCTTGTCCCCCTGCCAGGGACAGGGTAGGGGTCGAGGTGGCCTTGTCCCCCTGCCAGGGACAGGGGAGGGGTCGAGGTGGCCTTGTCCCCCTGCCAGGGACAGGGGAGGGGACGGTGAGACCCCGGTGCAGGGGGGAGGCAGAGCGAGACCCAGGGCTGGATATCCTGGGGACGTTCACGGGGTGGAGAAATGGATGACCCTGAACTCGGTGAGCAGGGCCACGCACAGGAACACCAGGTAGTAGGAGATGAGGCAGATGCCATAGGCTGTTCCCAGCTGGAAGCACTGTGCTGGCACCGTCACGAAGGAGAACACCAGGCTCAGCCCCAGCGCCCCGGCCAGCACCCACACCAGGGGGCTGTCGGGCTCCAGCTGTGGGGAGATGGGGGGTGATTGGTGTGGGGTGACACCAGGGTCCTGCTGCCAGCCTGGCCCGTGTCACCGTGTCCCCACAGCCTTACCTTCACCAGCGGCTGGCTGCTGGTCATCTGCAGCAGGCAGCCCAGTCCCACGCCCACCAGGATGTCTGGAGCACGTTCAGGATGGACACACAGAGCACAGGAGAGCTTGGGGGAGCAGCAGCACTGAGCACATCCCTCTGCCTCCATCCTCCTCCTTCCTGCACCTCCTGGCTGAAGCATTCTCTGTCTGTGGTGAACACAACCTCGAGCACTTGGGGAGAGGCTTCAGCTGCTCTGGGGACCACCCAAAGCCCACCGGAGGGAGGCACAGCCCCCTTCCCTTTGGCAGA
Organism: Eopsaltria australis; assembly: GCA_034509425.1. Classification (NCBI taxonomy): domain Eukaryota; kingdom Metazoa; phylum Chordata; class Aves; order Passeriformes; family Petroicidae; genus Eopsaltria; species Eopsaltria australis. The sequence continues at coordinate 1,065,243 of JAVTVJ010000317.1, read as the reverse complement.
TCCCACAATCTCTCACACTCCAGCCCAAACTCCCACCCAGCTGGGGCTGGGGCAGCTGTGGGGACAGGGGGATGCTGCTGGCTCTGTCCCTGCCCCTCCCGAATACCTCCCTGTCCCCTTGCACTGGGAACACCGCGGGGTCCCAGCATTGGAGGGATCCTGGGATGGACCCTGCCCAGCTCCTCTCCAGGGGTCCCAGAGCACCAGGGGCTCTCCTGGGCTGTAGGCAGGGAAATTCAGGCAGCTCCTGCCCCCCGTGCCACCACCCTGGCCCGGGCACCCAAAGGATACTGAAGATGATGCCCCCGAAGCAGGCGGAGAAGGCCATGCGGGGGTAGCCCTGCCGGGCCATGGTGAGGTCGGAGAAGGTGTCTGTGGAGGGAGAAAGGGACACCTTGGGCATGGCAGGGGTGTGCCAGGGGGGCACTGGGGACCAGCAGAGCCCTCACCACCGATGCTGTTGCCCCAGGCCAGCAGGGTCAGGCCCAGCACGGTGTTGCTGAGCTGGAAGATGATGCCCAGGGTGCGCAGGATGTTCACCAGCTCCGTGGCCGCGGCGTTGATCCACATGGCACTGGCCAAAAACCCGAGGAAGGCAAACACCTGGCAGCAAGAGCAGCAAGCTGGTCCCTGTGTGCATCCCACAGGACCGTGCACACCTCCTGGCATCCCTCCTGGGGACACTGGGAACAAGGCCCAGCTCCCTGCTCTGCCCCAGGAGCCTCAGCCCAGTCTGGAGCAGGCTGGCTGGTCCCTGGTGGGTGTTCAGGGCTGGGGGACACCTTACACAGTGATACTTGGGGGGCTCCTCGTTGCTTGTGGTGATGAAGGTGATGAGGGCCAGGGCAGAGGCAACCAGTGTGACCAGTCCCCAGACTGGGAAGACGCCCTGGATCTGGTACAGCCCATCTGGTGGGGAGAGGAGGCATCAGAGAGGCTGGGACAGGATCCCACCAGGCTTGAGGTACGAGGTAAAGCCTTGTCAGCTAAAGCCACCTCTACCCTACACCCTCACAGAGCTACTCCCCTCTGTGCCTCAGTTTCCCCAGGCAGGCCAGGCCTGTTGCACTTTCCCCAAGCCCCCCACCCTTGTGAGGGTGTAATCAGCTGCAAACACAGGGGCTCTTCCCTGCCCATTCCCCCTCCCCACAGTGGGGAGGCTCTGAAAGGCTCCTGCAGTCCCCAGGCTTTGGTGCCATCTCAGTCCTGTCCCCTTCTGGAAGCTGGGACTGCCCCAGGCTCTTACAGGCGCCCGATTTGAGGGTGAGGACACAGAGCAGGGGGCTGGTGAGGACGTGCAGGCAGTTGAGGGGTCTCTTCCAGTTCAGGTCATCCTTGTCAGGGTCCACCACGGGAACGGTGAGCAGCAGCACCAGCTCCACGGGCACCTGGGACAGGTGACACCAGCTGGGACACCCTGCGAGGTGCCCCACGACCTGCTCCCCACCCACTGCCCCTGTCCCACTAGCCCTGGGGGGACAGAGCCCCTTGGGGGGCTCCTCCTGGCTCGTGTCCCCCCCTCCTCACCTTGAAGGCCTTGAAGAGCCGCCAGTACCAGGGCTTCCTCCTCCACTTGCGGTAGTCCAGGGGGCTGAGGGCGGCGGTGAGGATGCGCAGGGAGGGCTCCTGGGAGGGCAGCAGGGGCCGGTACTCGTCCCCTGTGAGAGGCCATGGGGGCTGAGCGGGGTGGGGGCTCCCCGTGCTCCCCAGCCCTTCCAGCTCTGTGTCCCCAGGGAGCTCCCCCTGCCCCATGGGCTCAGTCACACCTGCAGCATTCTGGGGGGGTCTCTGGGACCCCCGAGGATGGGGCAGGGCCAGCCCCAAACCCACAGGGAACAACGTACCATAGTCCCCACTGTTCGTGCCCGAGGGCTCTGGCTCTTCCACATCAGTCGACATCTCTGCAGGGAGGAGGAGGGGACAGGGCCAGTGGAAGGGGACCCCAACACCAGGGATCCCATGCCAGCTGGGCAGCCCTTACCTGGCTCCCAGGGCCCGGGAGGGGCCAGCCCGTCCCCCCGCTGCCGCCGGTGGATCCAGGTGCAGAGCACCACGGTGAGCACGTAGAACACGTAGAGCCCCAGGTAACCTGGCACGGGGGAGAGATGGGGGGGTCACGGCACCCCCAGGCTGCCCCCTCCCTCCCCAGCTCCCCCAGCGCTCACCCAGAGCCTCTCCCAGCCTGATCCTGCCCAAGTAGAGCACCACGAAGGTGAGGAACACGGCCACCATGTAGAAGATGACATCCCTGAGGAAGGGCCTGGAGGCGGCCGTGAAGGGCTTGACCAGGGCGATGCCCCCGGCCACCACCGTGGTCACAAACACACCGGCACCTGCCAACACAGCGGGGCTCTCTCGGGACACGGGAACATCCCACAGCTCCAAAATGAGGACGTGGCAGTGGGGTCTCCTTACCAAAGATGGCCCCGATGGCCAGCCCCGCTGTCCGGGGGTCGGAGAAGGCCACCACAGCACTGAAGACATCAGGTGCCCCGTTCCCAAAGGCCAGGAAGGTGACGCCATGGAGAGGAGACGTCAAGGAAAAGACCTGGTGTCCTCCTCCCGGTGCTGTGTGCCCCTGTCCAGTGCCAGCACATGACCACTTGTCCTGCTGTCACCTCCAGCACACCCTCAGAGTTGGTTTTCCCTGGCACAGTGCCAAGGGGACACAAAGTGACCGTGTCATGGCCACCCCCCCAGCCTTGTCCCCACACCCCTCGTGGCTGTGATTTGCCAAGGATACTGCCACGTTGTGGGACAGCCTCAGGTTGGTGGAGATGGCTGATAAATTGGGGCAGAAACTGGAAGGGCAGAGAAGGAGAGAGAGGTGATGGGGCTACTCAGGCACCACGGGGCTCCTGGTCACTCTGGGGACAGTCCCCTCCTCTGTGGCCACTCACAACTTCTCCGCTGTCACACCCAGGATGATGAACAGGTACAGGAGCCAGAGAGCCTGTGGGGTCAGCGGTGGCACAGAGAGGGCTCAGTGGAGTCCTCAGCACACGCCCACAGCAGAGCATCCCCAGCACCTCCCTTTCCCATCCTTACATAGAGGGTGACAGCCAGGGGCAGCAGCTGGGGCGGGAACACACAGAAAACCCCATCGAGGTAGTCGAGGAAGCCCCCGTCCAGCCGGCAGTCGGGGTTGCTCCGGATGAAGTGGCACCACTCGGAGCTGTTGTGCTTCCGAACCTCCCAGCACTGCGGGGCACAGGGGAGGGGGCTTGGCCGGGGTCCCCCAGCACCCAACGCCCTCCCCATGGGCACTCTGAGGGGACACTGCCCACCCCGAGCACCCACTGCCCCCCACAAGGGCTGCCATGGGGCACCCTGCCCCCCTGCCCCTCTGCTTTGGGCAGGTCACCGCCATCCCTGCCTCAGTTTCCCCATCTGTGCTACACGTGCGCAGGTCAAGGGTTGTGCCAGGGCCAGCAGAGATGTCCCCACCCCATCCCTGTCCCCACACAGCCCACACCCACGCCGGGCCGTGGGAAGGAGCCGGCCTGGCAAGCAGCGAGGGTTTCGGAGGAGAAAACCAGCAGCGAAGGAAATCCTGGTGAGATCCCTGCTGCGATGGCGGGGACATGGGGAGCAGGGACGGGACGGGACGGGACGGGACGGGACCCCACCACCTAAATCCCTCCCGGCGTGCCCCCCAAACCCCGCCGCAGCCCCCAGACTTACATCCAGGCCCCGTCCGTGGCTCAGAGCATCCTCGCCGGGAGGGAGCGTGTGCCCCACGTCCAGCAGCAGCGCGGTCCCGGCTGGCAGTGCCCCGGCCAGGCTGAGCACCCCAGGCAGCCCCGCGGGCCCCTGCCCCATTGTCCCCTGCCCCTGTCCCCGGGGAACACCTACCAGCGGCAGCGACCCCCGGGGGCAGAGAGCGGGGGCTGTCCCCGGACCCCCATCCCGCGCTCCCCGGGCGGGGCGAGGAGGGATTAAAAATTAATAATAAAAATGGGAATTAAAATTAATGCTAAAAATAATAAAACTGATTAAAAAAGCAAAGCCCCCCGCGGGCAGGCTGCGCCCCGGACGCCGCAGGGGGGGTTCAGCCCGGGGCCACCCCGAGAGGAGGGAGAGGGATCAGGGGACCCGGGGGCACCCCCGAGGGCAGAGAGGGGACAGAGCGGCCGCGGGGCGGGTGGGGATGGGGACCCGGGGGGTGTGGGGGATGCCGAGCCGGGATGCGGGGAAGGATGGGGGTACCCGGGGACCCCACCCGCGGCGCGGCCCCTCCGTGCCGGCGCTGCCGAGCGCGGGCAGCTGATCCCCCCCGCCCCCCCGCCTTAAAGGGGCCGCCACCCTCCGCCCTTAAAGCGACAGCGGCGCTTTCCCCCGCGGCTGGCCGCGCACAGGGGACACACGCGACACGCTGCTCCGTCCCGTCCCTCTCAAGCCGGGACACGCACCCTGCGAGCTGCGCCCACCTGCAGCCCCCCTTTGGGGTGCCCCTGTGAGAACGGGCGGGCTCAGCGCAGGCTCGGCCGGGGGTGGTGCCCGTGGTGGCGCAGCTCGGCACCGGGGCTGTGCAGACCCCCGTGCCGGGGGACCCACACCCCACAGAGCGGCCGAGGCTGCTGCCGGTGCCCCTCTCCGCACCGCTGTCCCCAGCTCCGGGACACCCCAGCCTCAGCCCCGTCCCGTGTAAGCGCCATGCCCGTTTGTGGGGTGCAGGTTGGCCCCCAGGGCCGGAGCCCCCAGATCCCTGTGGGATTCAGGGATCCATTGCCCAGCCTGGCCGGTTTCCCCCCGAAGCTGCGTTCTGCCCTTCTCCCCGGGGAGAGGTGACAGGAATTGCGCAACGCCGGGCCTGCCGCGGCTCTGGGGCCCACGGGAAGCCTCAGCACCGCGTGTGTCCCCCTGCCCCGACCACAGCGACACTCCGGGGCCGGGGGGGGAGCTCACACGAGGGGTCCACGCGTGTTCCCCCAAGGCGGGGCACGGCGGGGGCCGGGAGGGGGGACCCTGCGCACGGCTCCTGTGGAGGTGGCGCTGGGAGAGGCGCGGTGGGAGCGCGGATACGGTCGTGGGGCAGCATGGGGGGGACAGGGGGTGACGGGGGGACACCGAGGGGTCCCCACGGCCGCACGGAGGGGGCGTGGCCACGGCATAAGCCCCGCCCCCAACCGGGTCATCCCCAACACGAGGCGGGTCCGCGGTGGGGGGCGTGGCCACCGAGTGCCCCGCCCACAGCCGCGCCCCATTGACCACCCAGCGCACGGAGGGGGCGTGGTCACACTGAAGCCCCGCCCCATTTCCGCCGCCGGGGGCGTGGTCCCTCGGTGTCCCCGCCCCTCGGTGTCCCCGCCATGGCGGCTCGGCGGGCGCTGCTGGTAGCTTCGGTGCTGGTGGCCTCGCTGCTGTCGCCGCTGCTGTCCCCGCTCCTCTCCGCCGTCCCGGCCGCCGCAGCGCCGTCCCCGGTGCCCCGCAATGTCTCCGTGCTGCTGGAGCCCGGCTCCGAGCGGCTGCGCGTCCTCCCCGGCCGCCACCCCGCCGCCGTCGCCTGGGCCAGCCTGGATGACCGCATCCCTCACGTGGGGTATGGCCCTGGCGGGACGGGATGGGACGGGACGGGATGGGACGGGGCTGGCGCGGAGCCGAGCGGGGATAGGGTGGCCCCGGGAGAGCCATGGTCAGTGGGGTGCCTCGTCCCACCCGTGTCCGTGACCCCCCCGTGCCCGTGTCCCCACAGCTGGGCCTTCCTGGAGGTGGCCACCAACGCCTCGTACAATGACAGCCTGCAGGCCTACGCCGCCGGGCTCGCCGAGGCTGCCGTCACCGAGCAGGTAAGGGGGGACCCCTGCAGAAATGCGTGCCGTGGGCCCGCCCCGGGCTGTCCCCGGCGGTGACACCGCGGCCCTGTCCCCCAGCTGATGTACATGCACTGGATGAACACCATGGTCGGCTACTGCGGCCCCTTCAAGTACGAGAGTGAGTACTGCCAGAAGCTGCGCAATTACCTGGAGGCCAACCTGGCCTGGATGGAGGAGCAGATGGCCGAGGGGCAGGACACCGAGTACTGGCACCAGGTGAGCATGGGGAACCCCCACCCACGGAACGCCCACCCAGGGAACCCCCCTGGATCCTCCCAGGCCTTTAATCCAGAGGACAGCACAGGGCAGTGAGAAGTCCTGGCCGAGCTCCAGGGAGGATGACAGGGATGTGGTCATCCTCCTTCCTGGGGTGAGTGGAGGTGACTCGTGACTTTCTCCTTGCCACAGCCTTGCATGCTGCAGTTGGGGTGCACCGGGAGTGGCTTTGTCACCCTTGGCCATGGGTGCTGAGTCATGACCTTGCTGACAGTGACACAGTTGATCTGCTGTGTCCCCTGGGGGAATGAGGGAGCCTGTCCCCCAAAACCTCCCAGCCTGCTTCCTTGCAGGAGCCAGGTGCCAGCTCTGTCCCCTGTCCCCAGGTGCGCCTGGCCCTGCTGCAGCTGAAGGGGCTGGAGGACAGCTACAACAGGCGCCTGGACTTCCCCAGGGGCAGGATCACCCTGGCACCCTTTGGCTTCCTGTAAGCTCCTTCTCAGAGGTTCTGGAGAGTGGGGGATGGTTGTCCCAGGGTTTGGAGTGCTGTGGGGACAATTCCTGCATGTCCAGGAACAGACAGTTCTGTTCCCAGTCCACCTTGCCCACCTTTTCTGGGCACTTGTTTTCTGCTGCTGGGGCAGGATGAGGCTAAGGCAGCTTGTCCTCTTCCCCACCCCATGGGCTGGGTGGCGGTTCCCCGCCGTAGCCCCTGCCTCAGTTTCCCCTCTACTCCCCCTTCCTCACTGCTCATGCTACCAGGGTGCTCCCAGCACTGGGGTGCCTGTACTGGGGTGTGGTGGAGATGGACAGACAGACACAGAGTGCTCTGAGCCAGCTCAGCTCCAGGGCTGGGGCGTCCCTCACCTGACATCTTACACCTTGCTTCCCTTCAGGCTGCTGCAGCTGGGGGGTGACCTGGAGGACCTGGAGTCTGCCCTGAACCGCTCCTCCCCGCAGCGTGTCCTGGGCTCGGGCTCCTGCTCGGCCCTGGTGAAGCTGCTGCCGGGCCACCGGGACCTGCTGGTGGCCCACGACACCTGGGCCTCGTACCAGGCCATGCTGCGCATCATCAAGAAGTACACGCTGCCCTTCCGCACCTCGGCCGGCGGTGCGTGCGCTGGGCTGGGGGGCTGCGCCTCTCTCCCCCCTCCTGATGCCTCTGCATCCCCCTCCAGGCAAGTCTCAGATCCCTGGGAGCGTCCAGGTGTTCTCCTCCTACCCTGGCACCATCTTCTCCGTGGATGACTTCTACATCCTCAGCAGCGGGTTGGTGAGTGGGTCTGCTCCACAGGGACCTCTCCCCGGCCCTGCCACCCGCCCCATCACTCCCTCCCCTGCAGGTAGCACTGGAAACCACCATTGGGAACAACAACCCGGCCCTGTGGAAGTACGTGGACCCCCGGGGCAGCGTCCTGGAGTGGCTGAGGAACATCGTGGCCAACCGGCTGGCCCGCAGCGGGCCCGAGTGGGCCACGGTCTTCCGACGCTTCAACAGCGGCACGTTAGTGGGGTGGGATGGGGCCTGGGAGTGGTCCTGGAGGGGTGGGATCACATGGATGGTGCCCAGGCTGCCCAGGGAATGCATCCCTTCTTCTCCATGCCAGGTACAACAACCAGTGGATGGTGGTGGACTACAATGCCTTCACGCCGGGCAGAGCGAGCCCAGGGCCGGGCGTGCTGACAGTGCTGGAGCAGATCCCGTGAGTGGCTCCCTTGCTCCCTGAGCCCCTGCTGTCTCCCCACCCATCCCTGAGGGTTTGGGGAAGCCCTGAGGGTAGTGCCTGCGCCAGCCCAATGGGTGGTCACAGGGTGATGGGGTGTGGCTAAAGGCTCTGGGGTGCTTGGACTGAGGTGGTGGGTGCCCAGTACCTCTGGCTGTGTGGGACCCCCCCAGTATGTGTTTCCCCCAGCCCAGCATGTCTCCCACTATTCCCAGTGGCTTTTTCCCTCTCTGCTCTGACCAGATCTGTCTCCCAGCACAGGGGCCTGGTGGTGGTGGCCGATCAGAGCGAGCTGCTGTACCAGCAGGGCTACTGGGCCAGCTACAACGTGCCGTGAGTGCCATCCCTCCCCACGGCCTGCCCTGCAGAGAGGGGCTGCAGTGCTTGGTGCCAGCTTGCTGGGTTCCCCACCCCAGGTTCTTCGAGGAGATCTTCAATGCCAGTGGGAACCAGGAGCTGGTGAGGAAATACGGTGACTGGTTCACCTACGACAAGAATCCTCGTGCGCAGATCTTCCGCCGGAACCAGACGCTGGTCCACGACATGGACTCCATGATCCGCCTGATGCGGTGTGTGCTGGGACCCCCCAAACCTGCCTGTTCCGCCAGCAAATTTCCTGTGATCCGTGGGCTTTTCTTGTGTCCTCACTGTGGCTCTCTCCTGGTCCTTCTGCAGGTCCAACAACTACCTGCAGGACCCCCTGTCGCGGTGCCGGGGCTGTGACCCCCCCCAGAACGCTGAGAACGCCATCTCCGCCCGCTCCGACCTCAACCCTTCCAACGGCACCTACCCCTTCCCTGCCCTGCGCCAGCGCTGCCACGGCGGCATCGACATGAAGGTGTGGGGCCAGGCAGCCCTGGGGGGCTCCTCTTTGGGGGTGCACCCCCAGCAGCTCTCCCCAGCTGGGCAGCCCATTCCCAGTGCTGACTCGCTGCCCTGTTTTGTGTCCCCGTGTGCAGGTCACCTCCTCGGGCATGGTGCCCACCTTCGGGCTGGTGGCGGTCAGCGGCCCCACCTGGGATGATGTCCCCCCCTTCCGCTGGAGCACGTCCCCCTGCAGCTCCCAGCTCCACATGGGCCACCCCGACCTCTGGACCTTCCCCCCAGTCAAGGTCCACTGGGACTGAGCAGGCACCGCTGGGCTTGTCCCGTCCATCCGTCCGTCCGTGGGCGTCTGTCCTGTGGGGGATCCCGCTGTGGGGGCAGCTGGGTGTGGGGTGGTCTCAGCTCTGTGTTACACCCAGCCCCCCCTGCTCTTTCTGCCTCTCAGGGTCCCGGCTGTGCTGCACAAGGGGCTGAATCCCCTCCCTGCCATGTGGCTCTCCAGTCCCAGGATCGTCCCCTGGGTGCTGGTGCCTGGTTTGGGGGGGGCTCTTCCCAGAAAAGGGGCTCGCCCTCGGTGCAGACAGGAGGGCAGTGAGCTGGTTTGGCTGTGGCAAATAAAGTGCTCTGTGCTGGTGGCTGTGCTTTGCTCTCTGCTGAGGTTCTCTGGTGGCTGTATTAGGGTTGGGCTCACGCAGGGGTCTCACCCCCTCCCCATTACCAGGGCTTCTCTGCTGCTGGGAGGGTGTGAGGCCTTTTGGGGTGCAGGCTGTGAAGGGTTCTCTGCTGCTGGAATGGGGGAGCCCCACTGCTCACCCCCCCCAGGATGGGGACACCATCCTCATGCCTTTTGTCTTCCTTTCCTCTGGCACCTGTGTGCCCCCATCCCCAAAACCCGCGGTGCAAAATCCTCTTAGGCAGCTCCCTTGATCCGCTCTGCCTCGTTAGCAATAACAAGGTCATTACTGGGGGATTAATGAGCAGAGGCTCGGCACTGCTTTGAAGGTGCCAGGTTCCCACCGGGGCTGGGGGCCACTGGGGCTTCCTGAGGGCTGTGGGAGGGAGCAGCTCTGGGCTGTTTGGGTGCTGGCACCCCAAAAGCTGGGATGGTGCCCTGGGGAAGGTGGGGTGTCCATACCCCGCTGTGCTGGGACAGATTGCAGGTAAGTTGAGGATGGCAGAACCTGTGTCCCCTTGTGTCCCCTTGGTGTGTGGGCTACTGTGGAAGGGGTGGCTGCTTTTGGGGTCCCTGTGCCTCAGTTTCCCCTGTTAGATCAGCATCACTGGATGAGGGAGCAGCAAGGAGGAACAGAGCACGCTGGAAATGTCGCAGTGTTGCTGATTCCCTTATTTCCTTAAAAGTGGAAAAACAAACAGTTGTTAAATATCCCAGCTGCTGCCACCGTGTCAGCCAGGGACCCTGGCCAAGGGAAGTGACCAGGTGACAGCCTGGCATGCCTTCCTCAGGGCAGGGATGGAGCCAGAGGGGAGCAGCAGAGGGACAGGGAGATGGGGACAGGGTGGAAAGGGACCCTGGAACATCCCAGGGCTGAGCTGAAATGTGGTGTCCCTCCCAAGGGGATCTCCAGCCTCATCCCTGTGACCCAGGGATGGCTTCCTGCACCCCTTTCCCAGCTCTTGCCACTGTCCCACCCTCACGGATGTGACTGCAGTCTCTGTGAGGTGGGGGGGTCACTCCAAAGGCCCTCAGAGGGGCTGGGGCTGTGTCCCCCTCGATGCCTCCACTCAAGAAACCCTCCTCATTCCCCAACTGTCCCAAAAGCAGCGTGGCTCTGTGCAGAGGAGCAGTGCCAGCTCTGTGCTGGTCACTCCAGAGCCTGAGGGTGGTGTGGGGAGCAGGGAGGTTCTGTTTCCACCAAAGCTCAGCTCCATCAGGGACAGGGCTGCTCCAGAGCTGTCCTCTCCCTGCTCGCTGCCTGCACGCCGTGGTGCTCTGGGGGATTTTGCAGCACAGTTTGGGTCAGGGGGCTGAAATCCCCTATTCTGGTTTGGCTGCTGTCTGCCTGGCACTGGGGCAGGGCTGAGCACTGTGTGGGGCTCCCAGTGCACCCAGTTTGGCGTGTGCTGGTTCCAGTGCAGTGTCCCCCCTCGGGACTCCTTGTGCCCTCTGCTTCCAGGCTGCTTCAGCTTGGCCAGAGGAACACAGGAACCTCCTGCGGCTGCGGGGCTGCGAGCCAGGGCTGGGCCTTCCTCCAGACCCCACCTTCCTCCTCCTCCTCTCCTGCTGTGGACAGAACCAGCCCCTCAGAGCAGAGGTAGGACTCTTACCCTGGGGGTGTCACCGGGGCTGGGTGACAAGGAGGGGTCCCAGAGGAAAGGAGGGGGCTTTGCCTGGGGGCTGCTGGACCTTGGGGCTGGGTCAGGCTCTGGCTGGGTCACTTGGGACAGCCCCTCCCCAACGGGTGATCTGTTCATGGGGTGATCTTCCACAGGGTGCCCAGTGTGCCCAGTTGGAGTTGGCAGGGGCTCATCTCGGGGGTCTCCCCCAGCCGGAGGGGCTGAGCCCCCTGGGGATGTGAAGCTTGGAGGATTCCATAGGGAATCGATGGGCTTGGCAGGGAGAGCAGAGGGGTGTGATGGCTCGTTCGGAGGCAGTGAGGGGTGTCTTGGCTGGGGATTTGGGGTGTGCAGGCTGCCCTGGCTACACCAGGGCTTCAGCAGCAAAATCCTAAAATCTGCTGGTACCTGTTTTTGGCCAGACCTGATAATACCCAGTGCAAACCCTTGAGGGCACCCAGAATAATCTGGGAGCTTCCTCTCCTCTTCCTCCATCTCCTGGGAGCTCACATCCCATCTCCCGGGCATGTGAAAGCTGCCGGGATCTGGCTGGTGGGACCACACGTGTTTGTCCCCTCCGGGTCACCCGGCAGCGCGCCCGGACCTGGCTGGTCGCCTTGGGCACCAGTCCAACCCCGGGGCTGTAAAACCCGCCCAGCGCTGAGCAAGCAACGGGGCCGGGGCAATGTCTGACCCCTGCCCCTTGCCCTGCTGCGTGGCCGAGCTCGGGGACCTGGGGACACCGGCACGGCCCCTCCGACGTCACCTGTCCCTCTTGTGTCCCGCAGGCTCGGCGGTGGGTGAGGACACGCAGCGAGGTCCCCCGGGACAACAGGTAATCCCCACCCCGGGTTACAGGGCAGGGTGTGCTCCGGGGACCGCGGGGGTGTGGGGACCAGGAGGATGGAGGAGGGGGTGGCACAGCCTCTCCTGGGATCTCCCAGGGGGAGCTCATCGGTGCTGCTGCATCTTGGAGATGGGAGGGGACACTGGGGACAGCCCTGTCCCTCCCCAGGGGCTCCTGTGCTCTGCACCGAGCCCGGAGTGGCCACTGGGGCTGGGGGGGGACCCGTGGGGAGCAGCTGGTGACTCCACCGCCTGTCCCTGGCAGAGCACCCGTCGTCAGGCCATGGCAGCCCAGCCAGCCGGGGGCCAGAAGCCCTTCCACATCGTTTCGCCCGTGCTGGAGAGCCTGCCCCTCTCCAAGGCCGCGGGCACCAAGGTCTTCATGAAGCTGGAGAACGTCCAGCCCTCGGGCTCCTTCAAGATCCGGGGCATCGGGCACCTCTGCCAGGATGTGAGTGTGGGCACGGTGTGTGCAGGGCGCTGCTCCTGCCCTCCTGTGGGCCACAGTGCGGGGACACAGCCGTCCCCTCCCCTCTTTCTCTCCTGCCTTTCAGGCTGCCAGGAGGGGCTGCCGCCACTTCGTCTGCTCCTCAGGTAACTCCGCCCCGAGCTGCGGGGATGCTCCTGAGGGATCTGGGGATGCACAGGGGGTCGAGCCGTGCCTGACCCTTCCCTTTGCACAGGAGGGAACGCGGGTCTGGCAGCAGCGTACGCGGCCAGGAAGCTGGGGCTGCCCATCACCGTGGTGGTGCCCAGCAGCAGCGGCCCCACCCCCGTGCGCAAACTGCAGGAACTGGGGGCCACGGTGGAGGTCCATGGCAAGGTACCCCCAAAACTGGGCTCTGGGGGGTCCAGAGCGGGCTGAGCCTCACCTCAGGCTGCGCATTGGTGCTTGGCAAACCCTATCCCAAAATGTCCCCCTCCTGCATCCCCTGCACCCCAGCAGGGTCACCCTGGGAGCCCTCACCCGTTCTGGTGACCCCCAAGGGACCCATCCCGGGGTAGTGAGGGCTCCATGGAGCTGCGCTGAGCCCCCCTTGCCCCCACGCAGGTGTGGGATGATGCCAACAGGAGAGCCCAGGAGCTGGCTAAGACAGAGGGCTGGGTCAGCATCCACCCCTTCGACCACCCCTTGGTGTGGTGAGTGCTGCCAGGACTCGGCTCCTGCCCCCAGTGCCCATCCCTGGGATCCAGGCTGGCCCGGGGAGCCCCCAGGCTGCATCCTCCTGCCCCTCACCCTGCAGGGAGGGCCACGCCAGCCTCGTCCGGGAGCTGAAGGACTCTCTGGAGGCCAAACCAGACGCCATCGTGGTGGCGGTGGGGGGCGGGGGGCTGCTGTCCGGTGTGGTGGCCGGCCTGCAGCAGGTGGGCTGGCAGGATGTCCCCGTCATCGCCGCCGAGACGCAGGGAGCTCACAGCTTCCACGAGTCGCTCAAAGCCGGCCGGCTCGTCACCCTGCCTGACATCACCAGGTGAGCAGCCAGGCGTGCAGCGAGCTGGCAGGGCTCACCGGGCTGTCCTCACCCTGACCGCCTCGTCCCCTCCTGTCCCCTCCTGTCCCCTCCTGTCCCCTCCTGTCCCAGCGTGGCCACGTGCCTGGGAGCCAAGACGGTGGCGGCGCGGGCGCTGGAGTGTGCCCGGGAGTGCCAGGTGATCTCTCAGGTGGTGGAGGACACGGAGGCCGTGCGGGCTCTGGAGCAGTTCCTGGGTGAGCGGGGGTGACGGGGACACCCCCGGCCCGTGGGGGCGGCTGCAGTCAGGATGCTGGGCGAGCTCTGGCTCCGTGCGTGTCCCCAATGTCCCCCTGCGGTGGTGCCCACAGATGAGGAGCGGCTGCTGGTGGAGCCGGCGTGCGGAGCCCCCCTGGCCGTGCTGTACTCGGGGCGGCTGCAGCGGCTGCAGAGCGAGGGGCGGCTGCGGACCCCGCTGGCCTCGGTGGTGCTCGTGGTGTGCGGAGGCAGCAACATCCACACGGCTCAGCTGAGAGCCCTCAAGGGCCAGCTGGGCATGGAGTGACACCCGCCCCGGGCACGGGCTGTGGCAGAGCCCGCCCGGCGCACTCTGCTCGCTTTCCCACCGAAATAACCGAAATAAACCCTGGGGGACGCGGCGCTGAGCTCCTCCCGCTGCCTTTTCCAGCTGTGCAGGGATGGGGAAACTGAGGCACGGGGCACGCAGGGATGGAGCCGGGGTGCTGCCTGGGACATCCCACTTTTCCCTCGGGATATGCCGGATATCCCCCCCTGCTCCTGCTCCTCCCCAGGCTGTTTGGGCTGCAGCTCCCCACCTCAATTAGCAAGCACTCCCTCTCTGACTAATTACTTTGCTACTGTCTTTATGCATTATTATTCTAATGATTATTAATTATTGCAATCCTCTCCCGTTCCTGCCGCGCTGGCTGCGGCCAGACGAGAACGACGCTCTTGTTACGGTGATTTATCCACGGGGATCCCCGGCCGGGTTCCACACCTGCGGGCTCAATCCTGCGGAGGGGATAAACCCCATCCTAGACCTCCTAAGATCCCTTTCCCCCTCATCCCACTCTTTTCCCCATTCTCCCTTTTCCCCAGGCTTTCCTGCTCTCCCCCGTTCCCACTCTGGAGTGCTGTGGTTGTTTTTAGCCCTTTGCTGTGGCGCCTCCTGGGGTTTTTTTTGTGTCCATCCAGCATTTCTCCCCTCTCTTTCCTCCCATTCCCGGCCCATGCGGGATCTTGCTCCTGCTGGTGCTCCCACTTGGTTCCCCTGCTGATCCTGCGGTGCTGGGCAGGGAGAGAATCCTTTTGCTGCCCCAAACCCCCTCTCACCCTCCTCGCTGTTGGAGCAGAGGGACATCAGCCCCAGGAGCTGCTCACCCACATCCCCCCACACAGCCCTTCGCCCTGACCTGGCTGCCAGCCCCCCAGAAACCCCCTCCTGCCCCCTTGGCCCTACACCTCCCACCGGCCAGGCCACCTCCCCAGGTGCTTTGTGGAAGGCAAACCCCCATAAATCAAAACTCTGCCACTCCATGGTGAGCAATACCTTATGTAAAAAGGTGTTTCCAGGGAGCACCGAAGGCTGGAGAATCCTATTACGAGGCACACTATTAATTATAAGGAGTCAGCCCAACCTACTCCAGCTATTTTTTATCCCAGGTCCAAAACCTGATTACTTTCCACCTTCTGCAGACCTTCCCCTTCCGAAAAAAAAGGGCAAGAAGGTCAGGAAAAGGAAGAAAAAACCCAGAATAGCACTGGTGTTTGCCCAACAGCTTTTAAAAAGGAATTTATTCCCGTGATTCTGCTCGGGATGGGGGGCAGGACAGTCAGGAGCTCACGGTGGTGTTTCCTCAGCACGGTCCCACAGAAGGGTCAGTGCTGGTGGTGACAAGGGCGTGACTGTGGGGTTTGGGATCCCAACAGGGAGATTTCCCCTTCCTTGCCTTCATGAGGGGATGCTTGGCCTTTGGGTGTCCCTGGCAGGGATGTGGGGGTGCAAGGTGGTTGGGGGCACCCCCGTGAGGTGGGAGGGTCACCTGTGGTTACTCTGCAGCTGGAGATGGGCAGGAATCCTGAGTGCTGGTGCCTTCCCCGCACCTCTGGGGTGATGGGGACCTGAGGTTTGGCTCCTGCACCCAGCTTGGAGCTGCAGGGCTCCCTGTTCCAGGGGATTATTCCTTGGGATCATCCCTGCTCTTGGTGGCTGTTCCTGCTGAGTCCTGTCCTCCCGCGAGCCTCCAGCCTGGGAGGTGCCAGCTTGGAGCATCATCCCCAGTCCCTCCTGCAGCCTTTTCTGTCCAGCTCTCAGAGATGGGGCGTCCCAGCAGCCTAAAAACAACCCTCGGGTCTGAGCCTTGAATTTTGAAATTATAATGATAATAATAGTAATAAGAATAATAATAGCAATCACTGTTTGCCCAGTGACTGACCATTTTATACTCCTCAAAATGACACTGGGAGGGGGTTATTGACCAACACATTGCCCTGTTCTTATAAAAAATCCCCATTTCCTGCTAACACCAACAGCCTGGAAGTGCTGGAGCCCAGGGGAGCAGCCAGCTCTGCTCCTGCCTCAGTTTCCCCATTTGTGAAAAGGGGAGAAGGGGTTTTTCTTCTGGGTGGGGGTGAGGGGACACGAGTGTCTGTGCTGGCCCCAGCTCCTGGCTCAGGGCTCGCTCGGGGCTCGGCCTGGCTCGTTGGCCACCCCGTTATTAATGCCAGTAATGGTATAGGAAGGATAAATTCCACCACTTGGCTGAACAGAGAAAATATGCAGAGAAGTGGCTGGCTTTCCATAAATCATCGGTGCTCCGTGCTACAACCGAGCCAGGACTTAAAATTCAGGTCAGGAGAGAGGGACTCTCGTAAGCCAGCAAGGGAAGGTAATTTATTCTGTTTATATCGTTTTACTGCAAGACAAGGAGCGGGTGGAGGGCGGGGGGGTGCAAAAAACTCTGCCATGATTTTGCATTTTAAATATTAGTTCAGTGCTGCAGCCTGCCTGGGACTTTTTATTTTTGTATCTCAAGGGATAGAAAGCAGGAGAGAGAGAAGGGGAGTGAGCTGGGGTGCTGGGGAGGAGACCCCCACATTCCTGCCACCAGGAGAAATGGGGGGAAAGGGGCGAAAGCTGCTGATGGCATTGCTGAACCCCCATTTGGGGTGTCCCCCCACAAGGCTGCACCCAGCATGGCTGCTCTGGGAAGGTCTTGGGTGCCCCCCAGAAGAAAGAAATGGTGCTGTGTGCTGTGGGGGAAGGTGCTGAGGTTGGTGATGTGCCCCTTCCCAGTGCCAGGGAGGTGTGGGACTGGGGGAAATGGGGAGCACTGGGGTACCAGGGGTGAGGCAGCAGCATCACCTTGTACAGGTGCACATCCTCACCCAGGGTGGGGGTTGCTCCCCCGGACCCCACGCAGGGCTGGGTGACAGTGGGGGAGCCCGGCCAGCATTTCCCGTGGGCTTGTGCTAAAACGAATTAAAATAAAGTAAAATGAAAGGGACCAGGTGACCGAACAGTAGGTAACTAAAAGGTTTTTTATTCACATTGAACAACAAGAGCCATTCACACTAACAGCCTCCGCAAGAGGCAGCGGGGACAGGAAACCCACGACGCTTTCAGAAAACAACTTTTTTTCTTTCCTTTTCCATTCTCCTTCCTTTTATTTCCCCCCCCTCTCTCTATGCTCTCACCTCCCTCCCACCCCCTCCCCGGTGCCATCCCCTCCCTGCCTTCAAAATAGAAAAATTCGGAGCCTCCGATGACTAAAGTACAATAAATAATCAGTAAACACAAAAACATACTTTATTTGTTTCTCCTTTATACAAAATAAAGAAACTAGAAGCAAAAACTATAATACATCCTTAAATTGGCGGAGCCTCTGGGAATCGTTGGGGTGGGACTCGGCGTCGAGGCTCGGGTGAAATTTCTGCTCTTGTGGTAGGGTAGGTTTAGTTCTGGGGTTTATTGTTTGTTTGGGGTTTTATTTTGTTGTTTGTTTTTTTGATGTTTGTTGTTGCGTTTTTCCTGTTTCTGCCTCTTTCTGGTGTCTGTTCCACCACGTGGGAGCCCGATCTCAGCCAGTCACTGGGGCAGCCCCCTCCTCCCCACCGCCAAAATCCGGCTCCAAACCCTCCTCCTCCTTCTCGGGGGTAAAACCGGCTCCAAACCCTCCTCCTCCTCGGGGGTAAAACCGGCTCCAAACCCTCCTCCTTCTCGGGGGTAAAACCGGCTCCAAACCCTCCTCCTCCTCTGGGGTAAAACCGGCTCTAAACCCTCCTCCTTCTCGGGGGTAAAACCGGCTCCAAACCCTCCTCCTTCTCGGGGGTAAAACCGGCTCCAAACCCTCCACCTCCTCTGGGGTAAAACCGGCTCTAAACCCTCCTCCTTCTCGGGGGTAAAACCGGCTCCAAACCCTCCTCCTCTGGGGTAAAACCGGCTCTAAACCCTCCTCCTCCTCTGGGGTAAAACCGGTTCCAAACCCACCTCCTCCTCGGGGGTAAAACGGGAACAATAAAAATAAGGGCAGGGAGGGGCCACGGGAGGGGGGATTATTCCTGCTATTCCCCATCCCCCCCTTCCTGTGGTGGGGGATAATTAAAAAGGATGCTAATTAGCAGGGGGAGCCCTGCCGCAGCCCCCCTCCCGCGGTGCCGCCGGGGCGGTGGGACCTGTATCCAGGCGAGTTCAGCTTTGGTCCGAGAGGCGCTGGTCCCGACGCCGGCGGGCTCTGCAGGGCTGGGCACCTTTCACTGGCCCCCCAAAGTGTCGGGGGGACGGTGCCGGGAGGGGGGAGGTAGCGGGGTGACCCCAAGGTCCCGGGGGGTGCGGGGGTGGGGAGGATGGGCGGATGCCGGGATGCGTTTTGGCATCGGGCGAGGGTGGCTTTGTCCGGCCACGGGGACTTGACGCGCCCTGCTGTGGGGCGAGGAGGGGGACACGCGTGGGCTGGGGGGACCAGGGGGGGGTTTCCCCTGCACACACGCACACGCGTGCCCACGCCGGGCTCACCACACCGCCGCCTCGCTGAGCTCCGGGTTGGGGTGCGACAGAGCCCCGCTGTAGCCGCTATTGCTGGACATGGAGAAGGGCGGGCTGGGCCCCCCGCTGAAGACCTCCCCCGGGATGGGGTGCAGCGAGCCCGTCATCCCCGGCTCGGGGCTGGGGGTGTCGGGGTGCGAGATCATATCCGTGTACCTTTGGTTTTCTGAGGAGTGGTGTCCGCTTAGGGGGGGCTCCAAGGGTCCCAGGGGTGTGGAGCCGGGTCCTGAGTTCTGAAGGTAGCTGGAGTCGGCCGGGGACTGGGCTTGGGAGGGCGGCCCGTGGGGGAAAAAGTCATAATTGCCTCCAGGCCCGTAGTAGTCACCTTGGTAATCTGTGGGAAGGGGAGGAAAATGGATGGAGCTGGTTCATAGGGGTTAAAATCCTCCTGAAATCCCGCTGTACCCCAAAGCAGCTCTGTGCTGTCCCCTCTAACACACCCCGCTGGCTCCCAAAGGGGATGTGAGATTTGAGCCCAATCTGAGAGAAATGAGCCCGTCCTAAGGGCTGCACTGCCCTTAGGATCATCCTCTCATCACCCTCTCTTTAGCCACCCTGGAATGAGGGGAATCCAGGCTGGGAGAGGTGAGGGGGCCGGGAAAATGGGCTCAGATAAATGCTTAATTAATGGGAGAAAAAAATCGAATGTATGTATATTTATATCTACATATATTTATATGTATATGTATATGAAAAGGGAATGGGGAAAAAGTAGATAGAAAAAGAATGGGCAAATAAAATATACAACGGGAAATATGTATATAATGGGGAAATATCTATGTACATCGGGGAAATTACATGTAATAGGAAAAAATAAATAATATATATATATAATATGGAAACCATATATGTATTTAAGCAGCTTGGAAGGGGTCTAGAAACTGCAAGGCAACAAGGGGTGCCTGGAAAGCCGCTGGTCAGATGGGAAGCTTTGAAAGTGCAGCTTTTTGGGGGGGAGAGGGGGGCGCGGGGCCGCCCCGCTGCGCCCATCCCGTCCCGTCGGGGCAGCGGGGGGCGGCCGGGCGGCGCTGACCCTCCATATGCTGCGGGCCCGCGAGGTAATTGCAACAAATGCCGCCTGAAAGGGCGACAAAAGCCCCGCAGCTGGGGCTTTGTTCGCGGGAGAGGGGCCCCGCAATGCCGGGGGGGGGCGTGGGGGTGCGTGGGCCCGGCTGTGCGTGTGCGCGGCTGCGGGCACGCGTGTGCGCAAGGGCGGGGGAAACCCGCGGGGAACGGGATGTGAGGAACAAAGGAGCAGAGCGGGGACAGGGCAGGGAGCCCGCGGGCCGCCCCTCACCTCCGTAGTAGGTGTAGGGCGTGGAGCCGAGCATCTCGGACTCGTCGAGGCGGCCGCCGAGGGGCCGCATCCTGCGGGGGCTGCGGAAGAACGCGTGCCGGCGGGCGCCCAGCGCGCTCAGCTGCTTCATCCGCCGCTCCTTCGACCGACGGTTCTGGAACCACACCTGTGGCCGGGCTGGTATCAGTGCCCACCGCGGATGGGTCAGCGACAGCCCACCCCCCAAAGTCTGCGCGGGGAAAGGGTTGGGAATGTTCCACCCACAAGGGTTTTTCAATATTCGGTTGTTTTTTTTTTTAGGAACACCGATCCCCCTTCCTGCTGCTGATGTCTCGAGAAGTGCGTGGGGACACCGCACCTCACAAATAACCAGGTTAATTAAAATCCGGCCCCTCCTCCCCCCAGCTGCATTCCCACATGCACATCCTCAGCCTCTCTGTCCCTGCAGCTGGAAAATACAGGAGGGGGAAACTCCCCCCTATGGATAGGGGGAAGAAGGGAGGAAAGAAAGGGAAGAAAAAAAGGGGATAGGACTCTGGATCATGGCAGAAGCAGGCAGAAAGCGGGGAGCAGCGGGATGAGCACCTGGGGCAGCAGGCAGGGAGTCAGAACAGCCGGCGGTGAGGATGGGAATAAAAGGGAAAGGGGAGATGTGGCCGCCTCTCTACGGGCATTGCCTCATCCGAACCGCACGCCTCAGCTGCCTGCTGGGCCGTCTGGATTATTGTGTCCCTCCCCCAGGGATGGGGCAGCTCAGGGGTGCGAGCACAGCGCTCTCCTGCGGGACTCGAGCTCCCCTCTGCCAGGAGCCGGCAATCGCAGCTCCGCTACCGGCAAAGCCGGAGAGTCCTCCCCTATTAATGCCTCTATTAAAGCCCATTAATCCCGACATTTCCGCAGGGATTTTCTGCACGGGGGCAGCGCGGTGAGGAAGCGCCGGCTGCCTGCAGAGCGCGATGGATGCTCCTCGCTTCCGCAAGGCTGGAGCATCCATCTCCCGGCACGCCGGGGATCCCGCTCGGCCCCGCGCAAAGCCAGGCTGCCTCCGGTTTTGGGAACGGTTTCCATCCCTTCCCATGGGGTGCGGGATCCCCGCTCTCCCACGAGAGTGGGGTGGCCGCAGGGCTGGGCCTGAGGTGCTGCTGGCAGGGGACAAATGGGGTTCGCCGGTTTCTATTCCTTGAGGAACCAACCTCGGTGTCCCAACCCCTTCCCGGCACCTGGGGGAGACTCTCCCAGCCTTGAACTGTCTGGGCTCCTACCAGGACTCCTTCTCCTCCCTCCCGGTGGGCTGGGGCTGTCCTACCTGGATGACTCTCATGTTGAGGCCGGTCTCCTGGGCCAGCTGCTCCCGGATGTGGCGGGTGGGTTTGGGGGTGGCGGCAAAGGCAGCTTTGAGGGTCTCCAGCTGCTTGGCTTTAATGGTGGTGCGGGGCCCCCTCCTCTTGGTGCCCGAGTTCTGCTCCTCGTTCTCGTTGTTGGTGGTCTCCTTGTCCGAGGAGGTCGAGTTGTCCGTTTCCTTGGTGTCGTCCTGCATGGGGTCCTGGAGATCCGGGGACAAACTCCTGTCTGTACATGAGGACACTGTAAAGGAGACCCAGAGAGGAAAGGGGGGGGGGGGGGGTGGATGACTTAGGGGACAGATTGACCCCCCTCTCCTCTGTCCTCCTCGGCCCACCCGGCCCGGCTGCTTTCCAGGAGAGGGGTTAGGGGGTGCTGGAGAGCAGCAAGGGGTGCAGACGGCCTCTGCCCCGCTGGTTCCCCTAAAGCATCACCCCCCTCAGCCCCACGCGGAGCTCCGAGCCGGCGCCGACCGCTCCAGCCCTGTGCACCGCGTCTGCCGGCGGGGGGGAGCTGGGGAGGGGGCGATCCCCCAGGCCCCCCGCTGCCCCCCGCGCTCCCCCTCTACCCCCCGTGCCGGGAAGCGGGATGCGCCGCTGGGAAAAATGCAGCCGGTCCCTGTCGGGGTTTGGGGGGGTCCCCAGTCACTGCCTTGAGCCTGGCTCACCCCCCGCCCCCATTCACCGCGTTCCCCCCGGGGACCCTGCAGCCAGCACCCCCCCAAGGCCAAGCTCTACTCGCCTCGCTCACAGCAGCGGCCCCACTGACTGGCGTGGCAGGATCCGGCCCCGGGTGCTGGACGGAGAGAGAGCCCACGGAAGGGGGTGAGCAGGGGCGCCCGGCACGGCTGGGACAGCAGGAGGGGGCCTGGCCCTGCTCTCCTGACGCAGAGACAGCTTCCAAGGAAGTCAAATGGGAGCTTTGCCTCTGGGTGAAAGGAGGCGAAGGATCAGGCCCACGGCGCGGGGGGACCGGGCACACTCGCAGCGGGGCTCTGGGGAACGAGGGGCTCCCGGCCAGCCCTCGGGGGGATCCTGGCTCCCCCCGCCCCGCATCCTCGCTGCCGGAGGGGCCGTGCGCGGGGCAGGAGCCAAGGCTGGAGCGGGGAGCTCATCCCACGCGTGTCCGCGCCCCACGGGGGGGGGTGTCACAGAGGCTTCCACCCCGCTCGAAGCCTTTCACCCCAAATCCCTCCCTTCTCCGACGGATCAACCGGCTGCGGGGTGCAGCCCTTCACCCCACAAATCCAAACCTCCTTCCCGGCCGGGAGGTGCCTCCACCGGGAGGCACCGGCAGCTCGGGGCTTGTGCCCGGCGCTCTCGGCGCTGCCGATGCCGGCGGCAGGGATCACCGAGGGGGTCGGGCTGGCCGCAGGGTGCAGCCCCTCACCCCGCAAATCCAAACCTCCTGCCCGGCCGGGAGGTGCCGCCGGGAGGAACCGACAGCGGGGACGGAGCGCTGGGCGGGCTGAGCCGCTCGTACCTGAGTTGAGGCTGCCTTCCTTCAAAGTGGGAGAGTTCAAATAATCCTCTTTGCAAACAAATTTGTTTTCGTCGATGATATAGAGTTCCTCGCCCGTGGAGAGCTGCTTGTTGCAGACCATGCAGGTGAAACAGTTCAGGTGAAAGACTTTATTCCGGGCTTTCCGGACGAGGTCACTGGGAGAGATCCCTTGGGAGCAGCCGGCGCATTTGGTACCAAACCTCCTGCGAAGGGGGAGAAAAGCAAGAGCTGGAGCCCCGGCAGAGACGGGCAGCGGCGGGGGCTGTGTGTGCGCTGTGCGAGCCCCCCTGCTCAAATCCCACCTCCGGAGCCTGATTCTCCCGCATCTCCCGATGGAAGATTTGGAGGAACAGGCGATTCACACCTTTGGGGCGAGGGTGAGGAGAGCCTTCATCCCCGCGCAGCCATGGCAAAGCGCGAGTTCGGGGTGTCCCCACCCGCGGGGGACACACAGGGACATCCCCGCCAGGGTTTGGCCCCAGAAGGGACAGGTGGGAGGGGAGGGCGGTGCGGGGTCCCCTCCGCGCTCCGCGGGGCAGGATTTCGTTTCAGCCGGTGCCTCCCGGGAGGGGAACGGGGGGCTCCGGCCTGGAAATCCAACCGAGAAAACGGGGCTGATCACGGCCAGAGAGGCGGAAAAAGGGTGCGGGGATCAGAACAAGGGATGCGGAGGAGGGGGCTGCGCTCCCCGAAGCGTCCCATGGTCCCAGCCCGGCATCGGGTCCCCAGCCTGTCCCCCTCTTCCGAGGGGGAATTTTTCTAGGTTGGGAAGTGTGCTTGGTAAATCTCCGGTTTTCCTCTCCTTCCCAGAGTCGGTCTGGATTTAGGTGTGTTTTGGGGGTTTTTTTTACCCCAGATGTTTAAAAAAAAAAAAAAGAAGGAGAAAAAAATATTTCCAGGGAATCCGAATCGCCTGGGAACGATCCCCCAGGGGAAAAAAAAAATAAAAAAGGAAAAAAGAAACAAAAATAAACAACCAAAACCTCCCACAAACCCCACAGAACAAAACCTAAATCCCCACAAAAAAAAAGCAACAACAAGAACAAAACATAAAACCCACAGCAAAATAGAGCAACAAAAAAATTCCAACAAAAACCCCCAAAACCAACCGAACGAACAAAAAAAGAAAATAACACAAGAAAGAAAAAACAACACAACAAACCAAACCCCTCAACCCCCAAAAACAAAAAAGAACCCCACAGAAACAAAAAATCTGCCCCCAGAACAGGGAGCAGGGGTTGTCGCTGCCGGGTTCCGAGGTCCCCGGGGGCTGCCAGGCCCCGGGGCGCCCACGCAGGGTCCCCCCTTTCTCCCCTCGGGCCGCGGCACAACTCGAGCCCCCCTCGCTGCTGCCGTGACGTTGATGTAGTGCGAGCATTAGGAGCCATAAGTCACGGCTCCCCCTTTGCCACGCCGGCCCCTAATTTCCTCTGGGCACCTTATCGCGGTCATTAGGGGCGTTTAAGGTGCGGGGTCCCCGGGGGGGGAGGTTTTGGCTTCACCTGGGCCTGAGGTCCCGGGAGGGAACTCGGGGTGCCAGGCCGGGCCCGGAGCGGGGACACAGCGGGTCCCCCATGCCCAGCGAGGCCTGACGCCACGGGGCACGGGCGGAGGAAGGTGATGGGGAGATGGGGAGGGGGGCACAGTCTGGCCGCCCCCTCCTCAAGCTGCAGCAGCGGCCGTAGCGCAGCCGCCGGGTCCCCCCGGGGCTTCCCCCGGTGCTGCTCCCGACGGAGCGGTGGGGCAGGGACGGAATGGACCCCTCTGAGCCCCCCAAAGCTCGGGGGGACACCCCAGAGAGGCGGCGGAGCTCCTCACCCTCCGCTCCGCGCTGCGGTGGGGGTGAGGACTCACCTGAAAAAGTCATTTTTGCAGTAGAGTTTCCCTTCCCTGGAGAAGCATTTCTCGGTCAGGTTGCACTTGCACTCGCAGCACTGGACGCATTTGATGTGCCATGCCCTGTCCAAGACGTTCAGTAGGAAGCGGTCCAAAATCGGCCTCTCGCAGCCCGCACAATGCACCATCATAACCTCCGCCGGGGGATGGAGACGCTCAAAAGGAGAAGCCAGCCCCGCGCCGGCACACGGCGGCAGCAAAATAATAATAATAATAAAATAATAATAATAATAAAATTTTTTTAAAAAGCGGGGAAAAATAACGGAAAAACAAAATAGCAAAAAGAAAAAAAAAACAGGAAAAAAAATAATCAAATCGAATCAAATGGAATGAGACGAAAAGAAAGAAAATAAATTAAAATAGAATAAAAGAAAGGAAAATAAAAAGAAAATGAAAAAGAAAAAAAAAACCCCAAAAGAAAATTTTAAAAATCGAACGAAATAAAAAATAAAAACTAACAAAACACAGAAGAAGGAACAACAAAAAATTCCGGGGAGGGCAGCGGGGCGGCTGTCAAGTTCTTCCCCCTCTTCTCTCCGGAGCCTCGACGACGGGAGCGAAAAAACGACGCCCCCCCCCAAAACAATCCAAACCACCCCCGAGAAATAATAACAACAACAATACTGAGCACCCCCCCGAATCGCCGCGCGGTGCGTGCGGAGCGGCCCGGGAGCCGGCGGAGCGGCGGCCGCGCTGCTGGCGGGCTCTGCGGCAGCGGGCGCGGCGGGAGGGGTGCATGAACCCCCCCCTGCAGCCGGCAGCCCCGGTGCCTCGCTGTGCTCCGCCGCCGCCGCGCCGCCACTCTCATGCTGTCCCCATCGCCAGCTTTGTCCCCCGCCTTAGTAATTCGCGCATCCTTATTCAGATTTGGTGACGTCGCTCGCCGCGTCACCCGCGCGGCGGCCAATGGCAGCGCGGTAACCATGGCAACCTCTTAATTTATAGCATATCTAAATTGGCTCCAGCCTTGTGCTTGGCACAGAGGGAAAAAAACAACGCGCCTCTATTGTTGAGGGTGGCTTGTACCTGGGCCGCGAAGTGAGTACGCACCTGGCTGGGGGGCCGGGGAGAGGGGGGGGGGGCACGGCCAAAAATCCGCTGTCCCGCCGCTTTTCCTTTCGTTTTTATTTTAATTGGCGTTTATTTCTGTTCAAGGGATGCTCGGGGAGGAGTTGGGGGGTCCCGAGTTGCTCTGGGCCGGAGCATCACCTGGTTTTTGGGGGGTTGTGTTCGTTTTGGGCAAGGGGAAGAGATGCTTTTGTGCGGAGGAGCAACAAGTGGGAAAAGGAAGGGAGGGGGGGTGTATTTGGGAGGGGGGATGGGGAGGGGAGGAGGCCGAGAGCTCCTTCCCGCAGCGGAGCGGGATGAAAAGTTCCCCCGGAGGTATGCGGCCCCCCGAGAGCCCCCCGCCACCCCCGGCCTTTGTCCCGCAGCCCCCTGGGCCCTTCCCCGGGGATCCCGGGGGGCTGCGAGGGCTCCCCCCTCCCACACTGAATTTTCTCTTTAATTCCAGGTGCGGCGGAGCTGCGACCCGCGGGAGGGACGGGGGCAGGAGCTGCCCCGGCCCAGGGTCAGGGTGGGTTTTGGGGAGGAAGGCGGCGGGGCAGGTGAAGGCCAAAATCTCGCCAAAATCTCTGAATTTTCATATTAAAAAAATCCGTATATTTGTTTTTTCTTTTCCCTCGCTCCGGTCCGAAGTGACCCGTGGCTGTGGAGCTTCCTTGTGCTGGGGAATGCTCCCGGTAGAGGCAAAAAAACAAAAAGGAAAGAAAAAAAAATCCACCTCAAAATCCCAACAAATCCGCCACGGCACGAGGGCATCGGAGGGAAGTGGAGCAGGTTTTGTGTGTAGGGATGTTTGTGGAAAGAGGGAGAATCGAAATAAGAAAGGGAGAGAAGAGATTGAGGCAGAAAAAAATTAAAGAGAAGGAAAAGGAAAATAAAAAGAGGAGGAAACGGAGAAAATGAATGCAGAAAAAAAGAGAGAAAGGGAGAGGAAAAGAGAGAGTGAAGAAAAATAAATTAACGGAAACGAAAAAGGAAGGAAATAAGAAGATACAGAGGAAAGACAGGAAAACGAAGAAAAAACAAGAGAAAGGCAAAGAAGCAAAGAAAGAAGAAATGAATGAACAAACGGAAAAATATATAGAAATAAAGAAGGTAAGGAAGAAGATGGGGAAGAAATAAAGAAAAAAACAGGGAAAATAAAAAATATACGGAGGAAAGAAATAAAAAGACAAAAAGAACGGCGAGAATGGAAAAGAATGGAAACCAAAAGGGAAGGGTGAAGGAAAAGCACCAGAGCGAGGGAGCAAGGAAGAGGAGGGGGAAGAAAAGAAAACAAAGACAGAAGGAAAAAAGCCAGGGAAGAAAGAAAGGAAATTAAAACTGCAGCGAGTCAAAAAGCGGAGAAAGGGGCAAGAAAGGCGAAGGCACGGGAAGGAGGAGGAGGGAGCCGACCCACGGCCGATCGCTGCCGCGCTCCCGCCGGGCTCTGCCCGAGTTTGCGGGATTCCCTGGGCTCTTCTGAGGAATTTGGGAGCCGTGCGGGGATGTGCGGGGATGTGCGGGGATGTGCGGGGCCCGCTCCCGCCGCAACCTGCACGGATTTGGGGGCAGGATCCAGCCCGGGAGCGGGGCCAGAGCATCGGGAGCACCGGGCAGGCCCCACTCATGCACCCGTGGGAGCCTCCCCCGGCCCCGCACGGCGGAGGAAAGCCGGGATATCGAGGGGCTGGAGACCCACGGGCACTCGCGTGTCCCTGGGCGGGGATGTGCGCTCACACGGCACCGGCTGCACACGCACACGCGTGGCCGAGACACCGCAGGCTGCTCAGGGCCGTCCCGTAAGTGCGGGAGTGCGGCTGTGCCCCTACGGATAAACCTATGGATAAACCTATGGATAATCCGGGCCCTACGGACGGTCCGTGCGGGCTGCGGGAGCGGCACCGCGCTGCTGTTCGTGTCCACGCACCCGCGCTGCTCTCCCGCGGAGCCACACACCCCCGTGGGTCCCCTCCGGGCCACCCTCTGCTCCCCTCCACCCAGCTGGGGACCCCCACTCCGTCCCCAGCTCCCCCTGGCCTCTCTTTTTCGTTTGAAAGTCAAGGAATAAATAAATCCAAGGGGAAAGGGAGGAGGGAAAAACCAGCCGGAGCCCCCAGAAACTCCCCCCCAGCCGCATTCCCCCACGGTAACAGATGGTAATTCAGGGCCCACAAGACCGCCTATATGTAACTAATAAACCTTTTGTGTTTTAACAGGGTAATGCGTGGAGAAGCAGCGTCGCTTATACAAGATGTTGATGGAATTTACTATATTATTAAAGGCAAAAAAAAAAAAATCCCCTTTCAAGAATAAAGTGTATCAACTTACAACACAACAGACGGCAGAGGGATAAGTGAAACAGACAAAAGACAAACAAGATAATAATCTGTTTCCAATCAGTTAAGCCCTGTAGAATTTGTAATACGCGGTTTGCATATTCCCCCTGTGTTTTGTAATTAATTATCTATCTGTTCGGATGCTCCGCCGCCGACTTTGGAGATATTTCCAACTATTTTTTGGGGTTGGAGGCGGTGATCACGCCGGGAAAGGAGCGCGGAGCGGGGCCGGGCTGCGCGGCTCCGGCCGGCCCGAGGATGCCGAGCGCGGGCGCGGTGGGAGGCGGTGGCTCCGCGCCGCTCCGCGCTCCTCCGCGGGGCCGCTGCCGGCGGGCGAGGCCGCTCCCCCCGCGCTCCCCTCCTTTCTCCCGGTAAGAGGGGGGACGGGGCAGGTTTTAACATTAAACAAACCCAGCAAGCATCTCCTCGCCGGGCCATAGGCGTTTCTGAGTGACTGCGTTACAAATTGTAAATTTAAATAGCTCACAGGATTCATTACCTCCCGCGTCTGATTTCACCCAGCCGTGAAAAATTGTCCTGGTGTACCACT
This sequence comes from Eopsaltria australis, assembly GCA_034509425.1. NCBI lineage: Eukaryota > Metazoa > Chordata > Aves > Passeriformes > Petroicidae > Eopsaltria > Eopsaltria australis. The sequence goes on along the minus strand of JAVTVJ010000317.1, from coordinate 1,037,035 downwards.
GAGAAAGGGTTTGCTGCAAAGAGCCACAGCCTAATCACCAGCTTTCTCTCGCCAACAAAAGTGTAATTATTTTGTTTTGGGTGTAAATATAACCCACGGTACAAAAAAAAAAAAAAGGAAGAAAAAAAGAAAAAAAAAAGAGATAAACCTCCAGCAGCGTCTGAATGCATTACAGGGCTGTTTAAAAAGATCCGTCCTAAATTAATACCAAGGTTAAAAGGGGAAGGCAGCTGGGACATGGAAATTTCCGTATTATTGGGGCGGGGGGACACGAGGTGAGTGCGAGTGTGAGTGCGGGTGTGCACAGCGAACAATGCGGCCCCCCCGCCCCGCACGGAGCCCCACGCAGCCCCCCCGACCCACGGCTCCTTCTCGCCCTCGTCCCTATCCCAAAAAAGGGGCCCCAGGAAGGTGCCGGCGAGAGGGGATGCCCCAGCTCTCTGCTCCCCACGGGTGTTGCTGGAATCGCCGGGGGGTGTGAAAAAGAAAACAAACAAACCGAGCCCTCCAGCCGCACCGCGGCCCAAATGCAAACGAACAACCGGGGGATTTTTAATTCGGGTTTTTACCCCGTTTACTTCATTTTAACGAATTTTTCTTTCCTTCCCTTCGAGCTCCGGCACGGGGTTTCGGTGGAAGAAAAAGGCACAAAACGAACGGTGATGCCGGCGGCGGGGAGAAGCCCTACGAGAGGCGGAGCGGCCGCGGGAGTGGGCTCTGTTGAGGTGGTTTAACGGGAAAAAAGGAAAACAAAACCACACCACCACCAAAAAAAAAAAAAAAAAAAAAAAAGGGAAAATAAATTTCAAACCACGGTGAAGACACCAAAATCTCGAGCGGGGGCAGAGAAGTGGGGACCGCCGGGGGTCGCGGAGCTCGGAGAGCCGTCGGTGCGAGCTCGGTGCGGAGCGCGGTCCCCGGAGCGCCCCGAGACCCCGCGGGACCCTGGCCGGGGCTGCCGCTGCCGGGTGTGGGTGCAGCCAGCGCCGAGCGAGGTGCGGCTTCTCCCTGCTCCCCTCGACCTTTCCACAGTCACCCCCACCTTCTCCACAGCCATTTTAACCAGTCCCTGTTTTTTTTCCCCCTGCGGGTTGCGGTAATCGGCGAAGCTTTAATTGCACACCCCAGCCCTTCCTGGCTCCAGCATGATCGCGGGACCCCCATTCCCACCACCCCCACGGCTCCACGGGGCTGAGCCGGCCCTGCCCGGGATGCCGCTCTGCGCGGAGCCGGCCCGGAGCGCCCGCGGCTGCGGCTCCCCGCGGGTGGGCAAAGCCTGGCTGTGAGCAGCGTGTGTTGACAGAAAGGAGCCGGAGACGGGCAAACCTAGACCTTCGGAAACTTAGTGACTCGAGGGGGATGCGGCAAAGAACTCGCTCCAAATTTCCTCGGGTGATCCCCGGCCCGCTCCAACCTCCCGTCGATGCGACCGCCCCCCCGGAGGGGCTGCTCGAGCCGTTCCCACCCGCTCCCCCCGCCGCCTCCCCGCTAATGAGCGTGTGTGTTGACACGGCGAGGCGATGCCCCCGTTTGCTTTTGTTTGGGAGGTGTGAAAGAGGGAATCTGCATGAGAAAAGCCGGCGGCAACCGCGGAGCTCCGCACAGCAGCGGCGGGACGGAGCGAGCCGGTGCGTGGGGAGCCCGCCCTGGCGGGGCACAAGCCCCCGGAGCGGGGGGGGTCGGGGGGCACACGGGGGGCAGGGCTGGAGCTGGGGAGAGGCAGGGAGGGGAAGGGAGCTCGCCCCGCTGCTCCCGTCGGGGGTCGTGGCTGAGCAGGGGTCTCACCCCGGGTATCCCCGCACACGGGACCCCCAAAGCTGTTGGGGCGTGGGGGCTGAGCCCATCTGGGTCCTCCTCGCTCCCTTGGGTTTGCTTGGGGAGTAGGGAGGGGGGAGAGCTGGGGCCGCACCTGCGGGCGGGATGAGGGGGGCACAGCTCTCCCACCTCGCTGCTCCCGGGCACCGCGGAGCGACACGGGGGGACACTCGGGGGGGGGGGGGGGCTGAGCGCGCCCCAAAACCACGCCGAGCCAAGGGGGCCGGCAAGGGAGGGGGGCAGCTCCACGGGAGGGGCGAGGGGGCGGTTTTCAGGGAGAGAGTGGGGCAGGAACGCCGCTCCCTGCCTTCCACGTCCCGAGTGGAAGAGGATCCTGTGCCAGGACGGATCTGACACCGGGATGGAGGAACCCGCTGGGATCGCGGCCCCAGCAGCGCCGGGTCCCGCCGAGCCCTGTCCGGCCCTGGCCCCTCCGTGTCCCCTCGGTGTCCCCCGAGTCCCGCCGGCCCCGCGGAGCTCTCCAAGGTGCTGAACCGCGCTGCCCCGCCGGGCCCGGCCCCGGCCCCCGACTCGTCCTGCGGGCACCGGGCACGGCTGCGCCCGCCACCCTCCCCTGCCCTCCATCGCCTTCGTCCTCTCTACCTCGATCTTCCCGTCTCTGCTTTTCTTTTTTTTTTTTTTTTTTTTTTTGGTGGGTTTTCCTTTTTTCTGTTTTCTCCCTTTTTTCTTGATGGTTTTCCTGGTTTTCTGTATTTCTCTGGTTTTCCGTGTTTTCCCCCGTTTTCCTCTTTTATTTCTTTTTTGTTGTTGTTTTCTTCCTTCCCCCCCCCACTATTTTTCTCATATTTTTTCCTACATTTCTCTCATTTTATTTTCTTTTCTGTTTCTCTCCTTTTGTTATTCCCCCCTTTTTCCTTGCTTCCTTTTTTATTTGTCTCCTTTTCTTTTTCCTCCCCCAATTCTTTCTCTTTCCCTCTCTCGGTTCTTCCTCCCTTTCTCTCTCTTCCTCTCTCTCCCCCCACACCCTCTCCTGCTCTATTTTTCGTTTCCCCCTCTCATTTCACACACATTCCCTTCCCATCTCTCTGTCCCTCGCTGTTTTTCTCTCACTTCCCGTTTCCCTTTTCCCACAGAAAAACCGCCTGGGCCAGAAAGACCGGAAATTTTGCCAACACCACTATAGAACTATCAGACACCCACTGGACCCCCGCAAATCCTTCACCCCGAGGGGAGCGGGACTGCGCTGCCCAGGACCCCGCTGGCTCCGGGCACCGGCCCTGCCACGTCCCTTGGGGCAGGCGCGATCTCAGCGTGGTTTTTATTTTACTTTACAGCGGCTGCGATTAAAAACGACCCCAAAAAAGCTGGGGCCGAGCGGTGCCAGCGCGGGGGGTGGGGAAACGAAGTGGCGAGCCCCGAGTGTCGCGGAGAGGAGACGCTCGGGTGTTTGTGCTAATCTCCTGTCCTTACACGCTCACACACTCAAAGCAGCCCGGGACGGCGAGCAGGGGCCGCCTGCGGCGTGTCCCCACCAGGGCTGGCCGGGGGGAAGGGCTTGGGGTGTCCCCCTGGCCGCCCGCAGAGTTCTTTGTCTGCCTCACCCTCTCCCGCACCTCCCTTCCCTTCCCTGCGCTCGCCGCTCTCCCCGCACATTCCCCGCATTCCTTCAGGCGTGTCCCCGCCTGTGCGCGGCCCCTGCGCGCCCCAAATCCTCCTTCCCCACAGTTCCGCGGCTCGGAAGCGCATCCCTGTGCCACGGCACCCACAAAACCAGCCCTTGCACACGCACGTTCCCCCTGCAACACCCATCGCCGTGGCCCTGCCTTCTCTGACGTACCCAGGCTCCAGGGGAGCGGAGCCATCCCTCAGCCCCATCTTTTATACCAGGGAATGAGGTTTTTCTCTCTCTGGTCAGGTCAGAGGAGAGAGTCCTTCCTGGGGTTGTCCTGGGACGGGAATGGGACTGAGAGTTTGGCCCAGGTAGCTCCAGGACCAGTTTCACAGCCCGGGTGAGAAGCCGGGGCAGAAGCGCCTCGTGTTGGGCAGGGTTGGGATAATTCCTCCGTCGCCTCAGGGGATGGGAAGGCTGCTCGGGACCTCTCTAACCTCATCAGCTGCCTAATGTGCAGTTGGGCTGGGTGTGCTCGGACTGTCGCTGTCACCTGGGCACAGGGCCATGCTGCTTTCCCTCTCCCGCATTCCCCTCTCCTCCATCCCCGCTTCCTTCTGCTGACAAGTCCTCACTGGAAATGTACACCTGCCTCTCTTCATCACGATTAGAACCACGAAAACAGCTCCACCTGCTCTGATCGAGGGGGTATCCCATTGATATCTGGATATCTTGGGATTCCCAGAGTGTCTGGAAGACAGGAGAGAAGATCCAGAAGCAGGGCACTGTGTTGGGCTGTACAGGGTTTAAAGGGGATCAGAGTCCCTGGGCACCTGGGAAGCTGTTGGTTTCTTTATTTTTAAATTTTTTTTTTAAATATTTCTGATAGGTTTTTAGATTTTTTTATTTTAATAGCAACGGGGAAAAAATCCCTGCAGGAGAGGAACATAGGTTCAGCTTTTCCATTGGGAGAAACTCCTCACAAAAGGAGATAGGGATGGCCAAGGGTGAGCACCAAGGCAGGGTCAGCCTTAACCCTTGCAGTGCCTGGGTGGTGACAAAATCCCCTTGTGCCCAGCACTGGGACTGATCGGACAATTGGAATATTGAGCATTCAGGCAGTTGAGGACTTGCTGGGCGCTGTGCTGCTGTCCTGAATTCCTGGAAAGAAACGGGCAGCTTCCCGTGTGGGCTCCTATCAGCGTGACAAGGGAGTTCGGGCAGGGAATTCAGGCCAGGCTGACGTTAATTATGAGAAGAGGAGGTATCTGTATGTGTATATGTGAATGTGGAGGTGTTCCACACGTGCTCTGAACCCTCACAAAGCACCCAGGGCAGCTCTGGGGTGCAAACCCTCCCCTGATACCCACACCAGAGTGCTTCTCCCCTCTTGCACACCCACGCACGGCTTGTGGTTGTGGAGGGAGTGGGGCTGGAGGGTGGAGCCTGTTCCTTCCGTGCCCCCACAATCCCAACCCAAAGAAGTAACCAGAGGCCATCTTCCCTCTGCAGGGTCTGAACCTGAGCCTGCACTCGAGATCTGGGGGGGTTAAACCCGCCAGAGGCAGGCTCAGGTCTCTGGCTCACAAATACTTTGTAGAACTTCTCCAGACTTCAGCAGGGACAGAGCTGGGAGCAGCCCCAGCCCTGGCTTCAGATTTCATCGCGTTGGTGCATGAGAGGAGATGAACGGGGAGAGCAGAAGGCTCTGAACTCCTTGGGCACACCTCATCCAGCTCTGTTTCACCTCCCATCCCCATCCCTTTGGTTGGCTGCAAACCACAGCCACCAATCCCGTGGTGAGCCTCCTACAACTCATCCCTAATTTTTATTTTTTTCCCCTACAGAAAACATAAGGGATAAGCACAACAATTCCAAAGAAACGAAAGCTTCCCTCTGGAGAAGCCAACAGGGACCTGCAGCGGGGTCCTGGTGAGGAGTGTCAGTGACACTGATTCCATCTGACACCCGGGTGTCTCCAAAGCCATCACATTGTGTGCTGCAAATGTATATGAACATTAGTATGCATTGGCACAATATGGATCCATTATTCCAAATGCTTATGAGAACTTGGTGCTGCGCAGGAGCAGCTGCTGCTTTTTAAGCCTCAGAGCATCAATAGATTCATAGATTTTAGGGCCAGAAGGGACCCTGGCGAGCGTGGAGTCTGACCTCACACGGAGTGGGAGCTGGGGGTGATTTTTGCATCCTGTCCCACAACTCATGGGCAGGCAGCAGCCTCCTCCTGCCTGTCAGGAGAGGGTTGATGTCTCCCTCTGTAAATTTGTTCATCACTCTCCTCATTAATCCTTTTTAAATTTAATTTCGAAGCTCAACTTGTGCAGGTCCAGCTTTCTACCTTTTGGATTGCCTCCTCTGTATGAGAAAACCCATTTTCCTCCTTTTGTTGAAGTCGTGGTGATGTTGGAGAAAAGGGGGAGAAAAAAAATCAATGTCCTGGAATGTCATCTGGAAAAAGGATTGGTACTTCTTATGGGTGGAAATGGTACCTGGCAAGTGTTCAGATTTTGGGTGATTCCCTGGCTGTAAGCACTTCAGCTTTAGTCTTTGTTTAGAAAAAAAAGAAATCTGCATTTTGCAGAGAGGGGTGATGCTGGAGGACTTTGGGTTTATAGAGCTTCCAGAAAATGAAAGGAAAGAGAGAATGAAAATCCACTAAATCAACGAAATAAAAAGAGCTGAAAGTCCTATATTATGGTCACAACAATTCTTCACATCAACACCTCCTGGGTGCCAGTTGAGGATGGGTAATTATCATTCAAAGCACCTCTGATCCCCAAATCCCTGGCAAAACCTCACTGAGAAGCGAGCCAGGATCAGATGCTGAGCTTGCCTTCCTGCAGGGGTCTGTCCCTTTTGTTTTCCCCTCTTCTCCTCACTTTGGGGACAGCAGCTCTGTCCCCCATTGCCTTCCCACCCTGATGCTGTCAGATTAGTGGCTTCAAGTGGGGTGCCAGCCCCAAAACAGGGCTGCTCCCCAACCTTCCTGAAAATCACTCTATGTGAGCCTGTATCCAACTTCACACTCACATTTTAAAGCAAAAACCAGTTGAAAGCGGATGTTTTCCAGGAACATCACCCTGTGCCTGCTGCTGAACGTGTGGGAAAGGATTAGCTCTGGGTTGGGTTGGGTTGGGTTGGAAGGTGTTATCCAACAGGAAAAGAGGAATACTTTGGTGATCTTCAGTTTGTCCCTCATGAGAAGGGAGACACCTGAGAGCCATAGGAGAAGAGACAACCCCAGCACTGGGCTACCAGAAATCCTGAGAGGAGAGGGACATAGTGATGGGACAGGTTCCGTGGGGTTGTACAGGACTGGGGAGAGCCTCAGGGGCTGGGATGGGGGCTGAGGAGTGGCCTGGTGGCCACAAGCCAAGGGATCTTTCCCGTGCCCTCACCTGGGGTAACTCCCGGTTCCCTCCCCATGCAGGGCTGCTTTAGGATGGAAAGATGCACTTGTGCATTCCCAGGGGAATGTCTTGGCTGACCCCAGGAGTTTTTGCTTCCTTTCTGAGGTTGTGTGACGTCTTTGGCAGCATTTCCAGACAGTGGGGGACTCACATGAAACCAAACCCCCTTTGATGCCTTCAGGCGAAGGTGGGAGAAGCAAGGTTTAGGATAAACTGTGCTCCTTGAAAGGAGTTACCTCTGGAACTCCTCTCTGCGGGAGCTGAATGGATTGAGGGGAAACTGGGCAAGCTCTTAGTAGAGAAATTCCTGGAGGGTGTTAAGAATGCTGAGCCCACAGCTGATTCCCAAGAGCATCCCCAGGAGCTGTGATTTTGTCTCCTGGGAGCAGCAGTCTGAGGGATGTCCTCTCCTCGTCTGGGATGTGGCCACTCCTCTGTCCTTGGGAGGTGGTTGATGTTCTCCAGCTCAGGGTTTCCTCCTGGTCTGAGGAAGTGAGGGACACCTGAGCTCCTGGGAAGGACATCTCCAGCACAGCTCCTCCCATCCCATCTGGCATGAACAACTTCCTTCTCCTCGGCTGAATCTGGTTTGCCTTTTCTCTTCCATTGCTCGGTTCGTGTGGGAGCAGACACACCCCTCACCTCTCCCAGGCTCTGACAATGAGGAGAGGAAATGAAAAAAGATTATTTAGTGTAATTCTTTTTTTTTTTCCTACGATGAGATGTTTCGTGGAGGAAACACTTACAAAGAAGAGGGATGAATCATGCAACCACAGAAATTAGAGATGGAAAAGGCCTTTCAGGTCAGCCAGTCCATTTTCCTGCGAATGCAGAGGAGCTTCTAAGTACAGTGAGATTTTTTTTTTAAGGACTTTGCCCAGTCTAAACCAACTTTAGCAAGAAAGCTTCGACTTAAATCCATTCCAAAGTGGCTGGAGCTGGAAGAGGGATGGCCTTCAGCTGAGTGGCATTTGGATGCTCCAAAACTTTGCAGGGAGGTTTGGAGCTCTGTAGATTTTCCCTGAGAAGGTGCAGAGCTGAGCCCATGGAGCACCCAAAAGGACTTTGGCAGCTCATCTGGCTGGGAACCAACCCCTTCCCACCCCACAAAGCCCTGGGGGATTGCTTGGGGTGATTACAGTGGCCTGAGAGCGAGGGAGGGGTTGTGGGGGTGTGGTACAGGGTGATGGGCAAGGGTCTGCCAAGGGCCCAAGCTGGGTGGCCATGGGGTCACCACAGAGTCACAGGATGGGTCAGGCTGGGAGGGACCACACTCAGGTCATCTGGTCCAAGCTGTCTGCTCCAGCAGGATCATCCCAGAGCCCAGGGTTGTGTCCAGATGGCTCTGGAATATCTCCAGTGAGGGAGACTCCACAGCCTCCTGGGCAGCTGTTCCAGTGCTTGCTCACAAGAGTTTTCATGTTCAGGTGGAACTTCCTGGGCATCAGTCGCTGCCTGTTCCTCTTGCCCTATTGCTTGGCACTGCCAAGAGGAGCCTGATCCGTGCTCAGACCCCCTCCCCTCATGTTTAACTGCTCCTCCTTTTCCCGTTGCCTTTTTGGGAGTCAGGGCTCTGCTCTCCTCAGGGCTCCGTGCGTCGGGCTGGCACAATCCATGCTAGGAATGGCAAAGCAACCATTCCCACCCCAGGCTCTGAATTCAGTATCCCAGGCCACCTTCGGAGCCGCGGAAAACCTCCCTGGAGGTCAAACTACAATTAACTAACAATACAGCCGGAATTAAACGGGAAAGGATCCGCTCAGACATTTCATCTCCGAGCGGAGCCACTCCACACACAGCCCGGGGGCTGAGCACTCCCAGCCAGCTCCTCCTGCTTCCAGCCTGGGTGGGAGTGACGAGGGGACATCTGTGCCCCATCCAGGTGCCACAGGACCCTCCTCCCTTCTTCCCAGGGAAGGAAGAGGCTGGCAGAGAAGCAGGGAAGGGGAGGTGAACTCATAATGATGTTGGTGTTCGAAGGAAGCTCCCCAGCCCGGGGATTTGCTGTTGAACACAGACTTTTGGCCATGTGAACTTTCCCTCAGCGACTCTGCAAATCCTTATACTTACCTTTTTTGGGGGTCTCTTTCAAAAGACACCTTGTCTCCGAGCATGGGATGCAGGCAGGAAGAGCCTTTCTAATTAACCCAGGAGGGAGAGCATCCCTCTCTCCTGCTCTGACCCTGCAGCGTTAGGGAAGGAGCAGAATTGCCAGAGCTCCCCTGAAACGGTGCCTTAATCCGCCTCCCCAAAATCCCCGACCCCTGATCCGCGCAGAGACAACCATTTTAAAGAGACAGTGTCACGATGTGCCACCTCCTTCTCATAAGTGGTCACCTGCCAGCTTCGACTGAAGGCGTAATTACCATCCTTGAGGCCTGATCCATCTTATTCCCCTTGAAGTCGATGAGGAAACCTCCCCGACTCTGCTGGAAGCGGTATTAAGATTCCTTCCCCTCCCCATCTCTTTTCCCAGGATTTATCTCCTTGCGAGGCTGGAGGATCTCCCCAGCTCTGAGGCTGGAGTGGCCGGGGATGGCAGGGTCTGCGGGGAGGCTCTGCCTCCGGGAGGGAGCGCCTGAGAGGGGGAGAGAAAGAAGAGCAAACACAGGTCCATTAATCCGCAGTTAGTCTGCCTTTTTTGTTAGGAAGATGAACTTGATGAGTTAATTAAGCCACAGCCTGTAAAACCAGTTTATTTGCATAGCAAACTCCTGGGCCAGTGTGCTGTGAGCGGGCATAGACGTGCAGACAATTCCGGGGAAATTACAGCCTCATTAATATGCTAATCTGGTTGCAGGCCTGGAACGAGTTTTGGGTTTGCGGTGCTTTGGGGGGGGGTCGGGGGGGAGGGGTTGCTTAGCAACCCTTTCCTCCAGGTAACCCTTCTCTTCCTTGCCCTTGATATCCCCCAAGGATCGCCAGGGGAGGGGGGCTCGGCGGTCACGCAACGCTGAGCAAAAGCAAAGGCGAGCGGGGGGGAGGCTGCGGGGCGGGGGCTGCCCTCGCTCGGCATCCAGAGCGCACCCCAAAGCGCGGGGGGCAGCTCCCCCTCCCCGGCGCGGGGTTCGCGGCGCTGGATGCGGATGCGCAGCCGTGGCTGCGAGCTCGGAGCGCGCAAATGCGGGCACGGCCGGGGGTGGGCAGCGCCCGCAGCCCCCCCGGCTCCACCTCCGGCCGCGCTTTGCCGGGGGATGCTCCCCGAGGAGGGTCCCAGAGCCTCGCAGCGGTCACCCCAACAGCCTCCCCATCCAGCAGGGCTCCTCCAGCCTGCCCTGCCCGTGTCCCTGCCGGCCCCGCTGCTGCCCTGGCTGTGCTCCCCGAGCAGCGCCGGCCCAGTGCTCTCTGCCTGTCCCAGTTTCCTGCGGCGCTGGTGGGGATGGGAGGATCAGGGATCCGAGCGGGGGGCGCCTCCAGCAGCCCCTGCAGCTCCTGCACCGCCCTGTCAGGGCAGGACGGAGATTTCAGCCCCGCACCGGGTTTGCTGCTCAGGCAGGACCTTCCTCCTGCGACTTCGCCTCTGGTGACACATCCTGACACCCATGCCAGCACTACCAGGGGAAGGTTTGTGCCCTGGCTGTCCCGGTGTCCCACAGTGCTCGTGAGCACGGAGGACAGTGGCAGTAGGATTTCTGATGGAATATCAGGAAATTCCCAGAGAGGTGGTTTGCTTGTCAGACACGGCACCTCAGGCATTGTCTGTGTCATGAGGGCCAAGAAGACAAAGCTGTAGGAGCAGATGGAATCTGGGAAAGCCCCACATCCTCCATCCCAAGGGATCACACTCCTGTCCATCCCAAGCCCTTTCCTCCCAGCACGCGCTCCTACCTGCCCGCTCTCTGTTGATAGAGAAGTGATGGGGATTCTCATGTCCCAGTCTTTGATCCCTCAGCACAGGGTCCAAACCCTTCCCTGGGTCACCAGACCTATCCCTTCTCTCCTGACATGGTCCTTGTTTGGGATTAGAAGATTTTCCTCATCCGTTCTCGGCTGCTTCCCTGGGAGCTCCCACGTGGCTCTGGGATGAGCTGGGGCACTCCTGTGGCACCTCACTGGGTGCCAAAGCAGTGTGGCTCTCCCAAAGCCCTGCTCTCCATGTTTTTGTAATCCAGGGGTGATGTGCAGAGCTGTGCCAGCTCTAGCGAAGCTTTTCACCCACTGCTCTCCTCAAGGTGTTGTGTGGCTGTCACCTGACAGAAATCAAATCTCATAATTTAGACCCAGTACCTGCAAAACAAGGCCAGGCCAGGAGCCTTGGGGTGATGGTGACACCCGGGCCAGGTCCATGCAATGCTCTGCCTTTGGGGCATTCCCTCAGCTGGAGTTGGAGACTCTGGAGGTGCATGCTCAGCTCCCTTGCTCCGCCACCACACCTCAGGTGAGTCCAGAGCTGGCTGCAGCAGGAATTAGATGCCTGAACAGCTCTGAGAGCCCTTGGCCCACCAAATCTGGCTCTTGTTCAATGGGAGCAGAGCTTGTGCTGGGATGGAGGTTTCCCTCTCTCCATAGGTTTGCCCCACGATGCTTGGAAACCTCCACTCATTCCCCAGCCCAAACATTTGGAGTGTGGCCAAGTGTGCCGGGCAACAAGTTTTAATGTCAAACACTCCCCTGCCAAGAAGAAACTCTGACTTCTCAGGAGGAGGCAAATTCCCCGACTCGCTGCTCCACTGGCATGTGGAAAGGAGCTGCTGCCTTCCTACCTGGGGAGTCCCAGTCTCCGGGGTTATCCATCCGTTAACCTTCATGAGCTCAAATATTTATTATTCATATTACCCTGAAATGTGCTAAAAAGATGAAAAAAGGAATTAATGTGCCAGATCTTGCATCCACCTTTTAGCTTATTACAGTGCTAAAGCAGTATTAACATTTACAGTGTGTGAGCTCTGCTTTGCTTGTGCCTGAGGCCAAGGGGTTTAAGCCAGTGCTGAAGTTAATAGCAAACGCTGCTTAGAAAAAGCCCATTATGTCATAAAGTTGGAATTTCACTTGGGCAGTGCCCGCTGGCTCTTTCCAATTGGGATGCGGTGCCATCCCCTCCATCCCTTCCTGCTCCGCCGCCTCTCCCGCTCGCTCTCCCTCTCACAAACAAAAACAGAAAGGGGAAAACGGTGTTTTTTCTTTTCAATGCTGCTGAGTCGAAGGGCAGCACGTTTGCCAGGAGATAATTGGTTCAGGCTCTGGCCAAGGAGCCTCTTGGATTGATGCTGGAGGTGCCACGCGGTCAGAGGCGCCCCTGGGCCTCATTCCCTCTGCTGGCTTCCTGGGCATCTCCTCTTTCACAGCTTGAGCGTATTTATACATCCAACATCCGTGTGTTCTGCTGGAGGGTGGCCTCACGAGCATCTCCTGCCTCCCCTTAGGGAGTATCTGCCTATAAAACTGTGTGAGGAGCAGTTCTGCTTCTTTGGGTTCTCCTTCAGACCTGGCAGCCCCACCATGAGGCAGGGTCTGTCGAGGTGCCTGTTCCGTGGGGGTGTGACCAGACCTGTCCCCACCTGGCTCCTGCTGTCCCCTCTCCCCACACCCCCTGTACCCCTGCAGAGCCCTGGGTCCCGTGGCCAGTTCATGCCCTCCTTGGCCAGTCCTGTGCCTGCCAGGACTCTCTTGGCTCTGCCACCGCCAGGAGCTGCTGAGGGCAAGGCTTCAATCCAACCAAAAGCACTCACATTTCTTGGAGAGGTTGGAATGGGACACGCTCATGTTGGACACTGGGGAGGATGCTCCATGGGGCCAGGAACAGCCCTTTGCTGAGGTGAAGGTGAGTTTGAAGGTGAAGGTACAATTAAATTTGTCTTTGCTGGAGCTGAGGCTCAGCTGGTTTTCTTCTGAGCTTGGGGTTGTGTTAAGGTTTTTGCTATTTTTGTAACTCAGCTCTCCTCCTGTGCTCCTGGTAGCTCCTCCAGTGATCCCATCAGGGATGAGTTTGTATAGAGGAGAGGGCCTCACCCTTCAGGAAATCAATATTCCTGCCAGCTCTCCTTGTCCTTGGCGTGTGCAACCCAGCAGTCACAAGCTGAGGGTACTGAGTGTCCAGCGGGGTGAGCGACAAATCCACAGCATTGTGTGCTGGAGAGCTGCTCTTCTGCAGGCTTTGCCATCAGGTTTTTCAGCAGATGGCTGGTTTTGGACACAGACAGAGGTGTGGGAAGGCTTGGAGAGCTTGGTGGCACCGGGAGAGTGACTCACGTCAGCACACTGGAGCTCACCTGAGCACCCCTTCAGCTCCACTCAGCCTGGGGCTTGTCCTCTGCAGTTCCCCCTGTGGTGATGGCAGGTCCTTTGGAGCACTGTCTGGGGCTGACATCCATCAGAAGACCTTTGTGGCCATGGGACACCTGAGTTCCATCCCTTCAACCCCCGTGCAAGGGGCCAGCACTCCCCTGAGCCCACTCAGAGGGATCCAGGGACTGCACAGAGCCCTGGGGAGCAGCGTTCCCTCTGTAAATGGAGCTCCTTGGGCTCTTTCCTCTGTCTGCTCTCCAGCAGAGCCACCCAGACTATCAAAACAGAGCCGAGCCCTGCTTGAAATTCAGAGGGCACCACCAGTCCATGTCATTGGCAGGGAATAAATAAATACCTCTTTTGAGCGCGTCAGGAGTGATGTGTGGCTGGGCTCACTCAAGGTCACACCCGTAAACATGGAATGGAGAGGCAGGGAGCAAATCCAGGCTGGATCCAACCTCAGCCCTGGCTTTCCTGCGGAACAAACATCCCCCCTGACTGCAGGAGCACCACCTGGGGGGAGAGGGCGGTGCTGGGGGGGTGAGTGTGTGCTCTGCCCTCGGAGAGAAGGACAGGACACACACTGGGGGTGTTTGGGAAGGGTCACTGTGCCACTGGGCAGGGAGAGAGAGTTTCTGAGGGTGTGGCCTGGGGTGTGCCATCCAACAAGGGAGGTTTTCCATCTGAGTGCCTGATCCTGGTCCAGAGGCTGCTTCAGAACCCCTGGTACCTGGTGGATCCCAATGTGGCTTTGGTTTATCAGCGTCTGGAACAAAACTTCCCTGGGGAAGGAGCTCTGAGGTTGATCCAACCAGTTCTGGGATTGATCCAACCTCTTGTCCACACGCAGTTCGCCTTCTCCAGGCACTGCAGAGCCCCTGGCTCTGGGCAGTGCCCTCGCCTGCTCGGCCCATGGAAGCAGGAACCTATGGAAGAAGCAACCAAAGAGGGAGAATCCAACCAAAGCCCACCCTCACTCTGCCCAGAGCCCCCTCCTCCCACAGCAGGGCTTGGACCCCAAGTCCGAGGCTGCTCGGCTCCGTGTCGGTGGCGCTCCTCACCCTTTGACAAATCCTGGCATTTGCAAAGTTATTATACCTCATTATGAATTGGATTTTAATCTAGTGTAAATAGTCCTACCATTATAGTGTCATAAGAAGCAATTAGCCCCCCTGCCTGCTTCTATGCATGAGGGGAAAGCTTTAATATCACGGAGCTGTGAGGGCTTGATGGGGCTTCAGCCTCCACGCACACGTGCAGGCAGAGGCTTTGCTCTCCTGGCATCAGCCTGTCCAGTGTGAGCTGAAGGTGTCCCCTCTGTGCCCTAGGAGGTCTCCAGAGTGGCCACCTCCTGAGTTCCAGGCTGGATTTTGGCCTGGGATCTCTGCCTGCCGTGGGGTTTGCTCAGCAGCAGGACTGGAAATCATCTTCCAGAGGATGGATGTGGTTCAGGCAGATGATAAATCGTGGTTTCCTCGCCTTGCCCTGAGCCCAGCCACAAAGGGGATTATCCTCCTCGGGGTGAGAGGCGTCTGCAGCCCGGTCCCTGCCGTGCCTCGGGGTGATTATTTCCAATCTCAGCCAAGCTTTCCTGCAGGAAATTCATTCTGTGGAGCCGGCGAGCCCACACGGTTATGAACCAATCCCACCTTGTCCCGTGTCGCCTGGAGCCGGGCCGGGGGAGCTGGTCACAGCCTGGGCACTCTCCCGTCAGGGCTGTCCCCGCTGGGTAATGTTGCATGATTAACAACAACCCCAGGTTAATGGGGTTTTAATGTTCCTGCAGCAGCGGCGGGAGGGGGTGGCACCCTCAGCTCCGAGCAGGGGTTTGAGCTTTGTTTTAGGGAGGGACCGAGGTGTCTTTGTGTGGACATCGTGGGTCGAACAACACAGGCAGAGCAGGGTGTGCTGCAGGGCTGGGAATTTGGGTGTTTGTGCCCAGGGTCACTGGAATCCCCCCAGGACAGGCTGGGGGATTGCTCAGAGTGCAGCACAGCAGGAAGAGCCATCCTTGAGCCATTTTATCCAACAGGGGCTCCCTGCACTGTGGGTTCAGCAGAGGAAAGGCTTTAACTCTCCCAAGGATGGGAAAGGACCCAGTTTGAGCACGAGGGGAAATCAGGGCCGGGCAAAGGGGCCTGTGGTGCATCACTCACTGCCCCCAGCTCCTGGCCACAGGCTGTGCTCTGCTCCTGCTCCTGTGAACAGCCCTGCTGGAACTCACTCTCAGGGGATGGGTACAGAAAAACACCCCCCCAGCCCTCCCCATCCTTTCTTTGTCACATGAAAGAAAAGCTGGCTGCCTGTTAATTACAGAACCTTCTCATGGGCAATTGAGCTGGCCCTGTGTGTGTGTATTCACCCTGCCTGCGAGTTCTCGTCTGATTCGTGCTCACAGGTGACTGAAAGGAAGCCAAATTTTACAACAAAGCAGGGCCCTGCTGGCTGTGTCCAGCTGCAGCCAGGCCCTGTCCCCACAGCATGGCAGTGGCTCTTTGTGCCAGGGCAGGGACAGTGGCAGAGTGGCCACCTCCATCCCAAACTCACTTTTGGGATGTCTCATCCCCGTGGCCAAGATGTCACAGGGCCCCAGAGGTGTGAGTGTCCCTCTGCCTGTCCCTTCCTCTCCCTGAGCTTTCCCAGGGGAGTCCTTCAGCCTGAGTTTTGCTCCTTCCCTGGGGAGGATGTGGCCCCTTGCCCCTGCTGGAGCTTTGGGAGCTTTGGGAGCTCTGGGGTGTAATGCCAAGGGGGCTGCAGGAGGGGGTGCCTGCTGTGGGGATCCTGCTGCTGCTCCGTGTGTCCCAGATCTCCCAGTGACCCTCCTGGATGGGGACAGTCCTCTGGTGGCACTGCCAGCCCAGGGACTCAGGTCCCCATGGCTGCCTGTCCTGTGGGCACAGAGGAGCTGCTGGAAGCCCAGGGAGGTGCTGGCTCCTGGCTCTGCATCCCAGATGCTCCTCAAGGACTCTTCCCTCCTGCTGGAATTTGCTGGGAATGTTGGCCAACAGGGCTCCCAAAGCCTCTCTGCACACTTCCACAGGGCACAGATGAGAGTTCTGGGTATCTCTGTGTCTCTCCTGGCACAATTTTGGCCCATTCCAACCCAGCCAGTCCCTGGGAAGCGACGAGAGTCGGCCCAGGACACACGAGGGGATGTGCCACAGCCTCCCATGACTCTGCAGCTCATCCCCTTCCTGCCAGCTCGACTCCAGCCTCTCCAATGCTGAGTTTCCAGGCCTTCATTTCCAGCTCTCATTGCTATTCATCGGTGCATCTGAATATTTTAATCCTTGGGGAGGGGGGACTGGAGAGCAGCATCCTCCCCCTGCTTCCCCAGCCACCTTCCCTGGCTTATCTGCTGCAACCAGGGCCAAGCTGTCCCCGGCCTCGGTGGGTGAGACAAATCGTGGAAGAAGCTTAAAGCAAGACCAGCATCTCCCACCTTGTGCTTGGAGGGGGCTGGGGAAGGAGAGGAGGGAGGGGGTGAGGGAAGCAGCTTGTAATTACAGAGTAAGAGGCAGCGATAAAATGATAATGGAAGAGTTCTGACCCGGCTGAGCCAGTTCTGCAAAGCTGTGAAATAAATTTAGCAAAAGAGCGAGGGCACGGGGGGCTCCCAGGCTGGGTTACAGCTGAAATGCTGGTTTCACAAACAAGATGTAAATTGGATTGCAAACATCTAATTAACCTCTTTACTTTTTTTTTTTTTTTTTTTTTTTTGGTGGGAGAGGCGACAGATTCCAGCTAAAGCTGATACCGTGGCTGGATATCCCTTTGCAGGAGAGAACCTGGAGGAGAGGAGAGGCAAATGAGGTGGTGGTTTCAGCTGCTGGCTCCCTCCTCGCTGTCCAGGCACCAGGGAGAGGAGAATTTCCAGCTCTTCTGACCCCTCTGCCTGGCTGTAGAAGCTGCATGTGCTGTTTGTGATAACCCCACCTCGGGAGGAGAAGGTGCTGGTGGAGCTCCTCCTGAGTCTCTTTGTTCTTCACCTCCCCTGGAGCTCCCCACTTCCAGGAGACAGGAATGGGGATCTCCCTTGGCCTGAACTGGCTCCCCTCGGCTGCTGCTTTGCCCTGTGCCACAGCCACTGACTCTTTTGGATGTGACCCAACCTCTTTGGAGAGCAGAGGAAGAGCTGGAAAGCAGCCCTCTCCTCCCTTCCCTGGGCTCCAGGGGTTGCCGTTTCTTTTTCTGGAGGGCAACCATTCCATGTGGGTTTCGGGAGCTACGGATCTCTGTGTCCCCCTCCCTCCCCAGCCCCTCGGTGCCTCCTGCCTCCCCCTCACCCCAACCTCTTCTCTTTTTCACCCCACCTTCCCCCAGGGGCATCCAGCCAGTGCAAATGGTCCCTTGGCAGCAATGATGAAGATGGATGTCTGATTGATTCTCTCTCCTCTGTGCAAGCCCCTCTCCAGCCCCCCCTTTTCCCTCTCCCCCCCTCTCCATGCCCTTCTGGCAGAAAATTAAAAGGCTATTTGTTAAAGGGCGAAAGCCCTCAGGTGCAGCCCCCGGCTGGACAATTTGTCTCCATGAAAAGGATGCTATTATGAGAGCGGCTGGATCCAGGAGGAGGGGGAGAATTTGCCAGGAAGAGAAGGGAGAGGTGGGGAGGGGGGAAGGAGGCATCTCCCGGGGACAATGGGGTTGGGCTGGGGGGGACGGGAGATTGCCGGGGCTTGCCGGCTGGGCTGCCGTTCAACGGGGAGCGCGGAGGGGCGGGAGAGCCATGTGCTGGAGGGAGGGGAGCCAATCCTCTTGTTCTGAGCCTGCCGCACAGCACAAGCGCCGACCTGCCAAATCCTCTCCGCCGGTCCCCCACTTCAAAGGGAACAGACGCTCGGGCCGGCCGGGCACCCCACGGAGCGCTGGGACCCCCGCCCGTCCTCCCCCTGCTGCTGCCTCCCGGCCCCGGCTGCTGCTGGGCTCCCCTGCACGGCCCCAGGGCTGGCTGTGCTCTCCTGGGCTCCAGGGAGCAGGAAAAGGAGGAAATAATGCACTGCTGTGCCTCTTGTCTGCTGAATGCATCAGTCAAGTGTCTGCCTGCACCTCATCCCTTCCCTGCCTGCATCCCTCCCTCCATCCCTGGATCCTGTCATCCCATCCTTCCCCTCGCCTTCACCCAAAGCCCCATTTCCCCACACACTCACCTGTTTGTCTCTTTGATTTTAGGGTTGATATCAACATCTGGCTGTGTGCTCCCTGAGGATCTGCAGCACCAGCCTGGTGGGAGGTCCCCGTGGGAGCTCAGGGAGCTTCCAGCTCTGAAACTCTGCAAAAACTCTTCGGAAAAGTCACTGCTGTGAGGAAGCGACAACAGGAGGGAGATCCCCTCATCCGGCTCTGAACTGGAAGAGTCTGAACATCACTGAGAGGCCTCTGCTCCACCACTGATCCCTCAGAGCTGCCAACAGCCTGGAGAGGTGACAGCAGCAGGAACAGGGTCCTGTGGAAGCTGGGGAGATGCCTCGGCTGTGCTCTGTGCCCAGCAGGATCCATCCAGCACCAGGACGAGGTTGGATGCACGAGCTTTGTGTCCGCCCTTCACTCTCGAGGTCTCAAGCTGTGCCAAGAGAAATTCAGGCTGGATGTTAGGAAGAAGTTTTTTACTGAAAGAGTGGTAAAATAGTGGAATCGTCTGCCCAGGGAGGTGGTGGAGTCACCATCCCTGGATGTGTTCAAAAAAATATTGGATGTGGCACTCGGTGCCAGGGTTTAGTTGAGGTGTTGGGGCATGGGTTGGACTCCATGATCTTGAAGGTCTCTTCCAACCCTGTGATTCTGTGATTCTGGGTGATTCTTCTGCTTTGCTGCCCCAAAAAGGAGGGAAGCAAATGGTCCCTTCAGCTGGGAGTGACCAGGAAAGCACTCACAGGTGGCAAGGAACAGCCTGGTCTGGGATCAAAGCGGCTGTGCTGGAGCATTTCCAGGGGGATTGCTGCTTTCCAGCCCCTGGTGAGATGCTGTTCCTCACCACGCTGTGAGGCTGCTCTGGACACCAGCAGCAGGGCTGGCTGGTTTGACCTCACTGTGTTGGAAGGAAAGGGAAAATCTGGGGAGGGTGAGTGCTCTGCCAGCTCTCGTTGAGGTTTGGAGCTGTGTGAGAACACACCAGGGGGTGAAATGATGGGTGGCTGGGTGCTGCTGGTGCATCTCAGCCATCCTGGATTTCTGGGGGAAATCACCTCTGCAGGGGCTCTTCCTGAAGGCCAATCCATGGCACAAGAGCCTCTGGCCATGGCAGAGGCAGGACAGAGCTCTGAGTGATGCTCTGGGAGTGGCATCATCTCCTTGCAGCTCGCTGAGGGCTTCCTCCACTTCCATCTCAGCGGCAAGGGGCTCCACCAGGGGTGCAAATGGCTGTTCATGATGGCTGGATCCAGCAGGGCCCCCAGGACAGGATTGCTCTGGGGTATTTTGCCCAACATCTTCCAGAAACTCACTTCTCCATCTAAGGAGGGAGAGAAAAGGTGCGGAATGGGGAGGATGAGCTCTTGGAAGTCTCCGTGTCCTGCCTGGGTGTCCCACCCACTCTGTGGGGCTGCAGTCACCTCTCCCAGTGCTGGTGAAGCAGGATTACACTGAGTGCTGGCTCACCCTCAGACCTGCCTGACCCAGAGCTGCAGCCAGGGCTCAGAAAGCAGCTCAGAGGTTGCATGATTCCCTTCTGGCCCTGACTTAAAATCCCCACTAAAAAAAAAAAAAGAATTTTATTTCTAAATTTTAACTCAGGACAAATTCAAAATCCACAGTTCTTCGCAGGGGAAAGGATTTTTACCTTCAGGCAGGGACTGGAGCTCCCTTGGCCACAACCATGAAAACCAGGGGCTGCTCTGCTTTCCCTGGAGTGTTTTATTTTGGTTTTGCCTTTAAAGCCTGTTGCCTCCATGCACAACCCTGGATATATGTTCTAAACCCAGCTAAAAGAGGTTCCAGTGTAAGATTTAATGATTCAGCATTTCTCTTGCTGCTGATTTACTGACTGATGCTCAACTTTTTTTCTTTTTTTCTTTTTTTTTTTTTTTTTATCAGTCCAAGAACTGCCATGGAGATCTGCAGGCAGCTGCAAAGGGAATTAAATAATAATATCTTGGGGAGGTAAAAATGTCTGGATCCAAGGGAGCACCAGCACCATCCACAGAGTCAAGGAAAAGTGAGGATAGGGGCTCAGACAGGAAGGGGATCCCTTAATGAACTTCTGTTTCCTGACAACACTGACACAGATTTAACCCACAGACATGCCAAGGTGGTTTTAACATTTATTTTATATCAAATAATCTCCAGTGATTTGATCTGGAGAGACAAAGTGATGCTTTGTAACCAAGACCCCTGGCAGCAGTGACCCGAGGAGGGCAAAGCCCCCAGATCATTTTCCTGAGCCCCACCCTGCCCTGGGGGGCTCCCCACCAGCTTTGCCAGCTGGGGCTGTGGGGGACACCCCACATTTTGTCCCCAAGCCCACCCAGGGGCAGTTCCCAGCACAAGGAGCCTGGCAGAGCCGGGTCCTTGGCACCCCACACCCTTGGGTGGGATGGGGGGCACAGCCACGCACTCAAAGCCCCACCAACCTCAATATCTGGAGCTTTTTCCCATCTACCTCCATTTTCCCCCCCTAAACGCAGCCAGATTTTCCCAGGATGTGAAAGCTGGATTTCTAATCCAGTCCCAAACCCACACCACGTTATTCAGTTAGGCTGAAAGTCAAAAACCAGCCACCTCTCTGAGTCTGGATGCAAATGTTTGTCCCCTCAAGCTCACCATGCTGAAGTAGTGTCAGAAACAGCTGATCATTATCCCTTCTCATCACAAACCCTCTGACCCTGCTGGGCTCTGCGTTCCCTCTCCTGTGTCACTCTCAGCAGCGTTGTCCCCTCGCCCCTGCTGCCCTGGATTTGAGGAGAAATGTTGGCATCAAATTTCTGCTGACGGAAAGAGTGGGGGATTTGGGCACACTGGAACCGAGAGGGACCTGGGGGGACCCTGAAAGTGGCTGTGCCACCTTCCCTGGGCATAGGCAAGGACCTGCTCCACATCTGCAGGGGAAATCCCTGCCCACAGACAATGGGATTGCTGGAGATAATTATTAAGGAGGAGGGGAATGGTTTGGATCAGGAGGAAACGGCAGGGGAAGTGTGGCTTTACCAGCCAGGGAGACATGGATATGGGGGGAAAGCACTGCCCTGGTGGCACAGGAGGTTCTGGAGCTGCCTGAGAACACACCAGGGGTGAAATGATGGGTGGGTGGGTGCTGCTGGTGCATCCCAGGCCCCCTGGAGCACCCAGCACGGTCGGTCAGGATCTGCTCTTTGAGCTGGCCCAGGGCAGCGCTGCCTGAATGAGCCTGGGAGGCAAAAACACTCGGGAAAGAGGAGGGAAGGAAAGGTGGGGGAAAAAAGGATGAGCAGAATCCAAAGGCAAAAGCTCTCTGGAGACAGCCCAGAGCTGCTCTGGGGTGGTGTCTGGAAACCACGCGGAACGTGAAGCAGAAACCAATGAACCACAGGGAGCACGTGGGAAATGAGCCCTAATTGAGGGACAAAACCAGGAGCAGATGGGCAACCCCGCCCACCACCCCTTGCCAGGGGTCCAATTTGCCGTGGAACGGCCACCCCTGAACACCTGAGGGCTGCTGCTGTGGCTGGGGGTGGCCTTGTCCTGGCATGCTCCTGGAGAGGTTCCAGGGTGTCCGTGTGAGGGGAGCTGGCAGCATCCCACACCCCCTCCAAAAACCAGCCTGGTGAGGGTGGGATGCTCAAGGCCTTTACCCTCAGGGCCAAATCCAACGGAATTACAGGGGCTCGGCAAGTTCCACAGCTCCCTAAGTGAGACTTGTTCTTTGGTGACACAAAACAAATGGATATTTCCTCCAATGTGTTCTTTTTTACCAAAACCACGCGGTTTGGGGGGGTTGTTCAAATAATTCTGTCCTGCTTTGCAGTCAGAGACCCTCTGTTTTATATTCTGAGACCCTCCCTATTGTTTTAGGGCAAGTACCAGCAAATAAACCCCAATTCCACCCCAAGGACCACTGCCAGCACCTCTTTGGGGATGCTGAAAGTCTCTGCGTGCTGGTTTTCCTTTGATCCCCTGAAAGGTGCTGCAAGTCAAGGAACCCTTGTGCCTGCCCATCTCAACCTTCATCCGTGGAGGAAAGCAGGGAATTCCCTCTGGAATGCTCTGTGGAGGTGGGGACCAAGGGATGCTCGCTGCGAGCCGGCACCGACCCTTTCCTCCCTCCCACCGCGGCCTGGGGAAGCTTAATGAGTTAATGCTGATTAAGTGCTTCCAGATAATCAGATAAAGGTGTCATAAAAGTGCTTTACAGTGATGATGATGTGTTTTATGGCGAGGAGAAACTGATGATCCCAAATAAAAATCCAAATTGAATCGGGGGGGAAGTACAAAGGTGCCTTCAGATCCGGGGTGAACTCCACATTAAGGGCAAAAAAAGCGTTCGAGCGCTCGCCAAGTTCCCACCTCTCCTCAAACCCTGCCTCATTCTGACCTCCCCCCTCCTCTCCAGGAGCCTTTCTGCTCGAGACCAAGATTAATTACCTCCCTCACAGCCCTTTGGGCTTCCCCCATCTGATAAGGTGTGAATAAGGCTGACAGGACCTGCTAAGGGTCTCACAGCTTTCTCAGCTCCGTGTCCTGCCTCGAGCACCGGCGGCACATCCCGGCCTCGCTGCATCCCTGCTGATCCCCAGCCTCGCTGAACTCCTGCCTCGGCCTCAACTTTTGGGATCCACGGAGCGGGGAACGTAGGGATCTGCCTGCTGGGGTAAGAAAATCAGAAAAATCAGCCCCAAACCTGAATCTGCTCGCACCAACCGCGCCAGCTCTGGAGCAAGACCCGAAATGGAGCAGGTAACAGCAATTCCCCCTCTCTGAGCGCTGCCTTTGTCCAGGCTGTCACGGACCCTAGAGTTGAGGGACACATGTTAAGAACTCTAGCAATTAAAAGGGGCTCCAGCCTTAATGTGCTCAGCTGAAAGCCCCGGTCCCCAGGTTGTGCACGGGAAATTGGCTGCTAATTTAGCGGCTGCTGCCAACTGGCCGCATCTGTCCAGCCTTGGATGGCTCTCCCTTCCTTGCTCTTTTCCAAGCGCTTCTCCTGGCAGGATGACAGCCCGGGGAGGAGGCAGAGCCAGCTCGGGCAACTGGTTTGGGTTTTTAGCCGTGGCTGGGGAGTGCCCCCCACCCAGGGCTGTCACCTCTGCACCTCTCCCTGAGCTCCCTTGGAAGCAACAGGACCTGGCATCATAAATTCCCAGATCTGGGCTCATCTTGGTTGGTTTATTGGGGAAAAAAATGTCATTCCTCCCCACCCTGCCCACCCCCCATGATTTTTTTCTTCTTTTATTTGAGCTGACTGAAATGATTGGTTAAAAATAAAGCAGCTCATACTATTTTTAACGTGTTTTTGCTCTTTTATCAAAGGAAAAGGAAAGATCTGAATTTGTTTCACTTCAGTTGAGAACATCAAGTTGAAATGATCCAACTTCTCCAGTGTGGTATCTCCGTTAAAAACACATTTATTTAGGCAAGCTGCTTTGCCAAATGTGACAGGAATCTGTGGCTTTGAGCTGAATTTCCCAGCCATCCTGAGACAGCAGTGGATTTGTCTGACAATATTTCCCAGGCTGGACTCCACTGGATCTTCAACCCAAAGGATGTGACAATATCTCAGATGAATTAACATCCACCCTGGAAATGCAGTGCCACAGACTTCAGGCAAAGGAGAAGGTGAAGGTTTTGGTCAGGTTTGCCTTGGGGAAGTGGAAGGCAGGTGATCCCCAGAGATCCATCCCAAGGATCAAATCATTTCCCCATCAGTTGACTCCACAAGCCCACAGCGGCCCTCTGGAGAGTCCAGCAGCTCCAGGATCAGCACAATCGCTCCAGCCTGGGAGCCTGGCAGCTCTGGCAGGGCTTGCTCTGCTGTCAGACTGCCCAGGGACACCTCAGCTCGGTGGAGGTGCCAGAGAGGGATGCAGAGGATGGAAGAGCTTTGCACCACTGTCAGCTCTGGGTTTTGGGCCTCAGGAGGGATGCAGAGGGTGGAAGAGCTTTGCACCACTGTCAGCTCTGGGTTTTGGGCCTCAGGAGGGATGCAGAGGGTGGAAGAGCTTTCCACCACTGTCAGCTCTGGGTTTTGGCTGGTGCGTGCAAAACTCTGCTGTGTTAAGGATTTGGGATCCTGGTGCTGGCAGTCCCTGTCAGAGCTCCAGCGCTCCCTCAGGGCTGCCAGTGCAGGAGGAG
The DNA here is from genome assembly GCA_034509425.1 of Eopsaltria australis. Taxonomy (NCBI): domain Eukaryota; kingdom Metazoa; phylum Chordata; class Aves; order Passeriformes; family Petroicidae; genus Eopsaltria; species Eopsaltria australis. The sequence goes on along the minus strand of JAVTVJ010000317.1, from coordinate 1,012,735 downwards.
GAGATTTGGGATGGTTCTTTGCTGCTTTGCTGGCAGAAATGAGGAACTCATCACTGAGGTGCCTCAGGTGCCTGCAGGAGCACGGACAGAACACAGGGGACTGATTTCCTCCCTGAGGGAAGCCACGCTGCCCTTCAAAGCTCCTCGGCCCCTTGGCAGAGGAGGCCAGTCCCTCATCTGTGGCACTCAGGACGAGCACCCAGTGGCGGCTGCCCATGCATCACCCCGGCGGTCACGCTGGAGCTCCTGTGTCACTTCCATCCGTCTTTGTCCCAGCGCTCCCTGTCACCGGCAGCGCCGCGGGAGAGGCGGGGGGAGAAGGGGAGGCAGAGCGAGACGGAGCCGGGGAGAAGCAGGCGGAGAAAGGGAGGCACAGAGGGTGAGGGAGGTGGCACAGCCGCCCGTGCTCTGTTTATCGAGGGCTGCTTCTTCCTCCCCTGGAAATTCCCACCTGCCGTGCCCTGAGGGCAGCTGCTGGCTGGGGAGGGATGGAGGGATCCATCCTTCATCCTTGCAGGGCAGCAAGCAGGCAGAGAACCTTGGGGGATGTCTTTTGGGATCACTTCAAACACCCCAAAGCTCAGGATTCCTTTGGCTTGGAGGCAGAGGAGGCGATGGCCCCTCAGGAGTTACCAGCCCCGGTTCTGCTTTATCAGGGTCTGTGGCACAGAGCAGGAACCCAACCCGGCACCTCTTCGTGCAGATTTGTCACCTCTGGAAGTGTTCGAGGCCAGGCTGGACGGGGCCCTGAGCCACCTGATCTCGAGAGTGGCATCCCTGCCCATGCCAGGGGGCTTGGAAGGAGACAACCTTTGAGCACAGGTGGGACGGGAGGACGCGGGGCTGAGCCGGGAATTCTGTCTCCCTCAGACAGAGATGGTTTGTGCCACAAAAAAACCTCCCTCCGTGCCAGGCTCGGTGCTCTCCAAGGGAACTTGGCCGTGCTGCAGCCTTTGTGCGGCGCCGAGCGCAGCCCCGCGTTTCATCTCCCGCCCGCCTCTGCGGGCTGGGGGAGCTCCTCGGGGTCATGTTTGTTATGTTTCCAGGAAGCCCCTCCAGAAAAACATCCTCGAAACACAGAGGTTTCCCTTCTGCCGGCATACAAATGAACCCCAAACAGAGCCCACTTCAAAGCGGCCGGCTAATGAGCCGCTCTCTCCCCGCCCCGCCCCGGTTTCAGGAGGGCCCTAACGATGCTGCGGTTTTACAAAGGCGTTTGGAGACTGTTCAGAGGGAAAAAATAGAAGGAGAGGGGGCAGGGAGCAGCGGGAAGCAGCGCGGACATGCCAGCACAGGCGGCTGTGGGATGGTCCCCAGCACCCCCGTGTCGCCGTCTCCACAGCGGGCATGGGGCAGAGCACAGGAAGGGGTGGATGGTGCCCATCGTTGCCACCTCAGAGCAGGGCAGAACCCAAATCTCCGCACAGGGACCACGGCAGGGGAAATTCCAGAGGGTGCCGTGCTGGTTTTGATTTTTCCCCAAGCACGAGGGTGGGTGATGGGGGTAGGGAAGGGGATGAGGTGGAGGAAGCACTGCTTGGGTCCATCCCCTCGCATTGCAGCGGGATTTTATTCTGCTGAGCCGGTCTTTTCAACTCTCCTTGGAGCTGCAGGCGCTGGCTGTGGTGGTTTCCCATCCCTCCCAGTCCAATCCCAAACCCCATCGAGTCCCTGGGGTTTGGCTGCGCTGCGACCCGGGATGGCTGCACCTCCCTCTCTCCCTCGGGGTGGGCACTCGAGGGCTTTGGGGAGCTCAGCCCCCACGAGCTGGGGCTGCAAACGCTGCCCTGAATTCCCAGGATGGAGCATCCATCGGCAGCAGGTGTGGGATCAGCGAAGGGAAAATAAGAACTGCGGTGATCATCGCCTGCAAAGCCCAAATGAGGAGCTGCGTTGGGAAGTCAGGCTTGCAGGCTTGCAGGTTTTTTTTTTCCCTCCCAAAGTATTCTGAGGTGGAAACAAACCCAGAAAAATTTTCTTTTGCTTTGTTCAGAAGTTTTCCTTCTGTTTCTAACCAGTGGAAAGTAGCATTTTTCTGATTATTGCTTACAAAAAAAAAGATGTTTTCACACTTTCATTTTATCCACGATTGTATTTTTCTCTGGCTGAGGAAGCATTTTCTGCTACAGAAATGTAAAACACAACTAAAAATAAAGCCTTCCTGCTGGTGAGCCGTAAATATCCACCGTGCTCTGCAGTTCCCTGTATCAGAAGTTTTTCCCATCTAACAGCAGCAAGGACATTTTACTCACGATCGTTCTCCTGTGTACACCCAGGATTGCTGCCACCATCAGACAAAGGGTTTTGGTTCAATCTCTTCATCTCTTCATTCCTGCACCCAAGCCAGGTCATTTTTCAGGGGAACATCAGCTCCCAGGTGCAGAGCTGTCAGTTTAGGGCTGTCCTACCCCTACCAACACTCCTTATCCAGAGCCAAAAGAATTGTATTTATGAGAACCTTAAAGGTTTCACACCCTCCCGACTGGACCTTCTCAGATACTTCCATTAGAGAGAATTAAATAAATAATTTTGCATCAAAAGGGCCGGAGGTTTCTCTGGACCTTCTTTCCAAGAGTCTCGCACCCCAAGGAGCTTCCTTGCAACGCAAACTGATGGTGGCTGGGAGTTCCGCCTGCAAATTTCCGGCAGATCTCAACATTCCTTTCCACCTGAAGGATGCTCCAAACCCCAGGACCTTGACCCGCCGTCAGCCAGGGCAGCCCCAGATCCTTTGGACAAATCTGGGTCGAGCCCAGAGGAGGAAACTCCTTCCTCCGTGCCACCAGCACCCCCCATGTCCCCCAGTATAAATAAATAATCTGCAATCTCAACGTGCTCCCAGCCCCGAGGGCCGCGGTGGTGATGGATACACGCAGCCAGGCCATTGTTCCCCTGCTGGATAATAACAAATCTTCGATTTCTGGCCGTCGTTAATGCCTTTGCTGACTCTCGGCTGTGCTGAGCCAGGCTGGGCGGCAGCCCCGGTGATGGGGACAGCCCCTGCGGGTGCGGGGACACGGAACGGGAGCCACCAGAGCCTTCGCCAAGTTGTCGATAGCACTGATCAGCTCCGGCATCGATTTCCAGCCCCTCCCGGCCAGCGCTGCTCGCTCCCCTCGGTACTTTCCTCTCTCGATCAGGGGATAAATGAACACCGGGAGCCGGGCTCGTGTGCCCGGGGGTGCCCGGGCTTTGCTGGGGGCTGGCTCGGGGATTGCTGCGGCTCCCACAGCGCCAGATCCCGGCCAAAACCCACGGACCATGGCCGAGAGCTGAGCATTGTCCAGCCCCGCACCCCGCATCTCCCCTGGGCAGGCACCGGGATGTGAGGAGGGACCCAGGAATGGGCTGGGGAAAGAATTCCCTCTTTCCTTTGGCTGTCGTATCCCAGGTCTCACCCTCCACTCCCCGCGGTGGAGCTTCACTGGGAGCGGAGCCCTGGAGCCAGCTGGGCGGCCTGGCAGCTGCTGTTTGCAGCAGGTCTCAAAAAATTTGGAGGCAGGGTTGGAGGCAAGCCCGTGTCTCCTGCCACACCCCATGGATGGGGAAAGAGCAGCAGGAATTGGGGAGCCACCCGCCCTCCTCGCGGCAGCATCCCCCGGAGCGCACCGGATCCAGGATGGATATCCAGGAGCTGCGGAGAGGAACAAACAAACAAACACCCAGACCCCCCTGCTGGTCCCCACCGCCACCGGAGGAACAAAACCCTGCAGCGAAGGGCCCTCGAGTGAGTAATCTCTCCTTCAGATGTGTCCCAGCATCCCTCGCCATGCGCCGGCCGCGCAGCCACCACTTGAATTAGCACCAAAGGCTTATGGGAGCCAGAGTCATTAATCTAGGTGACAAACAGGACTCTGAAGGAATATTTGCACCCCGAAATTGAAAAGATTAGGCCATATTTGTCAAGGATTGGTAGGCTTTATCGCCTCCAGAGCAGATGCTGTTAAATATTCATGAGCTGCATAAGTGGGAGAAGACCTCGCTAGGCCTGATGACTTTCAGAGAGAGAGAGAGGAGGGAAGGGGGGGGGGGGGCGAGGGCGGGGGGACACGGTGGCATCGCCACGCGGGTGGGGAAGGGGGACACGGGGCTGCTCTGCAGAGCAGGGACAGCGCTGGCACCAGGGGGAAGGTGGCTGGAGGGGATCGGGAGCTGTGGGATGATCCCTCTGGACACGAGGCAGCACATCCACCTCTGGATTGCTGGCTCCTGCACGGGCAGGTTCTGCCTTCCCTACTCTGCAGTGGGGAGAGGAGCCAGGCAGGTGCACTAAAGGCAGCTGGAAGATGGGAGGGGGCCACTATTGTCACCTGCAGGCAGCCCGGAGGTGACTCACAAAGTGTCCCCCAAAGGGCTGAGAGCTGGGCTTGAGGCTCCAGGACATGTGGGCCACCAGGTTGGGACACTGGATGTCCCCACACGTGCCCCCCAGGAGGGAAAGAGGTTGTGAGATGGAGATGGGGAGATGTGCAGAGGGTCAAGAGGAAGGATTCAACAGCAGGGGGAAGGTGGAGAGGTGGGGAGAGGAGCTGGATGGGGAAAGGGGTGGAAAATGGGGAGGAAGTAGAGAAAAGTGTGCTGGGGAAGGGAAAGATGAGAAAAAGATATGATTATGATGATGATGATGATGATGATGAAAAGAGGATGGAGGGATGGTCAGAACAAGAGAAAAAAACAAAGGAAGAGGAGCAAAGAGAGAAGTACACAATAAAAGAAGTAGAAAAATGGTGCACAGCCAATGTCCTCTCCTTCACCTCCTAATCCCTGTTTCCCCTCAGGTTTAAAAATGCCCTTCCTGAGAGCTGGTGAGGCCCACTGCAGATCCCAGGCTGGCTCACCTCACCTGGGGACGAGGACTGGAGTGAGCAGCTGTCCCCAGGGCCAGCAGAGCAGGTCACAGCTTCCCACGGCGCATCCCCGAACTCATCTCAGTGCTGGGATCAAACCCTCCCACGCCAGCTGGAATTTTCCAAACTGCAATGGAACCTCCTGGGAGAAATGTGGAGTTCCAGGCTTTCCTGAAGAGGCTGGAGCTGCCCTCTGGGGTCTTCCCCCCTGGCACTTGGAGGCACCAGGAACCCCCAGACCACGCAGGAGGCCCTGGGATCTGAGATCTCCCCGCTCTCCCCAAGTTTCTCCCTGTATCTTTCCCACACACATGGTTGGGTGGGATCCAATTTGAACCAAAACCTCCAAATCTCCCCCAAACAGGGAGAATTTCAGCAAACCAGAAAGCTTGGTTTGCAGCCAGCTGTTTCTCCTCATGTCACTCAACTGATAAAGCGAAAAGCTGGGGCTGGCATTAGGAAAAGCGGCGAGTAAGCTGCAAAACCAGCAGAAAAAGGTTCCATTGCCAGGCTGGGGAGGGGGAAAGACAGACACTTAATTTAGTGCAGTCCAGGGACTTTTTTTATAATGTTAGTGGAAAATCCTGATTCATCAAAACCCCGGTTCTCAGAGAGAACAGGTCGGTCCCACCAACGCCTTCGCTCACTTGAGAGAAAAGCCAAACCAATAATGGTGATTCAGAAATTTTGTACCTGACCTCTCCCGAAAGGGAGGATTGTTTGCTGGTGGGTGAGCATGGGTTTAAATTGTTTGCTGCTCAAGAGGTGATGGGTGAGCACGGAGTGGGTGCACCTGAACCCCCCCGCACAGGGGCTGGGCACAGCACCGCTCCCCATCCCCAGCATGCTGAGAACAGGCAGAGGGAAAAGAAAATGACGGCGCTGGAAGCTGCTGGATAATCCACTTCCCCAAATCCTCGTTTCCATCTCAACCTTCAAGAGATCTTCGTGCAGCCCTGGCTTCAATCTGTGCCCAGGATCTCCTCCTCCCGCTCTTCCCCGCGCTCCCCAGGCCCCCGGCAGCCCTCGCACAATTTAATGTCTTCCAGCTCTGTCCCTATTTGACAAACAGGTGATTTTGCTAATGAGGAATAAATGAGATTCACAGGATGAGAGAAAGGGAACAGCAGCTGTCGTGAGCGCAGGATGTGCTGGCTTTATTAAAATAATATATGGCCACATGCTTGGTATTAGGGCTCGCAGTTTGAGAACTCCCATCTCATCCCTCCCGGCTCCCCCTCCCCTCGGCTCCCCGCTCCTGCCTCTCCCTCCTCAGCCCTGCCCTGGAACGTTTTCCAATCAGGGAATTACTGGCTGGAGAGCCCAGGCTGTCCCAGCTCACGCACGGGGAAATGCAGTGGGGAATGGAGCCCGCACGGAGCCCGGCTGGGCTGGGAATTTGTGTTTGTGTGTGTAGGGAAGGGAGAGGGGAGGGGAAACAGAAGGGAAGGGCAGGGGATGGGGGAAAGGGAAAGGAAGGGGAAAATGGGAAAAGGGAAGGGGAAGAGTGGAACAGGAGAAAAGGGGAACACGAGAAAAGTGGAAAATTGAAAGTAAGGGGAAAGGGGAAAAGGAAGGGAAGGGAAGGGAAAAGGGGAAAAAAGGGGGGGGGGGAAGGTGGAAAAAAAGGAGGGGGAAAGGGGGAAAAAAGGGATATGGAACAGAAGGAGCACTGAAGGTATTGTCCAGTTCCAGACATGTTCCCAGAAGCTTTTCCCCATCCTCATTCCTAAGGAAGCACAGACTCTGGCCAGGTTTCAGGAGCTCAGGCAGATGTGAACCCCCTTGCCTGTTGGCTCAGGTGCCCTCCTGCTCCAGGCACCAGGCAGGGCACCGGACAGGGCACAGGCGGGGCACGGGCAGGCACGGAGCCCCGGCCCCCGGTAAACAAGTGCTCAGTGAATAATTTACTCGGTGAGTGACAGGAATTGCCGTTTAACAATTTGCTGGGCAAATATTATTTGACCATTTCTAGAGCCGCTTGAAGAGTACAAATATAACCTCCCTCTGCTTTGGGAATAATTCATCCGGCGAAAGCAGCAACTCATCAGATCAATTATTGAGAGGGGATAATGCAGCCCCGTTCAGGGGTGGCACAGCAGCCACCAGAGCCCTCCTGGCACCGAGGCACAGGTCCCTTGGTCCTTGCTGTCCTGCTGTCCCAAGGACAGGGGCTCCGGGAGGGTCTGCTGGGACCACGGTGCATCGCTGACTGCTGGGAGGGGAGCTGGGCCCCCTCTCTCCAGGACCTCCGCTAATCCCATGTCCCCACACCCCTGGAGGATTAAGCTCCCATATGAATGCTCCTGGGACCCCAGGGAAGGAGAGGAAGCAGCTCAGCTTCTGCACGGAGGGGCGCAGGGGGTGGAGGAGGGGACGGGCTCAAGCAGGGGGGTGGGAAGGAGCCCCCCAGCCCAGCTCAGGTTTGGGAACAAAAAGCCGGAGTTCCATGAGGAGCATCCCCCGCTGAGGCCCCGCGGCCGGAGCCGCTGCCTCTATTGAGGCGGCTCTGGCATGCATGGCTCCAGGTGCTCCAGCCCAAATCCTCTCCCCTGCATCCCTGCATCCTCCCCGGGGCACAGGGAGTGCGGCATGGAGGGGCCAGGGAAGGGAATCGCTGGTGGTGAGCAACGCTGGGGGCTGAAACCCCTGAGAAAATGCTTTTGGCCAGTCCGTGCCTCAGTTTCCCCAGTGTAAAGCTGCTCCTTGTTAACTGCTCTGTGCACCTCGGCTGCTGGGGATGGGAAAGGATTCTATGATCCAGAAAAAAAAAAAAAATCACTTTTCTGTGGAGATCTTGAAGTCAAAATTGTCAGGTGCCATGAAAACAACTAATTGCGGGAAATAGAACAGAAGTTTAAAGAGGAAATGGAAAGCTGACTTTTTAAAAAGTTATTTGAGAATTCGGAAAACTTGGGTGGCTCCAAGTTCGAACTCGTGGAAGTGAAATTAAAAGCAAGCCTGGCTTTCAATCAGCAGCACCGGAGGGGTCACCTCACCTCTCCCTGTGGCTCCACACAGACACCTCTCGACTCCTTCCTTCTCCATTCCACTGAGCGATTAAACCCGCTATTATCTTATTTATTTTGGCTTCCCTCCTTGCCAGTCCCCCTGCTGTAAATTAAATGATTGCCGAGTTAGATTAGCAGAAAGCATATGTGGAAATTACCTTTTAATTTCTTAATTACATTGCACTCACCTGCAGCTCAACCTGCCAGGGTAAGGAAAGTGTGAAGTTAATTTCCATTGATATATTATCTGCATTTTTATAAATTAGGATGCTATTAAAGAGGAAGCGTATCAAGAATTCATTGTTCCTAATCAGTCCCTGGGACATGGATGGGATCTTCTTTCAGCCTCCAGGGATGTTTCACAAAGCCAGGGCTGTGGGAATTGATGCCTAAACCTGGGCTGCTCCAAGAGGGTCTGGTGGGACAAAAGGAAATAAAATCCACCACGAGAATAAATGAGCAGTGGAACAGGGGCCAAAGGAAACTGCGGGATCCCAATCCTTGCAGGTCCAAGGCAAACGCCTGAAAAGCCAGGCCTGAATCCAGTGTTGGGCTTGCTTTGGACAAAGGGTTGGATTCAGACCTCCTGGAGCCCCATCCCACCTGGAAAAACCAACATCCAGCGTCATCTCTGTGCTGCAAGGGGCTGGAATTGTGCTCTGCCCATCGTTTCCAACATGGTCCCGTATTCCTGCTTTAAACCACGCCCAGAAACCATCAGGAGGTGGCACAGCTCAGTTGCAAACCCAATAAATTTACTTCAGGTCGAAAATGCCCAGTGAAATTCCAAGCTAAGACAGAAGATGCCTGGTTTTTCCTCCCTGCACGGCGCCTTCCCTCACTTGACCACGCTGCATTCATTTGAAACTCCTCATTCCCCACCCAGAGGTCACATCACCTATTAATCACGCTGAAGAGCCCCTCAATTATCTGAAACCACGATTACCCCAACCCATTCCCCGTCCCCCACGACATTTGGATAACTGAGGTTCTTCTGTATTATTATTATTTTTCAATTGTGGTAATTATTGTACATTAAACCATTAGCATTCATTACTCCTACAGTGTGTAATTAGAACAATGGTGGATGGATTGCTACCGACTCTAATGAAGTTTTTATAATTGTAATTTATGGCCGTCAAATTACCTTTCTTAAAAATGAAGGCTAATATTAGCCTCTGAAGTTATGGGGAGGGGGTGGTAATTACTGCTAATTGATGCTTCTTGTTTGCTCTCCACACAGAGTGAGGCTGATCCCATCCTGGAGTGGGGAAGGCTGGGAGGGGATCCTGGGCATGGCTGAAGAGGGGAGATACAAGGATGGATCAGGCTCTGCTCGGTGGTGCAGGAACTGAAACAGAGCGAGTGTCGCCTGAACATCAGGGAGAATTCCCTCAGAATTCCCTCAGGGTGTCCAGAGAGATTTGTGGAGTCTTCTCTGGACACAATCCTGAGTGAGGAGCTCAGGGGCTCAGCGTGGGAAGGGAGGGTGGGTGGGTGACCTCCAGTGATCCCTCCCAGCCCCAGCCATGGATCTGGGGATCCACCCAGCCCAGGATGGAGAATCATCCTCGGAAAGCAGCGTTCACTGAGCCCTTGCCGTGACACCGTGATGGGGTGGAGGAATCACAGAACCACGGAATATTCTGAGTGGGAAGGGCCCCACAGGGATCATCGAATCCAACCCCAGTCCCTGCACACCACCCTGTGCATCCCTGGGAGCAGTGTCCAAACACTCCTGGAGCTCTGGCAGCCTCAGGGCCGTGTTCATTCCCTGGAGAGCCTGGGCAGTGCCCAGCACCCTCTGGGGGAAGAACCTTCTGATACCCAACCCGACCCTTCCTGTCCCAGCTCCAGCCGTTCCCTGGGTCCTGTCCCCGGTCACAGGGAGCGGAGATCGGAGCTGTCCCTCCCCTGCCCTCCCCGAGGAAGCCGCAGCCCCCGATGAGCCTCTCCTTGGTCTCCTCCAGGCAGAACAACCCGAACGACCTCGGCCGCTCCTTGCAGGGAGGAACCACCGCGGGACCCGCGCTGGGAGCGCTGCTGGCTCGGTGTGGAGCGGGAGGAGCAGCAGCCTTGGGGGACAGGGAAAGGGAGAGGGGAAAGAGCGGGCAGGGAAAGGGAGAGGGCAGGGATAGGGAGAGGGCAGGGAGCGGACAGCAAGAGGGCAGGGAAGGGGCAGGGGTGGGGTAGAGAGGGCAGGGAGCGGGCAGGGAGCAGGAGAGGGCAGAGAGAGGGCAGGGAACAGGCAGGGATGGGGCAGAGAGAGGGCAGGGAGCGGGCAGAGAAAGGGAGAGGGCAGGGATGGGGCAGAGAGGGCAGGGAAGGGGCAGGAAGAGGGTAAGGAAAGGACAGGGAGAGGGTAGGGAAAGGACAGGGAGAGGGTAGGGAAAGGACAGGGAAGAGCCCTGCCGCTGGCCATGGTGCTGAACGGCTCCTCCGCGCCCTCAGAGCCTGCGGGGAAGGGTTGAGCATCCCCTCCATGGCTTAACCTGGCTGCAGGGGAGGGCTGGATCCTGCCCTGTAATGATTATTTGTTGTTGTGGTTATGAGTTCAAAATAAGCCGCGCCTCGGCGTGCCAGCGGGGGGCCGAGTTTTGCTTTAATTGCCACTGTTTGAATCAATTTAGGCTCAATTATGCTCGTCCTTAGGTGTAATTGAGATGTTTGTGCCTGTCTCTCGGAGGTGGATGCCATCATCCCCCGGAGCGCTGCGGAACAGAGGCAGAGCAGAGATTTGATCACCTTCCTAATGGGTCCTAGGTGAGCTCAGGTAGAAAATTCCCTAAATCCAGCCCGCTCCTGCAGGCTCCGAGGGAGCAGGGAGGCCTCTAAGCAGGTTAGGAAGCTCCAGGTGTTGGCACCTTTTTGGATTCCGATCATCATTGAGGTGTGCCAGGCCCTGCAGAGGACAAACAGAAGAGCCCTCGCCACCAGAAGGCTCCAAACTTCAAGCTGCACACTACAAATTTTATCAGGAGTTGGTTTTTATGGACAAGGTTTCCTGTGTGGGTGGGATGGGCGATGATGCCAAATCTCCAAGCTGGAAGTTCCACCTCCCATCAAGTTATCCTCAAGCTGTAGGTTCTGCTTGGCCACTAAAGAAAATTTAGTTCTAATACATGGGGAAGAGGTGAATTTTCACTGCTTTAGCAACAGTTTCAGGATCTTTTTTTTCCTGAGAACTAACAAGAAAAGAAAAAAAAATTAACTGAGTTTGGGTTTTTATGGGGTGGTAGTGGTGGTGTTTATTGGGGTTTTTTTGGGGGGGTTTTCTGTCTGCAAGAGGACAATTCACTGTCATTTTCCTGCATTGCTGGGATCTCAGGTAAAGCTAATCAGAAAGCAAAAGGCTGATTGTGAGACCTCTGCCTCATTCATTGTCACAATTAGAGAACTGGTGAGTAGAGGGATTTTTCAGAGGTTTAAAAAAAGAAAAGAAAACATTTCTCCATTTTTGACTGACCTTCAGGAGGTTCATGTTTTCCCCCTCAAATGCAGCACTTACATCTTGGTGTTTCAGTAATGCACTGGCTGTTCCTCATCACCAGTCCTCACAAAAATGGAAAAATAGGGAGTGGAGGAGCATTGCTGGGAAGTGGTGAATAGTGGTTCTTTTGTAAGGATGGTTGTGGCTTTTCGAACAACTCTATTTTCCACTTAAAATTAAAAAAAAAAAAGGAGCGGTAAGGAAAAAGCTTCTATAGAAGTTTTAAACCCAAGGATTTTGTTTTCAGGTCTCAGCATGTAGTTCTTGCCTGGGAAGCACCACAAGTGCCTTCTTCATCCAGAGGAGAGTGCTGGTGATGGGAGGCTGGGCTGGCCTTTCCCTCCTTCCTCCCACAGGGATCGTTCTCCCGTCATCCAGCTCCCAGGAACATGAAGAAGCAGCGAGGTTTGATTGATTGATTGATTGATCAATATTCCATGAGCAGCAGTGCTGAGAAGAGGCCAAACACTCCACTTTTGGACCTAAGAACCACCAGGACCACTCAGCTCCACAGGATGGTCCTGGCTGTGCCCAGGGTTCCACCAGGTCACCCCAGACACCTCCAGCAGTGCCTCTGTAGCCTCGTGCTGCCTCTGCCTCTGGACAACCTGGGCCAGGTCTGCACTGGGCCAGAATTTCATGGAATCCAGGAGTGGTTTGGGTTGGAAGTGTCCTCTGAAGGCCACCCAGACCAACCAGCAGGTCTCTGAGAGCCCCATCTAATGTGACCTTGAGTGCTCCCAGGGATGGAGCACCCACCACCGCCCCAGGGCTTCATCACCCTCAGCGTAAAACATTCTTCCTTATACCTCTCCTGAATCTCCCCTCTTTTAATCTAAACCCATGACCCCTTGTCCTGTTGCTGCAGGCCCTGACAAGAAATTTGTTCTCAGCTCTCTTGGAGCCCCTTCAGGCACTGGAAGGGCTCTGAGGTCTCCTTTTCTTCTCCAGGCTGGACAACCCCAGTTCTTTTGGAATTCTTCATGGAAGGGTTGCTCCAGCCTTTGCCGCGCATTTCTGGCCTGCTCCAACAGGTCCGTGCCTCATTTCTCAGGGAGTTTGGCAACCTCAATTCACACCCGCAGCAGCCGCCGAGTGCTGGATCCTTCTCTTCCAGCCCGAACCTGAAATTATCCGCGTTGGCAGCGCTCGGAGCGCCCAGCCCTGGCCCGGACCCCCCTGCCCGCGCTCCCTGCCCGCACAAAGGCGCTGCCTTGAGCCGCGGGCAGCGCCTGGGCGCAGCCCTGATTAGATCGCTGTCACCAGGGAACAGGAAGGTTAATTGCCATTCTCTTTGTGTGCCGCTCGGAGAGGAGACCAATTTCAGCTCAGTAGCAACAAAGTGTTGCCTGCTTGCTTTGGAGGGGGGTAGGGGCAGAGCAAAGAAAGTGGAGGGCAGGGAGGGAGGGAGAGGGGGGTGTTGGACAAGCGGGCAGGATTGTGCAGGGACTTTGAGCATAGCTGTGTCTTGTCTGGTCTAGCAAAAGAGAAGTGCTTAACAAGTATTAAGAGACACAAATAATTCTCCTTTTCTCCTCTCGCCCATTCTTTTCTCTCTTTCTCTTTGCTTGTAAATCCTGCTTATCGCATCTGAATAGCAGAATGGTTTCACACCGGACCTTTAATCTGGCCCAGAGCAGCCCCCAGAGGGGCAAAGTGGCTGAGGATTACCTTTTATTTTATTTGATTTTTTTTTTTAGCTTTCTTCCACTCCTCCCCTCCCTTGTGGTGGTGGTGGTTTTTTTTTTTCTTTCCCCTTGCTCTGCGTTTGTTCTCGGAAGGAGTGAGGAGCAAAGGCTTAAGGGGGGGAAGGGGGAAAAAAGAAGTGTGTAGGGGGTGTTACAAACTTAAGGGGATCTGGATCTATTCAGAGCGACTTGTCCATAGCCTTGCTGCTTTTGTTCGCCTGCCATTCTTTAGCTGATTTCTTCACTCTGGCAAAAGAGCCTTAATTCCCTTGTAGATACCGAGAATCCCTCCTTCTCCTGCTCTGCCCTCCTTCTCCTCCTGCAGCCCTGGGCACCCTCTTTCACTTTCTCAGCCTCTTTATCCAGTGTCCTCCTAACCACCAACAAAGCCCAGAAACCGCCAGGTTTCCTTTCAGAAGGATGAAAGAGGGACAAGGAGCAGGAGGAGGGAGAGGAGGTGGGGAGCAGTGTGTGTGTGTGTGTGTGCATCAGGACACACCTGAGCCACCCTGGAGGGCTTCGGGGGCTCTCCCTGACTTTTTTTTGATGTGAGTTTTGGTTACAGGAATCTTTATTCACGGCCTGTTCAGCTCCAGGTGCAGGGAATACAGCAAAGTCCTTCAGGAGGAGAGGGCTGAGGAGCCAGCCAGCCTTGGAGGATGCAGACAGATCTCACAGCCAAGGGCTGTCCAAGGACTGCTGGAGCTGGGAAGTGTCCCCAGGACACAAGGATGGGCTGGAGGCTCCACCACAGGCCCGGGGTGGCTGTACCTGCACAGGTACAAAGGCCAGCAGAGCAGAGGTTGATCTCCCACCATCAGCCAGGAGAGCTTTGTCTGCAGGGGGAACATCTCCGAGCACCGGGCTGGGAACCACCCTCTGCAGAGCCCAGGGAAGGTGCTGCCAGCTCCAGGGTGGGAATACCTGCCCAGGCTCTCAGAACAACTCATTGCCCATGGTTCAGTCCCAGAAGCTCAGGCAGCTGTTCAGCATCATGGCTGGGAACAGGAACAGCAAACAGACTGAATCTGCTGGTATTCACCTTCTCACCCCACAGGGGTTTATCCACAGGAAGCCTCAGGTGTGATCTCCAAGATCTCACAGCTGATTGAGTTATCAGCCTCAGGAGCTGATGGGAGAAGTGGCCATGCTGAGCTCTCTGCAGAAGGAGCAATCCCCCATCCTGGCACACGGCTCTGCTCCTGCTGCCAGCATGGTCCACACCCAGCTGGCTCTCCTGGAGATAAAGCCTGGAAAAGGGGAAGGGATTGACACATCCACCAGCAGGGGAGAGTTCCTGCACTGCTTTCCAGGGACAGTGGAATGTACAGCCCACTCCCAGGTGGTTTCTCTGTGAGTTGTGCTTGAGTCTGATGAAAACCAACGCTCTGAACTGGCACTGGGTCTGCAAACAGCAGCAGGCAGCAACAAAAACATTTGGACCAAACCTGGTTTCTGTGGAGCAATTCACGTCCCTGCTCACCTTCCAGTCACTGCTCCCTTCTTCCAGCTCTGCCTGGGAAGCTGGGACTGATGGAGGCTTCAGGACAGCCTGGAGCAGGCACAGGGAGAGGAAGAGGAGCAGACAGACAAGGCCAGGCTGGATGGGGCTCTGAGGAGCCTGGTCTAGAGGGAGGTTTCCCTGCCTGTGGTGGGAGTTTGGAACAGGATGAGCTTTAAGATGTGTTCCAACCCAAACCATTCCATGATTCAGTGACCTGGAAAGGTGTCAGACAGGCCACCAAAACACGTGTCTGCCGTGCCCTGCTCCTGGAGGTCACAGCTCCAGTACAGAAAGGGAGATGTGCCTTTGTGTCCAGCTGTGCACTGCAGCTGATGGAGCACAGGGAGAGATTTCCCAGTGCTGGTTCTGCAGCAGGGGGTGATAAATTCCTTCCTCTTCTCCTGTCCAACCTTTTGACCTCGGAGTAAATCAGAGCCTTGGGCTTGGCTGCAATGCTGAATCCATTGCACTGAATCAAAGCCACCCTCACAGGGAGGAGCTCCTCAGGCTGTCTGAGCGCTGACCATTATATTTTGAGCTGAGCAGGCCAAGCTCAGCAATTGTGTGAGTTAAAGCATGCCAGTGCCTGTTGTCACAGCTCAGCTGAACAGCTCAGCCTGGAGACACGGCTCCAACGTGGAATGGAGTCAGGGCTTTCAGCTAATTAGTCCCAGCCAATTAATAAACACAGTGAGAGTCACAGTGACCTGGGTAGAGAGACCTGCAGTGACCACCACGGTCTGTGAGGGTGGGATCCTGCAAACAGCGATGTCCCTGCACGAGAAACCAGAGGCTCCTGCAGAGCTCCAGCTCCATGTGCTCATCTCACCATGGGCTACAGGGCAGGCCTTGAGCTCCATCTGCAAGCCAAAAAAACCTGAAAAACCAAACCCCTTCAATGTGTTGCACTGCGAGAAAAGGGGACAAGGCCAGGTGCCTAAACTAGAAGATCTCATGGCAAGGGTCGTGCCTTTATTGAGCTGATACTGATGGGGAGGGAATGGGGATGCAGAGATGAGCCTTGCCAGGGCCCCGAGAGCCCTGCCTGCCCTTCCCTGCCCTAACCAGCCCCAGTGGGCTCACCCAGCTGTGCCCATGGCCCAGGAGCTCCACTGAGGAGTGCCCCTGTGCCTTTGCTCCCTCCCTGGACCGTGCTGCAGGTCTGCCTGTCTCTGGTTCTTCCCCCTGCATGGACCTTGGACCTGTTGTGAGCAGCTTCTCCCTCGCCCCTGGGTCTGCCTGGCTCTGGTTCATGCCCTGGTTGTGCCTGGGGCTGCTCTAGGCTGTGCTTTGAGCTCCCCTTTGCCTGGGGGTCAGAGGGCTCCTGTTGCCTCTTCCCCTGCCACGAGCAGTGATGAGACACAAAGGGAAGATTCCTCCTCCCTGCTCCTTTTGCCCTCTCAGTCAGAGCGTGGGTGCCTGGGACACTCAGAGCCGCTGTTTTTGGGTGAGGGAGCTCAGGAGCGCTGTCCCAGTCTCCTGGGATGGTTTGTGTGCTCCTCTGCGGAGCAAATGTGGGATCAGGACCTGCTTTCAGGATCAGGAGGGTTTGTTCCCACGTTGGCCTGGATTAACTCCCCCCCTTCCCCTCTGAGCAGGAGAAGCCGAGGCATTTCCTGCAATGACTAATTAGATCCAGCTCCCAACAACAACATGCACCAGACAAAAGCCAGGCATTAGCCAGGACAGGGTAATGAGACTCTTCCCCTCCCCAGCAATCTCTCCCACTAATCCCAGACAAAGCTCCCAGTGCTGGACCGAGCTGCTGGGCAGTGTAACCTGCACTGCTCTGCTTTTGCAGCGAAGATTTCTCACCACCAACAATCCACACCTCGAGGAAGCCTCACTTTGTGTATTTTCACTTCTAATCCCCCTCCTCCGGGGTGCCACAGGAGGTGCACAGCTTTCCCTTGGAGGCACACTGAAGCTGCCATCACCACAAGGGGCAGTGCCACTGCTGCCAGAGTGGCACAAAGGGTGCTCCTGCTTTTCCAGATGGCTGCATTTCTCCTGCATCCACCGTGGTGGCACTGGATTAAGCCTCAGGCCGAGCACACGAGCAGTTTAATAATGAATGATTCACACGCTGCCAGCCAGGAGTAATTCAGGCAGCAGCGTGTGGAGCACAGCTGCTGTCCAAGCACCTGGCCTTCAAAGGGTGAATGAACATTAAGATTGTTCCATAAAAGCTGCTCCAGCAGTTGCTGGTGGAGGGGAGGGGGATGTTTTATGAATGGACGTGGCAACCGGGCCCAGCGTTTTTGCAGGAGCTGGGAGATGATTTGTGCCATGTGTTTGTTGGCCAGAGGCTGGAGTGTGGTGGGGAGGCCTAAGGAATGTGGGAGGAGGTTTAGGAACACCCAGGAGAGGAGGGATGGGGGACATCCACAGGTAACTGGGAGGAGTTTCAGGGTGGGCAGGGAGCCCAGATTGCCAGCCAGAATTTCCAGAGATGTGTCTGGGCTTCCTGAGGAGCCAGAAAGTGATGGACAGCAGAGGTTCCATCTTTTCTCCTCTTCCTTGAGGGAAACCCATCAGATGTCCAAGGCAGCAGGACAAACGTGTGGCAGGGATTTGCTGAGGGTCACTCTGGAGCTCCCAGCGCTGCTGCTCAGCCCGTCAGGTGCAGGCTCAGTTCTGTGCACACAAAGGAGGGGCTGGAGATGCCCAGACAGGGATGGGTGAAGATCCCACTCAGTGTGCAGGGACTCCAGAGCAGATGAAATGATGAACATCTCAAGAGAAAGCAATTTTGGCAGCTCCCTTTGAGCTGAATGCTGCTCAACCCCTGGCCGTGAGGCAGGATTCACCTCCCTGGTGCCTTCAATTCTTCCTCCAGATCCCTCTTTTGCAGCTCCACCCTCACCTGCCCGTCCCAGTGACAGAGAGGTGACATTTCTCATCTTCTCATCATGGACCCAGCACAACAGGGGACCTGACACTTCAGTTTGGCACAGCTGCTGCCAGCCAAGGGCACATTCCCAGAGCAGCTCCAGAACAGGCTCAGGTACTTCTTCCATGAGAGGGGTTTGAGACCAGCATCAGAACCCAAAGAGCCAATGGAGGCCAAAAAACCTCATTTAATCTTGACTGTCAAGGAGCGATTCTGCTCTGCAGCTGAGCCCCAAGTCTCCAGCAGCACCAGCCTCACCCCAGTCCCTGTGGTGTGCCTGGCACCCTGCAGCACCCTCAGGGTCTCCATCCAGGGCACAATCCTCGTTTGAGGTGGAAAACAGAGCCCCAAGAAGTAATGCTGAGCATGAGAGTATTTAATAATTTGTTTAGGACAAAACATTCCAACCACAAGCCACCACTCTCCCCTTGGCTGCTCTGGTGCGGGCGCCTCGGTGAAAGGAAACGCTGCTCCCATGGGGATCTCCCCTCTCCTCCTCCTGGAAGGCATCATCCAGCCCCTTTGGAGCACAGGCTGGGGAAGGCGTGCAGAGGAGCAGGGCAGGGAGAGGAGGAGCTGGAGATGTTTGCTAGCAAATAAAGGACTGTGTGCTCAAACACTCTTGCTCTGCCTATCCGTCCCTGGCAGCGTTTGCTCAGCAAACACAGCTAATTCACCAGCTTCCCGACGTTTGATTCAGTCTGCAAAAGCAAACCTTGCATCCCACGTCCCCAAAGGCCTCCTCTGCCCCCCTGCTTCACCCCCAGACCTGCAGCTCAGCACCAGCCCTCTGCTCTTCCCCACATCCCCTGTTCTTCCTTCCCACCCCTCCCGAAATCTGGGAGCTGGGTGAAATCAGGCTGAGGAGCACGCGGTGGGCAGAGGATGGAGCAGCCTCCCCTGCAGCTGAGCTCTCCTCTGCTGCCAGCCCTCAGAAACGTGGGAAAGCACACACCTGGACAGGGTTTTCCTGGGGTGCCACCCATGCCCAGGCAACAGGCAGCTGATAAGGGGTGAGCACAACCCTGATTCTGTGTGGGTTTGGTGTGAGAAGGGTCATGCGAAGGGTTATGGGGGTGGAGGAGGGAAAGGTGGACAGGGGCAGAGGTGGCTCTTTTGCCCTTTGGAGAAAGGCAAGAGGTTTGGCAGGGGAGTGGGTGGGACTCCAACTCTGATTGGGCTCAGAACCCTTTTTTGGAATTTGGGTGGTTCTTTGTGACCCTTTTAAGGACACAACCCCAAGCCTTTGGCTGCAGCAGTGGGGTAAGGTTTTCTTACTCGACTGGAAGGTGCCTGGTAAAAGAGTGATTGCTTGAAATGGCCAAACTGCCAGACACGGGAAACCCACCTGAAATCACCAAATTCATCCAGACATTGCTTTGTGCAGAAGAGTCACCAACAGAGTGCACTAGTTGGGGTAATGAAGAGGTCAATATGTTTAACAAGGGATACTCAGACACCAAAATGCTTCAGCAATTCCAAAATATTGAGCTTGAGTCCGAGTGTAACACCCTTTTCATTTCAGGATGGCAGTGAGGTTATCCTGCTGAAATCAGAGAACGATTAAGGTTGGAAAAGCCCTCTGAGATCACCAAGTCCAGCTATTAAACCTGATGGTCATTAATTGCTGTTTGTGGCTTGGGAATGTGTTTTCCCAGTGCCACAGCCCCGTGGTGAGGCTGCCTGGCTCCAGCTGTGCTGGACAAGGGACATGAAGAACCCTGATGGTCCAGGTGCTGTTTCCACCGTGTTTCTCCTGCTCACAGTGGTGTAAATGTGCACAGACCTTTCCCTCCTGCTCTGCCTCGGGTCTAAATTCGTGCCGGGAGACACCAACCAGAGCCAGGATCAAACCTGATTCGGGGCTGCTTTGCAATGTCGTGTTGGAGCTGTTTGGAGAGCAGCAGCCCCTTAGTCCCGGCAGGACCTTACACCCTGGGCACCCACTGTCTGTCACCCAATCTCCAGTCACGGCCACACGGGCCCTAGAGGCCACAGCAGCCCCTGCAGCGCTGCGGGAAAAGGAGATGGCTTTGGGAAAGCCACGGGAAGCACGCGAAGCATCCCCGGAGCCCAGGCGGTGACATATGCTCCCTTCTCGCCTCCTGTGCCGCCCGCCTTTCATCGCAGGTCCTCGCAGGAGGCCCATTAAACACTTAGCTGACCTCGGACCTCTGCCCGCGGCAGCTGCCCGGGAGCAGGGGCAGGAGCGACCGCCCCGCCGGGGCTGTCAGCGCTGATTGACCGCAGCCCCCGGCCGCCCGCACCGAGGGACAGCGCGGGGACACCGAGGGAGGGACAGCGAGGTGGCACCGAGGGAGGGACAGCGAGGTGGCACCGAGGGAGGGACAGAACGGTGACACCGAGAGAGGGACAGTGAGGTGGCACCGAGGAAGGGACAGAGCGCTGGCACCGAGGGAGGGAGGGACAGAACGGTGACACCGAGAGAGGGACAGTGAGGTGGCACCGAGGAAGGGACAGATCGGGGGCACAGAGGAAGGGACAGTGAGGTGGCACCGAGGGAGGGACAGCGTGCTGGGCACGGCAGCGATGCCACAGGGCAGCTCTGCCTCTCTGCTGGCTCCCAATGCCCCTCCGGGCTCAAGCCTGGGTGTTAATTTTCCAGCTGAGTGCCCTCGGTTCTGACCGGAGCGAGAGGGGAGGTGCGGATTAAAACCAGGCACAGCCTCTGGCACTGTGGCTGGAGGATGGAGAGCAACCGAGCTGGGCTGGTTTTCACTCTGCTGCTGCTGTTCTGGTGGGAGCAACCCTTCCAGGGAGGCACTTCTGGCCCAGCTGTGGGGTTTTGGGAGAGGTTTTGGGTTTGGTTTCCCATCGGGAATCAGCCGTGCCCCTCACACCATCTCAGCCGTGCTGCTGCCCAGGACAGCATCCTTCGAGTGCAGTGTTAAGCCCTTGCCTTGCTTCAGTTTTTGATTTTACACTCCAGATCTGCACCAGCACCCCACTGTGTCCTGCTCAGCCTCTTAGTCCTAAAAACACCCAAATTTTCCATGACAACTTATAAAAGATCTTCCATGCTCCTAACAGAGCCTTATGATCCCCTCCCAAGCTTCTCTGGGGTCCTCACCACTCCTGCACCAGAACACCCCAGAGCAGGCCCTGCTCCCAGGCTGCCTCCAGCATTTCTCCAGGCAGTCCTGGGATGTCATTTTTAATTTTATTTTCGGCTTTTAGAGTGAAACGCTGAGGTTTAATCTGTTCCTCGGGAGGAGAAACAACCAAGAGCTGCCCCTGCCAGACTTTGCAGGCAGCTGGAAGAGAAGAAACCATATGAAAGGATGGGAATGGGAGGGAAGTCCTGCACCAGCAGCAGAACTGAGCCATGAGAAGCTGCAGAGCTGCATCCCTGTCTCCTCCCTGCTGTATTTGGGGAGAACCTTAGGAAAAGAGGGAATTAAAACACTTTTAGCTGTACCACCCCAGAGCCAGAAAGAGGAGTTCTGCCTTCACCACCTGTGCTTCTCTCAGGTCATTCTGGGCAGTAATTAGGTTTTTCTGGTAGGATACAGAGAGCTTCCAAAAGGAGACGTGGCCTCTCTGTGTCCCAGGGGGAATCAGAATGTGGGAAAGGATGGAAAATGTGACTCTCTCTGCCAGGTGCAGGCTGGCTGCTCAGGGAACCTCTTGAAGAGATGGGAATGTTTGCCCTGCAGACAGGCTGCAGGCACCTGTTAAATCAGAGCAACCTCCCTCCGGCGAACAGATTTTCCTGTAGCGAGGAGCAAACTCTCCTTGGAAGCTCTAGTACCCATTGGAAGGGGCTCTCACCTTCTTTCCTCACCTAGAAACATCCCAGGGAGATTTTTAGGATGAGGAAGAAATCCCCAAGACCCCTATTTCTGCCTCCCATCAGCCCTCCCCTCGTGCCTGGGGGTCGGGAACGGGCTGGGGGAGGGCGGATTTGCAGCTTCGTGGCTGCGCTGGGATTTCTCAGCACCCGGAGATTTCTCTGCACCCAGACGAGAGCTGAGCTGTGATTTTCCAGCAGGATCCTTTGATTTGGAGCAGAGCCCGGCAGTTCAAAGGCGGCTGGGCTGCAGCAGGCAGCTGGCACCACTCCTGCCCTATCTCTGTTGGACACAGCGCAACTCGGGGCCGCGAAGCCGAGGATCTAAAACCCGGCGTGCCTTTGAAAAAATCTTCACTCAGAAACTTTGCTTGACACAGTGAGGAACAAAAAAGGACTCAGGGCTGTGCAGGGGCATGGAAAGAGCAAGATATGAGGGAGAAGTGCTGCTCCTGATGTGCCTGTGCTATTTTGGTGCCTTGACTCTGAAATAAACGCCCCAACAGGTGCTGGGCCAGGGCCTCCTGGCTGATTGCTCTGCCCATCCCTGTTTGCTTGGCTTGGAAAATAAACCCCCTTGGAGGCTTTGGGGTTTTTAATTCATTCCTGCTGCCCAGGAGGAGCCCTCCAGGGTGGGACATGCTGGGAGGAGCTGGGTGAGGGGGGACAGAGAGGTGTGACAGGTGTGGGAAGCCTGTGGTGACACTGCCACCATCGCTGTGGGGATCAGGAAGTCACGGAATGGTTTGGGCTGGAAGGGACCTTAAAGCTCATCCTGTTCCACCCCTCCTGCCGTGGGCAGGGACATCTCCCCCTGGATCAGGTTGTTCAGAGCCAGTCAATGGCCTTGGATGGAGCACTCTGGTGTTGTCCAGAGCCTGGACACGTCCTGGGGGAGGCGGGGAGAGGATGGAGCCCCTGTGTGAGCAAGGAGAAGCTGGGCTGGTGCCATGGCAGCACTGGAGGAGCAGCCTGGAGCAGGTTGGGGTGACCTTTCCCCACCGTGGGTGGTGGCCATGTCCTGTTCTGGTCACCTCCTCGGCCGAGAGAGGCCAGCACAGAGGTGTCCCGGCCCTGCTGGGGCTCCAAAGTGCTCTGCCCTGCAGGAGGAGCCCTCCTTTCTCCCCCTCTCTGCATTATTATTTCCCCCCCCTCTTTAAATTCATCTCCCTCCGCCAGCCGGGGCTGTCCCTGCTGGAAAATTACTCTGACAAAAGCTCCCTCAGCAGTAATTACCTAAATGGGGGGAAGGGAGGGGAGATCCATTTAGAATCCACTTCATTGCGGGATTAGCTAATTAATTAACGGTTTCACTGACAACTCGAAGGGGAAGAGTGTGTTAAATAGGAAGGCTCTGGAGCTTGATTTATGTGATCTGACACCCACGGTCTCTCCGCCAAGTTGCCATCCTGCCTTCCCCCGGCCGTGGGGTCCCGCCCGTCTCTCCCGGGATGCCGAGGGGATGGAGCCCGCCCGGGGCTGCCAGAAGGCTGCGACACGTGTGGGGACACAATGCGGAGGTGGAGGGGAGCACGGGGTTATTGGCTGGCAGATGAAGCCGGGCTCGGAGGGGGCTGTGGCCACCGAGCTGGCAGGGACACCCATCTGCCCGGCTCTGGCACAAAGAGCCAGGGAGGAGGAGAGCAGGAGGATGGTCCTGACCTGTGCTCCCTCCCTCCAGTCCCACCTGCTGTCGCTGGGAGGAGGAGGTTGGGAAAAGTTGGATCTGAGTCACCTCCTCTTGTCACCCTCCACCCCCAAACTCTGCCTGTGGTGGCTGCTGTGGATCCGTGGGTGGGCGGGGGTTTGGGGATGGGATGAGGAGCAGGAAAGGTGTCCCCTGACTGGGAATGGAGCTGCTGAAAGTGGCTCCAGCAGCAGATGAGTGCTCTCCTCTGCCCCAGGATCCCCGGACAGGATCCCTGGACAGCCCTGGGCATGTCTGTCACCCTCCCAGAGCCCCCCTCCCTGCCCATCCCCACACTGATGTGGTGACTACAGACCTGAAAGGACATTTAAAGTGTCCTGGCTGCCAAACCTGCCCCTCACAGAGCTGCCACCAGCGCTGACACCGACCCAGCGTCCCTTTGGGGACTGATCCTCGTCACCCAGTGGCTGGGGAAGGTCCCAAACAGCACCAGGGATGGGGCTGGCCATGGTGGCTGTGCAGAAAAGGTGACCAGCACGGTTCTGTCCACACCTGGCCATGCCCAGCCAGAGGGTTTGGGGAGCCTGAGGGATGCAGCAGAGAGCTGGCACTGCTGCCCAGCCCAGGGTGCCCCCTGGCATGGCTGGAATGAGTTTATTTGGTCTCTGCTCTGAGCAGGAGTGAGCTCCCAGCAGCAGGAGGATGGTGACTCCATCTCCCCTCTCCAGCATCCCTTGCTTTGCCCGTGCTCTGCCCACCTTCCCTTCTGGTTTTTTTGGGGGGTGGTTCTTGGAGCAGATTGGGGTTCAGGGATTGCTCTGCCCACCACCCAAATTCCCCCCCACCCTGCTGCCGGGTGACTGTCACCCACACTGGCACCTCAAAGGACGGCCAGCTGTGGATTTGGATGGGAAAAAATAAATCTTGAGAGTTTCCAGCTGGATTTGTTAATTTGAGGCAAAGGTTAAAACGTGTATTGAAAAAAAAAAAACCAAAAAACCGTGCTTCTCCCGGTTAATTTGCATTTGTTTGTTTGTTTGCATTCTGCAAGGGCTGTAATTCCCTTTGGAGGGAACAAAACTGCCAAGTTTCACACCTTCTCCGGAGGTGAAAATTTCTCACGTTGGTAGCAAACCCAGGGATTGGTTTGGGGAGAGATAGGAGGGGGGAGAGAGCAGCGGGACTGGGCTTCCTTCCACTTTCATCTGCTTCTGCAAGGATGAAGGGGAATTATTGATTATCAGTTGGCTCCGGAGCTGCAAAAATAGATGGGGACTGAGGGATGCAGCAGGGGACAAGGTGGGACAATCAGAGTGATGGGCATGGAGAGCTGGGCTCATCCCAGCCTCCCTGCCCTGCTCCTGCCAACCCCTGATGCTTCCCCAAACCTCTCCCCGCTGACTTCGAGTGTCGTTTCAGCCACTTGAGCGCCGGAGGCAGGGAGTGGGTTAAATCCAAATCAGTGCTAAACGCCAAATAAATAAATAAATAAATGAAGGCAGTCGTGGGGTGGGGTACACCCGTGTCTGGCAGCCCTGCACCCCGCCCCCCCCCGGATCCCCCCACCCCCGGGAGCACTTGGATTGCTTTTTTTGATGGCTTCTAAATAGAGGCGCCCGATCGCATCTGGGAGGAAAATGAAACAGATTTCATTTTTCACACGCGGCACAATGGCCGCGCTGACAAAAGAGGAAGGCGGCCCATTGTCCTGCTCTGCATCTTCACATCCTACCTCTGTCCCCCGAATTAACCCCTTTCACCTCCGCCTTTGTGCCGACACCACTCCGGAGCTGCCGAACAAAGGCGGCAGAAAGGCCCCGCCGTGTCCGGGGGGTGGGCGCTGCGGAGCGGGGACGTGTCGCTGTCCCTCGTGTGCGTGTCCCTCCTCTCGCTCCCCGCGGCTCTCCCTGTCCCTTTCCCATCGGGACCTTCTCCATCAGGTCCTACCTGCTGCCCTGGAGGGCTGAGGAGGGGGAGCTTTGTGCCCCTGGGAGCTGGGGTTTGCAGCAGCTGGAGCAGACCAAGGGAGAAGCTTCACCCAGGGAGTGTCTTCACCCAAGGAGCTCTGGATGCTTCAGCATCGTGGCATGAACCATAAAGGATGAGCACCCTGCAAGGATTCCTCTGCTCCAGAGGGCTGGGACCTGCTAGATCAAGACCCAGAGCTGTGGTGATCCCGTTGACCACAGATTTTATTTGCACATTACGGGGTTTTTGTTGTTTCTTCCAAGGCTTTTTTGTTCCCAGCTCTGGGGTGGTTTGGCTGATCATGCTTAGATCCCAGCAATGCAAAGATTAGGGGGAAAAAACCCCAAGTGGTTTTGGGCAAAGCCCTGAGGGATTTGGGGGTTGCTTGGGTTGGTTTTGATGTGAGCCTCGTGCCCTCAAGGACAGGGGCACAGCCAGGCCCCAGCACGTGGCTGCAGAGCTTTCGTTCCACGGGGAAGCGATTTCGGAGGTTGCAGCATTCCTTGGAGCTGGGGAAACTCAGGATTTCTCTCCCCAGCCTGCTGCTTTATCTCCTCGGGGTCTCGTTGCCGTGTTTTGTTCCCCGGATCATTTTGGCTGCTGTCTATCTGACAAGCCCTTCAGCTCCGAGGTGACACCGCTGCGATGACGCCTGCGATAATTCCCTCCGTCCCTGCAATCAATGCCCTCTCCTGCCCCCAGCTGCAGCAGGATTTTTAGATGAAAAAAACCCATAAAAATCACCCCCAGAGATGTGTTTTTCTCTTTCCAAGCTTGGTCTTCACAACAGCTGCTCGTGCCAGGGTCCTACATCTATTTGCTGCCTCCATGGACTCCCCTGCTGGGATGTCCCCTTAGATTTGGATAGGGGGAAGATCCAGGCCAGGCTGATATTTTTTTGGGGGGGGATTTTGCTGGCAGCAGGATTTCCCCTCCCCACCCAGGGGGACACCACGAGCCCTGCAGAGAGGACAGGGGCCTGGCCTGGCTTGTCTCTGGTGGCACCCGTGGCTGTGCCATCCCTGTCCCTGCCTCATGCAGCTCCCAACTGCAGCATCCCTTTAAATAGCGAGGGACTGCACTCCCACCCGGGGCCTGCAGAAGGTTAGATAAGGGAATACAAACCACAATGCTTGCCCTTTTTTTTTTCTTCTTTTTTTTCTTTTTTTCTTTTTTTTTATCTTTCCTTTTTTATTATCTTCTTATGGCTTTGGAATTATCTTCACAGACACTACATGAATTTAGTCAGGGCAGGTAAGGTCACTGGCAGACACAGTTGCTCATATTTATGTATATTCACCAGGCAAAGGAGATAAATGGGAAAACAGGCGCAGAGGGGGACGGGGAGGGAGGGAGGTCGTGGGGGGGAGGATGGGATGCAGCAACCCCAGGGTGGGATGGGGAGGGGCAGGGTGTGGGCACAGGCACCAGGGCCATGGCCAAGGTGGGGCTGAGCTGGGTGTCAGGACGTGTGACAGAGGGGACAACAGCACCTGGGCAATGGCAGGGCCCAGGAGGGCAGGGTTTCCTGCGAGGCTGGCAGGAAATCACCCTGGAAAATGATGGGGTTTGGGTCAAGCCCTTTCTTCTGCGCATTTGAGAGTCAAGCAACGCCATGGGTGGGGTTATAAAGCTGGGCTCAGCTGGGTCAGGCTTTGGTAGCTCACTAAAGACACCAAAAAGTTGGGTGAGGTGATTTTCACTCCTGATCCTTGGCACAGAGGGCAGTGCCGTGCTGGGGGATATGGGCAGGCTCTGTCCTGACCCTTCCAGGTCAGAGGAGGCCATGGAGAGAGGGGGGTGAGCACACCATGGAGAGATGGGGGTGAGCACACCATGGAGAGATGGGGGTGAGCACACCATGGAGAGATGGGGGTGAGCACACCATGGAGAGATGGGGGTCACCACGTCACGGGGAGATGGACATGTCATGCAGAGATGGATGTCCCACATCCTGGAGAGGAGGGTGCCCTGTGACCTCACCTGGAAGGGCCATGGCAGGAGCTGCAGTGCCTGGCCCAGGTGTGGCTGCAGGGACTCTGGGCAGGAGCTGGTGGTGCAGGTGCTGCTGCAGCCTGAACTGGGGTGGATATCAGTCACGGGAAGCTGGGGTTTGCCGGGTGATGGTTTGTAGGACCCAGGGATGGTACACGAGGGGTGGCTGCAGCCTGGGCAGTGACTGGGATGGAGGCAGCACAAAGCAGCTGGGAGCTCCTGAACTGTGCTTGGCATTTCCCAGGGACACTGGGCAGCAGGGCAGAGTGGAGAGGGACAGGCTTGGAGGGGACAGAGCCCTCCAGCAGGATTGTCCCCTCCCTTGGGCAGCCCCATCGCTGCCGGGCATGCGGGAGAGACAAAGATCTGCAGCCCAAGGAGGCAGAAGGGACCTCACACACGTGGGCAGGGGGACAGATGGCCTTTAGTGCTGCTGAGGTGGCCAAAGCACCAACCTGAGCTCAAAGTGATCCATTTCTCACTCAGCTTCTGCTCCCCAGCACCTTTTCAGGAGAAGAAAAGCAGAGTGAGAGACCCAAAGGGCTGCTGAGATCAGGCTGAGCTTGGCTGGTCCTGGCTCATGGACCAGCCTGGCTCCCCTTTGCATCATGAGCCCTGGACATCGTCTGTGTCCTGCAGGAAAACCTTCCCAAGCTGTGAGCCCACAAATGGGGCAGCTGGCAAGGAAATTCTGCAGTAAAGGGGATTTCACAAAGGTCTCTTTTGGTGGGATAGACTTGGACAGGAGGGGATGGAGGGGGACAGGGACAGGGGAAAGGGCTGGGCATCAAACTGTTAAAGGCAGGAGCGTTCCTGGCAAGCTGGGGACCCACACGAGCAGTGTGTGATGCTATTTCAAGGAAAATATATAATGCACCTAAAGAAATAGTACAGAAATTGCAAACAAAGCATGCACAGGAGGATATAAAATACCCAGCACAAGGGCACCCACCGATTATAACTTGATTTAAAACCACTTAATTCACTAAATAATAAATGCAGATTTACCAGAGGTGTCAGGACTAAAAGCATGCCTAACAATGCGTTTATTTAATAACTGTTTGCTCTCAATGTCAGGGCACTGTGTCTAGAAAATACAGGCAGCAACCAAAGGCTGCATTTTTTATTCTTTTTTTCTTCCCAAGGCCTAATATATCTAGGGAAAAAAAAAAAAAGAAAAAAAAGAAAAAGAAAAAGAAAAAGATCAAGAAAGAGAAGTCAGAAATTGTAATGATCCAGCTGAGATGAAACCTGGCTTCTCTTTACCCAGGGATGGAGGAAACCCTCGTGGGAAGTGGGAGGCAGAACAAATCCACCAGGGGTGTGAATTCTCTGCTGGTTCGTGAGGGTGCAGAGGCTTTAAATGAAGCCTTCCCAAGGGAACATCACCCGAGGGAAGCAATCCAAGGAATGGCTCCTTGTTTCACAGATGGGATGGGATCAGGTGTGGATATTCCCAGGAAAACTGAAGGAGCTGGATGCCCCGCTGGTGGCTGGAGCTGCTGTGGGGATGGTGGGAAGTTAAATGAGTTTTTTAAAGAGTAATTTTTAACGTTCTGGGACACTGTGGACTTTTATTGGCTCTGCACTGGCGAGATCTGAGCTGCCCCCCAGCAGGATTTGGGGGGAACAGCAGGGCTGGGGGTTGGTGTTGGGGCAGCAGAGAATTTCACCGACACAGCCAGGCTGAAGGGAGGTCTCAGGGTCTTTGTGGGGTTCAGCTCCACCTGGGAAATCCCCAGGCCACCAGTGACATTCTGGACTCTGGATTTTTAGCCATTAAACACGGATTTTTCAGCTCAGTGTGAGGGGGTCCTTGGAAATGTCTGGACAAGATTCCAGCACCTGTGGTAGAAAATAATGAAAGGCTGAGAGGAGCTTGTGCAGGAAGCACCTCTCCTCTGCAGAGCTGCTGAGAGGGGTTGGCTGCAGCTTCACACCACCAGCTCCCAGTAAATCAAAATAAAGAACCCACCACCATCACCCAGAGAAGCTCATTTGAACCACGCTTTCCGCTCAAATCTGAACCGAAATGTTCAGCTCTACTCATGGCTCAGGAAAGGGGGGAATTCCCCCCAAAATCCATCTCCTCGCCTCTCCCCCCTTGCCTTCTGCTCCATGCCCAGCTCTGCTCAGCACGAGGTGGGAAATTCAGGATAATTACCTTCTACATCCTCCTGTTTCAGTCTTTATGCATAAAATACCCATAAATGAGATATAAAATCACCACTGGTCACTGAAGGAGCAGGAGCTGCTCCTTGCCCGGGCTCTCCTCCCCCGGGTCCACCCTCGTGGCTCTCTGAGCCTCACTCAGGGAGATTTTTAACATTTCCCTGAGCACCCCGAGCTCTTCCTGAGCGAGGCTGTGCTGTCAGGAGTGCCAGACTGCAGAACCAGCCCTGTGGTGACACTAGCAGGACCTGGCAGCCTGAGCCAGCAGGTGACCCTGCCCGGCTCCTCCGAGGGGGCTCAGCACTGAGGGCAGGAGAAGGGTGAATGAATTCCCTGAAGCCTTTGAAAAATCAAAGGCTGGTCTGTTGTTCACCCCGTGAGATGTTCCACGTGCTCCTCCAAGGCCACCTTTGCCCCTTGCTTTGGGAAAACGGGCACGTGGCAGAGCTTTGTTCCCCCAGCACCTTTCCCCGGAGCCTGGTGTTGACTTAAACCCTCAGGGCTGGCTTTGGCTCTGCTGTGCCAGGGCTGGAGCGAGGGAGAGGTCCCTCAGGGACCTTTTGGGGTGTTTTGGTGGCTCTGCTCCCCGCGGGGCCAGGGGGAAGCAGCAGGATGGGATGAAGAGAGGTGCTTTGCTTTTCAGTGGCTCAGCCCTGGGAAATGCAGCTCCGAAGTCAAACGCTCTCCTGGCAGCTCTCCCTGCCCACACGTGGGGTTCTTTCCCCTGCTCCCACCGGAGACGTTCCCACCATTCCCAGCGTTCCCAAGCACTGCAGATGCAGCCCAAGGGGCACGGAGGGGCTGTCACATCCCCCTGCGATGTCCCCCGGGGTGTCCAGCAGCGCAGGGAGCTGCCCCTCCTCCAGGAGAACACCCCCGAGGACAGCCCCAGCCCTCTCCACACCGAGCGGTGGCGTCTGGGGAGGGGAAAGACAAACCCACGTTTCTCTCGGCTCTTTCCCGGTGTCTCCCATCCCTGCGAAGCCAAATTAAATCCTGCGCCTGCCAGGGCAGCCCCGCACAAAGAGCCCCCAGCCCCTTCCAGCCCGGCTCCCAACCCACGGCGGAGGTCTCTGCTGGGCTCCTCTCCCTTATCCCCCCACTCCCGCCTCCTCACCACTGTCTCCCGGCCTTATCTTCTGTTGTCTTCTCGTGGAAGAAGAGATAAAAGTAATTCTTATGGATGCTTCTCCGGCGGAGGCTCGCCTCCTTCCCCCCTGCCTCCCCCAGCATCTCCCTGCTCCGTCCAGATAAAGGGTGAGGACCAAGCACATGTCATTTTCTTTGTGCAAAATCAATATTCAGCAAAGTTTATCTGTCCGACATAGCAGGAAGCGCTAATTTCATCCACGTCAATTACTTTGATGAACGCTTATACTGTTCAGGGTGCGAGAACAAGATAAAAGAATTACTGAAATAAAAAGCATACATGGCAAACCCCCCCCCATCTCCCTTCCCCTCCCCTGCTCTGCTCTCCCCCACCCCAGATCGCCCCTCCCGGGGTCATGTGGTGCGGAGCGGGGCTGGGGGCGGCTCTGAAGCCGAGGAATGAGAGGCTGGGATGCTGACGGGGATGCCCAGGCAGAGGGAGCTGCCTGCTTCTGCAGGAACGAGCCAGATTTGGGTAAAAACCCCACGGTTTGGGGTGGATGAGGAGCCAGAGCCCCCCAGCTGTGGGTGTCACTCGGTGACGGGCACACCCCGCGGGGGCTGGTGTTTGTACGAGGCTTTTTGGGATGTGCCGAGAGGGGATCGTGGGCAGGTCCGAGGTTTTCTGGCTGCTTTCTCCTAGGGACGGCCTCACAAATGGATGGAGGGATGGAGGGAAGGATGGATGCCCAAATTCAGGCTTCGAGGTCCACCTGGACAGGGTGAAAGCTGTTGCTGAGCTTGCCCAGGACAAAACCTGCCTGTGAGGCTGCAGCCCTTGAGAAATGAGCCCGGGGGGATCAGAGGAGCCCCTTGCACACGGAGCCAGCGGCTCCTCCAGGAGCTGCCTCAGTCCCTGCCGGCAAATGGGGCGTGACAATTTCATGGCAGCGCTACCACAGACCTGAATAAGCAGAACTCGGGGCCCAAGTCTTTAATTAACCAGCCAGCCTTGGGTTTTGCGGCAGGGCTGAGTGCACACCCACGCTGTCACAGACCTTGGAGACATCAGCTCTCCCTGCCTGTAGGTGCCAGCCTGGCCCTGCCACTGATGTCCCCAAAATCAGGCTGGCAGGAGGGGTTGAGCTCTGGTGCTCCCAGGCTCAGAGCTCAGCCCTTGGAGGAGGAGGAGCTGCTCCATTTTTCTTAATTTCTAGAATTTCTATTAAGTCTGGGTTTTGTTGGATGCCTGCCACAAATCCCCTTCTCCTTCCATCCCGAGCTCAGGGAATGACTCCTGGCTGGGCAGAGTGTGATCCTGCCATGTCCTCGGGCTCAGGAACGTGCACAAATGGCTTTTATTCAACATCTCTGGCGCTGTCTGTCCCAGGTCATTTGTCAGCCTGGTGTCCCCTCCCTGCCCCGGGTGTGGGGGCACAGAGTGGCACAAACTCCCTGCTAAGGGGA
This sequence comes from Eopsaltria australis, assembly GCA_034509425.1. Lineage (NCBI taxonomy): Eukaryota > Metazoa > Chordata > Aves > Passeriformes > Petroicidae > Eopsaltria > Eopsaltria australis. Next base: position 981,152 of record JAVTVJ010000317.1, on the reverse strand, counting down.
GGGGGATTTTCCCTGGGGAGGCCTCAGGTTCTTGTCTCAGGACACAAAAGCTGCCACAGCCCTGGGCAAAGTCTCATGCTCAGCTCGATTTTGTCCCCTTTTCTTTTGGGGAAAAAAAGAAAGAAAGGAGCAGCCCATTCCATGTGGGCAGATCTCACCCCACCGGCCCATCCTAAAGCAAATAAAATTCAGGATGGGGGGGATTCTGCTCCAAACCCCCCCCGATTTGCTACAAAGCCTTGCTGTGTTATCCCATGAGGTGATCCTAGAAAATCCCAAATGCCTGGGGCGGGGTCAGGTGGTTGCCAGGCTGGACGCGGCTCCCTCCCTGTGTGCTGGGGATGGGGATGGGCTCCAGGTGAAGCACCCAGGGGTGCGGGACCATGCCCGGCTGCCAGACCCAGCTCCCGAGGGAGGTGGCACTGGCAGGGGAACCGCTGCCCGCCAGCCCCCGCAGCCAGGTGACCCCTCAGGCGCCTCGCAGGAAAATGTGGCTTAAGCAGAAAAGCGCTGCCTGCACATGTGCAGGGGGCTGGGAACGTGCACTGGAGCGATTTCCACAGCTCAGCTCGGCAGCGGGAATTTGTTAAGTCACGGCAATTTGCCAGCGCGGGGTGGTGTGATGGAGAGGCTGTCCCCATTTCCAGCCAGCTCCGTGTCCCTGCCATCACGCCAAGGCTCCCCGAGCGTGGCACCGGCACCTGCGGCCGCAGGACCGCCCCTCGCCCGTGCCACCGGGGATTTCTAGCCCGGCTCGGGTCCCTGCTCCTGTCTGGGGAGCCCCACAGTGGCTGTGGTCCCCCCACTTGCAGCTCCCCGCCCCAAGGAGGTGGCCCTGTGCTGAGGCAGGTGGAGGGAGCCCCCAAATGAGGGGTTTGGGGCGCAACCCGAGCTGGTGGCACCTCAGGAGCAGCGGGGCTGGCAGGGCACGGGCTCACCTGGCTCACCTGGCTGGCAGCGGGCACCCCCCTGCTGGGGGGGGACTGGGGGTGCCTCTCTCCCCACCGGCTACAGGGGGAGCCAAGACATCGAGCTACGCCGGGATGAGCCTTTTATCCACGGAGGAAGGTGGGAAAAGCTCTTGCTGGGGATGTGCTCCCTGCTGGGGATGTGCTACCCCCGGGACCTGCTGGCGGGTATGGGGACAGCTGTCGGATCCACAGGGTTTTTTGGGGGTGAGGCTGGAAGTGCAGCATCCCAGAGCCCTGGGGAAAGGCTCCTACAGGACAAAGCTCTCCCTGTGGCTTGGACGGGTGGCCCAGGCAGGTGCTCACCTCTCGTGCCCACCTTTCACCCCCGTGTCCCGCAGTGAGGACGCCCCCACCTCAGCAGGATGCCCCCGGCCCTGACCCCTGCGGACTGCGGGAATTCAGGATTGTTGTGCCAGTGAGGGTCCCAGCGTCACCTGTGGGGTGACCAAGGGAAATAAAAAATGTAACACAGATAACAAATATCCAGAGGCAGGGAGGGATCCTGATCTCCCATCCCCGGCACCCCTCCTGCTCCTCGAGGCCGATCCAGCAGCTCTTGCTGATGTCGCTGATGTGTTCCCGATGTCGCTGATGTGTTCCCGATGTCGGAGGTGTGTTCCCGATGTCGGTGGTGTGTTCCTGATGTCGGTGATATGTTCCCGATGTCGGTGATATGTTCCCGATGTCGGTGGTGTGTTCCTGATGTCGGTGGTGTGTTCCTGATGTCGGAGGTGTGTTCCTGATGTCGGTGGTGTGTTCCCGATGTCGGAGGTGTGTTCCTGATGTCGGAGGTGTGTTCCTGATGTCGGAGGTGTGTTCCCGATGTCGGTGGTGTGTTCCTGATGTCGGTGGTGTGCTCCTGATGTCGGTGGTGTGTTCCTGATGTCGGTGATGTGTTCCCGATGTCGGTGGTGTGTTCCCGATGTCGGTGGTGTGTTCCCGATGTCGGTGATGTGTTCCCGATGTCGGTGGTGTGTTCCCGATGTCGGTGGTGTGTTCCTGATATCGGTGGTGTGTTTCTGATATCGGTGGTGTGTTCCTGATGTCGGTGGTGTGCTCCTGCAGGTTTGTGCAACAAAAAGAGACCCCAAAGAGAGGAACTGAGCTGAAACCAAGCCACACAAATGGCAAAGTCCATAAACCAACACAACGCTGCAGGATGCTGTCCTCTCCACCAGCGAACCAACCAACATCCGGAGGCAAACACACAAACCCCAGCCTCAAAAACTGCCCAGAGAAGGGTGATTTCATTTCGGATATAATTTCAAATCATTTATTTATTTGCTCGTTGGGGTTTTTCCGTCTTTGTTAAACGAGTTGTTAACAGCACTTCAAGGGGTTTACAAGTGACAAATAAAAAGTCTCTCTAATTAGCAAGACTTTGTTTAGGGAGAATAATCCTTCTTTGTTATTATTTGGAACAAACAGGCGTGGGTGGGTGGGATGTGTGTGTGAGAAGGAGAGCCCAGCTGAATTATGCAACTGAATATTCCAGAGGGGATGTCAGGACATGAGGCTCGGATTTAAGTGTGTGCGGCTTAGCTTTAAGCGGGGCTGTCCAGGCGCTGGGAACCGGTGCTGATGTGTCCCCAAAAAGTCCTCGCCACCCCAGAGCGGCAGCGCTGGCTCGGGATGGAGCCTGGCCGAGGAAGGGAGGGAGGTTTGGGGCAGGATCCATCCCCCAGCTCCGAGCCTGCCCCATCCCCCCGGCCCCCCGCTCCCTCCCCGCTGCCTCCCGGAGAACACAAAGCTGAGACTTGGATTATCTTCATTTCCATATGGAGAGCGATGTAAGCCCGTTCAATGCATGGCCGGTCATTTTGTTCACAACTTTGCAGCAAGCGGGAGCGAAACCCGCTGGGGAAATCACCAATTCAGCTCCTCTCACCTTGTGCGCGCACGCTCGGAGCAGCAGCGCTCGCCATCGAGCTGCCTCCCCGGGCCGCCCCCGACCACCCCCGTGCTTTTTGGGGTCCAGCTCCGCCCTGGGGAAGCCGCCTGGGCCGCGGTGGGGGACAGATGCCAGCGTTCTGCAGCGGGGAGTGGCAGCGCTGCCGCTGAACCCCGGGATTCTGGTGCCCTCTGTGCCCCTCATCCCAGCGCGGGGTGGATCCAAGCCCCCTCTCCACGGCCTGGCAGCCCTGAGCTGCTCCGTGCGTGTCCCCAGCGGTGTCCCCTGCCGTGTCCCTGCCATGTCCCCGCTCCTGCTGACCTGCAGCCCCCTCTGCCGTTCGCCGCTCCCGCCTGGCCCCGGCGCATCCCGCAGGACGCATCCCGCAGGGAGCGCCGGAGCTCTCCCGGGTGCCGTGTCCCCGCTGTCCTCACCGTGTCCTCCCAGCCCTGCCGTGTCCCCGCTGTCCTCACCGTGTCCTCCCAGCCCCGCCGTGTCCCCTCTGTCCCGTGCCGCGGAGCCCCAGCGCTTCCTCCCTCTCACGGGGCTGCTGTTGGCACTGAACTGCTCCTTCCATCGGTCCTGGGGGTGAGGGAGGGAACTGAAACCCCAAACTTCAAAGAACTCAGCGCAAAATGTTGCTTCCTTCTCCTTCGTGTGCTGAGATGAGGCAGCAGGGAGCAGCTGGGGCGCTGGGCAGGCCCTGCCTGGCTGGGGGGATGCTGGGGACATTAATGTGGCAGATCCTGGCTCGGGACATCATCCCACGGAGCCCTCGAGAGTGTGGGCTCAGCCCTGAGCACACCCGCACTCCCAGTTGCTGCTGGATGAGGATCCAGCACTCCCAGTTGCTGCTGGATGAGGATCCAGCACTCCCAGTTGCTCCTGAGTGAGGATCCTTGGCATTTCTCTGCCACACTTTGTACCGGGCACCGAGGCCTCATTCCCAGCGCTGGGATAATTGTGCCAGGGGGCAGGTGGACGCCCCCCAGCATCCCCAGGACCACTCGGATCCCCCCTTGCCGGCCTTGGCACCCCACTCTCCCCCCTGGACGGGCGGTCGTTGTCTCAGACCCCACCCTCAAAGTGGAACCCGAGCACTTGCAGGGATCGCTGAGCCTTGGGAGAGGTGACACTGGGGCATCGCCCCTTCCCTCTCCACTGGCCAGGGAGCTGATGGGCCCAAAGGCTGGCAGGAGGTGGGAACCAGGGAAAACGCTGGAAAAGTGTGGGGTGACACCACAGTGGCCACTAGAGAAGCCCAGCCCAGCCCAGCTCAGCTCAGCAGCCTGGGCCCCCCAAAAGCCGGGCCCCCGCAGCCGCCTGGGCTGGCTCCCACCCACGGCAGTGCCTTTGCGGGGAGAAAAGAGCCCCTGGCACGGACAGACCCCCTGGCATCTGTCGGGACAGAGATGTCCCAGCGCCATCCCCTGCCGGGCTGGGACAGGGAGGGGAGCGCCGGGAGCGCGGCCCGAGCTGCTCCCGCCTGGCCCGGAGCATCCCAAGCCCGCCCGGGCTCAGCCCCTCTGCCCCTTTTACTCTGCTTTCTTCTGTATTTCTTTATTTTCCTTCCATTTTCTCCTTTTTCCTTTTCCCCCTTCTCTCCCTCCACACTTTAAAAATCTTCTTCTCCCTTTTTCCCCCCTTCTTTTCCCTTCCTTTCACCCTCCTTTTTATTTCTTTTTTTTCTTCTATTTTCCTTTTTTTCTTCTTCTTTTTACTTTTCTTTCTTCCTTTGCCCCCCTTCTTCTTTTCCCTTCACTTTCCACTATCTTCCCTCCTTAGTTTTCATTTTTTCCCTTCTTTTTCCCTCCTTTTGTTTTTTTCTTTCTTCCTTTTACCCGGATCTTCTTTTTTTTTTCTTCTTCCCCCACTGCCTTTTCTTTTTGTCTTCTTGCTCTTCTTTTCCCCCCCTCCCCCTTTTCCGTTTTTCCCCCTTCCTTTTTCCTTCTTTAGTTTTCTTCTTTTTCCTTCTTTGGTTTTCTTCGCCTTTCCTTCTCCCTCCCACTTTTCTTTTGATCTTCTTGTTACTTCTTTTTTTCCCCTTTCTATTTCCCTTTCTTTTGCTTTCTTCATTCCTCTTTCTTCTTTTCCTTCTCCCTCCTCTTTTCTTTTCATCTTGTTCTTTCTTCTTTTTTCCCCTTCTTTTCCTTTTCCCCTTTATTTCCTTCTTAATTTCTTCTTTTTAATTTCTTCTTCTTGATTTCTTGTTCTTGTTCTTCTTCTTCTTCTTCTTCTCTTCCTCCTCCTTTTCTCCTTCTCCTTCTCCTCCCTTTCTCCTTCTCCTCCTTTTCTCCTTCTCCTTCTTTTCTCCTTCTCCTTCTTTTCTCCTTCTCCTTCTTTTCTCCTTCTCCTTCTTTTCTCCTTCTCCTTCTTTTCTCCTTCTCCTCCTTTTCTCCTCCTCCTCCTTCTCCTTCTCCTCCTTTTCTCCTTCTCCTTCTCCTCCTTTTCTCCTTCTCCTTCTCCTCCTTTTCTCCTTCTCCTCCTTCATCTCCTCCCCTTTCTATCCTTCCCTCCTCCACCTCCCAATTATTTTTTCCCATTCCCAGCCCTTTCCCCGTGGCACGGCGCTGTCGCCGGGTGTCGGGGCGGCACGGGTGACAGGACACGGTGCCAGAGCCGCCTCGGCCACCCCTCACAAAGGCTCTCAGACACTCTATTTATCAGTCAGCGATTGTCTGGCCGGCAGCGCGGCCCGGCCGTGCGCCACCGCTGATAATGGCCAAGAACAAAGATGGCAGCTGCGCTGGAGAGGGACAGATTTGTGGCAAATCGAGATAAAATAAAGAGGAAGGAGAAAGGAGTGTAAAGAAAAAAAAAAAAAAGTGAGGGGAAAGGAGGGAAGAGGAGCGAGCGGCGGGGGGAGCAGGGAGGATGCTGCGTGAGGAGCTGTCAGGCGGCCCGAGCAGCGCTGCGCTCCCGGCTGGGGCGGGCACGGGGGAGGAGGGAAGGAGAAACACCGCGGGAGGAATAGAAAGGCTTGATGTGCATGGAAAAAAATAATTTCCAGGCTCCTGGAGTCAGGAGTGAGGATAAGCACCGGCACGGAGGCTGCACACGCGATCTCTGCCGTGTCTCCCCCAGGAACGGGGGGGTGGATGCCCGCGCTGCCAGGGGTGGTGGGGGCACAGCTCGGCTGCCCAGTGCCCGTGTCCCAGCCCCAGCAGCACTGGGAGCCTCTTGGGGAGAGCTGGGGGGAGCCACCATCCCATCAATCCTTCCCTGTGCTGGCTGATCCCACAGAATCAGGGATTGGGATTCTGCCCCTCTGCCCCGCCCAGGTGAGATCCCAGCTGCGGAGCTGCCCCAGGAAGGACCTGGAGCTGCTGGGGAGAGCCCAGAGGAGGCCACCGAGCTGCTCCAGGGCTGGAGCCCCTCTGGAGCCAGGCTGGGAGAGCTGGGGGTGCTCACCTGGAGACGAGAAGGCTCCAGGGAGAGCTCAGAGCCCATTCCAGAGCCTAAAGAGGCTCCAGGAGAGCTGGAGAGGGACTTGGGACAAGGGATGGAGGGACAGGACACAGGGAATGGCTTCCACTGCCAGAGGGCAGGGATAGATGGGATATTGGGCAGGAATTGTTCCCTGTGAGGGTGGGGAGGCCCTGGCACAGGGTGCCCAGAGAAGCCCTGGATCCCTGGCAGTGCCCAAGGCCAGGCTGGATCACCCCAATCCCTGCTCCTCCTCTCAGATTTGGCCCATGGATGTGGAACTGAAGGAGATGCAGCCAGGGGAGGTGATGGACAGGCTCCTGGGGCTGGCCTGGCTCTGACTGGTGACCAATCCCAGTGACCACAGTCACCCCCACGATGCCCAAGGACAGTTGCTTATCATTCTGAGCAAAGGGGGGGGATCAAAATCAATTAAAAATAAAAAGAAATGAAAAGGTGGATGTTAAAATTAAAAGCCGATTTTTCACAGAAGCTGGACTTTTTAATTTAAGTGAATTACATTTGCCTTAAAAACTTAATCGAATTAAAATGAAAGTTAACATTATGGTAAACTTATGTTAAGGGCTGAAGTTCGTATAATCTATTCACGCTGAAATTAAATATATATGTACAATTTTATGTACATATATAAAAGATAGCTGTCCATATTTGCTGCTGAAATTTTTAAAGAAGTTAAATTACTGAACCATCCAAAAGTTGTCTGCTAAGTACCTAAACCCCAAATTACCAGTGTGGTCCTTGCTAATAACATCCAGTGTGTAAAATCCTTATTTTATTTCAATTTCCTCAGTGGGTGCTGCTCAAAGACTGATTTGTCCAAGTTGGGAGAGGAATTGGAAAGCTGAAGGCAGGAAAATGTGGTTTTGTCTTTCCACTTGAGCAGGATAAAGCTCAGTGAGTTTGCTGCGGACAACATTCCCAGAACTTTTCCTATTTATCTTCCCAGAATTTATCCCATTTAATGTGCAGGAAATGCAAGATCTTTCATTGTTATCTCTTCAGCTCATATAAGGTTTGGTTACCGTAGAAAAAAAAAAAGTAAATTCCTATTTTTGTACGTGTTGAGTTGAACTCCAATTCCCATCTCGCTGGTGCTCAGTCTGACAGAGTAATTAATAATGGCCCAGGTTTGGGGAGGAGATTCCTGAGCACTCCTGGCAGGGAGTGGGGTGGCAGTGCCAGGGGTGTGCAGGGACAGGTGAGTGACCACGTTAACCCCTCCTGAATGCTGAATTCCCCATCCTGGCTCTCCCAAACAAACAGCAGGGAAGGGTTTCCCTGCTGACAAACACTTCCCCCATGCCTTAACCACCATTCCCAGAGCATCCCAAAGTGCCATCTTGGCAGGAGCACGGTCCTGCCAATGCCTTGGGGATGCTCCCTGGAACAGAGGCTGGACAGGGCTCGAGAATAAAGTGGGTATTTGTTAAAGGTCTTTAACAGATGCACCTTGGGCTGTCAAAATCCTCCCAGAGGCTACACCCGAGGTGGATAATGATGGTTTAAGTTTGGTCTATTTGCATATCAGGGGTTAATCTTCCCATTACAGCTTCAGGTAATGAAGTCATATTTGCTTCCCCACCCCGATTCACTTTTGTTTGTACTTTTCGCGGCCTGAGGCTGAGGATGTTCTTGGTTCTCAGGCCTGGAAGGATTGTTTTGTCTGACCAAACCGTGCAGAGAGCTCACTGACACTCGGTAAGGAGTCCAGAGTGATGCACTAATGCAGTACAGGATCTGAAAAATACAAAAGCCACAAACCGAAGGCATCACTGGATGGAGGGAACAGCCAGGGCTGTGACTCTGAGCATGGAACAGTGTGGAAACCCCTGGATAACGCCAGCATCCCCTTGCCCATCCTCTCCGTGTCCCTGGCATCTCTGGCCCATCTCCCTCCCTCCCAGCCCTGCTTTGTCCCAGGAGCGTCCCCCAGGGCCCGGCTCGGGGTTAGTTCAAGTCCCAGCCTATTTAGATAACCTTCTGGTGGGTCTATAGAGAGCCCAACATCCCTGCTGGAGGATCTCGCTACAAATGAGCCAATCCTCCTAATCTCCTTATCGTTGTAGGCCCCAGCCTGCGGGCCTGGTTATCTACGTGGATAAAAGAAAAGGGACACTGCACAGCACCTATCCCAGCAGAGACCCCTCCCCTTTAATCCTGCCAGCCTTGTTTCTCCCTTTATCCCCCTCTCGCAAATCCCCAGCGAGGAGCCCCCGGCCCCCCGGGCCCCCCCGGCTGGGCAGGGATGCAGGGCAGGGCTGAGCAGGGATGCTCTTATCGCCAGCACCTGGAGGGGAGCGGGGCTGGGGGCGCAAATCCCCCCGGCCGCGGCCGGCAGGGAGGCTGAGAGGGGCGGGGGATGCTCCGTGCCCCTCCGGAGCTCCCTGCCTGATAAGTACCTTAATCATTCAGGGCCAGGAGTCCCCCGGGGCGCGGGCTAAGCCCTGCGCATTCCTGCCGCACACACAATTAGGGCTCTTTCCCCCCTCCCTCCGCGCATTTTTCCCTCGCTTTCATTCCTGCCCTCCACCCTTTCACCTTTGCGGCAGCCCCCTCTTCCCTGCTTGGTCCCCATCCCCATTTTTTCCCACTCTTTTCCCTCCTAAATTTCCCTCTTTATCCATTTTTTGGTCCCCACTCCAGCCTTTTCCTTCTCGTTCCCCCATCCCATTTTCACCCCTACCTTCCACACCTCCTTCCTTCCTTCCTTCAGCCCCTGCTCCCCTTTCCCCTGTTTGCTCTTTGTCAGCCTGTTCTCCATCCCTCAGCCTGCCTCTAATTTCTGATTAATATGTTCTTAGCCAAGGAAAAGGGAGAGCGAGGGAGAGAAAGGGAGCGGGAGAGAAAAGAAGGAATCTTCTAAATAAATCATTTAGTCATGTGAGGAGCTAATCTCCAAGTGACGGCCTGTGTTTATCTAGTTTTTAGCAGTGCATGTTAAATAGTGATATGGGACTAATTTTTTTTTCCGCTGGAGCTGCTGTGAAGGGATTTTTAACTTCATTTCCCAGAAAGAAAAATGGTGAAAGCAGAGATAAGGCCCCCGAGCAGCTCTTCCCCTGAACCAGCAGCCAGTGCAATTAAACACCACGCCACCGAAAGGGCAGCCGAGCCCACGGTGCCAATTACTGATGCCCTCCCCCGTGCCAGGCTCTGGCGTGCTGGGATCAGCATCCTTGGCACCCCCTGGACCGCTCCACGCTCGCCTGGCGTCCCCCTTGTGCCCTCTGCCACCTGCGTGGCCTTGGGCTTGGCATTGGCACGAGGCTCTGCTCCCCTGGGAAACACAAAAATCCCTGCTGTGACTGGGGGGGATTTGGGTTGGGTTAGAGGCGACTTTGGTAAAGGAAACCACTGGTTTTCCAGTGGAAAACATCCAAACCTAAAACATCTGCCTTTTTCTGGGGATTCATAATTTTTTTCCCTCTCTGGACTGGACCCCTTGACAAGGCTGGCCTGAATTTTGAGCTCTTTTGGGATTCTCCCCCTCAAGAGATGAACATAGACAGTATTTTTTGTTATATGTTTTACTCCCTGGCTATTGTTTTTCCCGCTTTCCCTCCTGGCTTGCTGAACAATCCCACCTTCCCAGGGTCACAAAACCTTGCTGTGATCCCTCGCAAGCCCCTCATCCTCTGGCTCATTTTCCAGAGAGGAAAAATTGTTCTCTTTTGGTGCCATCTCCCTCCTTCCAGCAAGAGGTCCCTGCTCCCAGCCTGGTGCTTCGCAGCCCCTTCCCATTTCCCTGCCTTTTTTGGAGGGGAAAAAGCCCCAGAATCAAAGAATTGTGGAATTTGGGTTGGAAGGGACCTTAAAGCCCATTTTGTTCCACCCTTCAGAGACTCCTTCCACTATTCCAGAGTGCTCCAAGCCCTGTCCTTGAACACTTCCAGGGATGGGACAACTCCAGCTCTTGGGTGACAATTTCTGTCTCTGGTAGATAAGGAAAGGAGATGGCAGTGAATCCTCCAGGATAGGAGGATAAATAGTGGGAAAAGGAATTTGAAAGCCATCCCCACATCTCAACTTCTTTTAGAAGACACCTCCTGCTTCCAGCAGCTCCTCCAGCCATTCCCAGCTGCTCCCTGGGCAATCAGAGGAAAACATTCAATTATACAGAATTATTCTGAACTCTCCAGGCAGCTCCCATGAGAAGGGGCTTTTCCCTGGAGCCCAGCAAACCCCTTGGGAGCCACGCAGCCCTTCTCCCTGGCTGGCTTTGGAGCCTCCTGGGTTGGGTGGATAATGAGTGGGCAGGAGAAGCAGCTAATTCCTGATGAGAGCTTGGAAGGGGGAGCTCACCAGCAATGGCAATTAAGCCCTGAGCGTTAAACCCCTGGTAATAAGGGGCTGGGCTGAGGGGAGGCAGAGCAGTAATTTAAATGATGGCCAGCTCAAATATGGAACGTCTGAGTGCTCTCTCAGAGAGATTTATATGAGCACGGGCCTACCTCGCTCATTTATTTCGTTAACGAGCTCCTCATTGGTGTCTCTGCCTGTGGAAGATGGGTGGAAAGAGGGATGTGGGATCTGTGGTGGGATCACCCCTGGGTGTGCCCTGGAAGCTCTGTGTGCCCCACCACGGCTTGGGCAATGCTTCCCATCCTCCAAAATGAGGATGCTGAGGAATTTCCCCTCTCCTGTGCAGCCCCTTGGTGCAATCAGAGCCAAAATCTGGGAGCTGAGGGAGGGTTTGGAGCTGGGGGGGTCCAGCGGCACTGGGGGAGTGTGGGCAGCTCCCCTTTGGTGTGGCCTCACCCCGACTGTGGCCAACAGCTTCCCATCCTGGGGGATCAGTGGGAAAAGAAGCTGGATTTATCCAAAAAGGAGGAAAAGGGAAGGGGTTTGTGATGCATCAGGGTAAGGGTGGGAGTGGTGGAAGGAGGACCAAACCAAAAACACCTGGAAAACGAGCCAGAGCACGAGGAGGTCACAAGTGATCACAGCGAGATCTTGTGAGATAAAATAATGAGGAAAGGTGAAATTCCCTGCAACAGCAAATCCTCCCCATCCTCCTGTGGCAGGCATGGAAAGCCAATGGAAGCGATGAACCCCCTAAACGCTGGAATGGGAACATTTTGCACAGAAAGAGAAGTGCCAGTGCCCAAATCCTCCCTGCCCTCAGTGGCTCCCCCGCCCCTGGGGACACAGCAGAGTGGGGACCCCTCGGATGGCAGCCCCCTGCCACCTCCACTGCTCCCCCTCCGGAGCCTCCCTCGGGCGGGTGGCTGGGAACAGCTGTCGGAGAGCTGAGAGCTAATGGCTGCCTGGAGAGCAGTTAGTGGATAATTAATATTTGCAGCACAGAGCTGTGATTGCTCTACATCTTCCTCCTGACAGCGGCGTGGGGAGGGAGCCCGCTCCGGCCGGGCTGGGAGAGATCCCGAGCCCAGGGCTTGGAGTTTTGGGAGCCAGCAGAGAGCTCGGCCACTCAAAATACTCGGAGATGCTTATCTGAGCATGGAGAGGGGGAGAAAAAGCCCCTGGGTGCAGCAAAAGGGCGTCACAACACGGCTGTGGAGCCAGTGGGGCTCCATCCCTGCATCCCATGGCAGTACCGAGGAAAACCTGCCCTGGAAAATCCTCTCAGAGAGATCTGTGGGTGTGGAAATGCTCCCAGACTGCACTCAAAATTTCATCTTTTTTGTCTTTGGAGAGAAAACCCAAATAGAAAAGTGACTCTGAGCTCCCTTGGACAAAACCAGTTGTGTTCCCTGCCCTGGGGATAGGCAGGAGGGGGATGCTGGGCATGGGCAGTAGGAACACCCAGCCCTGCCTGGCACAGGGAAGGGCAACGGGAGACACAGCACAACAAAACCAGGAGTGAGGAGAGAATGGGGGCCAACTGCTGGGACAGGGGGAGATGCTCCAAGCCACCAGGGGACATTTGGAAGGTAAAACCCTAATGCTGGCCCCGCTGAGCTGAGCTCGGCCTGCCTTGGGACAGACCCAGCTGGGCTCTGACCTTGGGCTGAGCTCCCGGCTGAGCCTGGAGCACTCCTGCCCGCCAGCCCTGGCAAATCCCTCCTGGGCTCTGAGGGAAAAGGAGGCTCCAGCCAAGCCACAGCTCTGGGCATCCCCATCCCGGGCACCTCCTGAGGGAGCAGCATTCTGACCACAGAGCCCTCCCAGCTGGGAAAAAAAAAAGTGAGGCAAAAGAAGAAATGAAAGGCTCTGTGCAGCAGGCAGGGACTGTTATCCTTCTTTATTAGTGTTGTTTTCCTGGGATTTTTTGGCCAGGAGCAAATGCAGCCGTCCCTGGCTGCGAGCGGGTTTGCTGCAGCTCGTGGCACGCAGTTAATTCCCTGAACTGTTTAATTGAACAGGCTCCGAGCGTGCAGACAGAGCTCTGGCACCTGGCTCTGCCCAGAGCGGCCTCGGGACACAGCCAAGAAAAGGGAAAACGCAAACACTGTATTTGGGAGAGGCGCAAATCCCACTCCATTCCTGCTCCCTCTGCCGGCAGCAGCTCCCGGGGCTGTGAACACACGGAGAGTGACGAAGCAAGATGGGGATGGATCCCACAGGGAAGAATCCCAAGAATGTCCTTGGAGGGTGCCTAGTTAGGAGCAGCCCTGTAGGCTGGGCCTTTCCCTGACTGCTCTGAGGGGCTGGGAGGGCAAACACAGCCGGTACTCCATCCCCATCCCCATCCCCATCCCCATCCCCATCCCCATCCCCATCCCCATCCCCATCCCCATCCCCATCCCCATCCCCATCCCCATCCCCATCCCATCCCATATCCCATCCCCATCCCCATCCCCATCCCTATCCCATCCTATATCCCATCCCAATACCATCCCATCCCATTCCATCCTATATCCCATCCCATCCCAATCCCATCTCATCCCCATCCCCATCCCCATCCCCATCCCCATCCCCATCCCCATCCCCATCCCCATCCCCATCCCATCCCATCCCATCCCATCCCATCCCATCCCATTCCATCCCCATCCCAATCAAACCCCCCCTTCCTGAGGATTTCAGGGTTGTGTCTCCTCTTGGGCAGAGCACTAGGAGTTTCATCAGGCTCCACCACTTGGAACAATGCAGGAGGACGTGGGAAGCCTTTCCAAACTCAATTCCAGCCCCGGGAAAGGGGAAAGGGAGAGGAACCCCTGGCTCTGGGGCAAGGGCAGCACCGTGTGACCCCACAGAGCTGTTGGCCATGGGGATGCAGCAGGACCACGTGGTGCTTCAGGAGATGATCCTTCAGGATAAAGTGATGCTTCAGGACAACATCCAACCCAGCCTCGACTCCAAACCCATCCCCAGGCTCTCCTTGGGAGGCAGGATGGACACAGGGGGTGCCCTCACACCCAGGCCCCCATCCCTGTGCCGAAAAAAGTGGGAAAGGAGGCTGCTTGTGCCGCGGCTGCCCGGATTAAACAATCCTATAAATAGCGGGGCGGCTGCGGCGGCACCACCCCGGCCCCGCGCCTGCCAGGGGCCGCCTCGGCTCCCGCTTGATCCGCCCGCCTCCGGTATTATCCCTCCAATTTCTGCCGCAAAGCCCGCAGTGCCTGGGCTTGCACACGCGGGAGTTCACACCTAGAGAACAGAGCCTTATCTCGGCGCTGTGTGCAGGACAAGGCTGTTTTACTCCTCCCTCCATAACCCTCTTAGACTTAATCCCGTCTTTAATGCCGCTTGCAAGGGGGCTTTGAACGGCTGTGCAGCCTAACTGGCTCTGACCTCTCCGGCTGCTCTCTCATGCCCATTTGGAGAACTCCGACTCTCAAAGAGATAACAGAAGCCCGGTAAATCCTCGCTGGGGAGCTAAAGCGATTGTCACACTCAGGGGAAGTTTACTCGCCAAGCAAACTTGGAGCAGCTCCCCGGCCCCCGGAGAGGGCGAGGGGGGGCTGGGCCGGGGGTGAGGGTGGAGGCACCCAGGGGGGTTTGGTGGTGACGGTCCCTGTTTTGGTGTTGTCGCTGTGGATTTGGGATGGATGAGCGTCTCCCACAAGGAGCTGCATCAGGCTGCACCGCCCGGGGCGATGCAGGAGGACGTGGGAAGCCTTTCCAAACCCAATTCCAGCCCCGGGAAAGGGGAAAGGGAGAGAAACCCCTGGGTCTGGAGTGAGAGCAGCACCGTGTGACCCCACAGAGCTGTTGGCCAGGATGAGAGAGGACTTCTGGTGGCTTCCATCCACCTGGGAAGCAGGATGGGTGCTCCCATCTCTCCTGGGATGCTCTTCCCTCATGGATTCTCCCCAAAATAAAGCAGCTGTGGGCTCCTAAACACCTTGCTGTTGCCCACCCCACAAATCACACCCTGTTTTTGACCATTCCCACCCGTCCCACAGCTCAGGAACAGCCATCCCAACAACTCATCCTGGAACGAGGGCCCTCCCCGTGCAGCCCCGTGAGGGCCCCGGCAGCGCCGGGAATCGACACCTTTCTGTTCCGCTTTAAATTAATCAAACCCACAGTCCCTATATTAATACTGTGGTGGGAATTAAAATCATGCAACGCATTAAAGATGTAATTTAAAATTAATAACTCATAATTATTTATCATGGCGTATCAGCTGGGCTATGAATTTTCTCTTCTCACCCGGCATTCATTTCCTTCCCTTCCCTTCTTCCCGTGCCTCTAATAGCTGCTGGACCATTATGGATATCTGTGAGGGGTTTTTGGGGGAGATGCTGAGCTTCAGATACAACAATCCCAATTTTTTATTGATTTTTTTCCTCCCCCCCTCCCTGGTGTTCCTTGGGGTTGATGGGAGAAGCTTCGCTGTGGTGAAGAGGAGGAGGATGCTGAGCCTGGGGGTGCTGCCTCCTAAATGAGGGTCCAGGTTTTGCCACGTGCTGATGGCTTTGGAGGAGCCAGCTGTGCTTGGCCATGGCATCCATGGAAAGCCCAGGATCGGCCTGGGGATGGTGAGCAGCTTCCATCTCCACCCTGCTTTGGGCCACCAGGAGCTTCCCCATCGGATCTGCAGGGGGAAGTGTGGCCTTGAAGAGCAAGACGGATCCATCCCTCTGGCCATCCTCCAGCTCCCCCAGCAGCCAGGAGGGACAACTCAGCCATTGTGTAGGGAAAACGTGGAAAAAGCAGCGGTGAAACCAAGGTGGGAGGACGAGAGCAAAGCCCAGCATCCCCGCAGGTCCTCACTCCCCTGCCTCCCTCAGCGAGCTGTGCCTGCCTCAAATCCCAAACAGCTCAGCTCTGCTCCCTCACAGGAGGGGGGGGGAAAAAAAGAGGCAGGAGCAGCTCTGTCTCTTTAAAAATAAATAAATAGATAAAGACTAAAAAAATGCAATAAGTATATGCAAATGTGTTGAGCCGAACATCGCTGTCTGTGAAACAGATGAGGGAGAAAGTGCTTGAAGCTAGAGAGGAATGAGGCAGCCAGCGCTGACCTCGGGGTTAATAATTTTTACTTCTCCATCTCATTCCGTCCATAAAAAAAAATACGAGGGGGGAGGGAGGGAAGGAGGGAGGAGGCGGCGCGGGAGGGAGGGAGGGAGGGAAGGGCTGGGAGGCGGATGCTGAGGGGAGCCAGCGGCACCCGGAGCTCGTCCCGCCCCGTGGGAGCCGCGGGGGCTGCGGGAGAGGGGCTGGGGCTGTGTGGGGCTGAGCCCGGTGCTCTTTGCAGCTTCCCACAAGGCACAGAAAGCATCGGAGATCCAAGCTCCAGCTCTCCTCCGGGTGAGGATGGTAACCGGGAATGAAACAGCGCAGTAAATACCCCGAATATTGTGACTGTCCGAAGCCCCGTGCCTCGCGTGGGGCAGCCCTAGTGAGGACGCTGGCAGGGTGATGATGGAGAGGAAACGCTGCACGGCACTTCCAGAGGCTGGCAAAGCCTCTGCTGTCCCTCATATCCACGGTTCTTGATGGAAAACCCATCCAACGCCAAAATTCCAGCAGCAGCATCCTGCATCCCGCAGCACTGCTGGACTCTCCCGCGCTGCACCCAAAGGTGGCTTCAAACCGGGTGCAGCAAAGAGGATAAAACTTCAATGTATTTATGTGTGTAAATATTTCTCATCCCCTCTGCTATTCCATCAGGTACTCTGGCTGTTCTCTAAATAAAGCCCGAAATTTTCCAGGGATCCTGGAAAGACGCAGCCCTTGCCCAGTGCCTGGGATGGCGTTCCCACTTTGCTGACTCAGAGCATTAACCAGACCAGCATTCCTGGTTCCTTTCCAACCCAGGCTGGGTTTTTTGCTAGAAAAATCCTAAAATCCCTCCCTGGGTGAGGGAGGTTCTCGGGTGTTCCCAATGATTCCCACACCCCCGGGTGTTTGGAAGCACACACTGGTTTTTCCTGCTTTCCCCCTGTTATGTAGGACCCCATTCCTCCATCACTGAATTAAAGGTAAAGCTGTCTCATACCCCAAATGACCCCAAACCATCCCCTGCTGCACTGGGGCAAATCCTGCTGCGCTGCACCCACACCCTGCAAACACAGGGCAGATCCTGTGGGAAGGCAGAGCCCCACAGGGCTGGGGGGTGCCCAGGGTCTCACTGGCTTTTGTGGGTCCTCCCAAACCGCAGCCCTTCTCCTCTGCAGGGCTCTCCACACCCCGTGTCCCCACCGCTCCTCCTGGGAGGAGATAACGGCAATCAGGGGATCTCCATGTGCCAGTGACCAGGGCAGCCATCGCCCTCCTCCATCCCTGCTGGAGCTGGGGCAGGATTGCAGGGGAGAATCCCTGCCTGCATCCCTGCCTGCATCCCTGCTCGCATCCATTCATTGCATCCCTGCCTGCATCCCTGCCTGCATCCATCCATTGCATCCCTGCCTGCATTCCTCCATGCATCCTTCCCCACATTCCTCCTTGTTCAAGCCTGCTTCCCACCTGTCATCCCTCCCTGTCTCCTTCCTCATACAAGCGTGCATCCAACCCTGCATCCCTTTGTGCAAGCCTGCATCCCTCCCTGCATTCCTCCCTGCATTCCTTTCTGCATCCAACCCTGCATCCCTCCCTGCATCCCTGCCTGCATCCCTGCCCGCCTCTGCCCCCACATCCCTCCCCGAGCCAGCCTGAGCATCCCCTCCCCAGGAACGCGCCTCTCCCACTGTTTTGCACCCTCTCAAAGCTCCCCCTGAGCCAGCCCGACACCTCCAGAGCCACCCCCAGCCCCAGCCCCGTCCCGTTCCGCCGAGCCCGTGACCCTGTGACCGTCACCGCGGCGTCGCTGCCGGGGCCACGCCGGGGAAGCGCCTCCTCCCCCCCCACGCTCGGGCGCTAAATGGAAGCGGCAGATCGATCCCGAGTGTGCCAAACTGACACGGAGACTCATTAGGGGTTAGTTTTCATCCTCCTGCTCCCTGGCAGCCTTCACATTATCCCATAAAATTTATTTACTATTTCATGAATACATAAGCAGCAGGCAAACGCCGGCTTTTTATATATTTACACTGTATATATTTCACGGGAGAGTTATGTGTGTCTCTGAGGCAGAGTGGAGGGAGCGAGAGGGGAGCAGGAGCAGAAGGAGAAAGCAGCTGTGAGGGAAGAAGCAGGAAAGCAGAGCCGTGGGGGAGGACGGGGATGGAGCACGCCCAGGCACGGCCCGAGGCAGGAAGAGCTCGGAGCAGCCCGAGGGAGCCCTAGGACTTGGGGATGGATGAGGGCTGGGGATGGATGAGGAGCTGGGGTGCAGGATCTGGGCTGGGGGACACGGGGACCATGAGCTCCGGTTGTTGGGGAACTCCCCCAGCACCACCCAGACCTCCCCCAAATCCCATTTATCAGGAATCGCTGAATTCTGAGTGTGTTAAAGTCTGGTAGCTGTGGAGTCACTCCCGGTTTGTTTGGGGACAGTGGGGAGAGGGAAGGAACAGCAGAAAGGGGGCTTCATTCACAGAGCTTTGGCCTGGCAATGTTATCTCTTCCCTTCAAATCCAGCAGAGATGTTTCTATTAACCCCATAAATTACAAGAGGTTTGTTTGCAACCTCGCTTGTTTTCCCCTCATTCAGCCTGGCTCGAGGAGGAAGATCCCTCACGTTCCTCTCGAGGTTTGGATGTTGCAGTTGCTGGTTGCCAGCGCCAGAGAAAAACAGTTCAGAGAGGGGAAACCAACATTTTTTTGGGGTTTGGAGTTGGTCTGAACTTCTGAGCAATAAACTTGGAGGAGCTGAGCTGCATTATTCACTCAGGCAGCTGGAATAGGTGAGTATGGATTTATACGGTGCAGGGAAAGCTCAGGGGGGCAGCACCCCTCACACCCCAGGGGTGGCTCCAGGCTGAACCCCCAAACTTTGTCCCCCAAAACACCCCCACAGCCCAGGCAGGAGCTGCTTTTCACGGCCCCTTGGTGATCCCAGAGCCAGAATCCCACTCTGGTTCTCACCACTCACACACCTCCACCCCAGCAGGATGGGAGGCAGGGGATTTAGGAGAAAGCCAGGAAAACACTGGGAACACCCAGCAGTAGGTGGGATCCACACAACCCCCTTCGCTCTGGCTCAAAATCCACTTTGATTCCCTGTTCTGTGTGAGAACTCCTCTCTCTGCAGGAATTGGGGCACCTGGCCCCAGCACTGCTCCTCCAGCTCCATTTGGTGAAGGCATCAAAGGATCTGCTCCCTCTAGGCACCAGCCTGCATCCCAAAAGCACAGGAGCATTCCCAGACCTCTCTGCATTCCTGGAGTTTGGCTGATGTTTGCTCAGAAGGGGACAGAGGGAAAGGGACAGGCCCCATCCCTTGGGAATGCAGCTAGAGGAGAGCAAAAAAATCCCCATTTCCAGAGTGGATGCAAGGGGAAAGGAAAAAAAAAAAAAAAGAGAAACCCATCGTGATGGTGCTCATTTTAACTGTTCAGCCACTTGTAGGCTGATGCCATTAGAGGAAATAAATAGGTAAGAGGCACTCGAATGGTGCGTGCGGGAGGAGATGGGAACAGAGACAAAACAAGGGCTGGGAGACAGAAGGAAGCATCGTGGCTTCCAGGAGAATCGAGGAGCTGGAGCAGCGCTGCCTCCCCGAGTTCCTGCTTCCCAGGGCTCCACAAAGTTGGCAGCAATGCCCGCAGAACTCCCTTTAAAAAACGCTGCGTGGGGTGAAGCCCCTGCCCACCCTTTGCCACGGAGATCGTGACACCCCGGTCCCCGTGCGGCGCTGGGGCCGGCAGGGAGAGCTGCGGGATGGATCCTGCCGCTTCCAGAGCATCCCTGAGCTGCCGGGGCTCGCTGCCAGCGCTGTCCCCGGCCGGTGATGGACGAGGGGAGCTGACACAGCCGGCACCGTCCCCGCCAACTCCGCTCGATAGCTCCTGGAGCGCGGCCATTTATACCCCGTGATGGATGCGGCGATCAAGGGCAGCGGCCGCGGCTCCTGCCACCCCCTCCGTGCGCCGGGAAGGGGTGTAAATTTGGCAGAACAGCTTCACTAAGCTCTGGTTGTTTATTACCTGGGGCTCTGCTGCATCCCCAGCTCGGCGGGTGGGGGATGCTCGGGGCCATTCCTCACCTGGAGCAGGGCTGGCAGCACGGCCCCGCAGCAGAGCGTGGCTATCCGAGCACTCCTTGCCTCCTGCGGGGTTTTTTGGAGATCTCCTGTCACCCTGAGCAGGCAGAGCCCCCATCCCGTGCCAACCCTGAGGGTGCTCATCCCCTCTGGCAGCGGGAGAAGGGGTTCCCTGCAGAATGGGATGGATTCGGGCCTTGGTGCCACCTCCTTATGGCACTGCCAGGGCTGGGACCCCCCCAAACCACCCCAAATCCCCCTCCTGTCACGCACAGCCGCCTCAGCAGGACCCGACACGGATCCACCCCCGATTTCGCACGGAGAAAGGAAGGGATTTCTGCTCTCGAGCTGCGAGACAATCGCAGAAATGGCTTTGCTTTGCCAGGCACCCGCTTTCTTCTCCCTTCCCACCGGGCATCACCTTCCACCCCGGCCCGCGGCATCACCGGGACACCGGGAGCGGCTGCGAGGCTCTTCCAGCACCACCCAGCCCGAACCTGGGCTCCCCGCCTGAATATTCATGAGCCAAAGGGCTGGAGCAAAAGGCACGCACAGCTGGGCAGCGAACAGGGCTGGGATGGGGAGATATTCCAAGGAAAAAGGGGGAACCAGGAGGAATTTCAGAGCCCAGGGGGTCACAGGGTGGGCGAACCGAGAGGCACCACCTGGCTGGGGCTGGCGAGGGGTGGCGGAGGGGGACCGGCCCCATCTGCTGCCGTGTCCCTCTGTCCCTCCTCCCGCTGTCCGTCCTCCCGGCGCTCCTGACAGGCTGCAGAGCTATCGATGCCATTCGCCTCTGCCCCGGAGGCGTTTTGGTGATGGAAGATGCCTGCGTTAGCACGAGGGGAAGCAGAAAACGTCAAGAGATAAAGAAAAAAAATTATATATATAAAAGATAAGAATCAGGCGAGTTCAGGAGGTGGATCCTACAGCGGCTGGGGTGTGGGAGGGGTTAAGCACAGGTTTGCTTTGGGAAATGGGCAGTGAGACACCGGGAGCAGAAGGGCTTCAGTCAGTGAGAGGAGCTGCTCCCCTCGGTCCCTGAGTGTCCCTGGTGCCTGTCACCGCCTCCCTCGCTCCTGCCAGCAGCCAGAGCCACGACTGCCAGCAGCCAGACAAAGGGGGATGTGGCTCTTCCTCCTCCGGACATGTCACAGGCCACACGGAGGCCACAGGGAGGCTTTAGTGCTTCAGGGATGCTCCAGGCAGACAGAGGTGCTGCCATTCACTGGCTCCAGCAGCAGCTCCCAGTTCTGTGCTTTGCTCAAAGCCTTCCCAGAAGCACAGCTGGGACCTCTCATCTCTGCCAGGGAGCTTGGCAGATTTGGGGCTCAGAAATCGTGGAATGGTTTGGGTTGAAGGGACTTTCAAGCTCATCCCATCCCAGCCCTGCCATGGCAGGGACACCTTCCACTGTCCCAGGGTGCTCCAAGCCCTGTCCAGCCTGGCCTGGGACAATTCCTGGGATCCAGGGGCAGCCACAGCTCCTCTGGGCACTGTGGGCACCTCCCAGCCACGAATTCCTTCCCAATATCCAACCTAACCCTGTCCTCTGTAAATTTAAGGCCATTCCCCCTTCTCCTGTCACTCCAGGCCTTTATTACCAGTTCCTCTCCAGGTTTCTCCAGTGCAAACCAGTGTGACAGCACCGTCCCTCAACCACCTGGGACCCTTCTCCAGGACCAGCTTTTCCCAAGGCCACCACACCCAGAAGCTCCCCTTGCCATTGCCAGGAGGTTTGTGACAAAAACAAAGGCTCTGACCTTCCCAGCTCCCTGCACAGGTATTTTCCCAGTGGGAAAACCCTCTCCACACCCAGCCAGGTGCTGCAGACCTCAGCTGAGGTGCAAACACAACTTTCAGGCAGAGAAAAGGGAGCAGGCAGTGCCAGGGAGGTGACAAGGGCTGCCTCTCCCTGTCCTTGTCCCCAGCTCGTGGTGCCTTTCCCACAGAAGGATGCACCTGCCCTGGGTGGGGATTTCAAACATCAAACTGAAAAGCTGAGAGGAAATAAAAAGATGTTCCCAGGAGTGCTGGAGTGGCTGCTGTGCCACTCCTGCTGGAACATTAATATTTGCCAAAAATAATTTGTCTTTAATCAGACCCAGCCGTATATTCAGTTTTATGTCCGTTCCGGATCAGTCTTTATTACCTTGGGCCACTCCAGCTCCTTAATCCTCTGCCAGGGACCAGCATCCAGGAGGAGCTGGGGCAGGTGGCACTCAGGGAAGTGTCCCCAGGGCCTGTGAGTGGAGGGTGAGCCCCAAAAGCAAAGTGCTGCTGGAGAACAACAACAACAAAAAGCAGTTTTGCATTTCTGTGACGTGGCTCGAAGCTTGGAGCTGGATCAGACGGAGGTTGGATTTAATTCACTTCTGATCTGGAACAAACCCTGTTAACTTTTCCTCCTGGAAAACCCAAAAGCAACACGTTCTGTCCATGCAGAGCTGCAGGACACCTTCCCAGGCGATGACAAGCCCATTCCTGCCCTGGGTTTGCACTTCCAGCCTGTGCCAATTAAGGAGGTGTCACCGACAGTGTCACAGTGGGGCCCTGAGCTGGCCCTGCACGGCCCCTCCTGCCCACACCTGCAGAGCCCTCTCAGCCCCTCTCCCCAAACAGGGGGTGCCCAAATCCCAAAGGATAGGCTGGAGGAGGAAAATCCAGCCCCTAAACCCTCAGTGCCAGCCCTCTGGCTCTGCTGCCCAGGGTTCCTCCCAGGAGAGAGGCTCCAGAGCCGAGCAAAGCACTTTTAATCCAAATGCTGCTCCAGGAACAGCCCTGCTCTGGCCCTGGAAACGAGCAGGGACCTTGCCCAGGGAGTTCCTGCTCCAAAACCCCTTTCCAGGATGAAGGGAAGGCTCCAGCTGAGTGGGTCCCTGTGGCCCTGTCTGACCCTCCTGAGCTGGGCTGGCTCTGCAGCCACACACAAGCACAGGAGCAGCGATTTTGGGCTGGCAGAGCTCGCTGGGGTGGTTGGGCTGAGAGCTGAGCTGCTCCCTGAAGGAAGAGCTCAGCACCACTCCAGATACAACATCTGTCAATAAACCAACAGACACAGCTCAGGGCAACACCCCAGAGCTGGCTGGAGGCACCACAGATGTTCATCAGTGATTTTACAGCCATGGAAATCCCCACCAAAACCACCCAGAGCTGCCTAGGAGCCTCTGCCAGCCTCCAAGCCCAGCCCTGCGCATCCCTCACCCCACAACACGTGCACATCCAGAACCTGCATCACTCAAGGCTTCTCCCACCTGGTTCACCCTACAGAGACACTCAGAGAGTCCACCTGAGCTGAGAGACCATCAGAATTCTACAGCAAAGCTCAGAGCTTGCAAGACAAGGCCAGGCTGGATGGGCTTGGAGCAACCCGGTCTGGTGGGAGGTGTCCAACCACAGGGGTAGGGATGGGATGAGCTTCAAGGTCCCTCCCAACCCAAACCACTCCATGATTTTAAGACCCTTTAGTTGAATTCTTCCCCCAAGCCCACAGTTGAAGGTACAGGGTGGTCACAGCCACGAAACCAAACTCAGAATATTCACGCCCAAAGCAGCCAGGAAAGGTTTGTTGAATCCATTCACATAATTAATACATATGAGAACATTGCAATTCCCCTCTTTGCTGGTCCACAAACAGAAAGAAGCTAAATTCATTAGATTAATATTTGTTGAGACTTATTAGTTTAGCTCTAATTTCATGATCAGGTGGCATTTTTGGGGAGTTGAAAAGCAGGCTCTAAAGATTCATTGGATCTAAAGCATGGCATTAAAGAGCAAGGAATTTTGAATTCCCCAGGAAAAGAGCCCGTGCCCAGCTGCTGCTTTGCTCCTAACACCGTTCTCAGCCCAGGGTTTGGGCTTGTTGATATTACAGCAAATAAACAGCTTCTCAAAGCTGCCCAAAATAGGGTGGCCTCCTGGCTCTGATGGTGCCACCACCCATGAGACCTCAGAAGAATGTCCAGATTCCTTAAAGTCATCTTCTGACTGAGCTGGGTGACCACAGCTGGGCTGCCTGGGGTGGTCCTCACCAGCACCAGAGTGACCCCAACCCCTTTGAGCTGCAGCCCAAGCAGAGCCCTTGGCCCGAGCTGAGGCTGCCCTGGGTCCATCCCCTGGAGCCCTCAACCCACAAACCCAGCAGCTGCACTTTGGGCATGGCAGGAACATAAACCAGGCTCTGACCCCGGCTCTGGCTCTGCTGCTCCACATGTGGAGTCCTCCAAGCCCTCAGAGATACACTTCATCCCAAGGAAGGCTTTGCACAGCAAGAAAGGGCTTCACTGTGTGCACCAGGGAGCTGGGCAGAGCAAGGAATCCTCACGGGGTGGCTGTCCAGCAAAATTCCTGCCCACAAGCAGCTCTGGATTCTGGAGAATTCCCCAGGCTGTGGTCTGGAGGTGACTGGGATAACCTGGACACATCCCCCGAGGCAGCCTGGGGAAGGGCACTCCCCTTGGAGGTGACACCACGCTTCATTCCGTGCTCCTGGAGCAAACTTTCAGGGAGGCAGAATTGACTCTGAAGTGTCATTATCTCAATTAGAGCACTGGAAAAGCCGAGGGCAGAGTCTTGGTGGCTTTGGGGACAAACCGAAGCTCAGGTGACACTGCCGAGATGCCAGCTCCAGATGCCAGGTCCATTCCCAGGGCTCGGAGGCACCGTCCTCCTCCCGTGCCGTGTTTGCCGTGCCGGGAGCTGCCCGTGGTCCCGGCTGGAGGGGTCAGCAGCCCGGCAGGGCAGGGTCCATCCCCGGGGTGACCCCCGGGCCCGGTCCCCGCGCTGGCAGCTGCCGGGTGGGTGACCCCCGCGGGTCCCCGCGCTGACAAAAGGCCTATCTTCTCTCCGCCTAAATGATTTAAATTCTAATCAAACATCATTTATAGCACATCTCGGAGCCGTCTCCCGGGAGCTGGTCCCACGTGAGCCGTTGCCAGGGCAACCGGGGGGTCTCATTTCAGAAATGTCAGATTGCATTATTGTCTTCACACTTCTCTGATAACCCGGTGTCTCTCCCTCTCCTGCCACCAACCCCCACTCTCCTCCCTGCCCCGCTCCCCGGAGGAAATCACCGGCTCCGTTTCATTCCCTGCCCTCCCCAGGCTGGATCCCCCGGGCTCTGCTGCCTGCTCGGTGTCCCGTTCTTCAGCACGGCAGGGGAAGGAGGGCTGGGTTTGTGCTGTCCGTGCTGGGTGGAGGTGATGCTCCCACCACCCCCCTGCATTCCCGGCCGCGCAGGGACTGGAGCTGCTCCGGGCTGCTTGCTGGCTCCCTAAAATTAACGGGAGAAGGGTGGGCAGAGCTCAGAGCAAGATTGAGGTCTGTCCAGGTGAGCTCCACTCTCCTGCAGCTTTCCCAGGGCATCTCCCGAGCAGGGTGTCCTGCAGGATCCAGCCCTGCGGGGACACTCAGCTCCTCCTGCCAGGGATTCCCTTCTGCCCCATGGCCCAGCCAGGGGAGGGGCTGATCCCACGGGAACCTTCTGGAGCCCGGCTGCTCCTCTGCTCCACGGTTTTCCCTTCCCCCCTTCCAGGGAAAGGTCTCCAAGGCACAAGGATGAAACCACCTGGTCCTGAAGGTCCCGTCCAACCCAAACACAAATTCCAGCTTCTCCTCATTCCCACATCTGGAGCCACCACAGACTCACTGCAGCCAGCTGAGCTGCTCTGCTCCCCTCCATGACTCCAAGGACCCCCCCAGAGCTCCTGGTTCCCAGGTCCCAATGCCAGCCTGGAGCAGGGACACCACAGATGAATTTTCCGTGAGGTCTTGCACAGCCCTGAGATGTCAAAACCCAGCAGAGCCAGGTCTGGCACAGCCGTGGCTCTCACACCCTGCTGGGAATGATATCCCGAGGGAAAACAGTCCTGGGAACGGTTTGGCCAGGAACCAGTGATGGCCTTGTGGCCCCAGGGAAAAACTGAGATGTTTTTATGATTATTCTGCCACAACTTAGGGGAGCTGGGTGCATGAACTGTGCCTGGTGCTGTGCTTCAGGCAGTTTCCTACAGGAGCTGTCCCTGCTCGTCTTCCACACCATCCCAACAGCCCCAATTCCCCTACTTTTAGCCCTGTGTCCTGCTGGAAGGTGACAGGGCAGTGGTGGTGTCATCCCCTCAGTCCCCAGGCACTGTCACGATCCCACAAGAGCTGTCCCACATCCCCACACCCCTCCATCCATCCATCCATCCATCCATCCATCCATCCATCCATCCATCCATCCATCTATCCATCCATCCATCTGCCTGATAAACCCCTAATGAACCTCCCAACTCTGCCTCTTCCCAAAGAATAAACCAGCCCTGGCCCAGGCGGTTAATATTTAACTGAATAAGGGCCATAAATATGGAAAATGGGACTTTTAATTAAATAAGCAGCTTTTAAAAGGGCCCTTGGGCCGAAGAGGCTTTTGTTTAAATATGATTGATTTGACACGTCCTCTCCCTCCCGCTTTCTGCCGCTCTCTGCCTCTCGTGCTCGGTGCAGGGATGGGGAGCAGGCTGCAGCACGGTCCCTCTGCCTGCCTGTGCCCCAAAAACCTGCCCACAACCCTGGGCACCCAGCTCTGGGTGTGTGGGAGTGCTTGGATGGGCACCCAAGCAAGGGCAGCTCACTCCTGCTCATCTGGTTTTCAGCTCTAAACAGGAGCAGAAGGTTCTCCCTGGCTGCTGAGCCCTCCTGGTCCAGTCCAGCTGGTGGAACCAGGGATCCTGGGGGTACCTGGCACCCCCCGGGGCAGAATCTGGCCCCCCATCACACAGCTCTGGGGTTTTCCCCATGTAGGATGTGCTGGGTCCCTTACAGAGGTGATGGGAGGGAAACTGAGGCAGGGAGCAGATGGGCAGCACAGCCAGGGGAAGGGGCTTTGGGGCTGGATTCACCCCCCCCGAAATTTCCTCACACACACACAGACCCTGGGAGCAAACTCAGAGTAAAACCAGGTTTTAATAACTCTGTATTCCCTGACATTTGGGCACTGCCTGCTGGAGCAAGCGGCACTAATTGCTTCCTCCTTAGCCAGGCACGACGGGAGCAGGGCGTTCACGGAGTGCCAGGGGTGTTCCCAGCCCTGGGGACACCCTGGGGAGGTTTTGGGGTGAAGGTGGCCCTGTCCAGCCCAGCAGTGTCACCCCCTGAGCTGGCTGACGGACCCACTGTGTCCCCACGGCCACCAGGAGCATTGTCAGGGCTGGCTCTGTGAGAAACAGGAGTGGGGTGAAGTCGTGGGAGGCTGAAGGTCAGGAATCATCGGGAAAAGATGGGGAAAGGACCATGGGATAGAGCAGAGCTGCAGCCACATGGGCAGGGGAGGATGCAGTGCCCAACTCTGGCTCTGGTGGGGCACAGGGAAGCTGGGAAAGGGCACAAAGGATGTCCCAGAACTGAATGGCCTCAGGCATAGACCAGGAGAAGAGGCAGCCCAGGGAGGGTCGCTCCCAGCTGACTCCTCCTGTGTTTTCCACCCGTGGTTGTCCCAGTCCATCCCCCATGGATGGAACAGGCCCGGGGCTGCCTTTGCTCGGCGCTGCCACGGCAGGATTCAGCTGAGAACACACAGTTAATTATCTCCACAAACAACTCGGGGCAAGCAAAGTATTCCAGACCTGTTGCTTCGATGGGATTTCATGAGTGAAGATGTGAAAATGGTGGGGGGGGGAAGAGGAAAATTTGGAATGGAGCAGGTAAGGATTCCCATCACTTCTGGTGTCCTCGGGTGTGAAAATGCCCAGCACAAAGTGCCCAGAGCCAGACTGTGCTGCTGAGGGACCTTGGCCCACAGAAAATTCAGTGAAAGCCCCTCAGCCTGGGTGGATCCAGACCTTGAGGCTTCTCCCTGGCTCTGATGGTGGCACTGCTCAGGATTGTGGCCAGTGCTCAGTGCTGGGTCCCCAGAGGTCTCGGGGAGCAGGCAGGGGTCCCTCAGTGGTGGCACAGGGAGAGCTGCTGGCACTGCTGGACACTTCCAGGCACCCTGGGCTGACTCCAGCTCCTAATCTTTCAAATCCCTCACTAAACTTTCTGTATTTCCCCTTTAAAGCACCAAGGCAGTGCCTGGATGAGCTGGTGATGAGCTGCCTCCTCGCCTCTAAACCCCCCTCTGGCACTCTGAGTTTTGGGTGCCCATTCCAAGGCACTGCAGTGTCCTCATTTTTCTCCCTCAGAAATCTGGGCACGTCTCAGCCCTGGTGTGCAGCCTCTGAGCAGTGAAACATCCATGAATCCTGGTGTTCCCTCCATCCCTGGTGCTCAAACCCATCCCTCCCAGCCCTTCCCTCTGCATGCCAGGGCTGCTGGGAGGACAGGGGACAATTTTTGGAAGGGACAGCTCAGGAGATGGAGCCTGAGCACCAACCTGGGCAGGGGTTTCTCAGCTCTGCTCATTTCCTGCTGGAGCCACCTGAGGGTTTTAAGGTTTTCAATGCCTTAACAGCATTGAAATTTGAAAAGCAAATTGTAAACCTATCCCAGGTTGCATCCCATCTCTAGATGGGAGAAATGCACAGCTGGAAAGGGGTGTCCTGGATGTCCCTGAGCTGCTGGGTTGATCAGATGTGGGTCCCTGCTGTGGCTGGCAGTGTGACACTGGGAGCTGGGCCCTCAGCAGCACAAGAACCTCACTGAGTCCCCCAGACCTCCCACCCCAAACCCTGAGCCAGCTCACCTGAAGTGCTCAGCCCTGACGGAATCAGTGGCATTTTCACGGATTCCGGCTCAAATTAACCTCAGAGAGAAAACCAATCTGGCCAGAGGCACCACCCAGGGGTTCTGATGCCACCAGCAGATCCCAACAGGGGGCTGCTCCTGGGGGCTGGAGGCCAAAGGCAGAGCTCCTCCTGGCAGTGCAGAGATAGACATTTATATTTTTTTTTTAAAGAAAAAAAAGGGGGAGGGGGGTAAAAGAAGGCCCCGTGTTTGCAGCCAACACGTGTAATCTGTTGCAGCCCTTGTCAGACAAAACAGTTTTGCCGTAAGACAGCGATTCCCAGAGGGGAAAGGGGCGAAGTGAAAATACTTTATCAGCTGCCTACATATGTAAAGCAGTACCCTGGTTGAAAAGCAAAGCCTCTTTCCCTTTGAAAGCTGGGAAGGGAGAGACGGGAGGCGACTGCCTGGGAGCGGGGACAGAAATGACACAGGCACAAAGCCCAGCAGAGCAAACCCTCCTAAAATGCTCTTATCTCCCTATCGGCCCCAAAAAACTACCTGGCTGTGGAGCAGAAACAAAGGCAAACAAAACCCAGACGTGGCTCAGTTTGGGAAACTTAAAATACGGTTTTTATTGTACAGAAAGTGGTTTTTAATGTACAGGAATTATTTAATTCAGACATTGAGAGCAGGTTCAGTCAGAGTCCCCAGGTCAGCATGGAAGTGTTCATTGCTCCGGGTTCCTCTCCCCTCAGGCTGGGCTGAGATGAAGGGAATCACTCCCTGCCTGGATTTAAGAAGCGATGCTCAGGAGCTGCCAGCAGACAGGGTTTTCCTTTCTCTCTGAATTCAAAGTCTGCTGCATAGGCTGGGAATTCCAGGACTTGGACACACAGCATAAATCAGCCCTTGGGTTCAGGACTCTGCTGGCAACGAGTGGGCTGGCTCCTCATGGAGGCTTCTCCTGCTCCATCCCTCAGCCAGAGACCTGAGAAGGTGGGAAAAAAAAATTAATTCCATGTGGCAGCTCCCTCAGCAAGACTGAGGGGACATGAGCTGGGCTGGGGGGACACCGAGCCGGGATGGAGGGGACACCGAGCTGGGATGGAGAGCCCAGGAGAGGCTGCGATTTCCTGGATACGGATGCACAGAGGCAGGAGGGAGGTAAGAGATGGGATGGGGGGAGGAAGGGGAGCAAAGAAAGGAGGGAAGCAGGAGAAGGGCGGGCAGGGAAGCGGCGGGGGGAGAGGGAAGGAGCCCGCGCGTGCCCATCTGGGCGATGCATCACATTGAAATTGTCCCGCATTAAAAATTCACCAGCCAGTGAATTTTCAAGGGATTTGTAGTAATTAGATGACAAAATGCTGGCAAATCTCAGGCTTGCCAAAGATGTTACTCAGGGGTCAAAGACTCGACACTTTTGGCTGGGTAATTTGTAAGTGTCAATCACACTCAGCCATCAGAGGGAAAGGAGAGATCCAACAGCTGAATCCTAACGAAGCCCAAGGCTCCTGCCTGCTGTGGCCCCCTCCCGCTGCCACCCAGGCCTGCAGACCCCCAGCTGAAACCACACTGGGCTGATTTGGCTTCTCATTTTTTACATTAAAAGGAAAAACTTCTCAGGTTTCGGTTTTCAGCACCAATCTCTGCTGTGCAGCTGCCTGGGCTGATGTGCCTGTCCTGTTTATCTTGCTGGGGGGCAGAACGGGCTGTGACCCCCCCGAGGTGATGCCCCTGCAGCCCTGCACCAGTTTCTTCTGCCAGGTGGTTGGAATTGCTCCTGGGACAGTCCACACTGCTGCTCCCTGGGGCTGGCACGCTGGGCTGAGCTTGGCTGAAAATGGAATTAAAGCAGCTCCTGCCTGCAATCTGCCTGTTCCTGCCTCCCTATCAGGTGTCACGGAGACTTTGGAGCCACCAGAGTGACCCTGTGGGTTGTCCCTGCCTGTGCTGGCTCTGCTGAAAATTCAGATCCAGCAGGACACTCCCAGCCCTGGTCCCTCCTCAGGCTGAGCCCATGGCAGCAGCTCACCCCACACACCCACCCAGAGCCTGGGGGGAGAAAAGGAATTCAAAGGTTTTCTATGTCATCAGCTTAAAACCAGACCACAAAATGCAAAAGTTAATGCTTTGCCCAAAACACCAGGAGAGCTCCCTGTCCCAGCCAGGTGAGAAGGCTCCAGTAGGGGCTCAGCCTTGCTGAAGCTGAGGTTAAGCCTGGGCTTTGCTGCCAGGTTTTGGGGGCAGAGGATGGCTCTGAGGGGCAGCCCAGCCCCAGATCTCTCCTGGAGAGATTTCTGCCTTTTGTGGCCTGGTTTCTAAGCTGATGAAGCAGAAAAGCCCTGGATTTCTCAACCCCACCAGCACCAGGGGGATGGCTGCTAACAGGGGCTACACTCATCTCCACAAAGATTTGGAGTCACCAAATGTGGCAGAGGCAGGAGCCTGCTCTTCTCTCCATCTCTCAGGGCTTACAAAGCTGTCCTTGCTACCCCTGCTCAATCCCACCTCCACTTTTGGGCTGTGAGGGATGGTTGGAGCTGTAGGGAAGGGACTGAGGAGGTTTTGGCCATCAGCCCTGAGGTGCTGAGGCACCAAACAGCACCCACCACAGCCCAGGGGAAAACTCTGCACATCCCAAACCCAGTTCCACTGAAAGCAGCCAAGTCACTGAGAATAGGAAGCTGAAGGAGCTTTGTTTGCTCCATCCCTCCCTCCCAGTGTGCTGAATTTCCTGTGTTCTTAATCCAGAGGTGTGGGGAGGGGAGAGATGGGGAAAGGGAGGGGAAGGGCAGGAGGGAAATCACCTCTGGACAGAGCTGCTGTGGTTCAGCTGAATCCAGAGCCATTCCTTGCTGCAGGCCAGGACTGGGAGAGCTGGAAAAGGAGCCAGGCAGCAGCGTGATGCTCCCCAGCCACCGTGCTGCTCTGTACAGGGGGGCTGAGGGCACTGGGAACGTGGCTGGAGCTTCCTCCTCAATTTCAAAAGTCATTTAGCAGCTGCAAAACACTTTGCAGGGGCAGCCTTCCTCCAGCTCCTCATCAGCTGTGCTTCCAGCTCCTGCTCCATGTATTTAAATAGCCCAGACCATGGGCTGAGGTCTGCAGGGGTCTGGGCTGAGGGGTTTTGCCATGGTTTTATCTTCATTTGATCTAACAGTGCCTTCAGGTGCTGCTGGAGGAATATTTGGACACTGCTCTGTCCAGTGCTGGGCTCTTGGGAGCCATTCCCTGCTCACAGGGAGTTTCCATGGGATGTCTCCTCCCTGTCAGAGCCTGCTGCTGGCAGATGAAGACCCCCAGCCCCACACCACTGCACCTGAACACAGCTCTACCACTGCCCCGCTTGCTCTTGCAAGAGAAAATTAACCAGAAAACACCAAATTTTAGTTGAGTGAACACAAAGAAAATCTTTTTCCCCTGCAGGTCACCTCTCCTGACCCACACCACAGCCCTTATTACCCTCCCACTCTGTCCCAGCAGGTTTGCCAAACCCTGAGCTGGGGGTGATGTCACATGTGGGGACATGGTGATGCTGGCTCTGTACCCCACCCTCATCCCCAGCTGCCCACCACAGTCCTGGGGCTGGGACAGAGGGACAAACCTAATTACATGGCACTAATTACGGCCTGTGGGACATAAGGACTGTGTCCCTGCAGCTCCCAGGGGAGGTGAGACACTCCCTTCTCCAGGATCCTTCCCACCTGGAGAAGGATGGCTCCTGCGCTGCCATCACTTCCTGTTTGTCACCCATTCAGGTCACACCGTGCACACCCCCAACGCCTGCTCTGCTCTGCCCTGCCTCCCTTCCCAGCTCCAGTTTGGGGTGAAAGCCTCTCTGATTAGCCAATTTGGATCCCTATTTACTGTGAATTACTAAGCCTGATTATTATTCATGGCTGGCGGAGGCTGAGATCTCGAGCCCGGCCATGCGATTTCTCTTCCTCTCCAGTGCATGTATTTAGGGAAAACAGGAGGCAGAGTGCCTCAGCCAGGGAGGCTGCACACTGCCTCCTCCTCCTGCTGCTGTATTTCCTGCTGAGGAAGGTGCTGCTGGATGCTGGAATGAAGAGGTGGAAGCTGGGATGTGGTCGTGCTGTGACCCAGGGTGAAGCCCAGATGTGCTGGAATATTGATCCTGTCCAACTCAGCTTCTTGTGGGATTCTGTGATAAGGAGAAGCTCCCCCCCAAATCTTCCGAGTCAACTCTCTCAATCTGCATTTGCAAATTCTTCCTGAAGTCCAACCTGAACCTCCCTCCAGAGATTCCAGAGCTCCTGGAGTCAGCAGCAGGCAGGACACAGGGGGTGCAAGATCTCCCTGCAGCCCTGGCAGTGGGTGGGTGAAAGGCATTTACGGTGCTTGCTTGGCCCTTTAGTGCTTCCCAGACCTCACTCCATGGGACACACTTGGGAGGAAGAGCAGGCAAGATGGGATGAGAACAGCTGGAATTCCTGACTTCTGCAGGAGCAGTGCAGTGGTGATGGAAAGAAACCACCAAGAGCTCACAGATGCTGCCTGCCTGGCCCTGCCAGCTCTCCTGCCTCCTACCATGGGACAGGGAGGAAAAACCAGGAGTTTTCCAAAGGGAATGAGTCACTTTGGGCACTCACAGGGGGGCTGGCAGTGCCCAGCGAGGCCAGGCTCCCTGGAGATCTCCTGTGCCTTGCCTTGCTTTGCTCACTGTCCCCATAAGGAGATAAAAACCCACACAGGCCTCTGGCAACAGGCGGCAATGAGGGAGAGCTGCTGCTACATTAAAACCCCTTAACCCTCTCATTCAGTAAAAAAGCTGCATTTGAATAATATCCTAATCCAATTGCAGAGCTGGCCCTGGGGAGGGGGATCTGGAGGGTGCCTGGGGAGCAGCTGCAGCTGCCACAGCTCCTGCTCTTGTCCAGCTCGCCGAGGTCTCACCCTGGATGAAGCTGTCACAACCCGACAGAAACCCACTGGCCAAGGCAGGGGGCTTCAGCCTGGGCTCTGCAGACCCCCAGGGACCCTGCACCGAGTCCCAGCAGCCAGAACTGAGTGTGAACCACTCGCTGGAGCTCTCTGGTGGGGAGAGCAGGAGCTGAGCACAGCCCAGAGACCCCCGGAGCCCATCTGGGGTGGCTGTGCCCACCTCTCTGCAGAGCCAGGGCTGATGGATGACTCTGCCTTGGAGCTGCTCATCCTCTCTGCCACCAGCACAGCCTGGCTACAGCAGTCCCACCCCAAAAAGGACACTCAGGTGAGCAGCACACCCTCCCTGTGCCCAGCTCTGCCCAGGGAGCACAGGGCAGCTGAGGGGTGACAGGCACGCACGGTGACACCGAGCCTGGGGTGTCAAGAGCCAGCAAAACAAAGGGGACAGGGCTACAGCTCATCCCAGCCCAGTCACAACAATCATTTGGTACAGACAAAACCTTCCTGAATAATAGAAAAGAAACTCTTCCCCCTCCCAAAGCAAACAAGAGCACTGCAGCAGGAAGGCCCAGGGGGAGGCTGTTCCCTGCTTTAGCTACGTGGACAGGTAGGAGAGTTTGCATTATTTTATCATTAAGATTGTTTCAGATCAGGGGGAAAAAACAAACCAGGCCGTGGGGAGTGCTGAATTTCTGCAGACCTACTTCAGTGATGGTTTTAATTCAGGGTAATTAGCAGGTGTATGCTCCTTCTCAGAGAATTCCTGCTGTAATTTTAGGGGTGCAACGTGTGGGATTCTCAATACGTAACCAAGAAGTGGAGCAGGAATTAACTCCAACTGTTCTCCAGAGCTGTGATCAGCACTTCCATAATTAATGTCCAGGCACATATATATCTGTATACACATACACAGCCCCCCCCCTGCTCACATCAAACAGATTTCCTTGATACCAAATTGCCTGAAAAATTAACCAATGTCAAACTGCTCCACAAGATAAGTATCATTAAGGGAAAAAGAAAATCTTCATTATGTTTGAAGGTACAGGGGAAAGAAAAAACCCCTCATGAATGTTTTCCAGCCTGTTCCCAGCCCAGGAAATAACATGTTTTAAAACATATCAAAGGGTTAAATTAATTTTCATTAAAATTTAAATTTGAGAAGGCTCCCTCTCTTCTTTCCTCCCTCCTCCCCCTTTGAACGTTTGACTGGCAACCATTTCATATTTCAATCTCGGCAGAACAAATTGAATTAGATGTTGAAACCAAACTCTGCTCTGTTCTCTAAAGCCTACATGCTCTGCTTGTGCTAATCCTTTTCGTCGCCGCTGCAGACCTCAGAGACACTCAGCAAGAAACCTGCCCTGCCACAAAAGACAATGAAGGGAAAGAAGAAGAAGAAAAAAAAAAAAAAAAAAGAAACCAGGAAAAAAACCCCCACAGGAAAATCCAAGCCCAACCTGCAACGCTGCAGAGCTTGGCTGGAATCATGTGCTGGGTGATTTCCCCTGGAGGGGATCCTGCCCAGTTTCTCTGTCCTCTGTGCTGGACATGGGCTGGTCCTTCCAGCCAGGATGGTGAAACATCCCTGCCTAATTGAGATTTAATTTAGCTAAGGCTGAAGTTTCCCTGCAGTGACCCCCTGGTGCAGAGCTGTGCCAGTGGTGGGGCAGGGGAAGAAGGAAGTGGGGAACAGGGACAGGAATGCCACTCATCAGTGCAAAAAAAAGGGGCATAAAGCTTGTCAAAAGCTTGTCACCACTTCAGGTGACACTGCCACCCCCTCTGACAGAGCTGCTTCCCCACCTGCTGCACAGGATGAGGGTTTTACACCACAGCCCTGAGACATCCCAGAGGGGTTTCCCTGAATTCTGGTCTCCAGGTCCTGGCAGGAGTAGCTGCTGTTGGCTTTGGGAAGCCCCTCAGTGGCAGCAGCAGGGCTCTGGAGCTGCAGCACGGTTTGGAGGTGTCACAGCTCTGGTCCCTGAGCAGGAGCTCAGCCTGGGACTGCAGCCTCAGTGCTGAGCCCTGTTTGTGGGAATTCTGCAGAAAAGCTGGGACAGGACAGGTCTGGGAGCACAGGGCTGGGCTCTGAGCAGAACCTGTGTCCTGTCCCTCCCATGCTCCTCCAGCCCTGCCCAGCTTCACCCTCGGGCTGGTGCTGGACAAGGTGTTCCCAGCACACACACCTGGAGTATCCCCAAATCCAAAGGGACAGATGTTCTCCCAAAGCCCTGGCACTCCCTGCAGTGGCCCTGCATGGAGCAGGCAGTGCTGGTTTAACCCAGCTCAGATGCTGAACAGGGGGCCTGTCAGACACCCAGGGCTTCCACTGTGGCCACAAACACACACAAAGGACACCACGAGCCTGTCTCAACTCTCTTCAACCCACACAGGGGGAGCTCGGGACTCTTAAAAGATGAGAGAGGCTGACAGGACTGCAGGGTTTGACCTCAGGGAGCCATTTCATCAGACTGCCATCCCATATTTGCCAGCCTTGAGATGCTGGACAAGACACACCAAGGAGGGGTGATGGCAGCCAGGACTCACAGATCTCGGGGTGTGGTGCTTTTGGAACGAAAGAAGCCGTGGATTTTTTGGTGCTGGCAGGGAAAAGGCCTTTGCCACACTATCTGTGACATGGTGGCAGCTGCAGGTTGGTGTCCAAACAGGGACTTTGGTTTTTTGGCAGCCCATCTGCTCTCCCCCAGCCACAGGGAGGGCCAAGTCACACCCTGACAGCAATTCCTGCTGCCTTCCCCTGTGGCGATGCCAACACCAGGGGAGCACACAGAACACACCCAGGGCACGCACTCACTTCAACATGGGGCACAAACAGAGCCCAAATCTGGGCTGTAACCCCTGGGACCACAGCCATGAGCCTGAGGGGTGATGGGGGAGAGGCAAAGGCTGGGATCCCTGCTTGGAGGCTGCTGAGCCTTTGCAATTCCACCTTCTCCTGCCCCTGGCAGCAAGCCAGGGCATTGTGACCTTCAGGGCCAGCTGTGCCCACCCTGGCCCCACTGCTCCAGTACCCACCTCACCAGCCCCCAGGCAGCTCTCAGATGTCCTCATCTTTGTTATTCTCCTCCTCTTCCAGGTGCTCCATGATTTCATTCAAAACCTCTGATCGTTTTTTCTTCTTTGGGGAGTCTGTCCAGGCCCGAGTGGGAGTGAAGCGGGGGAAGAAGAAAAGCAAAAATTACAACTTGGACCCACCCAGAGCCATCTGCAAGGGGCTGAGGGGGCTGGAGGCAGCAGGATACACTTCCAGGTGAAGTATCACCTACTTCTCCTGCCCAGCCAGGTCCTGGCAGGAGCTGGGATTCCAATTCCTCCCACCCATGCTTTAGTTCACAGGCTGGGAGCAAACAGCACCCAAACAGGGGATGGTGATGCCAACCCTTGCTGCTGACCTCAGTTCACTGTGGAATTCACAATTTCCCTGTGGAAAAGTGGCTGCAAGACCAAGCAGGGCTTCATCCAGGCTCTTGGCTCACTGGGACCACCCCATCCCACAGCCCAGTGCACACCCCTCACCTCACTGGAATGATGTCCCTGCTTTTCCCCTCCTGCCCCACATCACAGCCCTGTCCTGGCACTCCCGAGCTCCCGTGGGACACAGCACCCTGCACACATCCATCCCAAAGGATGCAGGAGAGGGGGGAGCCCTGTGGGGCTGCCAGTGCCCGAGGGAACACCCCAACCCCGCAGCACTGAGGTGACAAAGCCATTTGGTCCCTGATGTGAGGCTGACACCCTCCTTTATGCTGGGCAAGCAGTGCCCTCCCAGCAGGAGCCGTGGCACAGCCCCCTCTCCCCCCTCTGGCTCCCCAGCTCGCTCGCAGCACATGGAGAACAGCTGTTTAAATCCTGCTTTCAGACATCAAAAGCCTCGCTGGGTTTCTCAAACAAACAAACATACCATAGGACTAAAGAAAAGGTGTAAAATAAATAAATGGAACAAGCTGTGCATTTTCTTTTAGTATTACAGCTGCTGCGGGAGATAAACAACAAGTAAATGTCACAAAACATCAATACAGAAGAAATTAACCTGACAAAAGCTCACATCCCCCCCCCCCCTCCGCCTCCCCCCAACTCCCAACAATTTTGCATTTCTGGAGTTCCCATCTAATGATTTTATTTTTCAATTAATTCCTTGACAGAGAGCCAGAACCTGCCTCCCTTCTCCCTGGGGGCTATGGGGACGGGCAGGGGGATGAGGGTGCTGATGGACCCCGCTGCCCTCCCAGCACCCACCCCACCAAGCCTGGGGGAGCTGAGGGGGGCCATGAGGTGCCACCCCAAGCGCCTCCAGCAGCTCTTCCCACTTCAATCACCCAAAGGCACAGGGGATAACCCACCCTGCAGGAAGGCGCCACCTCAGCTCTCCCTCTCCTTTACTCTGCTCCCAGCTTTGGAATGGCATCAAACGCGGCCTCACCTCCCAAATCCACTGTAGGAAGAGTGTGTCCTGTACCTGCCACCCCTTCCCAACCAGACCCTGGCAGGCCCCACACGGAGATCCTGCAATGCTGAGGAAAAGCTGGAATGGGATGCTGAGTGCACAGGGAGCATCCCTAGGGCCAGCAGGACCTGCCATGGCATGGGCAGGGAAAATTCCCCCCAGATTCACCAGCTCGGCCACAGGGAGCACCAGGAGCATCCCCATCCTGTCTGACAAGGGGCAAATAAAAACCCAGGAGGGAGGGGAAGCGAACTGGTTGGGACTTCCTTGCTCCAAGCTCGTTAAGGTTTGCCGGCTAACGACCCCATTTGCTTCCTTTAAACAATGGGCAAAGCCGGCGGGGGTGGGCCGGGAGAGGGGGGATTACCACGGGATTAGAAGCGTGGCAGGGCTGCGGATGCCACGCTAATCCTGCAGGGTTTTACTCTCCGGCTCCGGCATGTGTTTGCATTAGTTACAGATGCTCTCGGAAAGAAAAAAAAAATTAAAAAAAAAAAAAAATGGGAAAGGAGAAAAAAGGGAGGCCAGCGGTTGGGTGGTGAGGGAAGGGGAAAGCCAGGGGTCTGTGGCCGAAGGAGATCTGGTAAAGGTGATGGAGGGAGGAAGACTTTCCCACCACACCTGGTTATTTACAGTTGTTGCTGGAAGCAGGGGGTTTGGCAGGGAAGGCTTTGCCAAACCCCCTGCTTCCAGCAACAACTGTAAATAACCAGGCCTGAGCCACAGCGGGGCTCGGCTGCTCTACACCCACCCACAGCCCCTCAGAGCTGAACCCCCTCCTCACACACCTCCCTCATTCCCCCTCCCCATCAAACCCCCCCCCTCACACAAACCGCTCCTTCCCCTCCCGGCGTGGCGAAATTCCCCATCTGTCAATTTAATTCTTTGATGGATGGGAAGGAGCAGGAGAAGCGGCCCGGCACAGCTGGCTTCCCAAGGTAGGCCTGGCGGGAGAGCCGGAGCCGGCTGAGGAACAGCGCAGGAACACAAGTCGATAGTAATTTAGTGGGATTGGGAGCCAGAGCCTTCCCCGCACGGCCCGGGGCTCCCGGGAGACAGCAGAGCATGCCGAGGGGATGGGCAATGCCTGAGGGTTTGGGCAGTGCCTGAGGGTTTGGGCAATGCCTGAGGGTTTGGGCAGTGCCTGAGGGGATGGGCAGTGCCTGAGGGTTTGGGCAATGCCTGAGGGGATGGGCAGTGCCTGAGGGTTTGGGCAGTGCCTGAGGGTTTGGGCAGTGCCTGAGGGTTTGGGCAATGCCTGAGGGTTTGGGCAGTGCCTGAGGGGATGGGCAGTGCCTGAGGGGATGGGCAGTGCCTGAGGGGATGGCAGTGCCTGAGGGTTTGGGCAGTGCCTGAGGGTTTGGGCAATGCCTGAGGGTTTGGGCAGTGCCTGAGGAGATGGGCAGTGCCTGAGGGGATGGCAGTGCCTGAGGGGATGGGCAGTGCCTGAGGGTTTGGGCAGTGCCTGAGGGTTTGGGCAATGCCAGCCGGCCTTCCCCCAGCTCAACCGGCCTTCCCCCATCTCGCCATTCCTCCAGCATGGAGCTGGAGGAGGAAAGGTGTTCACAGAGCTCTGGGGAGCTGTGGTTCTGTGATTTGGGGGTGCAAGGGTGAGCCTGGAATGCTCCTCCTTCCCCTCACCACAGGGCTGGCAAATTCAGCAGGATCCCCTTGGTTATTTTATTGAAGGGCCTTCAGGTACGTTTAGGGAAGCAAAGCGCCCCCAGGGCCTACATCCAGAAATGGGTCATGGGTTTTCACACTTTCATAAGTTTGGTCCATTTGCACATTGAGGGTTTGTCTTCCAATTACAGCTTCAGGTAATGAAGTCATTTACCCCAAGTTTGCTCCCCTCCCAACTCACTTTTGTTTACATCTCTTGGGGCCTGAGACAGTCAAGTGTCCTTGATTGCCAGGCCGGGAGTGGGATTGTGTCTGACCCAAATGGGAAAGCAGCAAACGCTCTTAGAGTTATACACTAAAGAATTGCAGAATTACACATATATGAAAAATATTAAAGCTAGAACAGCCACCCAGCTGGTTTCCAAAGCATCAGTGATCCTTGTTTTCCAAAGGGAGGGTTCCCCTGCCCAAGCTGGGGCCAAGACGCTGCTGCTGGCAGGGTTTGTCACCTGTCCCTGCCCTGCTGTGGCATCTGCCACGACCCTGCTCCAGGTGATGGGCTGCACTAGAGGCTCCAGGAACAACTGCTGGCCAACCTTCCTCTGGCTTCTCCTTCCCACATTAGGAGTCCCTAAGTTTATCCACAGCAGCATCAAAGCCTCGCCTGTCCCTGGCCAAGCCCTCAGGCTCTCCAGCAAATTAAAACTGGGGTGCAAACAAAACTCCAAGTGGCTTATTTTTTCCTAATGTAAGACCTTCCTGCCCCAGGGTGAAGAGCAGATACTCTCAGAAATGAGCAAAAAGCCTTAAACCTCTCCCAGACTGTGCTGGGAGTGCAGAGCTGAGGTCCCAGGCCTCAGGGCTGGGCTGTGGCTTCACTCCTGCCAGAATTACTGAAACCACCTGTGGCAGTCAGTGCCCACTCCTGGGCTCCTCACTT
The DNA here is from genome assembly GCA_034509425.1 of Eopsaltria australis. NCBI lineage: Eukaryota > Metazoa > Chordata > Aves > Passeriformes > Petroicidae > Eopsaltria > Eopsaltria australis. The sequence continues at coordinate 940,826 of JAVTVJ010000317.1, read as the reverse complement.
TCTCCTGGAACATTACAAAGCCTCAGAACAAGCCTTCAAGAATGACCTGAAAACTACACAAAATGGGAAGGAAGCCTATTCAGTTTTATTGCATCTATTAGACCTATTGAAAAGAGGCTCAGAAGTGCCTTGATTGCCGTGACAAACGCCTGCATGGAGAAGAGATTTGGGAGTCCAGACCTCTCCTTCACAAATAACAGCAGAGACCTGGAACTGGAAGCCCAATCTCTCTAAATGGTCTCTAGAAATAAGGTGTGTAATTGCAGCAGAGAGCAGTCAGTGGTAGGACACGTCTGTCACAGCACAGGTCAGGACTTTGAAATACTAAGACAAAGAGGACGGGGCTGACACTGGAGCTGGGGACACCACAGGCCTCGGTCTTCATTGTTTCCTGAGGCTTGAAGACCCAATTCTCTTTTCTTTCCCATTCTGAGCTCGGGATGGGGACCTGGCCACTGCAGCCTGCAAAGCTGTGGGAGACCCTCACAGTTCACCCACACTGTGCTGGGAGAGAAGAACTCATGGGACATTCATGAACAGCACAGGGATGTCTGAGCTGCTGCTGTGCCTTGTGGGGAGAGGAGGAGACTTGGGGAAATGGGGATCAGCAGGAAAAAGCCTGGTTTCTGGTCTGTATCCCCAGTGAAGAGAGATGCATGGTCCCAGCCCTGCTGTTGGGTGCTGTGTACTTTGCATCCTCTCCATCCCTGCTCCATGTGGGAAATCCTGCCTCTAGCCACACCAGGGAGGAAAGCTGAAGGAGCATCCCCCTTCCAGAGGGCTGCAGGCAGAGTGGTGGCAGCCTTTTTTCCCCTCTTTATCACTGTCACCCCCTGCACACCCACAGGAGGGACAGGGTGCAGCTCTGTCCTCACCTCAGAGCCACTGGGTACCCCATGGTGCCTTTAAATCAGGAGCAAGCACTTCCCAAGGGAGTAATATCCCACCCATGACCCTCCAGTGTGCCACACCCCTGGCAGTGTGGCACAGAGAGGCCCAGACCTGGTCCCAGGCACCGGCCAGATCCCAGTGCCCACAGGTGTGTCCCAGCCTGGCTTTGTTCTGGAGATCCCCTCCTGGCACATCCCGCTCTGCTGCAGGGTCAGCCACTGGCAGTTCTGCCAGGGCTGGAATCATTGGATGTTCCTGGAGCACAGCAGGGGTCCTGCTTCCATCCTATTTCCCATCCCCAGTCATAGCCTTGCTCCTGTTTCTGAGCTGAGACCCCGGAGCCACTGCAGCTCCAAGGCTGCATTCCTGCTGGGATGTGGAAATGCTCCTCGTGCTGCCCTCCCCAGGGCCCCAGCTCGGCGAGGAAGAGCCCAGGCAAGGAGGCTGGAGCAAAGGCAGGCAGAAATGGGGAGGCAAGCAGAGCCTGGGGGAGGTGGCAGAGCTCACAGCCACATCTGCTGAGAGTCTGCAGACCCTAAAGCCAAGATTACTTATTTCCTCCTACACTGGGCAGAGTGGAAAGGGGGGAAGGAGATCCTGAAGATAAAACTGGGTGCTTGGAACATCTCACCTGCAGTTTTCTCCATGCAGGTGGAGCTTCACATTCCTGTGAGCAAGCACGAGGTGTCCCCACTCCAGTGCTCAGTTCTGGGTGTGCACATCCACCCTCAGCCCTGCCACCACCAAACTGCAGCTTCCCAGCCTGGAATAGCCAGCCCTGCCCTAGTTCAGGATCACTGGATCAGTCGGGATCACTGAATGTGCTGCTCTTCCCTCAGCAGGGATGTGCAGCCCCACAACCACTGCCAAAGCCCCGGGCCACGGGCGTGTGGTGATGGAGAGGGAAGCTGGGAGGGGATGCAGGAGGAGGAGCATTGATCTCCAGCTTAGCCCTGCAGCCCAGGGGAGCCCTTGCTACATAAATATTTGCCAAGCAATGCATTTGTGCCTGTCGATGGCTGTCAATAGGAGCCTGCAGCGCTGTCATCTGCGGAGCTGTCACTCCCAGCAGCCTGAGCCAAGCAGCCCCTTGTGCATCCCAACCCATCACCACACAGTTTGTCCTTTTAGATCCACGTGCTGCATGCACAGAGCCTGTCCCCAGCTCGGGACAGGCACCCAGGGGAGGGAGCAAAGGCGTTGTGGCTGGCAGGTGGCACCGTGGAGCTTGGGCACGGCTGGCACACACAGAGTTAACGGCTCACAGGCAGAGCTGTCAGACAAAGGCCTGGCCTGGATGCCTCCCCCTGCACGCTCAGGCTGCAGCATCTACCTGCCAGCCCTCAGCGTGTGCCAGGAGGGTGTCGTGGTCCTAACCCAAGACAGAGGGGCAGTGCCAGGCAGGCAGCAGGGCCAGGGCAGGAGGAGTTACCGTGGAAATGCTGGGCGGTTTTGCGGCGCAGGGCCTCCAGTGTCTCCTCCGTGTCTGCCCACTCCAGCACCAGCCTGCGCCCGTACAGGTGAGTGCTGTGGCACAGGGCGTTGAAAGCTTTCTGCACAATTAAAAGAGAAAAAAAAATAAAATTAAAGGAGAAAATATGAATAGGCTCACAGGAGGGAAGGCAGAAATGTCCCTCCCTCTGCCCCGGAGTGGAAAGGCCACCGGAGAACATCGCACTCGGAGTGCTTTGCTCTGATGGGGCAGGATCCATCTCCATCAGAGGCTCTGACTCGCTCATTTATCTTCTCTGCACTTGTAGCAGAGCAGATTCCCATCACCATTCCTGCTGGCTGCTGCTCGTGGGGGAGCAGCTGGAATCCAGCCTGGGATGGGACCACCCTGAGCTGGGAATGCTGCAGCCCCTGGAGCTCTGGGTCAGCACTGGGTGGGACCTCGTGACTCCCTAGCACCCTGTTCTCTGCTGGAACACAGCAAACCCAGCTCAGCTGTGAGAGAGAAGCTCCTTTCTGCTCTGGAAGCAAGATGCAAAACTGCCTTTTTCCTGCCAGCCATTTGGTGACTTGGCCACAGTGGCAGCAAATGTGGCAGAGCAGAAGCCAGCACAGAAATCCTCTGCTCTTTGTGCCTGTGGTGCTTTGCTCTAATACAGAAATCCAGAGGTTTCCTCGTGTTGGATCCTGTTCAGTAACACCCATACAGCTGTGATCTCTTGGTGATGTGCAATACAAATGTGCCAGCCAGCCCAGAGCTCAGGTGGCTTTCTCTGTCTGTAGGGACACCCAGAAAACAGTGACTCAGCCCAGGGAAGTTTGATTTTGTCCTTATGTCCCACAGAATTTCAAGGAAATTCAGGACTGAGCAGGATTGAGCCCACAAATCAAATGCACAAATATGCTGGCCAAATATTTTTATCCCCAAGGGCCCACAAAGTGCTCCACAGTCAGGGCTGGGCACAGGGGGAGAGAAATGCCCCAAACGCTTTTGTAAAAACCCCAGCTAAGGCTGGGATTAGCTCAGGTTTTGAGTTGTGCAAACTCACATCCCTGGAACAAAAATGGCAACTCCAGGATCAGACGCACGTCCTGCTGTCCGACAGGGACCTGTGCTCCCATCTGGAGGTTCCCAAACCAGCCTGAGGCTGTCCTGGAGAAGCCCAGATCTCTCCTCTGAGCCACGTGCTAAAAGCAGCTTTGAACCACTGCAGCTGTCCCCAAATCTCTGGGCAGAGGGGCTTGTCCTGCTTTGCTGCCCACAGCTGCTCCTCAGGACCCTCCTTGAGCTGCTGGGTTATGAAACTGATAAAAAAACCCCATTTTCAGTAACCAGCACCCAGTAACCTGAGTTTTCCTCTCCTTCCAAAGTCCCTTCACTCACAGAACCCTCATGGGCTATAAAACAGTGACGAGGAGCACCAGCTCCACCTGCTCCATGGCATGGGTGACATTCCCATTACCCCAGCACCCCCAGCTCCCCGGGGTGATCCTGGCAGGCCACAGTGCCCCCTTTTCCAGGAAGAGCTGCAAGCTCCAGCTGTTTTTATTTGCTGCTGCTGTGTTTTCAAGGCCTATCTCCCAATTAGCAGAGCAATGTGTTGGCTTAAACAAACACTCGGGGGGGGGAGGCAGCAGGAGGGACTTGTGAGGGCTGTTTATGTTGGCACGAGGAGCCTTTTCCGAAGCCTGGCACACAACCTGCAGCTCTAAACACTGCATTTCCTTTGTTAATTCCTATTTTTGGATTTCTTCTTCCCACAGCACAAGGAAGAGGAAGGTTGGGTGACAGCACACAGCCCATCCATGCTCCACAGGTCATGGAGGAGGGCAAACTGTGATGAACTTGGCACTTGGTGGGCTCTGGTCCTCTGAGCCACTTTTCTGCCACCTCCTCCTGCTCCTCACAGGATTGCCATCCTCCAGTTTTGCTGGCAGCCCTGGGAAAGGTGATGGAGCAACAGGGAAGATGCTGGCATCAAGTTGTGTTATGTGCAAGAAACCCGCTGGGTGTGACACATCTGCCACCAGCCTGGGGACATCGGCCCTTCCTGGCCAAACACGTCCCCAGAATGGGTTGGTTTGCACCCAGGACGAAGGAAAGCTCCAGCCTGTACTGGGATCTCTGCTCCCTGACTCCCAGATGGGCTCCAGGAGCTGGGAATGCAGAAGAGAAGCTGCACATTTCAGGTGACAAACACACGGATGTCACTTCTTTGGAAATGAGCTAAAAGACAAAATGTAGCTGTTCATTGCTCTGAGAGGAATTAAGACTTTTTCAGGGGGAGAAAAAAAGAGAAAGCACTGATGATTTAAAAGACAAAGGGATGAAGGGGAGAAATGCCATCCCCGTACATCCACACTGCTGGAAATCTTCCAGGGAGAGGAGGAAATCTGCCACTGCTGCTATTCCAAATGAAAAGATAGGTAGGGAAAAAATATGTTTTAATTAGGTGACAAGTATGAAATGAGGAGAAGCAGGCTGGCTTTCACAGCAAGCAGGAGCTATTTTTGGGGTGCAGCTCCTCTATGGGAGCATCTGCCTTCCCAGGACACCTCTTTGGAGGAACAAAGAAAGGCCAGAGGTTTGTGGAGTTGTATCCAAATGAGGAATACAGGGAGGTGTGGTGTCAGCTCGTCCAAGAGAGAGAGATTCACCACAAAAGCCCTCTAATTCCCAGGGCTTCACACCCTCCAACACCTTTAAGGGGAGCCTTTGCCACAAAAAGCTCCTTTGGAAATGCCCAAACCCGATTCTGATAAAGCTGCTGCATTTGGTAGCACACCCTCTGCCAGGCCACCCCGAAGCCTGAAGATCCCTGGCAAACCTTGTCCTGGGCCTCATTTGCTTTCCAGATGCTTTAGGAGCTGCATGAAAACCCTATGGACTTCTCCTCCTCGAGAATAGGATGTGAGCATGTTTATAAACGCTACTTCTGAGCGCTTTTTGCCAAGTTTGGTTCAAGCTTAACGTTACGGCTCAGCATGATGGGAAAAAGCGGGGAGAGGAAAGGGAGAGGCTGCAACAGCAGCTTAAAAACATCTGTGGGGTTCAGAAAGGGAATTTCCAAGTGAAGAGGTGGCTGATAAACCCCCATGAAGGCCAGGCTGCTGGGAGGAGGCAGCCAGAGCTCTGGAGCAGAGCGTGCTGTGCCGGGAAGGCCGGGAGCAGGGACCGGAGCGCAGCGTCTGTCACCCCCGGGTGTGACAGCTCCAGCCCTGACTGCTGCATTCATTTGGAGGACAGTGCTGCTCTGCCTCCAGATTCCCCCTTGCCCTATTAAATACTCAAGCCAAAGAGCCTCCAGGCTGGAATCATTAGAGGGACAAAGGGTCAACAACATTAGGAGATTGATAAATATCCCTCCCTCGCAAGAGCCGGTCCCAGCTGAGGATGCTCTCCGCCATGCCAGCTGCACACAAGGATTTTTCCTTCCGTGTGTGTGCATTTTGAAAGCGTTGGCTGCCTCTCCCAAATGGGCCATTTCTATTTGGAGACCAGATGTATTTTTATATCAACAGGGGAGAAAAGTGGGAGCTCGGCTTCCAGTTAATAGTTCAAAAATAAAAACAATTCCGCAACAATTCTGCACAGGGAACGTCAGGAAACGGTTAGTGCTTCCTTAACCGGAGTTAATTTGGTTTTGCCGGAGCATCAGAGTTCCAGGGGAGGCTGAGAAGCTCAAACCAAGCCTGATGGGGCAGATCTACAGGCACAGCATCGGGGAGCTGGGAGGAGGAGCCCCCATCCCTGTGCTGGCTGTGGAAAATCTCCATGTGCGCTCCCACAGCAGCCGTGGCTGTTCAGAGAAAAAGACAAACACGGGAGGTCACAGGCTTTAAATGCCCAACAAAGGCAGCCTAACTATTCTATTACAAACCCATCATGTTTTATAAGATGCTTATAAGCAATTTCCAGATTACCACTCTGAGCAAAAGCGTCACTGACAGTCAGAGCTATTCAGCTCAGAGGTCTCCAGGCCCACTCCCCTCCTCTCTCATTTCACTCAGCAATAAACTCTAAGCCAATTATGAGCGTGTTTACAATATTCAGGATCCTATTCATCAATACACCGTGCATCCTTTTCCAGACGGCCAATGGAGTGTACTTGATGTGCCACTTGTGAGACAATTAAATCCCTCAAAGAGATGAGGGTGGAAAAAAAATATGAAGAAGGAAGAAGAGCTGCTTTGCTGGGAAAAAAGAAAACCCTGTTGAGAGCTCTTCCACAGGGCAGCTCTGTCCCTGCATGCTCCCCTCTGTGAGCTTTGGGAGCAGAGCCCTGGGCCAGAGCCCTGCCTGGCTGTCCCCCCTACCAGGGATGGGTTTCCTGTCACTGAGATTCCCATTTGTCCAGTGCAGCTGGAATCAGACCCTGAGGGGATGAAAAGGGGATGAAAAGGGGTGGGAGGCAAACACTGAGCCTGTGCCTGTTTCCCCCAGAGAGCAGCAGGAAAGCAGGTGCTGCCTCACAGCCCCCAAACTGAGCAAAGAACCAGCCAGGTTCCTCTTTCCATCCAAAGTCTAAAGTTTCCTTGGGAAAAGATGAATCCAAACCTCAGGAACAATGCCTGAACAACTGTGGAGTGAAGCAGAGGTGAAAGCGAAGCTGCTCTGAGCAGAGCCAAAGGCACAGCTCGAGGAACCAGGCTCCTGGGGGGATCCCTGCACCCCCAGGTGACCCTCAAGGGGAGGAGGGAAGCTGAGCAGAGGGAAGTTTGAATTAGGATCAATACAGGACTAACAAAGAAACTCCATGTACTGTGTTATACAGGAGGTCAGGCTGGAAGGGATGATCTAATAGTCCCTTGTGATCCTGGATCAATGAATGCTGTCTAAAAACATAAACACAGGCTCTGGCTGGCTCCCCCCTCCTCCCTCCTTCATCTCCACTCACAGCCTGGAAAATCTGGAGTTTTGGGGGGGGTCATGTGGTCCCTTCCCTTCAGCAACAACACCCTGTGGGTTGTGCTCATGACCACTCCCTTCCAGACCCTGCACAAATCACCAGGAATCAGCAGCAGGGTGAAATCCACCCTGCTCCAGAAGCTCTGGCAAAGGATGAGAGCAGGACACCATCAGACAGGCTGCAATCCTCTTGTTTCTGCTAAAAGCATGGAACTTAAAGATACAGGGAAGCTTTCAAAAAATAAATGAACTGTGCCGATTCGTAACTACTGATCCTGTGGCACAGTCACTGGGAAAGCAGCAGGGTAAGGCTGCTCACAGGGGGCTCTCAAAACACACAGAACTGGTGAACACAAGCCTTGCACAGGTTACAAATTAGGAAACAGCCACAATATCCAAAACTCCCCTAAAATCAAGGTGGGGGTGGAGGTGGGACGTGTACAGAGGTTTCCTGATGTGTTAATGTTGGGGCAAAACCATCCTGTCTCACCTTGCTGCTGACAAACCTGAAAAATAAGCTCCTGTCCTTCTGTATTACAAGAATTTTGAGTTATTTTAGCAGTTGCACTGAAATTATCCCCATTATGGTTTGCGTTGTGGGTTTTGTCGCTGCCCACGTGGGGGTTTCAGCCTGAGTGCAGCTCTGCTGGGGAATGCCACCAGCCTGCCCCAAACCTGGGCTGAGCCTCAGTGGGACAGAACCTCCAGGCTGAGCAGTGCCAGAGGGGCAGGGAGGGGCACAGCTCACCTTGGCATCCTGCTTGGTGACGAAATCCACGAAGCCAAAGCCCCGGTGGGATCCCGTTCCTGCCATTTTCTTGGGCAGCCGCACGGTCTTGAGCTCTCCAAAGGTGCTGTGGATCCAAGGAAAAGCAGGGACAGCGTGAGATGAAGGGAAGAGTCCCACGAGCCTTGGCAGTGCCAGCTGCAGACCCACCCTGACTGGGTCACCCACATCAGGTGAGTCTTGCTCCAGGTGTCCTGCAGCCACTTTGCTTCCCTGGAAGCCCCATTTCCACAGCAAATACTGCCAGCTAAAAAATCAGCCTGGATTTCAAGGATCATTCTGGATATAAAACTTAACAATACAAAAAACTTCTTCAATGTAACTGCTTTGCTTCTCCTTCCCTCAGGAGATCCAGCCAGAACTGCCAGGCCCTGCTCAGGGTGGGCAAAGCACCTGCAGGCTGCCAGGGCTGCTCCAAATCCCACCAAAACAGATTTATTTGCACCTTTAAAGAGGAGCTGGAGTGCACAGGACACAGGCAGGAGACACAGCATGGCCCCACAGGGAATTATTCTGCTTCCAGAATAGCTCCTCCATCCCTAGAGGTGTCATCCCTACACTCCAGGGATCCTGGGCTTTTTTTATGACTGGATTTCTTTACTCTAACCCTCCAGCCTGTCCCATCCTGCAGCCTCTGGGCTGGAATAAACTGGTTTTATCTAAGCTTTCTGGATGTAGAAAGGGAAACAGGCAAATCCAGCAGACCACAACAACCTCCATATCCAACAGCATTTCGGACAAGTTTTGGAGCATCAATGGAAAGCCAGCATGGGGAGAGATAGGGGGTTCCTGTCCCAGAGGAGGAACCTGTGGCTTGAGCACCAAGGCATACAGCCATCCCATTGTCCAAAAAGCCTAAAGCCAGCCCCAGAGGCTGTGCTGGACACCCCTCTGCAGTGCCATCCCCTGGAGAAATTCCAGGACAAAGCCGACGCTTTCACTGCTGCCGAGCTCCCGCTTCCCCTTCTCCTCCCCTCCCCTCGCACCCATTTATCAAACACATATGCACAAACTGCAGGCAATAAATATTTAATGTGGCCCAGGTCTGAAGAGATGTGTTATTTTATTTGAAAATCTCCACACAGGCGTGCATACACAAAAGGAGCCCGGGATACAGCGGTGCCAAAGAGCACCTGGGAATAAACACAGTAAAGGCCATAAACGCTCTCGTGAAATGATATAAGCTAAATCCTGGGAGTTAACCTGCTGCACTGGCAGCATGACCAGGCATTCATCCACCCAATTTCCTTAGGCAACGTGGTGTGTAAATGCACCATTATGAAGCTTCAAAATGAATCCGCACGTCTCGCGCTCGGTGCTTTCCCTCCCGCTCTCCCTGCTGCCCCCTCCGAGCTGGAGCTACGCAAACAAACAAACAAACCCGAGCTCAGGAGAGGCAGCAGCCTCAGCTGGTGGGAATGCTTGGAGCCCTGTGGTTTCCAGAGGTCCTCCTGTGAGGGGGTGGGGGTGACAGGGACTCCCAGGATCCCTGGAGCATCTCAAACGCTGCAGTTGGGTGAAGGGAGAGGCAATGAGAGAGCTCCTGAGCTATGGAGATCCCATGGAGCTAGGAGAAATGGGAGGTAGGAGCCACAGGCATGCTCCAGTCTCTCTCCATGAAGAATATCAAGGACATTGCCTGGGGACAGCAGAATATTTGCTGAAGCAACAGGAGCAGAGTATTTGCTCAAAGGGAGCTCTTAGACAACGCTCCGTCTGTGCACTATAACACCAACGTGTCCTTTTGTCACCAAGACCCAGCGCAAGGATGGGCCACGAGGTGCCCACAGCAGCAGGATGGCTCTGGAAAGCTGTGCTGACCCCCATCAGCCTGGCCAGGGCTGGGAGAAACCGGCTCTTCCTTCCTCCCCAGCTCAAGCCACCCGCAGTGGGAGAGGCAGACCTGATCCAGATCCAGATCCAGATGCAGAGCAGGGCTGGCCACCAGCACCTCGCTGGGCAGCCAGGGGAGCCAGCAGGGGCTTCCAGAGGGATGGATCCAGGGAGCAGGCGAGGTGGAGGGGTGAGGGAAGCTGAGGGGACAGGGCTGACCCCAGTGAGGCCGTGCAGGGGACGGCGTCTCCCCCACTGCGGCGCTAATTAGAAACCACAACACAGCAATTACCAGCCCGGGAGCTGCGAATGAAGGCACAGCTCCGGCCTTTAATGTTCTCCTCTCCGGTGCCAGGCACAGACTCACACCTCTCTTTTCCAATTATTTCTCCTGGATTTGGGGGGAGACAGAGGCAGAGGCAGAAGGAAACCCAATTACCCCCTGCAGTGCCAGGCTGGGTACCCAGGGAAGCCAGAGGGAAGCCAGGTGCTGATGTGTTTCCCCCGCTCCAGCTGCATCCAGGCTCCAGGAGGGGCAGGCATGGATTGTGCCACAGGCAAAGGGATAGGGGGAGGAGAAGGATGGAGCACATCACCCAAATGACACTGGAGCATAATGCTGAGGGAGGGAAGGAAGCAGCTTTTCCATGAGATCTCATGGAGCTGTTGGAAAATGTGCTCCCAGGGGCTGGGATGGCTCTGGAGGCAGGGGGGTCACAGCAAGTCTGAGCTGGTGGCACTGCCAGCTCCTTCCCCTGCCAGCACAGATGGGCACAGATGGAGTGAAAAAACCCACAGGCACCCCAGGGTGGGGGTTCCTCTGGGTGCTGGGGCCTCTCCCCTCTCAAACTGGGCAGAGGTCAGCAATCCTGCCCCAGCACGGAGCACAGCACCAGGCCAGGCTCCTTCCCTCAAGCAGGATGGGTTACAGGGAAGTTTCCAGCATCAGTGAGTGTGAAACCAGAGTGATTCCTGATTTATACTCACCCACCCATTCCTGCCTTCCCCAAGTGCTCCTGAGCCCCCACACCAGGGCTGAAGGACCTGGTGGCTGTGGGAGCAAAGCCCTTTCAAGCTTGAGACATTGAGTTATTTACAGCCAGCCTGGCTTAACTTTGCACAAGACTTGAACCTCAGTCCTGAGGAGCCCACCAGACCCCTGTGCCTGGCCTGGAGCTGGATTTCTGGCAGGACACCCCCACAGGTCCTGGTGGCATCACACTGGGATGGGATTTCACCTGGAATGAGTGCGACCAAGGCGTGCAGCAATCCCAAATCTCTTGTGAAACCCCGATGGAGCTGCTCACAATTAATACAGGAAGGTTTGGGAAGGCCAAAAGCAGAGTTCTGCCCCAGAGGCAGCAGGAGGCAGAGCTCCTGCCATGCACACAGCTGCTCCTCTGGGCTTCCTTCCCATAGATCCATGAAAAATGGTGTCCAGCAGCTCTTCCCTGCAATCCCAGGTGGAATCAGGACCAGGGATGGGGCAGAGGTGTGGGTGGGTGTGGGGGACGTGGCTGTGCCTGGGCTCCCCTGCCAGCCAGGCTGGCAGATCTGCCCTCACGCCTCGCTCTCCCAGGCTTGGCACCTTGTCCTGCTGCTGGCTGGGAGGGACGACAGCCTCAACAAACACTGCAGCTCCTATTTCCTAAATGAGAACCTTTGTTTCGTGCCCATCCAGATTTGCTGGGAAACCAGAAAAAGCCTGTGCTGGCCCTGGCTGAGCCACGATCCACGGGGCTGCAGAACAGAGACAGCCACGAGTCCTTGGCCAAGTCACCCATTCCAAGCTCAGCAGAAACACAGGGAGCATCCCAGGGATGCCAGCAGGGACATCCCCTCCCTCCCACCCACAAGAGAGGCAGCATTTCTCCACAGCATTGCTGGCTGGCAGCTGCTCTCCCGCTGCTTTGGCAGCTCTTCCAGCTGCCAGCCCTTCCCTGGCTGAACACAGGAAGGAGAAGGAGATTTCTCCTCCTCACTGCAAGCTGGCTGCAGGTCAGAGCAGCAGCACTCCTTGGGATTGTAATTATATCCTTCTGGCACAGGCCAGCTGGGAGGCAAGGCCTTTGCCTGCTAATTATAGGACATTATATTGCCATTAGACAGCACATTCCAGCTCGGGAGACAGCACGCGGCTCACTTGGCTTTGCCTGGCCACCAGAAGGTGCCTGCACATTCTTCACCAACACAGCCCCCAGGCCATGGGACAGAGGAGAGTGGGCACACAGGTTGGCTCCAGAAAACCTCTTCCCTCCCCTTCCTTCTTCCCTGGTCTCCAGAAAACCCCAGAGCCTCAGTCGCCGTGAAGGCAGCCCGTTCACAGAACAGGGAAATGTGGGATCCGAGTGCTTTGGTTGGAAGAAACCTTAAAGCCCATCCAGTTCCACCTCCTGCCATGGGCAGGGACACCTTCCACTGTCCCAGGCTCCTCCAAGCCCGTCCAGACTGGCCTTGGACACTTCCAGGGATCCAGGGGCAGCCACAGCTTCTCTGGGCCCTCTGTGCCAGGGCTCCCCACTCTCACAGGAACAGTTTCTTCCAAAGAATTTCTTCCTAAGAAATTGTGAACATCTCTCCAGCTGGGAAGTGTCCCCTCCATTTCAACCCCTTCCCTGTCTCAAAGAGCAGCATTTCAACTGCAAGATCCTTGGGAGAGGCCAAGACCCCTGAGGGGTATTTTCATCTGACTTGATCTTGGTGCACCCCAAGCCATGAGCTGATCAAGGACTTTTGGGTTGCCAAATCCTGAGGGGGAAAGCACAGCTGACACCATCAATCTGTCCACTGCCAAATACACAGAACATCTTGGAAACGACCACAAAAATCACCCTGAGTGTACTGCAGATGTGTACAGAGGTCCCACTGCAGTCCTAAATCCCCCTCTCTGGATTGTACTCCTTCAAAAACAAAACAGCAAAACCGTGTAGAAAAACTGATTACGAAAACCTTTATCAAGGCTGCCAACCTTCTCCAGGGTTGCCATCTACTGCCACCATCCCCTCCTCCTCTCCTCTTGCTGCCTTCCTAATCCCAAGCCCTGCCCAAATCCCCCCTCGTGGCTGCTGGCAGCCCCAGGCTGGAGCTCAGGAGGATGAGCTGGGCAGCGTGACTGCTCATCCCAAATGGCTCTGGGCAGGGATGACGAGTCCAAAAGAGACACAAGTCCTTCCCTCCCCTCCCTGCACAGCGCCAGGAGCAGGCTGCAGCCACACACAATCCACTCAACCCCTCTGCAGTGCTCCTCTTCATTTTATTCTTTCAAGCAGGACCTTCCCCCCCCCCTCAGAAAACGATGGCCCTGCCGCTCTCTGCCTCTGCACCCATCTGCTGATTATGAAGGGGAGGAAAAAAACCCCCAAAACAACAATGGTCCCTTTTTTCTTTTCTTCCTCCTTGAGGAAGGCAGGACCCTGGCAAATGGTTTTGCCCCTGGGCTGAGCCATGGCCAGTTCCACCCCCTGCATGAGGGAGTTAATGGAATACGCAGCAGAAGGGCCCTCCCGCCTCCCGCTCCAGGACTTCAGCTGACTCCAGGATGGCTAATCCCATTACAAGAAAATAACGTGGATAATTCAAGCTAATGAAATCGTTACAAGAATGTGGACAGCCAGGGGTGGACATTCAGAGCCAATTTAACACTCCTTGGTGTTGTTATCCCCAGCACAGGAAATATCTGAAAAGGAGGAAGGGAAAGGGAAGGAGGGAGGAAAAAAAAGCCTTCCTTCTCTTGTTAGCTTAAATCCTGTTAGAGAGTTCAGGAATTAATCTGGCACCTATCTCCCCTATTACCATTATCATCAGCAGCATCAATAATGTCTCCTTCACCTCTGAAAATCAGCAAATGAAGGCACAGAAAGACAAGGTGGGAGGGAAAGCTCTGGGTTCTGGAGCCAAGTCAAGCTGTGGCTCACTCCAGCTCCAGTGGAGCCGTGCATGGAGGGATTTGGCAGCAGAGCAGGGGTCCCAGTGTGCCCCCAGCCCATGGATGAAGTGACATCAGGAAGCAGATCCCCAGTGCAAAGCTGATCCTTCATTCCCAGTCCTGCTGGATAATCAAAGCGCCTGCAAAATCCGTGTGCAAAGCCAGCGGGACACGGGACAGCCACGGCTGCACCTTGTTCTTTACTCCATGCATCATCAGTTTTTCCAGCTTCCTCTCCTCTCTGCCCAGGAGCATCATCTTTGTTTGGAGGCCCCTTGATCTGCTGCTGCAGCACAAACAGGGTTTTGCTTCGTGTGATTCCTCTTTTGCTGTGCCAGCCTTGTGCTGCCGCCCGCTCCAAGCTGTGGATCCCTCCCTGAGCCCAGATTTCTGGGGGAGACCCGGCCTTGCTGCCAGGGGCAGGTCCAAAGCCAGGCTCCCCTCACTGCAGCATCTCCCACACTCCCTGGAATTACAGTGCAGCTGCTCCCAGCCCCAGCAATGGAGGAAGTCCATGAGATCCACTGGAAAACAGCCCTGGTGAAGCTGGGTCAGTTCTTCCTGGATTTATCGAATTTTGGCACAGATCTTCAAAAATTATTTAGGTGCCCAACACCAGAACTACTGCAAGTGGCAGGGACTATGTGGACATGGATGTGCTTCTTCCCAGGAGCTGGGAATTTACCCACAAATCCCATTTTTAGTGGACGGTGGCAGCAGCCTCTCTTGGAGCAGAGCAGGATCAGGAACACAAGAGCTTTGGCCCCAGGGCAGGAGGCAGCCAGGGGATCTTCCCTCTCCTCAAGATGCTGGAGCAGGAGGCAGTGGCTGCTTCCCGTGGCTTAACTGGCTTGTTTAAAAACACAGCAAAACATTTTATCCCTTCTCGATTTATTTTCCTTAACAGTTGCTTATGAGGGACCTTATCAAAAGCGTTCTGAAATTCCAAGTAAATTAGTCATTAGGCAGGTTTTCAGAACAGTAATTAGGCCACTCCATGCCCCTGATGTATTATTTACCTGAGAAGATCTACATAATTAGGGCTCTTCTTTATAACTGGTATTACACACACTAAATTCTACTCCAGTCTATCGTGTAATTACGCAATTAGGCCGCACGCTAAACAGAAACCAATCCTGAAAACCAAGCAGGAAGAGAGAAAAAAAACCCCACAACAGTAATTATTATTTTTTTAAATCCTCCATCAGCAGCACAGCAGCAAGTCTTAAAATTTTAATATTCCTCCACTTCAGTCATTTCTAACCAGGTGCTGCAACCGGGTTTGGTTTCTTCATTTTGCCGCGTTTAAGCCGACTTTGGGAGGTTTTAACGTCAGGAAAAGGTGGGGAAAGGGGCCTTTCCCTTCCCTGGATTTGCTGTGCTGGTGGGAGCAGCACCGTGTCCCTGCAGCCTCCCTTTGCAGCTCCTCCCCATCCATGAGGATTTTTCCCCAGGTACAGTTGCCATGGTGTGGCCGTCACAGTCATTCCGCCCTCCTGAGCCGCCTCCCACGCTGGAATTTCAGTGTGGAGGAAAGGAATGAGAGCCCTGGAGCCCCTGCAGCAGGAGATGGGATGGGCACAGCCCCACCCAGCAGCCTCACATGCCTCGAGGATGGAGGGATGGATCTGGTCATCTCCTGATTTGGTCCCATTTTTCTTCTGGTCTGACTGCAAAGTGAGATCCCAGCATGTCCCTGCCCCTGGGGTATTGCACATGTCCTGCTTTGCTTCCTGGTCCCTGCTGATGGAAGAGCCTGCACCATTGGGCTGGGAAGCATTTCTTGAATCCACTTCTTGCCACAAACCTATTTTAGAGTTGGTGACATGAAGGAAAAGCAGCCAGGACTCACTGACACCTGCAGACACCTGCCTGTTATCCACATTTATTTCCATGCTTTAAAGACAACGATGATTCACTGTTCAGTGAAAGCAAGAACAGATTTCCTCCTGAAACTCTACACCTCAATGCTTACAATTTCCAGCTCCCAAGGCACAGGGGAAGGTGCAGAGCTGGCACAGGGAACAGCATGAGCTTTAGGAAGCCCCAGGTTTAAGCAGCAGTGCTGAACTCGAACACTGCCATGAGTTTGGGAGTTCAAAGCCACCCCAAAAGAGTTTGAGCTGGTGACTCAGAGGATTTGAAGATAACTGGTGTGAGGGAAGAGGCCACCCCAAACCAGGATGCAGGTGGAGAATCCCACTTTGATATTGTTCAGGTTTTGTTATTGCTTCTCTTCTCTTGGGCACTCTTACAGAGCTCTGAGCCAGCTCTGGTCACAGCAGGGCTCTTGTCCCCTCTGCTGTCATGGACCAGCCACTCTCAAATTCCCTGATTTCACCTATCCAACATCTTCCTTCTCAATCCTACTGTAATTACTATTTTTTTTTTGCTGGGGGAGACAAAAGACATTCAAATCTAGTGGAGAAAGAACCAACTCTACCAGGACATCTTCCCCCACATCACCTCCGTGCAGCACACCAGGACCGAACCACGCTCCCCTGGCAGCTGTCCCTGAGATGTCCAAATATCAGCAGCCATGACCCCTCTAATCCCAACCCTCATGAAACCTCAATCCCTGCACAGCCTTCAACAAGAGCCTGCAAAGCCTTTCCCAGAGCTCACACTCCTAAGCCACAATTCTCCCAGCACGCAGCACCTTGCAGGACCAGGGCTTAGGAGCCACCAAGTCGCTGCCCTAATCACCACAGGGTCAGGGTTTCAAAGGAACCTGTGGCTCCAACAGTGCTGAGATTTGGGGATTTATCTCTCCTGGGCTCTTTTGAAAATCCTGATCAGAGCACAGCTCTGGTCAGAAAAAATAAGTTATGCTAAAAATAGTGCTCGCAGGAGGGTCTGGTGCACATCTCTGCTCCTGGAGGATTCTTGTGAGTCAGCTCCTTTCAAAGACAAGAGGAAATTTGTGCAGCTAGGAAACAGAGAAGGAACTCAAAGGTGCACCCAGCCTTGCTGTTAAGATATCAGCTGCATCAACAATCCAAAAAATAAAAATTTACCTCATATTGAACTGCAGAACCTCCTGCACTGAGCTGGAGAATAAATATAGAAGCAATGAGATATTTATAGGCACACAGCTATTTTAACAGAGCTCTGCTTTAAAGAGAACCCTTATTTAAGCCTTGTCCCTGTAAAGCTGCAGGATGACTTAGAAAAATAACCTGATTAATTATTTTCATCAGGAGAACAGAGAAACACGGGGGGAAGATCAAATGCACGCAAGCACGGCGGGAACACGGGAGCTGTGGTGGTGACTCAAACACAACAGGGCTGCCGAGCTCTCCTGAGCCCAGGCTTGTCCCCAAGAGCCCAGGTTGGCCACAGGTGACATTTGCCAGGGGTCAGAACAAGCAAAGCATTAAAAGCAGGCACAGAACAGCTCCTTGGTGGGGCAGGCTGGGAGCCACCACGCTCCAGAGACAGAACATCCCATTTTCTGCTCGTGCTGGAAGAGCCCTGGGAACAGAGGGGTATTTGCACTGCTCACAGTCCAATTTGCCCATCCTGTCCCCAAAACTGGAGGTGTGGCTGTTGCCCAAGCTAGGATTGTGGCTCTCCTGCTGCTGCCAGGCCTTTGGACACCCCTTGCCAACCCACCACGAGCTCTGCTGAAGCTGAGGCTGCTCTGCACAGGGGGATTTGTCTTCACAGCTCACCTGGAAAACTCCCAAAAGACAGGACAGGGACTGGTGCAAGCACTGTCTGAGCCAGCACAGGATTCAGGGATGATGTTTCCACTCCATTTCATGGAGAGTTCATTGCTCTCCACCCATCTCAGAAAAGTGCTGGATGAAGAGGACAGAGATCTCACAGGATCACTGGATGGTTTGGGTTGGAGATCATGGAGTCCAACCCCCCCATGCCTCCAAGAAGTGTGCCCACCATGAGAGAAAAGGGGAAGGGATGGCCCTTCCAGCCACAACCCACAAAAAAATGCAAGCACACATCTGCAAAAAAAGGTGAGCCAGGCTCTAGGGGTAAGAATAATCAAAATGGCAGGGGACAGAGCAGAACGTCTGCCACAGAGAGTGAGCTTCAGCCAGGATGGGCTCAGGGATGCTGAGCCTGTGTGGGAGCTGTCAGAGTCCCAGCTGATGGCAGTAAGTCCCTGCAGAGGTGACAGCTCTGGCAGATGCAGTGAGCAAACAGCAGAAAAGGGGGAGAAATCAGACAGGAGGCAAAGGCAGCTCGATCTCTGCAGGCAGAGCCGGGCTGTGCTCGCCGGCATTAAAAAAGGGAGGCAAGTGGTTAAAAAGCAACTTTTAAGCAGCATCCTTGCTGAGCACAGGTAGGGCAGGGCAGGCTGGCAGCTCCCCTCCCTCTCTCCCTCCCTCCTGCAGACTCCCCTGCTGCGGCAGACCCAATTTCATGGGGTTTTTGCACAAGCAGCGGGGTGGAAAATGATCCTCGGGAGGCAGCGCACGGCGCTCCCCAGATCCCCTGCAAGGTGAGCGGCCCCAGCCCCACCTGGGTGGCTACCTGGGCAAGGAAAGGGGCCACCAATGAGCTCCCCAAACAGCAGCCGTGGTGGGGATGAGGGGCACCCACGCTCCCCCCAGCCCCGTCACCCTCCTGGCTGCTGACAGGAGAGACAGCGCAGTCCTGCGTGACAGCGTGAAATTAATATGATTTTGGGGGAAGTTGGCAGTGAGTAATGAGCAGCTCCAACACCTCATCCCCACCCCCTCGCCCCCCCAGACTCTTTTAACCCCTCAGCTGCTGGCATGGGATCAAAGAGTAGGGGAGAGCAAGTGCTGGGTTAAAGGGAAGCAGAGAACGGGCATGCAGCCCACCTGAAATGGGATTTACAGGGTGAATTTTGGCACTAATCTCAGTGGTGCTGCTTTGGGGGCAGGCCCAGCCTGTTGAGATGCTGAGATTGGCACTCCTGGGGTTGGAAAAGTCAACGCTGCTGTTTGTCCAAGTGAGGTTTCACACAGAGATGTCAAAAAAAAAAAAAAAGAAAAATATGAGGGGCTGAAGGACCAAACCTGTCCTCCAAAAACCCCTGGGCAAGACCTGTGAGGGGACAGCCTGATGTGCACACACCACTGATGGGCAGTAGAACAAGAAGGAGTTTTCCCAGCTTTCCTGGTGTCTAATAAATGGAAATTGGGCAGAAAAACCATCCCATCTTCACAGGCAGCTGATGTGTAAGGGTCAGTCCCACAGCTGCACCTTCCTGAGAGGACAACGCTCACGAGCTTCCTCCTGTGCTTAACTGCAGCAGATTTAAGATCTCCTGTCCTCTGCCAGATGTCTGGAAGTGCTGAGGATACTGCTGGGGGAGGAGGAAGGAGAGGTGAGAAGACAGATGGTCATCCTGATCTGCCTTCACTTGGTTTCTTCGGGACAAACAACGTGCAGGCAGCAACGCTGCCGGTGCCAGCAGCTGCAGGAGCCAGCACAGTTCAAAGGCCTTGGGCACAGGGGCTGCCCCAGGGGAGGTGAGAGACTGTGCAGTGCAAGGGCTTTAATTGCAATCACATCCCAAGGCTGAAAACCCACTGGATTGGGAGAGGGAGAAAGGCTGCAGCAGGCATGAGGTTAAAAAAATAATGATGCAAACAGAGATGCAAATAAAGGACACGATGTCACCGCGAGGAGAAAGCTGTGATTCATTAGAGGCTTGTTCAGGACCTTCTCGAGAAGTGAGACTGAAAAATACCCACACAAGTGAAAGACAAGGGGGGGATGGATGGATCAACATCACTAGGAAAGAGCCAGAGTTAAGAAATCTAACAGACAGAGGAATTTTAAGAGCAAGGAAATAATCATCTTGGCTGTACCTTGCTGAAAGGCTGAGACACAAGCTCAAAAGTTAGCCCGGTGTAATGTCAACATTACAGATTCTGCAATGCCCCAGGAGCCAGCCCCCAAATTCTGACAGTGAACAAGAACTGGCTACAATGTAAAGCAAAAAAAACTCTGTGTTTTTCCCTTCTTAGACACATACATACTCTTCTTAATTCAGACAAAAGAGACCTTACAACACTGAGAGCCCTGAGTGGGTTATTTCCAGCAGACAGCACAAGCAGCCTTTGGTTTTGCTCCCTATGGAGAACCACCTGCCCACGTGTGAAATATTCCTGCACTGAAAAAAAGGCAAAAACCCCAAAGCAGAACCCCAGAGGGGCATTTGAACAAGACATTCCAAAAGCAGCCCCTTCCCCACCTCATTCCACCTCCCCGAGCCCCTCCACGCTGCTGAGCAGCGGAATTTGTGTGGAAAACTAATTAAAGTTCCCTTGGGAAGCTCGGCTGGATGCCCTGGAGAGAGGTGCTGTGGCAGGAGACAGGAGGAGGCAGCCCAGAAATTCCCTTCATTTGCACAGGACAAATCCAGGTTTTGGGTGGGCAGAAAAGGGACCTGGGGGTGTGGAGTACGTGGAGAGCAGAAAAGGGGAAAAAATAAATATAAAAATCAAGTATGTAATGAATATTCAAACCCAGGAAAGGGATGTGCTGAGGAAAAAAAAAATAAAAATCTTCCTTCTGCTCTTGGGAAGAGCCACCTTTTAAAGCAACTTTGCTAAGATAACACAGAGTTAAACATTTCCTTATCTATGTTAAACACCTTTATGATTCAAACTGAAAAACAGCACTGCAAACCCATTTCCCTCTCCCCCACCCCATGGCTCGCTTTGGAGAGTGGCCAAATTAAAGTGGCCACTTCCATTTCTGGGCTCTGAGTATCAACCCAATTCTGCTGCCTTTGAGTTTCCGGCACACAAGGAGAAGACTTGAAGAAGGGGAGGGGAAAAAAAAAACAACCCAACTAAAATGAGTTTAATTTATGCTGTTTGAGATAGTAAGAGAAATAAAGCAGCCCAGTACATCTCTGTATTCCTACCTGCAGCTCATGAGGCTGGGGCACATTCCTGCAAGCTGCTTCCCAAAAAGCTCCTTGCACCCTCTGTTTTCCTGTGCAGCATTCCCTGGCACTGCAGTTTGGGCATGGAAACACGCCAGGATTGGTGGAAGGCTGCAAGGGTGCACCTGGCATCAGCTCTGCAGGAGATCCTGCACAATTCCAAAGGTGTGGAAGAGCAGAGGGCACGGGGGGGTTCAAGGGCAGCCTGTGCCAGGGGCTCCCCACCTTCAAAGGGGGGGGGAATTCCTGCCCAATCTCCCATCTATCCCTGCCCTCTGGCAGTGGGAAGGCATTCCCTGTGTCCTGTCCCTCCATCCCTTGCCCCCAGTCCCTCTCCAGCTCTCCTGGAGCCCTTTTAGGCACTGGAAGGGGCTCTGAGGTCTCCTGGAGCCTTCTCTTCTCCAGTTCTCCCAGTCTGACTCCAGCCCTTCCATCAGGACTCGCTCCAGCAGCTCCACATCTGCCTTGTGCTCCCCTTGCAAACCATGGAGCGAACAGTGGGACCAAGCTCTTCAGCCAGCACAGAGGCAGCCAGCAAGCAGGCAGCTCCCTTTTACCCAAAAAAACAAATTAAACACATCCAAAGATGCAATTTTTGTGAGAACCTTCAGTGAGGGTGCACAGAGCCCCACAGGCAGCAGGTGACAGGGACAGAGGCACCCCAGGGTGGGACACATCCATCCAGAGGAGCATCCTGCAGCCCCCAGAGCCAGCCAGGCTCCTCCTCAGGCACTCAGCACCCAGCACAGCAATGAGGAGCTGGAATCCAGCGTTGAGCTGGCACCACATCCTCTGTGCCATCACCCAGTGCCAGCCCTGACCCAGCTCCCTGAGGCTTCTGGCCCACAGCTCCCAGCTTGGGAAACCAGCCTGAAAATGCTGTTATCCCAAAGGATGGGCCAAAACAGGGCTTGGGAATCCATCCCTGTGCTGGAAACACCAGAGCACACCCACACACGTGCTGGGATGCCAGACACCACAAGGCAACCCCTGGCGTGTGAGGGCCTGGAGCAGGAGCCTGGGCAGGGCTCTGGAGATCTCACAGCCCCTCCTGTTTCCTGGAGAACACTGTGGTGATCCCACTCACCAGCACAGCACACTCAGAGGCACCTCCCAACTGACACCACCTGGTCCCTGCTCCCAGAGCTGTTTGGGACAGGTTTCCACCTGAGCCTGTGCCTCCAGGCAAAGGGCACATTCCACAGTCCTTCCAGTCCTCAGGGGAAGGCAGAAGGTGGGATCCAAGCCCTGCTGGCTGGTACAGGGTGCCCAGCTGCTTCCCCAGGGGCTTTCTGCTTCGCCAAGCCTCGTTTTTGGGCACTCCCTTCTTGCAGAGCACCACCCTGGGACAGGCAGAGGTGTCAGCACTGCGGAGGAGCTCAGGGATTCCCTGCTCTGCCAGCTCCTTCTGCCACCCCACCCCATCAGCAGCTCTGTCCTGGCTCAGAAGTCTCCTCCTGGCTTCTCCCAAACCTCATCCACCCCACCCCAGCAGCCCCTCACACCCCAGGGAGATGCCCTTGCATCTGTCCCAAAGCCCCTGGGGCATCTGGCTGCAGAGGGACAGCACGGAGACAAAACCCAAGCAGCAGCAATTGGTTTTGAGCCATTTCTAGCACAACATCAAATGTCTTAAAAGCAAAACCCAGCAAACCTGACAGCACTGGACATTCTGTTTGCATGGAATGCTCTAATTAACTCAGCCCAGCACTTGCTTAACAAACTCACATGTTTTTCCTCAATATTTTTTTTTTTTTTCCATCCCATCCTGTGTCTTTCACCAGCACAGATTTTCCACATCTTCAACAGGGGGAAAGGAGAAATTGTCTCCAGTCATGTCGACTCCATTACTGGGAGAAAGGTGTGAACAGCAAGCATGTCTGGCAGACGGATTCATTATCCCACCGTGTCCTTTATAATGGGAAATGAAAAGCCCATTCTGGTAACTACACTTTATTATAATAGGTCAGAAGAAGTGAAAGGCATCATCTTATAAAATTAACTTCATAAAGACTGCCTTTAAAAAAAAAATAATAAAAAATCTCCCTGCCAGTTTATCCACTGCATATCCCTGCAGAGGTTTTTTTTTTCCTTCTCCCAGAAGGGGTTGACTCCCAAATCTTGTCCCACTTCACTTTTCCCCTCCATCAGAGGAAATGGTTTCTTTTTCCTCCTAATCAGGCCCCAGCCACTTTGCTTTGCCAGGTGCAATAAATGCCATGTCTTTGTCAAGACAGAGAAAATAGTCAGCAAAGGAGTTAAAATGAGAAGAGACACCCACCCCCAAAGGCCTCTGCAAGAAGCAGGGTTACTTTCTCTGTAGGGAAGTCAGAATATGGAGATAAATGCACCTGATAACCTGTTCTCTGCTCTGCAATACCTCCCAATTGCTTTTCTGCTCACTGATTCTTTAGTCAAACTTAAAGTCCAGTCTCTCAACTGATAATAATTTTGTGGTTTAACAGCTTTGTGCAAGGTGCTTGACTGCAGTTCCTACAGGTGCAAGGCAAGGGATGGCCAGAGGGACATAAAACACCTTCCACGCTCAGTCCTGGCACCTGATCTCCCTCTGAGTTTTGTCTCCCACAGCTCATTGGCAGGAGAGGGCTGGAACTAACAATCGCTGCAAATTCAAGAGAAATCAAAGATAAAACCAAAATGGGAAGTCCTCAGATATATTCTGCAAAGAAAAGAAGGAACAACTTCACCCCCCCCCAAACACAGAACTCCAAGAACTGCACCCTTTGGTGGGACAAGCAGCAGCTCTGCCAAACTGAGCACACCCAGGGCTCTGCCCATCCCTCAGCTTGCCTTGGATTGGGCAGGAATCTTTTAAGAAGGGTGTTTCTCAATTTTATCACTCCCTTTTTGAGGGAAATGAAACCCACATCTCCTCAAAACATCACAAACCCCCTGCAAACCAGCCTGATTTTCAATACTCGTGGGGTTGGTGCAGCCAGAGGGAAGGAGGATGGAAGAGGATGCTCTGAAACAAAGAGTTAATTGGAACTCCCAGTGAAGGCTGCATGGATCTCATGTGATAGATTCTTAAAGGAGCCCAATTTTCAGAAATTGCCAGGGCTCCAATCTGTGAAAATGTGGCCTTTCACAGATCTCCAATTCAGCTTGCCACATCTGGAGTTCCTTTTGAAAAAAAAAAAAAAGGAAGTCTTGCCATAAAAGCCCCACAATTTGGTAGGAAAAATTAGCAGCCTTCATGGGATAGCAATCCCTTTGTCTCTCCTCCCCTAACTGTGGCTCTTTGCAAAGAACTAAGCACCATTTACCTTTTGTTATTTGCCCAGGTAGTAAAGAGAAGAGGAGGATCTAATCAAGAACAAAAATGGGTGAAAAAAACACACCCACAAAAGCTAAATCTTCACACCTCGCCCAAAAGCAGCCCCTATAATTGAACAGCATTTCTCTCTCTGAAGGAGGTAACACCTATCTTTAAAAAAAAAAAAAAAAGGATAAATAAATCCCTTGAGGGTGCAAGAGAGGCCAGAACCTCTGGGAGAACGTGGCAGGACATGCTCTGAACCAGTGTCAGAGCCCAGCAAAGCTACTGGGGCTGGGGTGGGCAGCACTTGAGGCTTGGGGAACTGCTACAAGAGGATAATTCTGCAGGCAGAGGTGTGGATCAGAGCATTCCTGACTCCTCTCCAACACCTCAATTAAGCACCACCTTTCTCCAATCCAAGGAACAGAACCTGGTGTCCCCAAATTCCAAAATGCAGAAGTTCCTCCTGCAGGAACACAGGCAATGGTGCAGGGCAGGGCTGAGCAGTTCAGGGATGGAGCCATAAAAAAAAACAACTTCCAAAAGTGCAAAATCAGCCAGGGCAGGGATTCCCTGAGCTGCCAGTGCTTGGAAAATCCACTCCAGAACACCCAGCTCCCTTGTTTTGCTGTTCCAGTGCCATCAACACCCGTGGGGCCATTTGAGAAGGGGGACAGAGCTCCTTGACAAAGCTCAAAACACAAATATTTGTTTTGGGGGAAAAAAAATAAATGCATATACACACATAATGTGTCCTAGATATTTTTGGGAATGATATTGGTATCATCCATGTATTTTTCTGGGGTAATACATACATATAGGTAGACTCTGTGTGGATATATACAATATATACGTGTGTGCACATAAAAATACACACATATAAAAATGAATACTTATTTATAGATTGATACTTAATCATAAATTAATTTATAAATTAATATAGATTTATTTATAAAGCAATATTGATTTATCTATAAATTAATATTTATTTTAAAAATAATACCGATTTATTTATAAATTAATATTTCTTTCTTTTTCTCCTGCTGCAGGGCTGGAAGGTGGCTCTGGAGCAGGTGAAACAAAAGGGAAGGTGCCCTTTTGGGGCCTGGGGCTGTCACCCTGTGTGCTGCTGCCTGCCTGAGTGGCCTGGTGGTCCCCAGGCTGGCTGTCCCCTGCTGTCCCCAGCCAGGCTTTCCTGGGCAGGCTAAGAGTGCCCCCTGCAGCCCTGCCAGCCCTTCCTCTGCCACAGGATTGTTTGCCATTGCCAATAAATCCCTAACAAAAGGCAAACTAAGACAGGTTCCTACGAGCAGTGAGAGCTCAAAGCTCCAGAGCAAAGGCTGCTGATTGAAAGGCACAAACAGAGCAATCCAGGAGGGTGAAGTGCTGGGCAGTGCTCTGCTGTGCCTGGTTTTGGCTGCTCCAGAGGACAGGAGGGATGGCAGGAGTGACAGGAATGTGTCCCCTTCCAAGGTGCTGGGTTTTGTTTTGAGGATAAAGCCCCATTTGTGCACATCCAGGTAAATGAAAGGGATGCTCTGAGAGCTCTGCCGCCAGCTGGGAGCTGCACATCCCCTGCAGTGCTCATCAGATGCTCCTCTGCCCCTCCTCTGCACAGCTCTGAGGTGCCAGACAAGACAGGAGGGAAAAAACCCACACCAAAAACCCCCCACGGGCTCTGTGCTTGTGATGTACAAACCCTGAACTCCACCTCAGTCCCAGCTTTGCTGGCTCCAGCTTTACAAGGGCCACGCCTGCAGCTCAGAGTGCTGGGATTTAAATTAGCAGAGCTCCAGGTGCTGAGGAAGCTCAGCATGGGGACTGGCAGCCCAGGGGGAGCTCTGCCTGAATCCCTCAGGGTGGAATTGAAGCAAAAGCATCCAAGCTGCACAGCACAGGAAAAACCTTTTCCTCTTCTAGAGGCATCTTGTTGTGACCATCATCACATCCCTGCCCAGGAGCCAGGTCATGCTTTGCCTTTAGGGAAATCCCCAGAATTCATCCCAAGTGAGTGTTGAAATCCAGAGCTTTCCTCACAGCCTGCACGGGAACAGCCTCCCAGCCACACAGGAACCACATCTCCACACCAGTGAAGTGGGTGGAATTCCATGAGCACAGGGAAACACCAACAAATCACTGCCTGAGGTGTTTTACTGCATGGCCTGGGGAGGTTTCCAAGGGTTAAACAATGCCTCAAATTTCCCCTTTGGAAAGAAATGTCACAGCTGTGACAAAAACACCCAACTTGTGCTAGGACAGGCCCCCAGAGGCCACCTCCCAACACAGCACCCTGTGGATGGGAGCTGGAAAAAATCCCTCCCTCCTGCAAGCCAAGAGCAGAGCAGGGAGCACAGCCTGGGGCACTGAGCATCCTTGTCCTGGGAGCGGTAAGGATGGCTTTCCTTTTACAAAGTGTCACTTGTTTTTCAGGATGGAACAAGGCTTAAACCACAGCACAAAAGGCTCAGGGAACCCAGAGGTGATCCCAAAATCCCTGCCCAGTGCTCAGCAGTGTAACTTCCCAACCCACCTGCCTTCACACTCAGTAAAATCCTGCTTTTCTCCCACAAAGACAACAAAACCTCACAATATTTCCAACCTGAGAAAGACCCCAGATGAAAATCACAGCAGCTCCACCCCAGAGCAACCCACAGAGCCAGCAAAGCTCTCTCCTACCTGAAGAGCTCCCTGATTTCCCTGACAGTGGCCTGGAAAGGGATGTTCCTGACCAGGATCTTGGAAGTTTTCTGCTTCTTGGCAGTCTGTTTCTTCCGGGCTGATTTCACAGCAGGCCTGCAAGCCAACAGGAAGGGCAGGTAAAGACCAGGGAGCAGCAAAGCCCCTTGGAACTGCAGCTCCCTCAGGATTTGGAATGCGGAAAATTGAGGCACCAGCTCACGTTGGTTGTGACAATGGAAATGCCACCCAGGACACCAAGGAGGACCAAACTGCAGTGGTTTAAATCCTACATCTGAAAATGAAATCATCCATCCTTCCCCTGTTGAGGTTCTCATCTCACATTTGCCACTAACTCGTGTTTTGTCATCAAATCTTGCCCTTTAATTGTCAGGAGAACACATTAACAAATACATTTTTAAAAATTAGCTTAATGTAAGCTAATTTTGATTCTTTTTCTTCCTGGCTTATAAAACAGCAAATGAAATTCTTTTAACAGAGTATTAATTTTTTTTTTTTTTACCTCTGGAATTGTATTGCATTTGGACAAGGTCAGAATTTACCTAACACAAAAGACAGCAGCTTATTCCATGCAGCAAAGCACTTCCCATTGTGGGCTGGATACCTGCTGAAGGGATTTTCAAAATCAAACTGGATAAAAATGGTTTATGAAAGAATTGGAATACAAAGTGCAGACACAGGGAGCTGTCACACTGCTTGTGGTCCCCAGGAACCAGAGTTTCAAACAAATCTTGACATTTAACAGATATCACTTCCAGTAGGGTTTCCAGAGTGTCTAAAGGACAGTGGTTAGGTGCCAACATTCAAATATCTGGATTAATTTGCAGCTTTGCAGTTTGAATATTCTGTGCTGAGTAAGAACTAGGAAGGAATCCCTAAAAACCAAGGCTAATTCCAAGTAAATTCAGCCACAAGTAACCATCTCCTCTGTGCCTGACTGCCCAGACAAAAGAAGGTAAATCCAAACTTTTTTATCAAGCCTTGATTTGATCAGAATATTATTCTTAAGCTCCTGTTCTCTTAAATGAACAGGTAAAAGACTTCATTACCCAGAGAAGATCTGTCTTCAAGAACTTTTTTAAACCCCTGGGAACTCAGAGAGTCACCAAAGCAGAGGATTTTTCCTTGAGCAGGGAAGATAACTCTGCCTGGTTCTCACTTTGGGCTCATTTTTGGGGCCCCCACTACAGCTCATTCCTCATTTTTTTCTTTTCCTTTCAAGCAAAACTGACTCTGAGGAAAGCAGAGCAAAGGCTGATGTGTTCAACAGCCAGAGAATTCCTGGTCACACCCCTCAGGATGCAGATTTTGGGGAAGAAGCTCCCAGGGATTGCTGCAGCTGAGATGTTGCAGAGGGGAGAGGAGAGCCTCACCTGACAGCTCTCTCTGACAGCTTCACCTCCAACTTGTGGCCATCCACAGTGCAGCCCTGGCAGTTCAAACAAAGAAACAGCAGGGGGAAAAAGGATATAATTAATAGAAATATATGTCTAAAAGAATTAGAAGTCAAAGCAGCACTAAATGAACATCAATCAGTATTTGTTCTGTGAGGAGGGATCTGGCTCTCTGCCCCCTGCAAGGGGCAGCTGGCAGGAAAACTCAGTAAAATTCACTCCTTGCACATTTTCTGGGATTTCCACCTGGGATCAGCACTAGGAAACACTCCTGCACAGTCTTGTCCTTTAACAAACCCTCTTCCCCCACAAACCTGGCTCATTTTAGAGGCTTCTCCACCTCTCCTGTGCAACCCACAGCACTGACATCCCCAGCTGCATTTGGAACTGCCAGGTTCAGCCAAGTTTTTGGGAGGAATTGCAGCCTGGAAAGGCTGAGGCTCACCTGGAGCTGGCGCAGGGCCTTCTGGGCACTCTCTGGCTTCTTGTACTCCACAAACCCAAAGCCCATGGAAAGCAAAGTGCCTGTCACAAGAGAAAGGGGACTTGTTAGGAAAGCAGTGATGATGTAAGATACAAAAACAAATCAGGAGCAAGCACTGATTGCCAAAACGGGGGGGAAAAAAATTTAATATCCCATGAAAAGAGCCAGCCTGGCCATGGCTGGACTTGGATGCTCCTCATGAGCACCCCTGGGGTTTTATGAGCAAGGCACTGCTGTGGTTTTGGTGCTGATGTGAAGAGGGGGTTACAGATATTGAGCAAAACACTGATTTTTTGCTTTGCATCACCTCAGTGCAACTCCCTTAAATAAAAACAGCTGGTCACAGTCAGGGGAAGTGATCCCAGTGTGGAGACAGACATTCCATGAGCTGGAGGGGGCAGCTGCCACTCCCACAACCAAGGAGAGACCTCTCTTCCCCCCCTGCACAGCAGAGGTTTGCAGCTCCTGCAGTCACACCACAGCCCTGAGGAACACACTGACTAATACAGGAGTCAGAATGAAGGATGATTAGTAACGTGGGCAGAAAACAACACTCCAATTCCAGAGCCTCAGTGGGGGCAGAGTGTAGGATGACTCCCAGTGCCAGAAGGGATCAGGTGGTACAAGATCAGCCCACACTTGGTGCTGCCTGCTCAGACCTACAGCCAGACCCCCCCAGCAGAACTGAAGAATTCACTTTATTTCTTTATCTCTCAGTGGATCTGAGTTTTCAAATATCCCATGAAAGGGAAGCTCTGTCAAGGGGAAATCCCACCGAGCTGTGGAGCTCCCAGAGAGAAGCCACAGCCCCTCCAGCCAGCACCTGCCTTAATCCAACTCCTCAGGAACAACAGCCAACAGGCACAGCAGCATCCCTGCAGCCTGGAGGGCTCAGGGCTGGCAGTGAGAAGGCAAACCAAGGCCACTCAGCACAGCTCTCAGCCAGGCATCCTTGAGGATCCAGCCCTTTCCAGGGTCTAATCATCGTGGGGCACCGGCTCCTGGCAGCCTGCACCCCGCTCCCTTCTGTGATCCTGAAGGAGTTTGGCTTCCCCATCTCAAGATCTCGAGAGAAGGCCACATCTCCACAAATCCCACAATGGAGTTTAACCTTCTAGACCCAGCCCTGGGGGAAGGTTTGGCTGCTGCTCGCAGCCACTTCGACGGGAACGCTTCTGGGAGCGCGGAGGGTTCCGCCAGCAGGAACGCAAATGCTCAGCCAGATGAATGCTGAAGCAACGCCACACCTGAGCCCTCAGCGACCAGCTGAGGGAAGGAATTGAACAGCAACATCTAGAGTACCTGCTTTGTCTTTCTTCTTGGATATCGTGCAGCTCTTCAGGGCCCCCACTTTGGAGAACGTCTGCAAGGAATTTGGACACGTGATTGAGCTCCCTTTGTCACAGGCTTGCAACTCAACTGCCAACGTGGCCCTCCTTCCCCACAGCCCTCCCCCAGCACACACCTGCCAGGCACTGCAGCTGAGCCTTTCCTCATCAAATCATTTCTGTGCAAATATCCACACAAAGAGTTTTAAAGGTATCGAGAGAGGCGTTCCCAGAAATCCCCCAGCACTCCTCAGAAGCAGCGCAGAGATCTGAGGTGGCTCTGGAGGAACACTCTGGGTTACAAGATGCCCTCAGCCAGGTAGAGGCTTTAAGGGTGGGTGATGCCTGTGATGCCCCTAGAATGCAGCTCTTCCCAAAAATGGGGGGCTAGAGGGTAGCAAACTATTTATTTAACTCCCTTTTACAGCCAAAGTAAGTCTCAGCCCCCCTCTGGACATTTATTTGTCCACAGCTGGACCAGAGTCTCTCCACAGTCTCACAGGTCCAGGATTCTCGGGTCATGGAATGTGGCATTTTACACAGTTATAAAAAGTACCAGAGATGGGAAATTCCAGCTGCTTTTCCTTGTTTTGGTATTCCCACCCCACATGGCTTCAGGAAGGCCACACTCCCTCCTGAGTGCTTTGCTGAGGTGAAGCAGCACAAGGCAGCTCAGGTGAAAGCTGAGGTGAGAGGCACATTCAGAAATCATCATTTATTTATTTATTCCCTGCCTCACACAGCAAGCAGTGGCAGAGCTGCAGCAGTGCCTGTCCCAAGGAGGAGCATTACAGAAAACGTGGGAAATCAGGAATGTTAGAAGATTTCCTACTGCCTCCACCTGTCTCTAGGTGGAATTAAACCCCACCAAAGCAGTTCCAGATGCATTTGTCTTAACTGAGAGCTGGAGTGATGTTCCCAGTCCCAGTACAAGCCAGTGCTCTCTCAGCTCCCACTGGGTCACACTGGCTGCAGCTGAAACCCTTTAAACACTGTGTCCTTACTGCTCACCTCCTTCAGGGTGTCTTCTGTGGTGGCAAAGTTCAGGTTTTTGATGAACAAGGTACACCCAGGAATATTCTCTTCTTCCTCCTCCTCCTCCTCTTCTTCTTCCTCCTCCTCCTGTGCTGCTGCTTCCTCTGAGTCTTTAACAGCTTCACCTGAAACAAGAAGAATCAGCCAAACCTTGTAAGATGCAGCAAAGCCAGTTTTTTGGGGGATGGGGAGGAAGGTGGTGTATTTAGGGAGGGAAGATCAGTCCTCACAGTGGGAAGTCCCGCAGACAAAACATATTCTGGGGCTTGACACAATAGCAGAGAAACAAAGAGACCCCCAGCAAGTCAACCAGAGTTCTTACCTGATACCAGCCCTGCCTCACCCTCCTTTCCTGGAGCCCCAGATTTTTTTTTCTGAGGGGCTGGGCTGAGGAAAACACCCATTGGAGCCCACTCCAGAAACAGTGGCACAGAATGAAACTGTGAAGAGAAGACAGGAGAGAAATGAGGAGTGAGGGGCAAGGCCTGAAGGAAAATCTGCTCTCAACTTCATTTTCACCTTGCTCCTTAATTGAAAACAGTGATGGAAAAGCTGAGTAACCTTTTCAAATGGCTGAACTCTGTCACAAAAGGATCCATCCTCACAGGACCACAGCCTAAACTCTCTGTCACAGAAGGATCTGACCTTACAGGACCACAGCCTGTCACTGGTCACTCCTGGACTGTGAAAGGGAAAAGAAACCCCCCAGCTGTGTCACAGCCTCCTTTTCCAGCATCCTCTGCAGGCTGAACCCTGCTCTGCTGCACCAGGCACCTCCCCAAATCCAAAGGGCAGAGGCTGGAACATCAGTGGCTCTGGGATAACACCCTTCCCACACTCCCTGTGCCCCTCACGCTCAGAGCCAGCCCTTCTGCAGCTTCCCAGCTCACCACAATCCCCACTGCCCAGGCAGTGCCCTCACCCTGGAGTAGGCCAGGCTGGTGAAGGCCTGCTTGGCCTCTGTGGGCTCCAGGAACTCCACGATGGCCGTGATGCCTCCCTCAGGCAGCAGCACCCGGCCCAGGCCGCCGTGTTGGCCAAAGATCTCCTCCAGCTCCACGGCACTCGTGCCAGCAGGGAGGTTCTTCACCAGGATCACGTCTTGCTCCTCTCTCCAGCAGCCTGACACAGCCAGCAGGGGAAGAGAGAGAGAATATGGGATGTAAGAGAGCAAATGCAGCAATTTTCTAACTGGAGATTTCAGATCCAGCACTCTGTGCTCTCCCTCTCCCCATGTCGCTCCTTTCCTGGATCCAAAAGGACCGACAGTCATTTAGAAAAAACTCCCTGGAAGAGCCACATCCCACTACAGCCACATCTCATGGATGGAGCTTTCAGCTGCAGATCCACCCTGGTATGGACACAGGGCTCCTTCCCTGCCCACAGTAAGCTGAGCACCATCCTAAAGCCATCCTATTATGGGTTTCACCCACCCCGAGGGCAGCGTGTTTTCAAACGGATACAACATTTCCCAACTCATCAGGGAGGGTTCAACCCTGCAAGATGCTGTGGATTTAATTAATTTCCAAGAGAGCTGAGAACACCAGGACTAGAAGAGCTAGATCCCCACTGGTGCATCCAGCTGAGCCTCTCACCTGGCTGAAGGAATCCAGGCTGACTCCGTTCTCCACGAGGAACCGGCGGATTTCCTGCACCAGCTCTGTTTCTCCCAGAGCCACTCTCACTGCCACGCTGTCTTTGCTCTCCTGCAGGCAAGAATTCAGTCACCTGCAGCTCCTGCTGCTCTCAGAAGCACATGCAAAGGGAATGTGGCAGGCAGCCTGAGGGTAAAATGCCCCAGCTCCTCTGGAGTTGCTGCAGGTTGTGCTGTTGGAATCTGAACACATCCCAAAGCAAAACAAAATTTCCAGGAAGGCTTTGAGCTTTAGGGTCTAAATTCCCACCAACTTCTAGTTATGTAGAAATGCCAAATTCAGCCACAGGAAAGCAGAGAGGGAAGGAAGGCTGGGAACCAAGGGATCAATAGGCTCAGACCCCACAGAGACGCTATGGCCTCAGCCTGTGTGGTGCCCGTGGATGAACTGAGGCTTTCCCTCTACAAGAGCAGGAAAACCCTGGTCACAAAGAAACAGGCAGGAAAGGGATGTCCCTCCCCAGCTGAGCCATCACAACTCAACTCACAGCATCCAGCACTTGGCTTTTGGAGGCATTGTACTTCTGGGCCATGGCATCAGCCACAGCGTTGGTCCCCACAAAGAGCGCGTTCCAGTTGTGGGAGCTGCAAGAGAAACACAGCCAGGGTCAGGCACGAGGCTCCTGCTGCTGCTGGGGCCTCTCTGGTCAATAATCCTGGGAAAAAGCAGCTCTGAGCAGGCAGGGTGAAGGGAGAGGGAAAGAAGGGTGGAACATCCTTAGAGAAGGGACAGGATGAGGGAGATGTGACTGGGAAGCAAACAGAGAGCAGTGCAGGCAGCTGAGCTCTGCTTCCCCACACCTGACTGCTCTCAGCTCTGCAGTTCTGCACAGCTCTGAAGTTCAGGTACTGGCTCAGAGGAACACACCTGCTCAAATGGTTTCCTAAACCCACAAATCCCATGCAAGCAAGGTTGCAACCTTTTCCCTTCAAAACAAAAAGTATCAGCCACTTTCAAACGGATTTGTCACACAGCAAGAAAAAGCCGCTACAAGCTTTGGAATTACAGGTGGGCGAGCAGAGGAGAAAGGCCCAACTGATGTGAAACCATCCCCCTGAAGAATTACAGAATCAGACTAACTTTTATTAGAGAAGTAACTCATACCAAAGTCATTCAAACCCCTGTTGCTCTCAATTTCTGCTGCTCACTGAGCTACTGCAGCTACTTGGGCAGAGGAGTGAGTGGATGAGGGAGAAAGGAAACAGAGCTGCCCAGCAAATCCTTCAGCAACTCTGGGAATCTCCACAGTCCCTGTGAACACCCCACAAGCATTCCTGGGAATCTGACAGCTCTTGCTGTACCTGGCACTGGTGGCTTTGTCCTTGGCCTCTTTGCGCTTTTTGTAGGAGGAAGATTCCTCTGCATCTCCGTCTTCCGTTTTTTCCTTTCTGATCGTGGAGGGTAAGAGATGCATCATCCTGCCCTGCAAGACAGGGAGAAGAGGTCCAGCAGCTCTGGAATAATCCACAGATGTCTACCTGGAGGAAATTCCCTGGCACCTTTCCTAGTCAGACAGCCTTGGTGGAAGGAGGGAATTTTGACAACCGCGAGTCCAAGAGGCCACACAGTGTGAGACTGAGAGCTCCTTCCCCACCTCTCCCAGGATTTTGGTGTCTGCAAAGCTGTTCAAAAACCAACCTCCTCCACCAAAAGAACCTGCAGGAGAGACTCAACCTTTTTTAAAAAACCCAGAAGCAAACTCTGAGCCACATTCCCAACAAGCATTCCCACCAGCTGCAGTCCAAAGCACAGGAAAAGCACCAGCTGCTGTACCTGGAACACCTGCCCATCCAGCTCTGCCAGGGCCTTCACAGCATGCTCAGGGATCATGTAAGTGATGAAAGCAAATCCTTTGGGTTTCTTGGTCAGTTTGTCTATGGGGAAGTGGATCTCCGAGAGGGGTCCTGCAGGAGGCAAGGCTTGGTGGTCACAGGTGTCCCTGCACAGCTCTGAGCTGGCTCCTCCCAGGCACAGTCAGGGCTGAGGGCACAGCTCTGGATGTGTCCTGAGCCACCAGCCTGGCCCAGGAGCTGCACAGGGACAAGGTGGGCCCAGCACAAGCACCCCAAGCCCAGGTGTGGCAGCTCAGGGGCTCTGACAGGTGACACGAACCAGGCAAGCTCTGAGCAGCTGCCTTCACCTTCAGCCAGGGATAAAGACTTGCACAACCTCACCCTCTCTGCCCCAGGGTGCTGAGATTATTAACAATGTGTTTGATTTGCTGGTAGAAGAGGGAAACTTCAAACTTACACCTCAAGTTTGGAATGACAAGTGGATCTCAAGGATTCACCTGCAGGAAGCCTCCTGCCAAGCAGGCTCACACCATCACACCAGAAAATAAAGATGATGGGAGCTGGGCCACATCCAGCAGATGTGGGACACAGAGCTTTGTCCATCCCCTCCCAGAAGGAAAACCTCTGGACAAAGAAAAGATGTCACCCTGCAAGTTCCAGTCCTGTGGCAAACACTCACCATACTTTGAAAAGATCTTCTCCAAGTCCTCCTCAGTGCTGGTGAAAGGCAGATTCCTGACAAAGAGTCTCCCTGATTCAGACAAATCCTCTTCCTCCTCATCATCCCTCAGTTTTCTTTGCCAGGGCTGGTGATCAGGTTTTGCTGGCACAGTTTCTTTCGGGGTGTTCTTGCACCTGGAAACCTCCACACAGCGTCCACCTGCTCCCCACACAACACAGAGGGATGCTGGGTGCTTCCCAAGGCCATGAACAAACACCACCCACGTGCAAAGAGCTCAGGGTTAGAGCAGTGACACAATTACAGCCCCACAGGCTTGAGCAGGACTCAAAAATAAAGGAGAGGTGGGGGCTGCAAGGGTTGGTTTCTATAAAAATCAGGGCATCCACAAGAGCCCCCTCTCCTTTCAGAGAGCCCCAGCTTGTCCCACTCTGCACAAACAGAATTTCAGAACTTACTCCAAGGCTTAGGCCAAGCCCAGGGCTCCAACCCATCCTTGCAGCACTGCCTGTACAAAGCTGGACTCGAGCAGGGTTATTTTTATCCCGACAAGAACACGGCAAAACACGAGCGCCACAAAGCCCCACTCCTGCCACAGCACCTGGCTCACCCCAGGGAACAACCCCTGCCATGTGCCTGGGAAAAACTCCAATCCCAGGAGTCACTTGTGCAGGGAACACTCGAGCAGCTGAGCTCCCGTGGCCAGAACGAGCAGGAACAAACAGCCCTTACCCAGGAATTCTTTTTTCCGCTTCAAGGCCCTTTGCATTTCTGCTTCACTCTTCAAGTCAACAAAGATGTAACCTTGGAGGAAGGGAAGGTTCAACTGAGCATCATGTGGGCAACACACACAGCCACTAATTGGGTAATTAAGGGTGAATTGGGCTTGCTTTAATAGAGATTCCTACAGATAGAGCATTCAGCTCCCATGAAACGTTTCAATCCAGCCTGGAAATGGCCATGTCAGACAGGAAGGCTGCCCTTTCAAAGCTTATTCTCTACACACAAATCAAAAATCCTGACTTAGCAGCTGGAGGAGGCTTTCACAGGTGCCTCCAGGAGCAAATAAAAGGTGCATCCGTTGTTGGATGTATTAAAGGAACAGAGCACCCAGCAAAGCCCCAAGGAGCTGCTCACACAAACCAGCACAGTGCCCTGGGCTGCTGCAGCCACCCCAGAGGAACAGGCTTTTCCCTGGCATGGTTTGGGGTGTTTAGAGAAGTTCTGGATGCAGATCAATTGAAAAAAAGGCTCCTGGCTGCTCCTCCTAAGGGAGCACAGCCAACATTACTCTGCCAATGGCATCCTGAGGGCAGCAAGTAGGGCAGGAGAACTGCAAAGTCCCAGAAAGGTCTGGAGGAATCAGGCCACGAGGCAGGGATTTGGGACTGCAGACTGAAAGAGCAGAGGGGTCACCAAGAGGTCCCTTAACTCACAGATCCCACCCCCCTTCCACACACTCAGCTCTTACCTGAGTTCTTCCCCTGGGCCTTTTTTCCCATCCTGATTGCCACTGGCTTCAGAGGGAAGAAAAATTCCCGGATTTTTTGCTGCAGGAAGAATTAGAATAGTTTGAGTAAATGCTCAGATACAGGAAGGAGCACGTTGCAGACTTAGGTTTTTATACATAAAACACCCCATTCAACAAACAGATCTTTGCACAAATACAGTTCAGAAGTTGCCCTGACCACCCACACAACCCTCAAAACAGCGAAAAGTGAAAAGTTTCTGCAAACATCTTGCAGAGAGACCCCGCCCTGAGCCTCCCAGCCCAGCTGGGAAACCAAACTTGCCTCAGAGATGTTTGAGGGGGCCCCACGAAGCTTCACTGTGAATGGAGTGCTGGCTTCCCCTGAGCTGCCCTGTGGGGGAAAAGGGGGCAAAAAGCTGAATGAAAGAAAAAAATCACAGCACAACCAGCTGGGCTTGGCCAACAAACAGGAGGATGAAGAGTGGGAGGGAAATCAGGAGATTGCCACAGCTGCAGCAGCCTGGGGCAGGAGGTGCCAGCTGAAGGTGCAGTCATGAAAAACTGAGCTCTGCTTTTCCAGGACAGCATTTCCTGGAAAAAAGCCTCTGCAAAGGGCACTGGCAGCACTCACCTGGAAGCCCCATCTTTGGGAATTCAGTCAGCCCTGAGGAGATCCAGAAAAATTTGTAAATGGGTTACACCAAGAATGCCAAGGAAGCTGGTACCCAGTGGGCCCTGCAGCCTCCCCAGGCTGCCAGCTCCTCCCTGCAGGGACTGACAGACACCTGCTGAACATAAAGCTGCTGCTTCAGAGAGGACAGAAGTCTAATTCAGCTGTACCTCCAGCATGGATCCTTTTTTCTTCTTCCCCACGGGTGTTTCTTGCTCTGTTTGTTGGGCTTTTGGCTTCCCCTTTTTCTTCGTGTGGGTTTCTGCAATTCCTGAATCCTCCTCAGTCTCGCTTTCCTCTTCCTCCTCCTCCTCACTCTCTGTTTCCTCCTCTGTACTGGATGAGGAGGAAGAATCCTTCACCACTTTGGATTTCAGGTAATCCATATCTGAGAGCTCTTTGCTGGTAGCTGCCTTCTTCCCTCCTTTCTTCCCTGACAGAAAGGAGAGATTAGAGAAACTTTTTCACACAGATGCTGCTGCTCCCCCCCACCCAGGCGAGTAAAAAGCTGAGAACTGACACACTCCTGACCATCACATCCCTCTCCTCTACTTTTTTCCATGGGAAAGGCTTGGGAACAGCAGAGCAATTTCATCTCAGCACTTCCAGACTGCCAGTCTGGATTTCAAAGCAACAGTTTGTGTACAAAACACATTAGAAAGGGATTTGAGGTACTCCAGGATGAAGTATTTTGTCACAATTTTGACTAAATACCCCAAGGGTTTCAAGTGTGCAGTTTTAGAGGGAAAAGGACACAAACACATCAACATTTGAGTTACCCAAGGAGAGATGAGGAGCAGCAGGGAAAATACCACTCACTCCAGCAGAACAGCCTAAGGAAATACCCCAGGGAGGGAGAAAAGCTCCAAACCCACACCCATCCCTGCTGGATTCTAAAATATACACTCCACCAGACTTCTGAGTCCTCAAAATTCACCCCACTACTCCAGGTTTCCTCTCAGAGCCAAGATACTGAACCCTGTCCCTTCCCATCAGCCCTGTCAGGCAAGATTTCCAGAAATGTGCATCAAAGGCACATTTGAGAAGTTCACAGGTTCCCAAACCCACAGAAAATCACATCCAGCCCTGGAAATCCTGGAGGTGAAAGGGGCTGCAGGTAGGAAAGCTGCAGATGTTTGCCCTGTTCCTGCTCCCTAAGGACAAAGGGAAAGCACAAACGCCACCCCCTCATTTCAGACACTGCATTTGCCACATCTCCCCAAATCTGGGGACACAACCATCACCCCCAGCACACAGGAAGGTGAGACCCCACCCTCACGGTGACATTGAGTCCAGTCCTGTCACTCCCTCTCCTGACAGCTCCTTTGGGTACCTTTAATCTCCTCCTCATCCTCAGAGGGTTCATCCCCAGCCTCGCTGAGCTCCTCAGACTCATCTGAGTCGAAGTTCAGGTAATCAGAGGCTGCTGCTGCTGATTTGCCCTTCTTGGGCTCCTCTGCCAAAGTGTCATTAGCCCAAGTGGCCACCTGGGACCTCTTCTGGTGAACCACCAAGAACTCCTGGAATGTTTTATCTTCTTCCAGCTGTGGGAAAAAAAACCAAACAAGATGTGAAGAGAGACTCACAGTGAATCTGAAATCCAAGATATCACCTCATTTCCAGCAGTGTAAAACCAAGAATGCCTTAAGGAGAGCTCTCTTTACACTGACAAGGTGACTGAAGCCTTCTCAAGGTGTCTCATTCCTACTCTTTTTTTATAATTGGTGTTAAGAAAGTGTTTTAAAGAGGAAAACAAAACAATAAAAAAAGAAAAAGCCACACAAGGTAAACGTGACAGAACTCACACATGGTTAAACCCCAGAGCTGCTGGAACAGAACTGACCTGGATGCAGGGAGTGCTCACAGGAGCAGCTGAGCATTAAAAAATTGGACCCCAGTGTTGGGGTTGTTAAAATGATTTTTTTTTTTTTTTGCAGTAGAACTGGGCTGTCCCAGCCTGAATGAACAGCAAGGGAAGCAGGACAGAAAGGAATTGTTCAGCAGCAAGGATGCAGGGACTGCAATCCACCCTCAACTCATGAAGGGACTCCAACCCAACCTCAACTCACCTTCTTTAAGTTATCCACTGGATCTTTCTTCTTTTTATCCTTGGAAAAAAAAAAAAAAACCAGAAAGGTTTATTAGAAGCACAGGCAATTGCAGAGAAACCCAAGAGCACAGGGAACAGGGATCCTGAGGCAGAAAACAGCAGCACCAGGTGTCCCAGCTGCTCTGTCCCCTTCCCCACAGCCCAGGCCACCCTTCTGTGTCACTGACACCCACCAGAGCCCCCAGGAACCAGGCAGGACTCACTTTCTTTGTGCCTGCAGGAGCTGCACTTGCCAAGGGCTCCTTGGTCTGCTGCTCTGAGACAGGGCCCTTCTGGGAGTGCTTGCTCCAGGCTTTGGGTTTTGTAGGGTCCCCAAAAGACTTGCACAGCTCCACCTGGAATGGGTCAGGAGTTTAATTAAACACAAGTTCAACAGTCTGGGATGTGAGTGCTGGGGAGCTTCACTCAGGAGTCGCTGTAGCCCTGATGGGATGGAGGCTGTGGGCAGGAACAGCTTCTTACAGGTTATTCTAAAAGCACAGAGCTCCACGTTCAATCACCGTGGGAAGGTCAGGAGGGGACATCACAGAACCCCAGGATGGGCTGGATTGCAAAGGGGCCCTAAAGTTCCACCCCTTTCCACCATCCCAGGGTGCTCCAAGCCCAGCCCAGCCTGGCCCTGGGCACTGCCAGGGATCCAGGGGCAGGCACAGCCTCTCTGAGCACCCAGTGCCAGGGCCTGCCCGCCCTCCCAGGGAGGAATCTCCTCCCAACATCCCATCCTTTTAGAACCTCAGGGAGATATTTTCAGAGCTCAGCTCACTGTGATCCTGGAAGTGTCTATGAAGCTTTTGTTGAAGTGCTTCAGGGCTGTTTGAGCTTCATCCTCAGCCTTGTAGCCGATGAAGCCGAATTTCCGGAACCTCCCATCCTTGGTGTACTTGAGGCAGCAGTCAGTGAGGGTGCCGAAGGCAGCAAAGAGCTTCCTGAAACGCTCCTCCTTCATCTGGGCGAGGAGGGAGGGAAATCAGCCACAGAGAGGCTCTGAGGGGCGAGCCCAACCCCAAATATTCAGTCCCAAAAGGCTTCTGGAAGGCTGGAGGAGCCACATCGTGAACCAAATCCCCGCTTCAGCCACCGGGGATGGGGAACAGGGCGGGATCCTGCACCGAGGGCACCTGCACTCAAACCCCAGCTAACGAGGGGGGCACAGTGACTGCAGCAAGATCCGCTGCCCACCCCGAGGGGCCGCCACCCGCCCAGCCCAGCCCAGCCCAGCCCAGCCCCTCACGCTGCTCCCAGCAGCCCGGCCTCTCCCCCCATCCTCCCCCAAAATGTCCCCGTGTTCCCCATCCCAGCACTGACCACCACCCCTTATCCCCTAAGAGCCCTTCCCCCGGGGCTTCTCGCTGCTCTCCGTCCAAAACCTCATCCTCCCAACCGCTTCAAACCTTCTCTCCCGAGGGGTCTCCCCGCTCTCCCCCATCCCCACCACACGCTCCCCTCCCGGTGCCTCTCCCTGCCCAGCATCCCGTTTTCCCCCACAGCACCCCCTCAGACCCCTCCACCGGCCAGCCGCCTCACCCCATTGGGGAGATTCTTCACGATAAGTCGCGACATGGCAGCGACAGGCGCCGGGGAGGGAGCGCTCAGCGCCGCGCACGCCGCGCCATGGGCGCCGCCATCTTCCCCGGGTCACGTGGGCCGCGTGCGGCGGCGCGCACGCGCACAGCGGGACCCGGATGTTGGTCCTTAGCAACGGGCCCTTAGCAACGGGGCCTGCAGGGCGGGGGCCGCGGGAGCATCGCGGGGACAGCGACGGCGGGAGGGGAGGGGAGGGGAGCAGGGGGGGATGAAGAGGGGGGGATGAAGAGGGGAGGATCACCCCCGGGTTTGCCCGCCGAGCGCGGCTGCTGCTTCCAGGCCCGGCCGTGCTGCTCGGCGGGGCCGCAGGAGGGAGCTCGGCGCCCGCCGCTCCCGGCTCCGGGCGGCCACGCAGCCAAAGGCCCTGCGGAGGTGTTGGGTGTGCCGCGATGGCACGGCTAAAGTCATGCAGGAGCGAGGAGGGAAGGGGGACAGAGGGTGTGGGCCAGGGACACTGTGGATCCCAGGATGTGTTCAAGGTGTCAGGCTGGACGGGGCTTGGAGAAACCTGGGATAGGGGAGGGTGTCCCTGCCCCTTCAAACCCAAACTATTCCGGGATTCTATGAATAAAAGCAGCTTCTCTCCATAGGCAGAGGATGTTGTGTTGTGAGAGCTCCAAGCAATAAAATAGAGCAAAAGTCAGAGAATTAAAAAAAATCCCTTGAGGGTTGTGAAACACTGCAGGTCCTTTCCTAGCTGAACATCCACCTGCAGCTTCCTCATCATCATCTGAGCATCGTCTACAGCTCCGAGCTCTGCTGTGACCCCAGGGAACAGCTGGAGCTGTGCCAGGGGAGGGTGAGGTTGGGTATCAGGAAAAGGCTTTTCTTTCCCCCAGAGGGTGGCCAGGAGTTGCACTCGATGATCCTGGTAGGTCCCTTCCAGCTCAGGATATTTGGTGCCTTCATGATCCATTGCTGGAGGCTGAGCAGAGCTGTTCTTCCAGCATCCCCTCAGCCCTGCTCTGCCTGTCTTACACGAGCCTGAATTCCCAATTTCCACCTCTATTCCCAGAGGGAGATGCTCGGGACAGCTCTGAGCTCCAGCACCAGCCCTCACCCATTCTCCCCACGGTTTGGAGTTACCCCAGGGATAACTTGGAGCAATTCCACCCCCTCCCACCATCTCCTAATGCCCCTCTGAGGCTGGTCCGGGGGGCTGAGCCCATCCCAAAGGCAGCAGGAACTGTCTGGGGGAGGCGACCCCAACCCCACCACATCCCAGTGTCCTGGTGGGACTGGGGTGCAGCCCAAGGGTGAGTAACAAGGAAAATGCATTTTCCAGGGTGGGGGAGAGCAGAAACAACAGCCAGGGCAGGAGGAGAGAGTGGGATGCTCTGGGAACGCCATCAGTGCCCTGCTCAGAGGGACAGCACAACTCCCCACAGCCTGACTGCGGAGATGCTCCTTTGTCCCCTCACCTGTCCTTCACAGGGCTCTCCGTGAGGTGTCACAGCACAGGGACACAGCTCCCTCCCCCCTCGCCCTCTGCTCCTGCCTCGTCCTTGGCCGGGCTGTCAGGGCTGTCACTTGTGACGATGGCTGGCACTGACAGGACCCTCACGCCGTCACTAACGCATCCCGACCTTGCCCTTGTCACTCGTGTCCTCTCCAAGACACGTGTCCCCTGCTCCCTCCCCGTGTCCTCCTCACCTGCTGCGTGCAGCCTCCAGCAGTGCCCAGCTCCTGCCCACGCCACCAGACAGCGCTGACCTTGCCTGGCCCTGCTCCTGAGCAGCTGGACACGGATTGATCCTGCCTGTGCCCGGCCTTTCTGCCCCGTGTAGGGCCTCACCTCCCACCCCCTGCACCTGGGGCTGCAGTCTGCCTGCTCACTGCCTTTTCTGCAATTCGGGGTGACTTTGCTTGGCCCCTGTGCTCAGGTGCTACAGGTGTGAGCCCTAAGGATGCCAGGGCTCAGGAAGAGCCTCTTCTCCTGGGGAGTTTGGGGGAGCAGTGCTTAACTGAGACAGGACCAGGTACTTTTGATTCCTGTGTCCATGCAGGAAAGTGGTTTTGGCAAAGTCCATGGAGATGTTCAGCTCTGCTTGCCTCACTTAATCAGAAACAATCTATTTTATCCCTCCCCAGGTGCAAAGCTTCAGTTCAGAAGCACAAGATTTACACACCCTGACTTCAGGTTTGATTTCCTTTGTGGGTTCTGCTCCTCAGGGTGGGTCAAGATTTTAAGTTTACAAATGCAAGACTAGGAACATCTTTTTTTCTGGCAAACTGAGGGTTTTAGAAGGATCAGAGAGAGAAGAGAGCTGCCCCTTCAGCAGGTGGTTGTGCTGCACCATGGAAGCTCCTTCCCCAAGGCAGACTCAGTTCCAATCTGAGATCCCAGCCCTGGGCAGCTGAGGGAAACTGAGGCCCTGTCTCAGAAAGCTCAAAGGACATTTTGGAAAGCTCCCAGTGCTTGAATAGCTGCTCTGAAGATCATCCTTAACCCTTCTGCTGCTGGCACAGAGCATGGGCAGGGGACAGACCAGACCCTGTAGAGCCAGTGTGGATGGTTCACTGGGGGCAGGGCACCCAGAACATGCTCCCAAACAGAGGCAGAGTAAAAATAAATTATTTGGGATGTTTTCCCCCATGGAAATTATCATTGATGATAGCAGTATGAGACACTCCTGTCCCAGTGTCACTGCGTGTCACCTGTCCCCACAGCAGTGCTGGGATGGCCGCAGGTGGGAGCTGGGTGGGGCAGGGAGAGGAAAAGGGCTGCGCCCAAGTTTTGTGTCCTGAGCTGGCTGAGAGCAGCAAGAGGCAGAGGGTGACTGGGAGGTGACAGGCCCAGCACAGGTGACACATCCCCCGGCTGGGTGCTGTCCTGAGAGAGCAGCACTTTGTCTGCTGTCCCCCAAATCCATGTGGGGTGCTCACAGACCGGTGGCAGGGTCTGGGTGATAACTGCCCCTTCTCCCTCCTCTCCAGATCCCTGCTGGGCACAGAGGGGCACCCGTGGCTCCATCAGCCCCACACTGAGGGGGACAGGATGAGGTCCCCACATTGAGGAGGGCAAGGATGAGGTCCCCATGCTGAGGGGAGACAGGACAAGGTCCCCACACTGAGGGGGACAGGACGAGGTCCCTCCCT
Organism: Eopsaltria australis; assembly: GCA_034509425.1. Lineage (NCBI taxonomy): Eukaryota > Metazoa > Chordata > Aves > Passeriformes > Petroicidae > Eopsaltria > Eopsaltria australis. Next base: position 896,858 of record JAVTVJ010000317.1, on the reverse strand, counting down.
GAGCTCCATCAGGGAAGCTGTCGGAGTGCATTACGTGCCCAGCCCCTCAGCTGGCCGGACAGGGCCTTGCACAGAGCCAAAGAGCAGGGGTCAGCTGGCTGTAAGGTGGTATTATGGGCTGCCTGCAGCCAGGGAACTGAACTTTGGAAAGCAGGGCACCACGGTGTCAGGGCCAGCTCTCTGTGGGGAGTGACAGGTGTGGGCAGAGGGACAAAGGGACGTTGTGCTCTGGGGTGTGAGGACACCAGGGAAAAAGTGCTGCTGAGAAGGAGAGAAAGGAAAGAAAGAAGCTGCTGCAGAGCCTGTGTGCCCTTGGGTGTGAGAAGGCAGAGGTCAGATGCAAAGGCTGCTGTGGTGTTTGGAGAGGTGCTTCTCTTGCTCTGTGTCCAAAGGGGCACCGGAGTTTTCCCCTGACTTCTCCAGGTGCCACTCGTGCCATGCCGGGCAGGCAGAGCCGTGACCCCGAGCCAGAGCAGCTGCTAGGGTGTGGTGTCCTGCCCTGGCCAGCCCTGGCACTGCAGCCCTGCCAAGAAGGACGAGCAGAGCCCCGGGGTGCCCTTCATGCCTGTCGGATCGGGAGCGCCTCGGCCGCCGCCGGACGCTGCTGGAGGTGAACGGGGAAGGTAAAAGATCCCTCTGAGCTGGGGTCACCTTGGCTGTGACAGATTCCCCATGCCAGGCAGCCTCTGTGGTGCTCACAGGGTGCTGCTGAACATTCTGGGGGCTGTAGGGGGTTCTGGGTGTACCCACACCCCTCCATGGCAGAAAGCACGGGAGGTGCTTGGTTTCCTCAGCACCCAGACCCTGAGTCTTTCTCTTTTCTTGTAGATGTGGAAATGAGCAGAATTCAGCCTCGGGGGTTACTGCAGAGGGCTGTCACCTGGCTGGGGACCTTCTACTGAATAAATTCACCCCCAGAGAGCAGCAAGGACAGGGATGAAGGGGACCCAGCAACACTCACAGCCTGGTTTTGGTGTGCTGACCCTGCTTCATTATTTTAATAACAGCACCACAGGAAATGCTGCCTGAACATCCTCAGTTTTGCTGCTGGAGACATTAAATTTTGGGAGGGGAGATGGCCAGAGCCTCCTTGTGTGAGCAAATTGTCCTGCCAGTCCTGAAGGGGATAAAAGGCTGCTTTTAATGATACAGGTGGAGCTGGGAAAGGGATGAGGCCAAGGGAGGAGGAGGAGAAATTACCCTTCTGAAGGGCTTCATCCCTGGGGCTGTGCCCAGCCTGGCCTGCCAGAGCTCTGCTAGAGGCACAGGATGCTGCCAGGATCCTGTCCTTGCCTGGGGGTGTGACTGCTGCAGTGTCACTGTGGGCAGCACAATTTGGCTCCCAACCACACCTACCCTCACCTGAACCTGCAGCCTGGAAATGTGTCCCTGCTCCTGCTCTCTGCCCTCTTTTTACCTGCAGGTTTTTTTGGTGGAGATTGTGTCTTTTCAAAGCCTTCCTGAGTATCAGTGGATGGGGGAGAGGATGAGGAAGGGCAGGAGTGATTTTCCCCCTCATATCAGGCACAAAGATGCTGCTGATGCCAGCTTGACTTGCCATGGAGGAGGATTCCCAAAGGACTTGGAAATCCAGATAATCCAAGTGCTTTGCATTACAGCAGCTGGGGAGCAGAGGTTAAACCCTGTCCATGAGCCATAATTCACCTGCCAGAACAGTTAACGGGACCACAGCTGCCCTGGAGAGGAGCCACCCCCAGAGCAGGTCTCAGGCCTTCCTCCTGTCCCTCTGGAGCAGGGGATGGTGGTGGTGGTGGCAGAGCTGAAGGAGATGATCCATGAGGACAAACCCCTCCTGGCATCACTGTACCCATCATAGCCCAGGTGTCTCCCAGCAGAGCCTTCCATGGTTCTCCAGAGGGGCTGGGCTGGACCTTGGCCCTGAGCACACACAAACTGCCCAGACTGGAGTGGCATTAAAGGAAAGGTCCATCCAGGCTCTCTCCTGACCCCACCTAAAGCTGGGGGAGATGTTGGCTGTGTTCTACCACAGCTGCTGCTGTCACCCACCCAGAACAGTTTCCCCCAGGTGACAGATAAGGCCCAACCCCTTTTCCAAGCTGTCCCAAGCAGCCATTTCCCTTCAGACCTTGACAGACTCCCCACCAGCCTTCCTGACGAGTGTGGATGGGACCCTCCATGAGGAGAGCAGGGAGAGGGATTTTCCTGCTGCTGCCCCTTGCCCGCTCTCTCCTTCATCCATCACCCCTCCCACCGCCCTGAGTTTCCTTTATTTCTGTATTTTTGGGTGTGTGTATGTGTGTGCAAATGGGCTCAGGGGAGGGTCCAGGCAACAGCTGCCTTTGATCAGCGCAACATGTGGGAGATGGAGCACTTCAGGAATGCCGACTCCTGATCAAAGGTGGGAACACAGTGACAGCCGGGACTTGGCAAAAACCCATCCCGGCTAATCCCTGCTGGGGAGCTGGGGGGTCGCTCAGGGACCCACACAGGCACAGCCCTCAGCCCATCCGAGGCTTGGATCCCGGCAGGGTGAGGGGAGCAGGGCTGCTCCATCTGCCCAGGGCTCTGTCCCGAGCAGGGCATTCTCCTCTGTGCTACAAGAAATGGGATTCCCATCCCTTCCTGGGTTCTCCATCATCCCGGCACCCTCCAAACCTTGCAGCTCCTCCCTGGAGAGGGAGCTGAAGGAAAAGAGGGGCAGCGATGCCCTGAGACTTTTATCGCCTCCAAAAAGATGGATGGGGAAGGTCATTTGCTCTAAAAACAGCTGGGAGGAAAAAGGAAGACAAATCGGCCTCTCCTGCCAGACAGGCGGGGTCTGGGGACAGGGGACAGCGCTCCCAGCCCCTGCTCCACCCCAGGCGTGTGGGTGGCAGTCCCAGCCAGTGTGGGCTGGTTCCCGGTGCCAAGAATGTCCCGTGTCACCTTCCCCCGCAGCCGCTCTTATCTCCCGGCGGGCTTTCTCCTGATAATCCGTCTGGAGGAGCAGGTGGACTCAGGCAAGGCGTTTGTCAAACTCAACCCCCCGAGCTACACCCAGCCCTTCTCCGCTGCAACACTCAGCTCTTCCATCGCCATGGGTTTCACTGCAGCTCTTCCCAGGCTCAGGAACGCCCTCCATTCCCAGCGGGAATAATCCCACCCCACGTGCCTGGTGCTTCCTCGCCCTGCCGGGACACACCTTCCTCCTCCCGAGGCTAGTTAGGCTCGGGCCAGGCTGCTCTGTCATGTTAAAAAGGGAAGCTTTTAGAAAGGGCCGATAAGGGCGGCTCCCTCGGGGTCACCCCGTGTCCCCAGGCCGCGTCACAGGTCGCTTCCTCGCCGTGCGGTGCCTGATAATGAGCCCGTCACGGCCGCGGGGATGGAGACAGCATTTATCAGCAAAGCCTGGGAAAATAAAGACATGGAAATGCCCGTGCACCAGGCCGGGATCTGGCAGGGATGAGGCTTTTTTTGGGTGGATGGAGAGTTCGGGGTTTGAGAGCTGATGGGGGTGGCACAGGGGAAAGGGGCTCAGGGTTGGGATCCCACCTCACTCCAAACCAGCTGAGGGCACGTGGAGAGGCTGCCAGGGCCGGTGGGGATGGCTGAGCTCATGGGGTCATTTCGATTGGAAAAACTTTCCAAGATTATCAGCTCCAACCACATCCTTCAGTGGATTCACCCATCTTTTAAATTCCTCCAGCTCTGGCGACTCCACCACTGCCCTGAGCAGCCTCTGCCAGTGCTTGACAACTCTTCCCATGAAGAAGTTTTCCTTCATATCCAATCTAAACCTCTTCCAGTGCAACTTGAGGCTGTTTTCTCTCTGTCAGTTGTTGCCTGTAAGAAGAGACCAACCTTCCCCTGGCTCCAGCCTCTGCTCAGGGAGCTGTGGAGAGCAGGAAGCTCCTCCTGAGGCTCCTTTTCTCCAGGCTGTGTCCCCCCAGCTGCAGGTGGCCCATTCCAGACCAGGATAGGCAGCAGGCAGGGAATGAATCGGGTGTGCCAGAGCCACAGAATATGGGGCTGGGGAGGTGCTGGGTCTTCCCAGTGAACCTGGAGTCTCCTTGGAAAGATTTGCCAGGAAAATGAGATCCCAGAGAGTGTAAATGAGGCAGGAGGGATGGTGTGATCAGCACTGCCACGTCCCCACAGTCACCTCATGCAAATCCCAGCCCCAAGGGTTTACCTGCCAAAATATCCCTCACAAACCACGATCCACAGCCCCCACTGCTACTGTGTCCTGCACCAAAGAGCAGGGAGGGAAACTGAGGCACGGGGAGAAGCCTGGTGACACAGCCAGGGGTGCCACCACGGCCTCCCCTTGCCACACCTGGACTGTTTGTGCTCCAGCACTGAGGACAAGCCAAAGACCCTCAATTTGTGGGGGTTATGGAAGTGGCCAGAGGCTTCCTGAGCTGAAAAATCAACCCTGAGCACAGAGATGGAGCTGCTCCATCCCATCCCATCCCATCCCATCCCATCCCATCCCATCCCATCCCAAATAGGCAAAGCAGAGCTGACACCCGGGCGTGGACAGAAGGGGAATTTCGGAGAGGCAGCAGCGAGGGACAGACAGCTGTGGGAGGGGAGGGGACAGCACTGGGCACTGCTCTGAGGCAGCACAGGGTGACAGGCCACCACTGACACCTCGGGACGGCCACACTCGGTGACAGCAGCACGGGGAGGGCCCGATGTGACAGGGGACGGCTGTGACACGAGGCCACGGGGCAGCCCCCACCAAGGACTCGCCACCTACCCCGGCTGAGCTCCCTCCTCCTCCTCCTCCTGCCCTGCACCAGATGCATCCTGCAAACACTTCTCCCTCTCGGAGGAATATTGGAAGCACCTGCCTGCCTTGGCTGGGAATCAAAGGCGCTGGTGCTGGCACAGTTATCCCTGGGGAAGTGCCACGTGTGGGAATGTAGGGCACCCTCTCTCCTCAGTGACCCTCTGTGGGAGCAGCACGCAATTAAAACAAGCAAGGCCAGATGGTTTATTAGCAATTACAGAGCTGGGAGCTGACACTTTTCTCGTTCCAGCTCCAAGGCATCAGGAGTGGGTCCATCTCAGAGTGTTTCACGCACACTGCCTGGCAGCCGGGCAGGAGAGGTTGGATTTATTTGGGAATGCAGCGCTCTGACACCACAGCAGTGAGTTTGGCGAGGGGAGAGATGGGATTGGAGCAGATTGTGGCATTTAGGAGGCAGATAAGGGAGAAATGGGAATTGTCACCTGGGTTCATAGGCCTTTGTTTGGAATTATGGAATTGTGAAGGTGGGAAAAGGCATCCAAGAGCATCAAATCCAGCCTTCAACCAAGCACTCCTGAGGCAGTTCTGAAATTTCAGTGGTGAGGGGGCTCTGTTCTCTTCAGCCACACCAGCATGGTTGGGCAGCACATTGCATCTCCCGTAGCCTGGGTTTGGTGGGAGCAAACTGGACTTACAGCAGGTACCCCAGAGGAGAAACCTTCATTAGTGCAGCTTAATAATGCCTGAAAACGTGCAAACCTGAGGCTGCTGTGTCACCTGGAGGATGAAGATGATGATGAAGTCCAGTTCTCTAGAGGGATTTGCCCGGCCCCACGTGTGCAAACAGAGCTGAAGTTTTTTGTCTGATCCTCTCAGATCTTTGCACCAGCACTGGGAGGTGACCTTGGACTTGACCAGGATCCACCCAGTGACACCTTCCAAGCTGGAGAGCACAGCAGGACCCACAGAGAACTCAATCTGCAGCTCCTGTCCTGTCAGCCCTCAGCTGAGGCCAGAATCCCTCTTGGGGAGGCTGCTCCACCCCAGGCACAGCTGCAGGATCCAGGGAGGAGCAGCCATCCAGCACCTCCATCTGCAGAGCCCCTTCCTCTGCTGCACCAACCACAACTGCAGGGAGATTTGGGTTGGAAGGGGAGCTGGTATTGCCCTCTGGGCAGAGAGGAGCATCACTTTTCTCCCTCCCTTTCCCTTGGTCTTCAGCATCACCACACCCAGAGTGCCCACCTGAGCTGGTGAGGCTGCCCTTACAATGTCCCGTCCTCCCCAGGGTTTGCAGCCTCCACCTGAGCCTCTCTCTGGCAGTTTCTGTGCCATGCTGGGCTCCCTCATAGCTGGGAGGGGGAATTTGAGTGTCCTTTTGTGTTGGGTGAAGCGTTGCAGCAGAGCAAGAACAAGCTGTTCCAACAGGGCAGAGAGCTCCAGCCCTTCTTCTCCTCCTCCTGGGCTTGGCAGGCTCCCTGCACAGCCCTGCTCCATCCCCAGGTGGTGACAAATGGCACCCAGCTCAGCCCTGCTCCATCCCCAGATGGTGACAAGTGGCTCCCAGCTCAGCCCTGCTCTATCCCCACATGCTCACAAGTGGCACCAGGCTCCCCTGCCAAGCCCAGCATCCAGCTGGGGCTGCAGAGGAGCACAGGATCCCCACACAGCCCTGGGCAGAACAAAGATGTTGGTTTGGTGAGGTTTGGTGCGGGTGGTTTGCTCAAGGTGGAAAGGATGTGCCACACAGGTGTGCCAGCCCATAGGGAGAAGCTCCTGTGGTCCCCGAGGTGCTGCCTAGAAAGGGTTTGGAATTCCTGGAAGGAAATGCTGGCTATGGGAGAGCACAGCATGTTCTGTGCCCTGGTGCTGTTTTCCCCAAACAAATCCCTTCATTCCAGCAGGCACCACGAACACCTCACCTCCATGTGTTTGGCAGGAGCAAAGAACCTTCTCCAAGCCCAGATTCCCCACTGGAGGAGGAGGGGCCTCTGCGACTGCGAAAAAACTGTAAAGCCTGGCCTGGAAACAAGCAGAGACACCAAACCTCGCTTTTTAAAATTATTTTTTTTAATTTCAGGGTGGTGCTGCAACTGCAACTTCACCTCCTGCAAAGGTTTATTTTTCTGCTGGCAAGGCTGGACGCTGGAAGCTGCCAGGCAAGGGGCTCTGCAAAGCGAGGAACTACAAAGCAGGCTGACACCTCTAATGAATTACAGTAATACCAGCTCGGGGTGAACTCTAAAGTGCCTGTTTACACAATCACTGACCTCCCCTCACCCCCTCTCTGGGGCCAGGCCCCCCCTCCTTGATGGATCACAGCTGAATGGAGGCAGCCCCCGGTGTTTATCATCTCCCAGCTCTGCGAAGGGAAGGCACAGCAGCATTTCCTGGCCACCACTGGCAATTCAGTACCCAACCAACGCTTGCTCTGAGAAATACCCTCTGCACCTTCCTTTGGAAATCCCCGTTTTGGTGGAAAGAGCACTGGAAAGAGGCTTTTGCAGCATCAGGCACTGGGACACACGGGCAGGGACACTCGTGGAGCAGGGTCCAGGGAGCAAGGACAGCCCCTGTGCTCACCAGCCTCAGTGCCCTGCAGGGATGCTGCTCGTGGCCAGGAGATCCCCTTGGGCTGTTATTCTGATTTTTTTAGGGTGTTATTCTGATTTTTTAGGGTGTTATTCTGATTTTTTGGGATGTTATTCTGATTTTTTGGGATGTTATTCTGATTTTTTGGGATGTTATTCTGATTTTTTGCCATTTTGGCACAGGAATATTTTCCATTTTTCCCAGTGTCCTGGTGCTCAAAAGCTGCCAGCTCGTGGGTCTCGTGGCTCAGGGATTGCTCCCCTCTGGCAGGAGGGATCTGGCAGGATCCGTGCCAAGCTGGAAGGAACAGGTTCTTCGAGGAGCCCTGAGTTCCTGAGGGTGTTTAGATCAAGTGGAGTGGAAAAAAAACCCAACAATAAAGCAGCAGGTTCCTCCTGCCCCACCTGTAAGACCTCCAACCAAAGCTCCTCACGACCACCACAGGCATCTCCCTGTGTCCCAGCCAAACCCTGCTGTGTGAGGGGATGGAGATGTGACCCCCACCCTCCGATGTCCTCAGCTCTGCTTGGATCCGTGCCCAGCAGAGCCCAGCCCTTCCTCCCTCTCTGCTGAGCTCCCCTCCCTGCAGGCAGAGCCTGGTGAGCACCACAACCCTTCCCACCCTCCTGGAATCCCATCCTTCCTCTCCAGGACAGCCATCCACGGGCAGGGAGCAGCACATCCGTGGATCAGGGACCACAAGAACCCCTGAGTCCCCTCTCCTGCCCCGGGCCAGAGTCACAGCAGTGCTGGGGGGGGGGAAGCAGCTGCAGCATCACCAGAGCCGAGGCAAGGAGAGGTGCCATGGCTGTGTCCCAGTGTGTGCCAGCCCTGAGAAGCTGGAAAAGAAGAGTTTGTTGGGAGGATGTTGTGGAGGATGCTCAGCTTGGAATATCCAGTGGAGGAGGGGCAGCACGGTGCCCTGTGCCACCGCTGCTCTCACACGTGCCTGTTTTAGCTCTGCCCAGGGGACTGCCTTTAATACAGCCAAGCTTTCCTGCTCAGAGGATGAGAACTGCAGGGCTGGTCCCTGGAGAAGGCACTTCTCCGTTTCCCTGCTTGCCCCCTGCCCTCTGCGTTTTGTTCTGGAGTTATTTTTGGAAGTAAAAGCTTTTTTCTTTGCCCTTCCTCTGGCCCCCATCTCTCTGCCAGCCAAAGTGGCATTTTAAGCCTCCTGCCCATCCGACCAGAAAAATGGTGGCTGAGGCAGGGTAGAGTTAAACCTTTCCATCCTTCTCAAATCATTAACTACCCATCAACTCAGCTGCCCAGAGAGGAGCTCTCAAAAGCCTCTGTGGGGACAACTTGCCCCCCACCAGGGGTTCATGAGGGCAGGGAGAACCACAACCCCCAAAATGGGTTCTCACTCCGTATCTCCTTCCCTCCAGCACTACAAAATCCACTCAATTAACTCAGCATTGAAGCACCCACAGCTGCAGTCCCCCATCGAATACAAAATCCCAGCTGCACTCCAAGCCCTGCTCCCACCCGGAGCTGGGTGAACCAAGGATGTCCCACCCCAAAAAGAGACTCAAACCAGGGACCTTGTGCCACCAAAGTCACACACAGAGCAGGGGAGGGACCTGCTGGCAGCCAGGGAAGGGATGTCCAAGCCAAAGAGCGGGAGCCCAGTGATCTCCAGGTACCAACCCCCGCCTGGACCTTTTTATTCCTTGATTGCTGCTGGAATTCTCTGCAGCTGGAGGGATGGACACACCAGGAATTGCTGGGTGCTCCCTCAGCACCCCAGAGGTGGCAGGTCCTTTCACCCATGGGGACCAGGACAGTGGCAGGAGGGTGCTGGGAGCCAGGAGCCAAACCACACTCAAGGGGAATGAGAAAATCCCAGTCCCAACCTTCCTCCCTGCCCTTTTCCTGCACAGAATAAGCGTCCCAAAGAGCCAGACACTTCCAAACCTCCCCCTTTCTCAGGAAAGCAGGGTGCTTGTCCCTTCTCCCCGTGCTGGAGCACAGGGATGGGAATTGCCTGCAGTTTGAGGAATTTTCAGAGCTCTGATGTTTTCTCTCAACATCTGGGAGTGATACAGATTCCCAAAAGACACAAAACCCATAAAAACCAGCAGCAAGGGGCCAGTGTGGACACCCTGAGAGCTCAGCATCCTCCTCAACCCAGCCAGCATCAGGCACCCAGGCAAGGAAGCAACACAAGCATGGAGTGATTCCAGCCCCAGCCGCTGCTGATCCAGGGACATCTCATCCCGAGTTATCTCCAAGCCCTGGTGTTTAACATCCCCTGAGAGACAGCCTTCTGCCTCTGAGGGTTTCCAGAGCCTGATATTTCTGGCTTCCCTGGCATCCCACAGCAGCGGGTTCACATTGGATCCCAGAGCCTCCACCAGGTCTGAATCCACTGTGTAGGAACAGGATGGACTAAACCGAGCACCCCAGCAAGGCAGGACCCCACAAAAACCCATCCACAGCTGGGCAGGGCAGGATGGCTGAAATTTTCACTCCGTGGCACAGATCCTGATTGGCACGGGAGGGGAGGAATGGCTTTTAGCCTCCTGCAGGACACCGGGATTCCCGGCTTGGCTCCATCCTCCCACCGCGGCTGAGCCCGAGCTGTGCAAGCGCTTCGGGCAGGAAAACTCGCTGGGAATGTCTCCCCATGGCAGGCGCTGGGATTTGGGCGGAATGGCCGAGCCGGCTGTGCTGTGACGGGCCAGCCCCGGCGAGGAGCCGCCACCACAAGGTGTCACCCGCCCCCTTCGCCCCGAGCCCCTCGAGAGCCCCCGCGGGGCCGCCGCTCCAGAGGGGCTGGGGCAGCATCCCGAGGGGTCCCCGGCCACGTCTCCTCTTCCCCGGTGATATCGGCGGCGACCAAATCGCATCCCAGGCTCGCTATTGTCCCGTCTCCATGGCAACCCCCTGGCTGCAGCATCCCTCGGTGCCCGGCGCTGGACCATGGGATGCTCGGCACAGCCCAGCCCTGGAAGTCCCTGTCCCAGTCCTGAACCCCGTAAGGAACGGGAATTATTCCTCCTTAAATTGTCATTTGCAGAACTGCAACCCAGACTTTTTCGATCAAAAGTAAGGTTTTTTTCAGACTCATCATTTTAAGCTTTTCTACCTCAGGAGCGCAATAGAATCATGGAATGGTTTGGGTTGGAAGGAATCTTAAATATCTCATTCCAACCCCTGCCATGGACAGGGACAGCTTCCACTGTCCCAGGTTGCTCCAAGCCCCATCCAGCCTGGCCTTGGACACTTCCAGGGATGGGGCAATAGCGGGTACAGTACAGGAGAACGTGCAGCTGAATTATCATGGAGAGGGGTTGAGTGGAATTATCCCAATTCACACCAGAACACCCTGGGCTTGTGAGTAAATAAATCATACATTTATTTAAAGCACTGACTCCAGGTATTTTGCTCCAAAGTAATTCAACTGATTTAAACAAAAACCTTGAAATCAAAGATAAAAAACAATTAAATGACAAGATTGCTCCAAAGCAGACAAATGACAGGAGAATTCTGCAAACACTAGAGGTGAACAGTTTGGATTCAAGGGGAAATTTCCTTTTCTACAGCCTGGAGCTCCCACAGCATTCCCAGATTGTCAGATCTCTGTTTTTCCTAACTAAAAACACTTCAACCCGTGCCAGCCTTGGTGTTAGACCACAGACCTTGGGCATTGTCGAACAACTCCTTTCCCTCCCCCAGCCTTGGCAGGGAGAGAAGGAGCTGCCAACAGGTAAAAGCCTCCAAGTGAAACACTGAAAGCACTGGGGGGAGGACAAGGAGACACAGGTCCTCTCCAGATGACATGAAGATGCTCAGCTCAAGTGACAGCAGCTGAGAACCAAGGGCAGCCCTGCACAGGAAGGACACCAGAGGCTTCAGCCAGGCCAAATTGAATGTAAAAAGTGGTGGTTTGTTTCTCTTTTCTGCTCCCACTAAGTCCACATCAGTTTTGTCCCAGCCAGGTGAGCTCCAAGCCTGGCACGCAGCGGGCTCAGCACTGCAGGATTTCTGTGCTGCTGCCTGAGAGGGGAAGGGCTGGAGCTGAGGGAAGAATTTTGGTGCTCTGGGTGGCTTTTTCTTGAGAAAACAGCAGCAAATCCAGCAAGTGAACAAGGCAGGAGGTGCCCATGGCCTTGGCACACAGGCAGAGCAGCAGGGGGCTGTGAAAAGCAAGTGTTTAATCCTTTTTTCTCCCCTTTTTCCTCCTCTCACGGCACCAACAGCACCACAGAGTGAGAGCCCCTCACTTGGTGCTGGGAGACGCCAGCTCTTCCTTCTCCTGAAGTCCAAAAGAGAAATAATGGATCCCCAGAATTCAAAGGTTGGCTTTGTTTGAGGCACCTGCCAGGAAATGTTGGTGCTCTTGGCTGCCAAGAGCCAGCACAGCCACACCAGGGGAAGATGGGGCTGTGGGGCCGAGGGTTTGGGGACATTGCCTGGCACACACAGAATATCCTGAGTGTGAAGGGACTTCCAAAAGTCATCAAATCCAACTCCTGGCCCTGCACAGACAACCCAACAATCCCACCTGTGAGCATTGTACAAACACTTCTGGAGCTCTGGCAGCCTCGGGGCTGTGCCCATTCCCTGGGGAGCCGTGCCCAGCACTCTCTGGGAGAAGAACCTTCTCCTGAAATCCATCTTAAACCCCCCCAACACAGCTCCAGCTGTTCCCTGGCTCCTGCCACATCTCTGGACTGCACACCACTGTAACATCCCCAAGCTCCCAGAAAGAGAAACCTCAACAAGCATCCCAAAGCCACACACACAAGGCTTGGCTCTTTATCAGAACCCGCAGCGCTTTGGCCAACTGATCTTGTAGCAACAACCAAACCCCATGGAAAAGCCCCAAGCCTGGCTCTTTTCACACTTGACCTTCCCTTCAGTGCTGCATTAGCCTCTGTGCCCGGGCTGTTTGCTGCTGGAATTCTAAGTGGGATGCTGCTGAGTTTATTACAGGAGCAGAGGGCTTGGCTCAGCAGGATCCCCGGGGGCTCCATCCCCTGGCTCTCTTTAGCTCTGCTCGCCGTGTTTAATGGACTGGGCTACAAAAAGCTGGGCTGTTGGGAGCCCCCAGCGTGGCTTGTAAAAGCCAGCCCCAACAATGAGCTGCAAACTGGGCCGTGTGGCTTCCCTGCTCTGCTTCCCAAGCAGGTTATTGCTTGTAAAAGCTCCTCGCTGGAAGCAGCAGCGCTCCGAGGGCGAGGCAATGAAGGCTTTTGAGATGTTCAATAAAAAGGCCCCCACACTTGATTCCTTTCCCAAGGAATATTTGATATTTCTTGCTCTGGGGTGCCTAGAAAGGAGGAAAATTACTGGCCCATTAACAACTGCCCCTTGGCCTGTTTTCCAGGATTTAAAACAATGCACTCAAAATTGGCAGTTGAGGCAGCCTTAAACATTTGTTTTGCCTCAGATTATTTGCAACACCCTGTAAACTCAGGGGCTTTTCGCTCCCTGGCTAAGGGGATTTCTCCTGTGCGTTTTTCCATGTGTCTCCAACATATGGAACAATAAAAAAAAAAAAAAAAAAGAAAAATCAAGCTCCTAGCTGGTGTCACGAAATATTTTGGGGGTGGAGAGGCCTTGGGGAGGTGGTGTGGGACTTGGATCGCTGTGACCTGGCAGAGACCTGGGCCTGAAGGAAGCTCATGTTTTTATGAGCCAGGAAATTGCAGGCTCAGCTTGGGCCGTGCCAGTTGTCCAGAAGTGTTTGAGTTTCACATCACAACTTGGGGCTCAGTGGAGGTGAGGAGGTGGAGGGAGATGTGGCAGCTCTGTGGGAAGGTGGGCACTGAGAAATGCAGGGATGGCTACAAGACCTCGAGTTGGTGCTTGGGAAAAACATCTGAGAGCCTGTGAAGGGAGGAAAAATTCACCCAATTTCCACTCCCACCCACAAGTGCCCAAAAGCTGAGTTGGCAACAAGTTGCTGAGAGCCCCCATTTGCCAGGGGCACAAATGAGCCTGGGGCACTTTCCTGGGCCAGCTGGGAGCAGAGGCACCCTCAGGGCACCCTCCTTCCTCAGGGTGCCCCTCTGCAGGCAGCTGCTCTACCCTGCCCAACAGGCACAGCAGGGATTATTGGGGCTGTCCTGTGGAGGGCCACGAGTTGGACTTCGAGATCCTTGTGGATCCCTTTCAGCTTCTGATATTCTTTATGGGCATTTTTTGAAAGGGAGAGAGGGCTGGCAGAGGAGAAAGGGTGTGGGACCAAACTGTGGAGAGCCAGAAACCCAGGGAGGGAGGAAAACCAACCCACAGAGCAGAGACAGTGGCCAAGGAGCTGCCTGAAGAGCACTGAAATCCTTTTCCTCTGTCCATCAGCAGGAGAAGAGTTTCCCAAAAACCATCCCAAATTCCAGCAGCTATGCCCAAGTTTTCCCCAAACCATTTTTTTCTGCTTCTACCTGAATATTTTTCCATGCTCAGGGGTTTTTGGAGGAGTCCCTGGCTGCCTTGAGGTGTCCAATGCCCAGCTGGGCACTGCCCATGAGCCACGGCATCATTGGCACTGAGGAGCCAAACATTGAGGAGTGCAAGACACTTTAATTTTGGGCAAAGCTGGTGTTCCCCAGAGCACAGCATTCACACACTCACCCACATCTTCTCCTCCAGGAAATCCTGCTGGAAATATGGGAATAATACGGGAAAATTTGGGGAGAGGCTCAGCAGCCACAGAAAGGAGTGCAGACCCCAATGAGCACTGCTGACACCCAGGTGCTCCCTCTACCCACAGGCTGTTCCCTCTGAATTCCAGGGCTCAGAGTTCTCTCCTCCAGCAGTGGGTGGGCATCCCACAGCGCAGGCAAGTGGCCAGAAAATCCCAGCTGCTCCCAGCACCCTCAGCCAGGGGCTGTGAGCCGCCCGTTCACACCAAACACAACACAAACATCACTGCAGCACCCCCAGGCATCTGTCAGAGAAATCCTCAGCAGGGCACCACGGTCCGAGGGAGTGGATGTATTTCACCTCCTATTTAAATAAAAGGCAGAAAATTCATCAAGCAAGGCAAATCGTGGTGTTTCCCAGCTTTCTTCATTTGTCACTTCAGCCGTGCTGTTTCAGGGCAGCTTTTAGTGGTGACTTGGACAGCTCAGCAGCAGCACAAGGGCTCTTGGCAGGCTCGGCAGAGCAGGGGGGATTTCTCAGCTGTGGGGTCTCTCAGCCCTGTCTCCTCTTGCTCTCCTGCCCCAGCCCTTCAGCACAGTGCCCACAGCAACCCCACGGAGCCAGGCGAGTCCCTTTGGGCACTAGAGTGACAGCAAAACACACCCAGGGACAGCTTTGGAGCTGGAGCCTCATCCAGAAACTTCCAGCTCAAATCTTCCTGCATAGGGAGGAGATGAGGGGGTTTCTGCCTGGCTTCACTCCTTGCTCTGGGCAGGCAGAGGGTGGCAAAAGCCCCATTGTTCTTTTGGGAAATCCCCATTTACCTTCTCTCCCCACCTTCTCTCCCCTGTTTGATGATGCACGGTGCTGCTGGTGGGATCCAGGCACACATCCCACGGGAATAACCCATATCCAAGGTCCAAACAGCCCTTGGAGCATGGCTGGGGGCTCAGGGTGGGCACCACATCCAAATAACTCCACCCAGCCGAGGGGAGCAGGGCTCTCCCCCCCTCAGCTCCGTGCGAGCTGCGCTGGAGTTTGTAACGTGCAGCTGTCATCACTGGCATTTGTCAAATGAAGTGACCACTCTCGGGACAGGTACTATTTCAAAAGTGGACATCACTTTAAAAAAGTGCTAATGTACAAGGCTGTCAGGTCCTGGCCTCAGGAGCAGGATCAGTTCTCTGATGTTTGGGGGAGAGATAAGGCTGAGCACGGCCGCTCCCCCTGAGGCCTGGGCTCCTTCTGAGAGTCACTCACAAAGTGCTCACCAAGCTGCTCCTCCCCAGGTGTTTGACCAGCAGCCTCCTGCTCAGGTTGCTGCTCCAGGAGGGCTCCAGCCTGCTCAGCTGGTCCCCAGCATCTCCCAGAGCTTCGCCTCCATCTGCGTGATGGAGCCTGAAAATCAGGAGCAGCAAAGCCTCACTTAAATTCAGGGAGTTAAAACAGAGAATAAAACCTTGCAGAGTTAAAACCTCACAGGTTTCAAGTCACTTCCCAAGAAATTCTGTGCTGGAGGATTTACTTTATAGAGCAGGCAGTGGCTTCCACTGCTGAGTGCTCTGCTCACCTAGAGCTGCTTCATCCAAAGGATCTGAGGGTTTTTCCCAAAACCAAAGGTGGGGAGGGAAGGTACAAACCTTCACTGTGATTTCTGCCACCCCTTGTCCCCAGCAGGGCTCAGGGACACACCAGACCATTGGGGCAGAGGCCTCACTCACCCCCTGGAACTGCTTCTCCACCTTAATTTGGGAGAGCAAGAAAATGAATACCCCAAAACTAGAACTCAACACATCCACGTTGCCTTCCTTGCAGCTCTGGAGCCAGCCAAGCCCCAAGGCAGAGGCTCTCAGGATTTTTAAGGATTACCCAGCTGGTTTCATGTGTTGGGTCCTGCCCCAGCTGGAACAGGAAGCTTGGAAAGCACAAGGCAGCCTCAGCCTGAGGAAGGGACTCAGTGGAATCCTCTCAACAGGACAGGGAATGATTTAACTCTGTCCCTTGGTCCACTCCTGAGCGTTTCCTGCAGCCACACCTGCAGGACATCCCCAAACACCAGCAGCACCCAGGGCAGGACATTTCTACCCCCCAAAAAAAAACCACA
This sequence comes from Eopsaltria australis, assembly GCA_034509425.1. Classification (NCBI taxonomy): domain Eukaryota; kingdom Metazoa; phylum Chordata; class Aves; order Passeriformes; family Petroicidae; genus Eopsaltria; species Eopsaltria australis. The sequence continues at coordinate 880,851 of JAVTVJ010000317.1, read as the reverse complement.
AACAAGGAAACAACACCTTCCCACCCCTTCTCCCTGTGGGAAAGAATTCCACCTACCCCAAGGAATATTCTTGCCAGCACCCAACCCAGCATTTCAGCAGCTACTGAACTCCCAGGGGCCTTTATAGGATTTGCCACCCCAAGGAGGGAAAGTCCTGCCCTTTCTCTAATTCCTGGCAGCTTGTGCAGCTAATTAACCCTCTCTCCTTCCCTCCTGGGTGTTTTACCAGCTCTGCTCATGAGGACATCCCAATTCTTTGTGAAAATCAGAGTGGAGATCAACTTCCTTGTGTCTCTCCAGTGTGTGGAGTCCTACAGTTGGTCTGTGGTGCATGGCTGGAAATAAAATGACATTTTAAAGGTGTTTTCCCTCAATGATGTCGTATCTACCATGGAAACACGGACAAGGGAAACCCAAAGAACCAAAATGATGCCACAGAAACACAGAGGGCACCTCCCTGATTGTCGATGGTTGGGTGTTTTTTTGCAAATGGCCATTTTAGGGAAATCTGTTTAAATCAGAACTTTTTTTTTTTTTATTAAAAGCCAAAATTCCTATTCATATGTAAGGAACTCTATTTATTTCAATAAGAATGACAATTCTTTTTTCCTTATTGATAAAAGGAAGTCGTGATGGGAGGGCAGAGTTTTGCATTGAGGAAAAAAAGTAGAATTAATAGGAAAAAAGTGAATTATTAAAGCACCCAAGATAAGCAGCCCAGAAAAACTCTCCAAGCCCTTGCCCAGGGTGTCAGGCCAGGAAAGTTCTGTGCTTCTGCAAGGAAAACTGAAATCAGAAGCTGAAGCCCTGCGAATTCCAAGCAAAGCCAAGGCACGCATATTTAAGTGAGGGTGATTAACGCTGGCACAGCTCTCCATGGGAAGTGATGGATTTGCCATCTCTGGATGTCTTCAAAGCACATCTGGATGATTCCAGGGGCTGGATGTGACCTTCCCTGGCGCTGGAATTGCTACTGTTCACCTTGCAGCCCCACAAAAAATACTTGGAGAGACCCAGTTTCTCCTCCCAGCTCTGCTTCCAACCCGCTCTGGGCCCTTATTGGAGTTATTTCTTCTCCTTGTGATTTTTGCTGTCAGTTCTTCACCCTTGCTGGGAGTGTTGAGGGCAGGAATGCCCAGCAGGATCAGTGGGGCTGGTTTTAGGGTTTTATAACATTGTTGGTGTAGGAATTTTCGAGGGTTATGTAGTTTTTGGTGAGGATAAGAAGTCTGTGAGGGTTTCACTGCCAGCAGGTTCCATGTACAAAAATCCTTAAAATTCTTCCATGCAAAAACTTCTTTTCATAGGTAGCAAAAGCAGGGATAAAGAAGCATAAAGGATCAGAGGACAGAAGGAAGTGGATGAGTGAACTCTGTATCAGTGTAAACACCTTAAAATACAAATCACCAAAGGTGGAGCATCCATTTTTAAGTTATCCTCTTCTGGAAAAAAAAGATGAGTTCATTTAGGGCCCAAGAGCCCAAAGGGAGAGATTTGCCATTGCTGAGACATCTCCAAAGGGTGGAAAATCAGGAATGATCAACCAGAACAGCACCACAGGCATGAAGAAATAGAGAGGGGGGGAAAAACATCTGACCGAGCTGGGCTGGATCTGTGAGCATCAATCAGAAATGTCCTGTATTTCACAGGGATTTTTAGGAAATCTGTGAAAATTTATTGTGATGTAGAAGCAAAGGTTTTAACCAGCTGGGCTGGGAGACAGGAGATGGCAAAGCAGAGCTGCAAAGCTTTATTTGAATGGAGTTTTTATCAAGCCAGTGGTCAAGGCATTCTGTGAATTTTGGCTTTGAGTTGAAGGAAACAGTGGATGCTTCAAACCAGGGGTTTGTGGAGAGCCAGGGCAGGGCTGGGACAGTGGATGGAGCAGCAGGGATGTGTCCTGGGGGTTGTTGCATCTCCTGAGAGCTCCTTCCAGCCTGAGCCACACGGTTTTGTTGCCTTTGTAGCTGCAGAGGAAGGGTGGGGGTTTGCAGCAGCTCCACGGGGTGGTTTTGATGGATTCTCAAGCACTGAGAGATAAAAATTCAGGTTTGTAAAGGACATCTTCCCCTGGGCACTGAGAGCTCCCCGAGTCATTCCCTTGTGCTGACTTTTTCCACAATTTGGGCCTTTCTAGGACCTGAATTTCAGAGCTGAGCTGAGCCTAAGGTGCAGGCAAGCAATATTTTGGTGCTGCCCCTTGCAAGGATCACCCCAGTGGCTCAGTGAGGAGGACAAATCCCACCACATCCCATCCCTGCTCCCCATCCATCCCCTCCACAGGCTCTTCCAGCATCCCAACCCCACTGTGCTGCCTCCAAACCCCACCTTTATTCTTTTCCTGCTGCAGGGAAATATCAGAGGCACCCATGTGGCCTGGCGTGGCTCAGAAAGGAGGCACTGGCCGTGGAAGAAACACCCAATTATTTAGCAGCTGTCAAGGTTAAGCTGAATAACCCCGGCGTGGGGAAGGCTGGGCTTTGGGAGAGGCACTAAAGCATCTTCCCCAGGAGAAGCACAAGCCGCGGAGCAAACGCAGCGCCCGGGGCTGCCCGCAGGGACTCTCCGGGTTTCCAGGAATGAAAGGAAGCCGGGGATGTCCTGGCAGACGCCGGGGGCAGGGCTGGGCAGACGCGCTCTGCCCATCCATCAGCGCCCGTCAGGCTCCCCGAGCCGGCCGTGGGATAAATCAAACCGAGAGGGGAAAGGGGGGAAAAAAGTGTCCGAGGGGGAGCTGGGGGGGGCTGCGAGCAAGGGGGAGAAGAGGGAACGAAAAGGCAGCGCGAGGGAGAGGAAAAACCAGATCAAAGGCAGAAATTCATCAGAGATAACGGAATTATTTATTTTTCCTGCTGCTAGTGGGGATTTTTTTTTTTTTCCCCTTTGAGGCCCCCCAGGCCTTCTGGGCTGCTCCGTCTCCAGCCAGTCTGTTATTCTCAGGCGTCCCATCACCCCACCCCAGGCACAAAGCAACATGTTCACTTCATCACACGGCTCTGCTCGGCACAGCGAGACCTTTTGATCTCCGTCTCTGCTGTGTTTATATGTGACAGTGCAAGAAATGTATTTACAGTACACGGGGCTCTGTTAGACACTGCCTGCCTTCATTTGAACATTAATATTGGCAGCAGGGGAGAGGCGGGGGGAGCAGCTCTCCTTTAATTCCCCCCTCATTTATTAAAATGTTTATTTGGAAATCCGCAGGCCCATTTATCTGGTTATTACTCAGAGCAGGATCAAATAATAACTCAGGTTCTCTGTGTCACACAAGACAAACCAAATATACGCTGGGTGAGGGCTTTCAATGGCCCTTGGATCCATCCTCATCCTGGCACTCCGCCGGCTGCAGGGCCCTGGGTGGGCTCCCTGGACCTGTAATGCAGCTTTTCATCCTTTTCATCCCTAATTCCACAGGCTCACATCCAGCCCCAGCCTGTTGCTACTGCTGGAGGTGCCCCCCAAAGCCCCCCCGAGATCAGGGGGTGCCTCGCTGGGCAAGGGGGACTTCAGCGGAGCTTCTGCCCTGCTCTGCCTGACTCAGGCTCTGCTTTCAAACTGTCTCATTGCATCTCCATCACCTCTCCCAGGGTGTGTGCAGGACCAAGCCACGTCAGGACCAGCAGTTCTCTCGTTGGAAGCAGTCAGAGAACGCAGAGTCACCGCAAAGATCCTGTTCTGAGACTCTGTGATATTCTGGGCAGTTCTGCTCTCCTTCCTCTCTGTCTCCCCCACCATCTCCTCCCAACCTTCCCTGCCCATCTCAAACCTTCTCCTTCATGTTGGGTCTGCCAACCATGGTGGACCATGTTTTGAAAAATACCAGTTTCAAGCTCTCAGCAGGTCTAGGCTGCATTCAGAGGGTTTAAGAACCCCTGGCACATTTCTGGGGATCAGCACTGGGTCTTCAGAGGCTCAGAAAACATCAAAGCCACTTCTAAGTGGAGCTTGGGGTTAATTTTTGAGCAAACAGCCTTTGGCATTGAAATGGCAAAGGAAAGGTGAGTGAGGCTCATTTCAGTGATCACAGTGGGCTGAAGATTGGGCAGAGCTGGGCAAGAGCACTCCCCACATGGGTCCAGAAGGGAGGCTGGAGGTGCCAACCTGCAAAACACTTGGGAAAACATCGGTGCTTGAGGAAAGGAATAACTCCAGACACTGCCAGGTGCAAGGAATGGTAAATTCAGTAAATGAGAGTGGGCACCTGGGATCTTTGCATTTCACACCCCTCTCACTCTTGACTGCAGAGGTTGAATGACCATCAAACCCCAGCTCTTCTCAGCGTCATGAAGGGCTTCCCATCAGCAGCTGCAAATTTGGGGTTAAAAAGTCCTAATTTGTGCTCCGAGAGCTTCTGCATCCCACCCACCTCCTGAGCCCCAACTCCACCATGGCTCTGCTGCCACACAGCCTTTCTGGGGTCTTTGGAGGTGTTGGAGGTGGTTTGTCTCATTCTTGGAAGTGTTCAAGGCCAGGCTGGATGGGGCTTGGAGCAGCCTGGTCTAGTGGAAGCTGTGCCTGCCAGGGCAGATGGGGTGGAATGAGGTGGTTTTTAAAGTCCCATTAAATCCAAATAATTCTGTGATTCTCTGGTTTAACCACGAAAATTCTGCCTTGGCGGGTCCCAAGTGCTCCCAGTGCAGGGTGATCCCAGTGGGAGCTTCCAAACACAACCATCCATTGGATTCACCCCATCTCCACCTCCCAAAGCCTGCAGGGAGCTGGGCTCACCCCATCCTGGAGCGGGATATTCTGGAATAAGGCACTGGAAACTGGCACTGCCACCTACAGTGTGCCAAGCCCTGAGCCCTTAGGAATCATCCCTGCTCCTGGAATCATCCCTGCTCCTGGAATCATCCCTGCCCCTGGAATCATCCTGCCCCAGAGCCATCAGGTGCTCCTCGGGATTAAAAAATCTTCATTTTTAAAGCATCTTTTCCCCAAACATGGATTTAAGATGCCCAGGATGAGGTGTCACAAAAATCTCTGACAAGTCAGGGAACCCCGAGCTGCTGCTCACCCTCTCTGCTGTCACCATTTGGAAATTTGCCTTGGGGAAATCCTGGGATTCTGGGGCAGGAGCCACTGGTGGCAGGAGCACAGAGCCACTGTCACCTCCTGGGGGCCTTCAGAGCCCTGGGCCACCCCAGGCTGGGGTATCAGGCCCAGCAAGCACCCACTGGAGCTGTGATCACACTGATGAAAATGGCATTTTAGGTAAAATTATATAAACTTGGGGGGAAATTTGCTTTAAAACAATGCATATTCACATTTTCAGAGTAAACTCCTGGGTTTCACTTTAGCATGTCCTTTGCATCTGAGAGTGGGTTTATTTTAGTTATTTAGATTTATAGTTATGTATTTATCCATTAGATATGGATTTGTTTAGTTATTTATACAGTTATTGCAGGGAGGGAAAAGGTAGTTTCAGTTCCAAGCATTTGCTACATGACTTTATCTACATTATTCTCAAATTTGACTATATATTAAATTATTCCTGTGACTTCCTTTTCCTGCCTTATCCTTTGTTTAAAAACTTTGAATTTTGGCCTTTCATTTACGATAATTTTATTTCTTTCAACCTCCTCTTTCCAAGGCAAACCATTCATTTTGTAACCCTTGCTACTGAAATCTTTTAGTGCTTTTAATCCTTCCTGAGCACACACCCCCAAAACTCCCTGATACAGAGGCTCAAAAATAAAGCTCAGTAATTGACCACTTGGAAAACGTTTATTTTTAATTTTTTTAAAATTTTATTACCTTTTTTTTTTTTTTTTCACTGCTAACTCTGCAAAGAAGGAGTGAGTCACAGCTTTGAAATCTGCACTGGATGCCAGCTGAAAACAGAGGCTTTACACGATCAAATTGACAGATGATTCCAAGGCAGCCCCGCTCCGCACAGACCCATCCATATTCCCAGTTAAAAGAAATATTGCATTTTTAAGGGTAAAGAAACATATTTAAGAGATAAAGGAAAAGAAAAGTTTGCTGGTCATCAATTATCATAATAAAACAGAGGAGTGGGGTGGGGGGGGTGGGGATGAAATTCACTTTAAAGACATGTTAAAGCCCCCTAATCTTCAAAGAGATAAAGGCTGCCCCTGAGAGAGCCACTTGGCCAGGAGGCAGCCACGGGCCTGGTCTCAGGGGAGGCAGATCCAGCTCCAAAATAAACTTGGGATCAACTTGAACCGAGTGTGGCCGGGCTCAGGGGGTGATGGAGAAGGGGCACGGAGGGACACGGCGAGGCCAGGGCTGGGTGGTGGCCCTGGGACACTCAGGGATCCCTCGTGGCGTTCTTCTCCCTCCAAGCCCTGCTGGTCCTGCCAGACAACCTCGAAACAGCTCAAAATCTGACAAAAATCCTTCTGGTCCTGCCAGATGACCTCGAAACAGGTCAAAATCTGACAAAAATCCCGAGTGGCAAAGTGCAGCCATAGCTAGGCCTGCGGGGCCCCCAGAGAGCTCCCCCAAAGTCAGGGCTCCCTTGTGGCATTCTTCTTCTTCCAAGACCTGCTGGTCCTGCCAGACAACCTTGAAACAGCTCAAAATCTGACAAAAATCCTTCTGGTCCTGTCAGACAACCTCAAAACAGCTCAAAATCTGACAAAAATCCCGAGTGGCAAAGTGCAGCCACAGCTGGGCCTGCGGGGCCCCCAGAGAGCTCCCCCAAAGTCAGGGCTCCCTTGTGGCATTCTTCTTCCTCCAAGACCTGCTGGTCCTGCCAGACAACCTTGAAACAGCTCAAAATCTGACAAAATTCCTTCTGGTCCTGCCAGACGACCTCAAAACAGCTCAAAATCTGACAAAAATCCCGAGTGGCAAAGTGCAGCCATAGCTGGGCCTGCAGGGCCCCCAGAGAGCTCCCCCAAAGTCAGGGCTCCCATGTGGCATTCTTCTTCCTCCAAGCCCTGCTGGTCCTGCCAGACGACCTCAAAATCTGACAAAAATCCTTCTGGTCCTGCCAGACGACCTCGAAACAGTTCAGAATCTGACAAAAATCCCGAGTGGCAAAGTGCAGCCATAGCTGGGCCTGCGGGGCCCCCAGAGAGCTCTCCCACAGTCAGGGCTCCCCACCTGAGCCCGGGCAATCCCTCAGGGAATTTCCTTGCCTGGGGGTGGCAGACAGGGCTGGATGAGCCGGGTGAGCTGGGGTGGAGCTTGTCTGATGCTTCTGGGCACAGAATGAGTGTGCAAAGCCCACATTTGTGTCGGATTTTGGGACAGGACTTCCACGAGCCCAGGCCTTGCGATGGCTGCGGGGAAAGGCCGAGGCCCAGCCTGGAGCCTTCCCCTGTGATCGCTCCCAGGAGGGCAGAAAATCCTGCCCTTTCCAAATTTTGGCAATTCAAATTAATGTCTTGGAGTGGCTACCTAGATCAGAGGTTAAACAAGATTAAGAGAGTAAAAGCAGGTATTTATTGAAGGCCCTCAATAGGTACACGTTGGGCAGTCTAAAGCCTCTGGGAGGGGCTATACCCAAGATTGTCATGACTTTTTCAGACAATTATAAGTTTATAATATCAGGGGTTAATCCTCCAATTTTCAGGTAATGAAATCATACACCTCTGGTTTGCTCCCCCTCAACTCACTTTTGTTTATACTTTTCAGGGCCTGAGACAGTGGGGTGTCCTTGAGCTTTAGGCCCAGAGAGGAATTGTTTTGTCTAAATAAAATGGGAAGACAGTAACTAACAGGCTATGGAGCTGTAAAGTTATACACTAAAGAAGTACAGGATCTGAAAAACATAAAAGCTAAAGTCCTAAGGCATCAAAATTCCACCCTTTAAGCAGCCCCCTACAAAGGCTTCAGCTTTTCCAACATGAACCAAAAGGGAGGCTCCATCTGCAAGCTGCATCTCACAGTTCACCAGGTGGAAGAGGCTTTTGTGCAGCTCTAAGTCATTTCCCATCATGAAACATTTCTTTTTAAACAAATTGAGAAAGCAAATTTCAAAAATCCAGAGCAAAAGAAGACCACCAAAAATATGAAAAATGGCAAGGCCGGGTGAGCAGGGATTTCTTCTGGAAAGATGACATTGATTACAGCCCTTAGAAAGTAAAAAATCAACCGTGGAAGCAAAAATGAGACTGAATGTTGCCAGGTTTTGACCACTGTGGAAGAATTAAGATTTGGGTCCATCTGCTGGGGTAAAAATTTGGAGGAGGATCCTAAACCTTGGTGAAGGGAGTGTCCCACTCAGAGCCAAGCAGCAGGAATCATCAGGGGGCAAAAAGGGCCACCAGGAAATAAAAACCTGGATCCAGAAAAGGGAGATCATTCCAGCTCTTTGGAGAGCCCTGCTGAGTTCTGAAGTGGAGGGAGCTCAGCACATCCAGGTGCTCCCTGTGACCTCAGAGGGGCACACAGTGCTCCAGAAAAATGGGAATTTGTTGCAACATGCATGGATTAGGGATCATGCACTGGAAGTGCATTATTGGATCATTCATGCTAACACAGGAATGCTCCCCATCCACCTGGAATGTGTCCCACTCACCAACAGCTCCTCAGGTTTTTCCAGAGTATCTTCTCCCAGCCAAAGGAAAACTGGCCCAGCTCCACCCAGGAGCCATCCAGACCCACGTCAAAGCTTGGCAAAATCCCAGCCGAGTCCTCTCCAGCCCCTGCAGCTCTGGCAGAGTCAGAGCACGAAGCTCGTTTCAAACCCAGAAGTTCAGGCAGGGATCTGAGAGCAAAGGTGGAGAGGAACCTGCCTAGGACACGTGATGGGTGACCTGCCACCAGGTGTGGAGCCACTCCAAAGCATCCCAGCGAGTTTGGGCACTCAGAGCGTGGAAACAGCTGCATTCTTGCAGGTTTGGCCAACTCACTTTGCTCCTCCAGCATGTGGTGAGCCAGCCCCAAGGAGGAGAGTGTCCAAAGCTTTGGAGAGCTTGGATCCTCCAGCAGCAAGGGCTCATCTTGCCCCAAAACACACCCAGGCCTCTTATCTCAGCCTTAAGGTTCACTCAGCTCGTGCTGTGCCAACCTCTCACCCTCCTGGGCCTTGGAGGCTTTAAAAAGTTGTTCCCAACCTCAGAGCCGGTGAGGAGAGTTTATCACCAAGTTCAGCACCAGACTTCATCTGCAGCTCGCAGGCCAAAACTAACACAAACAGCAGGCTCCTCATTCATTATTCTAATTCCACCATAAAACATTCCCAAGCCAGCTCTGACTGAGGGTTTTAGCTGATTTACTGCCCTTTCAACAGGCAGTGTCTATGAACTGGGTGAGCTCGTGGGTCAGATTTACACCGAGGAGCAGCTGAAAGGAGCTCGCCCTCAGCGCGGCCTCTCCGTGCCCAGGGCAGCAGGAACACTGATGGCCTGCTGAAAAATTTCCAAAATGTTCCTGTTTCCCACCACATGGAAGTGGCTGCCTCCAAAATTTTTCACAAAGAGAAAGGGAAGGGAGTGCACAGGGGGTTGGAAGTGTTTTTGGCTTGGGCTCAGAGTTTGCTTTGAGGTGGGGATTAAGGAGCGTTGGCCACTGGCAGCTCATCCCACCCCTGGAAGCATCCAAGCCAGGCTGGATGGGGCTCTGAGGTTGAAGATGGCCCTGCCCATGGCAAGGGATTGGACTTAATGACATTTAAAAGTCCCTTCCAACCTAAATTCTTCTGTCCAAGACACCATGCATGGAACAAGAGGCTCTGGCACGTGTCACTCACTGAGGACACCCACACCGTGGTGGGTCCTGGCACCATATCAGGGGGTTTGGGTGGCCAGGGAGGTGTCAGTGACAGCCATTCCTTGTGCTTCTGGCCACTGCAGAGAGCTGGAGCCCACACTCAGCCTGGATGTGCTTCCACAAAGCCATTGCTCCTCCTGGATCCCCCTTTTCCTCCCTTCTGATGGAGGAAAGCATTCCCAGCTTCAGCTTTGGCAGGCACCACACATCGCTCTGAGAAGTTTCATCTGACCAAGTGACTCCAACATGTGTTTAATCAAAAATATTCCCAGCCAGCTCTGCTTCCAGTGGCTCCAAACCCCCCTGTTCCAATGGCTGGGATAGCAGTGCCATGTGTATCCCACGGCACAGCCTGCTTTGCCTCCAGCTGTCCCCACCATAGCCCCCCTGAGGAATGGTGCTGGCTCGGGATGCTCCTGGTTAATCCAGATCAAATAGAAACCTTTGCAATTTCCCCCATTTTTCTGTATCAGGTTAAAAACCACATTCCCAGGGAAGCTGGGGCATGGAAAGAGGAGTTCAGTAAAGCAGTAACCCCTTGGCATCCCTCAGCAGGTATTGTGGAGTTCTGCCGGGAATCCTTTTCATCCTTGAGACGTTCCAGTTTTAATCACAGTCAAGCTCACAGGTGACAATCCCCGAGCAGCATTTTCCCAGTAACATCAGCAGTGAATCCCGCAGCTTTCCAAGGGCACCGAGCAGCAGTGGCTGGGAGAGATCCTGGGAGCAAACAGGTCCCGGATCCAGCAGATCCCAGTTCCAGGCACACTGCAGTGATGCCTCATTGCTCTCTCAGCCACAACCAGCCCTGACACCAGCCAGCTGCTTTTCCTTCCTCCAGCTGAGCCAGCTGAGTGAGCCACATCCCTGGGGAGTTTGGGAATTGGATAAACCCTGCTCAGGCTGCTGGGGTTGAAGGCACTCAAGCAATGCTGCAAACGGGGCAACAACGCAGCTCTCACCCAGAGCATCCCTCGAAGGCTCCCCAGCCATGCTGTGCATCCCAGCCCTCCCTGCCAGCTCCCTTGGCACCACGCTGTGCTGGAGGCAGCTGCCAGGGCTTGTGGCTGCCTTGTTTTGCCCTGGAGGCACCAGGAGCAGCAGCTGTGTGCAGGGCAGGCAGCCTGGCTTTCACATCAGGGCTGCGAGATGAGGGAATTTTGGTGTTTCAGCTCTCTTTGGCACAGGGGAAAATGTATTTCCCCTCCTTCTGTGGGCTGGACCCTTTAACAGCACAGCCACTTTCGTGTTTCAGTAGGGATTTTTCTTATTCCTGCTGCACAGAACAAAACCACTCTAACACCAAGACCAGGTAATACAAAGACCAGGAATTTGGGTCCTTCTTGACTCTCTGGAAGATGCAGCTTTCTCCAATCACCTTTCTCCAAGGCTGCTTGCAGGAAGAGATGCAAAGAGAAGGAAAACAAAGCTTTATCTAACTTCTAGTGTTGTCCAGGCTTGGCTAAAATCAGACACAAAACCAGCTCAAGGCTTGGAGTGAGGAGCTCCTGTGGATTTGGCTGTTAAAGCCAGGGGCAGCCACACTCTGTCACCCTTGTTGCTGGGACCACGTGTCTGCATGGTGGCTCTCCAGTTGCCCAAGCCATTTTCCCATCAGCAAGAACAGGACAAAAGCCTGGGAAGCCTTTTCTCCCATCCCACAGCCAGCCAGAAAACCACCATTCACTTGGATATCAGCACTCCTGAATCTTCCTCTGGCATCAAGCAATTTTAGGCTACCTTGCCTTGCTTATCTGCCCAGGTAGCCACACTTTTCACTAAGAAAAATATTTGAGGATGATGTGGCAACAGTGGGATGTGTGTTTGAGCTGGATTGGCAATTTTCTGTGGGTTAAGGGTAAGGACACACCTCCCTGCCAGGCAGGGACCATTCTGTATTCCTTATACACAAAAATCCAGCTCCCCCAGCGTGAGCCAGGCCCTGGGTTTCTTCTGCCTTCTGCCTTCTCAGAGGTGAGAGTTTCCAGCACCTCAGCACGGTGCTCCCCCAAGAGCTCGGGGAGAGAGAGCTGCAAGCCCTGACTCCAAGCATCCTCCCAGCTCCACCAGCTCTGTGTTACACCAGCACAGGGATCAGCTCCTCCAGGCAGCAGAGCTGATCAAACCCCTCCATCCCCTGCCTGCTGCTGTCCATGCAGGGAGAAAAGGGATCACGGTGTGCTCGTTAAGCAGGTGATGCTCAAACCCAGCGGCCTCCCCCACCTTCCCCTAGGCACAACCCCTGCAATTCAAATTACACGGAGGGGTAGGATTTAGAGGGCTGCTGGGAGCAGACTTGGCGCCCAGATTCCCGTATCTGGAAGAGCTCTGTCCTCTGTGAATTGTGTTATGAGGCAAACGCGGAAGAAAACACCTGGAACGCTGAGGCCGGGGCGGGGGGGAGAGATGTGGCTGCTTGTAAGATTTGGGGCAGATTTGTGGAGGTCCTTGGAGATCAGCCACCTCTGCCAGAGGGACCTGTGCACCACGCCTCGGAGAGGGAACTTAATGCCCAGAGATCTGGGTCAGGGCTTGCTCTGGATGGCCAGAAATGCCGGAGCATCCTCCCTGAACACACACGGAGCAGCTCTGCCGCATCCCGGAGGCATCGACCTGCTCCAGACATCCAGCAGAGTCAGTCTCTGCCTGGGATGTGTTGGATTTGCTGCACACACTCAGGCAGGACCACCTCCTTTCCCATGTGTTGACAGGGCTGTACTCAAGCACCTAAAGATATAAAAATGTGCCTGGTGGGACGGAGTGCGAGGCTGAGCCGAACTCGCACCTTTCACCTTCCAGAGCTGCTCCCTGCACCTCTCAGCCACTCCTTCATCCTCCCAAAAACCGTGGCACCGTTTTTTTAAACTCTGGCAACGAGCTCTAACAAACTTCAGCCCTTCTCTACCCGCGGGACACCGCACAAATGTGTTCTGCAGCCAAGAGAGGGATGGAACAGCCCCGGCAAGGGAGGAAGGGCAGATAAAGCCTCTCCCTCAGCTTTTCACGGGAAATCCTCCTCGCAGGTGTGAAGAGAGGCGTGAGAGGTTTGCAGCACGCTGATAGCGAGCTCCACACCCTCCCTTCAGAGTCTGCAGCACCGCAGATAATGGAGGAGAAAGTTGGAGATGCAGACACCGAGTGCCACTGCAGTGTCCTCACAACCCCCCCTGCATCCCTGGCAGCATCCCCGCCTGGCACCCCGCTTTGGCAGCTCCAAAGAACGAGCTGCAGAGCTGTGCGAGACACAGCCCCTCCCTTCCTAGAGGGAGGAAGGGAAAACCCCATAAATAAATGGCAATAGGAAAGAGATTGCAGGTCCGGCAGCAGCGCCTGGAAGCCGCCTCGGAGGCGAGGCGGGGGGAGGAAGGGAGCCTGACTGACAGCCTGATTTAAGACCTGCCTGAAAAGCAAACAAAAGCAATTGAAAACTGCATCATCTAGGAAAACTTAGTAGGTTGTATTTTCACAAGTGAGGACTGATGGTAAGACCAGCTTAATCCCCCGGTGGACTTTCCACACCTCGGCAGGGGCCAGCTGGTTTGTCTTGCAGCTGATTGCTGAAATAACAGCGGCGGGCTGGGGGCTGGAACGGGATGGGCTGCAGGGAGCGGCACAGCAGAGGCCTCGGGAGAAATGTGCTTGTTTTCCAAACCCTCCTTCTCCCTGTCACAGCCAGGGGCACCTCCTGGACTTTGCAGCAGGGAGCGAGGATGCTCCAGCCTGGCAGAGTCGCTGCTCGCAGGCAGCTGGAGAAAAATCCCTGGAGAATCTTCCTGCCTGTTTCCAGCTGATTCGGGGGGAGCAGGGAACACAGCCAAGAGGTGAAGGCATAACTTAGGGCCTTATCTTTGCTTCCCAGGGGCTGAGCTGGGGACACAACGAGCTGAACATGAGCTGCAGAACAGCGCCGTGGCCGCAGCGGGCTCAGCGAGGGCAGACACGGTGCCTGACACAGACAAGTGTTAAAAGATGACATCATGCACAGGCAGCCAGAAAAACCCCAATCCACAGCATTCTGAAGCCTTCTATAGATAATATTCCCATTTAGCTTTGGCTTGAACAAAACTGCAGTTTCCTTCTGCAGAATTCAACTGAAGTCCAGAAAAAGAGAGAGAAAAATACCCCTTTGTCCAAGCCAGGTGATGTTCTATGCCCTGATTCCCTTCCATCCCCTCCCTGAAATGATGAAGCACGATGACATTTCCTTTCCCAACATCAGACTTGTTAACAGAGGAGAAAACCACAGGTTTAACTGGCCCAGCACATCCCTGGACAGATCAGACATGCAAGCAGCAGATGTACGAACCCCTGGAACTGAGCATGAACCTTTTTGTCAGCTTGTGGTTACAAATCCAGACCTGATGGCTGGAGAACAAAAGGCAAAGCAAACTCTCCTCGATCCATTCCTTTCCAAGCCATCTATTTTACCCTACAAGCTGGGAGACTGGATGTGTATGTAGGAGTGGAGATAGATAATTAAATGAAGATGGGAGGTGGCTCACCTGGGATATTGGAACATCTCGGGCTGACAGCCTAACAAGTTCCTGCAGGGGAATAAACCCAAGCCTGGCATCTGGGAGCTCAGGGGATGTCCAGATGATTAAAAGCAGCTGAGGCAGATTTGGTAGCTGGGTTTTAATGACCACAGTGTGAAGTTCTCTCCTTCAGCTTTTGGGCAGAGAAAGAATTGGAACAACATTTCGTGTTTGCAGAGGTTCTATCCGCTTGGTGATGGGTGGGAACTCCTCCAGGAGATGCTCCAGAGGATGGAGCAGCTCTGTGTGCCCCAGGGAGGTGCTGCTGTTATCAGGAGCGCCCGGTGCTCTCCAGACCCCAGGGCTCTGCTGAGACTCAGCATCCCAGGTACTGCCACACATCTGGAATCCAGACCAGGCAGAGAATTCCCTCCTTTCCTTGCCACAGGCAGAAGATGAATGAAGCTGCCTGGCTGACCTGGGGTTGTTCAAAGGGACAGATGATATATCAAGGTCTCTCCCTCTGCCAGCACCTATGTAGGGATATGGACCTGGTCTCGAGGCCATCTGTCCCCTGCTCTGTCCCCTTTCCTGCCCTCAGTGTCATTTCCGTCCCTCATAATTTGGGCTGAATGTCTGTGTTTGCTGACTGAAGCAGCCATTTAAGACCTGATATTTCGGCTCAGACAGTTTTTGCTTTATGAAAACACGACCCTACAGCCCAGACCACTGGATATTCTGATGTTTTCAAAGCAGAAAACTTTTTAAAATCCAATTTCTTGGTGGTGCCTGATCTCTTCAATTCATCTCCATCTTTGCAAAGATGTAGTTTGGCCCTTCCTGATTGAGGCAGTGCCATCTCTTCCTCCCATGTTTAGATCTCTGTGCAACCAGCAGTGGAAAGGGCTGTCCAGTTTTGATTTTGGGGGGATTAAATGAGGAGCAAGGCCAAGCAAGGTCACAAACCACCAGGACAAGTGACAAAGAGGACACGAAGAGCAGGGATTTGGTCTCAAAGCTGGGTCAATCTCAAATCCCAGATCCACACCCCTGGCTAGGTCTGCTCCCTGCTGGATCCATCAAGCCTGGCTCATCAATTTTCTGCCCTCCTGTTGCCAAATCTCTCATGCTGCCCCTTCACTTCCAGTGGTTTTCCCTGACCAGAGCTGGATTTAACCCCTTCCCGGCCTTCCATCATCTCTGATCAAACTCAGAAGCCAAACCCAGAGCAAGCACATCCTTCCAAACCCTCCTCTTTTTCACGCTGAGCCTGAAAACTTCCCTGCCCTGCTTTGGCTCTTGCTGGTTAGGATCAACTCCAAGGCTAATGCACCTGTTTTGGGGTGCAAACAGCTCCAATGTGTGACCCTGGTGACCATCCCAGCTCTAGCCCCAGCTTCCCTGGGGATGGGGGGACGGGGAGAAGCACAAAGCCCCACGGCTGTGCTGCACATTGGCTGTGAGCAGAGGGAACAGCAAAGCAGCTGCCTCCAGAAGCGATTGCTCCCACAGCCCTCACCTTAGACACCTGCCTGGGAAATGGAAAAGAGGAGGGGAAGAGAGGAGGAAAAGCAAGGAAAAAGCCAAGCTCAAGGCCCCCCATCAAATTGATTTCCTGATGGAGACGGCTGGGTTCTCACTGCTGTTTATTGAGCTTTACCTGCACTGAGGCGTTTCTGCTCCCGGCGGTTCCTGCCTGGCTCCCCCTCCCAGCCCGCAGGGAATGGGATGGGATGGCCCCAGGCACTTCCATTTGTACCCCCAGCCTGCAGGGAATGGGCTGGGATGGCCCCAGCCACTTCCATCTGTACCCCCAGCCCTGCTGGAGATGGATGAGTGGCTCCAGGTCGTTAATGCTGCCTTTCCCTGCAGCTCCCACGTGGTCCTGCCCCGCTCCAGGGCTAAGCACCAAAGCGGGCGGATTTCCCCCTAAGAGTGTTGGCTTTCCCTAAGCTCTGTCACCTGTCCATTGGAAATGGAAAACCTCTCATCCAGAAGCCTACAAGTGCATTCATTTTCAAATTAATTATTAACTTGCAGCTTTCCACTTAAAGGGAGAGGGCAGAATTTTTTCCTCTGTGATGGACATTGGGGAAAGGGATTTTTTTCCCCTCACCACAGCTTTAACTGCAGCGCATTTGTCCAGGTTTTCTCAGAGTTGTGAGTACCCCAAAGCTGTTATTTTGTCCAGGTTTTCCCGGTGCTGTGAGTGCCCTGAAGGTGTTATTTGCTGTCCTTTGTGTCCCAGTGCCACCAAGGGGACAGCAAGAACCAGCAGGTCCCCAGCAGCACCTCTGACCTGGCCTTCTGAGAAAGGAAATATCCACAGAGCCATTGCCTCCCGTTTTCTTCCAGCAAGCATCCTGCCTCCCCAGATCTGTGCTAGTAATTCCTAGACAAACATTTCTGCTAGAGCATGAATTTAAAGCTGGGATGCTGCTAAGGGGGGACACCATTCCACGAAATAATGGGATTTGGGATGACATTATCCTGTAAAATCTCCTGAAATCACCCAGCTACACCTGAAGCTCCATAGCAGAGGAGTGCAAGCAGCATCTTCCCCGTGATCCATGAAGGAGGAATTAATTTCTTTCCCAATCCCTTTCACAGGGTAGCTATAAACTGTCCCAGCACTCAAAAAACTCCCAAGAAAACTCCCTGCAATCATTGCAATCAGCCTGTTCCATCCATTTTCACACCCTGGGGGCTGTTTTATGTGGCTCAGTGTCTCCTCCCCACCTCCAGAACACCAGCAATTCCCGTGGCATCCCAGGAAATGGATTTCCTGGTGGTGTCCCAGCTCTGGAATCCTGCCACAAGTAACCATCACTGCAAACCATTCCCTTTGTTTGGGCATCTCTCCCTCGGAGCAGACTGGGCAAGAGCCACTGCAGCACTTCAAAAGGGGAGTTCACGCATGGGTAAAGGTCCTTTAAAATGGGATTAAAAATTCACATTTTTGTCCCGCATTTTTTTGACGTTTCTAATCAAACCTATCCTGAGACAGAGAGGAGGACAGGCTGAACTCGCTGTTTTTCAGTGATAACACATCGGGAGGTTTTGGTGGGTATTTCTCATCAGCTTTTTTTGTTTTCTTTTTTTGCATTTCTAAAAATGAAGCACTTATCTGAAGTCCAAAAGGTGCCTTGAAAACGTAGAGTTTTCCACTTAAAAAAAAAAATTAAAATAGATATATTTGCATCATTTTCGCCATGAAATTTTGCTTGCTGCATTTTCACCAGACTTGCCTACACCAAACATTTCCTATTTCCACCAAGTCCTACCCAAAACCCAGCCAGGTTTAACACTCCAAAATCCCATTTTCGATCTGGCCACGATGCCCAAAACCTCAAGGGGCTCTTCTGTGCCTTCCTGCCTGGTCAAAGCAGAGCTTTGGATTGCTCTGCCCGCTAAAATCGTTATTTCCAGCAGGGTATCCCGAGGGATTTGGAGCTCAGCAGCAGGTAAGTGGCCTTTGATCCCCCAGGGCAGCAGGGCTGGTGGATAAGGCTCCGGGGAGACAGACTCTGCAGCCATCCCTCCTTCCCTAATTCCCTTCTGAAGTGCTGGAGCCACTGTCAGCTCTCATTAAAAGAAGGGAATGCCCTTGTTTTAATTCCCAACCAGAGGCAGCTGGATAATGATATTAACCCCGGCAGGGGGTGGCAGGAGAAGGCACCTCCTCGCTTCAAATGTTTGGACAAAAAATTTGCTCTCATTAAGGCACAAGCCCAGGAGATGTCGCCTTTGTAGGGCGGGGGACCGGGCTTTGTTGGGCTTGAATGTCCCCTCCGAGAGCGCCCCGGGCTGTAATTGGGGCCGGGTGATGCTGGGAGAAGAGAGGGACAGACAAAAAGGACAGGGAAAGCTTCAGATCTCCTCTGCAATTCCCTGTCCTGCTGCAAAATGTGCTCCTGGAACACGATCCCTGAAATCAGGAGTGATGTGGTGCCCACGGATGGCCTTGGGGAAGGTCAGATCCTGCCCCGTGCAGGGATGGTCCCACTGCTCTGAAAAAGGGGCTGAGGAAAGGCCAGTCTGGAGGGCAAAGAGATGAATTCAGCTTAAAATATCAGAGCTGCAAGGGGAGATCCTTGGGAGGGACCCAGGGGTGTCCACGGGTCCTTTCTACCAAGAAATGGGGGGAGGAAACAAGCCCCTAACTGAGCACAGTGTTCCTGTTTCTCCTGGGGCACAGAAACATAATTTTCAGGAGGTTCCCCATATCTGCAGGTGCCAGAGATGCTGCAAGCCAGGGAGGAACAGGACTGGGGAAAAAAGCTCATTTTGCTACAGGAGCAGGTGTTTTTCTGTAGCTGGACACATCCCCTGGGAAAAGGAGGTTCAGTCACAATTCACCTGCTCCAAGGATCACAGCACCTCTCTGAAGATGTGAGGGAACGCTCCTGAATCCATGATGCAGCCCCTGCAGGTTCTGCACGGGATGTGATAACGAGGAATTGCCCTGACTGAGAGAAGCTGTGGCTGCCCCATCCCTGGAAGTGTCCAAGGCCAGGCTGGATGGGGCTTGGAGCACCCTGGGATAGGGAAAACCAGCAGGGGGTTGGAATAAGATGAGTTTTGAAGTCCCTTCCCACCCAAAACCCACTCTGGAATTCTGGGATTTACTCCCTGATCCCGTTGCCATCTTTTCCACAGACACCAGTGCTAAAGGCAGCGTCCCAAATCTTCCTCTCAGCTCACCACGCTTGGAAAAAGGGAAGAGCCGGCGGGAAAAGAGGAAAAAGAACTGGCAAAAACCTTCCTAAATCCAGCAGAAAATGATGGAAACCCCAACCAAGAGGGAAAAACTGTCACTGCGCCCCTTTCCTCCAGTGGGAAGCACGTTGTCAAAGGGATCTGAGTTTGGCTCAGGAGGGGGGAGAAAATGAAAAGCAAGTGTTCAATTAATTCCTCATTTGTGGCTGAGGACCTGGTTTATTGCTTGCCTCATTCCCAACTCCCCCACTGTCAGTACTTTTGGAAACAGGTTGGAAATGAGGACTGTCCCCGTCACAGGAGATCAGGGATTTCTTTGGAGCGTCACTTTTCCAGGATTTTGGTGTAATTCCAGCTGGGTGAAACCTCAGAGCTGCCCTGGTTATTCCCATTTCTGTGAGCTGCAGAGTCAGATCCTTCTAAGAACGGCGCTGGGATGTTGGAGATTTGGGAATGGGCAGATTCCCACTCGGTGGTGGAATGGGAACACAACTCCAGCTGCACATCCAGCAGTGGGAATGGTGCTTGGAAAAGGACAAAAAAAAGCAGAAATATTTGAATTCACCTGATCTTGTGGAGACTTTCTCTTGTTGGCTTCTCCAAGGAGAAGAACAGAAGGTGGGACCTTACCCTGCTCCAGGGACCTTAATCCCAGTTTATCTCAGAACTCCACCAAGGTTTTGGGTTAAGGGGCCTTGTGCACCAAGGGCAAAGCTGCTGTGATTAACTGCAATTTGGAAATTATATTTATTACCAATTTCAAGCTAAAGCTGGCTCTTTAGAGACCTTTCTTTAGCATGCAGAGAACTCAGACATCAATATTTTGGTCATTAAAACTTATTTCCATGATAAAAATCTCTTATGGATGCCGATCCTTAAGGTTATTTATTTGTTTTCAATAGGAATTTGGGGAAAAAAAGATAAATTAATCATGTCCTTAATGTTTCCTTTCAGCCTGAACCAGTTTATAACACTTTAATATTAAAAAAAACCCTGATTTATTCAATCACTCTTGAGTCTTCCCAAGGACTCCAGAGATCCCCTCCAGGGGAAACCAAGCACTTTAAAAATAAAAAAAAGAAACAGGTTTTAACTCTCAAATGTGGTTGCTGATCAGTTGAGGGTGACTTGATGGGACAAAGCCTGACTGTGATGGGACAAACGCCACTTGTCAGGTTGTTTTCAGGAAGCTTCTCCTAAAATCAGGATCAAGGAGAGCCTGAGGAAAGGGGACACAACCTTCACTCAACCCTGAGCACCCTCCCCTGGCTCCCAGTTTGCTGAAGATAAACAGAAAATTGGGGAATATTCAGGGAATTCTTGGTGGGGGCAGCTCCTTGTCAGGGAAATGACAAAATTCCACTGGGAAATGGCAAAAATCCAACCGGGAAATGGGAAAACTAAATCGGGAAGTGGGAAAATTCGAATGGGAAACGGCAAAAAATCAAGTAGGAAATGGCAAAATCCGACTGGGAAATGGGAACATTAAATCAGGAAATGGGAAAATTCAAGTGGGAAATGACAAACCTCAACTGGGAAATGGCAAAATCAAACTGGGAAATGGTAAAATCCAAGTGGAAAATGGCAAAATCAAACGGGGAAATGGCAAAAATTCAACTGGGAAATGGCAAAATCAAACTGGGAAATGGCAAAAATCAAACTGGGAAATGGCAAAATCAAACTGGGAAATGGCAAAAATTCAACTGGGAAATGGCAAAATCAGACTGGGAAATGGGAACATTAAATCAGGAAATGGGAAAATTCAACTGGGAAATGGCAAAATCAAACTGGGAAATGGTAAAATCCAAGTGGAAAATGGCAAAATCAAACTGGGAAATGGCAAAAATTCAACTGGGAAATGGCAAAAATCAAACTGGGAAATGGGAACATTAAATCAGGAAATGGGAAAATTCAAGTGGGAAATGGCAAAATGAAATTGGGAAATGACAAACCTCAACTGGGAAATGGCAAAATCAAACTGGGAAAGGGCAAAAATTCAACTGGGAAATGGCAAAATCAAACTGGGAAATGGCAATAAACTGAAGTAACAAGCCCAGCTCCAGTGTGTAAAAATGCCAGTTTATTTGGGATGCAGCACAGCAAAACCCCAAAAGAGAGGATTTCCCAGGGAGGTCGAGTCCCACAGTCCTTCCCACAATCCCTAATCCAGAACTTGCCTGGTTTGGGCTCCCAGGAACCTCCACATTGTGGGAAGCACCGAGTTGGCCACTAAACCTTGGCTTCTCCTCCAGCTCTGCCTCCAAATTCTCTCCCTAAAACTTGGCTTCCCAGGCAGTAAAATGAGGATAATGACCAATTTTGCCTTTTCTTCTGGAGAGATGAGATAATTTAAGGAAATGACAAAAAAAAAAAAAGCACATTTTGGAGTTCCAAGTGGAACTAAAGCGCCATGGATCCAACGGAGTCGATCAAAGAGCTCCTGAGGGTGAAATTCTTGCTCCTTCCAAACCCACATTTGGCTCAAAATCAGAATATTTTGCAAGAACTCATCCATTTCTCTGAAATTTTTGAAGAGGGACAAAGCTTTCCCTCAGTTTTCCAGAGGCAGTGCTGGAAGATTTCATTTCACTTTGGGCATTATTTCGCTGGACTATTTTGTTTAAAGGATATTAAAATATATCATGACATATTATTATATATTAAATGCCATGATGTGTTTTGATGCTGGTAAATCTCAACTATGTATACAAAAATCCAAACAAAACATTTTCTCCTATTAAAATGTCAGACTTTTATTGAAACAAATGAATTTTTTTTTTTTTTAAATCCCAGAGTCAGGAAGCATTTTAGACTTTTTCCACACTTCACTGCTTTACTCCAATTTTCCTGCATGAAAAAAATTGCTGGTTTCTAATTGCTTTGCAGAAGGGGGAAATTGCATTTTGTTGTTTTCAAACTGAAAAATTGCAGTTTTCAGTCAGCTCTCGAGGCACTGGAATTCCTCAGCCTCTATTTTTCCCACAGAAGGAAAAGAGGAGGAAGAGACCCTCATTTCCACCAACATTTTTGAGTTCTCTCTTAAACAAAACCTTGAGGCGCTTGATGGAAAAGACTCTGCTCCTGGAAAGGCGAGGAAATCGAAATGGTGACAAATGTTTTTTCCTGAAAAGCCCAAAATTTGGATCCTGTGGAATATCAAAGCCATTTTTCCTTTCTGGGATGGCATTTGGCACGTCTTGGTCCTCCATCATTGCTTGGCAAATCCTGTTGATGTGAGAAGGGAAAAAAAATCACTTTTCTTTGTTGGGTGTTTTCCTGAAGCTTGAGGAAAACAAAAGGAAGATAAAGAGGAAAGAAATGAACTTGTGCTGTAATTTTCCTGCATCTCCTTCTGTTTCTGTTGGGAGAAGAGCAGGGAGCAGGTGACATTCCTGGGCTCATCGTGGACAGCTGGAATTCTCTGCACAGCCACAGAAATGAGTGCTGATATCACACACGTGGGGGTGAAATCCTCCCACAGAGCTCTGGCTGCAGGATGGTGGTGCTGGATCAATCCTTTATTTCATGCTGAGAAGAGAGACAAAACCCCGTGGAACAGCGGCTGGCTTGTACTGGTGGAAGTGGTTTCCTCGTGGATGAGATTTCATAGAAAAGAGAGGCAACTTGTGCTCCTAAACACCCCCAAATGCACCAAATTCCTATGGAGTGACAAAAAGACCAGTTCAGATGGATCCTTGGGAGGTTTCAAGTCCAGCCTCGTGCTGGAGATCCACACTGACCTCAAACTCAGACTCCTGAGTCAGTCCAGGCTCGCTCTTGGCTTTGTCCAAAAGGTGGGACAGTCACATCCCTGTGCTTCCAGGCAGCTCCCTGAGTGGTTCTTCCCAACTTTCCTCGAAAGGAAACCTTCTTACTCCCTGGAAAAGGAGTAGATGAAAGTGTGGAGAAGCCAGGAGGAGCAGAACCAGGGAAAAGCCAAGTGCCAGCCTCTCCATTCTGAGATCCCACATCTCCCAGGCTCCAATTCCTGGAGCCTGGTTAGGAAAGGAGAGATTATGATCCCAAACAATTCACAAGATGCTCCACCTTGAATGCAGGGAATAAAAGAGGAATCATAGAATATCCTGAGCTGGAAGGGACCCACTGGGACCCTCAAAGCCCAGCTCAGTCCATAGGAACCTTTTACTGCATGGGTTTAGAGTGCAGGCCTCTCCAGTATTTCCCAGCACTTGAAAATGCCCCAGGTGAGCTGAGCGTGAGCAGAGTGCAGGTGAACCCCCCACACCAGCAAGGAAAAGCTGCTTTTCCCAGGATCCTGAAGGCAGAAACAGCAGCACCCAGGGCCTGGCTGTCAGCAGCACCCGTGGGGTGGCAGAGTGGGTGCTGACACTGGATCTGAACGATCCCCACGGTTTGGGGCTGGAGGATTGATTCCCTGACAGCCCTGCCCTACCTGTGGCTCGAGTTCTTGGCTGTTTTCATTATTTTTCCATTTGTGATTTCATTTCAGAATGGTAACAAGACACCCCGGGGGCAATGTGTTTCCAGGGGATTATTGCCTCCAGCTCTTTGCTTTACGACACATGCCATAATCACCCAGAAATGTACAGCCTGTCACAACTCATTACTTAAGCCTGGCTTATACAGCCACGTATTAGGCGTGATGGATAGACCAGAGCCATAAAATTATATGGACATTTGGTGGCAAAAGTGAGTTTGTCCCGAGAATGGCTTGCAGCTGGGCCAGCTGAGCTCAGAGCCATCCTCAGCTTCAGAGCTCCCACGAGTTGGTTTTGCTCTCACTCTGCCCACAGAAGGTGCCTGAACCGATTCCATGGTTTCACGCTCCTCCTTAGCTTGGCAAGGCTCACCCACCTGCAGCCACCAGCGAGAAACACCTTCCAGGCAAGCTGAGCCTCACCAAACTCCACTGAGGCCTTGTGAAAGCAAGTCCTAAGTCAGGCTCCTTCTCCCTTTTACTGCCCATAAATCACCAGCCACGAGATTTCCCAGAGAGCAGTGAAGTGGAGGAGGGAAGAGGGGAGAGAGCAGGAACGTGGGGCATGCTCTGCTTTCTTCCAGGGAATGGTGTCATTCTGGGTTTATGTTACAGTTTCAGGCAGTCTGGGCAGCTGGCACAGGGAGCCAAATGTCTAAAAGGAGGGGGTAAAGGGACACCCTGGGATTTGGGGGCAAAGGGAGACACTGGGATTTGGAGGTAAAGGGACACCCTGGGATTTGGGGACAAAGGGGATTTGGGCAGCAGCCAAGGGCCAGCAAAGCAGCAGGGAGCTGCTGACCCACAGGGAATGTTCTTGGCCAGCAAGGCTGGGGAGATGGGCGGGACCCACATCCAGAGCAGCCCCACAAAGTTCCCCCAGCGCTCCAGGATGTTCAGCCAGAGCTGTTCCACCATGGCCAGGACAGTTGGTGGTTCCAGGCTTTTCTTAGGGACTCAGACAGGAGCCCTTTCACGGGGGTCCCATCACTCCCAGCTGCTGGGCTGGCTCTGGCTCGCAGATTTTGTCACTCGCAGGGCTGAGGATGGACAGGCTGGGATTCCTTCCCCCCACGGAGCCCAGGGCTGAGGTTACGGCTGGAGAACATCAGCACTCGGCCAAGCAGGGAATGAGGCAGATGAAGAGCACTTTTGTACAGCTCCAACACACAAACGCTCCTCAGACCAGGGGTTCCTGAGCCACCGCCTTGAAGAAGCACCAGGATGATGCTGAGGAGCATGGGGAGACAGCAGGACAGAGAGAATCTTCATTATGAGGGTGGTTTGACACTGAGCAAACACCAGGCACCCACAAGAGTCATTCATTTACCCTTTTTCTGCAGAGCTGGGCAGAGGAGAGGGAAAAAAAATAAATGAAGGGCTCATGAGCTGAGATCAGGACTGGGAGAGAAACACTCCCAGGGCAAAAACAGGTTCAAATTTAAAGGTCCAAAGCCTAAGCAAGCAGGAGAATCCCCTCACGCAGAGCTGTCAGTGGAGTTACAGGAGGCTGTAGGAAACTCCTCAGCCTCTTCTGTCCCACTGCAAGGCCTTTCTCTGCCTGGGAACACTCACAATGGGGCTCTGAGAGCTGGACCACCAGGACAGGCATCCCCAGAGGGGAGCTGAGATCCAGGGCTTGGCTCTCAAAGCCAGGTCTGTGCTAGCCTGGCCAGCACACACACACGCCCTCCTGGCCATGTCCCAGCCCCACAGCAGGCTCAGGCCCCGCTCAGGCAGGCCAGGCTGGAGATTGATTTTTGTTCTTTGCTCTTAACCACAAAGCCTAAAAGAACCCACGGCCCAGCCCTTTGCACGGAATAAATTCACAGCAGGGCTTTTCATCCCCAGGGAAGGTCACCTCACCCGAGTCCTGGGACAATGTCACAGGGACAGAGCCTTCCTTTCTCCAAGGAGAGGCTTTTCCATGTTCTGTGCCTTTAAGCTCACTCTTCTTCTGCCCCTCTTCCCAAACAGCCACCTTTTTGTTCTCCAGCTCTGCAGCTCAGATCCGTGCACCCTGCCCTCTTTTCCCAGAGATTTTTGGGATATTTCATCCTTGCTGCTCTCCATGATCTAAAGCTAAAGATACTCAGGTTCCAAAGGCGTGGCTGAGGTGTTTTTTCCCAGACCCCCTCAGACCCCAAAGGTGTTTTCTCAGTTGAGCAGGATCAGCCTCCCGCAGGTGACAAAGGCAATTTCTCAGGACACAAACTGCAGCTGTGAGCAGTGAACTGCTCCTCTTGGACAGATGGGCACAAACCCCCTTTGCCCACATCCCTTCTGCCATACCTGCTCCCACTCAAGATTCCCTTTATTCCTGAGAGCAGCTTAACGTAAATCCCGGCCATCCCAGGAACTCCTAAAGGCTTTTTTCTCCCTGCCAAGTTTCCTCCAGCTCTCGGAGGGCAAACAGCAGCCACACAGCCCCTTTTGTGCTCCAGGGCTTGGCTCCTGGTCCCCCCCCAGGCTGGTGGGCAGGAGAGGTGCCCTGAGCCACGCTCAGAGGGCTGGCACAGCATCACAGCAGGCTTTGAGCAGCAGCTGCTGCTGGCTGTCCATGGAAAGGGCACCTCACCCAGCCCAGGGCTGCAGAGGAGGAGGGATCTGCAGGGCAGAGCCTTGGGCAGCACGGGAGAATTGGGTTTGGGGACTGGGAACCTCCAGGGGGATGGGGCTGGGCAGGGAATAAGAGATCAGCCTCGGAGGGGGCAGCTGGGTTATCCAGATTTCAGTTTGGAAGGCACAAAATACAGCACCAAGTGTCACTGAGTTCACTGAGGGACGAAAATCAGAGCCTGCAGCTCCAGAAATGGAATTTCCTCACCCCCGTTGTCCCTGGGAGGGAAAAATTCCAATGCAGGCACAGAGCATGGAGATGTCCCTGTCACAGCTCCTCACTAAAACCTCCTCATTCCCTCCCCTCTGCCTGTGGGAAGGGACATGAGAGATTCCTGCATGGCAAAATCAGCTTCAAGGGCTGTTCCTGTGCTCTCACCCTGCTCTGAAGGGGCAGCAGCTTCCAGGGCAGGAATGGAAACCCCACCCAGCACCCTGCAACAACATCTGAGCACTCCCAGCTCTGGCCCTGCAGCCTGGAGAGGCACGATGGGCCCTGTGCTGGCGTGCCTTGGGGACATCTGTGGGCTGCTGGGACACTGGCTCTGACTGGTGGTGGCCACTGGGGTCTGTCCTGAGCCATGGAGCTCCTGAGGGGGTCCCACAGTGAGTTAATGAAACCCTACAGTCACCCAGGGACAGATCCAGGTGATGGAGGACATAAACTGCACCAGGTGAGAACAATAAACCCTCTGCAATGCCTGCACTTCCTTTCACTTTCTCCCAACTGTTTCCTCTCCCCATTATTGTTTTGAGGTTGGTTTTTATTTCCACATGGTCTTCTGATTTTCTATATCACATTTTCAGTCTCTCCTTTTGATTTTTTTTCCCGGCCCTTGTGTTTTTCTTTGCAATCCACACCTCACCTTTAATTTATTAATTTATTAATTTACCTGGCACCTGTGGCTGCAGTTTGTGCTCAGTGTCACAGTCCAGGCTGTGCTTTGCATGCATTGCTGATGTGCTCCCATATCTTCTCTACGCTTTTATTTGGAGGAAAAATATTATCTATGATTTTCCTTAGTGGCACCTTCATATTAAAAAATTCCACACACTTTCAAGTCTCACCCAACGCCCTTTCCCTTTCCCATGTCAGGCAGTGGGACACACAGGGATCATGATCCCAGAGCTGCCCATCCCTGTCCTACACAAACCAGGGCTGGAGGAGGAGCCCAAAATCTCAAACCTCTCCAGAAACACCTGCAGAGGATGGGAGGACACCACATTTCCCCCTCTCCTGCAGCACCTTCTCCCCCTGCCCAGCCCTCTGGGACCACCTCAGGGGAGATCACACGAGGAAGGAAAAGTTCCTTTATCCTTCCCTCACGTTTCCAGCCCTGCCAGGACTGTATTTATTTATAAATGAGAAACGAGGCTGTGATCTCATGTCTGGGGAGAAGCAGGTCCTGACAAGTCACGCAAACGGTTCCTGTTACTGCAGGGACCAGAATAGCAACATCCAGCCCCACCAGAGGATGGATTAGTTCAGAACAACACTTTGGGAACAGAACTCTGGGAAGAGCAGGATATTTTTGCTCTCCAAAAGGCCCTTATGTATTAAGATAAAGGGGGAGGGTGAATATGGGCAGAATGTGCCGTGCGTGGCTCTTCCAGCACTCCTGAAAATCCGTGGTGCTCTCCAGCCTCTCTCTCCCTGCATTCACATGGCCCTCCATCAATCCAGGAGTTACACAAAGCCCATTCCCTTCACAAACTTCCCTCCTTCCCCGAGTTCACCTCTCCATTTCTGGTGTTGGGAGACTCCGTTGGATCCCAATGGGAACTGGGGATTCCTCTTGGCCACGCTCTCAGGAGCAGCAGCCACTTTCTTATCTTAAATGGATTAAAAAATCACCCCCTTCTCCCAGCCCACAACCACCAGGAGGACAGGAAACCTTCCCAGGTTGGGCCAGGGGAGTTTCAGGTTGGATGTTAGGGAAAATTTCTTCACCAGGAGTACCAAGCATTGGCATGGGCTGGCCAGGGAAGCTGTGGGGTCACCATCCCTGGAGGGTTGTGGTGACCTGGGCAGTGCTGGGGGAATGGTTGGACTCAAGGATTCTAAAGTTTTTTTCCAGCCTAAATGATTCTATAATCCTACAAAAATACCTTTAAAATGAAGCTGAGGAGGACTCCAAAATGAATTCCCCGTTCCAACCACCCTCCAAAACCTCAGCTCTGAGATTCCCTGCTTGGGGGAACCTCTCAGGCTGGGAAAGACCCCAAAGGGCAGGGTAGGGACACAACAGCCGAGCTGGGGGCTGCGGCACCAAATCCTGGGAAATCCCAAATCCCAAAAGCGGCTGCTCCTGGCACAGCCCAGGGGACAGGGACCGGGTGCTGTGTTGGTGGCACAGCCCAGGGGACACACAGGGGACAGGGACCGGGTGCTGTGTTGGTGGCACAGCCCAGGGGACACACAGGGGGACACGCAGGGGACACGGACCGGGTGCTGTGTTGGTGGCACAGCCCTGGGGACACACAGGGGGACACGCAGGGGACACGGACCGGGTGCTGGCGCTCCGGGCGAGGCTGCGCGGAGCCGGGCGGGGGTCCCGGCTGGGGGCACAGGGGGGGTCGGCAGCGGGACCCCGCAGCCCCCGGGATGGGAGCGCCCCTTCCCCGGGCCGGGGGCCACTAGAGGGCAATCGTGGAGTGTCCCACGCCCGGAGCGGCCCCGGAGCGAGGGAGGGACAAGGGCTGCTCGGTGGCCGCAGGGACACGGCAGGGCACCTGTCTATCCTGAAGTTAAAAAAAAAATTAAGTCATTTCGAACTCTGCTCGGTTTAAAGACCACAGGTGGATAAGGGTTCGTTCCTTTAGGATTCATGCGGACACTCACAGGTTGTTGCAGCTCAGCCCCGACATAAAGCAGAGGCTGTGGCCCCAGCTGAGCTGCGATTTCTCCCCGGCTGATTCAGCTAATTTAGGGAAAACCTGTTCCTAAGACAGGCAGGTGTCAGCAGTTGGTTTCCTGGATAGAAATGTCGGAGCCGCCCGCTGTGGTGAGGTCAGACTCTTCCCCCAAGCCACAGGACAAGAGGAAACATCCTCAGGTTGCACCAGGGGAGGCTGAGACTGCATGAAAGGGAAAACTCGTCACCAAAAGGGCTGTCAAGCCCAGGCAGTGGCGGTGGAATCCCCATCCCTGGAGGGTCTGAAGGCCGTGTGGATGTGGCGCTTGGGGACATGTGGTGGCCTTGGCAGTGCTGGGATAACTGGGTGACCCCATATGAATGATCTGTGATTCCATGGCACGCCTCTCATTTTCCCAGGGATGTTCCCTCTGCCCCGGGCCTGGACGCTGCTGCTCCCGAGCTGCTCCGAGGGATCCTTTGGGACAGGATCTGCTCTGCTCCTTCTCTCCACCACATCCTCGCTGACACCGAGGGGCTCCCTGGCAAAGTCCCGCAGCCCTGCTGCCTTTGCTTGGCCGGTCCCCAGCTCCGTCCCCAGCTCCGGGCGCTTTCCCCGGGTGCCAGCAGCCCCTCCCTTTATCAGCCTGGGGCGGTGGGAGATAGGCAGCGAGGCTGATAAGCCCTCAAGTGGCAGCGTGCTGTAAACATTCCCACTGGTGCTGTTAGATTAGAGCGCTGGGAAAATGCAACCAGCCCCCCGGGCCACCAGCGCAGCCGGCTGGGGCTGGGGGCTGCGGAGCTGCTGAAAGGGAGGAGGGAGGAGCTGTGCAGGAGCTGAAGCGCTCAGGGCAGGCTGGATGCTGCCTCCCAGGGAAGCGGGGCTTGGCAGGGGCTCCCCAGGATTCCGAGGAGGGCTGATCTGGCATCCGACCCTGCAGGCGGTTCCATCTGCATCCAGAGGCTTCACCGCCTTTTTTGCCCAGATGGAAGGAAAACTCACTTCTTCCTTTCACCCCCAGGCTTCTGGTGTTCAGAGGGCTCAGCTGGCTGGAAGTGCTGATCGGGGGTTTTCACATCTACCTGGAGGATGGAACGGAGATGAAGGCTATGTTCGTCCCTCCAGAGTAACCTGGACCCATTTTAAACCCATTTTCTCCCTGTAAAACCCATCCCAAGCAGCTTCAGCGGATCACTTCCTCCAGTTTGGAGTGGAGTGAGGAGGGCAAACCTTCGAGCCCCTCGTCCTCGAGGTGAGGAGGCTCTTTCCTCGCAGGGCTCAGCTGGAGCTGGGACCCTGCCATCCCCCTGAACGTGTCAGGATTCAGGTTTGGAATTGCCGGTGGCTGTCAGGGTTCCTTGTATTGGCTCTGCAAAACGGGGTTTGTCAGCAGAGGTGACACCATCAGCGGTGACAGCGTGGCCTGGTGACCAGAGTGGGGTGCAGGAGCTGCCCCTTGGCCCGGGGATCAGTGTGGGGTGCAGGGACAGCCCCTGGAAAGGAGGGGATGTGGTTTCACCATCCCCACAAGACCTGGGCACAGCAGGAGCAGCAATCCCTCTCTCCCACCCCCATTCCTGCGTGTCCCTCCCGCCCTGCTCAGCACCAGCACCACCCTGCACCTCCAGCTCCGAGGGGTGAACACCTTGGCTGAGGAAAACTCTCCATCCTCCTTTTCCCGGTACCCCGAGGAGGAAATTCTCCATTTCTTGGGAATATCCCCAGCTCTGGGAGCTCGGTGCTGGGCAGAGCAGCCGCAGCTGCCTCCCAGAGCCGCTCGGAGGCAGAGCCTTCCCTCCTCTCCCCTTCCAGAGCTCACAGCCAGGCAACGCCGGGCCTTGGAACCTCCCACTCCCACTTTCTCCCTAATATTTCCACAGTGAGTAAATCTCCATCCTTTTAGGGCTCTAAAATCTATTATTTTTACATTTGCAGTGGATTCCCTGGCCCTGTTATTAATGAAAACCTCCAGGAAAGCTCCTCAAATACAGCTTTGACTTTCTGCCCAGGACCTGTGGACAAGGGGGAAAAAAAAAATCAGGCAACATTAATAAAGCAGGAGGTTTCTATTAAGTCTGAGGGACTGGACTCTCTGGCTTTCTTGGATGCTGAAATCCTCTAGTGCAGGATAAATCTTATACACTTCATTTTCCCAATCTCTCCTTCAATATATTTCAAGAGAACGCTGCAATATCAGGGTAAATGATGTCCCAACTGCAGCGTGGGGTCTGCAGAGTGGCCTGGGGTCAGCCTGGGGGCTGGGGCATCCTCCACTCTGGCTGCTTGTGGGCTCAGCCTCCTCTCCCTAATCAGGGGGCTGAGCTCGGGGAGGTTTTAATTAGCTGTGAAAACAAATAACGAGCAATCCCTGCGAGGCAGGGGAAGGAAGTGGGTGAGTGGATGCGCATGAAGTCACTAAATATGCAAATCTCCGCAGCCAGCGCCTCCTTGGTGGGAGCAAACCTCCCCCGGGTCCCTTCCCTGGGAGCAGGACGCCTTTCCCATCCGCCTGCGAGGGAGTTTTCCATTTGTGGGCTCTGCTGCTGCCTTTGCACAGCACCTGCTGCTCCTAAAGAGGCTGGATTTTCTGGGGAGAAGCTGTTACCTGGGAGCGTGCACGCTGCAGCAGAAAAGGGAGCGAGTCCGCGGGGTCCTGCGAGCCCCGGGTCAGGCTGGGAGATGATTTCCCTGTGCTTTTATCCCTCTCAGTGCTTTGCAGAGCGCCCTGGGCGTGAGTTAATGCAGCATCTCCAGCCCAGGCAGGGCAGGCAGTGCCTTTGGGCCTGGTTTTGGTACCCAGAGCTCACACGCAGCCAGGGGCTGATGATGGATGCTGGGAGCAGGGATTTTTGTTGGATCCTGGCACCTCTTTCCCCTTGGATTGTTGGGGATGGGGCTGCTGTGCTGGCAGAGTGCACAAGGAGCAGGCTGATGCTTCAGGGAGTAAATACAAAGGAAAACTCTCTCCTTGCCCAGGAGCAGGAGCTTGGTGGGTTTAACCCAGCATCGCTCTGGGAGTTGATACAATGATGGTGCCAGAGCAGCAGAACAACCTTTCACCTGCCTGGAAGAAAAAATGCCAGGCCAGCCCCAATATGCAGAGGCTGCAGAGTTCAGCCAATATCAGGCAGGAGCCTGGAACTCTCAGCACCCACGAGCAAAGCCCTGCAATCAGAGGTAACTGAGAGCAGGGGGTGGCACAGAGTCAAATTAATAAGGTCCAGGGTAGTTTATAAGGCTGTTCTGGGGCTTGGGAAGCCAGCAGTGAACTCTGTGGCCCAGAGTTGGGAATGCAGGGCTGGAAAGCACCATTTGGATTATGGAATATCCTGAGCTGGAAGGGACCCACAAGGATCATTGATCCAATTCCTGATCCTGGCTCCTGCCCAGACACCCCAGCAATCCCACCCTGCTCCTGGGAGTGGTGTCCAAACGCTCCTGGAGCTCAGCCTTGGGGCTGTGCCCAATCCCTGGGGAGCCTGGGCAGTGCCCAGCACCCTCTGGGGGAAGGACCCGCTCCTGATCTCCATCCTAAACCTGCCCTGACACAGCTCCAGCCGTTCCTTTGGTCACAGAGAGCAGAGATCAGTGCCTGAGTGACAGGCTCCAAGCCACTGGCTCTGTTCTCATCCAACCTGAGAGATCAGAATTTGTCCTCCTGTCAGTGAAGTGCATCTTCACAATGCTCGTCCTCTTTGCCCTCCACCTCACTGGATCCTCACAGGGCAAACTCAGCCCTGCCTGGGGGAAATCCATGTCCTGCTTCTGTTGGAGATGTGGCTCCGAGGATGATGACAGGCTGAGACAGCTGGGGCTGGAGAAGAAAAGTGGAGACCTCAAAACCTTCCAGGACCTGAAGGGGCTGCAAGGAAGCCAGAGAGGGGCTGTTCATGAGGAACCGGAGTGACAGGACAAGGGGGAATGGCTTCAAACTGACAGAGAGAGGTTTCGATGGGATATTGGGAAGAGATTCTTCCCTGGGAGGATGGGGAGGCCCTGGCACAGGGTGCCCAGAGAAGCTGTGGCTGCCCCTGGGTCCCTGGCAGTGCCCAAGGCCAAGCTGGACAGGGCTGGGAGCAGCCTGGGATGGTGGAAGCTGTCCCTGCCCATGCAGGGGGTGACACTGGATGGGCTTTAAGATCCCAATCCCAGCCATTCTGAGATTGTGAACAACTCCCATCCTTTGTGGATGAGGTGTGAAATGAGTCCCTGAGCAGAGGACAGAGCTTTGGGTGTTTCCCTGCTCTGCAAGGAGCTGGGGATCCCCTCTGGCTCCATCTCCTCTCCATGGTTTTACAGGTTCTGGCAGCACCCAGGGCAAACTCACTCAGTTTAGGGGAAGGGGCAGAGAGAAAACTCCCTGAGTGGCCAAGTGTAACAAACACAGTCCCAGTGGGCAGGATACTCACAGAGTGATGTGTGGCAGTTATAATTTTAGCAGCCCGGTGAGACTTTGGCAAGTGAATCAAATTTCCCTACCCTGACCCAAAAAAATGTCATGGAGTGGAAATAACAGATTGCCTTTGCCTGAAATCACCATGTGCTCCTTCCAAGGGGGTATCAGTGAGCAATCCTCGCTTCTCTGGACCCTTCACAGCTTCCCCTCTTCTCCCTGAGCTCTGGAAGGACCCACTCCCATTGGGCCTCAGCCGAATTCCACCAAAGCTGGGGGTAAATCTCCCTCTGGTTCACAGGTTTTCAACAATTCTTCAGCCAGTAAAATGCTGAGAAGGATGGCTGGGCAGAGTCCAAACTTCTCTGATCCTCCTCAGAAAAATCCTTGCCCACATTCCAGACCCAGTTCCTGAAATGTCCCTCTGTTAGGAACAGACAGAAGGGAGCAATCCCCCGCAAAGGAATCCTCACCCTACATGCCCCAGCCCCCAACCTCTTCCTCCCATGGTAGGGGACCTTTAGGGCCATGTTCTCATTAGGATTTTCCCTCTTGCTCCTTTCCATGTTGTCTGGAGCCACCAAACCACAAAGCTGCAGCAGAATTATTCCTTATCCTGTCCCTCTTGTCCAGCCAAGTTCCTCCCTGGAGTTTCTGCAGGGGACATTTCATTTCTCTCCAGGGTATGGGTTCTGTAGGATGACCAAGGGCTGTTTAAAAACTGTGGCTGAGGTCCCAGGGATAAAAGTTACCTCTTGTTACCTCAGGCATCCTTTGAAATCTTCAGGAGCTCTGTGGGTTTTGAGGCCCTCGGTGTGGTCAGAGGCCAAGGATTAGAGAATGGAAGTGTTTTCCTGAGCTGTGTGGAGACCTCAGATGGTTCCTGTGGGGCTGGTGTCCCCTGGCAGCCCCAGGGGCTGCTGCAGGGTCATTGTCTCAGTTCAGGTTCTGTAATGCTGACACCAGGAACAGCTGTCAGCCCCTGATCAATAACGTCCCGGTCTCGGCGTTCGATGGCATCAATTATTTATCTCTAATTGGATTGGATTCGTCCTTGGTCCTGCTGAATCAATTAATGAGGATTTGCCACCAGGGCTGCTGGTGCCCTCCAGAGAGGCTTGTCACAGCAGCACCAGTGGGAACTGGGGCGGGGGAGGTTGGGAGGAGCGGGAGGGAAATCTCCTGGGGCTCCTTCCCTTGCGGGACAGGCTGAGGGGCTGTGGCCGTCAGCTGGGCTGGGACAGGGGCTGCACTGAACCTTTGTTCTCACTGCAAGACCTGTCCTTGAAAACTACAGCTCCTTGAGGTCTGTGTGGGATGGGGAGAAGTCTTAAGTCACACAATGCCAGAATGGTTTGGGATGGGAGGGATCTTAAAGGTCATCTCATCCAGTGCCATCCCCCCTGCCATGGGCAGGGACATCTTCCACTGTCCCAGGGTGCTCCAAGCCCTGTCCAGCCTGGCCTTGGGCACTGCCAGGGATCCAGGGGCAGCCACAGCTTCTCTGGGCACCCTGTGCCAGGGCCTCACCACCCTTACAGGAAATAATTCCTGCCCAAT
Source organism: Eopsaltria australis (assembly GCA_034509425.1). Lineage (NCBI taxonomy): Eukaryota > Metazoa > Chordata > Aves > Passeriformes > Petroicidae > Eopsaltria > Eopsaltria australis. Next base: position 846,083 of record JAVTVJ010000317.1, on the reverse strand, counting down.
ATCCCATCCATCCCTGCCCTCTGGCAGTTTGAAGCCATTCCCTGTGTCCTGTCACTTGTAAAAAGTTCCTCCTCATCTTTTCCTTGTGGACTCCCTTCAAGTCCTGGCAGTCAGCACTGTCCACTCTGCATTTCCCCCACTTTCCTCTGCTGCCTGTGACAATTCCCACCCCTGCCATTATAACCTGCAGCCCCTTTTCCAGGGCAGTAGCCTTCATTCCTAGAGCTGGAGGATCCCTGCCAGGAGACTCTCCCACGGATGCACAGTTGGGCAGCAGGGATCCAGTGCACGCCAGCAGCTGCCTTTGATAATGAAGGATCTTTGGGAGCTCAAACGTTCTCCTTCCGAGCTCTGACAATATTTAAGCATGTGTTAACAGTTTAAAGAAGCAACCCACTAGAGGAAGTCTCATTTGTCAGGAGCAGTTGCTCGAAATTTCATCATAACTGAATTAAGGCAGCCCAGAATGGAGCGGGTTAGAGCGAAGACAGGAGCACTGATGGATGGTTCACACCAGCTGCTGAAACGGGCCTTTGAAAGCTCCTCGAGCTGAGGTTCTGCAGATCAGCAGCCCTGGCTCCTGAGGGAAGCAGGGCAGCTCCAGGAGGGCTGGATGGGATTTCTGACCCCTCGTGCAGAGCCACGCATCAGCACAATGCCTGCCAGTGACACTGCTCGTCCTCCTCATCATCCCTGGGAAATCACAGCGTAGCTGCCATGGATTGTGGTGGCTGGGGAGGCTCAGGAATCACCTCAGACCTCAGATAGAAGCAAATCCACCATGGCAGGTCCAGGAGACCCTCCCAGTTCAGAGGCTGTTCTGCATTTTTAGCCACAAGGCCATGAAATACCTTTGGAGCCCTAATGTTCCCGATCCCTTGTTCTCTGGGTGGCTGAAATTGCTTGGAAAAGTCAAGGAGTGGTCCTAAAAAATTGTTTAAAGGTTGCTGCAACTGCTGAACCTCAGAATCAGCAACTGCTGCTGCAAGGAGGTTTTCCTCCAGCCTGTAAACCAGGAGGGCCATGGAGTTTGGCTACTCAGCAGACCAGGCAGGAAACAAAATCAGAACGTCGCTCCTGAAGTTATCCACGAGTTTAGTTCACCTGTCAGAGGAATATGAGAAAGGTGAGGGCTTTTTGGGGCAGCCAGGGTCTTGGTGCAAGGCAGGATAAATAGCAGAAAGTTCCTTTATCACTCTGGATTTGTTATGAGTCAAAGTTTTTTGGAGTGACTGCACTGAGACCGAGAATCTTTGAGAACTTCAAAACGCAGGAAACGGGATCTTCATCCCATGGTGTGAAAGTGAAGCGGTGACTTGGGTTAAACCTGGTGTGCCATGCAAGGAGCTGTGCCAGGCTTGGAAGAAACCTCTTGGAACAAGCAGGAAAAAGGGAAGAGCCTCAGCCAAACCCTCCTGGGTGGGCAGACCTGGGCCCTGCTGCCCTCAGTGTCCCTGACAATCCAAGCGGCTGCCCCACGAGTTTATGGCTCAGCAGCACTGAATCCCCAGCAGGGAAGGACATCACTCTCCCTTTTGGGGGAGTCTCCTCTCTGTGCCATCCTGAAGCTCTTTAGCACCCTCAGCAGCCTTCCCCACGCTGATTTCCAGCAGATGTGGTGCTAATGAGGAACACTGTAATCTCAGTGCCTTAATATAGTGCCGGGGGGTGATAAGTCAGAAATTGCTGTCATCATCGGGGCGAGGACGATCTGGTCATTGTTCAGAACTGTCCTCCTCTGATGATTACATCAAGGGCAATGCATTTTCTCCCATCTACTCCCACTCTGCTTCCAAATTTAAAGCCATTCAGGCATCAGACACTTCTATTTTTCTAAGGGCTCAATAAGAGGCCGGGATGCAGATGTTCAGATAAAGCCCTGACAAATTGCAAGTGGAGGAGCCCCGTCAAACGTGACCAATTACGGGATGCAGGGCACGGAAGGGCCCTGGCAGCTCTGCTGAGCCAGCTGCCACCTCCGTGGTGGAGAGGGCAGAGGAGATGGCTCAGAGCCCAAGCAAATATTGCCACTCAAAGCTGAGAGCTGCAGATTAAAGACAGGATGTGGGGAGGGAGCAGATGGGTGAGGGGATGTCCTGGTTCCTGCACAGGTATCTGGGATATCACCACACTGAGAGCACAGGATTCCATCAGCAGAGTCCAGCCAGAGCAGGCAAGGCCCAGGAGAAGCTCCCTGGTTGGGCAGGGTGGGCATCACCATGGGGCTGTGGAGCTCCCACCTTTGGGAAGGTTGGGAAGGGATGCTCCAGGTAATTCTCAGTGCCAGGGTGGGCTCAGGGACACCACAAAGCCCAGCTGAGGATTGTAAACCCCATCCTGCTTTTTAAAGGAACATCCCACCTGGCCTACAGTATCACAGGATTTTTGTGATCCTGAAGCCCTCTGAGATCATCACATCCAAGCATCCCCCAGCACTGAGGCCACCACATCCTTGTCCCCAAGTGCCACATCCACACGGCTTTTCAATCCCTCCCTCCCTTTTAAATCCCTGGTGACCCCACCACTGCCCTGGGCAGCCTGGCCAATGCCTGACCACCCCTTCAGGGAAGAAATATTTCCCAATATCCAATCTGAGTGTGCTCAGGAAGGGAACAGTGGGACTGAAATGGGACAGGGAATGACAGCCCGAGCGTGGCGAGGGGAGAAGTGATGACACGAGAGGAAGCTTTTCCTAGGAGAGAGGATTTGGGGTGGGAAGGCAGCCTGGGAGCAACAAAACTTCCTGCAGTTCTGCTTTGGAAGAAGAGAGGCCAAGCTGGGGGCAGAGCAGGAGAGAGGCCAGGGGTGAAGTGCCAGGTGTGAAACCATTCAAGCAAAAGGAGCCATCCCAACACCAGCCTTGGTGACTGCAGCTGCATCCATGAGGCCATCAAATTCCAGCATCTGGAGAAGCACGTAGGTGAGGAGGGATCTCTGGAGACGTCCAGTCCAACACCTGGCAGCTTGTCCTGCCAGCTTCCAACATCCCCATTGCACCCTCCCAGAGAGCCTCAGGAGGAGGAAATCCACCTCTGAGGAGCTCCAAGGGACATCCCCCCTCTTCTGCATCTTCATTTGTCCATCATCACACCAAGCCCTGAGCCCAGATTCATCCTCTTCCCAAACTCCCCAGTGATTCTGGAAGCCAGCTGTTAAAATCTCCCTGTCCAGGGACAACACTCTCAGGGACGTGGTGGATTTTTGGGTTGTCCTGTGCTGAGCCAGGGGTTGGATATCAGAGACCCCCGTGGGTCCCTTCCCACTCAGGATATTCCATGATTCCAAAGCTGGTAAAGGCAGGATGATGGAGGAGCCAGCAAACACAGCTCCAAAATGCCTCTATTACCTGGGGACAAGAGGAGAGTGGAGATCCAGAAACTCCCCCAGTGCTGGGGGAATGCTGGCTGTGCTCCTTTCTGCCAGGCTCTGCAGGACAGCTAAATCCCACCCTAAGCTCATGAAATATCGCCTGCTCTTTGTGCCTGGATCTGCTGGATTTGCTGAGGGCCAGAGCCGGCATCTCCGTGGCTCCTCTTCCCAACCCCGTGCTCCTTGGAGCTGAAAAAGCCTTGCTGGAGCAGCTGAGAGTGCAGGGGTAACTCAATCTCGTTTGGTGTCAAATGTAATAAAAAGGGGGCCCGGAGCCCGAGCCTGGGGCTGTAAATTTTCCAGCAGCACCGTGCCTGACGTCCTGCTCAGGCTTTTCCCTGCTCTGCCTGCTCCCACCGCTGGGACTGTGCTGTCACTGTGCCTTGCTGAGCCAGGCCTTCCAAAAGAGCTGATTTAAGGAGCTTTAATTCCACAGATAGTCTGGCAAGGGCGAGGTGGCTGAAGGGAAAGGCAGGGAGAACAGGATAGGCTTTGCTTTTGCCTGAGAAAAAGGGAGGGAGGGAGGGAGGGAGGGAGGGATGTTTGAGACAGGGAGAGGAGGACAGAGCCTGGCAGCTCCCAGCCCTGCCTTGGAGCAGCATGGGAAACACCACCACAAGTTAATTATTCCAACTAAACTAATGGCTTCATTATAAACCAGGGAATAAAGAGCCAGGCGTGTCACACACTGTCCCAGCTCCTGTCTGGCTCCCAGGGCTGCTTTTCCACCAGTTTGTGGATGCAGGGATGTGAATTCCAAGCCTTACCTGCTGCCAGCTCCAAGCTCTTCCTTTGCTGTCCATTTTCAGCCCCCTTGTCCAGGAACAAATCCATCCCATGCCTGCTCACTCCTTGTCCTCAGGAGTCCCCAGTGGCCAGCGGGGAGGGAGCTCTGGGGTGCTCAGCCAGGCTTTGGGAGATCCCAGCTCCTTTCCCTGGGCTCCCAAAAACACCTGCTGCAGGCTGGGAGGTCCAGAGCTGCTCCAGCAGCCCCAGGGTGGGGATGGCATCCCTGGGGTGACAGCCCAGCTCCATGGCTGGAGGCTCAGGGCCATCTCAGCATCCAGGATGGGAGGAAAAGGCTCCTTTGTTGGAAACAGAGGCTGCAGCTCCAGCTGGGATGCAGCTTTTGCAGTAAACACTCCCAGAATGAGCTCTTGCAGCAAAGAGTTTTGTCTACAAGTAGAGGGAAAAAAAGGTCGTGTGGAAAGGCCCACGATTTTTATCTAGAACAGATTTTGTTTTGGTTGTTTGAAGTTTTCCTGGCAGACCCACACGGGGAAGGGGGCGACACTGCCCAGTGCAGTCACCCCAGTTACAAACAGAGGAGTTCAGGGCTGGAGACCCTGGGTGGATAAAGCGGGGGGAGAGACAGAGAATAAATTTCAGAGCTCCTCTGCACAAGCCACTCCTTCCCCAGCTCCCCAGTACCTCCCTCACCTGCCTGAAATCCCACAGGCAGAGTTCCCAGGCAGCTCCCTCTCCCAGGGACCCCATCCTGCACCCCTGGGAGCCAGAACCAACCCCAGCCTTCCAGAGAGGGGGACACCTCTCCCTCCCCTCCCTCCTCATCATCCTCACCAGAGTTCAGAGTCTTGGGTTGCCCAAATCCTGCAAATCCCTGGCTGCAAACGGTGCCCAGAGCCAGGAGCTGCCCCATCTCCAGCCAAGGAAGAAGAGGAAACACAGCCCTCCCTCCTCCTCCTCCTCCTCCTCCTCCTCCTCCTGCTCCTCTCCCTTTTCCAGCTCCCTTTCCCCCATCGGAGCTCCCCTGCAGCCGTGGCAGAGCTCCAGGGCTGGGATGCTCCACACGTGCCTCTGGCATCCTCCCATCGTTATCCTGGCTGTAATTAGGGAGGGAGCAGGGAGATTGGATGTCCCAAATCACATCATCTCCATGGCTTTGTGTTAAAACATCCCACGACACCGCTGCAATAAACGGACAGACAAATAGCTGGGTTAAAACGTGATCGCCACAAGCTGCTTGGGGCAGGAATTATCTCTGCAGAGTTCTCCCTGATACTCACCCCTCCCTCTGCTTCCCTGGAAAAAAAAAAAGGAGAATCCCTGAGCCAGCCCCTCCTGATTTATGGTGCTCAGTGACAGAGATCACAGTCATCAGGGGAGCTGCTTTAAACCCTTCCCTGATGGAGACACCGATGGCAAAGTGGGCTCAGCCCCAGCTCCAGGACCATGACATTCCAGAGTACAACACATCTTCTTCCAGAGCCCAAATACCCGTCAGCCCCTGGAGAGGCACAGGTTGCTCATGGAGCGGGATAAAGAGGCACATCCCATCTCCTGCTGCTGCAGGGAAACCTGCAATCCCCAGAAATCAGCACCTGTGCTGCTTCCCTGGTCTCAGAAACTGGCACAGCTTTGAATTCTTAAAATTGATGCTGCTTTGTCAGTCAAAGGGCTGGAAAACAGGATTTTGGCTTCCAAAGGGCTGCTAAAACAGGAGTTTGGCTTCCAAGGGATTGGTAAAACAGGAGTTTGATTTGATCTCTGTTTTTCCTCAGTCAAATCCTTGTGTCTCAATCAACCCATTGAAATTAGGATTATTTCTCAAATGTTTACAGCTTCATGTTGTAATGCCATGAGCCTTTTAGTAGCCAAAAACTGAACACCATTCTGGCTCTAAACCAATATGTGCAAAATGTAAACATTTGAGATATTTGCCTCATCATCTTTCTTATTCTTCCCAGCACGGAGACTGTTCTCTAGAATTAAAACCCTGCCCTGCTGTGTTGGTGAAGAGTATCTCAGTTGATGCTAATCCCCAGGATTTTAAGTTCATAGCATTAAATTTTATTTTAAGAGCGTTTTTGGAGTTTTCAGTTGGCCATGTGCCTTCACAGTGAACACCATGAGCTCACCCTGAGCCACTGGGTGTCCTCCAGCACAGACTTTTAGAACCATCCTGTGGAGGCAGCTGGCATGAAATTCCTCTCCCTCCATCCCTCTCCAAGGTAGATTCCCATGCCTGCATGCATGAACCTCCAGGGTGCTGGGAAAATAAAACCCTACAAAATCATTCTTCCTCAGCACACCTTCCCCTTCTCTTTTCCTGCTGCTGTGTGCAGGCAGGGCCTTCCCACACCCCCTATTTCAGCTTCTGCACGTGCTACAAAAATTTTCCTGTTTATTTTTTTTTTAATGGAAATTAAGACACTCCTTTCTTTTAAAATTCTTCCCACTGAAATTTCCCTGAGTGCTGAACCCCTGGGCTGCGATGCCCACCAGCAGCAACACTGAGACCAACACTTGCCCCTCCCTCCAACCCTCCCAGCCACCCCCAGCTCCCGAGGAGCCGGGAAATGGGTGCAGAGCACCACGGGCTGCTCTGGAAGCCCATTACTGTTTTATGGAGGTCACCCTCACCTAATTATGCCACTGTTCCTCCCAGCCCCGGCCTGACCCCGCAGCGGATTAACATGTCCTGGTCACTTGAGCGTGTGCTGTGCCCAGGGCTGCCTGCAGCTCCGTGTTATTCTGACCTCGGCCGGTTTTTTCCGTGGCCAGCCCTTGGAGGAGCTGTTGAAGGGGCTTTCATTTGGCTGACCCCCGGGGTCAGCTGTTTTCAGAGCATGAAATACGGCTGCGAGCCGGACAGGAGGGAAGAGATAAACTCGGCTGAGGAGCCTTAACAGGCCAATGAGCCGTGACTAATGATGATTGGGGTTTGTCTTTCCAGGCCATAATTTATTGGGCTGCTGACCACTTAGTGCACTCCTCGGTGAATTAACTCCTTTGGGGGCAGCAGCTCTGCCTGTTTGGGATTTATCTGCTCCTCTCTCTCATCCTTCCCCGCTTTGGCAAACATCTCTCCCTGCATCTTTCCCTGCTGTTACACATCCTGGTTGTTTTCTTTGTTTTACTGGTCTTTTTAGCCCCCCCCAAAAATGCTTCTTGAGGCTTTTCTCTGGGCACATTTCCTATTGCCCCAGCCTTTTTTTTTACAGGCAGAAAAAGGGCCACGAGTCCCTTCTGGGCAGGAGCGTGGTGGCTCCTGCGTGGCAGGCGGGTGGCACGAGCCACCAGCGCCCCAACAAAAGAGCTGGAGTGTCAAACACGGCTCTTACATCTTCATCAGGGGCTCCTAAAGCCCGCAGCGCTCTCCTGGGAGGACAGCCCCAGCCTGAGAGCACGTTCCTGGCAGCACCACCATCCATCTCTGTCACTGCCGGGCAGATGGAGACGGACAGGGATTCTCTGGGATGGCTGCAGCCCCTGGGCAGCAAAATGCAGGCTCAGCACTCCGAGATCCAAGCCCCCAGTTTTGCCTTTTTGCCTCCTTAACTTTCAGTTTTTTAGGGGTTAACTGCAAATATTTGGATCTCTTGTCGCTTAGCTGGTAGAAAAGTTGGCGGCACAAGGAGCTCCTTGGCAATGTGAGTTCATTTTGTGGAGGGTCCTTCTCCAGCACCCTGAAACTGACAGAAACCAGAGTTCTTTTAATGGCTGAATTCTGCCTTTGCCTGCAGTGCCCTGGGTGTGATTAAGGAGTTTGCAATGCCTCAGTTTCCCCACCTGAAAATAAGATCTGGGGGAGAGAGAGGATGCTGCCACTGCCATTGCATGGACGGTGTTTGGGGATCAGCAGGGGGACGAAGATCCAGCAGGTGCTGGGGGAGGGATTTGGAGCAGGGAATGCTGCTCACCTCTCCTCCTGTCGCCCCACACACACCTGGCTGCTGTAGGGGCCTGTGTTTTGGGGTGCTCAGAGCCATCAGTGCAGAGGAGGAATCACAGCTTTGGGGGGGAGCCCTGAAAGAGCCATTTCCAAACCAGCCACGAGCTGAATCAATTAATTGAATTATCAGTCGAGCCGTATTTAAACACTGATCCCATAAATGGGAAGGAGAGTGGCCTCCTTTGGATAATTCCCCTTAAAAGCACAGAATAAAGAGATATCAGCAGACCCAGGGGGAGATTGGAAGGGCTCCCTGGGGACTTGCACGGGTCCAAATCTATTTCTGCCTTTAAAAAGCTGTCATGATTCCCACATGAAGAGCCATTCCACAGGAGCTGTTCCTGAAGGAGGAATTCCCAGGGTAGAGGGACTTCAGCAGGGCCAAGGACAACGGGACAGAAGCCAGGGGATGTCCCCAGGAGCTGCCCAGCAGGTGCAGCTGGGAGCTGGGATGAGAACGCAACCACAGGTGCCTCTCCATCCCTCAGCCCGGCCTCTCCTGCCCCTCAGGAATGTTCCCCTGGACATTCAGGGCTGGTTTTGTGCTGATTCACAAGGATGAGCCACAAACCCGAGCTCCAGGATTGCAGAGGGAGCAGTGGCACAGCCCTGGGCGCGTCAATGCCCGCAGCGAGGGGCACTCTGCGGCTTTAATCACCCTGTAACTCATTAGTGCAAATTAAAGCAGAGCCTCTCGTCCCAGCCGGGCTCGCTGAGCACTCCTGGGCAGGCAGGAGAGTCCTGCAGCTCCTGCGGTCACCACCTGGGAGAGGATTTCCCTGGAAATCGGGAGGTGATTTAGCAAATGAGCTGAAGTTTAACTCGGGTGAGGGGTTCGTGCTGGGGCTCTGCAGCAGCTGAAGGCAGTTCTGGAAATAAATGGGTTTGGCAGAAGGATGATGAGGAAGATGAGTGTTTCACACTAATGTTTAAACAATAAAACTATTAATGTTAATATTTTAAATAATAATTTTAAATTATAACAATTAAAAGAAATTGCCGGCAGAGCCTGGCAGCTTCTGTGTGTGTTCATACCTTCACATTTCCAGATTTCTCTCAAACTACTTCTCAGTAACTTTAAAACCAGCAGGGTTATTTACTTCTCTGCACTTTTTTTTTTTTTGGCATAATGAATAGATTTTTGGAAAGAAATGAAAGAATTGCCTCTTTCCCTGCCCAGGCAACACCCAAACCAACATTGCACCTCCTGTTTGATGTCCCCTCGCCAGAGACCTTCCTGCCGCTGTTGTTGTCACTGCGGGTGCCCAGGCAGGAGCTCCGGAGTGACTCCTGCTGCCCCAGGTGGGACCACACACGAGCAAACCTGTGCTGGCCGAGGGATGGACGGGGAGGATGCGCGGGGAGGGTGAGAGACGGCAGCCGGTAACGAAGTGAGAAACGTGAGACTGAGTCAGCAGAGAGCGGGGAGGGGGGGAATGGAGAAAGGAGGAGGGAAAAAAGGGAAGGCAGGCTGGGAAAGTGAGCTCCTGCATGCCAGGGTGGGTGCAGCCCCTCGGGGTGATTAGCCAAGACATGATCCAGCCTTGCTGGCCTGGTGCAGGGTAAGAGGTCAGCGCAGGCTGATAAAACAGAGCATCTCCAGCTCCTCTGGGGGGGTTGATGGCTCAGCCCGCGCTGCAGAGCTCTCTGGGCAAACAGCCTAAAAAACACCAGCGGCCAGCGGGCTCAGCGCTGCTTTTGACCCCCAAAATGCGCTCGTTTGGGTGCGGGTGAGGCTTGCAGAGGAACGGGGCAGCTGCTCCTTCCTGCGCTGCCAGGGCCCGCTTTGGGGAGGGGGAGATGGGGAGCGTGGTCCCTTTGAAGGGATGCCGGTACCTGCTGTCACCGCCCTAATGGATGCGGAGATGGCTCCTGGCTGCGCTGAAATTCCCGAGCCCGGCCTTGTAAAAGAGGAGCCGAACGTAAAAGAGAGGGGGAGATGTTTAACAGAGACAAGACCTGGCGATCAACAGGAGAGAGGAACATCCCAGCACATCGGCTTAACCCTTACAGCACCGATTGCTGTGCCTCGGGAGAGAAACCCCAGCGTGGAGCAGAGCGGGAGGAAAATACCCTTCACAAACATCCCAGCCTGGGCTTTGGGATGGGAAATGCAGTTTCTCCTACCCTGAAACCTCTGCTTTCCTCTCCCGTGCTCTGGGCAGCAGCTCCCAGCCCACAGGCGGGTGTGAGGGGCTGGGAAATCATTAGCTCGGCTGCAGATGCTTTGGTGAGTTTGGATAAACAGGCTGCTGTTGTTCTGCACATGGCAGTTACTGTGGGAGCTGCTGAAAGGCTCGGGATTTATAGCCTTGGAAAATGATTTATTTTGTTAAGCCCACAGCTGATACAGCTGGGGAAACACCAGTGTGGGATCTCCCTGCGCTGCAGCAGAGCCACCAGAACCCTGTAAGGAAGGGGGAAAATGCCGGGACAAAAAAAAACCAGCCACAAAATCTGCTGCTCACCATGGTCGGAAATAATGTGTGTGCAGAGCTGTGGCCACACACATCCCTGGAAGAGCCCAAGGCCAGGCTGGACGGGGCTTGGAGTGACCTGGGATAGTGGAAGGTGTCCCTGCCCAAGGCAGGGGTGGGGCTGGATGAGCTTTAAGGTCCCTTCGGACCCAAAACCATCCCGTGACTCCGGGATTCCTTTGGGCACAGACCCAGCAAACCCTTCCCGTTTCCAGCATGAACCCAAGCAGGCTGGGGACCAACAACCTCCAATCCCAAAATCACAACCTCAGCACACAACCAGCAGCCCCCTTCTGCCTCTCAGAGCTGTCCCAGGTCTCTCAGGATCACTCCTTTGATCCTTTTTATCCTGGGCAAAGTGCCGGCTTGGGGTGGATCTGCCTCTCCCCTCCCGCAGCCCTGCACCCACCCGCTGCACCCTGGGGTCTCCAAAGCCTCCAAGAAATTTCCCTTCTGGGAAACTCTCTCCATCCCACCAGGAAATCCTGTCCCCAGCACTGTCAGGAAAGGGATTTTGTGGTGTCACCCTCCCACCTGACAGCAGCATCTCACAGGGTTGTTATTTTTTCACCCACAGCATCTTTTTGGGGTCTGGAGCTGTTGGAACTAAGGCTCAGCCTCCCCTAAATCCTCCCTAGAGATGCCTTTGCCACAGGATTTCTCCAGATTTGCCTCACTGGAGGTCACAGCCATGCAAAATCTGAATTGCCACCAAACTGTCCCACCTGCAGCATTTCTCCTCTGCCCCTGGGGAGTTCAGGGAGGTGTCAGCCCCTAGTGCCAATCATTTTACACCCCCCTGCACTCCCATTCAGGTGGGAAGCTGCTGCTGCCTCTGGAATAATCTCTAACTTGTGTCACTCGTGGGATTGGCTGCAGTGAATGAGCACTTGGGCTGCCAGGCCCTGTCCTGGCACCTCTGACAGACAGAAACACTCCCTGCAGGAAGCATCTCCTCCCTCCACCCTTCTTGACTATTTGGGGACCCTGCAGAGTTAAAAAGTGAAGAAATTCCATCTGTGAAGTCCTCGAAGGAGGGATTTACACCCAGCAATGCCCTGGGGTGCTCAGCCCAGCCCCAGCTGTGTCCCCCCAGGACAAACACCCTGGGGTGGGCTAGAAGGGGCAAAATCCTCCCTGCCTGCCTTAGTCCAGCCACGGGAGCAGCTGATGTCCCCTGTCACTGCTGTGGCACTTGGAACCAGGTTATTCCCATTTTGGAGGGTGAAACTCTGCAGAGGAGCTGCACTCTGAGAAGCAACGTGGGATCCTCAGATGGAGCAGGATATTTGGGTCAGGTGCTGCAAAAAGGGAGCAGGGCATGGACCTGGTCACTCACCCCTGTGTCCCAGCCAGCCTTGATGGGAAAAAATTGCAAATCTCTTCATTGAGCACCCATCCATCACCCCCAGTCTCACCCACCCATCAGAGGGCATCACCTCCAAAGCAGATTCACCTCTTTGGTCCCAGCTGAGGTAGAATCTGGCAGAGCAGCTGTGGGACTCACACATGAGTAATCAGAGGTTACCAAAGCCCTCATTAAGCAAACCAGGCTTGGCTTTCCAAAGGATGGGTTGAAAGGCAAATGTCTCCTGTTACAAGTGCAGTGTCCAGAAAAAGAAAAATCCCTGCCTGGTCTAGATAAGGGCAAGGGTAGGTATGCCTGAAATATTTCTATTACTTCAAAGTTCATAAATCTGTTGGTTTAAAACTGTCAACAAGAAAGAGGAAATATGAGCTACAGACATGGTTATCACCAGGAAAGGAATTTCCTCCAAAGGGAGAGCAAGACAGTAAGGCCAGGAAAGAGGGGCAGATAGGGAAATAGCTCTATGAGATGTCAGGAATCTGGATGAGCCTGGCCTAGGAATATCTTTTCATTGACTCCAGCAGACTCTGTCTGTGCCCCAGCATAAAAAGATGCTCAGGGAAGATTTGTTTTACACTCACCAGCTGAGAAAAAAACCAGGCAGTAGAAACTGTGTGGGGTTATTGGTATTATTTTGTTGGGTTGTTTGGGATTTTTTTTTTTTTAACTTATGAAAAATTTCAGGATTTTGTCAAAAACCCCCTGATCCTGCTTTTTGGTAGGTGTTCCCAGGGAGAAAAGTCATGTGGCAAAGAGGGTCAGTGGTCTGGGAAAGAGACTCCAAGGAGCTTTTGGCCTCACACAGAGAAGGCTGCAGTGCAAAAGGGAAGAGGGAGAAGGCAAAGCAAGGACTGAAGGAATGGGCCCTGGAGTCTGCACAGGGGAAAATTGATATTAACCCTCAGCAGCAGCTTTTCCACCCAGAGGCACCCAAACCGTGCAGGATGCTCAGTTTTCCTGCCTTTACCTCAGGATTTCTCCAAACCCAGCCAAGATCTGTTGATGCCCTCCCATCACTGCACACCCTGGGGCATTGCTGCTGCAGCCAAGCAGGCCTGAGGGGCTGATACAGCCCCAAAAAGTGATGGAAAAGGGCAGGGCTGACAGCAGGAGGTGCACATGGAGCAAGCACTGCCACTTTCTATCATCCAGAGGTGATGGAATACCCCTGGAAGAATCACGGACCAAAATATGGAAATGGGGGTTTCCCTACAGGTGCACCGAGAAATCCTCCAGAGGGTTCATCAGATTAATCACCCCTTAATCAGAGCTGCCTCTGCTCCCTCTCGCCATTTGGGGTGTCACCTTTACTGTCCCCAGGAGGGCTGGGTGGGCACAAACCCAGCTGTGCCCGGAGCTGGGAATCCTCCCAGGCCTCCTGTTCCCAGAGCTGCCAGGGCAGCACCAACCCCACCAGGAGCAGCTTCACACGCACCCAGCAGATCAAGGCTCCCAGAGCTCCCTCTCACCACCTCCCACCTGAGAGCAGCACCATGGCTCCCACCTGAATTTCATCCTTTATATGCCTGAAAGTGATTCCTTCACAAACCCCATCCTTTTTATCTAATTCTGCCTGAAGTCACCATCGTGGCTCAGGGCAAAGTTCCCTGTGCTCTCCTCTCCCTCAATGACCCAGCCCCAGCTCTGCTCCGTGCCTGAGCAGTAACTTGCTCCTAGGAGAGTGTTTACATTTGGAAATAAGTCCAATTACACCAGCCCATCTAATAGTCCTCTCTGTATATGTTACCAAGTACTTAGGGCCATTTTTCTCAAAGCCATTATGCTCATGTGATTTTCCTCAAAGCCTTTCGAGGGGATTTTGTTTTGACAGCAGGGCATTAAGGGGGTGAAACTGATAGCATAAGTACCACTTACAGACTTTGATCAGCTTGCCTCATAATTCTCTTGGAGAAAGTCTTGTATATATTAGAGAAGGAAATTAATTTTATTGCCGCTGTGGCTTTTTTTTCCCCCTGCCAGTAACATCCAAGCACTTGTGCTCTGATTTTTTTTTTATTTTCTTTTTTTTTTTCTTGGCAAGCCCCTCGTGTTCAGAGCTGGAGTACAAATTGGGCTCTCCTCCTCCTCCCAGGAGAGAGGCTTGGGCCCTCATCCCCATCCCCAGCAGGATGTTGCCTCTGATATGATCCCATCAAGGTAATGAGAGACTTTCAAACCTCTTCCATCCCCGGACTGAAGACCCAAAACTGGATTTCAGTGTTGTACAGATAAAGTTGCAGTGAGAATATACAAATTTTGGGCTGTAAATACCCCAAAATAAGTGGATAACTGGATTCCTGTCTTCATTCCGTATCATAAAATCATGGAATGGTTTGGGTTGGAAGGGACCTTAAAGATGATTTCATTCCAACCCTGCCAGGGACACCTTCCACTGTCCCAGGGTGCTCCAAGCCCTGTCCAGCCTGGCCTTGGACACTTCCAGGGATCCAGGGGCAGCCACAGCTCCTCTGGGCACCCTGTGCCAGGGCCTCTCCACCCTCACAGGGAACAATTCCCTTCCAATATCCCATCGAAACCAACTCTGCCAGTTTGAAGCCATTCCCCCTTCTCCTGTCACTCCAGGCCTTTGTAAAGGAGTCTCTGTCCAAACAGCAATGCAGGAACTGCATCATATATCAGAAAAACCCCACAAAAACCCACAAGGAAGAGCTGTACCTCAGCAGCACAGCCCATGTGGGGTCTAACCAGGCCCTGACTCTGGAGCAGCAGCTCTCCAGCCCAAACCCAGCTCCCAGGTGAGCATTTCAGAGCAAGGGAATGTTTCAATCCCTGCCCAGGTCAGGCAGGCAGTCAGAGCGGGAACTTTGGGCTGAGATCTCGTTGGGATCAGGATGCTTTCAGCAATCTGTGACAGGGTGATACATCACTGACAGGGCCTGAAAGGAATAGCCCCTCTCCATCCTTGGCCTGCTCCCTGCCAAATCCGGATTGGAATCGAGAGCGGAAATGTTTGTGTGTAGCAAGCAAAGCTGGTTGGAAAATTTTTTGTCAAAACAGATTTCCATCACAAAGTGACACCCTGTTGGCTTTGGCAAATTTTTGTTCAGGAACAACGTGGAGAGAGAAAAAAATGTAAATGTCAGTGTGCCCTTTTGACATTTTCCCCAACGCAAAGGATGGGCTTTCTTGCTTGGAAATGACTTTTCCTTGACATTCATTTTCTACATTCAGCTCAAAACAAATCAGCCTTGCTACCAAAATGGAATTTGTTGACTACTCCAAGAGGCTTTTTCCTTTTGGAATTGGAGATGCAGAATTTCACGGAATGGTTTTGGTTGGAAGGGACCTCACAGATCATCTCGTTCCCACTCCCACCTTCCCTAGACCAGGCTGCTCCAATCCCCATCCAACCTGGGATATCAGCTTTTTCCCAGTTCAGAAAGGAAAAAAACCAACCTTTCTGTTTTCTTCTCTAGAGTTAAAGATTCATTCTTCCTCTCAGCCAGGCCCCTGCCATCCTCACACCCGAATTTCTTTTCTTGCTCATCCTGGAGTGACTGTTCCCTGCATTTTCAGCACTAGCACTATCTTGATTCCAGGTTTTCTTCTCCCAGCCCTGAGTTAACATCAGACACTTCAGAAAAACACCCAAAACAAACCAAAAGCAACTTGGGTACCACATGTGCAGCTGGAATCCAGCAGATGGGAAATGCTTCCCTTGGAGATCCCTGCTTAGCTCTGCATTCCCAGGATTTCTCCCAGGGTCCAGCCAGCAGGAATTCTCAGTGCCAGTCATAAGCAACCACCTTCTGCCATCCTGCCTCCACCCACACTCCCTCTCTCCAGCAAAGATTCATCTACCAGGATTTCTCTCTCCCTCTCCTGCCAGGAAAAAAAAAAAAAATTGGGGAGAAAAATCAACTGTGCCTTCTATAAAACCAGCTCCAGTTGTTCAGCTCAGGCATTGTCTGCTGAAACATGATCCACTTTTTCCTCCCTGAAATAGGTTCCCAAAGCAGTTGGGAATTTCATTCAGGAGGCTGTAATATAGCTGCATTTTCCTTAAGCTTAACCATCTGCAGGGAAGTGTCTCCTCCACGCCGGCTGTGTGGCCGTGTCCCGCTGCCAGCAGCGCTGGATCTGCGGGGATTGATCCCCACCACGGCGCTCCAGTGGCTGCAAAGGGCACTTGGAGATCTGTCTTGGAGGGCTGCAGCTTGCTGAGACACACAGCTCATCATTTCTGTCCTTGCAGTGCAGCTTTGGGCTCGCGGCAGCCCCGGCAGGCGGGGAGCCGGGGCTGGGCTGCGGCACCGCGGTATCTCCCGACCTCCTCGCTGTAAGGAAAAGGCCTCAAATCCACTCCTGTGTGACCTCAGAGAACACAGCTCCCAGTTCCTGAGTGCTGGCATTGCAAATGAATTCTGGAATGAGCCTGGAAAACGAGCAGTTCTCAACAGAACCTCGCCAGCCTCCGCTTTTTTAGACCCTGATGCCTTTTTCTGGTCTTAGGAAATAAAGGCTCAGACAGGGTGAGAGGGTTGGGGGTCGTTTCCTTCGGTATTTTAATAGGATCCCATTCCATGGCTTCTGCCGTCCAGGTAGAACGCGTTGCCAAAGCCCCGTCCCCCCAGTCGAGGGTACAATTAAAGACTCTACTCATTAGCAGATCTACCAGGAGGGCCCAAGAAGGGCTGGGTGGGCTCACTTCTAGTTTACAAAATCTGTCCTACTAGGAGACCTTGAGGGCCCACGAAAACAGAGTGTTTGGTCTCTAACTCTCCGTTGTTTCAGGGATGTTTGGTCTCCCAGCCCTACAAACACCATGAAACCGGGCTGAGCTATCACCTAAAGCATCACAAGTGTGCATGCTGATACTTGTTAATATAAGGAAAAGTGTAAGAAGTATTTAGAAGAAAAGCAGAAAAAGCCTTCAGGCATCAACCCCAAGTGCCCGTCAGCAGCCACGGAGCATCGCGGCGCAGGCAGAGCTGTGGCCTTTTCTGGGCCACCCTGCACAGCCAAATTCTCAGTCCTTGTGATCAAACATTCCCAGAACCATAAAGGATCCATCAGAGATAACCAGGGAGAGAACATCAGCAATCAGAAGCTTCAAATCTCTGTGCAAGTCTCACGAGGAGTTCCAGAGGGAATCAGCAACCCAAAGACTGAGAACAGCCAGGCCAAACCTTGATTTTTTTATCCAGTCAAAGCTGATGAAACTTCTGCCTCCTCATCCCCATGTGCACTAAATTTATCTTGCTAGAAGCTACCTAAATATTCCCACAGGGACTTTCAGGGCAGGTCTGCTCTCCAGCACACAAAACTGAGCTGTGCTCAGGTCCTGCCTTGCCCAGGAGGTTTTGGAGCTGGTGCCAAGGATTTCCCTTGGCTTTGCAGCTGATTCCAGCCTAGGGCCAAACTCCAGCTGTGTTTCACCACAGGCAAGACCCAGGATCGTCCCCTCCCATCTTGGTAGCCCTGGGGGAATTACACCGCAAAAATAACACCTCAGCACCAAGGTTTGGGGAAGAGAATTCAGAGCTGAGAGCCAAAGAGTGACATTTTGTGGCCACCTGGATGTGTCGTGGGAGCAGTGGGATTTCCCAAGGGATTACTGCTGGACCTCCCTGGTGTGATGAAACTCAGCTGCTGAGGGCAGGAGAAAGCACTTTAGATAAGAGGTCAGCAGAGGGGAAAAAAGGAGCGAGGCTGGGGGGATATTTGATGCTGTCAATCACAGATCTCCCTGGTCCCTGTGGAAAAGGCTGGAATTCAGAGAGCAGGAGCATCACAGCACGGTCCCTGCAGGGAGGACAGGGCTGCTCTCAGCTCAGGTGGCCCTGCTGCACATCAGGACCCTCCCGGGGGAAGGAGCCCCCAGCCCCACAGCCCGTGACCCTCACGGAGAGAAATCCAGGCTGACAATTTATTGATGACATCAACCAACACCCGAGCGCTGCCTGCCCCGCGTGGCACAGGTGGAGGAGCAGGGGATGCTCCCCAAAGTCCCACCTGGCCTCACACCTCCCCTGCTGCCACTTCCAGGTGCTTTCAGCAAGGACAATCGATGTGTCCCAGCTCTCCCTCCCTCTGCTGACAAACGAGAACGCCAGAGCTTCTCTCAGGGTCAAGAGCAGGGGCTGTGCTGACAGGGCAGGGAGGGGGAGAAAGCCCAGGCTTCCTGCTCAGAGGAGCCTTTCAGCATTGAATAAAACAGCAAAAAGAGGGGAGATGGGGTTGAATAGGCAATTAAACCAATAAACACTCTCAGTAGATCAAATTATTGCTCTAAAGTGCTGCCCAGCAGAACAGTGTTGGGGTTAACAGAGAACCCAGCACTAAACACTGGTCAGAATATTCAACTGTGCCATTTGTTCCCCAGAAAAGCATCACTGCTGGGGTGTTAAAACTGCACAATCCCAGTCCTTGTGAAGGGAAAGCTGCTGGCAGAGGTTGTGCTGCCCATGCTGAACACCTCCAAGGAAAGGCACCTGGTGCAGGAAATGCTCTGCACAGGTTTGGGGACAGGGAAAGGAGGGGAAGGAGGGAAAAGAGCAATTCTGTCCCTCCAGGACACAAGGAAAGTAACTCCCAGGGCTGAGGTTCATGCAGGAGGGAGGTTGGAGACAAACTGCTGACAGCAGACAATCCAGGGGCACTCCAGGTGACAAATTACCTGCAGCACATCCACAGCCCATCCAGGAGAGCAGGGACAGCCCAAACACCACACAGGCCACGAGTAAAGGCTCAGAGCTGCCCTTAAACAGAGCTCCAGGGCCGTGGGTGGAGGCCCCGGGTGAGGCTCCTCAGGTGAATAAAGACAAATTAATGCCTGAGGATGACAGCTTGTGCCTGCTCCTGCTGTGGGGGAAAATCCATGTGGGGAAACTTCTCCCAAGGGCAGCCCTGGGCTCACCTCGCTGCCCAGGGCTGGTGGGGCCAGCACAGGGACCTGCTGTGGTGGCTTTGCTGAGCGGTGACAGCTGGGACAGGGGTGGAACACCACAGTGAAAAGTCATTTCTCACTGCCCCACGTGAACCTGGGAACTGTGGAGGATGCTTCCCCCTGCACTTTTCCCAGATGAAAGTCTTCCCTTGGAGCTCTCCTTCCCAAAGCTGAGTGACTCTCCTAGTCACCAAACCACCTCTGCTCCCAGCTCTCAGCCCTGGGCACCCACACGACAGAAAGGAGAAAAATTCAGGAGAAGCCAAAATCGAGGATATCTCTCAACCACAACTCTTGGGGCATGACCAGACTTTGGAGTGGCATGGATTTGTGCCTTAGATTTAATCAGTGCTCTGTGTCACGTTCAGGGAATCACAAATACGAGAATGGTTTGGGACCTTAGAGATCATTTCATTTCCACCAGGAGAGCAGAGGGAAGCAGGCAGGGGAGGAGGGAACTCCAATCTGCTGCCTCCTGGAGTTTCCACGAGCACATCGAGGGATTGTACAGCAGAGGGAGGCCTTTGGAGCTGGCTTTGACTTTATGCCAGGCCTAGGCCGTGCATAGGCTGCTTTGTATTAATTTGTGTGACTTCAGGAATAAACTGTGCTTGGCTTGTCCATGAATTTTAAACGAATTGTTAACACATTTTTATGAATGGAGGAGGAGGAGGTGCTGGCTGGGGAGGGTGCCTGCTTGTTGTTTCAAGCAGAGGAAATCAATCATGGTTTTTCGCAAAATAAAACTTTATTGAGCCGTAATAAACAGATACTTCTAAAAAACACTTGAAACCACAGAGCCAAGCGGAAGGTGCTTGACTGCCTGAGCAGGTCAGCGAAGGAATCTCTGGATTAAAGCGACTTTTTTTTCATTCCTGACATCGGGAAAGAAGGTGCATCCATGTGCTGCAGGGGTGGCTGCGTGGTGGGGGGAAGATATGCCCACAGGTGATGTCTGGGCTTAGCAAGAGACCCCACAGAGCAGCTGCCAGGTGCCAGTTTGGGACTTGATCTTCGTATTCTTTTCCAACCTTAATGATTCTGAGAGGCTCTGCTCTGCCCAGGATTGTGACACAGCAATCACCCGCTCCCTGTGCTCTGCCCCCTCCCATCCTCTCCCATCCTTTCCGGAGATTTCGACTCATGAGATGGTTGGGAAACACAACCTCCCACATCTATTTCTTCATCCCCTTTCAGCAAAGGGGGTTCTGCTGGGCGTTGTTGCTGGGGAATAGGGAAAACTGGAGGTTTTTCCTATGAAAACCTGAATTAAGTCAGCTTTAATTAAGAACAGAGGAACAGCTCTCACCATGGTGAGTCCCTCTCCTTTCTGCTGCCCACTTTTGGGAAAGTGAGGTCACAGAGCTACAGAAAAGACCCCTGTGCTAAGGGGAGGTCATTTAGTGGCCTTTCAGACCTGTCAGGAATTCCAAATTACTCCTCTCCCTCTGTTCCACAGCCTCAAGAATGAAAAGCTTCTGACATCTGTGATGAGAGGGAGGAAAAAAGGGTGAGGGACAGAGACCTGCAGGTCTCCAGGATCTCCAAGGCTTTGGCTCCTCCACGGCACTCAGTGGAGGGAGCAGAGCGTGTCCTGGTGTGGAATGGAGGCAACTTCCTGACCATGTAACAGAAGTGGAAATAATAGGGAATAAAAAGGACATCCAGGCCAAGAGAAACCCCAAGGTGAGGAAGTTCACAGCGCTGCCTGTTCCTGCAAGCTGAGCTCTCCAAAGCCAAACTCTCCCAGCCAGGAGACGAAGCAATCCTGCTCCTTTCCCTCCCAAAAATCCAGGCCATTCATCTTGGAATGGGAAGCTGGGGCTGGAAAACCACTGGGCTGGCTCTCGGTGCTTCCATGAGGTTTGTGTTATTCAGGAAAGGTCCTGCAGACTCAATGACCAGTGCCTGGATTGCTTCCAAGGATTATTTCAGCTTTTCCATATTTTCTAGGCCTCGACTTGAACGTGTGACTTGGGCCAGTGCGCTGATTGATGTTGCTAAAAATGCACTCTGCCCCCTCCTACTCCTCTGGAAAAAATGTGTTTTGGAATGTCTCTGGATCGCTTTTCATAGGGAGCTTCTGGAGATCACCGGGGTTTGTTGTTAAAATCGAACTCCAAGACAATTCCCTGGCCCCCTGTCCGTGCACGTTGGCTGCCTTTTTGTGCTGCTTGAGGACAGGAGACAAATTTTCAGAGCTCATGAACAGAGCAAGGAAAACACAGCTCGTTCCTTTGCCTGGTTTTCTGTGCCTTTGTGGCTCCAGGCTCTGATGTTTCACTGGAGAGTGGCCTGGGATGGGATAATTTCACGGCATCTCCGTCCTGCACATTGCCCTGATGCTGCTGGGTGGGATCCTCATCCCCATTTCTCCAGCAGAAATCCCAGCAGAAAATGAACAGAAAACGAGCTTTTCCTTCTCACCTGGTGCTGGACATCAAAGCTGAAGGATACACACCAAACCTGTCCAAACATCCTCAAAATAAAGGGGGAAAAGGGCACCTCTTGTCCCATGTTGTTCATCCATCCCACCTGGGGCAGGGATGGACTGGATCCCCCAAGGAATTCACTTCTCATCCTCCTCTAAGCTTAAAAGAGCACTTTAAATACTCTGGAAGTATTTAAATACCATCACACTCTGGGATCCCAAAATCCAGAGCCAGATTTGTGATGTCCAGAGCTGCACAGAGCCCAGGTCATGTTGAAGACAATCATTCACGGCTTTTACACTCAAAACCAAATGCTTGAAACCAATGGACTTGAGATGTCAACACCACCAAGGCACAAACTCCAGATCATTTGAGACGTTGCAAGGCAGAGAAAGACAACTTTCAATAACCCCAATCTGCAAAAAAAGTTGTAAAAAATGTGACAGGAAAGAAAAAAAATATTAAAAAAGAAAAATGAAAGAATAAAGGTGGGGTTTTCACTCTGTGGCTCCTGAGCTCGTAGGAGGTCACATTTTCCGGCGATTCTCTGCGAGTGACAGAAATTGGCTTTATTTAAAGAAAATGAAAGTTCAAGTAATTACAGGGCTTCAGGAGCCAAGACTCTAAGAAAAACACGGAGTATTTCGAGAGCTGGCGGTGCTGCCTGTGGAAAAGGAGTGAGTCACGGTGTCCTTTTGGACTCGTGCGTGGGGGAAGGAGACCAGCACGGCTCGTGTGGCTGGGGGCCTGCTGGCCACCTCCCAGCACGGCTCTGACAGAACCCATGGATGGGGAGTGGCTGGGAGCAGGGCTGGAGAGCCCAGAGTGCCCTCAGCCACCTGCCTGGGGTGCAGCAGGGACAGAAATGTGGCAGTCTGGGGGAGGAGGGAGGTGAGGAGTTGGACTTGGAGGCACAGTGGAGGGATTCGTTGTGAGGCAGCAGCTGTGAGCCCTGCAGAGAGGTAAAATCCCTCTTTTCCTGGGGCAAGACTTGGGAATAACTTCTTGTTCCTTTTCCTGCCTAGTGCCAGCAGAAAAGGGCAGAGGGAGGATCAAGCCCTCAAACCCAGACGGCCCAGAGGGAGCAGGGACACGTTCAGCACTGCTGGAAGAATCCAATCAATATTTCAGCAGTCCCAAAGCTGCTTTGTTGTTTTCCTTGTACCTGATGTCCTTCCAGGCTGCCACCTCCCTGGCAGCTTTGTGTCCCTGGGCTCAGAGCATTTCAGTTCAATTAATTTGTCAAAGTGAGTCTCTGAGAGTCACAGAAACACCTCTGTCCTTGCCATGCTGTAGGAAGCACCCAGAGGAAGGTCACCCCTGTGTCCAGAGGAAGAACCAGCCCTGTCTCATTGCAACATCTGTCCAGGCACCCCAGGGGACGCACAGCTGGCAGCAGGAACCTCTGGAGCTCTTGTTTGGGTGGCAGCACTGGGAGAGGAGGCAGAGAGAAGCCCCTGGCTGGAGATGTGGTGTGGGAAGAGATGAACAGAGGGAGCCAGAGGGTAGGATGTTCTGGGAGACCCCCAGAGCACTCCCTGAGCATCCAGCTCCCCAAATCCATGCTGCAACCCATTTCAGGGAATTGGGGGAGCCTGGAATAATCCCAGGGATTATTCCAGCTGCCAATCAGCTCCCCACAGATTTCCCTCTGCCCTCCTTCCCAGCAGAAGGAGTTTGGGGTTGATCCTGCATTGACCCAACCTGTTGTGGCCGCCATGGGGTTGTTGCCAGATGAAATTCACATTAAATGTGTATTTTAAAAAAATTCAATGTAGCGTTCAGATGTGCTGCAGCTGCCAAGGAGCAGTCACTGGCACCAGGCAAAGGAAGGGTTCCCTGTTCCTCGGCAGCCCAGGGAGCAGGGGGACAGCTCTGCTCCTCCTCTGCTCCTCACAGTGGCATTGCTGGGGCTGATCAGGGCTGCCTGGAGTGCAGTTCATTCATTGGAGATGATGGTGCAGTCCATGGCCAAGATCCCATGGCTACACCAGGGCAGGATGAGCCTGGAGAAGCCCAGCCCTCTCTTGCTGCTGTTTTTGTGCTGAGCCTGCCTGTGGAGGAGAGAGCTCAGGGCTGGGGACAGGGTGAGAGCAGCAGTGGCTCCCTGGGGACACCAGAGAGGAATCCAGGGAGTCCTGGAGGTTCCAGCAGCTCCCTGTGGCTGGGGAAGCTCTGAGGAAGAAGCTGTCCAGGCAGAGCTTGGGTGATTTCACTCGAATCCTATGAAGGCCACCCTCAAAGCCACATAACTCAGTCCCTTTTTTACCCAGACTAAACTCATTTTCTCCCTCAGTGCCGTTTAATTGGCTCTGCAGGATGAAGAACTCCTGTTCTGTCTTGCAGCACTGAAGACACCAAGAATTCCATCTAATTGCAGTCATCCCAGCTATGGGAATGGCAGATACTCTGGCATTATTCATGTCACCTGCTTTGCTCCACACGGGGCTCCAGCCAGCTCCACTTGCTTTTTTTAGCAAAGCACATTTCATTTTTCACTCCTCACTGTCATCCCCTTCCCTCTCTCATTCAGAAGCGTCACCCACTCATTCTCTCAGAGCCTGTCTCTCTCTGCTGCCCTGCGCCATAAATCAGCATTAATTATGCTGGGAAAATCCTCTCAATCACTCATTGTCCTCATTATTATTATTTATCCCAGCCTGGAGGTGTCACATGCAAGCTCAAGCTCCTTCTCAGTCCTAGAGAGGATTTTAATGGGTTTAATGGCAACCCAACTGCAACACCTGAGGCAGAGTTTCCTAATGGGGCTGCAACTGCCTGATTCTGCATCCCGGAATCATGGAAGGGTTTGGGTTGGAAGGGACCTTAAAGCTCATCTTGTTCCACCCCCTGCCATGGGTAGGGACACCTTTCACTACACCAGGCTGCTCCAAATCCTGTCCAAGCTGGCCTTGGACACTGCCAGGGGTGGGACATCCCCCAGGTTGGGTTTGTAACACCTCAGGATGATTCCCAGCCTGGTCCAAGCGTCCCTTCATGGGTGGGGTCAGGATGAAGCGCTCACACTCACATTTCCCTTGCTTTGGGATCACTGGCTGCTTTTGGACGATGGCTGCTTTTCCTCCTCTTTTTGCTGGATGCCAGTCCTTTTGCTGTTCAGCTGGGGGAAGGAGCAGGCAGGGAAGCAGGAAAGGAGGCAGGGAAGGAAGCAGGAAAGGAGGCAGGGAAGGAGGCAGGAAAGGAGGCAAGGAAGGAAGGCAGGGAAGGAAGCAGGGAAGGAGGGAAGGAGGCAGGGAAGGCAGGGAAGGAGGCAGGGAAGGAGGCAGGGAAGGAGGCAGGGAAGGAGGCAGGGAAGGAGGCAGGGAAGCAGGGAAGCAGGCAGGCACACCCTGAGCTGCCAGCAGTGGGGACCGTGGCACCCCGTGAGTTCTGCCAGGCCAGGCTGTTGTCCTGCTCCGACGCTGTGGGACAGGGTTCCCTGCCTGGCAGGACAGCTGGGAGCTCACACACTCCAGGCACAGCAACTTAAAAAAAAGACAAAAAGAAAATAACAGGAAAAGCCTTTTATAAAGCAGAGAATTCTGGAGTCCTCCTGATGTACAGAGGATTGGGATTGTGAGGAGATGCCAACGCTGTTGCTAAAACAGAGACACTGAAAGACAACAAAGAGGATTTCCATGCAGCTCTAGGGAGGGGTGTAGGTGCCAAAACACACTTCAGCAAAACTGAGGAGCTAAACATTTTTAATAACTCTACCTAGCTACTGCTTTTAGTATCTATTCTTGCCCAGATTTGGCTTTATCCCATTCCTATGAAAATTTTTACAAGAGCAATAAAAAGACCTCATTACAAGACCTTGAGTTCACATCAAGCCCCATTTCTCTGACTGCAGAAGATCTGCTTGTGTTGGAGCCACAAACCTGTAGCAAATGAGGTTTCATTAATTGGATCTTGATTAGAGCTAAAGGACTTCTTTTTGGCCACAGTTATATTTTGAAGCTGAATAAGTAGAAATCCAATCAAACTGCTCCATAAGAACATTTTTTTAAACACAAATAATTTGGCAAAGCTCGAGGAGGGAGGAAACTCCAACACTTAGTTTGATTATTTTAAAGCAAAGTGTTTGATTACAGACCACTCCAAGCTCAAAATGTCTGTTTACTTCAAAAGTGATCATCAAGTTTTCTTGAATACAAAATAGTGTTCTTTTCAAACTGACTGGAAAAGGGGTTTGGGGCACAAGAATGTTGCTGCTTGTTATCTAATTCCCCAAAATAAAATGTAGCTGTGCTGCTGTTCATCCTCCCACAAACTGAACTGGCACCATTTCTGTCTGAGCTTTAACAAACCCAAAGCCACAGGCTAAAATAAAGTATTTTTGTGTGGGGAGTGTTTGAAATTCAGCCTTAAATGCTGTTTTTCCTCTAGATTTCAGGCACGTGTGTGAATATTTTTTAATGAGGGTCGGGGAAACCAGCCCAGCATTTCCATTGAACACATCACTAATTTGAGGAGGCTTCAGAGTCCTGGGCTGTCCCCTCCTCTTTCACTGCAAGTCCCAGCCTTCACCAGCCTGGCAACTCCAGCCAGGAATTCCCTCTGATTTCCTCCCCAAACCACTTGATTCCTCCTGCTTCCTTTATTATTCCCTTGAACGATCCCTGACATGCTTTTGGCAGCCTCCTGCCAGATAATCAGGTTGTAGCGCTTGAGAGCAGCCCCGCCGCGATAAAGCAAAAATGAGTGATAAAAACCAGTGATGTATTTGCAGATCAGAGGCAGAGCAGGCCAGGCTTGGGACTTTTGATCAGCACAGAACACACGTTCCTGCTTGGTGCTGTAATCCAGCAGCCACTGGATTTGTCTGTCTCAATTGTCAGGCTGGGCTTGGGGCTGGAGCCTGGAGTTCTGTCTGTGAAACTCGGCTCCTTCCCCTGGGGATTGGATACAGCTCCTATTTTCTACTCTCCCAGATATTTCTCAGCACAAACCCTGCCAAGTGCTCTGTGTGTCCTAATAGACCTCAATTCTCTGGCAGCCACCCTTCAAATCTTGGTCTGGCCGAGGGTTAAACCTGAAAAACTTACAGGGGAACTGAAAACTTGGAGGGAAGTGAGGAGGGGAAAAAAACCCAGCAGCAAAAATGACCCACAGAAAAAATGAACCCAAACCAAACCCAAACCACGCAGCTGCTGGACCTGCAAAGATCTCCACGCCAACATTATTGATTTTGTGCCACCTCTGCTGCCTGACCCATTAAACACGGCTCACTGGCAAGGTGTCAGATATTCCAGTGGCACTTTGTTACATCCTCGGGCATCTCCGGTGTCTGGAGGTGTTGGGCACCTCCTCAGCTTTTAAATACCCTTGGTCTAGCAGCAAATTCCAATAAACCTCCGAGTGAGAGGAATTTGTTCATAACCCAGTTTGTAGGAGTTCCTCCCAGTCTGTGTCGTGACTCCCCTGGGGTGATCCTGGTTGGGAGTTGTTTACCCAAATTATCCCCCAAAGGTCACTTCAGGAATATGGGAAGGGACCAACACCTCAAAGCTCTTTCCTTCCCCCTAAAAACAGCAGCTGGTTTGAAAAATGCTCTCTTGGGATGCTCATCACCTTCCATGGACTGTGGATGGAATTGGAAATCTGATTTGGAGATGGGGAGAGTTCCTTGAGGAGAATTCCTCTCCTCCACCCCATGTCCCTCAGTGGCGGGCTCCAGAAACATTCCCAAAATTTATTTGGACACACACCAGGCTCATGGCACAGCCTTTCCTCACAGGAAGGTCCTTTCCAGGGAAAAACAGTGGCTGGTTTGCCCTGACACTTCTACAGAGCTTTGTCTCTTGTCTTACCCAGGTTGTCCCTTTTTCCAGGATACTGGGCAAGAAGGTGGTTGGCAAAATATGGGACAAACAAAAGGAAGGATATTGGGAAAAGCTCAGTGATAGCTGACCCCACTGACATTCCCATGTGTCCAGCTTCCTGCACTGCCTGGAGCAGGAGCAGCAAGGAATGTTCCTGGATTAAGGCAAAAATATAAAAAATTCCGCCCATCAGCAGGGAGAGACTGAGGCAGCACAAAGGCCTGACTGGCACAGGTCTGGCCTAAGTTAAGGCCTGCATTTATATCGAGGCTTGACACAAAACCAAACACAATTCTGGTGTCCTGGATGCTCCAAGGGCACTAAATCAGGGCCCACTCGGTGCTGTGGGGAAAATTCACTGGGAAAACTCCTCCACATCCAAAAGCACTTTGGAAAGAGCCGCTCCAAGCCCTCAGCAGGACCCAGCCCTTCCAGTGGCAGAAATGCTCTGACTTTCCCAGTTCTCTTCCCAATTCTCTCTGTATTTCCAGTATGCTGTGCCTTTTCCTGGAGGAGGGCTCACTCAGTGGTTTTCCATACAGTGGATAATTCAGCTTCGTGGGTCAACGCACAGATTTTTATCCGAGTTCCCATCAGCTCTGACTGTCTGGAATGGATGTGTTCCCATCAGCTCTGACTGTCTGGAATGGATGTGCCTCTGCTGGGGTTTCAGCTTGATCCCAGTTTGTACCCAGAGTAAATTGTAGCCACAAGTGAAAAACCAGGGTGGATTTATCCTGTGGGAATGGCTCTGTCCTTTCTGGTGCTGGAAAAACCGCAGGATTTGGCCGATTGCTTTGGGTTGGAAGAATAACCAGCAATAAAACTGAAATTTCTAATAATTTCAAAGAAAAATTTCAACTGAGGACACCTTGAGAACTGAAATACTCCAGTAATCCATCTGCATCTCCCAGGCAGAGGAGTAACAAGGGTGTTTGATTGGATTCCTCAGGCAGCAGAGGATAAAAAACACATTACGGAAACTCTTCCTCAGACCCTCGGCAGGAACAGCTTTTTCCGGGCAGATCTGGGATATTTCCTTGTTGTCCCCTCTCCTTGGAAAGCCTTTTTGGAGCTTCCATTGCAAGCCTCCCCCAAACCCAAGGAAAAGCAAAGATTTTGGCTGCAAAGCTCTGCTGATATTTTGGGTGCTGATCACTTTGAGTGAACAATTCCATGGCACCTGCTGGAATCCACCCGGGAACGCTCCCGAGGAGACGCAGGAGGAATTCTTAGGATGCATTTCCCTCAGACCACAATACATTCCATATGCTCCCACTGTGGAGGACAAGGGAGCTGGGGACGTGGAGTTACCTCTGGAAAATCCATCATTCCCAGCAGGGGGGACAGCGAGGGTTTTTATCAGTGTTTTTCCCGGACTTTCCAGCTGGAAGAAATTTACAGCCCAAGGCACAGTGGTGGTGCAAAGGAGGGATAAGCCCTCCCTGGCCGTGCTTACAAGCCTCAGTTGTTACCAGAGGATCAGGGGGCTTTGGAGCCCCTTTGTTGCTGCCCACCAAGGGCTCCTCGGGAGCTCACTCCCTGTGGGATCCATTGGAGCTTTCCCGGGAAGGTGCTGGGATGCTGCTCCTCCAGCAGCCAGCCCTTGGAAAGCACCTGCACAAAATTTAGGTGAGCTGGGAGTCTGCATCTTTCTGAAGGTGCTGACAGAACAGGGTTTGTCCCCGCTCTTCAAACTCCATCCTGGAGAATCCCGCAACCAAACCTCTCCTGCTGCTCTCCAGACACGTTTTCTGCTGCAGGATTTTCCGGAGTCTCCTCCTGGTGCAGGAGGTTGGGTGGGTTCTTCTTTGCACATCCTAAAAACTAAACACGGCTGGAACCCAAATATCTGCTTGATTTGTGACTACTTTGGGATCTCACCTGAGCTAAAAACATTTTATATCCCAAATCCACCTTCTGCTTTTGGTAAACCGGCAGCAACCGAACACCCAGCCACAATTTTAGGATTTGAAATGTTGATAAGCATTTTATTTATTTTTTTTTAAACGTGAAATATTAAGGACTTTTTAATTACTTACCTTTCAGCAGCTATCCTTGATCTCTGGGTTTTAAACCAATGCTGGGCTCTCCCAGTCCCACATCCTCCCATGGAAAGGGTGAACTTGGCAGAGGAGGGAGCCCTGCTCAGGTCATCGAGGCTGAATGAGTTGGGAAATGGGGCCTTAGGGAGGGCAGCGAGATAATGAATTATTATCTAAACAATCGACTTGTTTACAATCGCCTTTTAGAATTAACTTAATTGTTCTAATTAACATCGATTGTTTCTATTTAAGTGGTCATTATCTAAATTGGCATCTAAACTGCAGGCAGGTTAGGCCGTGCTTAAAATGTCTGTGTCTTTGTAACTGATTTCTGCTTTTAAACGTGGGACTATTTATTAAAACTTCAAAAAGTTCAGTATTTCAAACATGCTGGTTTGCATTCAGAACAAATTTTTCTGCCTTTGATTTTTTTTTTTCCAGCTCCATAAAAATACCTTGTTGCTGGCTTGCCTCTGGAGTAACAAACCCTGTATCTACCTGTGCACGTGGCCCACGATTCCCAAAAAAAACCCTGTTTATCATTAAGCCAGGCTTTGCAAAGTGAAAGCCAAACACGAAAACAAAGTGTGTTCATCACAGAAGGCAAGAAATCCGTGAGGAAGCAGATGGAAAAGCCAGGCTTTTCATACACTCCAGCAAATAATCAATGAACGAATAATAACTTGCAAAGCTCCAGGGCCGAGCTCCACCCTGGCACAACTCCACCAAAACCGGTGGAGATGGGCCAGCAGCGGATGTTCCCTGGATCTGAAGAGTTCATTTTCCAAGCCACCCCTCCTCTCACTCCAGGTCCCTGTCACTGATGGATGGATGGGTGTCCCAGAGATGCTGAGTGGAGGAATCCGGCGCTCGCGCAGCCGGGGTTTCGCTGGGTGAAAGCAGAAGGGCTGGAAATGGCAAAGGGATTTCTTCAAGGGCTGCCAAAAAAATAGAGATTAAAAAAATAATAAGCTAGAGGCCGTGCTTTCTGAGGCCACTGCCAATTTTTTAAAAGCATAATCCCAGCAGATACAGCATTAGATGACAGAAGTCCCCTGGTGGAAACGCCGCCAAGTTTTTAAACATCAGCATTTAATCTCTTGGCAATAACAGCGGCCCAGCTATGGTTTATCTTTATTTTTTTTATAGCCACCAACAACATATTTGCATAAATTCTAGCAGCACCATATGGCCTGCAGAAGGTTCATTTGCTCTGCAATTAATAGTGGTGTGAAAACCTTCACACAGCAAATACAGCTGAGCCAACAGACAGAAATCCACCGATGTTAGAGCTGGAACGTGGAGAGGAAAGGAATATTTGCCAAGCACCTGACTCTGTTTCAACCTGATTTTCTTCCCAGAGCAGCAGGTGAAGGCAGCACCGGGCTAAATCCAGCTCTGTTCAGGCAAAACTCCCCCTGGTTTTTTCACAGATGAAATTTTCCAGGATTTGCCAAGAGGTTTGAAGGAGCTGGGACCCAAAAAGGAGCAGAGCACGAAGCCAAGATCCTCATGGCACGCAGGAGTGGCAACAAGGATGAGCTGTAACGAGAGGCTGAGTGGGAAGCAGCCACGGTGGAATGGCTGTGGAACCACCAAGCCCCAAGCAAGGAAAGGAACCCCTTGGAATTATTATTATTTATATGCAAAACATTCAAATTTTGGCACTACACAGAGAGACACAACATTACTGCAGCGCCGTGACAACGCAGAGAGTGGCTTTGCATAGATGCAGATGTTTTTATCTGCATCATATATACAAAAGATCTAAAACCAAGCCTAGTTTCAGCTCAGTTCAGCTGGCACTGCTGTCCCACTCTTCCCAAGACAGAAACCCTGGCTGCTCATCCCCGAATCCCAATGCCCAGCAGGAGCTGTTGCGTGACGCTGTTCTCCTGTCACTTCGTTTTGCTGCAAGTCCTTTTGGGGGCAGGCAGGGATGGATTCAGAGAGCTGGGCCTCCCGTGGAGGGAAGGAGGGATCAAATCCTTCCCCTCCGAGCATCAAAAAGCAGCAGGAGCTGCAGAGCAGGAGGTCACTGAGTTTTGGAGAGGAAGATTCTGCTCTCAGAGGGAGGAGGAACATCTCTGCCCTGCCCAGTTGTGGCATTTCCTGGGTGTTTTGGAATCGTGTGGTCAACCAGGATTATTCATCTTTAACAAAACAATTCATGTCTGGGTCACTGATCACCTTGGGAGGGTGTGGAGCTGCCCCTGGGTCACTCCCCTTGCTCTGGAGATGGGGATTTTCCACCTTGGCTAAAGTGCAATGATGGATTAGATGGTTTATACTCACAGCCAGTCTCCAGTGAGGCAAATGGTCCCCAAGGATGGCAAAATTCAATAGAATTTTGAAGAAAAGGAAGAAAGGTTCCTTCAGAGCCAGGCAGATTCTAGGAAAAAAACCTATGCCTTTCCTGAACTTGATGACAGCAAATTTCTTTGCTTTTCCTCAAGCCCCAGCTCCTGGAGTTGTGTAATTACAGCACAACCCAACTTCAAATAAAAAAAAAGAAATATCAGGAATGGGAAATGGTTCCCATAGCACTGTCTGGGGAAGCTGGAACCACATGAACCTTCGAAACATCAGCAAAAAGAACCCAAACCCCCACGCTTTCAGATGCTTTCCTGATGCATCCTGAGCTGTAAATTTTGAGTGCTCAAATTCATGCTCTGAAATGAGAAATTCTGAGGAGCTGGTGGTGCCAAGGTGACCAGCACTGAGGGAAAACAGAAAGTTGGGGTTTTGCCAACCAGAAAACGTTGCAGAATTATGTGGGCTTTGCCACTCTCACCCTCTCAAAAAACCAGTCTTGGGGAAAAAAAGGTAAAAATGTCAGGAAGATCAGATCTAGCTCTCAGAGCTGTTTTAAGGACATGTTCCACTTCCAAATGAAAGTCAAGCTTTGCTCTGATAGATGGGAAAACCTTCTGGGAGCCATCTACGGGATGAGAAAGCAGAGGAACATCTCAGTCTGCCATGAATCAGCTGAACAAATCTGGGATCATCCCAGGCTTTCCTCTTCCAGCAGCACTTGTTAGTGCAGGTCTGCATGGACACAAAGGGATGGGGAGTGAGGTTGGTCCTCCAAGCAGGTGCAAGATCCTTACTCTAAGGATTTATCCAGGAATGCATTTCCCAGCAGAGCCAGGCTTTCCTGCATGGCCCCGAGTGATGAGCCCAAAGTTTTCTCAAGGAAACTCTTCCGGGCTGAGCAGACCCTGGCAAGGCACAGGCCATGAGGCAGCTGGGAGCTGGAGGCTCCTGAACTACCAGGATTTCCAAGATCTTGCCATAAACTCATTCTGTGTATTCTCCCTGCTTCAGGGTGAGGCTCCCATTGCTGTGGATAAAATACATGGATGTGATTAAGGAACTTTATCCACCCAGGCAATCGCATCCAAATTCAAGGCTTTTATTATAATTGAGGGCTACTCTGATTTATGGTGCTGTTTTTAAACTGAATTCAGTGGTAGAGCTCCTTGTCAGGGGAGGTTGTGGAAGCCAAGAGCAGAAATGGGTTCAAAGAACAATTAAAAACATTGGAAGATCCATCCTGGGCAATCAATTACACACAAGGATGTGGAGATGACCCCTAGCTCAGGAAGTCCTTCAGCTGCAAACTGCCAGGAGCTGGAAGGAGCACAGGAAGGATCACGAGGGACTTGCCATGGTTTTTGCCCTGAACATTTGCTGCTGGCACCATTAGAGACAGGATTTGGGGAGAGACGCGTCTTTGATCTGAGCCATTGCAAAGTCTCCAAAACACGACCTTTAACAGATTTACTCTTTCCAAAAGATTGTGGTTCAGGGCTGCAAGATACAGACCTGTCTCAAAAGCTGTATCTTCTCAATCTGGGGGATTGAGCCAGAACCTCAGGTCAGGAGGTTGGGATATTTTCCAAGCTCCAGCCTCAAGAAGTCCTTCAAAAACGTGTTTTCATCAAAGGGATTTTCTATGGTAGAAAACCTTGATAAACAAATGTTGCAATGTTTGGTACAGATTTATAATTGCCCACACTGGCAATGCTTTAAAAAAAATCAAATATCCAAGGAGAACGTGGACATCATCCCCTGCAGATGAATTTCCTTGCTGGCTCCTTGGCATGGCACAAACCCAGTGGTGAACACTTGGAATTTCCCATTCCTCAGCTCAGGGTCTTCTTCAGGTGCTCCAGATCCTCTCATATGTAATAAAAATGGGCTGAAGGGAAGCCAATTGGGTTTATTATTTATGTTTACGAAATCTTTGACAGAATCTCTTCATCCACACAGAGGCTCTGTGGGAAAACAGGGTGTGAGGCTGAGCGTATTTACAGGAATTTCTCCGAGCTGTAAATGATGGCAAAAAATAAAACACAAAGGAAAATCTGGCCCTATAATTCATGCCCAGACCTTTCAGTGGGAGGGTGTTTTGCAAGGACAGAGATGTCATAACCAAAGCTCGCTCTTTAACTTGTTTTTAAATGGAAATCAAAGGGCCCATCATCTGAAAAGTCTCAACATTTCATCTCTGAAGTTTTCCCACCCACTGAATTTTTGGCCAGCCCAGGCCTAGAAAGGACTTCCCTACAATGATTTGGGCTGGCTCAAGAAAGCCTCAGCAAGTAATAAATGCCAGGCTTGAGGGCACAGAGGGGTGGGACTGCACAGCACCTCCCTGCCATGAGCCTGGGACAGTGAACAGCACTTTGGGCAACACAAAGGGGAGGTGACAATCCTGGAGAAGCCACAGTAGGGTGACAGGAGACGAGTGGAGGGTGGGCAGCAGCCAAAGTGAAGCATCTTGCCAGTGCTCAGGTACCTCTTTCTACCTGGGCCTTCTCCTGCAAATAAAACCCCCTTGTTTCTAAATCCAGGTGTAACCTGGATGTCCCCAGGCACCACCACAATGACCCAGCTGTCCTAGAACCACACACGGAACACAGGAAATTCTGCTTGCCCTTTTGCCAGGGAAATTCTGAGCACCCAGTTTTGTCAGCAGCCGCGAGACAGAAGCACAGACCAGAGAACAAATATTTTGGCAAAGTGACTAACGTGGCACACAGCTGGAAAATAAGGTATTCTAGTAAAAGAAGTATTTTAGGCTCCCGAGAAGGCGGGATTCCTTTCAACTTTCCAGACAGATTATAGTGGCCATTTCATGCAGCATTTATCACCTTGCCCAGCAATTTCCAACCTGCAGGGTTTGCTCTTTTTGTCGCTCTTTTTAGCCCAACAAAACACTCTTGGCTTGGGAGAAGCCAGCGAGCTGGCAGAGGTGACACTGCTGAAGTCCTGGTGTAATAGAAAAACCTCATTACAACAAATTTGCTTGGGCAAACGAGCCAAGGTCTCCTATGGCAGGGGTCCTCAGTGCTTCTACAGTCCCAGCTTTCAAAGCAGCTCCTGGATTAAAAAAAATCCCTATTTGGAGAAGAAACGGGAGGGGATTTTGTTTGTGTGGCTGATTTCCTCCTCTATTTCTGGTTTAACACAGGAGTGTGTTCAGCTGGAGGAGGTCAAAAGACTTTTCCAAAGGCACAGCCTTCCCTGCAGGCAGCCAAGCTCTGGATTTGCCCACTCCTCTCCAGAAACCCATGGCACAGCCAGATCCCTTCAGCCAGGAATGCAGCCCTGTCAAATCTCAGGCCCCGAGCAGGAGAGGCCCTGACCCTCTGCTCCCCCCAGCTCTCCCTGATCCCTGACCCCTGTGCCAGGCAGTGCCACTGCTGTGCCTCAGCGCCCATTCCTGCTGCTGGGGGAGCTCACTGTCCTGGGGAGGGCTGGGAATCTGCATCCTGCTCCTGGGAATCTGCATCCTGCTCCTGGGAATCTGCATCTGCTCCTGGGAATCTCCATCCTGCTCCTGGGAATCTCCATCCTGCTCCTGGGAATCTCCATCCCTCTGCTGGGAATCTCCGTCCCACTGCTGAGAATCTCTATCCCTCTGCTGGGAATCTCCATCCCACTGCTGGGAATCTCCATCCCTCTGCTGGGAATCTCCATCCCCCTGCTGGGAATCCTCATCCCGCTGCTGGAGAGTGCCCAGGTGCTTCTCTGGCCAGAGCTGTCCCTCCAGCTTTTCCCTCCTTGCTGCATCACCAAACCCAGCACCGTCTTCCATGTCAATGCTGGAGAAATCCGAGAACGCTCCGGCTCTGAGCACTTGCATCCTGGCTTGCACAGAGTATCCCAGAAGAATGCAGCTGTCTCAGCCCAGGATCATTTTTGTGAAGCAGGAGATAGACTCTTTTCCTGATTTATTTATTCATTGCCTATAACAGCTTGTCCACAAACATCCCAGCTTGGTTAAATCTTTGACATGTAAAACATTTCCAGAAATTCTTGCTGCCAGCCGACAAGACAAATGGGGAAGACTTGGCTTTATTTTTTTTATTTTTTTTTTTCAAAGACTCCTCACTTTTCTTCTGTTTTCTCCTTTCTAGTGTGACTTTGTCTCTGGCTTTCCCAAAGCAAGGCACTCATTTATCAGGCTTGCAAGTTCTTAGGGATTGGCAGACTCCGCGGCTTTTCCGCTTGGCTCGGGCCTTGCAGCCACCATATGGAACGAGTTGCACATTTTCACTCCTTATCAGAGTTTAAGATGGAAATATTTCCTTGGTTCTTCTCGGGGCATTTCTGCAATTGCACACATGCTGGGAGTGTTTAACCCTGACACTGCTGATGAGTAGCTGTTCCTGTTAAAAACGCCAGCCGGGATTGAACTGGGAATCCTTCACGGGGAGCTCTGCCAGCAGTTTGATTCTGTTCCTGTTACAAATAGCTCCTTTAATAGTTTTGGAGTTCCGTGCACAGAGCACAGGAGAAGCTGGCTCGCTGTCTATTTGTCTGTCTGCTTGTCTCTCTGAGGAGACAACTTTCCCTCTCTGCTCTCTGAGCCAGTTTTGCTGCAGTGCTGGTGCAGCAGTGCTGGTGTGTGAAGGTAGGGAAAGCTCTTCCCTCTCCATCCTGCCTTTATGGAAGTGGATGACAGCTGAAGACAGACGATTTTTCAGGCACAGATCTTCCATGCATGAATCTCCCACTGCTGTGCACCTACTGAGGGTTTTCTCTCTGTCCCCTGTGAAGTCACACGTCACACTCAGGGCGTGTTCCAGCCTTTTTCCTCAGCACAGGCCACCAGTCAGCCCAGCTGTGGTAAGTGGGGCTCTGGATCCATGGGGATGGAAGTGCAGTCCTCAGGTTCACTGCTGGCCTGGAGAGTCCAGGAAAAGGTAGGACAGGGTTGAATTCCAGCTTCAGCTTCCTCAATCTGGTCACATCCACAAACCAGTAACAACATCAGAAGGCAGCTGTCTTCTGCCAGGATGATGTTCCAAGACACTTCAGGAGATGCTGCAGCCAAACCCAGCCCCAGGGCAGAGACCAGGAATGGCTGCACCAAGTCCTGATTCACAAATCCACAGCTCTGCCCCACTGAACAGGAGCAAGATCTCTCCTGCTCTTCCCTGTGCCCTCTCTCCACGGCAGCAGTTCCTTTTTCTGTTTAACATCCAAGGCACAGCTCTTTCCTCATCAGACATCCAAGCCCAGAAACCCTTGGATAATATCAGTGATGATGGGTGCGTGCACTTCTTTTCACAGGTTCACCAATTTACACATTTAAAGTGTGCTGAAAATGAAGGATAAAGCCCCTAAACCCACAGAGGAGAATCACAGCAAAAATGAGAGACTAAATATGATGCAGGATCTTAAACCTCAGTGTCTCTTCCTCAGGGTCTCCTTCATGGAGGTGAGGAACTTCCACATCTTCCACAACAAAGGCCTGGAGCTGGATCAATTCAGTCCTTGTTGCTTTTGACAACTTGCTGCAGCTCAAATACACCACTGGACTCTGTAAATCCAGATTTTTACACTTGTCAGTTCTGCTTTTCTCATCCTCTGTGGTTCCTGGCCACATCCAGCCCAGTTCCCTGCACTCCCAAAACAGCCCAGAGTGGTGGAATACACAGGGAAGGGAATTGAACACCACTTTTAGGCTCAGGAATGCTGCCAGGAGCTTGTAAAGCAATATTACAAATGGAAAGCAGGCTCTGGAGTCCATAGATCTGAGATTGGTTATTCTTGGTCAAGTTTCTTCCATATTATTGTTATTATTATTATTATTATTAAATTACCTGATTTGCTGGTCTGGCCTGTGAGTATTTTGCTGTGAGCCCCATGTTTTTCCATCAGGCTCAACATTAGTCCCACGTTGATTTCCATGTTCGATCCAGTGGTTTCAGCATTAGCTCCAGCTGCCAGAACTTCACCTTCAGTGAACATACATCACCATCAGTCTCCAGAGTTGTTAAAAACCCCAGGTTTCCATGGAAATCATTGCTGATACTTGCCTGCACGTCTGGTTTTCCTTTTTCTGTGCCCACAGTTAATGGAGTAGAAAAAAACCCTACGTGAATCCCTGGGTTTTTTTTAATTCCTCTCTTTGCAGTGGAAAGATGATTTCTAAAGAATTGAGAAGAGAGATGGAGTCTGATTTTCACATCCAGGGCCCACAGCAGCTGCTTTTCAGGAGCTGGAGCCCCACTGATGCTGTGGCCAGAGAGGTGCTGGTTTCCTGCTCCTCCTGCCTTGCCTTGTGTGAGATGGCACAGGAAGGGCAGAGTTTTCCTTCATCCATCCATATTCACCAAAGAATTTTCCTTCCTTTTGCCCCTCACTTCTGAACCTGGGAGAGCAGCACAATCCCAGATCTCCTCGGACATTTGGGCAAAGACACAGGAAAAAAAAACCACCAAAGCATTGCCAACTTTAACCTCCATTAGAGGAAGGCCAAATATTTTAAGAGCTTCATTCCACTTCCCATGTGTTTGTCTCCTCCCACTCCAACCTCCACCCAAGGGAGACTTTGGGTTGAGTTCCTTGCAGGCAAATGACATTTCCCCACCTCTGGAAGCTTGGGAAGGCACTGGTAGCACTGTCCAGGACAATTTTTTCCTCATGTTCAAAGGATTAATTTTCTAACTCACTTCCCAGCCCTTCCAGTGAACAGGAGGCTCTGAAAACACTCTGAAACCTTCTCTTCATCTCGGTGCATCTGTTCTATTTCTCCTCCATCTGGACAGAGCACAGGTACGCAGCCCAGGCCTGGCCTTTGGTCGACGTGGGCTTTCCAAGGAATTTTTGGACGCTCAGTGAAAAATCCATCCAAAGCTCACTCTGCAAAGGGCTTTTATTTCCATTTGAGTCCACTTCAAGGGGCTGCAGCAGGCTTGGTGATGTTATTTTTGTTCCCATTTCCAAAAGAATATCTGAGCCATCCAAGGTTTGGATTTAGGGAATTATTGGGCTGTTGCTGAAAAGGAAAACAGCGGGAGCTGCCTCTCTTCCCTTGACCACTAATTGTGCACCAGATTAAGTCCTCGCTGTCGTTGCCTGATTCCAGATCAGACTCCTGGCCTGACTTCACACAGTTGGATGAGGCAGGGATGGGAGCTGGCAGAGCCAAGCGATGCCGTTCTTCACCCAGCAGGAAGAGCAGAGCTCTGGGAGCGACGTTGGCACCTCCTGGAAGCAAGATGGGAATGCTGGCTGGGAGATGGCACCTTCAGGGAGCCAGGGCAGAGGGCACAAGCTGGCACATCCGAGATAATTCCTGAATCAGCGTGCCAGGTGCTTCAGGAGAGACAGAAGGAATCCTATCTGCCTGCAATTTAAAAACAAAATCATCATTCAAGTCCAGGAAGGACATCTCTGCCAACTTTCCTCCAGGATCTGAGTTCACAGAGCAGGTGTTTTGGCTTCCCACAAAGCCCTTTGGAAACTCAGGGAAGGACTGGATGAGCTGAAGTGTGGGAAACTGAAGAAGCCGAGGTTTTCCAGCAGGGAAGCTCCACAATGAGGGTGGAAAGAGGAAAGCAGCCTCCAGCTTCACCCTCCTGTGCCAGGAGCTTTGCTGTGACACTGGGGACAGGGCAGGGCCACCAGGAGGGCTGGGTGCTGCCTGGCAGGAAAGGCACAAAAAAGGAGGAGGAGGAGGAGGAGGAGGAGGTGAAGCACATCCGTGTGCTGCAGATGAGAAACTTGGAGCTTGCTTTTCCAAAATAAACGCTTGGCCTCCCGAGGCTGACATCCTGCCTCCCAAAGAGCCAGGACAGGATTCCTCCTGTGGAACCAGCCACCCTTTCCAGGCACAAAAATGCTCCTCTTTTTTCTCCCTCTCTGGGGCCAGGGGGGAGGAAGTCTTCAGTTCTGGATTCAAAACTGCCAATGGCTTTTCCAGGCCTGGGAGATGAGAGAATCTCCCCACACGGAACACACAGCCTCTGCCATGACCTGGAATTAGACAAGAATTTCCTCTTTTAAGACCATTTCAACCACTTCCTTTCATTTTATTCGCCTGTCTTTGATCCTGGGAGGGGTGCAAGAGGAAGAGCAAGGCTTGGATTTTAGCAGAGTTTTAGGAAGCTCAGCTCCAGACTGAAGTAATTCTGATCAAACAGCAGCTGCCTCTTTGCTGCCCCACCCAACAGTGAGTTTTACCTACAGATCCCCTTCCATGTCCCACAATTTTATGTTTTGCAGAGTAGCTGGTCGTGCCTGACTCTTGGTGACATCCAGGTTGTGAACCAGCGGCTCATCCAAGCACAGCAGGATCGGAGCCAGGTCCTCGAAAGCTTTTTTGTGGTTTCTACAGCAGCCATTCCCCTTTCCCTCATGAATTGCCTTTCCTGTTCATCTTTGAACACAAGAAAAACCAAAACCATTTCAATTTTGACTCTGGAGCAATGTTTTTCTTTCTCTCAGCTCACTTGAGCCAGCGAGAAAGTTTCCACAGATTTTCCCAGGTCTCTTCTTCGAAAACAGAGCAAAACAATTCCTGGAAAGCGGCGCTCGTGTTGCCTGCTGCTGTTTGCCTTGGAGGGCAGGAGCACACGTGGGAGCAGGGTGGAAAAGGGGATTAGATCTCCTCATGCAGCTACTGAGCTCCTGGATTCACCTCTGGAAAACAGCTGAGCAGGTGCAGAACTCAATTCACTGCTGGAAAATGAAAAAGCACAGGGAGCACGAGCTACACCCAGCACAGGAGCAGTTCTGGGGCAGGCATCCCTCAGGACATCGAGGTAAATCTGATGCTCAGCACATGCCCAACAGCAGAGATGGCTTGAAATCTGCTGCAGACAAACACCATGATCTCATCCTGCCTCATGGCCAAGGTCTGGATGTTCCCTTGAGGTCATAACAAATGTTTGATGTTCGGTGTTAAGGGTTTTTGCTGGGCTGTGGGCAAAGGTTTTGGCTTCACAGAGGCTTTTTCCCTCTCCTGAGTACCAAGTGCAGGGAAAGCAAAGAGTCTGGAAAGCCACATCTGCTGGAAAGGTCCCCAGCTCCATCACCCAGCTGCCTTGCCAGGCTCTCTAGGTGCTGCTTTGGAGGAGATTTCTCATCTGAAATGAACAGTGAGAAAAAGAAACAGACCCCCGAGAGGGGCCCATGTGATGACCCAAAAGCCACCCAAAGCTCCTGCTTAGCAAGAGGAGTTTGTCTTTATCATCACACCTGGACGATCCATGGAAATTTCTGCCATGATTTGGGTTGGCAAGGACCTTAAAGCCCATCTCATTCCACCCCCCCTGCCACGGGCAGGGACACCTTCCACTGTCCCAGGATATTCCAGCCTGGCCTTGGGCACTTCCAGGGATCCAGGGACAGCCACAGCTTCTCTGGGCACCCTGTGCCAGGGCCTGCCTGTCCTCACAGGGAACAATTCCTTCTGTATATTCTGTATAATATCCATCATTTTTCTAACACTCTGTAAGTCCAGAGCTTCCTCACACCTAAAATGAAAGGCAGGCGTGGCCCAAAGGGCTCCAAACCTGGCTGTGCCAATGCTCCCTGTGCCGTTCACTCCCTGAGGCCTCAACACCAGTGAGTTTGGTGAAAGTTGAACTGTTCCAGTTTT
This sequence comes from Eopsaltria australis, assembly GCA_034509425.1. Classification (NCBI taxonomy): domain Eukaryota; kingdom Metazoa; phylum Chordata; class Aves; order Passeriformes; family Petroicidae; genus Eopsaltria; species Eopsaltria australis. Next base: position 805,055 of record JAVTVJ010000317.1, on the reverse strand, counting down.
GAGGAGCACCTCTACCCTCTGTCCATCAAACAGAACACAGAATTTGCTCTCAGTTTGCTCCAAGGGGTTCCTGGGTGCTGAACCCCCCGGGCAGGCCTGGGGGAAGCCTGAGGCCGCTCGGGTCCCTCTTGCAGAGCTCTATCTCTCTTTCTATTTCGAGTGCACTCTCAAGTGCAGGAGTTTGTGTGTCCTTATCTCTCCCCAGCAGGGCTGCAGCACCAGGGGCAGGCAGCGCACACAGGGGGAAACAGGCCAAGGGGACACGCTTTCCTTGCTGCTGGGATTATTATTGTCCTGTCGATGACTTGCTCCGTGCTTTGAAGGAATGCAAGCGCCCCCAGGAGCAAACATCAGAGGAGAAGCTGTGCTTGTGTTGATGCAGCCACTGTTTCCCATTTGTGTTTATCTTTCTGTCTCGGCCTCCGAGAGGCTCCGAGCAGGAATCTGAGTCTGTGCCAGCTCCCTGTCCTCACCCAGAGCCACGGCATTGTTTGGCACTGCTGGGGCATCCCTACAAGCGCCACAGGCTCCCTCTGTGCTTTCTGCTGACCTGTGGAGCCTCCAGGAGCTGAAGGACACATGTTTGTTAAAAAAAAAAAAAAAAGCCTGGATGAGTAGCTTAAATTTGAGGCCTAAATTTTAAATTGCTAAAATTAGATGCTGCAGACTCCCACAGGCCTGAGTGCCTCTCTCAGGGGCAGAGTTCTCTCTCTGGGCTGTTTTTGGCTCAGATAAAGTTAATTTTGAAAGAAAGCGTCCGTGGGGATGGGGGTCACACTGCAGCCATCCTGTTCTGCCCTGGGAGAACCCTGCAAGTCCTGGGACACGCAAGGTAAAGGCTCCCAGGTGTGTTTTGAGGGCTTAGAACCTTTTCCTGCAGGTTGGTGATTATGGTGCTTGTAGGAAAATGTAAGAGCTGGATGCAAGCACAGGATGCAGCTCCCAGGGCCATTCCCCCAGAAAAGTCTACGGCCCCTGCTGGATTTGGGGCTCTTCCCAGGAATTGATTCAAGGCACCTCCACATGAACCAAGCCAGAGTGGGAATTTGCTGGAAAAGCCCCTTACAGGTTGAAATTAAGAAGGTCAGGACACAGTTCACAGATGACAGTTCTCAAAAAGAACTATAAGCCCTAAACCACATCCCTGTTCCCACTAATTGCATCACATTCCCCTCCTTTCCCTGTGACATTCCCACACGCAGCTCTTTTCCTATAAAAATGTGTAACTGCATTTTAAAAGCACATGAGACCTTTTTGGCCTTCTTGGCAACTGCCTCCATCGTTGGACTGTGCTGCCAGGGAAGAGTTTTGTCTGGAATTCCCTTTTTTCCTAATGCTCCCACTGACTTTGGCCCTTCCCAACGTGTGTATGGGCCACTGACCATTTGGAGTCTCTTCCTAAATTGAAAAACATCAATTTAGGGGTTTAGATGCCCCCATCAAAGAGAACACTTTGGAAGTGGATTTAGCCCAGCTCACAGGGCAGTGAGATCCTCCCTGACAGCCACAAACCAAGGCAGGCTCAGGTTTTTGTTGGCATGCCAAGGTGATGCCATAGCTGTATCTGGCCTCAGTTCCCAGCTGATCCCTTGCTCCAGGGGAGCAACGTCCCATATTCTTTTGTGGTTTTTTGTCCCATATTCTTTTGTGGTTTTTATCCCATTGGAGCTTTAGAGCCGAAGGCATCAAAAGATTTCTGGGATTTATGAGGCAGCTTTAGGCCTTCCTCCTTTCTCTTTTGTCCCAACAGCCTGGCTTTTCAATATGACCTGAAAACCATTCTGATGTCTCTCTGGATGGCTTCAGAAGTGCCCATTTTTGTGCCAAAAAGAGTGATTATTGATCAGGAATGGAGGAGCTCTCATTGTTCGGGCTCTGGGGAGCAGAGCAGAAGGAAGCAGCAGGTACCTGGTGTGGGGTAGAGTCCATAAAGCTGCTGGTCTCTGCCTCACTCCCTCCTGCTCACACCCCTCAAACCTCCACCTCCAAAAGTGAAATTCCAAAAGGTACAACCTTCTCAAAGGACAGGGAAGGCAGCCCAGCTGTTCTGATTCCCTGGAGAATCCCAAATGGCACGAAAAAAATAAAGGCAGAGATCCCATTACAGCAAACCCCACTGATCCAGCTGAAAGGCAGTGGGCTCCGGGCTGCACATTCCAGACTCTCAGAGCTCCAGGGATGCTCAAAATCCTTCATTTTGCCAACATTTATAAGGCATATCTTGAGGCCATTGATCACTCCCAAAAGCCAAAGTTATCAACTTCCCTTATCTGCTCCCTGTCTTTATCCAGCTGGAAAACACTGTGTGCTCATTTAAGCATCCTTGGTTATTCATCACATCTTAAAAAGGGGAATTCAGTGCCTTGGCCACAGTGGAAGCATTTAAAGGGGCAGGGATGGATCTCTGCATCTCTAAACACCACCCCCTGATCCCAGCTCCACCATCCAACACACAGGGGAGCAGGAAAAATAACCCAAAACTCAAGTTCAAAGGAGCATCCTGGGGGTGAATCCCTAAAATAATCTTCTCCCAGCTGAAGCAGGCAGGATTCAAGCACAGGGAATTGTTCCCTGCTGCCAGGAAGGAGGAGCAGGAGTGGCTGTTTTAGGTAAATAATTTGATGGACAGACATATATATATATATATATATATATTTATATTTTTACACACATATTTACATTGAGTTGGATGCGCAGACAGAATTCTCCAAGCAGGTTTCTGCCCCACAGCTTCTTTGACCTCTTCCTCTGTTTCCCCCCTCTCTGAGTGAATAATCTCACTCCTGGAACCTTATCAAGTGATGTTTGACAATCTGGGAACTCGATTGCATCCAGGAGCTTTCTGTCCTGCACCACAGCAGCAATATCTCCCAAAAACTCCTACTAAAGCCAGGCCCACTCCTCATAAATCACAGGCACACATTGGCTGTCTCTTAATCAATCTTCCCCAGGTGTTCCCTCACTCAACCTCACCACGAGCATCTTGAGGCTTTTCCTGGAAATTCTATTATTTTTTTTTTCCCTAAAGCAGCAGCCTGGCCATGCTCAGGGCTTTTGGATTTTCTCTTTTCTCCCTGGTGATGTCCTGCTATCAATCTTCTCTTTGCAGAAGTCTCAAGGGTCCATAGGTACCTTCTACAAATGTCTGATGAGGTAGAAACTCCCCCCCCCAAAAATATCATGTTGGTGTCTCTACTCTGTGTTTGCTGTCCCACCAATCAAGCAGATTAAAAAATATTTTATAGACACCTTAAAATACTTTCTATAAATATATAAAGTCAGCTCACTTCACTTCTTTTCCATCTCCACAACATCTCCAGGAGCACTTCCCTGGTACCCAGAGAAAGCTTTTTTTCTTGAAGCATTTTTTTCCCCAGGAAAAAAAAAAAAAAGTGATTTTTCAACAGAATGATAATTTTTTAACTTAAATTACCTGGTCTATTTGAAGACAGTTGATAAATCACTAAAGAAGTAAAACACTTCTCTGCATTGAATCATCTTGTAATGAAAAAGATTAATTTTGTCATAGCTTCAGTTTCGGACAATTTTGGGGGTTTTTTGCTTTTAAGTCTCTCATGAAAAACACGCTGTTTGTAAAACCCCTGCTCCCTTTCAGTTTGTAAAAGAATCGTTTAAAAAAAAAAAAATCAATGAAAGCATTTTTAATTTCTATTTTTGGGAAGAGCTCAGGCTTAGCAGCAGCCTGACAGAGCCATGCAGGGCTGGCTGAGGTCCAGGCAGCTGAGGGGACGGGCAGTGAAGGTCATGGATCTTGGAAAACTTCCCAGAGACATCCCCCAAAATTCCCTGAGCTTCTCTGCCTAAATGCACAAGGTGATACCAAAAAAACCCCGTATTCCTGAGAGAGCTTTGATAGTCTGTCACAGAAATGAGTCGAGATGCAGTCCAAGGATGCTCCTTGTCCATCCTCCCTGGCTTTTCCCTGTCTCCAGAAGCTCCTGGAGAGCCCTCCCAGCGCTGGGACATCCCTGTGGCAGCACCTGAGCTGGCCCAGCCAGGGTCACAGAGCCCTCTGGGCACAGAGGCCTCTTCCCAGTGACATTTGAGGTGCTTGGGCACAGCCAGGGACCTTCTCCAGGGCTGCACGTGGTCCCCAGGCAGAGCTTCCCGAATTCCTGTGCTGAGCTGGGAGCAGCCACGTCCCTCCTCAGCCGTGTAAAAAACACAGTAAGTGGCACAAACCAGGGGGGAAAAAGCCCTTTTCTGTGTTGTATCTATTGAAGGCCAACTCTTTGGGTCAAAAGCTGGAAAACTGGCATTTCTCAACTTGATTATTTTGTTTTCTGGCTGATAATAAAACCCTGCTGTGCACAAAGTCACATCCACTCCTCCCACGTGAGACCTCTGCTCTGAGCCATGGCTGGAGCTGCCTGAAACCCCAACAATCTGAGCCTGTTGGGGATGTTTGAACAAAGGGGATTTCCTAGAGGGAAAAAAAACCCCTATAAATCCCATTTCTAAGCAGCTTTAATAGCGAGCCCAGCTCCTCTGCAAGCGAGCCTGTTGTGTCTGAAGTATCAGGCACTTGAGATAGCCCAGGGAAGTCGTGGTCCCTGCCCTTTTTATATCTATTGCCTAGTTCTGGAAAGCATCCTGTGAGGAGCCACTTGGACTTTAATAGGATGAATCATTGTTAAAACCAGCGTGTGCTTCTAAATGTTTACATGAGGGGGCCTGAAATGGAGATACCACGAGGAGGAAAAAAATAAATCCAGCTGAAAGCTGCGGGCAGAGCTGAAAGACACTTGTGGGGAAGGTTTCAGATCCTTCTTTGAAATCAAAGTGTCACCTCAGGTAGAGAATTACTAAACCCAGTGTTTGGGGGATCTCCAGGAGTTCTTTGCCCTGCTGATAAATGACCCCAGGACCAGCAGTGCCTGATGGAGAGGTAGGAAATTAAAAAAAAATTGACATGTCCTGGCACTGAGAGCCACAGGATTATTCACCTGTTGGGAATGGCTCATGGAAGGGGCTAAACCTGCAATGTAAAGCCCCCAGAAATCACTGAAAAGCAGCAAAGAGCAGCCTGGCAGTGCCTCTGCCCTGAAGAGCACCCACAGCACAGCTATAACACAAATTTCCCTCCAGGCAGTGATCTTTTCCTCTGCCACCCACCTTTAGGAGAAATTCCCATCATCCCCAGTCATTAATCCACATCTTTCTTGCTTTATTTTTCACTCAAGGCATCACACTGGGGATCTGAGATCAATTCTAACCTCGGGCCAAAGTTTGGGAAGCATTTTGAGGCTGTTTCTTACAACCACACGTGTTCTTTTTAAACACCCCCTGCACCCAGGGTGCTGCCAGATAGGCTGGGTATGTTTGAGGGCACGGCACAAAAAAAGCTCCTGAGGGTTTGGGGTGAGATTCCCACCAAGCCCAGCAGCTTCCAGATCAAAACCCTTCAGGAGATAAACCTTAGGCCCCTCACAGACTGCTCGGGGATCTGGGAGCTTTGCCCTTGGCTTTGAGAGTTTGAACCGGGGCCAAGCGATTGCAGCTCCTGGTTTAGGGGAAAAGGAAACAGAAAGGAACTTCGGGCTTAAAGGATTAGAAGGAAGAGCTAAAAATAAAGTACCAGCAATGCCAGACCCCCAAATTTACTGCTTTCCTGCAAAGAGGATGGGTTTTCCTGTTGTTTTAGTGAGGGGAATCAGCTTTCTGCGTGACTTGGAAGGGCAGGACGCCGATGGAGAGCTGAGTGCTGTTTCTCTCCAGGAGCACGGTTGTTCCTCTTGTTCTTCCTGGAACTCATCCTCTGGCTGAACATGAAGAGCAAATTGTTCTTGGGGAGCATTTCTCAGCTACTTCAGCTGATTCCAGTGGAGGGTTGCAGCCCATCAGAGCCAAAATTAAAGATATTGGGCATTTCTGCCTGTGCAGCTGGGGATGGGCGGGTCTAAACCAGAGGAATATCCCTGCCTTGCCTTTTCCTGCTGTGCTGTCCATCTCCTTCAGCTCCACATTGTCCTTCCAACCTGGTTGATGCTGTCTTGGGGCCTGGATGGCCTTTTTGGGATCCTCCAGATCCCATCTCCCACCCAGTCCTTTTCTCAAGGAGAACAGGAGCAGGTGCCACGGGGACAGGCGATCGAGGCTCAACGAGGGAATTTTCTGGGAGTGAAAGGAAAAGTTGGAGCGTGGCTCTCTGCTGTTCTGAGCAGACAGTTGGCTCTTGAGAGGAAGCCCAACACTCAGCCCTAAAAAGCTATACACACACAGATATGTTACATATTTATCCCAGGCAGAAATTGGCCAGGAAATGGCTATAAAACACACATTTTGAATAAAAGGAGGGAGATTTATGGCTCTTTTGTGAATCTGAGTCATATCTTTCTGCATCCCCCAGGCAGGAATACTCTAATCACTAACATACCCCAAACATGGACGCACAGTGGGCCGGGAATTGCTTCCTTCTGGCCACAGCTCCAGCTAAAGACGTGATAGGGATTGAGCTACTTTATCTGACAGTTGGTAAATGAATTGCCAATTCATTCTGAGCTCGGAGGGGGAGTTTTTCCCCTTGAAAAAAAAGGGTCCTTTTATAGATGGCTTTGATCAGGCAGGGCCTTGACAAATTATTTTCCAAGGAATTTCTTGAGCCCTAATGCCACGAGAAGGAGAAGGGGGGGGTGGAAAAGAAAGAAAAAAAATTTGCTCTCAAAGAGAAGCTTTTATGTCTCCAAAAATCACAGCGATGTAAGGGATTTTCTGCCATTTCCCCTCATCCCCTTGCCTTGGAGGAAGGCAGGCAGGTAGCCTGAGGATTTTTCCATCCCATGGCAAGACAGGAGGGAATGGGGATGGGGATGGGGAGGAAGCAGTGCCAGCTCTCCCAGGCTGATCCCTCCCCAGTGAGGGGGAGCTCGCAGAGCTCCGGCACAGACGGAACATAAAGGTCAGGGCCATCAGTGACACTGAGAAAGAGCCCCTTCAGCACCACACGAGCCACAGGAGCAGGGGACAGCTCAGGGTCGTGGCACCAAGGAGCTGCTCCCTGCCACGAGTGCTTTGGAAAGGTTGGGATCCAAGGGAGCATCTCCCTGCTGGGGTCACTCCGAAGTGTGAGCAGAGAGCGGCGCTTGCTTGTCTTTTACTGCAGTCTGGGGGGGTTTTCCCTGGCTTTGCCATTTTATTCCTTTTATCCTACATTTAATCCCTCTCCTCCAGGCGAGGATCGTGTCCTTGATGGAATCCCAAGTGAGTTGCACAAGCCAGGTCTGGACAATGGCTGTGCTTTCTGTTATCCCTGATGTACAAATCACTTATTCCCCTGTTCTCCCACTCTTTGTCCTGAAGGAGAACAGATCCCCATAGCACAGCATTCAATTCATGCATTGCTGCCACACTGAACTTCATCAGGATGGATTAAGCAAAAAAACAAATTAAAAACCTCCCACAGGACTTTTTTTCTCTGACCTAACTCTGCATGGGCCTGTCTCTAACCTGTCTAAAAGAAGAGTCCTGTTGGAATTCCCCATTATGATGAACAAAAATCCATGCAAACCAATCCTAAAAATAATCCCATATCAGGCTCAGGAATGCCCTGGGATGGTGACAATCCTGCTCAGAGCCAGAGCTCCCTTCCTAATGGGTAAAAACCTTCAAGTAATGGCATAGACTGAACCCCAGTGTCTGGAAGACAGCGGGGAAATACTTGAGATTGCCTTTTTAGACTGATGGATAAAACCTGCTGGTTAAGGAATAGTTGGTGCAGAGAGTTAGGGGTAGCTTCATTTCCTACAGAAATGGGCCCTGCAGTTGTCTTTTGGGACCTTCAGGGGCAAAATTCAACCACCTTCAACAAAAAACACAGAAGAATTTTCAGTTGAATGTTGAGGGTCCTCAGTGAAATGCCACAGAGCTTGAAGAGTTCCTCCAGTCAATTCATTCTTTAAGTAGTGCCTGTTCAACTTTTCCTGGCTCCCAAACTCTCCAGATGAAGCCCTAATTTAGGTTATATTTAGCTGCTGTCCCGTCCCAGCCTGCTGCTCCTCTCAGGCAGAGGGTTACCTGTCCTGAAATTCTCCTGGAATTCTGTCCTGGAAAGAGCAGGAGCAGGCTTCAGCTAAAGATCCAAGGGCGTTCTGCCTCATCCATCAATACCTGATCAAGTTGTTAAAAACCCCAAAAGCTGCCATGGCCAGGTGAGAAAGGACATCTCGCTCTCCTGGACTTTATTAGCAGCTGTGTCAATACCACAAAAATCCAAGCAAACCAACCTCAACAATAATCCCATATCAGGCTCAGGAATGCCCTGGGATGGTGACAATCCTGCTCAGAGCCAGAGCTCCCTTCCTGATGGGCAAAAACCTTCAAGTAATGGCATAGACTGAACCCCAGTGTCTGGAAGACAGCGGGGAAATACTTGAGATTTCTTTTTTATTGTTATTTAACATTATAACACAGCTAAGAATGAGTTGACCCTTTCGGTTCCTGACTTCCCCATGTTTTATTCCTTCTTTAATTACTCTTTCAGCTGAGCAACGAGTTGGGAAGCAATATTTTATGCCAAAAAAATTAAGCAGCTCTGATGCTTCTTGTAGTTGTTTATGAATGGAAACACTTCCTCTTCCAGGAGATGCTTTACATAAAAAACCAATTTATTGTTTCAGGTGATTGGGTTAAAAATGGAGGGGAAAGTACAACTGCTCCTTTGTAAGATCAGAAATGATGTCATGCAAGCCTAAAAGCAGTGTTTTGGTGCTGGTTAACACTCCCAAAAAGCCCAGATACCCCCACAGGTCCAGCAGTGGTGTTTACTCTCCTTTGCCAAGGGTTTTTGGAGGCTTTGAAGGTCACCCAGCAGTGCAAGGTTGCCTCAACCTGGAGCTACGAGGTGGTGCTGCCTCCCTGCTTTGCTATCCCAGCACAGGACACTTGGAACTGTCCCAAAGTTGAGTTTTATTATTTGCTCCCCACGTAGGCAAGGCTGCAGTCAGTGCCAGCCTGGGTTTGTCACCGTCACCTCGACTGGCACCACCCCAATATCAATATTGGTGCCTGTCACTCGCTCAGGCTGTAAAGTGCCTCTCTCCTGACTCCACATCAGCTCCAGACCATCCACAGAATCCCCTGCCTTCAATTAAAAGCTCTCCAGGTCTGGATTTGCCTCTCCTTTCCTGCCCAGGCAGTGCCAAGCTCAGGCAGGGGAGCCAACCCTTCTGGAACAGCCCCAAATTCATCATTCTACTCATCTTTCCAACCAGGCTGCAGCTGGGCTTGCTTTCTCCAGCCTGTGCCCCACAAAAGCCATCCTGGGTGTTTGTGATCAGTTTTTTTCTTAAAGAAAAGCTCTGATGAAGAAGTTGAACCCAGGCATCTCAGGTGTGCAGTGATCCAGAGATGGGAAATGCTGGGGCACTGCCCAGGCTGAGTTTCTGATGAACATCAGGACCTGAAATATGCCTTTAACAGCGACCTCCAAGTCCAGATTGGTGAGGTGGGGACTGGGTAAATAGACAGCAGGGTGGGGGGGATCTTGGCTGGGCCATCAGGTGCCAAGGGGGATCTGTAGCAGCCAGAATTCCCGGCGCTGGTTGGCTACAGGCAGCATCCCTCAATTGTCTGTGTTGGCACCAATCGTTTGGAATAACTTCAACTCTTAAAGAGTGGGATGATGGGACAGGACAGGCAGAGCTGCTGCTCACATGGATCCCAAAAAACTGGAGAACTCCCCAAAGTTCAAAGGCAAAGCCCTCACTCTGGCATGGCCAATCCCATAAACCATAAATCCCAGAAATCCCATAAACCTTCAGGCTGGGGCTGGAAGGAAGCTCTGCAGAACAGGACCTGGGGGTCCTGGTGGGGAAGTGGAGCAGGAGCCACCCATGGAGCAAAGATCAGCTGCCCCCTGAGCTGGAGGAGCACAAACCCAGCCAGGAGTGGGATTTTAAAGGAGGTATTAGAGTTCCACACACCAAGAGCAGGAAAAGAGGAACAGGAATTCCATCTCATTGCTTTTTCAGGAGAGTGGGAAGACCCAGGGGCAGCAAACGACTCCCTGATTCACAGCAGAGCAGGGCTGAGGAAAAGCTGAGGTGAAATAGGGGTGAATTTTGGGTCCCTGGAGTTGGTGACAGGGACATCACCACAGCACACCTTGGTAAAGGCATTCTCCATGTGGCACCTCCCACAGAACAGAGGAACAGCAGCTGATTATTACAATGATGACAACAACAACAACAACAACTAATAATAATAACAACAATAACAATAATAATAATAATAAATGATAATGATAATGATAATGATAATGATAATGATAATGATAATGATAATGATAATGATAATGATAATAGTCTGGTCTGACCTTACACAACAAAAGCACATTTATGGATATAGGTGCCCCCAGAGCCCCCGATCCCTTGCTGTTAAAGGGTTCTCTGTGCACTGCTGCAGGTGTTTGCCTCCTTCCCCCTCCCACTTTAGGGCTGGACTTTCTGTTCCTAATTCAAGCACCATCTTTTGCCCTGAGGCAGATGATAACCCATTTCTTCAGTCTCTGGTGGAAGCAAACGCCCCTGAGTGAGAGCAGCGCCCAGGTGACACCCACAGTGACCAGTTCCCACATTCTCACCACATCCCTTATTTTCCCTTTCACTCTCTTCTGCTCAGATGTGCTCCCAACAGAATCACTGCAAGGACTTGATGAAAAACCTCCTCAAAACCCCAATGATGGGCTCCAAGTGAAACCTGTCCCTCTGAAATTACTTCGGGTTGAAAAATTTCCTTTGAAATTTTGAAGGAGTGAAATCTAAATGTGAAGGAAATATCACTCCTCTTTGGGGGTGGGAATTTATTCAAGCCACTGTCTGAACATTTGCCATTCACTTCAAACTTTGACATTTTTATTACTCAAAAATGATGCAGCAAAGGCATTGACTTCAACAGAGAAAATAAAAAAAACAAACAACTAAACAAATAAAAATCCACCTCCAAAACTAAATATTTTTTGTCCCATGCTGAGTTCTAGTCCCACCTCCCCCAAGTGATGTTTTCTCTGCCTCACTTTTCTCTCCAGTAACATTTCCAACTTTACAGTAAGTTCCAAAATCAAACAAAAAATCAAAAACAGGGCAGTGGGGGAAAGACTGCGAATCCTTTGAGAGCCTCAATATTCACTGGTCTCCAGGAGCTGGAAATTTTAAGAGAAAAAAACTAAACCACACTCTGCAAATCACATGAGACCCATCATAAAATTGCCAGAGTTGGCAGCACTGTAAAATCTATGATATTGTGGCCTGGATTTATGGTCAAGAATCCTGAGGCTTTGGGGTATTTTTTTCCCTCAACCCTCGAGGCACAACAGCAATTTTTGGGAGGTTGGCTCTGCCCTGGGAGCAGCCTGAGCAGTAGAGGGGTGGCTTTGCCCCTTCCAAGCATCCCTGCCTGCAGGAAAAGCTTCACCAGTGCAGGTTTGGGGGCTGCTGGTGGGGAAAATCATCTCCCAAACCCCCCCAGCATCGTGGCTGGTGAAACCTGAAACGTGGAGTGACTGATAGGGGCAGACAAAGAGCTCTCTGTGCCTCTCAGGGCATCAAAATCCTCCCCAGGCACCAGGCAAGGAGTGCAGGGAGTGTTTGAGCCCAGGGAGGCAGCTGGAAAAACAGGATTGTGACCACAGGCTGGGAATTGCTGCTGGCTCTTTCAGAGGTGTTCTCAGCACAGGTTGGGTTTGTGCTCTGAGGAATTGCTCAGCCTGCTCTTATTGATTCTGTTTCATCCCTAAGGGCCTGTTTGCCTTCTGCCTGGTGATGTTCCACAGCTCCTCTCCTCACCAGATTCCCTGCTGGTGGGGAGGATGGGCCTGCTCTGCCTCCTCCCCACACCTCAGCAGCCCTGCTCCTCCTCTGGAGCTCCCTTTGGAGCCCAGTTCCCTCCTCACCCCGGGATTCAGCTCTCCTGGGCTCTCCTTCCATCATCCCTGACCCCAGGTCTGGGGCAGGAGCAGCCCAGGTCCAGCCCACCCCAAACAGCCTCAGTGGGGTTTATGGAAAACCACCAGAGGATTCTTTGGGGATGGTCGCCCTCAAGTTTCAAGATTCTTATTATGGAATCATGGAATGGTTTGGGTTGGAAGGGACTTTAAAACCCATCCCACCCCTGCCATGGGCAGGGACAACTTCCACTGTCCCAAGATGCTCCAAACCCCATCCAGTCTGGCCTTGGACACTTCCAGGGATCCAGGGGCAGCCACAGTTTCTCTGGGAATCCTGTACCAGGGTCCCCCCATCCTCACAGAAGAATTACCACTTTAGCTCTGGATAGGGTGAATTTTGCAACCTCTTTTGTCCAATTATTCCACTGACAAGTGTAATTTTCCCCCTAATTTTGCTGTTTATTGTTGTCGCCAGCATTATTATTCTTGGCTAAGGAATAAATGCATAAGAAAGGAAATCAAAGAAATCACATCAGGCTCTTTGGAAACATAAAATCACAATCAGAGGGAGAGGTCAGCCTTCTTCTTGACAGCTCCTGGTGTTGTTTTGGACCACTTGGGAAAGCTCAGGGTAGAGCAGGCACCTCAACATGCAGGCTGGGATCAGCTTTTCCTTTCACATCCTGACTCCTCCCAGTCCTACCCACTGACATGGAATTGCCATCTGGAAATGCCACATTGACAAACTCCTTCAAAGGAGGAGGAAAAGTCTCTATTGGGTCCTCCTACCACCTTTCCTTTGCCTTCATCCCAGGTTTTGTTCCTGTGACAAATGATGATTCTGCCCCTGACGGCCTCCCTGCTCCTCATACCAATGTGGCTCCACAAGGCTGCATCCTCAGGGATCCTCCTGCTTTTCCAGCACGGAATCTCAGCATAAACCCAAAGAGCCAAAACCAAAGCAGAGGAGCTCTGAGGAAATGAGTGGAGCTGGAAGCTTGAGGCTTTCCTCACGACGCTTAAGAAGTAATTTTCCATGGGAATTTAGTTTTCCTTAATCCTCTTTGAGATGTCTGGCAGGCATTTCTGGGGAGACCTCTTTACTTACAGGGTAACCACTGCCCATCTAATTACATGGGAATCACCAGAGGGGGATTAGATGATTACATGATCAGCAGTGGGATAATGAAGCCAGGAAAGCACAACACAGATGACAGCTAAATACGGCGTAATTGTTGTGTTCCTTAACTCAAAATGCAATTTACTCATCAATCTTGGAGCTCTGCATGTTCTGTGTGATTTAATGCAGTGTTTGGCTGCTTCCCTGGGGGTGGCTCCATGCAGACAAAAAGCTTTGCAAGAATTGAGGTCTCAGCCATGCCCCACATGTGGTGCCTGCCTCTCCTTCTGCCCACAAATGTTGCTGGTACCCAGAGTGAGCTCCAGCATCACATTTTGGCTGTGTCAAGCCCAATAATTCTCAAATGTTTTGCAGGCACGAGACAGTAAAAGCAGACACCCAAAAGAAGGAAGTTTCATTGGAGGCAGTGCTGGGAGAGCCCCAGAACACCCCATGCCCCACGTCCTTGGGACAGCAAGGTGGGAATGGCACTGTGGGGTGGCCCTACTGATCCTGCTGCCTCTCTGTGCCTCTGCAGGGTGACTCTCAGTGTCCCTGCCATGTGGGACAGGCTGGGGACACATCCTCAGCTCCTTCCCAGAACCTGGCCGTGCTCTCCCTGAGGGGATCCTGGCCCAGCAGCCCCACAGAGCCAAGCTCTCTGCTGGGCTTCCCTACTGCAGTCTCTTTGTTCCTCTGGAGCTGATTTTCCCAGCTGGTTTCCAGTTCCCAAAGCACCTCCCCTCCTTTTCCAGGGCTGGGACACAGCCCCACACCTCGCCTGGGCCAAACACTTCCCACCAATCTCACTTTCCTGGGAACAGGGTGCAGTTCCACCTCTTTGGCGCTTCCCAAAGCCACCCCAGCACCCACTTTTAAATCTGTCTTGATGGGAAGTGACCCCAGGAGAGCATGGCCAGGAGTTCTGGAGCACACAAGGCCACAGCCCCAAACTCATCTCAAGCTCAGCCCATCCCTACTTTCCCTCTTGTGCTGTTGCTCCTCCTCTGCTGCAGCAGAAATCAATAAAAATCCTATTTTAGGCATCAAGTAGAAGAAAGAAAAATCAAGTCAAACCACCCCAAACCCAAAAACACATTAAAAATATGTGGGCACTCCCTTGCCATTGAGAGTGTGGGGTATTTATTGGCCATAAATTGGCACACAAAAATGGGAGATCACAGCTAGGTGGGGATTATATTTTTCTCCTTAGCTCCATGGCTTTGGATACCTGTCCATATTCCCTCCCGCATCAGAATTCCCACACATTCCCACCCACATTCCCAGTGGCCGACACGCAGGTATACCTCTTTATTTAATTAGAATTACTTTTAATTAAAAATATATGTAAATTATATAGAGTGTGCACAGCTTGGAGAGAGAAAAAAAAAAAAAAAAGAAGAAAAGAAAGCAAACTTCCATTTCAATAAAAATTTGAACCTCTTGGAATCAGCTGCTTTTGTGACATCCTTGGAGTTATTGGAACTCCCACGTATAAATAAATAGGACCAGGAAATTTTACACCTGAAATATTCTGCAGTAGACATTTTTGCCTTGCACATATTTGCTTTTCCTTCTCTTTTTGCCTCCACCACTCCCAGCCTCTCATGATCACTTTCTGCCCCTTTTAAACACATTTATTTCATATCTCACTTCACACACCCAGTCTGATATCCCTTTTTTTTTTTTTTTTTTCTTTTTTCTTTCTTTTTCCTTTGGAGAGGAAGCAAAGCAACACGGGAGAAAATGAAAGCCCAAACAAGCGTCATCACCATCATTTTTGTGAGCAAACTTTTTCCTCTCAGTGTCTGCATCCTCTCCCCCCTCTCCCCCTGTGGCTGCTGGCTCAGAGCCTGGCTTTCCACATGCCGCTAAAATCCAGCAGGACTCGAGCTGGAGATCTTTGCGAGCTTGGAAATAACCCCACGCTTCCATCAGAGATGGCTGAGGGACCAGGAAAGACCAGGAGATGGGAAGGGAAGAGGAGTGAGAGAATTTCAAGTGGGAAAGGAGGTGAGGGGATGGTTTATGGGATGGCTCCTGGAGAGAATTTTGGGGGATTTGTAAGGAAACACAGCTCCCTGTGGGAGTCATTTCACACTGGGTACAATGCCTGGGCGAGGTAGGTACTGGATTTATTTGTTTGGGGGTTCTCAGTACCTCTTTCTGTTGAAAAGTAACAAAGATAGCACTAATTTAAAAAAAAAAAGAAACACCACTCCAAAATCCACCCTTGGTAAAAAGGGCTGGTGTCTTTTTCTTTTTTTTTTTTTTTCTGAGAAAATGGAAAGAAAAAAATATATATTATTATTTATTATATAACATTGTCAACATCAACACCACAAAAAAAAAAAAAAAAAAAAAAAGTAACATCCTAATTGTTCTCGTTCAAGCATTCTGACCGTGGTGAGAAAGGCAGCAGGAGTTTGGTGCCCCTTGGAGAACAAAAAGAGCAGAAGGGCGGGGAGGGGACGAGGGTGGTGGCAGCAACACAAACTGGGTGGGACCGTGGAGGGACAGAAGTGTGCTGGGCTCTTGGCTTTTCTCTTCAAACCAAAGAAAACAAAAAAGGTGGGGGTTAGGGCAAGTCCCACCGAGGCCGATGGCTCCCAGCCGTGGGTTCAGTCAGTGTCCGTCCCTCTCGAGTGCTAGCGGTGAACATTCACTTCAGGGAGTCTTGCAAAACGCTTTGCTATCAACAGGGGGATTATTTTCCTTCTCCTTCTCCCGTTTGCTCGGAGTTTCCCGTGGCTCTGGCCCTTCCCTGCCCCCCTGGTTAGCTGTTCTCGCTCCACTCTGGCACCATGCCCACGCCGTGCACCGAGTGGTACTGGTGGGGCGACAGGGTTCGAGGCACGCCGTGGGAATACAGGAATTCCGCCGGCTGGAGGCTGCTGGGAGGGGACTGGATGCCCGTTTGAGGTCCACACTGCCTCACGATGGGCTGGTGAGAGCTTTGGTGCTGGAACATGCCGTGGGTGTCTGCGATTTGGGGCGACGTGTGGTTGGCCACGCTGCCCAGGCGGGGCATGAGCGGCCCCGAGGTGAAGTGGGCAGAGAAATGCTGGTAGGGTAACCTGTCCATGGGCTGCATGGCAGACACTGTGCAACTGCTGTACGAGGGCACGCTGGGCCACGTGTTACAGCTGATGTCCTCCAGGCTGGGCACGGGCTCCGTGGGCGGCGCCGAGCTGGCGTACATGCAGGCCTGGCGCTGCGCCGACTCAGTCCTGTACGACGTGTTCAGTCCCTGCTGCTGGGGGTAACTGGGCCTGTAGAAAGGGTCCTCGTCTGCTGGAGAGGTTTCCATGTAGGGCTTCTTGTAGGGATGCTCGGTGGTGGAACATTCCTCATCTGTTGGGGGAGAGAAAAGTCCTGGTAGGCACCAAGGATGACGCGGCCCTGGCTGAACCTCCCTGTGCTCAGACCTGGTTCCACCCAGGGCAGTCTGGCACTTCCCTCGGTGCAAATCCCCAGCATTTCCCTGGAACTGATCTCAGTCTATCCTGTGGAAACTGAGCCTTGCACTTGGCCCTCTCTGCTGGAGGGGGGAAGGGATGAGCCAGGAGCTCTGGGAGGAAAATCAAGATGCTGGAGGCATCCTGAGGTTTATGTTGCTTGGTGATCCCACACACTCCCCATCTCCTTCCTGCTGCCACTTTTACCTGAGCGGCGACATCTGCCTGTGACCTCTGCACCTCCCAGCATCCCCACTCCCACCCAGGAGGCTCAGAGCTGATGCTGTCAACTCAAATCCTTCACAACCAAACATTTCCACGATAAAAAGAGCCAAAACCGGAGATCACAATAAAAATCCTCCCAGGAGAGCACCAGCAACGGCACGGTTGGGACAATCAGATTTAGAGTTTGACAGCCCCAGCCTTCAGCTGTGCCAAGGCAGCTGGGCACATAAATCCACACGGGGCTGTGGGCACATAAATCCACACAGGGCCGTGTGCTGGAGCCAAGGGGAACAAAAGAGAAAAGTAAATTTCACAGCTAGAAACAACAAGGCACATCTTGCAGAGCCCTTTGTTTCCTGCAGCATCCCAGGCCAGCAGAGGGAAGGAGATAAACAATTTAGGTGAAATCTCCAGGGTGAAGGCAAATGAATAAATGAATGTGCACTTATTTATTCATTCACAGGGTCATCAAATGAAATCCAGCTCTGCTGGAATGGATGGCAAAATTCCCAGGGACGAGCACTTCACCAAGAGATTTTAAGGACAGTGTGGCAAGGGAAGAGGAGCTTGCTCTGACACGGATTAATTTTGCTGCTGCTTCAAAAACAAGATTTCTGGTGCAGGCAGGAAAACATCCCTTGGTTAGAGCCCTCCTGGCTGCATCCTTTGAACAGGGGTCAGATTTGAAAGAAATTTGGAACAAGTTACCCTTTACAATTTTTTCTCAACCAACATGTTTTGAGCTGTAATTTTTTCACCCCCAAAACACAGTGGGGAAAAATCCCAAAACATTTACACAGAGAGAGGGACTGAGAGCATCTGCCCCACGAGAGGCACAGAGGTGTTGCTGCCAGGCTGCTCCGAGGGGAATGCTCCTGTCACACCTTCAGGAGGGGCAGGTGGGCAGTCCAGGCATCTTTTGTTTTCTCTGAACACATGCACGTAACCCTTGGTGCTCTGAACGGCCATGAGGGCTCTCCTGAAGCTGCACCCTCTCTGCATGTAAAATAACCCTTTATTCCCACCCAGGGCTCTTCCAAATCCAGCTGGAACAACTTTGCTGTGCAAACAATCCCACAAAGAGCAGGTACTGAGGGACACCGTGGGGATATTCCCACGTAAATTCAGCTGGAAAGCCACAATCCCATTTCTTTCTTCCTGACAACACCAAAGCCTGGCTCCTTCACCTCAGCAACACAAAGCCCTGATAATCAGGTTTCTCCTCTGCCTTCCCTGTAAATTGGGGTGCGAAGCAGGATGGGATAAATGAACAATTCCATCCCATTTTTAAAACCAGCTGGAACAATAGGCAGGGAGATGCAGGAATGTGTCATGCTCCTTAATCCAGCTCAGGTCCATCCTATGGAGGAGCAGGGGAAAGGATGGAGCTCCCTGAAAGCCAAAAGCTGGAGGCACAGGTCTAACCTCTCTCCTGATCTCAGCTCCATGACAGGAGGTACATCTGGAAGAACAGCCTGAGCTGGAGCTTTTATGGACAGTGTAAAAAGTTTGGATTCCTGACCCACCGCTGAGTAATAAGAACACTGGGGTGGAAAAACAATGTCTTGTAAAATGCAGCATTGTTCTGCTAATAAAGTTTTCAGCATTAAACCGCATCACTCTGCTGGCACCAGGCATCATTGGCTTGGGGTTTGACTGTTTATTTTATTTTGATTTTTTAAAATATACAACACAAACCAGTCAAACTCTTGTTTTTCCGTGGTGTAAAACTGCCTGACTTACAACCTGAGCTTGCTGATTTTTCCATTTAGCCCAGACATTTCTCTGCCTGCCACAGCCCAGCCGGGCAGAGCAGCAGTGGCACGGAACCGCTTCCAGAATCCATCACAGGTGAAGAGGGAAAAACAAAGCCGACCAGCATTTCAGTGGAAACCCCATAAGTGCCCTCTGTAAGCTCTCAGGATCACTCTGCTGGTCCCTCTAGAGCCAGGCTCGCTGATGCTTTGTGTGGAAAGGGATTTCAAGGTGTGCAAGGATCTTGTTCCCATCTCCAAACAGGATCTAGGCACTACCTAAGGATTCCAGGCTGCCCTGACAGCTCCTGCCTGTCCTCCTGCTCCTCTTCCTGGTGATTTTCCCATCTGTGGAACCTCAAAGTGCTGGAGAGGGAAGAGAATGGTCCATGTGTATGCTGAGGTGGGATGGTGCAGACCAGAGAGCCTCAGCTGGAGCTGCCTGAGGGATTTACACCCATCCAGGCTCCAGTCTTGTCCCACCACTCCTCGGAGAGGAGACCAGAGGCAGCACAGAGCAGTCAGAGGGCAGCCCCAGGGTGTGTGGAGCAGATCTGGGGGTGGAGAGGGGACATCTTCAATGCCAAAAGGAGCACAGGACAAACAGGTCTCTCATGCAACTCCCTAAGCTGCAGTTCCAATTCATCCTCACGGGCTCAGGGTCTGGACAGTGCAGCTCCAGGCCATAATCCTGTCCCTGAAGATCCTCTTACCTCCTCCTATCAGTGTAAGCAGGACACAGGAGATATTTATGCCTGCTTAGGGTTTGATTCCTGATGTTGCTTGCCTGATAGCAGCTCCTTGTCCTTTTCCAGGTGCCACTGAGCCCTCAGAGGGGTTGTTGGCTTTCCTGGGAGATGTCCTGACCATCCCCCACTGTTGCTGCTATTTTTGGAAGCCAAGGGTGGTGTCCAGCTCTAGGGAGCAGCCCCTCGATGCTGCACAAGCCTCAAAAAGCAGGAGGTGCTGCCAAGCAGGGGAAGCTGCCAGAGCCAGGGAGAAGCTGCTCCGACGTGAATCCAAGGAAAACGGAGCCTGAAGAATGGGGTGGAAACTGGCTCCCTCACAAGGAATTTGATGATCTATCTAATGAAGGCGCTTGAGCGAGAGCGTGAGCGCTTCCAAGATTTCCGGTATTTACTACTTCCAGCTGGGTTGTAAATGCCACACAAAATGGCTTTTTAAATGGAATTTTCCCAATTCCAAGATTAGGGACATGTAGAATGAAATGCAAATACGGAAAGCCTCTGGATTTCAGGGTGCACTGGGCCTCGCTCTTCCCCCTGGTGTAAATCAGGAGAGCTCCTTTCCCATCCGTGACACTCAGCTCCCGGGGATGGAAGACAATGAAGAATGGGACACGACTCGTTTGTTTTTCAGAGCTCACCCACACTTCCACACATTACAGGAGGCTCATCCTGACTTTGTGAGGGAGACACAATGGGTGATTATCACTGACTCTGTTGTTTTATCCAGTCTGGATTCCAGCATGGATCTGGCGTGAGCCTGACCAGGGTGCAAGAGTGACAAAGGTTGTCCAAGAAGAAAAGAACGAGGCAGATTCAATCAAAATGAACATCTCTAAAGGGCAAATAAGTCCTAAATCCTAAGACAGAGAACCCAAGGCACGCCAGCCATTCCAGCTATTGCACTGTTTGGGATGTGGCTGTGCTGTATTGAACACGACAGGGATGTGGGGCAGGGGCAATCCCCACATTTCCCAAAAGCTGGAATCTTTTCCACAGGCAGCAAGTTGCCAGCACTGCCTGCAGAGGCACAGGAGGCACCTCTGACAGGAGAGTGGGATCACAGAATGGGTCAGGTTGGAAGGGACCACAGTGGGTTATCCGGTCCAACCTCCCGGCTCCAGCAGGGTCATCCCAGAGCACAGGATCGTGTCCAGAAAATTCTGGAGTATCTCCAGTGAGGAGACTCCACTCCCGCCTGGGCAGCCTGACTGGAGCATGGCCACAGGAAAGAAGTTCCTCCTCATGTTCAGGTGGAACCTCCCAGGAATCAGTTCCTGCCTGTTGTCCTGTGGCTGGGGACACCACGGAGCAGAGCCTGGCACATCCCCTGGCACCTCCCTGCAGACACTGATGGGGTCCCCTCTCAGTCAAGACTGGCCCAGCTCCCTCAGCCTTTCCTCATGAGGGATGTGAAGCTGCTGAAACCACAGTGTCACAAGAGCTGGGTGCACCCCAGGGCCCTGAACATCTCCCCACGCAAGGGGTCCCTTCCTCACCCTCAGTGTCCCACAGCCACCCTGCTCTGGTCCCCACTGCATCTCTGCAGCTGCAGCCCAGCCCGAGCCTTGGCCAACTCATTGCATCTCAGCAGGATGAGCAGCGTGTCCTCCAAGGAGACCTCCCACGCCTGAATTTTGTCCTACAGACTCTTCAAGTGAAAAAAAAAAAGCTGGGTGAGATGTGGGAGAAGTTGGTTCAGCCAACAAAGAGGTCTGCCCACTCTGACAGCGCCTGTTCCTGAGGAGAAGGTGGAAAGGCATCGCTGTACCTGCACCGACCTCACCAGAGCAGCAAGGAGATGAAAGAGAAATCCTTCCCCAGGGTTATGTCCAAATTAGGGGGCTGAAGGACACAGTCCTCGCTGGTTGGAGCCAGTGGATTCTGCCACGTCCCTCTTCTCCCTCAGAGTGCCAACTTGACAACTTTTATAACCTCCCCAGGGAGAGGCTGTTCCAGTTGCCTCCTGCTCAGCATCGCAAGCATCCCAGAAATCTGCCAAGTGGTTGGGATTGTGTAAGGCTGGGAGGGAGCAGAGGTTTAGAGGGATGACTCTTTAGTCCACAGGATATCTGAGAGAGAGGATAATACAAGGGAAAACAAGCCCCGGTATCCTGACTGGGCTGTGGGGCTAAATGAAAGACACAAGGCAAGCTGCCTGCTGGTGAGGCCTTTTGGGTTTCTCCAAGCACGACAATGGAAGAGGAGAAGTGGAGGACAACCAGAAAATAGACAAAGCTCCAACTGCTCTTTGTGACAGCCTGAAAATCCACATCAAGACCTGGGGCCACTCCTTGGTGAGATACAGGGCTGGAGTTCATCCATCCTCTCAAGACCAGTGGCTTTGTCACATGCCGTCAGCAATCCCAGCATGGAGCTGGGACACAAGGCAGGATGATCCTTGCCATTCCCCATTCCTCAAACAGCGACCCCATGGCAGCACAGGGGTCATTCCCAATGCTGTGACCCTGCCCTCCCACCTGCACGCCAGGAATTACCAGATTAGGAGCTCTGGGATGTGTCCTTCCTTCCTTCCTCAGCCAGGAGAGCATCACCTCCCTGGAGCAGGGGAGCCTTCAGAGATAACACCCCCTGGCAGCCCTGCTGCCCTCCCCTAATGTAATTCCATATCAGATCTCCCCAGTGAATCCATCTTGCCTTGACAGCTAAGAACAACACTGCCAACCACAGAATAATCCTTGTCTTGGGTCACCAGGGAAGCAGGAGTTGAACAAGGATCCTTTGAGTTGGGTGAACACAGACCCGTCCCTAACTGAGCCTAACCCAAGGCTTGGGCCTGATTGAAAAGGATGGAGAGAAATGTCAGGAGATGTCAAAGCTGGAGGGAGACTGGCTGGGAAAACAGTGGTGGAATTTGCCCCAGAAGATGCAGACAGCAGCTGGTCTCAAACCCTCTGCCCCCGAGAGCGCTTATCCGTAACCACAGCCTTGGGAAAGGAAATAATCTGCTTGAGATAAATCCTAAACTGCCTGAGGAGGAGTCAATGCTTGGAGGGTGGATAATACAACACAATCAATAAGATTTCCAGTCCAGAAAATGGACAGAGGGGCAGTAGGAGCAAACACACTCTTGCTTTTGGGCTTTCTGAGGAGGGGAGGCTTGATAACTGTTCAGCAGAAATGTAGGGAAGCAGGAGAACTATGAGGGAAAACGCAGAAATGAGAGGCTGGAACAGCAAGAAAAGAGGAATATTATCCATAGGATTATTTTCCCATGTCCAACAAAGATCCTTGCTGGTGCTGGAAGGAAGTTCCACGCTCAGTGACATGAAACCTTGGACCACGCTCTGATTTATCCGACCCGGATTGCTCATCTCTAGTGAATTATATATTTTTTTTTCTTTTAATTAATTTCACTTTGCAAAGAGCTGCTTGGCAGCTCGGGCTGGCTCTCTGGTTCCCATTAACTTTGTGTTTCTTTCCTCTAAGCCCTGGTGGCTGTTTTCGATTTACCGAAGGCGCGGGGAGGGGAGAGAAGAAGGCACGGGGAGGGGAGCAGAGACTCGGGCTCAGGACACCCAACCCCACGGGAGAAGCCGCTGGTATCGGGCAGGACACTGCTCCTCTTTGATTAAAGCGTTTGGCGGCTTTGATAAAAGGCCCTTAACTGCTTGTGCCACTCAAGCCATCGTGGAGATAACGAGGGGCCACGGGCCGGCAGCCGCGGCCGCCCTCGGCCCGTCCCCCGCGCTGTGGCCAGGGCCACGCAGGCCAAAGGGGCCGGGGAGCTTTATTCCAGGGCAGATAGCCGTGTCTTTTGTGACAATAAGAGGAAGTGAGATAATTGGGGGATTGAGGGAAACCACCCATGGAGACACCACTTAGCGGGGATCCCAAAACTGGAAGGAAACCTCTGCTGATTCCTTATCGCGTCACAATGCGGAGGCGAATGATGAATTGCCCCGCGGGGCAGGGACACGCAGCACTCAGGGACTGTCCCAAGGGCTGGGTGCCTTTTGGGCCGGCTTGTTTTGGTTAGTTTTGGGAAAGGGGGAAGAGGAGAGGTGAAAGCTCAGCTCCCAGGACAGAGGAGCTGAGAAAGGACTCCCAGGAGCTGCAGCTCCCAGCGCTGAGGAGGGATCACAGCCTGGCACCTTCCATCACCAGCAGCGGGACTTTGCTGCACCCCAGCACCTCACACCCACAGCAGGACGGGGGCAAAATGGGCCACACTCCTCACCTCTGACCTGGGGGACACTTTGGGTGGCCACTGCATCTCCGTATTCCCTGCCTTACAGCCAGCTCAAAGCCAGCACTCCCATTTCCAATCCCAGCTGTGACACATTCTATGTGAGCACAGTCACTTGGAGGGGACAGAAAATGCCACCTGTTTTCCACTCAATCTCAGGAAAATATTAGGATTTCTCCACTTTTTGTACTTTTCATACCTGTACACAACCCACGTGCTCCTACAGCGTCCAGGGGATTCACCAAGGACATGGCAGAGATTTGCCCTGCCCTCCTGCCTCCTGTGCCAGCACTTCCCAGTGTTCCCTACCTTAGCCTGTGTGTCTGCACATCCCAGTGCTCCAGGGGTTATGTTGCTAAAAATAATGCCATGTGTCTGACTGATAGGGTCGTGCAGGGAAGCGGGAAGGGACCTGCTGTGGGGAGAAATTCCTGCTGCACTCAATTCCATGCTGCTTGCTGCCTTCTGGTAGCTTTTCCACAGAGTAAATCCTGAGAAAGGGAACAGGGTTGGCAGAAACCAGCTCCTGCCCACCCCTCGTTGCATCCAGCACTGGAAATCCCCTGGTTTTTTCCAAGTAAAACTGATCTAAAGCTTTGCTATCTCAATCCTACAAGTGGGGCTGCCTCTAAGCTTTCCCATTGCTTTGGGAGAGGAAGGCAAAGACCTGAAACCACTCGCTCCTGCCCAGAACAATTATCCCATCACTATCAGGGGCTCTTCACGCCAGGACGAGCCGAGCAGTCAGTGGAAAGCCCTCACAGTTTGATCCCTAAAGCTCTGTCGAAGCAGGTCAGTCGCAGCAGAAGGGCAGGAACATGGATATCATGGGTTTCAATCCCAGGCACCCTTCATTAGCCCGAGCATTTCTGCAGACAGAAAACTGTCTCCCGACTGTGAGACAGCCCTGGGTTGAAAACTGGGCAAAATGCAAACTGTCAAGGTATCTCCACTTGGAGATTAAGCCTGTCTGAGGGGCTGCAGATAAGTCATCTTTATCTCCAGCACCAGCTATCTTTCCAAATGTGGATTCACGGTGGGTGAAAGGCACTGCCAGCCCTCCAGACAGCTCATTCCCAACCCAGCAGAAATGGGATTTTAGAGTTTCCCACAACCCTCATCCCCCAGCATCACTTGTTGCGTGCTATTTTCGCCCAAAAATCAGCTTTTGGAGGAAGGAGACAAAGGAAAGTATGTTCTCACTAAATATCTAAAATATTCTCTTTCTTTCACTTTGATGTTTTTCTATCCACAAAGGCAGCTCTCCTTGGGGCTGTCCAAGGGGAAACATCAGGAAACAATGCCTGAGGTGGGAAAACACAGGGAGCAGCCGAGCTCTGACCTTTTCTCTTGGTGCAGTGGTAGATCTGGCCGTGCTCCTGGGAGATGGGGTAGGGGTTGGCAGGAGGCAGCAGGTCCTGGGAGGTGCTGGACACCCCGTTCTCACACTGGTACTGGGAGCCCAGGTTGGAGGAGGCAGACAGGACCCTGCTCTCGCCGCTGAAGGGGCTGTGGTTCGAGGACACTTTTTGTCTCACTGTGCTCCTGGGAACAACCGGGTACTCTTTACTGCAAGCAAAGAAACAAAAGAGGAACAAGTCAGCAAAGCAATTAATTAATAAGTAGATCAGAGGATTAATAAATGAAGGCAGCACATTAGTGTCATGGAGTTTGTTTAGGCTTTCAGGGAAATGGAGATATCCCTCCCAGGAGGCTGCAGTCCCGTCACACTTTATCCATGCAGAACTCATTATTCCCTTTCTCTTTAGTCCCCTTGAATTCATGCCTTTTCCACCACCACTGTTTTACACCCACACATAAGATAGATCAATGCAGTTTTAGCAAAATAAACAAGATTTATATTTATATATTGAAGCATTTATAAGCTGCGTGTTATTTGTAAGGTATTTGCAATATGCACACGCATGTAAATAAAAACATCATTTCTGCCAAGCTGATTTGGAAATTAATTACATATTTAGGTCTACTTTTTTTCCTTTATAGTAGTTGTCCCTATTCCTTTTCCCTGGAGTCGGTCAGCCTGGTTATCCTGGATGGGGGATCCCTGCACCACAGACCAAGCTCAGAGAGGAGAAATAAATAAATCCCCGAGATTTGATGCACACCAGAGCCTCAGCAGAGCCAGGATGGGAGGGAAAACCAGGATTGTTCCCTTGGTTTGAAGTCAGGTTGCTTTGCCAGCACAGGCTGGAAATGCCCTCTCCTCAAAGACCCTACGGTGTTTTTTGGAGATGTTCCTCCAAACACAGCAGCAATGTGGCAGCCCCAGAGATGATTCCTGCACTTCAGGGAGAGCTGAAGCTGAGTAGGGGCTCTCAGACAATCCAGGTCAGGTAAAAGTCTCCTCCTGAACCCAAAGATTTGCTAAAATGCATGAAGATCAGGTAGCACAACACCCCAAAATGTCACCAGGCTCAGGGCAGACACAAAGTGCTGATGCCAACACAGGTTTTCTCCTCTGAGTCTGGAACCATTGGACCAAGCTGGCTTTGAGGAGCCCCCTCACCTGTCTGAAATCATCGTGCTGGATCAAGGAGAGCTCCTAAAATCCCACCCACAGGCTCACCTGGCCACTTCCATGCAGAGGAGGAGCCCTGAACCTCCAGTTACACCCCTCAGGGAGGATCTATCACTGGAGAACTCAGAACTTATTTACAAGATTGAACAATAGCAATCATATAAACCTACCCCAGCAGGGAGCTTTCATCCAAACCACTGCTGTGGAGGCTGCCAGAATCATCAGCAACTGAGCTGGAATGGAAGGGAAATTCACCCAGGAGCTCAAACCCAAAGAAATGTGGCTCTGGTTGGGCCATGAAAGCTTTCCAAACCCTGGGCACTGGGAGCTTGCCAAGGAAAGCCTGTTCCAAACGTGGGGTTGCATCCCCTGGAAGCAGCATTTGCTCAGAACCAAAATCCAGGCTGAACAAAAGAGAGACGGACTGGGAGGAAGCACAGGGGGTGTTGGGTCCCAAATTCCATCCAGACTGCATTTCCCAGGGAATGTGAATCTCCATGGCCATGAGAGAGGGCTGTGGTGCTCTGTGGGATTCAGCAGGAACCGGGAACCACGCAGGAGAGGGAACAGGTTGGAGTCACCGAGTTTCCAAACAGCAATTCCCGGGAGGTATCGCAATGACTTCTCTCCAGACTGAAATATTTCCACTTCAGTCAAAACATGTTGGGTGCTATTTTTGCCAAAAAAATCAGCTACCAGAGCAGGGAGATGAAGGGAAGTATTTTCCCACTAGATATATAAAATATTCTCTTTTTTTAAAATGTTGATGTTTTTCAATTCACAAAGTCCGTTATCTCTGTAATTCTACATATTCCTCCTTATAGGAGCTGAGCTGAAATAAATCTTTGGTATCTTCTAAAGCAACAATCATCTCAAAATATTTCTATGTTTTCCTGAGCCCACTCAATACGCAGAGTGCACACCTATCATTTTTAAAGGCTGAAGGATGAACCAAAATGGATCAAATTCTTTTTTTTTTTTCCCCTAAAAGGCAGTATTCCCAAAACAGCAGTCGTAATCCTGGGCTGTAGTTTAATAGAATGAAAGATTTCTGTCATATCCAGAAATTTTTCTAGCCAAAAAAACCTGTAGCAAAGTAAGAAGGAAGGGGGGAAAAGTATTAAAGTTTGACTTAAGCAATGTAGGAAATTGTCCACACAGCAAGGACGAGGTTGTTGCTCCTGGGCCAGAACGTGAGTTTTATGTGGGGCATTAATAGGCTACTTTCTTTTTTTGCATTAAAAATTGCAAAATTCAAAGAATTCTTTTTAAAGTTCATTAGGAAAAGAATTTACAAGGGAAAACATGTCACTGGTCCATCTAAAGTCTGTTGGAGGCTAATAATGAATATTTGGTTACTGTATTAAAATAGCAGCGAGGGACAGGGAGGAGCAGCACAAGGTGCTGTGCAATATTTTGATTTTTGTTAATACTTGGGGAAAGAAATCACGGACGAGGTCCAAGACCATCGGTGCTGGAGTCTGGACTCTGTTCTTAACTCCCACCTGGCCAGAGGTTTCCCAAATCCACAGGGCTGGACACCAGCTCTGCAGAACTTCCCCAGTATCACCCACATTCCATTTAAAATTCATCGTATAACCCCCACCCCACAGATCAGGCCTGACAAGTGAATCCCTCCTGCAACTCCAGGTCCCAAATCCCACCTCTGCCAGCTGGAATTAGAAACTCAGTCTCCTTTTCTCTCATGACAACTCCCCCTTTGATGCTCTCACCGTGACACACTCAAGAGTTTTGTGAGGTCGCTTTTGCCACAAACTCACGGCCAGCGAAGAACTCAAAGGAGCAAACTCAAGATGATTTTGCAGTCTCAGAACCAGAAACCACAGCAGACTAATAATGACTGAAAAAAATGATAAATACAGACCTTCACAGAGCAACATCCAGTTCACTTTCTTGCTTATTGCTACACTCTAAGAGAATAATCATTTTCCATGTATTTCCATGTGCACACCTGAAGTTTCCTGATGTACCAGCCAAGCTGTAGTAAATGCAGCTGCCAGACAAAAACCTGGTCAAAAACCTCTTCAAAAATCCCCAGTTTAGAACCAGGCAGCTCCTGCAATGAAGCATCCAACCCCTACTGGCCCTGAAGAAGGTATTTTAGAAGATGTTCCTGATATTTCTGCAGCAAAACATTGTCAAGGCTTTCCAGAGCTGTTGGAGCTCATGGCAACAAAGCTTCAAAACACTTACTAAATATCAGATCCCAAGGATCTGTTGGAGGTCAAGGTGAAGCATGACTTGGGAAAGGATTTCCTGTCCATGTCTTTACAGCACCCTTGGAAGTCCCTGAACTGTTTAAATCTTGTTCACTATATAAAATCTTAGTCTAAAACCTGACCCAAAGTTGAATGCAGGGGATTTCCCTCCACTCTTTCCAAATTTCCAGGAGATTTTAACTCCTCCTTGGGCAATCACAACAAAAGGACAAATATTTGTCACCCTCTCAGTGCTGTCCCCTGTACCCAGCACAGGATCAACCCCCAATTCCAGATGTGCAAACACAACTCAATGGCTTTGGGGTTTGTATTTCCCAGGCCACCAATTGTTGTCCTTCCTGCTGAGGCTCGAGAGGAGGGGAGAAGTGGAAATCAGCAATAACAGACACAGCAAAAGCAAGAACTGGGGGGAAAAGTGACTGGAATAAACAGACCATCTCCCAGGAAAGAAAAAAAAACCAAACCAAACCCAATTGTCAGTGTGCATTCATTTCAGCTGATCTCCAGCATTCTGAAATCAAATTGAACCACTCTCAAGAGGCTGGCTGGAAGTGGATAAACTCCAGCAGGAGAGGATGTGGTCGGAGAGGAATTACTGAGTGCTTCCTGCAGTCCCAGCCCCTGATTAACCATGACCCCTCTCTGTGTGGGGACTGTGGAGCAGCCCCACAGAGAGTAGCACCTGATGTTGGATGTGCAGCAGCACAAATCCAAATGTTCCCTGAGGAATGTGGGAGTCTGTTCACTGCCCCATCCTCCTCCAGCACAGCAAATGTCCTGACCTTCCTGCCAGGACCCCAAAATGTCACCAGGCTCAGGGCAGGCACAAAGTGCTGATACCAACACAGGTTTTCTCCTCTGAGTCTGGAACCATTGGACCAAGCTGGCTTTGAGGAACCCCCTCACCTGTCTGAAATCATCGTGCTGGATCAAGGACAGCTCCTAAAATCCCACCCACAGGCTCACCTGGCCACTTCCATGCAGAGGAGGAGCCCTGAACCTCCAGTTACGCCCCTCAGGGAGGATCTATCACCGGAGAACAGGGGTCCAACACCCCTGGAGTGGGTGCATGCATGGGTCTCTCAGGCAGGTGAACAAGGCCAGGTGCTGGTGCTGCTCTGGGGTAGGGGCAATCCTGGGATCAATCCAGGCTGGGGATGAAATGGTGGAGCAGCCCTGGGGAGAAGGGCTTGAGGGTGCTGCTGGGAAAGGGCTGGACCAAAAAACCTCCTGGGCTGTCCTGGGCTGCCTCCCCAGCATCATGGGCAGCAGGGCAAGGGAGGGTTCTTTACTTCTGCCCCACTCAGGTGAGACCCCCACCTGTGCCCTGGAAGGACCTGGAGTTGCTGGAGCAAATCCAGAGGAGGCACCAGGATGATCAGAAGGATGGAGCAGCTCTGCTGGGAGGAAAGGCTGGCACAACTGGGATTGGAATTTCTCTCTGGAAAAGAGAAGGTTTCAAGGTGACCTACGAGGAAGGTGGAGAGAGACTGTTTCAAGGGCCTGGAGTGACAGGAAAATGGGGAATGGCTTCACACTGACAGAATAGGTTTAGATTGGATATTGGGGAAAAATCCATCCCTTTGAGGATGGGGAGGTCCTGGCACAGGGTGCCCAGAGAAGCTGTGGCTACCCCTGGATCCCAGGAAGTGTCCAAAACCAGGCTGGACAGGGCTTGGAGCACCCTGGGATAGTGGAAGAGAATGGAATGAGATGATGTCTAAGGTCCCTTCAACCCAAACCATTCAGTGGTGATCCTGTGGTCTGTTATCCGCTCCTCTGAGCAGTGCAGCCCAAAGCCATCACTGCATCAAACCCAAGAGCCAGAAATGAAAAGAACCAAGTAGAGATCAAGAGCTCCCATTAGCAGGCAAATAAAAAGATAAATTTATCCAGAAAACTATGTTGGAGCAAGAGGAACACAAGAGGAGCTGGAGAATGGATGTGGGCCAGAGGCAGCACCTCATCCCTTCGTGCTGGGCTGAGCTTCTGCTGATCAAATCCTGCTGGGCAGATCCCCCAAAGGAGGGTCAGTGACAGAAACTGCAGCTACCCTGAGTGGCCTTCTCACTTCAAAAGAGCTGTGAATAAGTGAGGTCTTCCCAGTTTCCTTTAGGATTCCATCTGAATTCCATCCAATGCTACAGAACACATTTCAAGCCTGCAGTTTCCACTGGAGCTTTGACCAGGACAGTTTCCTGGGGGATGCGTGCTGGAGGAAAGGCTCCTCTCCCCAGCAGATGTTATCACTCCAAGCCTTACACTGAGAGCATTTCAGACAGAGGGTGACTCCTGGGAGACTGCAGTGACAGAAGCTGGGAAATGGAAGTGGATTAAAGATGCAGTGAGAAGACACAAGAAGAATGAGGCTGTTTGCAGCAACGTGCACGAGTCAGCCTGGTGCCCATCAGCCCAGCGGGATGTTGGAGTGCCAGGGAACACAATTAATCCCTTTGGAGCCCAGAGGTTCATCCTTTTCTTCTGCCAGCCCCCCAAAATGCTCTGTCATCCCTGCCACGCTGGCTCTGACTCATGGAACTGATTTTGTGTCCTCTGTGTCTGGCCCTGTTCCTGTTCTTGATGACACACGGGAATCTTTGGAAGAATTCCCTTGGAGCCAAGAGGATTGCTGTGGATTCATGCCAAAGGCAGCAAACTGTGGCTCGTGATCCTTGACGGAGAGAACACAGCCACAACGTCACTCTGCTGTCACTCTTCCCTGTCACACATGGGTGATTCTGCATTTCTTTGTCACTTTTCAAGGGCTCAGAGTACCCAATGAGGGAGCCAAGAGCCAGCATTTCATGGCATCATCATCCCCCTCAAAAGCCTTCCCAATGAGAAGCTTCGAGGGCTGAACTGCATTAATTTGAACACAAAATAACCAGGGCCCTTCCAGACTTCCAGAAGCTCCCATAAGAACCACCACAGACAATGGGAGCTGCAGATGAGCAGCAAGAATTGGCTACAGGGTTGACCAGAATTGCTCCCTCACAGTGCTCCAGCCCCACAAATGTAGTAAAACTTACATCCCTCCACGCATTTTCCTTTCTTTTTGATATTTGTGGGGTTTTTTTTCCCCTGATCAATAAAATAAAAACTCAATCTCATGCTCAGAAACTCGAAAACTTTGAAAAACCTCTTCTTCCCAGAGGGCCCATCCTGCCAAAGGAGCTGCTGAAGGCACCTCTTGTGCTTCAGGAAAGAAAGGCAGTGGGAGGAAAATGAACATTCACTGGAATTTGGATCTCTCTGGAGCTTGTGGCTCCTCTTTTTCGATTAAATCCTCTGCTGCTGAAAGGTTTCACATCACTCCTGAGTGAAGTTCTACCTGGACAAATTTATTAACTTTTTTTTTCTGGGAACTAAGAGGAGAAAAAAACCAACATGGGAGGCCTTGGAAAGGAGAAAGCTGTGGAGAGGGATGGAGTCTAAGCCACGGTGAATGTCAGGCCTGCAGTTTCTGGTACAAAAGGCTCTGCATTGTTATAAATTTTGGGGGGGGGGTGGGGTCCAGCTACTTTTTTCATAATGTAGGAATGGCACTAAAAATTCATCCCACCATATTCTCCAAGGGCATAAATGGACATCATTCCCCTAAAACCAGAACAGACTGACTGGTCCATCACTGGGAAACAGCGTCATAAACACACGTTTATGTATTAAAATATAGAACATATAAATTTAATGACATTTTAATACATATTTATATGCTAAATCTATATAAACCCACAAAAGGCAGGGCATAGTTCTGCAACGTTCTCAACCCTGAATGGTTCTTTATCTCATAGACACGACCTATTTTTTATAGCTACAATTTATTTATATATATATATATACCTGATTTTATATATGGTTTTATGTATTTTCATATATAATTTTGGATAAATTCATATATCTACATAAAAAAACCCACAAAGGTGGGCTCATATTTGCAACTTTGAATGGGCCTTTATTTTACTATAATCATCTTATCCTGCCCTCCCTTAAAAAAATGCCACCTTTGTGAAGGCACACAGGCATTCCTCTGCTGAGTTATGAAAATGAGCATCAGAAATTATCCTGTAAAGGCAACGATTTTAACCCTTGCAGCCCTGCCAGGCCTGAGTGGGTGTATTTATATATTCCAAGTGTTTCTGTCCCCTGGACCATCGACCGCAGCCCCTGCATAAAAATGCCAAGCAATTTTTAGCTTGATGCCATGCTCTTCACATGGCACCGAGCCCTTCCTGAGAGTCCTCCCTGTTCCACCTCCTCCCTCCTGCTCCCAAAACCCCCACCGTGAACCCAAACCTTCAAATCCTTCCACTGACTGCAATGAAAGGGTGGTTTGGCAGCAAAAATTGGGGGACAGGGGGGACACGTCATCACTCAAGTTCCAGTAGGAGGTGGGACACTGGCACGGGGTGGGGGGAGCTATTTCAAGTGGTAGAGCTGCCATAAATAAATAAATATTGACAGATCCTGCCAGGATCTGCTGGAAAGGGCAGGAAGGGAACACAGGGCACATTCAGGAGCCCACGGAGATGGTTTAGATGAAGCAGATTAAGTGTTACATATGCCTTTTTTATATGTCTGTCTTGGCTTTTCTGGGCTGAGCCTGAGCATGTTTGTACACAGGAGGACATTGCCTGGTTTGAGGTGGGTTCTGGGCGTGTTTTTGCAGAATTGCAGGAATTATTTGGTGCCTGACATGATTTTCCTGGCCACGCTCGGGTCAGCAACTACAGCAACCAAAAGTGACCACCTACGGCTGGCTCCTGGGTGGGCAGTGGGAAAAACCCTCCCATCAGAAGGTGCCACGGCAGGTCCCTCCTGCAGGAGCCAGAGAATAAAGGATCCGAGTGGCTCCTCCCCTCCTGGAAAATGCTCTATTGAGAATCTCCATCTGCCTTAGTTAGAACCGTGGGTATGGCACCATTCCTGCAAAACATTTGCACCAGGAAGCAGCTTGACACATGGGGAAAGTTCCAAGTGAAGGGAAAAGCATGAAGTTAATTACCAGCAGGGCCTGACATTTAGAAAAGGACATTAAACAGGATTTTCAAACAAGATTTAGGCTTGGTTTTCAGCTGAAGAAATTGCAGCCAAACCCGAGATTCGAGAAGGTCTCCTCAGCCACCTGGCCCTGGAGATCCCAACGTTTCCTAACCTTTCCTTCTTCAACCTGAAACCACCACACCTCTGCTCCTGCTCTGCACATCCAGAACCCAGCAGGCAAACACTCCCCTCCTGCCAGAGCACCTCCAAAGCCAGCAACAACAGAACACAGGGCTCTCCACCACCATCTCCAGGGGCAGCTGGAGCAGGCTTGAAAAACCTGCTCCCAAAACAAGGCTGGGAGCTTTGTCTTTACAGCACCATCACCTGGGAGAAAAGAACACTCAGTAATTCTTCCACAGGAGCCTCGTGGCCAGGGCTTCTCCCAGTCCAAGTTTTTAATGGGCCTAAGTCCACATGCAGCCTCAGAGATGAGAGTTTGGCACAAAGATAAAGGTTCTTCTGGATGGGGTCTAAACACAACGCAAAGTCCCTGTAGGCACGACAGCATCCCACAAGTGAGGTCCTGCCTCTGCCACCCAGAAATTGAGGAATTCCCCTGGGAGAAGAAGGTCCAGGGTTTTGGCCCCATGTCCTGGGAGTATTTCAAGAACCTGCTGTAAAACCCCCGTGCAGATGCCAAGGCAGGGAGTGGCTCCATGTCCTGCCTCAGGGCAAGCCACGTGGGACGTGCCAAGCCCAGGTGGCTCTGGTGGCCCTGGGAGGGTCCCCACGAGGGTGGCACGTGTTACCTCTGCATCCTGGACATCCTGTGCAGCTCCATGTCGTCGCTGCCACGGAAGCCCTTGGCAAAGGGGTTGTTCTCAATCTTCAGCTGCGTGATCTGAAAGGGAGGAAACGCAACGGGGTCATCGCCAGTGCAAGGCATGGCCTGGGAGAGAGGGGACTGGGGTTATTAAACCCAAGGCAGGTGGGATGGGAGGGAAAATACAGCTTGCAGGAACTCCAGCCATCCCTCAGCTCAGGCACTGACCACTCCAGATGGGTCTTTCCCTAGAATGCTCCACAGGAGAAATATCTCCTGTCGACAGCCTCTCGCTTCTCTCAGGCTCGTCCCGTAAATAACATGGGGACTGTACACACACATTTTTCTCTGGAGAAAATCTGCTTTCTCAGAGTCCTTACTTTCATTTTGCTGTTGGGACAGAAAGGATTTCACTGCTCAGAGGCCCAGAGATGGAAATCATACAGTATGAACAAATGCCAAGTATTTTCTCATCAATGCACAGATGAAACCAAACCCTCACCCCTCAAACCCTTCAGCCTCTCTCCCAGCCCAGTCAATGTCACCCTTTGGCACTTTCAGACCGGCTGAATGTGCTCCAGGTGCTCTGCATCTGCCATCCTGTCCCACACCTGGCTCACTGCATGAACTGATTACCTAAATTACTTTGAGGGCAACTTCACCTGTGAGCATCAAGCCCTGGAGGGTGTTTTCTCTCCCCATTCATTCCAGTTTGCTCACTAAGCAAGCTACCTTGAGAATCTAAAGTTTAGTGGGATGAGGCTCCTCAGACTAAACTTTGGTCCTCTTCAAACATCTAAATTGAATATTTAAAGCAGCTCCTGGACAGAACATGCCCTTACCCAAGGGGACTGTGCTGCTCCAAGAGGTTCCATCCCCTCCCGCTTTTTCTGAGGGCTTTGGTGAGCAGGGGTTGTCATTTAAGCCAATATTAATTGTGGACCAGCAACACCCTCAGCTGCCCTGTGGATCTGGTAAAAACCCACTCTGCCACTCCAAATCTGATGCAAATGCTTTGGTGCCTTGGCAGAACAGGACTGAGCCTGCATCAGGTGTGATATCGCTGCAAACCCCCAAAATTTGGGGAGAAGAGGGGAAAAATATCCCTTTTCTCCTCTTTTCTCCATCACTGCCTGGCAGTCTGAGCTCTCAGCAAGGAATCGGGAGAGACACTTGCCCAGGAGGAAAGACAAGCCCATGTTTGCCACTGGAGGAACTTCACGCTCTCACCACGTTTTATGGAAACCCCGTCCTTCCTTCCCATTGAAAGCTGGCCAAGGGGAAGCAAAGAGCTCAGGATTAACGGAGGGAGAACAGAGAGAGGTTCATGTTCACCGAGTCGAGCGCAAACAACCGGGCCCACCTCCCTGCCAAAATCCAGAGAGGAAAACCTGGCTCGCCCAGTGTCAATAGCAAACCTCGCCAGGTGCACGCACAACCAGATTATTTTGCTCTTTCCTTGTCTTTTTGCGTATTTTTTTCCAAGGGTTGTTTGTTTATTTGCCATTCTTGCCTCGTTCAGCCCCAAATTTCTCACAGAGCCCCCCACCACCTTTACACTTATCTCCACAAGCATTCCCGTTAAATCAGGACCATACTCAGCACATTAACAAGCCCTTGGCACTATTTTTTTTTTTGTGTCCCTCATTTCAGATTTCAAAGGGAAGGGTAAACAAACAATCTTTTGGGGTCAATTTGCCAGTTGAGCCATTCTCTAGCAATAAAACAGAGGCGTACCTTGTAATTAAAAGCCCCGAATTATTACACAACCAGCTGTGTATTTTGCAGAGCAACTGCCTATCGGTTTGAAGGTGGTGACTCTTCTAGAATGAATAATAGGCATTATTCAACACTTTGAATGTTCCTGAAGCCCTGTAAATGTAGGAGTTGTCCTCCCTCGCCGACCCCAATGGCAATATTTGCTCACATAAGTGAAGTCCTTCACGGAGTGAGGATTTACAGGATTGGCACCAGCACACAAAGGCACAAAGGGCCGGATTCATCCCAACCTGACCGAAGGCATTTTAACCAAGGCGCCTGCACTGGGAGCCCTGCTGGAATCAAGGGAGGGAGATGGGGACTGCCAGAGGGCACTGGGGTGGGTGGCAGTGCCTTCACAGGTCCCCAGTGCACTCTGGTCACTGCAGGAGGAGCCAGCAGAGCTGCAGCCCCTCGTTTCAGCGCCTCAGCTGAATGCCCTGTTTGATTCATCAAGATTTTAATCACCCATGAAATAACAGCCAAAATGTCAAAGTGAGACCTCAATATTGCAAATCTGTTGATTGAGGAGTAGAGCAGTCCCCTAACCCACATGAGGAACACTCCTGCAAGCAAAGGTGTTGATGCTGGTGGCCAGAAGCCCCAAGAGAATCGCAGCCAACTTCAGCCTCCTTAAAATCAGGGATCTGCAGGATTGAAGGCATCTAAAATCCAGGGATTACAGGTTTAGAACAAATTCTCAGACCTTTGGTGCACTTCAGATGGATTGGAGTTTCCAGAGCAAAATTTCTCTAGGTGACAACTCATGGCATCAGCCACCACAAAGCCAGGGGAGCCCAAGCCAGGTTTAACAAAACGCTACACAACAAACTAGAAAACAGACAAAAAATTGGTGAATCCCTGCTTTAGCAAACAACCCGTGGAAGATATTTTGTTTGGCCACTTTCTGCCTGACTTCCAAACTATTTCAGAGGTGGAAAAGCAAACACAGGGGTGGAAATAACCTTCTTCTGGATCGGCTTTGCCGCAGCAAAACTGAGTTTAATTGACTATAACTCATGGGGGGGGGGGCAGGGGGGAAGAAAAGCTGTCAGAAAGTCAAATGACAATTACCTCATGAAAAATAAAACAAAATGCAACGTCCTGCGAGGTCATTAAGACAGAGTGCCCAGGGCTGAATTGTACAGCACAGGTTCAATAAAACTGAAGGGCTTTGTTTGTGTATTTGTTTCTGACGGAAAGCGACGGCAAAGCTCCGCTGGTTCCTGAAGCTGCCACAGACCCCTGGAGACAAGAGCTTTGCAGGGGGAAGCCTCCAGATTTCCACTTTTCAGGGCTTGTCTGACCTATGGGTTCATCTTCACTTTAACTGGAAGTGACAGTTCCCAGTGGAATTGGGAATCCCGATGGAATCCCTGGGCTGCTCCCCTGCTCTCCTTTCTCTGGGTTAATTGGCCATGAAGCTCTTCTGCTGAGACATTCCCGACAGCATCTTTAGCTCCAGCATGACAAAATTTAGCTTTGCCCTGAGTTAGGTTGAGGACAGATGCTTTGCTTCTTTTTCCTTTTCCGCAGACACGTATTTATATGGGATTTGTGCCTAAGGGCTCACGAATATCATTATGGCCAAAATCAAAACTACCTTTTTTGTATTATTTCTCGTCAAGAACTTGCCATGGTAAGGTTGTTCTCAACTGCTTCTCGCTTTAGAAGTTGGAACACAGTTCAAACTTTGTTAGGGATGATGTGCTCCACACCAGGTGCCTTGGGCTCTATTTTATTTACTTATTTTGCTATCAACTTCTTTTTTTTAAGCACTTCAGCTAAGGGAAAACACCACACCCTGATCTCTTTGGGCTCTTCTGAAACCAAGATAGGTTGGGCATTTTGGAAAAGGGCTTCATGTTCTGCAAGGAATATGGATCCTTCATTCCTGAGTTCTCTCTCAGATCTTTGCCACTGGGAGAACTTAAAACTGATTGGGGGGGAAATCACCATTTAATGATGAAGAGGTGCAGGTGATCACCCTTGAGACGTGCAGAGCACTCATGACCTCCCCACTCGTGGGGATCCGTGTTCTCCCTGCCCTGCAGGTGGCCGTGGTCCTGCTCGGGGTGGCAGAGAGGGACCAGGGCCACCCGTGTCACCCTGGGGCTGTGAGCTGAGTGCTGGGAGCCACGGGAGGCTGGGCTTAGGGCTGGAAAATGAAGAGACTTTTTCTTTCACGCTTTCATGGAGCCCAGATGGAAACGAGGCAGGATGGAGGAGGAAACCAAACCAGAGGAGTGGGAAGGAGAGAAATGGAGGAAGACAAGGTGGCTGCTGAAGCCAGCAGAGGAGCTGGATGGGAGCTGGGACTTGGAGCCTGAGGCAAAGGCCAGGAGAAGGGAGGAGAGGAGGGAGCTGCTGGCAGAGCGGAAAAGGTGCAGAACCCAAAGCCAGTGAAGGAAATGGGAGGGACTGGGACTGGTTGGAGGTACTGGGGTGAGACAGAGGGGCTCATTGAGGAGGCTGCTGGCTGAACTGGGGCATGAAGGATGGGAAGAGGCAGACCTGGCACCTGGCACGGTGTTCTGGGGGAAGGAGGTGAATCTGCAGGTGGGCATGACACTGGATACAGAAGGTGTCTTTGGCAAGCTTGAGAAGAGGGGCTGCTTTGAGGAACAAAAGGGTCCAGGGGCTCGGGGCTGGCAGGGAGCAGGGACAAGACTGGGGACAGAAGGAGACAAGGCTGGTTCGGCTACAGCTGTGAAGGACACGAGACTCTGGAATGGAGTTCTCCCACCAAGGCCTGGAACAGCACGAAGGATCTGAGAGCAGAGATGTGACGAGCGCCAGAGAGGGTCAGGGAGAGAGGAGCAGCTCACTGCCATCCTCAGGTGCCCCAGGGCTGCACAGAGGCCACCAGGTGTGGTGGAGAAGAGGAGCTACGTGGTGTCACCTTGCTCAAGCCCAGGGAGCCCTGTCTCTCTCAGCACTTGGGGGACCCCTCTTTGGAGGGGAAGGAGAGGGGCTGTCCCCTCTTGCCAACAAGATGGAGAAGCACAGGGACAGTGAGCCCAGGCTGGGCAGGGAGAGCTTGGGGGGCTGGACAGAGGAACCCCATGAGATGGCAGCCAGGCCACCACACTGGTGGCCTCTGCTGAAGAGGTGGAGGTGGCCACCTGCAACCAAAGACACGGCAAACAGAGCTCTCAGGAGAAAACACCCCAAGGCCAAGGAGCTGCCCACCTCCAGCCCTCCAACACAGTGACAGAAGCCACACGCTCAGAGGGGACAGGCAGCTCTCCAGAATTCCCCAGGATGGAGCACCAGCTGCCTCACCAGCAGGATTTTAGCACTGGGTCTTTTTAGGGGAAGGATGAACCTCTGCATTCAGAAATCCCACCAGATATCTGGGAGTGAATCCAGTCCTCAGCCATGCCCTGCCCTGCTCCTCTGCTCCTCTGCAGCATTTCTGGGTGCCTGTAGCATCCCACCTGGGGCTAACATTCCCTTAAAAGAATTTTGGCTCCCAAGAATGTTAAATAACTTAGGGTGGGGGAAAAAAAATCAGCATAAAACCGGATATCCCGAGGGGGACAACCAATATAAAGCCCAAGTCCAGCTAAGGGGGGAAAGTAGGTTGTAAAAATTAATGAGAATAATTGTTGTGAATTCTTGCTTTTGAAAGAACCCTCGTGAGGGCAGAACCTTAATTATTTCTGTCTATTAGGGTTCATTTCCTGGTCCTAAGCAGAGAGCTCGTACCTAATAAATACGAGGCAGTAACACAATGATTTAAGCTCCAGCAAAACGGTGCTTAACTGCAGGGGAAGTTAATATTTGGGACTCAACCTGATTGCAAGCACCCATTGTGTAAATGGCAAGGAAATGAAATGTGCATGTGACCTTTTTTAACACCTCGATATTTCTGGGGTGTTTTTAAGGGTAGCACAGAGGGGGGAGGTGGCCAATGGAGCTGCTGACAACCACCCTGAAAACCTCACCAGAACTCTCTTCACAACTTAAGCCTCTTTTTGGGGAGTAGGGCTGAGGAGAGGGAGATCCCAGGGTGCTTAAATATCTTTTCAGGCTGTCTAAAATATCAGGGGAAATAAGCACAAGCCCTACATTGGGTTTGCAGCTGTGCTCTTAAAATGAACTGACCTATCTGGAAGCAGGCAGGTATTTCTGTAAGCTGTGTAAGCATGGGCTCAAATACATTTTGGGGTGAGTCACACAATTAATTCTGTAATAGAGTTCAGCTATAGCAGAACTCTTGAAACCTAAACCACGTGCAGGGATGAATCTGTGTGTGTGTTAAATACATGGGTGTATAAAACTCTGTGTAAAACATGTCAGAGGCTGGGTGGGGTGGATGGGAAAGACTGAATGAGGGAGGGGTGAAGGTGAGAGAGAAAAATGGGGAAAAAAATCACCAGTGCGTGGACAGCAAGAGCTGGGGATGCCCCACACGTCAGGGGGCTGCCACCCTTTGTGGCAGGGGAAATGCAGCCTGTATTCCAAGAGGAAAATCTGGTTTTCCAAGCGACCTCTCAGCTGTGAAAGCTGAGCTCAGGTTTCTGCTGGTGGAAAAGACCCCATTTGTCACCCAGCTCAGCTGGAGGATGTTTCTCCTCAGCATCTGCATCAACCCCAATATCATCCCCATTTGCACTGGGATGAGCTATGAATTTATTCCCTTCCCTGCAGGGAGATGCCATTTAGGGAAGCTCATCCCCTCATCCCCTGCTTTATTTTTATGACTCCATCTTTCCCAATTGGGATTTTATCTTGGGGCTACAGCCACTCTTCCCCTGCTCCCCCCTGATCCCGAGCAGCACGGGGAGGAATGTGTGTGTCAGGGGGGAGAGGGATGTCAGGGGCTGTAAAACGTGTCAGGGGGGTGTAAAATGTGTGGTGGTGGGTGCAAGTGTCTGCTGGGCCGGGAGTGTGTGAGTCTGTGGGGATTCCTGCTCTGTCAGATACGCAGATGTCATTTCTTATCACACAGATGTTGCTGATTTACAATCAAATATTCCTGCTCCTCCTAACATGGCAGTTTTCCCAAACTACTGTACTTACATGTTCCTGCCTTGCTTTTGTTTTATTTGCATGATCCTTTCTTTTCCTATAAAACAGCCCCGTTTTTCTTCAAAGGAGAGCAGCTCCATTCACGTCTGTTTTCTCCTCGGGAAATGCCTTTAAAGCAGGCAGTGTGTCCTGTTTTATTAACTCCCACTTCTATTAATATTATATTCTTTCTCCAAATCCATCAAGCAGAAGTTAAACTTGATTTTATAGCATCCACAGTGGAGTTATAATTTAAGGCATAATTTGGCAAGCACTCCATTTGGATTCGGTTCTCTTGTCCCGGCCGTGCCAGCAGCTCCTATTTTAAAGGGCAGGGAAGTATTTTCCTTTCTCCCCAGTTATGGTGGAACACTCTTTCTTCTCCAGCCCAGCTCTGCTCTCTGCATCTTGCTGGCCAGCTGATGGATGGAGGAAATGCAATTGTTTCACACAAGTTTAGGAACCTGCATTTCCAGGAAAGCATCCAGGATTTCTTTGGGGCTTGCTAAATGACTTTTCTCTGTTTGAAAAACAATGATTCTGTCGGGTACAGAGGAGCCATCCCTGCCTGCCTGCAAGCACAAGTTTATAGGAAGCGCTTTTTATGTGATAAAGAGAGGAATTTGCTTTTTTTGCTGAAAGAAATTGAGTTTTCATGGGGCTGTGCCCTAGAGGGGGTCTGTGGGCAGCAACAAGGGACAGTTAGTGAAACACATCCCTGATTCATCTGTGGAGAACCACCCTGCCCTCAGCCCTCCTCCTCCTCCTTCCCTGCAGGGTGGGGAAGCCCAAAACCGAGCAGAGAATGAGCGGGAGCAGCTGAGGGGCACCAACAAAACCCTTATTCCACCCAACCCTTTTCTATCCCGGCAGAAGACAAACCCATCCCGTTCTTTTCGTGCTTTGTTTGCCTGATGCCGGCGGCTGAGCCTCCCTTTCCTGCCCGGGCCTCCCGGCTGCCGAGCCCGCAGCCCCCCGTGGGCAGCCGGGTTATCAGCGCCCGGCCGCGGAGGGGAGCGCCCGGCTCCCTCCTCCAGATTAGGAGCCTTTGACCCACGGGGAGGGGGAGAAGATAAAGCCAACTTCCTCGGTTGGTCGTCTCCGTGTGAGCGAAGCGTCCTGGTGAGCTCATTCCCCCTCCCCGGCTCGCCCCGAGCCCGGCTTTGGATGCTTTGTGCGGCCAGGAATAACAGAGGAGATGGGATGGGGGTGTGAGGAGAGGAAAGGGGAAGGGAGAGGAGGGAAAAGGGAGGAAGAAAAAGGCAAGGGAGGGGAAAGGAAAAGGATAAGGAGAGGAAAAAAGAAGGGGACAAAGAGAGGAAAAAAGAAGGGAAAGAGAAAGGAGAAGGGAGAAAAGAAAAAGGACAGAGGGGAGAGGAGAAGAAAGGACAAGGGGACAAGGAGAAGAAAAAGAAGGGGACAAGGAGAGGAAAAAAAGGGGGAAAGAAAAAGGAGAAGGAAGAAGTGGAAA
Organism: Eopsaltria australis; assembly: GCA_034509425.1. Lineage (NCBI taxonomy): Eukaryota > Metazoa > Chordata > Aves > Passeriformes > Petroicidae > Eopsaltria > Eopsaltria australis. Next base: position 762,810 of record JAVTVJ010000317.1, on the reverse strand, counting down.
GAAAAGGGGAAATGAAGGAGTAGAAAGAAAAATGAGAAGGAAGGAGTGGAAAGAAAAAGGGCAAAGAAAAAGAAGGGGTGAAAGAAGAAGCAGGGAGGGAAGAGGGGCTGAGGCCCTCAGGAAGAGCAGCGGGAGAGGGAAGGAGCGGGATGCGGTTTGCCGGGGCGGGGGCCGGCCCAGCCCCTCACCTTGTGGTTTTGGTAGGAGGTGACGGCGATGAAGGCGGTCTCCGGGAAGACGTGGGTGCAGAAGGCGGTGTTCTTGGAGCCGAAGCCGTTGTTCTCGTCCGCCTTCACGATGTGAAGCCGGGGCTGGTACTTGTGCATGGAGTTCAGGATGATCTGGGCGAGGGGAGAAGGAGAGGACATCCCGTGGGCATGGAGGGGGCACAGCACGGCGCATTCCCCTCCTCCCGGGGAGGAGAAGGACAGAGACCAGCAGGAACCCTCATCCCCTTCCCCAAAATCTTCACTCTCTTCAGGACTCCCTTCGAGGGGCAGATTGAGGGGCTGGGTAGGGGGACGGATCTCCCCAGAAAGCCCCAGCCAGGAGCCCAGCAGGGCCGGGAGGTGCTGGCAAAGGTGGTTCCTCACCTGCTCCCCCCACACAAACCTTGGAGAGCCAGAGCTGCTCCCCCAACACGTGTTGGGGGCAAATGGGGGATTTGGGCATCTCAACACCCCCATCCCAGGCGGGTAAAGAGTGAGGAAAGGGCGAGGGAAGAGAGCTGGAGGGATTTGGGGATTTCGGGACATCCCCCCTCCAGCCACCCGCAGAGGACGGGAAGGAGCGCACGGAGCCGGGGCGGCTGACGCGCTGCTCCAGATAAAAAGCGGGCCCTGCTCGGTACCGGGTTAATCTCGGGGGAGGATGGGGGGGCTGGGGCGGCGGGGGGCCGCTCGGGCCCGATAATGACTGCCGGACCCTGGCGACAGCGAGACGCAGCGCGTCCCGCCGCCGCCTCCCCCGTCCCGGGGGTTTAAGCAAATTGCTTTGACATCCAGGAAAGTCGTAGACATCAACGGTGAACGATCTAATGGTTTTTAATTTCATTACAGCGACTCTAATTGAGAGGCTCCTGGCGCAGCTCCTCCTCTGAAGTCCCTTATTGTCCCCTCAGCGTCTTCGGTTTGTTTAGAGGGACTTTTTCCCCAGAGCCGCCTGTTCCCAGCGGGGATGCCTGGCCCCGTCCCCCCGGGCCGGATCCCCCCCTTCTCCCCAGGAGCACCCCGGGGCTGGGATGGGTTCCCCCGGCTGCGCTGCTCCCCTCCCTCTTCCTTTCAGGAAAAGTCCTGATCCCTGGGAAACACCCCATGCAAACGGCTTTGCCACCAGCTCAAGGTAGAATTAAAATAAAATTCGAATTATAAAAAGAAAAAAAATTAATCAACCCCCGCAGGTGGAGGTGCAAAGGAGAGCTTGTCAAAGGATGCTCAGCATTGGGGTGGGCTGGGAGCTCTGCTGGCTCCTTTCCTCTAAACCCCTCTTACTTCTTGGCTACCACGTGGGCGAGGATTTAATAGCACAAAATTTATCATTAAAAAGCGAAGAAAAAAAAAAAAAAACAGCTCGGAAAAAATGAAATTGAAGTGTTGAAACGAGACTGGAGAAAAATCCGCTCTTGGAAAGGGCTGGCGGGATTTGGATTCACATATTCGTTCAATTATATATATATTTTTATAGATATGTATATGTTATTCATACATGCACATTTATATTTGCTCAGAGGAACTCGCATCTTTGGAGACCTCCTTAGGAGGGCTGTTCCTGGCTGCAGAATTCACACAAATTTTCACGGCCCCACGAGTCTCGCAAAGACCTTTTTAATACCCAAGAAGTTCTAGCGGGACTTCAAGTTTTCTAATTGTCTGTAATTATTGTTACTTTTCCTCTTTTTTTTTTTTCCCTGATCGAGGCATCCACATGGTTTAAGGTCCTATTTCCTCCGCTAGTTATGCCTGATTGATTTTACCTGTTAGGCAAATTCCCGGAGGCAGCGGGCGGATTTTAACGATCCGGGACTCCCCATGCGATTAAAATCAGGTACCAAATACTCAGCTAAGCCAGGAGCGTTTCACCCACTCGCCAACTCCAGGCCCGGGGAGTCTGCCATCAATTCCCAGGAAATAACCCGGCTTTAGGCCTTATGCTTCTATTTTTTGGGGGTTCCTCAGTGGGGTTCATCCAGAAAATAACACCCCTCCAAGCCTGGATTTGAGGGTGGGTGACACTGGCGGTGGGGGACACCCCGCGTGGGTGCTGGACACGCACGCTGCCCTCGGTCCAGCCCTGGTACTCACATGTCCGAAGGGATCCAGGTGGTTGTTGGTGAGTTTGAGCTTCTGGAAGGAAACCAGCTGCCTCATCCAGTGGGCGCCGGTGGCCGGGGAGTCGGGGTGCACGTACAGCCTGCCGGGCATGGCCGGCTCCGCCTTGCCCGTCACCGACCTGCGTGGGGACACGGGGCTGAGCTCCGGCCGCGTGGGGACGGCCCGTGGGCTCCTGCTCCTCGGCCACCCCCTCCCGTGGGCTCCAGCACCCCCTCCGTCCCCTCCCACGCAGGTACCCCGTGCCTGGGGAGAAAAGGCATTTCCAGCCTCGCTGGCTCGGGAATTGCTGAGCTCCTTGGCACCTTTCCCGTCGGAGATGGCTCTCGCTGCTTGCCCGTTTAACCCCATCCTTCCCCCTTTCCCTGATTCACGGCGCTCAAGCCAGGGGCAAAGAACCAATCCTTGCCCGGAGATATTCCCTTCCTTAATATAATCAAACCATCCACTCCACAACAGCAAATAATCTCATCGCCAATCAGGATTCGTTAATTGCGACAGAATTTCTCTTTTTTTTCCTTTGTTTTGGATGCATTTCTCTCCCAGGGACTGTGGGAACATCTCACTGCGCTCAGGTGAGGTTCCTGCAGCCCAACATTTTACATGGAAATAGAAGGACAATGCCACTGATGGAAGGATTTCTCCCACCCGAGCAGCCCAAAGGTCTCATCCCTCCCCTCTCTCTGTCCCCCCCACCACGCGTGCCTACCATTTATTATCTGCGAATTTGTATCTGTGGTCATCCGCTGGTACAATATCCATCAGCAGGATGTACTTGGTTTTTGGATTGAGTCCAGTGACCTTCACTTTGTAACTGGGGAACATTCGCCTGTTGAATAAATAAATAAATAAATGAAAGTAGAAAAGCAGAGAAAGTTTGCCAAGGTGGTTTCGTGTGTGTTCGCGAGGAGGAGACATCGTGGGGATCATTTAAGAAAAGATCCATTCCCGAATGGATCTTCCCGAAAGGTTCGGGTGCACCCTGCCCTCGGATGTGGGACAGGTCCCATCCGAGGCGAACCGGGTGATTTATCAAAGCAAAATCGGAATTTCGAGGCTGGCGGGTTTGTTTATTCACCTCCTCGTCTATTCGTACTTTTTAGTAATTATTTGTTTCACCAAGGTTTTGAATCTCCGTTCTTTGAACAAATCTGAGAGTGAGAACTTTCGGAATTAAGTTACTTCCCTCCCACCATAAACCGCTGGAACAGGAGAGGAAATTTGCCCCCCAAAAAAAGTTTTAAAATAAAAGTTATAACATAGATACTTCTATAAAAATTATATATTTATATCTCTTTCTATAAATGCATATATTTATAGAAACACGTTCTCATATATTACATATATAGAAATATAAACCTTTTAAAATACGTTTATATGAACACCTTGAGGTTGTAGGGACAGATACGAAGGAAAAAACCCTGCACGCACTCAGGTGTAAGAAAAAATCCGTGAAGAGCCGTGTGATCACCCCGAGCCAGCAGCGAACACCTGACAAATCCTTGGAAACCCTCGCGTACACACAAGGCAGGGGCTTTTCGAAATATTTTCCATTACTGCAAGGCAGGCACTTAAACCACTGCTGTTATTTTAGTTCGAGCTTTCCAAATATTTAAAAATAAAGCAGATGAAAATGGAGCCCGGGACTTAAAACACGCATAAACAACAAAAAAAATCCAAAAAAAAAAGCACCCCACACCTCTAAAAATACCGAGCTCTCCTCCGAGGCTCGGGCTCTTATCTCTGCCGTGGGGCACCTGGGCTGGGCTTTAATTCGGCTTTAAAGCTGAAGGGGGGGGGGCGAAAAGCGCCCAACGAAGAAAGCGGGAGTTGAACTTTAAGGTTTTAATGGAGAAGAAACCAAATTCCACCTGGAGATTAATGTGTAACTCCATCGAAAACACCTGAGCAGCAGGACCAGGGATACTTCCAACAATAAACACGGGCACTGATATAAATAAGGAAACCGATCCCGCATCTCCCCTCGAGCCCCTGCCCTGTAAATGTCTCTTTTATTGCTCTCCAGATGAGATCTCTGTCCACGGCGATTTTTGTTTGAAATTTCTGCAAGGTGGTTTCTGTCTCCCTTCGAGAGTTGGATTTTTTTTTCCTCCTTATGAGCCGGGATTTTTTTCGGGACATCCCAACACCGACTTCATCTCCCCCCCACCTCATCCCACGTCCCCTTGGCCACAAGCCCCTTTCAAATCCATTTTTGCAGCGAGATCTATTCTCTAAGACTTTATCCAACCAGCTCGATATTTATTTTTCCCCTCCCTCTTCAGGCACATTATGGAAGACCACAACAAATACCAGATGACAGAGCAAAATGAAACTTTGACTCTGCCCTGGTGATTGTGTCCCTACAATCCCAAACTTTTCCTACACGTGGAGGCTTTTTCCCCTTTTCTCCAAGGATTCTGAATGAAAATCACAACGAAAAAATCCTCCCTCGGGCTGCCCCCAATTTGTTGATAGGACTGGAGAGACTCTTTTACAGCGTCTCGCTGGCCTCTCTTCAATTTAACAACCCTCCACCACATTAATATCCAGGATAATGTTCAATCCCCTCAAAAATACCCGCGTCCACATATAAATATCTGCGGATCAGGTTCACTGAGCTGCTCATGGAATCGATTAGAACCCCAATAAAGTTGGATTTGCAAGGCTGTATATTTTCCCGCACACCCACGCAGATAAACACCCGCATAGAAATACTCCCACATGATATTTATTTGCGGACGCATCCATCTCCGCACCTAAACAGCTTTGTTATCTCTCTATAAACAGGAGCTTGAGACCGCATAGACTTTTAAAAGGGGTGAAGTGGCTGGGCTGGGAATATTCGCCCCAGAGTGAGTGAAAAGAAATATAAAACTCTGTAAAACGGCATAAAACTTCTCCTATAATAGTAGTAATAAATAATAATAATAATAATAATAATAATAATAATAATAATAATAATGGCCCACCGAGCTGCTCTAAACAAAGTTTGCTTTTTGGCCAAGTGGTTACAACTCGCGTTCGCCTGGAAAATTTCCAAAGGCCTGAAGTCGGAATTAATGATCCAACTGTTTGGTTGAGAAAGAAGCCAGAAGAAACAATTTCTGCCGCGTCTCTCCAGGCAGGGAGGACTCTCCATGGCCGGGCAGTGGCACACACACGAGAGATGTGACCGTCCCCGTGCCAGGGGGGTGCCCAGTTCCCCCCATCCAGGCGGGTGTGTCCCCCCCGTCCCCACAAACACGGAGGGCACCGCGGACCCCTCCTGCTCTTACCTCCCGGCCTTTGTTATGATCATCTCCGTGCCCACCTCGTGGAACTTCAGCCACAGCTCGCGTTCGTGCAAAAACACCTTGATGCCCTCCATGCCCTGCGGAGCGGGGAGGCACAGAGCGTCAGCCCCGAGCGAGCGGGGACAACCCCGAGAGCCGCGGGGACAGCCCCGCCACAGCGGCCGGGCTCCGCACGGCCCCGCCGGGAAGCTCGCAGGGGCAAGGCCGGGCTCTGAGGGCCGGAGCTCGGGGCATTCCCGGGAAAACCCCGGGCAAAGCCGGCCAGAGCGGGCTTCCAGGCCGGAGCGCGGGGATGCTGCTCAGGACGGGCCCGGAGCGGGGTCCTGCGGGCCGCGGGGCTCGTGGGGCGGGGAGGCGACGAGAGAGAGCCCCGGAGCCGGCTCCTACTGCATCCTCCTAGAGAAATGCTCCGGCCCAGCTGCTCCCAGAGGCAGCCGGAGGAGATTTACACCCCCCCACGAGTGATTTCTACCCTCCGGCTGCGCTCTGTAGGCCAGAGCGGCGTGGGGTGTCACCCTGCTCCTCTGGCCCCTTCTTTTCTCTCTCCCACCCCAGAGCTGCGAGCCCTGCGGTTGGGGCGATGCCACCATAGGGACAGCACATCCCTGCACCCGGGCTGGGAGGCACAGGGACCCCCAGCCAAACCAAGCAATTCTTCCCCTCACTGAAATCTTCGCGGGTCGCTTTCCAACAGCCGCGGTGGCCCCGAGCCCCCGGGGCCGTTCCCAGTGCCCAGCCCGGGTTCCTCGGGGGGTACCTGCCAGGGGACAAGCGGGGCTCTACGGGGGCATCACGATGGAAAATCCCCTCTCCCCGCACTTCTCGCCCTCACTCTCAGGGCTGCCCGAGCCGGCTCCCAGCACCGGGAGCTCCGGGCACGGGAAGGAGCAGCCGAGGAATGGCTCTGAGCACGGAAATTCCGCACGGAGCCCACGCGTGTCCCGGCACACGCAGCGCCAGGGGGGCGAGGGCTGAGGGAGGGGATGAAGGACAACCCAAGCTCCCCGTGTCGCCATGGGGGTGCCCACGCGTGACAGCCCTGAGTGCCCACAGGGGGTGTGGGGTGTAACTGTGCCTGCCTGGGTGTCCAAGGGGTGCGTATAGACGTGAATATGTATAAAATATATACATTTATATTAATATAAAGGTATCTCCACTCTGTGGGTGCTGGCCCGTGCATTCGTCCCCTCAGGCTCGGACACTCGTGGGCGTGTGGGTGCCACTGCAGGGCGGGTTCCCCTCGCTGCTATTTCGGGTCCTGCTCCCTGCCTGCTCCTCCACACCCCCAAAACTCCCACGGGCACATCCCGCGGGTTTAGCGCTCGAGCACGACCTTAAATAACACTGCAGCAGGATGAGGCCCACGGCCAGGTGAGGCTTCGCCCTCGCGTGGGGCCTAAAATAACCCAGCCACCCATTGGGGCGGGGGACAAACGTGGAGAAAAGGGGGGAATAACGAAATGAAACAGTGGCGGGTTTGAAGGAGAGGAACACGGGTGCTTACCTGCTGGGTGAAGGCTGCTTGGGGTGAGGTGGGCGACTTGCTGGTGGCTCCCAGCTGCGTGTCCTGCTTGGCTTCAGCCTGGAGCTCCTTGGCCTCCGGATCCGCGGGCGTGCTGGGCAGCCCGAAGCCTTCCTCGCTATCCGCCATGTTACGAGCTTCCTTCGCCGAGTCCCCCACTGCAGGCACACATCGGGAGAGAGCACAGATAAGAGACGTACAAGTCAATGCTGGCGTTTAATAAAATATAGATATTTATCGAGCGGGGTGGTGCCCAGCGAGCGCAGCCCCGGCCGCGGCTGCCCCGACCATCCCAGCACTCACTTCCAGCCGCCCAGGGAGGGAGCGAGGCCCTTTAACTTTGGGAGAGGGAGAAATAAAGAGTTTTATTTATTATCGCAGCCCGCAAGGGATGATAGGATTTGGGGGGGGCTCGGGGGGGTGGGGAGGGAGGGGAAGGGGGAGGCGGTATTATTGAATGCATCTTTTGGAAAAGGTAAACAGCGCATTTTGGGGCTGCCTGGAAGCACGCAGGGAGCGAAGCACCCGAGGGGCTGGGGAACGAGCAGCTCATCGCAGCAATGGCTCTGGAGGTCGGGGGGATTCGAGGTGGGGGCTCCAGAGCCTCCCCTGAGGTTTGGCCACCTCCGATTCCTCCGGGCTCGCTGGGCCCAGGGGGTTTCAAGTCCCCACTTTCCTCGCAGGGAAGTGGAAGCTTTCACCCCGCTCCGGTTTCCAGCAGGAAAATGCCACTGACACACGAGGCCACTTCTAGCACCCAGTTCCCCAGGAAAATTCAACTTCTTGCACCTCTTATAAACAAAATTTAAAAATTTTAAAAGCCTGTTCTTCCCTTACTCCGGGCAGTTACAAGAAAAAGCAAAGGATGGGCAAGAAAACTCAAATACAAAAGTGCAAATAAATTCAATCGGACAAACGCTGTGCGAGGCAACGAGGACTCGAGGAGTGGAAATGGGGCTGGACTGAACTAAGCCATAACATTTAGGATAAAACTGCACCAGCAGAGAAAACGAGCCTAAAAATTACACGGTTTATATCTGGTGAGAGTAACCACAGTGAGTTTTAAAAGCTGTATTTTGACTTAACTTTAAAGGCTCTACCAGGAATGGTAAAAGTTTCATAGCAACACAAAAAAAAACCCCAAAGAAGATAAAAGCAATTGAATTATCTGTTCGGTTTTTATTGTTCTTAAGGAGTTCAGCGTTTTAGGAGCTTTAAAAAAAATATTTTTTGCGTGTTTCAAAGAAGGGGATTCAGTTTTGAAAGGCCAACCATATGGAGGCAATATTGGGTTTAAATACATGAGAATGTTTTTAAATGAGTTCTTCGCCCTGCAACGATATTTGAAAGCTGTTAAAAATCAAGCAGAGAGAGCGAAAAAAAGGCAATTCTCCTTTAAAAGCGAAGGCAAATCGGGAGTGGAAAGGAGGGGGGAGAAAAGGATCTTCCCCGTGAGTGGTGAGTAACACACACGGACGGATCTATCATTGAAAAGGACAAAAAGCGAGGGGACTCCAGGTCCGCACCTCTGCAGCTGCACAGCCCCGGCCCGTGCCCGATCCCTCCCTCCTTCCCTCCCTTCCCAAATTCTCCTTTCCCAGAGTGCATCCAGCACAGACCCGAGGGCGAAGCGAAAGCGCTGCGAGCGCGGAAAGTGCGCGGGGCGCTGCGGGAGCCGCTGCCCCGGGCCCGGGCCCAGCCCGTAGGGGCCGAGCTGCAGCTCCAGGGACCATTTAAGGCTTTTCTCTTCCCCTCCTCCTCCTCCTCTTCGTTTTTTTTTTTTTTCCCCTGGACTGCTGTAGTGTCTTGTTTGTTTGGGTTTTTTTTTTTTCCTTGGGAAGTGCCGCTTATGCATTTTTTAATCGATTTCCCTCCAGCTCGGAGCTACGATTCCCCCTGAGCTGGCGAGGTTAGGGGGTAGAGCGAGGGAAAATTAATAATAAAAAAGCCTAAAGCATGTTTATTAAAACAAAGAGGGACCCAGCCATGGCAGCGCAGCCCAGCCCAGCGAAGCCTCCCCGATGCTCTCCGCGCCCAGACATAATTAAGCAGATATTAAAATAATCATCATTTTAAAAACAGAAGGTATGACGACAAAAAAATAACCCCACAACTAAAAGCATTTGGCGATCCGTGGCTTCTAATTTCTTTTTTTTTCCCCTTAAAAGAGCTGCTGAGAAGAAATGGAGCTTGACAGAACCAGGCCGCGGTGGCTGGATGAAAAATGCATCGCGCTTTGCTAAAGTAGCGCCAAGTGGCTTTGCGGGAGGAAAAAACACAAGAAGGGGGGGAATTCAAAATAAAAAAATAAAAATAAAATCACCACCCTCTGCTTTTGCTATGGGCCCCCACCCAAGCAAACAGAGCGCTGGGGAGAGGAACCCCCGCTCCTTGCCCGGCTCCCGAGGCCTCGCAGCTCCTCGGTTCCGCGGTGCCCCCGGGCTCCCCTCTTGCTCTCCTCGCTCCCGCACCCGCACACACAGAGGACAGACCCCGACGGACAGACATGGCAATGCAAGAGCCATTACCTTGCTCGGTGAATTCCATGCAATCAATGCATCTCCACATAAATAATGTGCGGCTCTATTTTCCCCCGTTTGCAATGGAAATTACAATGGGATCAGGCTTCTCGTGTGCATATTTCCTTTTATTTATTTATATTTTGCGGATCAGCATGTGAAAACCCAGCCTGGAAGGAAAAAATCTATCCAATGCAAGCCTGCTTTTCTCTCTCTCTCTCTCTCTCTCTCTCTCTCTCCTCCTCTCTCCAAACACTTCCAGGTTGTCAGACGCGCTAGAAAGGATCCTGAGACCAAGATAAAGCCCCCACCCCCACCCTTTTCTCAGCCTGATCTGATGCAGTTCTCCCCAGCCCGCTCTTGCTGCTGCCCACCTAAAAATAATTGAAAAATTAAAAATGGTAATTAAAAAAAATAATCTTAAAAAAGAGAGCGAGAGGGAGGAAGAGCGGAAAAAGAAAGCAGCACCCTCTTGGAAAAAAAAAAAAAGAAGAAGAAGAAAAAAAGTTTCTGCCGGCTGGTAACCCCCGCTCCTCCAGGCAGGTTCGCGGCGCTGCCGCTGTGCGCGGAGCCGGGCGCGGGGCGCGGAGGAGCCGAGCGGAGCGCGGAGGTGACGTGGGCTCGTCCAGCTCCGTTCGCCAAGTGCCGGGACCCGCTGCCCAACCAGCTGGGATCCTGCTCCGGAGAGACTCCCTCTCCCACAGCCCTCCCTCCCGCCCCCTCCCCCCCAAACCTCCTTTTCCAGCCTATTTTTCTGGCCGGCAAACAAGAACAAGGCACAAAGACAATCATCAAACTCCGCAGCAACCCTCCCCCTCCGCTTCACCTCCTTCCCCGCTCCCTCCCTCCTCCCCTCCCTCTCTCCTCCATCCATCTCTCCCAACCAAAGAGAAAATTCAGCGTCTGGGAATATCCTGCCCCCCTCACTAAAATAAATCGCTGGCTCTGCTAACCTCGCACCACCCCCAGTTCCCCCTCCCGTCCTCAAACGCAGCCCAGAGGTGTGGATTTAAGCCCAGCTCGAAATTTGCTGCTGCTCACAGAGGCCTTTTATTGGGGGGTAGGGGGGTGCTCCCCCCCCCCCAAAATAGATCTTCCTAATGGGTACAGCCCCCCAAGAAACGCGGCGGAGTGGCACCGAGAGCCACCCCGGGGTGTGTGCGGGGGCCTGTGGCCCTTGTCCCCGCTTGTGGCCGCATCCAGGCTCCTTCCCCTGCCCTTTCCCATCCTCTTCCTCACCCATCGCCGCGCTGCCACGGCCGAGGGCCGCAGCCACCCGGAGCTCAAATAATCAAGCCGTCAGCGAGGAGAGGGGCTGGGGGTTTATCTGCATCTTCCTTCGCTCCTTTTTTTTTTTTTTTTTCTTTTTTTTAATGTATTATTGGGAGGGTAAAGTTGAATAGGTCAGCGCAGGGTAAACAGCCTCCCTGTCGCATTCTGCAGGCTGAAGAGAACCAGATTGGCGAGGCGGATTTTTGATAAGACTCGGAATAAATGGCATGGTTCAGATCTCCTCTGCCCACCCTCCTCCTCCTGCTGCTGCTGCCCCCACCCTCTGCTCGCCGCTCTGTCCCGTTCCCCCACCCATCAAAAAAAAAAAAAAAAATCCCTCACTCTTTTCTGCCTCTCAGTCAATTTTTTTTTTTTTTTTTGGCGTTTCGAGGAAGTTTTCAGCAAATCCACCCTCGCTCCCAGCTCTCGCAGGGCGCGATAACACCGGAGCCCTCTGAAAGTTTGAGGTGAGGAAGGGGAAAGTCTGGGGGCGAGCGGCTCTTGGGGAGGGGGGCGCATCTGCGGGTGTAGTTTGGCATCTCCCGAACCCTTCCCATGTGCACGCCAGTCCCAACAGCTCCTCGAGAAGGAACAGCCAACAGTAAACGCTCGCAAATAAGAATAACAAAATAACTGCACTTGTAGCCGCAGAGAATAAGCCAGAGAACGCTACTTAAACAAACAGAGCTGAGCTTGGCCCATATTTCATTATTTTTCGAGGGGGAAGGAGCCGTGGAGCCCTTCCAAACACAAATAAACGAGGCAGCAAAGCGGGCGCTCGTTCCCCCGCGGGGAAGGCGGCGGCCGCAGGAGCGGCCCCAGCCCCGGCCTGGGGCGAGCGGGCAGCGGCGGCTCCGCGGAGCCCTTCCCCTGGTCTGGGCTCTGCTCCGAACATCCGGGGGGAAAGTGGGGAAAAGGGAATGAAGGCGGCGGGCACGGCGGTGCGGGGAAGCCGCGGAAGCACGCGGGGAGCGCGGCCGGCCCCGCGCCGCACGTGTGCTGCGAGCATCCCCACGGCTCGCCCCAAAGGAGAGAGGTTTTTCCCTTAAAAAAGAAGAAAAGCAACGAGGAGAAGGGTTTGTCGCAGCTGCGAGCGAGAGAGAGCACGAGCTTCCCTCCCCTCGGCGGAAAGAAAAGGGAGAAGTGAAAATCCCTGAAGTTGGGAAGAGCGAACCCGAGCACGGCCGCTGCCTAGAAAAGCACTCACCTCTCCAGTGCCAAACTAGCTCTCAAACACCTTGAAGACAAGTTGAAAACGATGCAAATAAATCGAATTTATTTCCGTCTGCAGGTTTGAGGGGGGAGGAGTGGACAAGGAGGGAAAGCAAAAAAAAAAATAATAATAATAATAAAAAAATAAAGCAGCTGGGGAGGAAAAAAGGACGGCAAATCCACGCTCCCCCAGGACTGGAAGGGCAAGGCGAGGAGCCTTCCAGCTCCAAGCCGGCTTGTGGTCTCAGACAAATTAAATATTACTGTTTATTACCAGCCATACTCCGATAAAATAAAGAGAGTTCAAGGCGATAGCTGCTATCTCACGAGCTTTGCTCCTATAGGACACGGAGACGTCACCAGCCACGCAACTGGCCTGTTCTGTCATGGTTGACTGCAGCAGTAATGGAAGGTTAATTTGTATTATTCTCCTCTTTTTAGAGCTCTATCAGGAAGATTCCTGCTTTTTTTTTTTTTTTTTTTTTCCCCGAAAGAAATCCATTCGGTGAAATGCAGAATGCACCGTGGCTGGGTGTGTGCGACCTCCATATGATGTATATATATATAAATATAAATATTCACAAGGCAGACTTATCCATGCGGATGTGAGGGGTTTATATCATTTATTAGCAGGCACAGAGCCGCTGGAAACTTCAGGAAAACCCCCTCATTCTCGGAGTAGCAAAAGGGGAAAGCAGGAGCAAAGCTTCCTCTTCACCACAAGTTAAATAATCCAACGGGATTGGCATTGTGCAGCTGAATTTCTTTTTCTAAACAAATAATTCTGGTAGGGTGAGCAGGAAACTTGTCCAGTGAATGCTCAGGCGCCTCTGAAAGCAAGCACGCTGGGCTATATATAGTAAATGATAACCTGGTTATTCGCAAGGATTCAAGGGTGCTTCGGGAACCAATTATTTGTCTGATTAAATTTTTTAAAAATAGGGGGCAAAAAAAGAAAAGGGAAAAAAAATAGTAAGTGCAGGCGATTATTTGCCAAATGAGATTGATAAGGGGAAAAAAAATCAAAACCCTCCAAATCCCTCCAAGAGCAGCCAGTGGCTGCAGAGATGCCGCTGGCGCTGCCCCCCATCCCAGCTCTCCCTTAATCTGGAGGAATTTTGGGATGCATTCGCTGGCGCAGCAGGAAGATTTCACCCAAATTTAAAATAAATTAAAAAAAAGAAAAAAGAAAAAAAGAAAAAAGAAAGGAAAAAAATATACAGAGAGAGAGAGAGAAAAAGATGCTAAAGCGTTTTTTCTTCCAACAGAAAAAGAGAGGAGGAGAAATAGGGAGCGAGGAAATAAAGAGCAACACCTGAGGAAGAGCGAGGAGACCGTGCGGGAGCTGAAGGCTGCCAAGGTGAGTGATCCCAGCGGGCACCTCAGCCCTGCAGGCAGCAACCCCCACAGCCCGGCCAGCCCTGCCTGCACCGCCCTGACCTCCCCAGGCCGAGCTCTGCTGCTCCCGGGGAACCAGGCCCCAGGAAAAGCACCAGCGAGGATGGCGGAAAAAAATAAAATGGAAAGGGGTTAGGCAGGGAAACCCCCCTCCCCTTGGCCTGATGTGCCCCATTTGCTGAGTCTGGCCGTGCTCCTCAGCTCGGAGTCCTCCCAAATATCCGGGATGGAGGGAAAATCCCCCCGAGAGGAGGGAAAAACCCACCGAGGATGGTTCTCCAGCTGGCACCGACCGCCCAAAGTGCTGACGCTGCCGGAGCAGGATAGGACCTCACCCAAAATGAGAACTAAAATATTCCTCCGACAGCCGGCAGCATCTCCTGGTGTCCCCTGAGGTCCCCCCGCAGCCCCCGAGGCCGCTGAGCCGAGGGACGGGAATCGCTTCCCACTGCCCGCCCGGGGAGCGCTCGCTCTCGGCCTCCGAGCCTGGAACAGCCCGGATCCCGCTGCTGCTGCCGGGGAATGCGGGACCCAGCCGGGAGCGGGGAGGGATGGGGGATCAGAGAGGCGGAACACGCAGGAATGCAGATGAATATATACGTAAATACGTGTATTTCAGTACAGATGTGCAGATATGAGCGTGGGCACCCCGTTTGCAAACACGCCCCCACACACGATGCCTCTTCGCTCGAGCCTTTCAGCAAATTTTATAAGCCATATATTCTAAATATTATTTATTTGACATCTTTAGACTAAACGTGCAGTGCGACCGCACGACTGCTGGGATCTAAGAGATCCACGCGGCTGTTTGTACACGTAAATATCCACAGGCACACCCCAAAAATCGCGTGTGCGTGGATGTGCAGGTGATGAGATCTTCACAAACACTTGCACGACAGCGTTTCCGCCAGCCCAAGCCATCCCTGCCCCATCCGCTGTAGGTTTTACATGGATATTTACATTTTACCCAGGGTTTCAAGACGGATTTTTGGGCGCACACAAGCCTTGCTCTGCCCCCACCCTCCCCACAGCTCAGTGGGAGTGGGCGCAAATCTGCGCACCCGCAGAAGGCGGGCGAGCGGCTCAGCGTGGATGCACCGCCTATGCACCACGCTCTCTGCCTAGATACATGTATTTATATATTATACACAAATACAAATCCCCCACACGCATTCCCCAGCAGCCACGGCCCCGTGGAGCACTCACCTCCGTGGGGGTGCCGGGGCGAGCTCTGTGCGGCCCTGCCGGGCTCCATCCCGGTGTTTCAGCTCCTCTCCGCCCGCTCCGGGAGCGCAGGACCCGGCCCGAGCAGCCCCGGCCGCACCGCCCGGTCCCGGCGAGCCCCGGCTTTGGGGCCCCGCATGGCCGGAGCCCGCACGGCCCCTCCGCACGGTGTCCCTGGAGGTTTCTCCGTGCTGGATTTCCCCGGGAGGGCTGCAGGGAGGAGGTGGCCGGGGGTGCTGGCTCGCAGTGGGGTCGAGGTGTCAGCAGTAAGAAATAGTGCCGAGCGTGAACTCACACACACCCCCCCGCCCGCCCTCCACACCCCTTTAAAATCACTTTTTGGGTCGGCTTAACCAAATCGAAGAGGCTTTTGCGTTTCTCTGGCGGCTCCTCGGCAGCCACCCTGCCCAGGGACGGGGCAGCGCGGCCGCCCGGCTTGTAAAACACAGATACATCATAAAATACAAATACATCAGCACTTTTGGCTTCCCAATGCCCTTTTTTTCCCCCTCCTTCCCATATTTTCAGACACAATCAGCTCCCTCCTAGCAGGATTATTATTTTTCCTTTCCATTTTTAGATAATTCACTTCCCCTCTCCGGCCAGTTCTCTCTTTGCTTTTATTTCCCTTTTGTTGGCCGCTTTTTGCTTTGGCGAAATACGCACCTGGGAGCAAACAAGTGTTTAAAACAATCCTCCTCTCTGGAAGCATTTTTGCCAATTCACTTGTTGGGTGTTTTTTATGTGTGTTGGGTTTTTTCCCCCAATTGTTTCCTATTTTCTTCCCCCTCAATCATGGGGGCAGGGTCTGACTGGATTGATATGAGAGCTGGTATCAACAAAATATTTCTATTAAAGTCCCGCCAATTCAGTTCTCTCGTATCATTATTTCCATTACAAAATCCTGCATTTAGTGATGTAGAATTGTTTAAACGAGCCTTCGGGGGTAGATACCTGGGTCGAGCTTTGTTGTTTGTTTTTTTTTAATTCAAGGTGAATAGCGTTTTTCTTTTAAAGTTTGTGGTTTTGGGTGTTTTGGATCTGTTTTTTTTTGTTGGGGTTTTTTTCCGCCCTTCTGGCTACTTCAAGAAAAAAAAAAGTTTGCAATTAAAACCCTTTCCCCCTCCCTGCAGCCCATTAATTTCCCAGGCGAGCTGCAGGCTTTAAAATAGTGACGAAAATGAAAAAGAAGGAGCGGGGCAGAAGCAGAGCTTGGAGTGGCGCTGCCCTTCCACACCTCCCACGCGTGGTGGTGAAGATCCCTTTTCCTCCTGGGTGCCAAGCAGAGCGTGAGGACCCCAGAATTAATCTCGGAGCACCCCTGAAGCAAAAGGGATCCATCTCTTTTCCCTGTTCTCTCCAAAAGGCATCTCTTGAGGAGAAGAGTCCAGAGAGACCGGGGGCGACCCCCTCCCCAACTTTTCCCCAGTGCTGCCCAGGAAAAGAGGGAATTCTGCCACATTTCTGTTCTCTCCTATTATCAGCGGGTGATTTTGTGGCACGGGGTGCCCGTGGGATGCCCCCCTTGAATTCCCGATGGAAGGCGCGGGGTGCCCATGGGATCCTTCTTCCATTCCCGGTCGATCCCGATGCCCCAGCGGAAAGGGGCGCGTTCCCAATGCCGGGACAGCCGCTCTAATCCGCTCTTCCCAACCAGGGTGTCCATCAGGGCCTTATCTCGGCCCCGAGGAGAAAATAAAAGCAGATCAGGCTTCCGCTGTAGCTCTGGGAAGAAACTCACGGGGACAAAAGGGGGGAAAGTCCCCAGTGCCCGGCGCCTCTCCCTGAGAGCGATCTTGCCGTGACCTTGGAGGGGAGGCAGGGGTGGCAAAAGGGGCTCGATCGCGAAGGTCCTGAATCAGACGCTGATAAAAAGCCTTACAAGCAGCACCTGTAAATGTTCTTCCCTTCCCTCGCCCTCCCGCCTGAGCCCCGACTCTCCCGGGGAGAGGAGCCCTGGGGCATCCTCACAGTTCCCTCATCCCGGCCGATTTTCTTCCTCCCTTTTTCTCCAACTCATTTTTCTTTCCCTCTTTCCTCCTTTCCTTCGCCTCCTTTCTTCCCCATTTTCCGTTTCTCCTCCCTTTTCTCTCCTCCGCTCGCTTTTCTTCCCCTGCCCTCAATAACACCGAGCGCCAGCGCAGCCCGGCCGCTCTGTTCTGTTCATAATTTCCTTTGTATTCCCGGCTATCCATGAATTTCGGGAGCGGGAGACGCTCCCAGGGAGGCGAGGGATGGCTGTGGTCCCTCAGCACGGGAACTGCTTTGAACGGGTGTCACGGGCATCCTAAAATCCGTTTTTATCTGAGAGAGGAAAATCCAGATTGCATCAATAACCCAAATAGTTCTTGAGATATTTTTTGTGTGTGCATTTAGAGAAAACGTTAAATACAAAAAAATTACCATGGGAGGAATAGAAAAGAAAAACAATTGAGCATTTCCCCTCCTGTTCCAGGGCTGGATGAGGTCCCAAACTGTAACTTCAGGGCCCTGAGCTACCCGAGTGCAGAAGAGAAATTGGGTTTGGAGGGGCAGAGCCCCGCGGGTGCGTGGGGGTTCTCAGAGATATTCGGGAGCAATGGGATGCCCTATTCTGCTTCCCGAAGTGTCAGGGAGTTAATTCTGATGGTAGCAGGCATCTTCCCTGGAGAGTTTTTCCACACAGAGGTGGGAGTCGGGGCTGAATATTTGGGTGGTGTCAGTATTGTGGTAAATCCGATTTTTTATAAGCTCACGTGTCCCTCCATTTATACAATCCTATGGATTTATACCTGTTCCATGGATATCAACAGTTCCCGTTGGATGATGTGTGTTTGGGCACAAAAAAAAATCTGCTTTCATCCTACTGGAGAAAATTTTCGTTCCTGCCAGGGATTTTTGGGGGGCAGCCAGGCGTGTTTACCTGCCCCGTTTGTGTCTGCCAGGCTGCCACTACAGGGGCCGCGGGTTAATGCCTTTGCCAGCTCCTTTTGGGTTGAAAATCGTTCGTTCCCAACGCAAAATTCTATCGAGGGGAAAGGAGCGCTCGAATCTCTGCACAGAAAAGTTCCCTCGGAGCTCGGGTGGGACCTGCGGAACCGAGCCCGGGTCCCCCCGCAGGCTGCGGGCACAGGAGCCACCAACCTCCCCACTCCGGGGGCCCGAGGAGCCGCCGTTCAAGACAATGTCTATTTTCTGTCATTAATAACTCGTTTCTTCCTTAAAAAAAAAAAAAAAATCTCGTTTGGGATCCAAGATTGTTTTTATGATTCAGTCGGACAAGACGGAACACATGTTAGTTTAAGCAGGTTCATGAAATAGCTGTAAATCAAATAAAGTTTACGAGTTTAGCAGGAAATACTGAAAAGATGAGGGGGAGGGAAAAAAAATCCGCCGAGGCAGAGAGCAGCAGGCTGAAATAGTCGGTGGAGTTTTGTCCTGCTCTGTGTTTCTCTCTGTTCTCTTGTGCATCTTGCCGATTAAAGGCCTCGAGACCCCGTGTTGGCGCCAAGTGGCATGTTATTAATCAGTTATCCCGAGCTTCAGTCCGCAGAAGAGAGAAATTTAATCACCAGAAACCAGACCCGACATAAAAGAGAAATCTAAAATCAATTCCCGCCCGTCGTCCCGTCTCCCCCTCCCCTTCCCCACCTCCGAAGCGAGCAGAGCGAGCAGGAGCAATCAAGATCGCGCTCCCTCTCCCTCCTAATTGCGGCGGGAGAACGGCGAATTTCTCCGAGCTTTACCCCGAAAAGAATTCGGAAAAAAAATATAAATAAATTTTTAAAAACTACAGAAAAAAAAAAACCCAAACACCGCAACAATTTTGTCCTTGATCTCGCTATAAAAACGTGATGGGAGAGAAATATCCCGAGCGGAGCCTTTTACAATGAAACCAGGGGGTGCGGGACGGGGGTTGCGGCTGGAAATCCCATTTATCTCTAGGGAAATGATCTTTGAAGGCTCCCAGGCCTGGCGGGGAGGGCTCCCCTCACCCCAGATGCCCCCCAGCCTCTGCCCCCTTCCCCCAGCCCGGATTTCACTCCAGGACGGGAATTCTGAGGGGAAGGGGGTTGTCTCTCCCAAAAGCTGCGTGTCCCCCCCACGGGAGCTGAGCGCACTTCCGGACACAGCGATATCCCCACCAACACCTTCCTGCCAGGGCGTTTTAGGGGTGGGAATTCCCAGGTTTGAGTTCGGGTAGGAAAAGAAATTCACGGCCCTCATCTCTGCCCCGGGACGGTGCCATCCTCGGGGAAGGGACCGGAGGTGACAGCGGGGCAGAAGGGACTAAAAAAATACATTCGCTCGCAAAAAAATCAGCCTGCTTGGAGTCCAGGGAAAACGGAGAGCAACGGGGATCGGCCCCGCAGCTTCCACTCGTGTTTCCTCGGGAGTCACCCCGTTTCTGTTTCCTCCCGGCTGCCGGGGTCGCGGTGCTCCCCTGGGCTGCGTGAAGGGCACACGGAGGAGCTGCGAGCCGGGCGGCCGCCCCGGGGCTATATTTGGAAAAGAATTTGGAAACCCTTCCAGCAAATCTGTGCGAAAGGCACCGGGCCCCTTCCCCGAGCCCCCCAAGGGTCGCCCCACGCCCCGTGGCACCGCTGCTGGCAGCGTCCCGCTCCTCTCCGTCCCCGTGTTTATTCCTCGAAAGAGAAACAGCTCCAGAAAAACTCCAGCGCGAAGTTTTGCCTGCCCGAGCCCCAAGAGAGACGACTTCACCCCACGCTAGCCAAGGTCTCACTTTGTGCCAGCCACATTTGCTTGTTCTGCCCTAAAAAAATCATGGCAAGAGGGAGCCCTGTGGGCCTGGATCTGGGGGATGAAGGGCGAGGGGGGAACAGCTGCCTCTCTGCCCTCTTTCCAACCCAGCAAAAACTGCTTGGCGTTTTTTTTTTAACGAAAACCATATTTCCCCCGCATTTTTCTCTTCCCCAACACCCTCTCAAAAACCTAGAAAGCAGCGCTGCGAGTTGGGTTGCCTGATGGGTTCTTTTTCCCCCCTCCACGCTCTATCTGCTCGTTTTCCTACAGCCCAAACAGCCTGGAAACCACAGAAAAAATAATCAAAGTGCAGCATGTTTTCCCACAGTAGGAATTCATGTTAGCACTCTCTCCACGTCTTGATCCTCTGTTTGCGTGTGGGGATCCGGGCGGAGATGCCTTCAGATGCGCAAGCACAGATGCAGGAAGGGATTTTGGGGTGTCCAAAAAACACCCAGCCCCACGCACGTGTCCTCCCACGGCCTCCGGGGAAGGGTGGATCCCCGCGAATCTGAATATTTCCATGGAAATACGGGAACTTCAGTGCACAAGGGGAGTGGACTTTAGTGTACAAGCCCGTGGGTTCCTCCGTGCCCGTGGGTGCCCCTTCCCCACTCGGCGTGGCCCCAAAAATTCCTCGGCTCCTCTCCCACCTGGCCGAACCCTCCCCTCACCCCACCCGCGGCGTCACACCGGGAAAAAGGGTGAAAATAAGAGGAAAAGGGAAGATCTGGATCCCCCACCCGGGCAGACTGCGGTTAGGAGAGCTGGTGGGCTCCGAGGGGATGAGAGGCAAGGGGAGAGGGCTCGTTCTGCAGCAGAAAAGGCTTTTCCAAGCCCCCCTGGCTGTCAAGCCCATCCCAAACTCCTCCTCTGTCTGCGGAGCGGCTCCGCTCCCCCCTCGCGGCTCCCGCAGCTGGGCGGCGTAGGTAGCTCCAGATAAGTGAAAGTGGTATTTTTATAGGCTGATAAAAGGGACTTATCTCGGCTTTCCCGAATCTGACAAAGATTCCCTAATTGGTCATTTGCCCACAGCAGCCTTCCCCAGCCCAGGGCCCGGCTGACGCTATTTTCAGCCTCCAACGGGGGTGTCGAGCCCCCCAGGACCCCCTCGGCTGCTGCTTCCCGGCCTCTTCCCTTCCCAAATCCACGGTGGTGGCTTCTCCTCGCTCCCACTCGCCCGCACTCGCTGGGGAAGCCGGGGAAGTCCCGCGTCCCAAAGAACGGCAGAGCTCATCTGCCACGCAGCATCACTCCCCAGGGACTGCCCGCCGAGGGTGGCTCGTCCCACTGACCACCCTCTGCGTCTCGGCTGAGCACTCCCACAGTCTGATTCTTCGGGTTTTAGCGGCACCAAATACATTTTATCAGCTGGGGAAAAAAAGAACCACCAAACCCTATCACATCCAAAGGCACATTCAAGCAGAGAAAAGCTCCGCACGGACAGAAAACGGGTGGTGATGCTCGGTTCCCCACCAAACCTTCCTCCTCCAGCCTCCGGCTGCCAAGATTAGACGGAAATGGAATCCCTGGGATTAAATGCAAACGGCAAAGCAGAGAGATCCCCTTTCGACCACAGCTTCCCAGGCAACCCGCGTCCCCCTGAAACTGGCTGCAACCACCTCGCCACCAGACTCTGCTCCATACATCAGCTGAGATTTTTTTTCCCTTCCGATACACTTTAGTAACCAGGTTATTAAAAAACAAAAACAAAATAATAACACAATCAAAACCCGAACCAAACCAAACAAAAACTAAAAAACAAAAATCCATCAAAAAACACCCCAAAAACCCCGACAAAACCCCCCCCCAAAAAACCCAAAATGAGGAGGAAATGCATTTCTGAATACCCAGAGCTTGCAGCCAGCTGGCACCACAAGCCTTGAAGCGAGCCGGGAAGTCGCCCACTAAACTTATTTCTCATTTTCCTTTTTTTTTTCCTTCCCTGTGGAAGGGGGAAGGGACTGTGGGATTAACGGCCCATCTGACCTACCAGTGGTGTAGGGACATGAATCAAACACAATCAAAGGCCCCAGTGTCAGCATTAGCTTGACCCCTACAACTGGCTCGGGCTGGGCGCTCGGCGGGGCCGGTTCTGGCCAGAGCAGAGTGAACCTCGCCCAGGGTTATTGGTGCCTGCCCAGGGCTCTGCCCAGCCCAGCCCAGCCCCTGGGGTTGGGGCTGCAGCCACCTCAGCGCAGTTGGGTGCAGGGCCCGTAGGGATGAACCCAGCCCTGCCCCACCACGGCAGGATGGCCCCACTCTTGAATGAAAACAGATCTCCCTCCCCAAATAATCCACTCCAAACTATGGAGAAGAGGAAGGGATGTGTGGGATTAGAGGGGTTTTCAGTGATTTTTTGGGGGGGAGTTTTGTTTCTTTGTTGTTCTTCTCAAGCCTTTTTCCTTTCCATGACCTTTTGAGTCGGATTTCCCTCAAATGGGTTTGGAAGGAACAGCTTGGCAAGGCCCAGCCCCATGGGAAAAGCCCAAATCTCCGTCCCACCCTGGGGACTTGGGACTCACATCCCAGACCATGTCCCAGACCCGGCCTTGAGGCTCAGTAGGTGCTGAAAAATGCAGGAACTGAGCTTTATTAAAGTCCAAATGTCATCTTCAGACACAGGATGGCACCTGAGCGCACCCTTCAATACCCTTTTCCCATCACAGAGAGGAAGAAAGAGGAGCACATCAATTATTCCTAAATGAGATCTCCGGCTGGAGAGTGGCTTTTCTGTAGGAGATGATTTTGACAGGGGTATTTCAGGAAAAAAATCTGCTTATTTTTCTTTCCAGTGAACCTTCCCCACACTCGAAAGGGACAGAAAAATCAGCAAGAGATCAGCAGCAGGGAAAGCTGTGCTACCCTGGCTCTGCAGGAGCAGGCTCCAAAGGGGATGGACAAGGTTCTTTCAAAGTTTCAAGCTCACCTTCCATTTATTTGTCATTTTTAACAGAAATGGTGCAACCCACCAAGCCCAACATGGGCTATTTCTATTTGTTGGATGCACGCGTTACCTTAACACTGATTTGTGCCTTTAACCTGCTCTTTGCAAAGACATAGAAACGAAATTCTGCTGTTAAAAAGAAATAGATACCAACAATCTCTTGGCAACACTTGGCTCTTCAGCTTTACCAGGTGAGCTGGCATGAAATCCTGGTGGTGTATTTTCTGCAGCTGCTGGGGGAGACAGAGCTCGTGTGGGAATGCCCAGGGAGAGCTGGGTGTGCTGGATCTGCTGATCTGGCTCTCGCCAGGCACAGGAAGGGAGCCTGCAGCCAGGCTTCCATCAAGCTGTCTGAAAGCTCAGCATGCTCAGAAATCAGCCTGAGAGGGGATTCAGAGTGGGGATGTCCACCCAGAGTAGATTTAGGGCGAGTTGCAGCTGCTTGAGCCAGTTGCCCTGCCTTGGATATCACTGCTGGACACTCAGGGATGCTGGAAACGCCGTGCTGGTCACAGCCCTCCCTCTGCCAAAGCTTTCCTGGACCAGCTTTCAGTGGAGATTGGACTCCAGAGCTCAGCCCTGCCCCAGCTGCCTGTGAGACATCTCCTGTGGCCAGAGAGGCTCCTCAGCTCAGCCAGAGCAGAGCCCAAGTCACTGGGATGGAGCAGGAGGGACAGATCTCCCCATGGCAAACACCACGGCTGCAGGGCCAGCACCTCACCCAAAAGAAGTCTCCAGCCAGGATCATCCTGCCCCAAATTCTTTTCCATGGCTTCACCTACAGACCTGAAAATATCAGTTGTCTGCATGTGCCACCAGTGTCGTGACACAATCGTGAGAGAACATCAGGAGTGTACAGGAGTCTTTGAGAGGGAGGGCAGTTGTGGATTTCACGCCTGTGAGCTTCACGGTTACCCCAGCAGGAGCAGAATAAAGAAGATTTGGTACTCACTTTAATTTCAGTGGGACAAAAGTTCCCACATTTCTGCCAGTTTGGGAAGCCTTGGGAGGAAGAGCTGCTGCTCATCCTGCTCAGCAGATTCCCAAAAGGATCAGTGGTGCCTGTGCAGTCCCCAGTGCATGAGTGTCCTTAATGCACGTGTATCCTCAGGGCCAGCAGCACCTCCTACACTCCCAGTTTCCCAAATCAGTATCCACTCATGTGAGCCCTGATTCCCTTCCTAGGAAAGGCAAAATTTCAGGGTCTCTGGCAGAAAATCCCAACACCTCTGTGAGATTTTGGCCCATGTTTTGAACAATTGTGAACCTGTCTGTAAAATGACAGAGCTATCTGATGTCTTCTGTGATGCTCTTTGGGTGGGACAAGTGCTCTGAGATTTCACAGTGGGCTCATCCTCTATGAAAATGAGGGATTTCAGCATCACACTGATGGGAAGAGAGCAAAGCAACCTCTATTCATTCCCTCCCAGCCCCTCTTAATTCTATCCAGAGCACAGAACTGGCTGCTTTGGCAAGGCTGGGAGCTCTAATTTGGATAAGTCTTTCTGGCAGATGCTCTGAAATCCATCTGCTTCCACAGGCACGGTTAAACTGCAGCCTGAGACAGCCCTGACTGCAACTGCTGCCTGAACTGAGAGCAGAGGGTGGAATCAGAGGGAACAGAGATGGGAAAGAGAGAAATGGGGTTGGGGCTGCATGAAACAGAAGCAAATTTGCCTTAAGAACGAGTCCTTCAGTCTTTAATTAGTCAGGTCGAAGTGGTGCTTGGGACTTTTACAAGCCCTGTGCATCAGAGAGGATTTCATCAGAGTGGCTGCTTTGTGCTCAAGCAGCCACGATGGATGCTCCAGCCCTGAGCGAGGTTCCTCAAAGCCAGGGCCTTGGGGAAACCCTCCCCAGAGCTTTGTCTCGCTTTCAGAAGGCTGACATTGGTTCTAAGCCATCAATCCAAAGCACCACAGCTGGCTGGGGACTCCTGCAAGGAAAAAAAAGCAGCTCCAGTGAAGTCAAGCCTCATTTCCCCAGAAATCCGGGGTGTTCCAGGGGTCCTCCCTCCAGCACCAGCCAGGTTGTGTGGGATGGAGGTCCCTCACTCATCCCAGCATCTCTGCAGAGCTCTGCAGCCTCTCCATTTCTCCTTCTACGGAAAGTCCTCGGCGCACATTTGGCGCGGTTTACAGGATGATGATGACAATGTGTTTCTCCTAAATAAAATCCATTTTTAAAGAGTACATATGCAATTACTTTGGGTTTTGGCCTGGATTCAGGAAAGAATTTCCCCTCGGGTCAGATTTGGCAGGGACTGATGGGGTTTTCTTGCTTTTCCTCTGTAGGGTGGGCCATGGTCCACTTCCTAAGATCGTCTGGACATTTTCACCTCACAATTTCCCTGCTACTGCTGGGACCCAGGACACTGGCAATGCCCTTGATCTCTCCTGCATGTTCAAGGTTTTGTGGCTTTTGGGCTTTTGTACTGAGGGTCTTAAATTTGTTATAGGGTGTTGGGAAGTGTTTTATGGCCTGCAGCATGCGCTGGATGTGCTGGGGACCCCTCTGGATTAAGCAGCTCTTCCATGGTCACCTGGAACTGGGAGAGCCTGTGCTCCATGAGGCAGGTGGTCCCTTCCAGGCTCTGCCAGCCCTCCCTGATCTTGCAGTAGCAGGGCTCTGACACCCGACTGCCTGGAATTGCACCCCCAGCAGGGTCAGGTGGGACATCTCCCCTCGCTCTCATTTGAGGTGTGACGCTTATAAACCAAGGTGAGAGGGGGGATTGGGATCATAAACAAGGTGGAAGTGCTGGGAGTGGGAAATTACGGAACCTGGGCTCTGCTCCTGTCTTGCAGGACACTTCCCTCCTCACTCCTCCTCCACCAGACCCCACTGGTTACTCCAGGCTCACCTGGAGCCAGAAGAAAGGGGTTTTATCTACTTCTGGAACAGAGAATCCTGCATAGCCCGGTCCTAAATGGCTCAATTTCTGCCCAGGCAAAACCAATACCTGTGGATCAGGGACGCTTTATGGATCAGGCATCATTCCAAAGCTCATACCTGCCTGATCGGAATTCTTCTGGTGGTCATGTTTCACTTACATCTCACCAACAGCAGCAATTTTGCTGAAAGCTCCTTCAGGCCCCTACAGTCCCCCACCTAGAGAAGCTACAGCTTCCAGATCACCTCCAGAAACACGAAATTCCCCATGGATTTTGGACAGGATTGCTGGTGGGGATCAAAGGGTGCACGCTCAAGACCTTGGTCGTGTCCTGAGCTCCACTGCTCGAACAGGCTCTGCACAGCCAGGAGATCTGCTCCCAAACTGGCACCAGAAACATCCCCCCGCTCCCAGAGCCAATGTGCAGCACAGATCCATTTCCCCCTAATCCTCCAAAGAGAAAAACAAACAAGCACACAAATGCCAAAACATTAACTACTCCCCAAATTGCTCAGCCTCCTGCTAATTAGTAGAAATTTACAGCAGCTGCACTACTGGAAGTGAGCTCAGCCTTTAGCCCTGGAAATTACTGGGGAGGATAATTTTCTACAGTTTTTCTGGACTTACAGAAATCTCCAGGAATGTTCCAATATACTAACTAACTTCAGCAGCATTTCTAAGCCTTCTTTATTCTGCTCCTGCTGGGGTAACCGTGAAACTCACAGGCACGAAATCCACAACTGCCTTCCCTCTCAAAGACTCCTGTACACGGCAAATCCAGGGATGTGTGTCCCGAGAACCACAGAGGGGAGGGCGTGGAGCTCTCTGCCTGGTGTCTCACACCTCGTCCGTCAGCTCCTCCTGATCAGCACAGATCAATGCTGAGAGCCTGCCAGGGGTTCCTCACCTTTGGATTTCATGTCCTAGTTTCCTGGTGGAATTAGCAAGCGCTGATTTCCTGTGTGCATCCTGGAGGCTGGGTGTCCACAGAACACAATGCTATGTGGGGTTTTTTTTAGGCAGGACGAGCTCTAGATCTGTTCATCCCTGCTCTTTGGGAAGCTGGAAAGGTGCTCTGGGTAATACAAGCCTGGATAATACAATAATTCACCAGGCTGAGTGTGCTGCATCCAGCAGGGTTTGCTAGCACCCACCTGCCTGATGGGTCTCAGCGAGACCACAGGACTTCTGTATTTAAAAGATAAATAAAAGATAAAGAAAAGATAAATTAAAGATAAAGAAAAGATAAATAAAAGATAAATAAAAGACAAGTAAAAGATAAATAAAATACGACCACCCATCTAATATAGCATTGCCCAGCAGATCCTTTTGCCACATGGAGTCCCCAGCTATTTCATTCTAACAGCCCTGAGCAATCCTCACCCGTTCAGGCCCCACTTTCTGCTCCAGAGTGGGAGGAGAGCCCACAAAAATCTCCTGTGTGCTCCAAGAGTGGGTCCTGCAGGAGCAGCAGGTAGGCAGCCAGGTAGACAGACAGACAGACACGATGATAAGCCATACATCTGGCATGTGAGGATCATGGCAGTGGAATTACCGTTCCCCAGCCAAGTTTCACGCTTCGGGGAGTTGTTTTGACATGCTGTCAATGCCGCACCAGAATAACCTGATTTATTTCCCTCGTTCTCTTTGAAAAGGTCTATTTGGTGCCATTTATTTTGCACTCACTTACTCGCCATCCTATCAGGAGGCGGGAGGTCAGCAGGGTCACTCCTGAGAGAGTATCACGTTCTGTACAGAATAGGGAAAACTCTCCAAGTTAGTGGGAAGGGAAGAATTCGTGCTGGGGCCTCCTTTCAGCCTCTGCTCTCCCACAGTGGACTTGGAGACCTCTTCCCTTCCCACATCCTTGCTCTTCCTCTCAGATGGAAAAGCCACTTCCACTGTCACTGATATCCCACCAGTATCAATCCCTGCTCTGCTTCAGTTTTCCTTCATTTTCACCTCTGCTGATCCTTGGCTGGGAATTCTCAACCCGCCCTTCGTGTATCACGCAATAAAACCCTTCAGTCTTCTCTGTCTTTGGATCTGAAATGGATGTCAGGTCCCAAGTGGCTTCGAGAGGAACTGGAGGCACAGCAGCAGACAGGAGAGAGATGCATTGCTCATTTCCACAGAGATCAGGATCATTACAAGAGGCTGAGGCATTTTTAGGGATAAAAGATGTGGTGAATACCCATCCTGGTGCACACACACTTGTATTTACAGAGCTCATGTTGGTGCCCAGTTTGTGTCAGTGCCTGCACTGGTTTTGCTCTGGGATGGCAAAGCTCACATCCCTCCAGGCCCACCTCAACCAGGCAGGGACCATGGAAGCAAAAAACTGTTGTGGGGCAGAGACACCCTGAACCCACGAAGCATCACAGCCAAAGTGAGCTCTGTGATCACACTGCAGCAGCTCCAAAGGCAGATGACAGAGGAGAGAAACCATCCCTGAGTTACGGGACCTTTTTCTTCTTCTGGAGCGTGACGTGGATGGGCCAGGAGTGGAAATAGTCAGAGCCTGATGGATCCATCTGCAGCAGCAGGAGCAGCCCAGGGAAGCAGAGAGCTCAGGCAGCAGTCCAAGGCACTTGAGCTCAGCAGCAGCAGCTCAGAGCTGCTCAGTAGCAAGGCAGGATCTCCCTCCCTCTGGATAAATCCTGTTTTATCACCACCTCCCTCACACAACCTGCCTTTTGCACTCTTCCCATCCGTCAGGAAGATTCCCCACACGACTGCAGTAAGGCTCTAACAGGACAATTTGAACCAGAGGCTTCAGCTGGCACCTCTGCTTTGTTCAGCTCGTTAGCTGGGGGACATCTCAGCGAGCACGAGGGGCTGAGCGGGCATTAGATCATGGAACAACACGAGCTCCGTGCACAGCTGAGAGCCAGCACTTGACACTTGTCTTCCTCCATCCTCGCAGCCCTGTACTCGTGCTGCTCCAGCCTGGAGGCCTCCATCCAGTTAATCACCCTCACACTTGATAGCTCCTGCCTGCCCGGCTGTCCTGGTGTTTCCAAACACACGGACCTGGTCCTGCCCGCCGAGGAGTGAGTGGTCACAAATCAGTGGAGCACTGGGAGAGTTATGTATGGTTGAGATAAGCATGGAAGCAAAGTAGAGGCATTTATGAAAGGTCTCCTTCCCCTCAGCAAAGGAGAAAAGGTGACCTCATTGGCTCAAAAAAAAAAAAAAACCCAAAAAAACTCATTAAAATTAAGAAGCCAATAGTCAAAAATAGAAAGAAAATACTACTAGGAATAGAATTTTCTTTCTATTTTTAGAAGGACTAGCACCCCAGAAGAAGCAGTCCAAGAACCCAGGATCACGATCTAAAGTAACGTAAAAATAGTCACGGAGTCCAAGGGAAAGGAGGGAGATATTTCCAGCCCGCACACTGCAGAATTCCCTCTGGAAACGCAGACGGGTTTGCTTCATTTCCTCTTCAGCTTTTGCTGAAATATCGAGCAGCACAAAAGCCCCCTCTTTGCACTGAGAATTCAACTGTTGAGTGCATAAGCTCTCCCCACATCACATCAGGCACTTTTCCATTCAGCAAACAGCCTCTTTTGATTCCCATCCCTGTTTCAAGACGAGGGAAAGCTGATCTGAAGAGCTGATTTTGACAGTCCTTTATTTAAAATCTGCTTGTCATTCAAAGGCATTTCAGCTATGAAACTTCACTGGACGAGAGAAGAAATCCCTCAGCAACTGCTGCATCTGTCCAGAGCAAGGACTTCCCCAGAGGAGGAATGGAGCTCACGGAGGTTTCTCCTCCTGTTCCCTGCTGACACGGCCTCTTTCCCCGTTCCCACTATTCAGCCTAAGCTCTCCCACATCCTTATGGAAAATCCAGCTGCTCTTCCAGTCTCTCCTACTCAGACCAGTCTCAGCTTCCCCTCACAGAGTGCTGCTTCCAAAGCTGCCTAAGGACCATTTCCTAGACCGTGTGTTCATTTTAAATTAATGTAGTGGCTAGAAAAAGACAAACAACAACAACAACAACCAACCAAACAAACAAACAAAAAAACAAAAACAAAACAAACAAAAAAAAAACAAAATAAGAGGGAGTTAAAATGACAGCTGAGTTTGTAGGACATAAATTGAGAGGCAGGACTGATAACCAGCACTGTAAAACCAAGAAAGGCTTGGTTTTAGAGGGGAAGGAGGTGCGGGCAGCCTTCCTCCCCATCTCACAGGCCGAGGAGCAGGAGGAGAGGCGGCCACATTGTGGTAAAACAAGCAGGCTGGTTGAGATCCCCGAACCAACCTCTTGAAGACAAGAGTTGAATGAATACTTCAGGACCCTCCTAATTACGCCTTTCATGATGGTGTTTGAGTTACCTCGAATGCAGGCTGCGAGGGGATTAGTAAATAACGCTTTCCTTTGTTAATCTCCCTGTCTCCTGGCTGCTCCGACAGCCTCCAAAACAAACAGAAACCACGCGAATAAATAAAGGCTTCATTAGCTGCACGAGGTGTCGAAACAAGATCGGTGAGAAAACACCCCCAGGATTCCCTTCACGGGATCTCTTCCCAGCCGGTCCCGCAGTGACAGGAGAAGGGACCGCTGGATGCTTGTCCTTCCTCTGGCAGGGTGACAACAGCTCCTGAGAGATGCGGGAAGTGTCTCTGCCCTGCCGAGGAGGAGACATCCATCCTCCACCTGACCGCAGGGAAAGCTGGACAGGCTCCTGCCACGAGCCCTCACCCTCGCGGTGTGATCTCAGCCTGCTTTATCCACCTCCATCCCCCAGGATCAGCCCCTGCTGCGGGCTGTGAGCCGGGCCAGCACCGACCCCACCTCATCCAGGGCTTTTTATTCCACTCCCCTCTCTGTATCGACAACCCAGCCCCGTTTCTTGCCAGTTTGCTCTTCCCTGCAGCGAGGGAAAGGGAGGAAAGGGAGTTTCAGTGCCCAAACCTCAAGGTCCTTCTGAGAGCTCTCTCCTGCCGCAGAAAGTCCCTTCATCATCCCTGAGATTCACATAAAAGCAGTTGAGGTTAATATTGGAGAAGCCAAACTATAAACTGAGAATTACGCTTTAGCCTAAATAAATCATCGCCTCCGAGGCCGGGGCTGTGGCTGGGTGGGGAGAGAGGGGGGGAAGCCCCTCGGACTTCCCGGGTCTGGGAGAGCAGGGATGCGGCATTTAGGGGCTGAACACTCACAGGCCTCATCCAGTTTACTGGGATCAACCTCCTCGCTGCTCCCCGGGGTGAATCTGTGCTGGTTTTAGGGGCTCCAGCAGGGAGAGGCTCCCCCCGGCACCCCGGGGCCGCTTCCTCTCTCCCTGCGGGAAATGTCCCTCTAATGATTCCCCTGGCCCGCTGCTCTGCAGTTTGTCAGGCTGCCTGACTTCAAGCCATCCTGCATCTGTTTCGCCTAGAGAGCCACGCTCGCCTACATTTTAATAAACCCTATAATTTACACATTTCCCTCGTACCCTGTAATTTCACCACCCCGAGACGCAGCGAAGGGAGAAAGCGCAGAGCTGGGAGCAGCTCGCAGAGAGCGCTGCCAGAGAATCAAGAAATAAGTAGAAGGGCTTAAATCTGCAGCAGTAAAATAATCCAGGGGAGGGAGCCAACAATGACTGAAAAATAAACATCTCCCCCTGCGAAAGCCCGCAGCCAGCCCCGCTCCTCACAGCCTGGCGCTGCCAAGAGATCGGCTGCGCTGGGAAACGCGCCTGAGGACTCCAGGAAAAAAATGGATGTGGGTTATATGGACCCCTTTTATAAGGCAACTGTTAGCGGTAACTAAGTTTAAATTTATATGTTCAATAAAGTCTCTTTCCCCCCCACCACCACCCCCTCCCAAGTGCCAGAACCACTCAAGGAAGCCGACACACGCTTCCCATTTGAAAATGTGTTATTTGAGCATTTTTATTCTCCGCTTTTGTTCTCGGGGCTGCAGCCCCTGCGAAGGCGAGGGGGGGGGCATTTCTGCGCCGAGATCAAAGCGGCTCTGTGTATACACACACTCGTGCAAATTATGTATTTGTGATCAAGTAACGCAGCATCAGGAAAAGCCAGGCGGGCATGTGGGAGAGTGAGATATTTACACAGGCCTGGCCAGAGGCAGAGGCATTATTTTAAGTGTTTTTCGCCGGTGCCAAGTCATCTGTTCACATATCCATGTGTGCGTGTAAAGATGATGGAGAGAGCAGCTCGCCAGAGCCAGGAAATTCAGCGTGAACCCCCCCCAATTCCCAAGTGTATCTTGCCGGGACTCCTGACACCCTCCAAATGTGGGTGTCCCTGTTCAGAGTCCCTGTCCCAGCGAGTCACGATCGCGGAGGAGCCGGGACTGCAGCAGGTCCCTCTCCCTGCCCCAGCGCAGTTTTACAGCCCACATAAATGGATATATATATTTCCCCTATAAAGACACGAGTTAACCAAAGGATCTCGAGTTCTTCGGCATCAGGGAGAATAAAAATTTAAAAAAAAAAAAAAAAGAAGGAAGAAAGGAAAAAAGAAATCTTCGCTGTGCCACGCTCCCCGAACGGGAAATGAAATAGTGTCACTTGAGTCTTGGGGCTGGGAGGGTGAAAAGGAGAAGGTGAGAAGGGAGCACGGCGGGATCTCACGGGCCCGGCTCTCCCTGGATGCGAGGGATTGTTCCCTCCTGTGGGGATTGTTCCCTCTTGTGGGGATTGTTCCTTCCTGTCTTTGCCAGCTGGACGAGCAGAAAAGCTCCCCCCACCCTCCCCGGGGGCCGTGCAGCGCCCTGGGGTGCAGCGAGCGAAGCCCATCCCGGGGCAGCCCGGCGAGCCCGGCATCGGCGAGAGGAGCCAAATCTGGCAGCGTGTTTACGATGTCAAATTCCGATAAAACTCGCACTGAAATGATTTCGAACTCAAGGCCGGGCGGGAGGGGCTCGAATCGATTGGAAATGTCCTTTCCAGATGGGTGGCTGCCGGAGAAGCCGGCGGGAGGCTGGGTGGGGAAAGCTCCCCCGGGGATTGTGAAGCAGAAATCTCTGCTCTGAGCCAGAGCGAAGCCTGGGAGGCGCAAAAGCAGCGGAGCAGCTCCAAAATGAGGCGCAACAGCGGGGAGAAACGGGGAGTTCCTCTGCGGGGGGAAGGGGACCCCGGGGACCCCGATCCTGCCTGGGACAGGGACACGCAACCCCGCGGAGCATCCCCGGCTTCTCCCTCCGCTCCCCCCTTCTCCCACCACTCAATCCGCATTATTATTAGCAGTATTTTATCCCAGGAAAAACAAACGTCTCCCTCCCTTCCCACCACACGCGGGGGGGGTGAAGGGGTGGCAGGCCCAGATAACAAAGCAGCTGGTGTGGAACGAAGTTGTAAGGAAATAATTGATATGTAATAAGGCTGAGTGAATCTATCCCAAAGAAAATATTGCGTAAGCGGTTATGATTAAACATGCCCGGGCGAAAGGCGCTCTCATAAAGGAGTAATGGAGCTAAGGAAACAAATGATCATTGGGAATGTTAAACACAGAGGGGCATTTCATCACACAAACATAAATTCAGCTTGAAAGAGAGTTAAGGGAAAAAAAAAAAAAAGAAGAAAGCCCCCCTCCCCCCGCCCCGTTACCCTCAGGTTGTGGGACGGGCGCTGTTTGAAGATGCTGGAAGTGCGGGAGGGGGGATGAGGGAGGTCGGAGATCCCGCTGGAGAAGAAGGACCCGATCTGCCTCATGGGTTTAGACCCGGAGCAGCCCCGAGTTTTCATCCACGCAGCCCCTCCGTTCCCCGGACCTTCCTTTGGGTCACCCCTACCCCCGCAGCTCCCCCGGAGCGGGGCCGGATCCTTCCCCCATCCCTCAAATCCCCCATTTTCCCCTCCCCACCAAGGGATATCCCTGAGCAGGCAGCGCATCCCCTACCGAATTCCGGGTCTTTCTCCATTTTTATTAAAAAGCCAGAAAGGAAAAAATATTCAGTGTTACCCTAGAGAAACAAAAAAACAACAACAAAAAAAAATTAAAATAAAGAAATTAGGACAAAATAAATCGCCAGATCCTCGCTTCCTTTTCACGGCGCTCCGCAGCCCGGATCAATCCCGTTTGCAGAGCCAAGGAGCGCGGCCGCACGGTGGGAAAGTCGCACGGTTTATTCCGGGGCCAAACCTCCGCCTCTGGAGCTGGCGGCTTTACAGGAGGCAGCGTGCTCTTGGCTGCAGCCCTGGGCAGGCACAGCGAGCCGGCCTCGCAAAACCGGCAGCAGAGAAATAATTCCCTGTCCCGGCTGCTTTTGGGGGATTTTGGCTCAGGGGAAAACAAGCACAGCCCAGTTCCCACCTGGCTGCAACACCACGCGCTGTGCCGGATTGTTATAAAGCATTTTAATATATTTAAATTATTACTATCGGATTTTCCCCCCGTTTTCTGAGCCCAGCTGAGGTGGGTGTTCGCACCCAACCGGCCCTGCTGTTGTCCCAGGTCCGAGCTGCTTTTGGGGCTGCTCGAATTCGAATTTCGTTCGAATTAAACCCGGGGAAGGAGCAGGAGGGAAAGGAGAAAGGCGGGAGATATTTGTGTAACAACTTGAAATCATTTACCCGAGAAAAAGGAAATCTGGGCAAGAGTTTATCAGGCAGTTCCCTTTGCCAGCATGTTTAAAATGTATAAGTAATTTTAAAGTGTGTCTTCACTTAATATATTTTCCCCTTTCTCCTTCAGATGACAAGGAAGACCAGTGATTGCAAGATGTCTACAGATAGCGCCCTTTAAGAGTTTCCACATTGTATGGTTGGGGGGAAAAGAATGTGTTTGCGGTTCCTCCGTCCCTGCCGACAACTTTCTTAGTCTGGGTTTACGGCCCCTATTGTTCGGCGGATTTAAATTACACCGTTCCCCCCAGCCAAAAGCGGGAGGGGGGAGAAATCCAGGAGTGTTCTAAGGGGAGAGAAAAAGATTGACTCGGAAAAGATGGGGGGGAAAAGGAACAAATTCCTCCAAACTGCGTCCGAAGTGACTCCCCGTAAATCCAGGTTTAATGGTGAGGCTGGGTTGGTTTTAATGAGATATTTTGGGGGGAATTAGAGAGAATCGCTGAAAGTTTGGGGGTTTTTGAGGGGGAATAAAGCGGTTTGTAGGGAATATGAGCGAGGCACCCCTGATCTTGGAACACGAGTGTTGCAAAGGGAAGGAGCTGCCTGGCCTCTGGCAAAGCCCGGCTCCCGTTAGGCTCGGGATTAAAAACCAGCGATCGCTCCCAAATTAGAGCCGCTCGTGAGAGAAATGACAAGAGAAACAAACCAGCAAAAACATAACTTCTTCTTTGTTCCTCCCCTTCGGAAAAGGAGGCGAATTCCCTGTTTTCCACACAGAAAACATTTCTCTTTCCCTCTCTACCTGGTTTAAATCTCGAATCTCTCTCGCCATGCACTTGCTGGACAAACCCGGCGGTGCTTTTGGCCAGGGAGAGCTCCCGGGCGGGACTGAGTGTCCGGAGAGTTTCCACGGGACTTTCCCCATCTCGGAGATGTTTCATTTCTGATTTCCCCCCCTCCCTGGGTTTTCAAAACGGGGTGCGGGCAGCGCCCTCCAACCATCCTGAGCTCAAATCAAAGCCTTGAAACAACCTCCAAAGCCAAAGGAGGAGAGGGTCAGCTCATTCCTTCGGCTTCGTGGCGAATATTAAGATTATCTGGGGAAATTAGCCGGGGTTTCTGCAGCACGGAGCAGCCTCGCAAAGAGAAGGATGGAAGAAATTGCCCTGGGCTCCAGGAAAATCTGTTTTCTTGGAGCAGGCAGCAGCGGCAGGCAGGAATTTGCTTGGGCACAGAACCTACAGCGGGATCAGGCAGGAGAAATCGAATTTCGGAGAGAAGCGTTTACCCACGGCTTTCCCACAGCAGCAGCCCAAACCCCGGAATCGAGAGCGAAACGGGGCTCTTGAACTGCCAAAGATTTGGTTGACTTGGTTGAGTTTAGGCTCAAACATAATTTAGGCTGCTGAATTAATTTTATCCTCACGCTGACGAATGTAAGCCAGAAGTTACTCAGGTTTTAGGCTTATTTAAAAGCCCGTCCTAAAACCAGCACCCCCAAAACGGCGGGGCACTTGTTACCCTCGCTTTACAAACTCGATGTTAATTCTCCAGTTCCCGTTTTACTCCAAATTACCTCCGTGTAAAGATTTTTTTTCCCGGTGTGACGATTTTGGTCGTTCCTACCACTGCTTTTCATTTCTGGGAATCTCGGGAGATGAGCAGGGAGGAACCATGGAGCTCTCGGGCAACGGGAAAATCATCGAAATACGGTTTTTATTCTGATTATAATATTTAATAAAATGAAAAAAACCCAAAAAAACAACAACCCAAACCAACCAAAATATTTCGTTCGTTCATCCCCGTGTTCCCGAGTTGTTTCTGGGGGCTGGGGATAAATGGAACCCCCTGCCCCTGGCACCCTCACGAGACCCAGACACATTTTGTGTCACCCCATGGAAACACGGAGCCCCCGGGCTGCGATTCTGTGTTTTTTTATAATTTACGGGGTAGGAGAGAAGCAGAAATAGCGAAGAAATATTCCTATATTTCTATATAAATATATTTCTATTGAGCTACTGCTTGGGCACGAGCAGCGGTGGAGATTTGGGGCAGATCCCTGGAAGGGCCGGGGGGGTTTGAGGGCAGCTCTCCAAACCCACGAGTGTTCCCAGCCAGGATCCCAGAGGGAATGGAGCGGGAATGGAGCGGGAAAGGTGAGGGAATGATGCGGGAATGGTGCGGGAATGGTGGGGAAAATCCGCCGCCCCTCCTCGCCCGGGCTGGATCTCCCTGCTCGCCCCATCCCTCGCAGCCCACGGCGGGGAAGATCCAGCCCCTCTTATTCCGTGCCAAGTTCCCAACTCCCAGCGCCAAACAGAGCGTTGGAAAGCAAAACCAACCAAAAATAATAAATAAATAAAAATTGGAAAAAAAAAAATCAAAGGTCAAAGGTTTGTGTCATCTCCAGTCAGGGGGTGCTGGGTCCCACCGACGGCACAGGGAAGGGGAGGCGGAGAAAGGGGATGGGGTTTTCTTTGATGAATTCCTAAACAATCCCTATTATTAATTTCTTCACCAGCTAAGGGTGAATAGGGGCTCCAAACGGCAAGATTTGCTTCTCAAAGAGGAACGTGAGATCAAAACACCTGTTCTACATTAGTCCTCTCTCGCTTCCACCTCCCCTGTAAATGAAATTATTTAAATAATGAATAAAGTATATGCAGGAGAGAGAATTGGCACATTGTTTTTCTCTCCTGACATACGGGATCGGAGCTGGCACACCGGCTATCA
This sequence comes from Eopsaltria australis, assembly GCA_034509425.1. NCBI lineage: Eukaryota > Metazoa > Chordata > Aves > Passeriformes > Petroicidae > Eopsaltria > Eopsaltria australis. The sequence goes on along the minus strand of JAVTVJ010000317.1, from coordinate 726,193 downwards.
CTTCAGGTGAATAAATTAATGATCAAGCATTTCAGAAGTGACACGGAGCGTTCTGCCAGAGCATCTTTAGGAACACTGGCACCCAAAACTTGACACCCCAAAATCTCCCCCCAGACTCCTTTGTGCACAGCAAGTCCACAAGCAGTGGTCAAGCACTCCGTGTACCCCAAATTCCCCGCACCCACAGAGGAGCCCCCAAACCCTCGCTGCACCCACGGGTGGGCCCCAGCACCCCCCGCTGCAGGATCCGCCCCGCCGGGCCCGCCCCACGCACGTCAGGCGGTGTCCACGCCCTGGTACCCCACATTCCCCATCCCACTGACCCCACTCAGGTGCCCCCGGTGCCAGCCCCGGGTGTGGCCCCGGTGCCATCCTCGGTGCGGCCCCGCAGAGCCGGGGGTGTCCCCGGGCAGGGCGGGCCGGGGGCGGCGGGGGAGCCCCGTTACCTTGGCGGGGGGCTCGGCAGAGGTCTCATGGATGCCGAGCGGCCCTGGCAGAGGGCTCGGCTGGCTCCCGGCCCTATTTCCGCTTGTAACTACGAGGGGACACTGCCTGGCCCGATAAGGTATCACAGAGTCGCGGCAGTGGCGGTCAGCACCTCACTGCGAGCTCGCCGGCCCCGCCGGGCCAGCGGGGAGATGTCGAGGCATTTCTGGGAATAATCACATCACACAAGTGCTTACATTCCGGCTTCCTTTCTCTTTATCCCTACCACCGAGTTTGAAGTCACACCTTCTACCGGATTGTTTGAGGTCCCGGGGTTGCAGGGGGGTGGCTGGCAGGGAAGGGGGGGTTGCTGGTTGTTAATCTCGAGGGTTCCTCCAGGCCAATAAAAGGAACTTTTGGTCAGAAATTTCTTCTTTTCCACAGAAACCTCTCCTTCTCCCCCCTGGCCCAACCCCTAACCCTTGCTGTTTGTTTTTATGCCTGGACTTCAGGGTCTGCAAAGAGCACTGGGAAGTCCTGAAAGCTGCTCAAATTGAGCTGCAAAGTCACAAAAAAGACTTTGTTTGCCCCGTGTATTCATGGAGGGGTCCTGCTATACACACAGACATTGTGGGAAACGCACCTGGAAAGGAGAATATATAAAAATATTTGATCCACGTGCACTGGGAGAAGTTGCCCAAAATGCAACTGAAGGCCTTAATCCTGCAGCATCCAGGAGGCTTGGTAATATGAAAATAAATGTCAGTAAACATCTGGGTGTATGCCCAGAAATACTTCTGTAAACATCTGATCCACACAATTTACATATCCAGGCATTGACCTTAATTAGCTCGAGATCTTAAGAGCCTGAACAGTGGGATTTTGACAGGGAGATGGGGATTCCAGCTCTGGAAATTCACATTTTCCTGCAGAAAAGCACCCACCAGAATCTCTTTCTCTGGGCATTTTGCTCTATTCCCCCTCTGTTTTTTGTCCAGACTGCTGTGGCTTTGTGCCACCACCAGCTGAGCTCTGGGCTCACCTCATCATCCCCTTCATTGGGATCTACTTGGATCCTTAAAAATCAACATGATCCCCTCTGCTCATGTCTCCTACCAGGCACTCAGCTTGTCCAGCGAGCAGAAGACATGGAATGGTTTCTATATTTTCTTTTTTTTCCACACCCCTTAAGTTCCTGGGGTTTGCTACTTTACAAAAAGGGTAATTTGGGGACTGGTAATGAAGCATCCAGTGCTGACACACTTTGCAAAGGTAAAATCAAGCAGATGGAGACGAGTGATTTCTGCCTGGCAAAGGGCAAACCTCTGGCAGTGCCCTTGATCCCGTTGTCACCCTTCCCATCCTTCATTCAGGTCCCTCTTTTCCTGCTGTCACCACCCTGGGACCGCCTCTTCTTCGTGCAGCTCTTGGACCAAACCAGCTCTCCCATCACAGAGCAACTGCTGTTTTCTAATAAATAACCAGAGCATGTGTGCACCATGCCTATGGCCACAAAAACCCGCCTTTGGCTGGGATTTCTGGTTGTCACCTCGTGCCAATAATAATAACAATAATAATAACAATAATAAGAACGTTGCTTTGCGGATTCAGACCTGCCAGAAAGGCACCAGGCCAAGTGTTACACTTGTGGGAGGTATCTTGCAGAGTACTCCAAGGATCTTTTGTTAGGTCTGGCCTTATTTAATATTTTCATTAATGACCCAGTAAATGGATTACACAGCCCATTAATAAAATTGGCAGATGCTACCCAGTCAAGGAGCTCATGAAAGGCAAGAGAAGATTAAAAAGAGAAGAGAAAATGACAGAGAAAAGCAGAAAGAAAGGACAGAGAAAGAGCCCAAAATTATTTGCGATGATGAAATTCAGGAAAAGGTGGCTGGAGGATTATTCAAAATCCAGATTCTTTAATTGTGGTTTTATCCACAATCCAGTAAAAATAAATTATTAGCCCCAGAGAGAGATGGGGCAGGAGGTGAGCCTGGAGTTTGCAGGGAGGGGTGGCAGGAGAGCAGGGACCACAGCGGGAGCACTGCTCACACACAGAGCTGGGACAGGGGGACGTGCACCCTCCTGCTGGGCAGTGCCAAAAAAACCCCAGAGGAAAACTGGAAAGCAACAAAAAGAGCTGCTGTGCCGAAAAGGGTAGGAGAGAGCCCTAATTTTGAGGGTAGGACTCAACAGGCAGTGCAGGGAAGCCCCCACATGTTTTGGGGTTCCCTGTGCTTCTGGCAGGTGCCATCGAATCGATCAGAATCAGTCAGAGTTTGGGATGGTGATGCAGGAGACAGCAGATCATAGTAAATAAGATAAATCTGATAATCTTGGAGCTTGACTGCCCACTTTTCTCTCTCAGCTCTTTCAGGGACACATTGTGGAGATCTGAAAAGAACATCAACCATGAGGGGTCTGTGAGGGAGGCAGAGAAAAAGGAACTCATCAGAAATCTGGGATCCCACTGCTGAATCCCTTGGGTCATTCTCCAGAGCAGTGACAGCTGGAGGGGACCTGCTGGGTGAATGAGAACATGGCCCAGGAGAAAGGACAAGACACAATGAAACGTGGGCAAATTAAAAAATAAGCAGGAAAATCCTCCCCACGAATTTTGCTGGCCTGAGAAGGGTGGAAGGTGTTGCAATTCCCTGCTGACCAGAGACTTAAAATGATGAAAAAAAATCTCAATTGATCAGGTGTAAAGTGGAAATAGGGCAAAAAGAGGATGAAGAATAGGTGTTTCTGCCTCATTCACATCCCAGAGGAATTTTAGGAGGTACAGAAGAGCAGCGTGGCCTTTCCAGCCAGCTCAGACACTGAACAAACACAGAGGTTTTGGGAGCCCCTCTGCCAGAGCAGGTCTGTGGATTTAAACTGAACCAGGGACATGACCACAAAGCTCCAGATGTTCCACTGATGGAAATCAGAATGGATCCAATGGCACCAGGGAAATTCTTATAACACAGCCTGGGCTGAGGGTTTGATGCATTAAATGCTCCAAGGCTGTAGATGCGTGTATCTTTCTCAGCAGTTTTTTCACAGATAAAATTCTCATGCCTTCAGCTTTTGCAGGCTATTGGGCATGATTTTTGAGGATTTACTGTGCCAAGGATTGTAGCTTGACCTGAATTGTCACCCTTCTTCTTAAATAATTATGATATCACCACTTCCAGAGGGAAAGAAGGAATTAAAAACCCAACACTGGGCCCAGTGTAGCACTGCATGACACCTGTTTGGCATCACAAACCTACCTGCTTCAAAGAATCAAACCTCTATTCTACTCCTGCCTGTTTCATTGAGACACAAATCCCTACAATCCTGAGTATTTCAGCGTTTTCTCTTTTCTTTCAGCACTTGCTGCTCACCTATTCACTTTTTTCTCTTTCCACTGGGTCACCACTACAAAAATCTTGGCCAAAGTACGTGAAGCCATGAATATGATTATGGCCTGCAAATGTAAACAGGCAGGAAGGGGTAAAATAGGTTGGTTCTGTGTGTGTGAGAGAGAGAGAGAGGGATCCAGATCGTTTATAAACATCCATCTCCAGTAATGAGTCCTCTAGGAAGAAATGAAAAATAGCCCAGGCCTGGTAAAGTCAATTAAGTTGCTTTTAAATAAGAGGTTACCCAGAGAGGCCAAGAGTTAACATGTAAAGGCTTATTGCCAGTGCTGTAAAAAATAAAAGGAGGCTTGAATATTTGAAGACATTTGGTTGCTATTATAAACAAGTGGATCTAATAGTGTGGGTACATTCATAGACTAACTGTAGAAGTTGGGCATCTTACAAGGACACATTGAAAGGCAAAAAACTCCAAGGTTCCCTGGCTAAATAATTCCAAATGGGTCATTATAAAACCACTGATACAACACGTGTGGTTGGGACCCAGGGCATTTATAAGGAAAGCTTTTCAAACCCCCCAATAATGAGCAGCTAACAACAAGAGCACAGCCAAAGGTGTGTGTAATCTGCAGGGAACACATGGCAAAGCTTTACCCTGCGAATTCTTCTAATGGCCTGCAGAGCAGATGGCCCTGACACCACTTCCAGCCCTTTGGAAAACTCCTCTGAGGTTTATCACAGTGTTGGGATTCAATTTTGGAAAAGTGAGCGTAGTGGCAGCACCTTCCAGGGAGGGAAGGGCTCTACTTAAAGAGATGAGAAAAGAAATGAAAGACAAAAGGAGAACAAAGATGCTCCTCTTTTCTGCTCCAAAGCCCATATTTTTCTCCTTGGGGTAAAAAAAAAAAAATTTTGGGGGGGTTTCAAGGAGATTGCAGTGGGTTGTGAACAGTCTGGGCCACATCTGTAATTCCTGCAAAGACAACCTGGAGGAGGTTGTCTTTGCAGGACCAAAGCCACCTTCTCACAGAGGCCAGCGCTGACCCACACAGAGGAGCTTCCCAAGACATCCCAAGCTGTCAACCCTTGCCTTTGGAAGCTCAGGGAATGCTGCTCTCTGCTCCAGCTCCCTCAGGAACACTCCGTTCCCAGGGCATCCCACGGTGTGTAACCCATGGAGCTGTGCCCATAAACGTTTCGGCTTTTCCAAAGGAAAACGTCCCAATTTGAGTGGCAGACTTGACAAAACCACAGAGCCCCTCCCTAAAGGCAGACTCAAGACATGGATCAGGGGTTTTGACCACCACAGACCCTTCCTGTCAGCTCAGAGCTGGCCTAGATCCGAACCATTCATCCCCTCACATCACACATTTAAATACTTGAGCCTCTTCTCACACTCATCTTTGGAACACACAATTAGTAGATGTAAAAGTGAGGCCCAAGGAAACACAAAGGACCACGTTTTGTCATCCTGAAGAGGCAGAATGACCCTCAATGAGGACAGTTTTAGAAGCATTAATATAAATTTGAATTAAATATTAGGCTGCTCCTGACTATCCAGCAGCAGCAGGATGCCTCTGACCATGCCAGACCCAGAGGTGAGGCTCAAATGTGAATTCCCACACAGGATCCAGGATCAGAATTCCTCATTTTGAAATGGAATTTTGAACAACGTATCCCTCAGCACGGATCCCTGGCTTGCTGCTCCAGCTCCGGAGCTCAGCACTGATTCCCAGCAGCAGGACAGTGGGATCGGTGAGTGCCCTGCCTCTCCCGAGCCTCCTGCCCGCCTCCCTCACTCCCTGTCAGCTGCACGGAACGGGAGAGCAGCAAACACAGGGTCAGGAGAATTAACGTCACCAGAGAGGAAGCGGGGTCAGAGTTAAGCGGCATTTCCCTGCATCCACCGCAGGCTCCGAGCGTGGATGGATGGGGACAATTAACTCAGCAGCTCGGTGAGGAGACTCCTCAGCTGCCTTTCCCCTCACAGGGAGGGGGATTCCAGCAGGAATCATCACAGCACCCACCTGAAGGACCAGCCAGGGACACCAGAGCCCTGGGAATCTGATAGCAGAGCTGGCTCCTGCCCTGGCTGCTCTCAGGAGTGTGGGATGGCAGAGGAGGAGGCAGGAGTGCAAATCTGCCTCTGTTTGTTTAAGCCACCCGTAAATTAATGCTGCAAACCTGCCAGGCTGACCCTGTGGTTGCAGGGAGATTTTTCTGGCTTTCTGGTCTGGGCTATTATACACACAGGTTTCCTTTCTAGCCCTTGATAAACACTCCTGACCAACTACTCAGGAGGGATGGGGTGGGGGGAACATTCCCAAATCCCAGTGTGAAAACCCCGAAGCCTCCCCTCTCATGGAAACAGTGCCCTTGTCACAAGGGTCCTGCACCTGGCTCTCAGCATGGGGACAAGCTCTCTCAGACGTGGTACCTGTGTTCTGGGGGGTCACCTGCCAGTCACCCTGGGTGTCAGCAAGTCTGTACCACCCCAGGGAATCCCTGGAAATATTTATTAACTTGTCCCAGTGCTGTCAAGGGGGAGAGGAGCAACAGCCTGGAGAGAGTGGAGAGAAATAAAAGAGAGCTTGGAGATACTGGGGTGAAAATGAGTCCAGTCTGGGGTGATGCCAATAAAGAATTTCCATATGATCCCTAAAATCTGGGTCCAGAAATTGCCCAGAGATCCCAACAGCACCTTGAGCCAGCAGGAACAGCCCAGAGCGTGGTCTGGGCACTGCTCCACATCCAAAACTGTGGTGAAGGGATCCACCCTGGAGCTAACTTGGGGAATGAGGAACTAAATAAACCCTTCTTGAATCTATTTTGTAGGCAAAAATCCCTTTGCTTTAGGGATGTGCTCAGTGTCACAGTGTACAGGTCATAAATTTGGGCTCATTCCCAGAGATGTCAGCTTGGTGTAGAACAAGTGCTCAGCCTGTGTCCCTACGGGAAGGGGATGAGTCCTGCATGCCTGCACCTGCCTCCAGCAATGGATTTCTCTCTCTTGTCTCCATTCTCACTTGTGGGTGTCTGGTCCCGTGTCCATCCTGTTCAGCAGCCTGCTAGAAACAGAGTTCCTGTGCCACATGGACCAGGAAGAGTCAGTGCCTTCACTGAGACACTGTGGATTCAGAGAACCCCCAAATGAGCATCCTTAGGAAAGCTGCACACACAGCAACAAACCTCGGGACTAGACACCAGAAAATCCCTCTCAAGAACGAGTTTGGCAGCCAAATTTCTTCCGTTTCACCACTCATTTGTCCTTTCCAAACATGCTTTTAAGGCCTGCTGGGGCAGAGGAGGTCGCTAAGGAGAGGGGACTCACTCTGTGGAAGGGCTGTGGAAGTGCTGAGAGCAGCCAGGAGGGAGCACAGGACAAAGCTGTTCTCCAGGAACTTGGAATAATAATAATAATAATAATAATAATAATAATAATAATAATAATAATAAAAAAAATAATAGCTTCCACAGCACCACAGAGCCACAGGGGGCACTGGGAGCTGAGATCTCACCAATGGGGCAGGGAATGCTTCTGGACTGATGGCAAGGAGTGAGAAGAAGGCGCAAAACTTCAGGTCACTGCAGAGGTCTGACACTAAATCCAGCAGGTGCCTTGGCAGCCCCACAGTCAAGGAGCTGTCCCTCCATGCCAGCAGCAAGGCAAGCCCAGGCAGATTCCTTGCCAGCTCCTTCTCATCCCTTTTCCAGCAGCCCAAACTCTCTGCAGTGGCTGGGAATTCTTTTGTCCTGAAAATGCTCAGTGTGGCTGTGCTGATCCCAGCTGAGATCTGTCACACTGTAAAACTCCTTACATGCACCTCATCCCTTCTTTCCACACACACAGCATCTCTCCTAAATCCCCCTTGTGACATCCCAGAGCAGCAAAGAGAAGGGGGAGATGTGTGATTGAGTTACAATTTGGCTGCTGGCTCGGGCAAAGTCAGGTCCACAGCTGGGAGGAACTGGATGGTCTCATAAATCCCTGGATTTTTGGGGACAGCAATCCTCTGCTTGATTTCACTCAAACCTCACGGCTGGAAAGCTCTACCTCGGCAGGAGGAAGGACCAGGAATTTATCTGTTTCTGTGTGAGCATCATCCCTGTGCTGTGCCTCGGTTTCCTGCTCAGGTGGTGCACAGGGACATCGACTGCTCAGCCTCAGGGCCAGGCTGGCTCTCAAACTCCCTTTTCTGAGCCTTGTCCTTCCCCTCTGCAAAAGGAACACCGCGACTGTTCACAGAGGGGAAAAAAACCCCTCTTGTATCAGCCAGGAGACAAAATCCACTTAACATCGCATCAAAAAAAGGAAAAGTGCCCCTAGAGGGAGATCAGTCAGCGAGGGGCTGTCCCTGTGCTCCAGCCTCGATTAGATCCTCCCGCACGGAATAAACAACTTTCACCTTGCCGTGACCCCAGGGATCCTCCAGCCCGCCTAGGCAGCACTGCCAGCATCCCACGTGGAGCTGCAGGATCCTGGAGCCCCCATTCCTCGGGATAACCGGGAATTCTGGCCATGCCAAAGCAGCAGGGACCCGTGGCTGTGCGGCCCCCACCAGATCCCTCAACTCTGAGCTTCTGCTGAAATAAAGCCCGTGGAAGAAGGCAGAATTTTATTGCACTTCACACGGAGATAAATAAAGTAATTTTGAGTCTCGGGGATGAAATCGATATTAAATATATGGCATCCTGTGCTTCGTAGCTGAGATTCACGGATTCAGCCTGCCTGTATTTTATTTGCCAGGCATCCTCCCCCAAGCCAAGAGGGAGGGATCCATCTGAGCCTCCAATTAAAGCCCAGATCTCCTTAAAGGCACCATTGCAGGCAAGGGGGGGGAAAAAAGGAAAAAAAAAAAGAAGAAAAAAGATAATTCTGTCAGCACAGATGTCTCCTACGCTGAGGGGTTTGCAAAGAAGTAAAACCTGAGCCTCTATTAGCCCGTTTGGAAAGTTATGGACTGTAAATAAACAGAGCAGAGCAGTTCCCCCACCTAGGAGATACCACAAGTCAGAGGACAGCACTGACAAGGCCGAGTCTTGCTGTAACTGGCTTATCTTTCTAATCCTCTGGATTATTAATAGTAGTAGGGCTGTGATAGAGTCCAGAGGCCACCCCGTGACAGACACACCGTGTGAAGCATCCCAAAACACACAGGGACAGGCCAGCCCTGTCTCTGCAGAGCTCCTGTGGCAGGAGGATGGGACAGGGCAGGCAGAGGAAGATGAGGTGGGCTGCCCAAGACCACAGAGCACATCGGTAGCAGAGGAGAAAACAAATCTGCTTCCTCCCAAACTCTTTGTCTATCCCAGCAAGTTCAGAGCAGGGCTCTTGCTGATATTGCTGCCCATTTCCCCCTCCACAGTCCTTTGGCAATAATGAAAGGATTGGGAGCCACTTCCCTTGTCTTGATCATACCAAAGCCACCCCAAGGCAGAGAAAGGATCAGAACCATGTGGGATCCAGCCATAAACTGGTCAGCTTAGTGCCTGGTCTGACAGAAAATCCTGTTTCTTTGCCGTACTTTTATGGGGTTAATCTACCATCAGCTCAGCTGAACCTGCTCACCCCACAGCCAGACCCTGCTAGGTCTGGTGAGAGGGATCCCTGAGCAATCAGCAGCTGTGGAGGTGGAGAGAGGAGAGACAGGGATCAGCCCACCCCTCTCCACAGGGCCTGGAACTGGAGCTGAGCTGGGACATCAAACCAGGCCCAAAGCTAAGGAGGAAAAACAGCAAACCAAGTTCCATTGAACTGCTGGTACTCACGGTGTGGGATGGGAGTCACTGCTCTGCCCTGGTGCTTTTGGATTTCCTTCCTCCAAAACACCTGAAGGTGTGGGGATTTGCAGAGTGGGATATTGGGAGGTGCAGCACCACACAGCATCTGCTGGGACACCAGTTCTGGGGGTTCCTGGCCTTCTGTGAGCAGAACTGGGGAGCCACCAGCCCATGTCATGGCCCAGCTCATCCCTGAGTCTGATCCCATGAAAGGGCCACAGCACCTCAGGGCTGAACTTGATGACAAGAAGGAAATGGGTTAGGAAGGACAGATGCCCTCTAGGATAGGATTTCCAGATCTTGAATTCCAGTTGGATATCCAAAAGGAAAGCCTAAACAACAGGAGCTCGCAGCGTTACCGAGCTGTGTCTCTGCCTGTCTCCACCTCAGTGCCACTCCCTGATTGAGGGGGAACCCTCTTGCTCTGAGCTCTGCCCGGACCTTTGGAACAACAGGAACGTGGGGAATAGGACAGGTCTTTCCATGGATAGATCTAACCTGCCCACAGGTGTGTCACCACCCTGGCTGCTGCTGTGACACCTCACGCTCTGGACACTCTGCTCCCAACGAGGTGATGGCTAAAATTCCACATTTCTCTCTTCCTGCATCCTCCTACCCAAAGCCAAGCCCCTGCTCCTAATCCACTGTCCCCAAGAGCATTTCCCTTTGCCTCCTGCTCATTTAGTTTGGCTCCTGCCTGGATGCCCACAAAGCCTTGACTTTCCTGCTGGCTCAGGGCTGCTTGAGCAGTTTCCTCCAGAGGCAAATGGGTGCATTCAACAGAGCAATAAAATCCCAGTGACTTTCTGGGCATGGGGCCTAATCCAACTCCCAGGGAAAAGGAGGAGGAGGAGGAGTAGGGTTATGCTCTTCAAGGCAGGGGGGCTGAGGGAAAAGGCAGAAGGGTGTGGGACAGTGACACTGCCATCCTGGTGGACCTCTTCCGAGGTCAGCACTGGGAAGGCAGCAAGTGGTAAAAGCCTTTTCTGCTGCGTGGATGCCCCCTTGTTCCCATTCATGTTTTCTCAGTGCTACCTTGTGCTTCCTGAGCGAGCCATAAATTCAGTCATATGGGTTTTCTCTGTCCTCCCCCTTTTTTTTTTTTTTTTTTGACATCCATTTAATGACTTTTCTCTTTAATATATGGCAGGCATTTTCCTTCTAAAATACCTGAGGTTTAGGACAGGTAGTAAATGGAGACCTCTCACAGAACCACTGGCCCAGAACCCAGTCTTATTGGCACTTAGAAAAGGAGATCCATTTTTCCCTCTCTGCTCTTCAATTAGCTGCAATGTTTGCCTTTAAAACATAAAATTAGAAGCCTTTTTTGGAGGCACAAAGCAATATTATACTGCAAAACACATTTTTATTCTCTCCTCCCTGCTACCAGCTCAGCACAGCAGATATATGAGACAGCTGGTTTCTAGGCACCTCTCTCCTCTGAAGATTTAGGGTCCGACTTGCAATTCCTGTGAAAATAATGACCTCCCTTGCTCTTTGTAGGCCTGTGCTTGATCCTGCCCATATTAGCAGGACCTTTCAGGTCGAGTAGTACAGGATTTAGTGCTGGAAAGCAGAGGGACCGAGCAGGCAAACATCTCAGAGTCCATCCAGTGAATATAACAGGTCAGGAGCTCCTGCTCGGTCCTATCAGGACTTCTCACGTATCTGAGAGCTGCTTTCTTAAGGGAAAGCTTCACACAGTCACTCTCACCCACCCAGGTGTCTTTTCATTCAGGAATCAGAAAACAGGCATGGGGAAGGCTCTGGGAGTGAGTGACACAAGGATTGAGATCTCAGGGCTCCAGGCTGTGCAGAGCACAAGGCTGGGTCTGATGCCAGCCCTGACTCGTGCCCAGACCAAACCAGGGGCAGCCTCAGCCCACCAGTGCCTGACCACGACAAATCCCTGGATCAGGAGCCACATCCAAAGCACCGAGTGCTGCATGCAGCCCACAAATCACAGGGTGGCCCCTCCTGGTTAAAAAGACCAGAGCACAACTTTCTGCTCCTGCTGAACTCAAACACACAAAACCCTCCCCGCTCTGATCACCCCCTTTTTACCCCCAACCCAAAGAGCTCTGAACCCATCCCTCCTCCAGGTATGCAGCTTCAGCTCAAACTCCAGCAGCTGATGCTGTTGGCTCTGAGATCTGTGCTTTGGTTGCTGGGAGGCTGCACAGCCCAGCCACGGCCACCCAGACTTCACAAATCTCCAGTTGCGTGCTGTTACAAAGGTGCAGCCAGCCCAGCTCAGAGGAACGACTCAACTGGTCGCACTCCTGATATCCAGCTGGTCCATGCCATTCTCCTCCTGGCACAAATTCATAAATAAACACGATCTAAGACAAAAAGCAGCTAACATTCATATTTTCTTAAAGTGGTTCAAATCAGCCACAGCACAGGAGAGTGAAAAATATCCCGGGATGGCAGCTATTGATCTCAAGAGGCAGTGAATTGTGCTCCATGTTGGATCAAAGGGGAGCACGGAGCAGAGAAGAGCCACTTTCTCCACCACACATCCATGATTTTCCAGATGTCTCCTGTGGGAAATAATGGCACTCAGCACTGTTAACAAAAAGCAGCCAAGTCACAGGAAAGGGAGGCTTGACTTTTATCTCACTGGTGTTACTCATCCATCTCTAGAGCAAGCTGATAGCGGAATGACTGATTCCGAAATTACAGGAAAAAGGAAAAAAGTCACTGAAACCACTGAGACAAATCAGCAGATGTACCTGCCCAAATAATTCTGTCCATGTCCCCAGTTCCCATCCACTGGGACACTGGACAGGGACCAGCATGGACAGGTCAGCAGAGCTGCAGACACTGGAGCAGGACCCCAGTGTTCCTGCAGAGCTCCCGATGAGAAAACACGACATTGCCTTGGCACTCGCCAGCTTCAAGCAACCAAAAGGATCCCTCTTTCCCTTCCTAAAAGAATTTCCCAGGATACAAAAAGGAGCTGATTTTCCTTAGTTTTTCTTTATTTTTACTCCATTTCAAGTGCTGTTGCCGCTTCAGCCTGAAATGGCAGGAGGGGACACCCCCGACAGACAAAAGACAGGAAAACCTGGGGGTGCTCGAAATGGCTGAGCCTGAGATTTGCAACAACACGAACCCCCTGATCCTGGGCTTTTCCACCACTTGCTGTCTTCTACCGGCACCTGAATATTCGTTCTCAGGTAGCGGGAGGTGTTTTGTGGTTTGGATGCTCCAGGAACACCTCTGGAAGCCGGGAATTGGGGCTGGATTGCCCGGGAGTGCTGGAATGAGTGGCTGGGGTGGCTCCTCTCAGCCCTTCACATCTCACACAAAGCAGGTGTGGTGCCCTGCCCCTCCCAAACCTTTCGAACTTCACCAAGTGCTTCAAGTCCCCGACTTTGCTGGACACAGAGGAACTTTTCCTTGATCCTCCAGTCCTTCTCTGGGAGGAAATGATAAAGGCAGCTCAAGTCACATGCAGGCAGCGAGAGAAAAAGGGCTCGATTTTAGGGACGATCAACCAGAGCTGTCCTCCTTGTCTTCGCCCAGATTTGTGAGAGTGCAACACTTCTCCGTTTCTGTTAAGGTGCCTCAAACTGGCAGGAGAGGCATAAATTTAGGTTTGCCCCTCCAAAGCCTTAGTGAGGAGCTTGACATTCAAGAACTGGTTGAAAAAACACGGGATTTTTGTGTGTGTGTGTGTGTGAACACTGCTCATTGACGTGGCTGAGGAGCTCGGAGCTTTCCACTCCCTCTGAGTTGTTCCAAAACTATGCATTTTCCCCAAAACCATTCACCCAAACCAAAACAAAACAAGCGGGCTGTTTTCTGTCAAAGTCTCAAAAACACCAAGCCCGCTGCGAGACGCTTCTTAAGAATCCCTCGATTAATGAAAACGTGAAATCCGAGGGAAAAAGAAAATTCTCCAGGAAAACCGAGGAGAAGTTAAAAACAACTTCTTCAGGAAAGAGAATTTTAATTAAAAATAATATCCCGGTGGATAATTTATGTTTCTACCTAAAGATTTAAATTGCAGAAGCAGCAAAGTGGTTTTTTTTTAACGCCATCAGCATCGGAGAGTGGAAAACACCAGATTTCAAATTCATGTATTCTATATTTGAACATCTTGTTTCTATTTAATAGAATAGGCCTTTTTTTTTCTCCGGATTTTTCTCCTTTTCTGCCGTTTTCCCCCCTTCCTTTATTTTTTTTTTTAAACCCAACATATAATTCATCCTAATATATTACAAATGCCACACTGAAAGAGCATGCCCGGAAAATATTAATAATTGAATTCAAATGAGTTTTCCCTAAAACTCAAGAATCGAGGGGAGAAATTCTTCAACGTTATTTGTGAGGGGGAAAATGGGGAGGGAAAAAAAAATAATCGAGACAGAGAGACTTTTCCAGGCGCTCTGAGAAACGAACTGTGCTGTGTGGAGTCTCTCCGAGCATGACAGAAAAGGGATTAAAGCAGGTGACACTTTGAACTTAGCTTAGATAAGTGACCCTCAAAATCAACAGTCCAAAAGTTTAGTACACAGATTCCCTGGACACGTCTAGTCGGGTCTTCGTCAAAACCTTCCCGACTTCAGAAAGTCAAATTAAAATAAAGAGGACAGGTTGCTCGGGTTATCTCCTCCTATTGTTTTAGCCACTTATTAGCGCTAATGGACAATTAGTGGTCGGCGCAGATATTTTGTGCAATACGAGGCAAAGGGGATAATTCTTTGTTTGCTTCTGTGTGCGGGAGAAGCTCATCTGCGGTCGAATGTATAAAAATAGCAGCCAGCAAAGAAGTGTGAAAGACAGCGGTTAAACAGCCCGATCCCCAATTTCCAGAGAAGAATATAGTTGAAAACAGATCCAGCTACGGAGTTTTAAGAAATCCTCCCGATGCACTTGAAGCACGAGGAAGTCTGCACTTTATAAACAACCAAATATATGCTCAGGATAAAAGGCGAGGCTTTTTGAACTCCTAGCTGGCGTGTTAGGAAGACCTTTAATGACATTAGCAGTTCTTCAAACCCAGAAAGGCCACATTATTTCTGATCCTATATGGTCACCACATGTAGCTTTATAAAGGGGGGGGAGAGGAAAAAAAAAATCCTCTCTTCGTGCCAATAAATAACTTGCCAGAAGAGAAAATATTTACCGCTGCTTTTCAAAATTCTTTACGCGCGCAGTAAAATCCTCCTCGGAGAAAATGAGCCCGTAAAGAAACCCAAAGCGTTTCCTCCGAGCGCTGCCGGGGCCGCCCCGCGCCCCTCCGCGCCCCGCTCCGCAGCCCTTTCGTCCCCCCTCGTTAACACCTCGGCCTTGGGGCGCTTCCCAACGCCGGGGAGGGACCCGGGATGCGCCGAGAGGAGCAGACAATGCCGATGGAACAGAATCATCAGAATAAGAAGAACGAGAAGGGTGATACCTGGCACTAAGCTGCGCGCTTTGCCTCCGCCGCCCGGCGCGCAGGCAGGGCCGGCTGCTGCTCCGCGGAGGCGCTGCTGCCCAGTGAGCAGGAGATATTAATGAAGTTATAATTGAGGGATAACAGACCCGGCAGCACCTTCCGTGCTCGGGCGGGCAAAATTAAGCCGGGCTTTAAAGCCAGATGAGCGATCCTCCCCCGCCAAGCCGAGGGTTCGGGCGGAAAAATTGAAATTCCCGAGCAGAGGGACAAAACATCCGCGCCCAGCCCTGCGCCCCCCGCGCAGCATCCGCGCTGCAGGCCCGCGGCCCTGCGCCTTTCAGAGAGATCAATGGTTTGTTTCTGTTTGGGGGGAACGCTTTCAAACAAACACACAATAAATCACCTCGGGCTCCCGGCCCGGCTGCGCTCGGCCCGCGGAACCAACTCCGCTCCTTCTCCATTCCTAGGGCACTACGGGGGAATTTGAGCAGCCTCGAGCAGCTTCAGACTCCGGGGTTTGATCCTTTCCCCAAAGCTCTCGCCGCTCTGTTTTCCCTTCTTGCTCCAAAATCGTGTTTTCTAATCACGCTGCGGGTTTCTTTCTACATTTCCCCCCTCCTAAATGGGTCAGGTGTGGGGGTTTTTGTGTGTGCGCGTAATTTAGAGTTTTTAATTATTATTATAAAGAATTCCAAAAACCGTCGAAGGACCCCAGCTTAAACGCAGCCGTATTTTAGCCCCGGATCACAACTTTCCCAAGCGGTGAAATCCAGTGGGGAATTCACTCGCTGCCACCGCACCGGCAGCTCGAGAAATCGGTTTCTGCGGGGAAAAAAACCCCAACAAACAAACCCCTGATCCGTCAGAAAACTTTCTCCTGGCACCCAGACTGTTGTCCATCTAGTAATTCATTAGGTAGTCTTAGTACAAACGAGAGAAAAACGTAAATATACATAACGAATTAAACAAAAAAAATCGGTAACACGTGGAATTTTTGACCGTGCAAATAAACGCTGAAGGCAGGAGAAGGCAGTGGTGTGGCAGAGGGGCCTGTTAGCCCTACGAGCTCCCAAAAAACTGCAGCTTCCTCCTTTTTTCCCTGTATCCAGCCCTAAAGACTCCGCTCCAGGGAGGGATTTGGGGGAGAATGGCGGCTCCGTCGCCTGGAGAGGGGAGACACCGGCACGCTCGGCGGGTAACAGCAGCCAGCGCACCCTCCACGAATTTCTCTTTTTCTTTATTTTCTAGTTATTATTTGCCCATTTTATTTTTATTCCCCCTGAGCTCCAGCCCTCTCGTTTGGAGCCGCTCTCCCCATGGCTGGCTGGACACAGGTTTGCTTTTTGCCTCTGCGCTTTTGGCTCCTGTAAAATACTTACATTCCTATAAAATAATAATAATAATTATTAATATTATTTTCCTTTCATTGACAGAGGCATGGCACAGTCCCTGTGACCATCCTGCCGAGGCAAGAGCGCCCTGCTCCATCCCCGGCAGCTTCCCGCGGTGGAATCCACTTTTCCTAAGGAATTTAAAAACTCAAGATATCCCGTGCCAGCCTTTTTTAGTTTAATATCGCACAAGCCTAAAGAAAGGAATGCCCCGAAACTTTGCCCTTCGAACGCTGTAAGCGTTAAGATTCTCTGCAGTTCTTTGCAGAACCATTAATTATCCAAACAATAAATATCCCGTTTGTTCTCACGATCTTCTTTCTACAAAATTTAATTTCACTGGGGGTTGTTCCTGTTGGTTTTTTTGCCTGGGTGAAAGGGACCCAGCCCCAGCCCGGAGCGCTGAGGTGACCGAGCCGAGGGCTGGGAAGCCTTCACGGCCAGAGTGCCCTGCTCCTTCCCAAATCCCACTTCAGCCCAGCAAACTCTCCAGCTCCTCTCCAGGAACAGGAAAAAGGGAGAAAAGCTCTTTGCCAAACTATCCGCGAGCGCACTTCAAAATAAATGAGTTGCCTACTAAAACTTAATGTTATACAAGATGTCTATTTGTCTATATTAGATTTTAAGCAGCTGTTCGCATGCTCAGATCCACTCCCCCTCCCGCGAATTTCACCGAAGAAGGGGGAAAGCGAAGAGATAAAACAGAGCGTTGTTTATTTTCCCGGCTGCTCGGGGCTGCGCTGGAGCGGAGCCTCCGCGCTCAGACTGCGCGCAACCAGCGCTTTTTGCCCAGAGCCGCCTTTAAATTGGTTCTTTGTTCACTGAAGGGGAGAAAAAAAAAAAAAAAAAAAAGAAACACCAACCGAGAGCCGGGGGAAAAGCAGACAAAAGAGGAGCGCGGGGGTCCGCGCCCCCCCGGGCCGGCCGCCTCTGTCTGGCCTTATCGAAAGCAGCGCTCAGAGGAGATAATTTGGGCCGTGAGAGTGGGGTGGTTTGGGGTTGGGATGGTTTTTTTCCCCCCTCCCGCCCGGCAGTCGCTTGCAGGGACCCCCCGCCCCACAGCCGGGCTCCCGTCACTGCTGTCCCCAGCTCAGCCGGGCGATAAAAAAGGGAAAAATCCGAGATTTCAGCTACGAGAAACGAGTTTTACTGTTCGAAACGGCGCGGTTTGCCGGGGAGCAGCGGGTCGTGGAAAGCAGCTCCCCCTTCCAAAACCCATCCCCAAAATCTCGGCCCATTCCTCATCACAACGCTCCTTTCTCAGTCTGTCTTTTCCCTCCTTCCCTTTCCGTGTCTGTGGGACAAATCCTTTGGGAATCGCAGCTCCCAAAGTGCAGCATCACTCTCCCAGAACCAGCACGGGCTGTACATATTCTATACATCCCCACCCTACACACACACACACATTTCCTGCCGTGTCCAGCTATTCCACCGCGATTTACTCCGCGCCTTCTCCATCCCTCATTAATCTCGCTTGCCAATTTAAACCGTTTCCCTTCTGCTGCATGGATTTTTTTTTTTTAATTTATTTTTTTTTTCTTAAGGAAAGAGGTATTTTCCAAGCTGCTCGCAGTCAGCACCCGATCTCGCCCTTCCCATCCCCTCCAGTTTTTCGCTTGGCAGGACTGGACCCCTAAAATTCTTCCCCCTCATTGTCCGATAATTAGAGAGCCGAGGTCTGTAGGGAGTGGTAATAGGGGATTTTTTATTAAACCAACTGACATATCAAGGGGGGGCTGGGAAGGGGAAGATAAACTTGCCGACACACAAACCCTTCTTCGAGGTTTTAAATATGTTCGCTCGAAGCCAAAATCCGCTGCTTTTTACTCGGGGAAAAAAGGAAAAAAAACCAACAAACCAAACAACTGTAAGCGGGAGGTTAATAGCTTAAATGAGAGACTCGGGCAAGGAATGCAGGATCGACTCCCTCCCCCCATTAATAGCCTTAAACGACTTTACATTTTTATACCCCGAGCCGAGTACTCAAGAACTCTGAGAGTGTTTGTAAGACTAGAAAGATCTATTGAGAGACTTTCTTTTTTTTTTTTTTTTTTTTTTTTTAATAGCGCATTAATGTTTCCCAAGACTTCGTATTAACTCGAGAATCACTGAAGGTCGATTTGTAAGTGTCTGGACACTATAAAAGTGTTTGTAAAGCAAAGTCAGTTGCGTGCATTAAAATAAGGAGGTTCCTTTGTGAGATTTCATGCCAGGCCAGGAGCCCTTTTAAATGCTATTCAACGGCCTCATTAGAAGGAGCTAACAGGAGTCAGGCCTCCTCTTTAACCCCCCTCCCCCGTGTCCTCCCCTCAAATCAGCCCTTTAATACATAGACTGGCAGATTAGGGGCTTTTAAAAGCTGGCTCTGTCCCGGATAGCCGCTTTCCTATCCTGCTATTGTGACAGCTCTTCCCTGCTATCAATTACATCCCACCCCGAGCTGCCCAGCCCTCCCAGAGCCCCTCCAGCGGCTCCCCGAGGGGCTGAGCCCCGCACCTCTCCCCGGGCATCGCTTCTGCCCTCCTCCCTCCGGCCCGAGCAGCGAGGTGAGCATCCCAACCCATCCCTTTCCCTCTCAGGCCCGCCAAAAAAAATTAAAAATAGTACGGCTGGCCCCGAAAATCCGTTTCCGAATAGATTAACAACCCCTCCTGTGTTAACACCAGCTCTGTTCTTTTTCTTATTAGATGGAGGAGATGAAGGAGGCAGGGGGGGAAGGTTGGTCACCATTATCTGCGCTCCACATGTTCTCTGTGGGTATATATAAAATATAGGAATGGAGTCCCCTTTAAGTAGTCCTTTTATGACTTGTTTTAACAGAAAACACAGAAGAAGCCAATGTTTGATATTACAATATAAAACACATTTGTGGTATGCTAGGGGCTGGTTTGTTCCTGCCTCCTTCCCCCAGTTCTGCTCCTCACCCAAATCTGCTGCAGACCCCACCCCTCTGAGTCAAGTGGGCACAAAGCTTCCACCTGAAATAGGCTCCTGCCTGCTCCAGAGCCACGCAGAGGTTCAGCCTCTTGAAAGAGAATTTGGGCTTGCCTCTCACACAAATATGAGCCTCCAGTTCTTTATTAATATTATTGCTACTAGGCATGATGTTGGAATAATAATTCTCCATTTCTATGAGGCTCGAGATTCAAAAAAAACCTATTGGAGCCTCATAGAGCAGAGCTACCTATAAATCTGAAACCAAAGCCAAACGTGTCCTAATAAAAACCAACCCAAGGCAAAAATCTGGTGGAGAAACAGCAAACCTATTCTCACTCCCATACACCAAACCCTTGGTCCATCATGACATAATAATTAGGAAAAACTCCTGCCCAGAGATGCCATGTGCAGCCTTGGATGGGTGGGCAGAAGTGTCAAGACGAGAACTTGTTTGGGGCACTCGGTTTTGCGAAGGCTCCCAGGGCTGTGACTCAAGAGTGACATTTCAGAAAGGGTGAGGGTTCTTCTTTGCTCTAAACCTAAACTCAGCCTCCCTAGGAAAGGATCAGAATCCTGAGACCTCCTCCTCTTATGCTGGGACAAGCCTTTGAGGATGGAATTAGAGCCAGTTGCAAGCCATGCCTTGTTGTTGAAAGGAAATGGGTTTGGTGACACCAGGTGTTAGAGCAAAGTCACTTTTCACCCAGGGGGAGGAGGATCCCTGTCCCCGAGGAAGCCCCAGGAAGTTCAGACACCACAGAAGGATGACAAAGGACATTGGGGCAAAATAGAGAAGAATTTGCACTGATTCTCCCTCAAATCTGGGCTGTTCCTGCAGTGGGAAGGGATCCTGGGGCAGGTGAATGTTATAGGGTGTGACAAATAACCAGTACTTGGGGCTGATGCTGGTCCTAAAGAAGAGCAGCCCTTCCTTACAGCCCTCATAGAGAAATACAATTCCTGGTTTCCAGGGCCAAATATTCCTTTGTATTGCTGTGAGCCCGGCCAGTGAGCCCTGCTGACAGTCCTGTCTGAGCCTGCAAGGCCCCAATTCAGCAATGCACCCCATCAGCAAAGCACTTCAGCACCTGCTTAACTTTGGGAACGGATTAAAACAGCCTCCAGAACATGCTTTCAATTTATTAATAGTTTAAAGCAGCAGGAACACATTGCAGGGGGTGGAATTTAAAAACCAGGCTGCACCAGGATCAGTATGGGGGGAAAGCACCACAATAATCCAAAAGATGATTATTTAGTTTGGGGGGGAAAAAAAAAATTAAAAAATAAAAAGTATGAAAAAGTCTCCTAAAATAGATATATTTTAAAAGAAATGCCTGTGCCTGCCCCCTCCCCCACCAGCATATTTCAAGCACTTTGGATGTTTGTGTCTGTCTTCCTTTCAAGGAACCCTGAGCACATGAATGGGCAGAGCAGCAGAATGAATGGGACACTTCAAAGAAAATGAAAACCATTACTGGGAAATCTGTTTATAGAGAGAATGAATGATTATGAGAGAAGATGCCAGGAGAGAGAGAACACAAGTGAGGGTGCTCTCTGCACAGTGCACAACATAACTCAGGGGGGCTCAGACATCCCCTCAGCAGAACAGCCTTGGATCAATTTGGGGTTAAAAGCCCGCCCCTCCAGCCTTCCCAGCAAGCCCAGAGCCCCCTCCAGCCCCACAGGGAGTGGCAGCATTCCCAAGCCCCCGATGCACCTGCTCCTGAGCCCCCTGTGGGGTGATGCCCCCTCCCTCCCAATGTCGAGATAGGATATTAAAAGAAATGATTTCCATTGCCTGGTGCAGATGAGAAATGGATAAACAACGCGTCACTCACAGCCCAAGTGGGTAAACTCCATTTAGCCCCGACACCACCACGCTGAGACCCTGCCCTGAGAACTGCAGATTTTATCTGAACCTCACAGCATTCTCCCAGAGTCCCATCCATCTCCGCTCTTGCCTCGTGCTCAGCTTGCAGAGCTCTCCCCATTGCACGTGCTCTGCCAGCACTGGTTTGGCACTGGTTTGGCACTGGTTTGGTGCTGGTTTGGTGCTGGTTTGGCACTGGTTTGGCACTGGTTTGGTGCTGGTTTGGGTGCTGGTTTGGCACTGGTTTGGTGCTGGTTTGGGTGCTGGTTTGGTGCTGGTTTGGGTGCTGGTTTGGCAGTGGTTTGGGTGCTGGTTTGGGTGCTGGTTTGGCAGTGGTTTGGGTGCTGGTTTGGCACTGGTTTGGCACTGGTTTGGTGCTGGTTTGGGTGCTGGTTTGGCACTGGTTTGGTGCTGGTTTGGCACTGGTTTGGCACTGGTTTGGTGCTGGTTTGGCACTGGTTTGGTGCTGGTTTGGGTGCTGGTTTGGCACTGGTTTGGTGCTGGTTTGGTGCTGGTTTGGCACTGGTTTGGCACTGGTTTGGTGCTGGTTTGGGTGCTGGTTTGGCACTGGTTTGGTGCTGGTTTGGCACTGGTTTGGCACTGGTTTGGTGCTGGTTTGGCACTGGTTTGGTGCTGGTTTGGGTGCTGGTTTGGCACTGGTTTGGTGCTGGTTTGGTGCTGGTTTGGCACTGGTTTGGCACTGGTTTGGTGCTGGTTTGGGTGCTGGTTTGGCACTGGTTTGGTGCTGGTTTGGCACTGGTTTGGCACTGGTTTGGTGCTGGTTTGGCACTGGTTTGGTGCTGGTTTGGGTGCTGGTTTGGCACTGGTTTGGTGCTGGTTTGGTGCTGGTTTGGCACTGGTTTGGCACTGGTTTGGTGCTGGTTTGGGTGCTGGTTTGGCACTGGTTTGGTGCTGGTTTGGCACTGGTTTGGTGCTGGTTTGGCACTGGTTTGGTGCTGGTTTAGCACTGGTTCCTCTGGACCCCGATGCAGCCTCTTCTGAATCCATCCTACTCATCCATTTTCTAGCAGGAAAACCAGCACCCGGGCATCTTTTTGGGGAAAATAGGAATGAAAAGGGCTGGCTTTTCCCATCTTGGTCCAACCAGGGCAATCTTCCCCCCAGATTTCCATGCCTCCATTCAGCATCCAAAGGCAGAACAAACAGTAAGGCCCTATTTAGAGCCAGAGCCTCACCCTGCAGCGAGGAGATGGCAGGAGAAAACAGCCCTCAACCACCCCTGTTGTTTTTGGCATGGAAAGGCAGAAAATATTTGTCCTTCCTCGAATGCTAAGAATATTTGTACCATGAGCAGTGTGGTTTTCACAGCGCTCTCAAGAGATCAGCGCTGGCATCCCTGGGGTGGGGCAGAGGCAGGAGAGATGCAAACATCAGATGTCCAAGAGATCCAGGAGTGATGTTAACACAGGATGATGGAGCCCTCAGTTTTTCTGACTTCTGCAGCAGAAAAATCTTTGCTAGACTTAGCCAGGATAACAGAAGACCTCAAGGAAGATTGGTGCCTTCCCACTGGAACAGTCCATGTTCCTTGGAGTCAGTTCAGCAAGGCAAGACCTCCAAGCAGCATCAAACTCAAAGAAAAGCAACAACTGGTGTGTCCCAGTGAGTGCAGCTGGGAAGCTGCCTGGACACTTTCCTCAGAGCCTCTCCTGCCTTGGCATCCCTCAGTTCCTCCCCTCTCCGTGGGATCCCCACTCTGGCAGCAGATCAGAGCCGCTGCCCTCCCAGCTCTTTCGGAGGAGCCCTCTCACAGAGGTGGGCACCATCCCCTCCCTGCCACTGCGATCATCCCCCGTTACAATTTGGGCTTGAATAATCCAAAGTGAGGACTGAAATGCTGAGCTGCAGCAGTGTGTGAAGGCAGCAGCACAGCTGTGCCAGCCAGCTTTCAGTGCCTCCTTCCAGCTGCTCCTGTCAAGGGAAGGATGGGGAGCACAAGGCACGGATGGATTGGCTCAGGGGTGGATTCCCCCTTGCAGGGCTCATTTCTCACATAAAATCTCCCAGACTCTTGCCAGAGCTATAATAATTTGGCCTGTGTAGATATGTACCTACAAAGAGATTCTCACCTATTCTTATCCATTTAAATATTTGATTTAAGCTGCCCACTTTGTGGATTAAGTGGACAAAGTGTCCTTTCCATCTCTGTGCCAGATACACACGGGCACAAGGCATTAAAAAAACCTCAAAATTCTGAAACAGCACTGTCGTCCCAATTCTTCTTCCCAGTTTGGGTGCTGACTGCCTAAATCCTCAATTCCTGTCCCAAGAAACATCTCCAGCTCTTTCTAAAGAGTCCCTTTGGGTGCACTGCCCATCAGTTGGTACCACAGCACCAATGCCAGTTTAACAGAAAAAAAGGGAGAAGGAAAGACAATAATTTCCCACTTTATCCCAGGACAATCTCCCAGGGGAATCATCCAACAGGGGTGACCACACAAGCGTGGGGAAAGCTGCCAGGCAAAGCCACACAATCCAAAAGTCCTCAGCCCTCACTCCCTTGGTTTACCATGATGTCACCAAAGCCCACGGCCGTGTATTTATCTAACAGGAAGAAATGATTGGGAACCACAAACTGCAAAATTACAAATATGTCTGGAGAGGTGACATCCTAACAAATGAGATGAGAGCAGAGCTCCGGTGACTTTTGTCGTCATCACAATCCCTGGATGGATGCAGAACCCTGGATACAATTCCACAGCTTTTGTTGAGGGTGATTGTGCGGCTTTTAAAATTTTAAAATAAGGAATAAAAGGCATTAGGTCTGATTTATCTCCATCACACTTGCCCTGGAATTGGTCAGCTCCCAATTTTATTTACTGTCTTCTCTGTTTCAGAGGTATCAAGTCTTATCCTAAGATAATACTCTCAAAAGAAAGAATAACCATTTAAGCTAATTAAGTGAACTTTTTCTGCATGAAAACCATAAAAGGATATGAGCAAATTATTTGGTTTGTACCTAAACAGTTTCTGAAGAGTGTCAAATAATGAGGAAAAGGGAAAGAAATCAGATTTTACATTAATTTAGTATTTTAGTTTGAACCTGTCTTGAAGGGATGCTGAGCATCTCCAGGTTCCATTAATTCGGGGGAAATAGTGGAGGGTTCAGGATTGCAAACCAGACTTAAAAGAGTAAGGAATGAAGGTAAAATTTCCAGAAAGCCAAAATCTATAGCACAGATGCCAAAGCACAGCTAGAAGAAAAAATCAGTGCAATCCAGGGTTGGAAATCACTTTAATCCCTGCAAATTTTATATTTGCATCCAAAGTCGCTGAGGCATGCGGCTGATGCTGAGGTCTTGTGTGCTGCTGCCAGAAAGTCTCAGAACAGCACAAAAACCTACATAGCAAAGAAAAGCTCAGCAGGGCTTGGGATGCCAAAACTTGTCCCTCTTCCTTGGAAATCCTGATTTGGAGAAGCAGCACCAGAACGCAGAGCTCCTCCTGCCATAAACAGCAACATCTCCAAGTGAAAACAAATTTCACCCCTCTCCCTCAAAGCTGGAGAGAGGGGTTGGTGTGGGAGGCAGGAATTGGGTCCCTGGGTACAGCCCAGGGGAGAAATCCTTTCCCTCAAGTCAAAGGAACACAGCTGGGTCCACATCCATGCAGGAAAGTGAATTTACTGACAACAGCTTTCCTTTTCTTCCGAGGTTCTGGGGTGGGTTTTTTTTTTTCAGCCCACAGAGCCAGTTCTGCAAGCCACATGCTGGCCTGAGTCTTGGGAGGCCAAAGCAGAATTTCCTTCCCCCCAACCAGACTTCCTATAGGAGACAGGAATGTCCTGCAGCACCTCTGTCCAGGTAGGGAGCTCTGGCACGAGGAAAACAGGGATTAGAGCGACACAGTTTTGAGACCAAGCACTTTACAAGCATGAAAACCTGGGAATCTACAGCTGAAACATCACAGGGATTTTCTATTCCTACAGCCAAACAGCACCAAACTTCACCTCAAACCTCACAAAGGGTTTTTTTTTGGTTTTGTTTTCCAGACCCCCAAGCCCATCGTTGCTTCTGATACAAGCCAAAGGTTCAAACCCTCCAAACTCGAGCAAAGCTTTGCTCCAAGATGTAAGCTGCGAGGCTGGGGTTTTAATGGTGTATTTACTGATGAGGTGAAATATGAATCTGGTTTTGACTTTAAAAAGCCAATTGTATTTTGGGGGCGGAGGGAGGGGGGAAGGGGTGCTCTGACCTGACCCGCTAATCTCTTTTTCTTCCTTTAAAGTTGTCTTCTAAATCTGAACATTAAAGGTGATTAGATACCTAAGGGACTTCCCATGTCATTAGTTAATACTTTAGAGCTTGTTTTGGTTCCAGCTAGCAGTAATGCAGAGCCCTTTTGATAATACATCACCCTGCTCAAATATGCCTGCACAGTCTCCAGATGAAATACCCCACCCGTGTCTGCCTCTGCACAGCTCGCAGATTGGAGGGGTCGGAGACGAGTTTAATTTAAAGATGAGCCGCCCCTGGGCTGCCAAAGGAAATGGCGTGTCAGCTACGTCAAAAATAGATACTGTTGTGCAGATATATGGGGGGAGAGATGGACGCTGCCAGTGCTATCAATTACCTGGATTGCCTTTAAATGTCAAAGCAAATCCTTACCCATTCCTTCTCCAAAACCTAAATCACTGAGAGAGACAAGGTCAACCCGAGCGGGCTGGAATGCTGGGAGAGGAAAACGTGGACACAGCGTTGCGTGCGTGAGGGGATAATTTGTGTGCACACACGGATCGGGGGAGCATTGAAATCGTATTGGATCGGGGGGTTCAAATTCTGGGTTTTCAGGTGACACCAAAGCATCAGTCCCCAAAAGAAAGATCCTTTCCAATTCGCCAAAAGTAGCCTTCAGTTCACTTGGCCTTTCAACGTGTTGAAAATTCTCCTGCTGCTCCTATTTTTGCCTTGTTAAACGTTTTTTTCCCTGTGGGGATAAAGGTGCCTTTGACAGATTCAAAAGCAGCCCCACAAATCTGAAGTGCTTTTGGGGAAGGCCAGGGCAGGCTCTCTGTGGATCCTTTTCCCTCCTGCTGCTGAGCAAATCATGCAAGGTAACACATGTGCACCTACAAATGTGCATCCTGCAGGGCAGAGCTCCTGGGGAACAGCACAAAACCATCCCTTGGGAAGGGCCCCCAGCCCTTTCGGGAACAGGATATGGGGAAATTGAGGACTGGGGGGAAAGGGGAAATCGTCAAATCCTACAGGTGGGTAAATAAAAGGAGACACGGTTTATTACAATAGAGAGGCAAAGCATAAGGTTTAGGCTTGGTCTCTTAAGAAATGAGGTTTCTGCAGTCAGTCTGCACGTGGGATACATATATAAAATATAAATAAAACAAACATACTCATCTCCCCCGTCTCCAATAACTTCCAAATTTGTTGGCCAATTCCAACCCAGCTCGGTGGAAGGGGCAGAGGTCTTACAGTTCCTACAAGTTTTATGAAAATAGGGCCCTCTCCCGTGCCCTGAGACCTATTAATGCCCCACACTGAAAGAAATTGTTGAGCTCACGTTGCAGCTTATTAGGAATATTATTAGACACCGGAGAATCCACAGGGGAGGGAGGAATATTAAGAACGCCCCAACGGCAGGAAAAGCTTCAGTTGGAGTTTGCACCTCCTCAGACACCAGAGGATCCAACCACAAGACACCAACTGCTTGAAACCCCCATTTCACTGCATCCCCTGCTAAGAACCACTTCTTTTACATAAAGATATTTTGTGTATTCCCAGCCCAGCCTCCTGTACCTGAGCCAGCCAATTAAGCCGAGCTGTAATTTACAGCTCCCTGCTTCCCTCTCCTTCTTCCTAGGAGGGATTCGTGAGCAGTGCTGGGGACACACAGAGCAGGAATGTGCTCGCAGGGTACTTTTATCACCTGCATTTCACTGATTTCTGTGCTCTTCTTCCTTCAACAGGATCATCTCCTCTAGATAACTCCGCACACCAGACGTACATTAAGCTCTGATTCCAGCATCCGAGGGCCCAGTCGCTTCCCAGGCATGGGATGGAGGGTAAAAATGTAAAGAATTCCAGATAAACACATTTGGAAAGCCACTTAGAGCTACTGGACAGATGGAGGCGAGGAAGGCAGGGGGATATTTCTGCAGAGAAGACAAAGAGGGACATCGTTCATCCGTCACAGCGTGTGAGCTGCTCTCCAGTTCCAGACATTGAGTTTTGGAGACTTTCAAACAGCAAAGAGGAGGAAAAGGACCTCTAAAAAGAGCAGGGAGGCCACTGAGGAGGTGGAGGACGTGGATCTGCCCTACATTAAGGCTTGCCTGCCAGCTGCCACTGGTTTGATCCCATTGGTTTGGCAGATTTTGGGGAATACTCAGCACAAGTGGAAATAAGGATCCCAAGGCAGGGACTGCACAGAGGAAGGAACAGTTTTGGTACCACAGAGCCCAGAATGTCCCAAGACAAAGACAATCCACCTGGAAGGTTTCCCTCCCTTCCCAAAAGGAGATAAAACAGCTGATAATAGATAAAACACAGCTCCCAGTCCTGCAAACCCAACTCCAGCATCACTGGGCATCTGCTCCAAATAATAGAGTCTGTGTCTCCTTTCCTCCCCATTCCCACAGCACCATGGACTCAGCTCCTTCCTTTGAGGGCTCTGTGTCCATTTCCATCAAGCTGGACTCCCTTGGGTGGTTTGAGGGGAAAATAAGATTATTTTGGGTTTCATTACAGAGTCAGGATGATGGAGGTGGCTGCAGGGACAAGTCAAGTAGCCAGCAATGGCCTGAAGCAGAGCCAGGAGGAGGCAAGAGCTGCCCAATTCTCCGTTGAGAAAAACCTCCCCTTTCCCCAAAGTGGAGAGTCAAAAGATTCTTCTGGGAGGCAGCAGCTCATTCCTGCACCAAAGCACCAGGCTGGGTGATCCTGTGGGATCTGAGATGCCCCTGATTTCTGCAAGGCTGGGATCCCACCCTTCCTTTTCTCACCAAATTCCCCTGACAGGCCTGGAAGCAACCCCAGCCCACCAGCTTTGCAAAGTGCAGCAAAAACTGGTCAAAGCCACCTGCCCTCAGCACCTTGGGCTCTGTTCCAGCCTCCAGAAACCATTTTTGGGGTCAGTGGGAAGTTCATCTGGGCCCTCAGGAGAGGGGAACTTACCCATCCAATTAACAGCTCAAACACTGCTGCTTCTCATCCGTGCAGCCTCCCAGTGGTGGTGGGGTCTCTATGAATAATTGATGGCCAGCTGGAGCTGTGGTTATCAGCATGACTGCAACTCTGTGCTGGGAAGAAACACCCAATCCACGAGGAACAGCCACAATTCCTCCTTCCCTCCCCACACAGGAGCATCCTGACCCCCTGTCTCACTCCTGCTGCTCCCTCCAGCCCAGGACACAGACCCCCAGGATGGTCTACAAGCATTTCACGCGCTCAATCCTGCAGTGGAGAAGTTGCAATTTCCCCAAGAATGCCTGGAATTTCCCCCTTTATGCAACACACGTTTGCAGGTTCCCGCTTTGATGAGGGAATATCTTCATTTTCCAGGGGAGCATTCCCACACACGTGCTGGCTCTTTGAACAACCCAAGCCACCACGCGAAACCCAAGGCAGATGAATTGCTCTTCCTCCTTTTCAGGGCCTCTAAAACCCTGAGATTTTATTTTTTTTTAAAGTGTGCATGTTTTGATTTAAACCTCACAGCTCAGAGCAGGATCTGTCTTTGCTTTGGTTGCTTATTTGCCACTTTGCAGGAAGTGCTGGGCTTTGCCAACTGGAAAAAAACCTTCTTTTTATTGCTATTATTAAATTATCAAAGCTTCATCTTATTTTGCAAGCAAAACTCCCATTTCTTGGTTTATTACCAGACATGGGCATTGCTTTAATGTTACATTATTTGGTAAATGACTATATGTAGAGGGAGACATTTCAGACTTGGAACTGAAGAGCCATGCTTTGGGAAAAGAAGATCTCTCCAAGGGTTATTTGTGCTTTCAGTTTTTAACAAATTTTAACTGAGGAAACTTCTCCAACCTGAGTGCTGGGTTTTTGCTGGAATAAACTCAGTGCATTTAAAGATGATTAAAGGGATTGGTAAACGAAGTAATTTCTCTCCTGTGGAAGAGCACGTCCTGCAGGGATTGCCTTCCCTGGAGCACCAGCTGCTCTCCTGTTGGTTGCTGATCTCCAGGAGTTTCTTCTTGAAACTTTTAAGGATGGTATTGATCACCAGCAGAAATCTCCAGGCCAGATGCCAGGCTCGTGTGCCAGCCTGCAGACCCTCAGACTGGGTGGAAAAGTGAGGAAGGGGAGAACTTTTAAACACAGCAGCCACTCCCAAAGCTCAACCTGCCAGCCTCGAGCTCTCCTGGAGAAGCACTGACATTGAGGAACCACACAGGTCCTTTCTCCCCCTTATCGATCCCCAGCCGTATCTGAGCCCCCAGAGCGCTGAGGTCCCTGTGCTCAGCGGGATTAGGAGTCAGAGCACTGCCATCAGCAGGGGAAGGAGCAGAACTGCCGGGGCCGGGCAGGGATTTCGGCTCTGCACCCCCACTGCTCCGGGGTTTGCTGTTTAGCCCCGTCTAAGCTGCTGTTGTACATGAAGTTTAGTGCAGCTCTCAATACACTTCATTCTCAAAGGTCAAAAATATTGTCTCTCTCTACCTACAAATTCTCATCAACATCCCTGCTCCACCCCCAGCTCAAGGGTTCTGATTCCAAGACAAAAATCTTCTGCCAGATAAAATATTTCTTGAGACTTCCCATCTGCTGATTCAAAGCACGGATCGGTGTCCAAACTGCATCGAGGTTTGCCTTGGCTTCAGCACAAATGTCAGGCAGAGGATGAAGTGAGAGACTTCCTAGGAACACATTCCAGCCCAGCCAAACCATCATCCCAGTTCAACACACCAGCAACATCAGAAAGCCAGTGTCAGGAAGAGATCAGAAAACAGGATTCTCTCTCCAGAAGAGATGCCAGGCTGTTGATTTCATGTCCTGATTTCACATTGAAAGGGAAAAAAAAATAAAAGTCAAGATCTTGAGATATTTTGCAGAATGGAAATTCTGAGATATTCCAAGATAGAATTATTTACTTTAATGTGCAGCCCAAAAATCAGAACCAAGTTGAGTCAGGATACGCACAAGGTCAAAGTGAAAGGGTAAAATAAACATTTTAATTCCAAACTGTTTCTGAATTTCCTCTGTCACTCAGTTGAAGGATTTGTTCCTGCAGCACCTTCCTCCACAGGCAAGACAGTAATTCTTAGGGAAATCTCTCCCTGTCACCCTTTGGGACCAGAACCAAGAATCCCCTGCTCGAAATAAAGTCAGGGAAATGAGACAGAAATTGCAACCTCTCAACCAGGCCAAAATCCACGAAATACAATTTTGAAATTGTCTCCTCTGTGTGTCCCTTTTGTCTCAGTTCAGGGCCCTATCTCCGGAATTCAGGATACAGAAACCAGACTGTTCCCTGGGCGACCTGGGACTCTTAACAGGACTGAAGGAAGATGAGCAAAATTCAACAGACCCGTGAAAGCTGCAGGAAAAAATCTCCTGGTAGGAAAGAAAATCAGCATAAAACGGGGATGGGGGTGCGCCTTTCTGGTCTTGTTTCAAGCTCCAACGCGCTGATTTATGATTAAAATGGACGGGGAGAGGAGAAAAAGCACTTTTTGCCGGTAATTGCAGCGCTGGGATGGTTTGGGAGCATCGCCCCCAAATCCACATCCTTCCAGTGCCCTCTCGTGGCCGCGGCTCCCGCTGCAGCCCCGGGGATGCGCGATCCAGAGGGGACACAGGGAATGTCACCCAGGGATGCTGGCAGCGCCCGGACGGCGAGAGAACGGCCTGGATTCTGTCCCGGCTCTTTATCTGAGTAATTCCTCCTCTCCGAGCAGACTCATCTCTTTCCAGACCGACTTGGGGCCTCACCTCTTGCAGCAGCGACTTTTGGCACCTCGTTAAATCTCACATTAAAGTCTCTTTTCCACCTGCTTTCTGACAGAGCCAGCAAGGAACCAAACCTCGCACTGTTAATCCCTTCCTGAGCAGCGAGGATTTCATCTTGCACCACACACCAGGCACAAACCAGGACCCTCAAGGCAGGAAAAATGAGGTAACTCCTTCAAAACCATTGTCCCAGGCTGCATCCTTTCAAAACCATCATCCCCGGCTGTGACTCTTCAGCCTCAAGCAGTGCCACAACAGGGACCACATCTGAAAGAGCATCAGCTCTCCATGGAATGATGATGGAGGCTGGAATGTGCCTTCACAGCATTCCCACCTTTCCCTCTGCAGGCTGTGGGCTCTCCAGGGAGGACCAGGAGCACAGGAGGTTCCTCAAGCACAGCCAGGTGTTTTCTGGCTGAAGGGAGAGGCTGGGAAGGGATCCAGGGGTGAAAGTCTCCCCCTCTGCCAGATCTGATAGCTCGGTCAGGAGCACAGCTTGTACACTCAGGGAGATAGAAAACAAGTAATTTAAAAAGGGTTTGCTCTGGGCAGAAAGATGGCAAGGACTCTCAGGATCAGCTTCTCTGCACAAGGACATTTTCTGAGACCCAGAGATTCCTTCACCACTTGAATGTACCCCACTCAAGTAACCATCTGGGTATGGGTTATTAGGTGCTTGAGTGCTGACCTACAGTACAACCTAGACCTTTTCCCAGGGATTGGAGCAGCATTCAAAGCCTTTCACATCCATGATTTTGCCTCTTCTTTCAGCCTGTTTTGATGACTTGTTCTATTTCCACAGCAGACAGGCCTGTAAGGATACCCTGCCTCTGAATTTCTATTTCATTCCAGTAGCAGCAGCATTATGTGATCCTCAGTGAACTCTAAATGATCCCTTTGTTCCTCCAGATTCACGGCAGAGTAATTCCACACTAAATGTTAAGAGAACAGATTAAATCCAAACTTAATCCCGTTCTGTTGGAAGTGTTTGACTCGAGATTTACCCCCAGAAAGAAGAGACCCTTATCCAAGCCTAGCAGGAGTTCCCATGCTGAAAACCATCCCATGCCACCTCTCCTGGACATGGCTTTTCCAGACATACTGAGATCAAAATTTCTCTGTGCAGTTCAAGTGTTATATTCCCAAACATTATTTGCATTCATGACAAATGCAGTTTACTCTTCCAAATGATCTACAATAATGCCAAAGGACTAAAAATGAGGGAAGAGAGTGAGAGCTATCCCAGGCAAAGCTGCTTTCCTGTCCAAAGACCCCAAGGAAACTCAGGAGAAGCAAAAAACTTCAGTTCCTTTCAGCTGTCCCCATTCTTGGCTCCTCTAGAAAGCATCAGGGTGAACTTGATTCTACTGCAGCACTTTTCTGACATCCTTCCCTCAATGTGGAACAGGTCAGCTTTGCTTTGGGTCCTGCTCAATGGCAAAATTCTGCACGAGGGAAAGCAGGGACGAAGGATCAGGGTTTGTGCCTGTCATCTCATGCTCTGGTCCTGTAACTCTGGAGGAAGGAGTGAGTCCCTGGAATTTAGACTATTTTAAGGACTATTTTTTGCTTTCCTCTCCTGTATCCCTGACTCTAAGCAAGAAACAGGGAAAGCATCCCATCTTTGTCTTTCTTCTGACAGCATCCTGGCATCCCAAAATCCTCCACATTTCCCCTGAAATCCATAATTCCCTGTTAGGGTTGGACAATGACCTTGTTCATCTGACCTGAATGCAGGACAGGACTCAGAGCCAGGCTGTGTGTGGAAAATCCAGGCTCTTCACCCCTCAGCCAGCTCTGGAGAGCCACACAAGCCCAAGATCCAAGCACAGGTTCACTTGAGTGACAAGAGGAAAACCCTCCCTGACATGAGCCCATCTGCAGGCAGCAGAAATTCCAGGCAGGAGGAGCAGGAGTGAGAAGAGGAGCGAGAGCAGGAGCTCTGCAGAGCCAGACCTGTACTGCCAGTTGTACAGCACCCAGGCACAGAGCTCAGCCTGGGGCTACACTCTCACTGCTCCCCAAACCTCCCCACTTTATGCATTTCTTCCAAACTTTGATGCAGGATCTATTCCTCAGATCCAAATCCCTGCCTGAGGCACTGCAGGACAGAGTGAAAGTTCCTTTCTGAGGGTGGATTTCTCCGTCTCCAGCCTGTTTGTGCTGTCCCACCCACTTGCCAGGCCTTGCCAGGAACATGGGTTTCTGCAAGCTTGTTCTTGTGCGAGGCAGAGCCCTGCGAATGGCAGAAAATGCGCTTTGTTCCCAACTTCTGCCTCGGTGAAGGTTGGAGGTGGAGGGAGAGGATGTGCCCAGGGAAACCTGGCTTCAGCCAGCCCTGCTTGTCACTGCCACATCCCCTGAGCCTTTTCCAGCCATGCAAAACGAGCAGGGAGGAGCTGAGATGCTTCCAGGCACGGCCTGAAGCCATTGACCTGCCAGGGAGACGCTGGGGGCAGGAGGAGTGAGATGCTTTATTTGCAACCCCATCTCCAGCTCCTGCTGGGCCTCCACACAGATTCTCCTCCTCTGCCACAAAAGCAGCTACGTGACCTCAGTCGAGTCCCTGCTGTGCCACCAGACTCTCAAGAGGGTGAGAAAAGACCAAACCCTTCGATCCCATCCAATTTTCAAACCTGCCAATGCCCAGCCCAAACAATCCGGCACCACTTTTGAGGTAAAACCGTGCTGTTTGCACAGCCCTGCTGCCAGCCAGCTGCTGAAAACCTTGGGGAGGGAGGAGAAACATCTTTTAGCTGTTGGTGAGGCTGGAATGAAGGGAAACAAGGGGCAGATGAGCCCTGGCACACGGCTCCTCCCCAGGCACTGCGCAGAGCACAGCTCTGGCAGCTCCCAGCAGCTGGCACAGCCAGGCTGAGGTGTTTTCCTCTCCCTCTTCCCAAAGCTGAAGGAGCAGACATTTCCTTGCAGGCAGCACAGGGCCCCAGGCAGGCATGCCAAGCTCCAGCTCACCCACAGCCCTTCCATCTCCCCTGCCAGCACAGAATTCCCAGGTGATAGATGAAAAGCAAACGCCTTAAACCAGCTTGGAATCGGAGTCCTGTGAAAGCAGAGCTCCCAAAAGGGAATTTCTGTTGAAAGAGAGGGGCTTTAAGTGAGAGTCCTGGGACCAGACCTGCTACCAGGAACACCAGCACCCACTTGGCTTCTTTTCATCACAACTGCCCTGGTTCCATCTGTGCCATCCCTGCAGACTGAACCCACGATGGTGACAAAATGACAATCCCAGGGACAAAGTGCATCCATGGAAGAGGGAATCAGAGTGGCCATGGATGCAGCACAAGGAGCACAAATACCAGGACACCGCAATTGGATTCTTATACCCAGCTTCTCTGAACATCTCTGCTTTTAATTACATGTTTTCAATACTCCTCTGTTCTCCCCACCCCATTCTGTGACTCATGGCTTGGACTGCAGAGCAGACCAGGGATTCCCAGGATTGCTGCAGCTGGAGGGAACACCATCAGTATCAGAGTCCAGGTGTACTTCACACAAAGGGGACAGATCTCCCTGGCTGCACAAACACAGGGAGAGGTTTCATTTAAAGAGGTGGCTTGGGCACAAGCAGCATCACAATTCATCTCCAGGTTCTACTGTTAAGTCATGTGAGAAAATTGAAATGTTAGAAGGTCCAGAAGTTTCTTATTCAGACTCAGAGCTGGTTGAATTCCCCACTTTGGCAGGGTGTTCCCAAAACGATGCTTTACCAGAGGGTACTCAAAAAAGCACATTTCCCTCCATCCTCTCACCCACAGCTGCTCCTGCAGCAAATTCCCATCTCCTGCAGCTCTCCAGAGAGAGATGCAGGACCCACTGATTAAACTTTGGACATCTTCCCCCAACCACACTGCTTCAAAATAAGCTAAGAGGCAGCAATCAAAGCTATTTTCATTTCTAGCTTCAAAGAGGATACTCCAAACAAAAGGAAACACTTGAGTAAAGCGTGTATAAACAGGGAGCATCTGGTCTTTCCCCAGCAGCACTGAGCCTTATGACAGAAATGCAAGAAAAGAGCTCCCAATGAAGTCAGGTAACAAACAAAATGTCTTGTGTGGGTAGAGCTCTTCCTCTTGAGTGTTTCTCTGCTTCTTCTACAGAGGCAAAGCCCCACGGAGAGCAGCACACACCTGGCTCAGCCCATTGCATTTGTGTCAGGGAAGCAGCTCTTTGTTCTCTGGATCAGGCACTGGCAGCAGGCAGGAACCATCTGCTCCTCCAGGGACACACACCCTGCAACTTAATGGAAATGCTCCTCTGGGTCAAGTGGCAGAGCCAACTGCTCTCTTAATGCACCCATCTTCATTTTGGGGAGGGAGGGCAATCAATTAACAGCCTGTGAGCGGGGCAGCCTCCTGGTGAGCAGTCACCTGTCAGAGCGAGCTCACACCCAGCTTTTAGTGCGCCCAGGCCAAGCCTCCACCCCACTGCCTGCAACAGCTCTGCTGCAACCTCTGCCTTCATCTGCAGGTCCCAGAAAGCTTCAGGGGGAAGCTGCAGCCCCACAAAAGCATTTGCTATGCCAGCAGGAAAAGATAAGTGCACTGGCAGGGACAAAACCTGTCTGTGAATAAGACAACAAATACAGGCAACAGAGCACAGCCACAAGGAAGAAGCTTCTCTCTGGACAGAGACACTTTCCCCATCCATGATATCCTAGGTGATTGTTATGTTTGTTGTTTAAAACACTGACATCACAGAAGGTTCACAGCTTCATTTCTCCAGCTCCCTCACAATTCAAAAAGTTCACAGCTCAATCACTCTAAATTAGCAAAGAGACCCCTCTGCTGCTGTGCACTTGGAGATCTCTGAGACAAAGCTGGACCTCAACCCAACTCTTTCATCTCTGGAGGGGCAGTTTGGGAGCATCTCTAAAAATAACAAGCTCTGATTTTCTTCAAACAACCTAGAAATTCATACGGTGCCTAATTAACCCTGTACAAAACTATAGCAACAAGTCCTAAGAGCACCAGGAGTGTTGCTGCCTTCACTCCATCTTAATAACAGCGGTCTGGATGTGTACCTGAAAATGAACCAGTGATTAGCTCATGGATTCAAATTGTCTGTGCCACAGAGCCCAACTCCTGAAGCCAACTTTATTTTTAAAATGCTTTCAGCCCAAGTAGTTTCCAAACAGAGCAGTAAATCACTGATCTCACCGAGCAGAACTCATTTTGCAATGAATTCTCTCTCTGTGGGACAAAGACTCCTTGCTCTAAGTCAGGAGATCAGAACGTGGCCTGCAGGGCTGAGAGCTTGGGTAACACCTAGAAAATACCAATACACCCCTGCCATGAGCCTCATAAATAATAATGAACATGAGAGAGGTGAGGAGATCATTACAGACACAGAGGGACTCAGGTGTGCTAAGCACAGCAAAGTTGTGAAGGGTATTAAAGGATTTCAAGGGGTGTAGGGATTGCTGAAATGCAATTATCCAGGCAGAGCAGAGGGCAGCACCTGCCTGAGCACTTGGAGATGCCAGGCTTTTAGGATAGAGAATAATCATGGAGTGGTTTGGCTTGGAAGGGACCTTAAAGACTCTCCAGCTCCAACCCCCTGCCATAGGAAGAGGCACCTTTAGTGAAGGTTTCATCCAATCCTTCACCCATGAAGGTTTAATTCAATTGAAGCCAAAATGTTATTTAATAAACCAACAGCAGATTATCAAGGCAAGGTGTGAAAACTACTATGACCTCTTCAGAGTAAATGGCAGGGAGGTGACAGAACCAGAGAATATAAAGGCAATAAATGTCAGTGAAGAAACTAAAACCTCAATTCTTGTAGAAGTATGAAGCTCTCCCACTTTTTTTCCTGCAAGGAAGACCAGCTCAGAAACTCTGTCTTAATACTTCACACTGAATGAAATCTGTATCTAAGCTGACACAACTGCTGTGTGATCATTCACAAACATTTATATCCCCATTCTTGTTAAGAAATGCCACTGAATTTGGTGTGTTGCAGGAACTGATACCCACAGTGTCCAAGGGATAGCCCCAAGTCACATTCAGTGCCTCAGGTGTCATTTCTGCTGTAAAAGTGTGGGTTTATATTATTTTGGTTGGGAATTTTCCCCCCCTCTTCAAGGTGAGGAAGGATGGGGAAAGCAGTAGAAGACCAGAAATCAAGAAAACCCTTCTGGTCTGACAAATTAACAATACAAGAATTGCTGAACTGTCACAAGTTCTACCCACTGAGTCCCTGAAGCAGCACTGACAGGGAGTCACGGGAGTTCAGCTGAAGAGACTAAACCAGAGACTAAGACCACACAATCAAAATTTTTACTAATTTTTTTAACCAAGACAAGCAACACCGGGCCAGTGTTCTGTGGGAAGAGATCCTGGGGTAGAAGCTGGACAGTCAAACCTAAAGCTGTGATCCAAAAGAACTCCTGAGCTGACACAGGAGCTCCTGATGCAGCTGAAAACATTTCCAGGGGTGTTTTCAGGAGCAGAACAGCTTCTGTACGAGCAGCCCACACCATACAAGAGTCACACAGAGAAACACAGGTGTGCTCTGAGCTCCTGGCCTGAAATCCCAGTTTATCCTGGTGAGCCAGGCCTTCCACACACTGAACCTTCTGGAATCATTGTTGTATCCTCGACAGTGGCTAAAACACCTCATCCAGTGCATGGAAGAGCCTTTCTGAGGGAAATTGTTAAATGCTGGCCTGGAGCTGCAGCCTCCCTGAGATTCACAGCGTTTGGGGGGGGATTTGCCCATCTCTGTCCTTCATTCCCACTGAAGCTTCCAGGGAAGTTAAAGGCAACAGATTTTAAGC
Organism: Eopsaltria australis; assembly: GCA_034509425.1. Classification (NCBI taxonomy): domain Eukaryota; kingdom Metazoa; phylum Chordata; class Aves; order Passeriformes; family Petroicidae; genus Eopsaltria; species Eopsaltria australis. The sequence continues at coordinate 688,300 of JAVTVJ010000317.1, read as the reverse complement.
CAACATCATTTTAACAGCAAATCCTGATTGATAAAACAATAAACATTCCTCAGTCTGCTCTGTTTAAACCTTCCTGCTTTCCCTGCATGTCAAAAATAGACTCGAGCTGTCACTCAAGGCCCTGGTGTTTTTAACAGTGCCATCCAGCTATGGCTGAAAGATTGCTCAAGTCCATTTAGGCTCCATCTATCAGTAATTCCCACTGCAAGCCTGCGCTGCCATTACATGCCCAGCACAATCCATCAGATTGGTGCTTCCAGCAGATTCATTCCAGCTTTCAGAGAGAAGGAGGCTCTGAATTCCCCGGAGCATCTGCAGCTGGCCTCGGCCTCTTGGAGGATGTTTGTACATTAATTGAAATTAAGACAATCATCAGACTGTGGGTTTGATTAGAAATGCTGCTGAGCCTCACTTGCTTTCCCTCTCAATTCCCTTCCTCCCTATACACAAAAGAGCAGAAAATGCCTTGGTCCAACTTCTATTTTTGTTAAAAACGGACATTAGTCTTGTTTCCACTAAAATCTGGAAACGCAGGAGTTTCAGAATTAGGCAGGATGTAAAGAAATTAACTTCTTGCCAGGACTTTGTGCTGCTCTAATAACTTCAAGAAAAGCAAAAAAAACCCTGAAAGCAGAGCCAAAACACACCACTTGGTCTCGCCTGGGATCTGATCAAACATCCAAAGGTATTTGAAATTCCAGGAAGGCAGCGCTTCCTCATTCTTAAGGAATATACCAAAATGTACAGAAGGAATGAATTTATTTCATTCCATGTCCCTCATGACTTCCCCCCATGATCAATGTAAGCCAACAGTGCCTCAATATTCCAGGCACTTACCTGTAGTCTATGGGAGATACAGGACACCCTTCAATTAAAAGTTAATAAAACATGTTCAGCATTTGTTTGTTTGAAATTCAAAAGGGGTTTCAGATCTGTCTGCTTAGCCTATCTCCTCCAAAAGCCATAAATCTCCTCCAGCTAAACCAAACCATATTCCTACGTTTAAATCCTAGGAGTGAGCTCAAAGACCAGAGGAATTTGCAAGCACCAGCCCTTTTCCTCCATCCCAACTTCCCCCATGGCCTCTGACAAGTCTCAAAACTCCACCTTTCAGGAGCAGAGGGACTTCTTGTCTTTTGCTTGGGAAATGTTTTTTGGAGGACATTTTGCTGCTGGCCTGCTGGTATTTGCACAAGAGCATGCTAGGGCATCCCACTTGATCCCAAAAATGCTGTTAAAAGGCAGGGTTATTCTGTGCTTGCCTGGCTGGTGGCCAACACTCATCTGGAAGTCACCCTGAACGTGCAGCTGTGTGGAGGAAGTCCCTGAGAAACAACCAGCTGGTACCTGAAGCAGACAGCTGAGAGTCAGATCATGGCAAGCAGCACTAAGCACAGGAATAGTGAACAAAGATGGAGTTCTGGGCACTTCAGGCACAAGAAGCAAGCAGGACATTGATCCTGGCTGCATTTCCCCCGAGGATCCTAAAATCCCATCACCCACCCTTCCTGAAAAGCATCTTCCTGGTGCCAAAGGTGATCCTGCTGTGCAACCCCCATCTTGAGGGGAAGTCCTCCAAGGAGATGAGGCCTATCAGCTGCAAAAGGCATCAGCTGGGTCCCATGGAATGTTAAGGGGAAATGGGATGCTCAAACCCAGGATGCTCAGTGAGGAACGAGTCCATAAATCCTTCTGCAAGAGCCTGGGATGTGCCTCATCCCACCCTGGGCACAACTCCAGGGTGGGGCATCAGGCATCCCACTGTGGATGCTGAATCCAAGAGCTTGTCCTGAGCGGCAGTAATTAGCTCTGAGATGTTGATGGCATCCCTGAGCAGCCTTTCAATCCCAGATTTTAAAGGAAGGCAGAAATAACCTTCAGTGGTCAGATTAGAAATGCTTGGAAGATGCAGCCTCCTCCTGGAGAGCAGGAGGTGCCACCTAAAATGAGAAGGACACTGCGAAAGGAAGCCACTGGAATTTGTTCCAGGGGAAGGTTTAAACCCTCCCCACTCCACCACTCCTCATAGCAGGAGGAGGGAAAGCCAAGAGCAGAAAACTGAGAACAAGGCAAGGAGAGCTTTGTGAATTGAAACCGCTTTCGCAATCCTCAAATACTTTGGCTTCCCTGAGGATCCATCATCCCTCTTCCAGACAAGCAGCAGCGAGGTGGTCTCCCCCTTTAGAGAGCTTTGGATGATAACCAGCAGGAACATTCTGTCTGAGCTTCAAGGACTGAGCGTTCCCGCAGGATTCATGGATGGCAACGCCGAGCCAGAAGGATGCATTTAACAGTTGCTTAAGTTCTGGCACCTGCACGTATTTCCTTATGATAAAGTCCAACACAGGCAGCCTTCAGATGTTGTGTAAATATTGTCAGCGCTTTGGCAGAGCTCCCCTTTTTTATGATTTGTTTTACACAATCCCCAAGTGTTTCATAAACACTAATTATATCTCCCCGTTCCTCTAAACGAGCGGAGAGTGCTCCACACAGGAGCAAACAAAGTGAGGATCTCCTTCCCACCAGCAAGGTGAGCAGGCTGGGGGAGCTTTATCTCCTCCCACAAATGAGGCCACCACCCGACAGGAGATGACATTTACTGGGATTTAGCACTGTTGCCACCTCAAATACAATTTAAGGTTTCTAGAGCAACAGGCTGAACCCCAAATCCAGCGTTGGGAGCTTCTCATTGACAGCTGAATTTCTCCCTGACACAGAGGGAGCTTCACTTCCAGCATCTTGTTATAAACTGTTCCACTCAGCTCCTCAAAGTGTGGATGGAGTTCCTAGACCGTGGATCCTCTCCCAGATATCTTCAAAGCAATAACAGTACAACCAGTTCTGTGCCAGTACAGATTTCTCCTCTGCATTTTGCCCCAGTCCAGAACTCCACAAGGCCGAAGACATCACCTGGGTCCCATATTTCTTTATGGACCCTTCTGTCAATACCTGTGAGCTTGCCAGGCCACTTGAAGTGCCAGCAAATATCAAAAGAACCGAGAGCACCACAAATGAGGCTGGAGCTCAGGAGAGCACTCCCAGAATTTCCATGGGAGCACTGGCTCTGTGCAAAGCTTTATTTTATGATTCATTACTAATTTGCAATAAACCCCAGCTTCAAGAAGTCACTTTGGTGCAGAGCACTCCTCTGTTTTCCATCCCCTACTGCTGAGTCTAGAACTGGGTGTTGTTTGTCAGAGTGATGGGTGTTGTGAAGATGAACTGGGAGATGAAGCACAAAAACATTTTAAGGGAAGATAAATGGACACGATATCCTTGGCAAAGAGCAAGGCCTCAAGTCTTAAAAATACGTTTCTTCATCACCTGGAGAAGGATGTTTCAACAGCTGGAGATAAGTGGAACATGACCAGTTGTGCTCCTTTCTTTCCCCTGGAGCCCAGGGAAGCAGCAGGGAGCAGTGCAAAACCACATCAGCTCACGTCAGACACGCTGCCCACCACAGAAGGCATTTCAGAGCCACTGGAGCGTGCTAAGGAGCGCTGGGGATCTGCATTTGGACATGAAACCAACCTTAAAGAGAGGCTCGGAGGCGACTCTGCTAAAAGGAAAATAAAACTATTGATTTTTGCTAAGCCTTGACAATTCCCCAGCAGCTCCCCATCCCAGTTTCAGGCACTAAACCGGTAACAAGCTGCCACTGACAGGGAACACACCCCCAGGTCCCAGGTGAGCTCCAGTGCCAGCACTGCTGGGATGTTTTAACTCCCAGAACGAGCTCCTTTCAAACTCCAGCACAACCCAAGCATGGAATGCTACACGAGCCTGGAGGAAGGCTGGGATGCCACCTGAGCCCTGGCTTTGCAAAAAGCCTTCCAAACACACCTTACAGAGAATTAAAGCTCACCCAAGGCTCCATATTTGAGCTAATTGCTTTAGCTCTAAGGAAAATGCAACAAGACTCTAAATTTGCTGCTGACTCTCCCACTCATTTGCACTCCTGATCCCATTTTCCTTCTGATCCTGGTGATTTGGAAGCAGCCTAAAGCTGCCTAAAGCACCTGCCACTGAAGAGTCCAAACCAGCCTGTGCCATGCAGCCAGCAGCCTTTAGCAGTGCCTGGGACAGGGCAAGGAATCTGACAGGAATCATCCCAGCATTCCCATTCCCTCCCATTTACCACTCAGCCATGGGCAGCAATTCGTGGCCTCTCCACCCCCTCTAGTCACGTTCCCCAGCATCTCCTGCATCCCAGCCCTTCCTCCTCTTCCCACATGATGGCAAGCCCCATGAGTGGAGGGTTTATCATTTATGGCCCTGCAATGCCTCTTAGGGACAAGAGTCTGCCACGACAGGCGAGTTCTGCACCACTAACCAGGGCTGGGAGCTCTCCAGAGACACTTGTCTCAAAATACAGAGGTAAAATACTCCTAATTCAGCTAAGAGTGTCTCAAAAATAGTCTAAACCACCAGACAGTGTTGTATCTGTAATACAGAGGTGGAATTCCATGTCCTACATAATTTGATCTCCAAAAAATTATTTTAGAGTGGGAGAAATTCCTTTTTTACACCTAAACGAGCTCGAGTAAGAGGAAAAAGGGATAAACAACTTCACTCTCACTGCAAAGCACAGCTGACAGGAGGTTTAATACCAGCATTTGGGCATCAAAATCTGCAAACATTTACTGTGCTCTGACATGAAAGCACCAGGATTTGGGGCAGAGGTTATATTCTTATTATGTCTGGCACAAAAAAAACCCCCTCCATTCTGCAATAGCATGAGAAAGATATTTAACAAGAGCAAGAAGCCAGGACAGACTGCTTGCACCAGATCCGTCTCAGGGGTTCCCTGAACCACTGAAGACACAATTTGCATCCTGAATTTCTTAATATTCACTTTATGGTCAAATGGAACAAATCCCAGAGATTTTCTGCTGCTGCCCCCATAGTCTGGAATAAAAGGCTGTGCCAGCTCAGCAGGCAGACTCCAGCTGGGCTCAGGATGAAGCATGTGCACACCAGTTTGCTCTGTAATTGGAGTGGTTTGTGGCATTGCACCTTACACGAGGATTAGCCTCCTAAATTCCAAGCCTAGGCTTTGTTAGCAAGCCTTGCCTAACTTGTGGCAACAATCTCTCTTTACTCAGCACGAAGAGGAATTTGGAAAAGGCACCAAGAAGAAGAAAGCAAACCTGAGGAGGTCCAGCTACTGTGGGAAAAGCGAGTTTTCGAATCTTCCAGCCACACACAGCCAAACTTTCAGTGTCAGCAATACAAGCTGTGGGCTGAAAAATCCCGATTCAGCTTTGGTTTCTACCTGCCACTTCAAGACAAATAATAAAACACATTGAGATGGACAAGAAATAGCATCCACTTCTTTCTGTTTGAATGATGAAGCAGAAATGCTTTAAAGTATCTTGAGAACAAAAATCACAATAAACAGAGTATGTGGGAGGAATATTTTGAAGGCACACAGAACTGGGTTTTGTCAACTCTCTTTTCTGAAAGATACATTGCAAAATCCTTAAAAAATCATGAACCATGACCTTGCTTTGTCCCTTGAATCCAGCCTGTCTGGAATGTTGAACACTTAGATTTGGGTCCAGACAGGAACCAGCAGAGCAAAACTGATGGAGAGAAGTTTCAATTGGTGACAAAAAGTGTTTCTAAGTTTTTGCCAGTTAATACAAAGCCTCAGAAGTGTGGCTCTGCTCACATGGCATCCCTCAAGCACAGGCACTGCACCCTGCACAGGCTGAGGGGAAGCAAAGGAACTCCTGGCCTGGGGAAAGCATCATTCCTGGTTTTTGGTCAGCCCAGGCAGCTGGGACAAAGCAAACAAACTTCTCCGAGGAAGATGCAAGACCCTCCCTTGCTTTCCTTCACTCTCTGCAAAAGGCGATATTTAGTACCTGCTGCTCACACACCAGGGCAGAGCAGAGGAACCAAAGCAAAACCATGACCAGGGCTTGGCTCAAACCCTGGGAATGGAATCCTGGCCCACTGGACCCAGACCAGGCTGCAGACACAGCCCAGCTCCACACAGAGGCAATGATTTGAAAGCTCCGCATCCAAAAGGTGCTTTACACCTGCTCTTTCCTGCTCTGAAAACCAAACGACCAGCCAGGCTGGGAGGCAGGTGTCCATCTTCAGAGCAATGTGACAGATTTCTTTGCTCAGCCTTTCCTGCAGGACACAGAGGGGCATGTGGCCTGTGGCATGGGGCAGCCTTCAAAAGCTTCCCCACCACTGCAAATTAATTCAACTCAAGGAAGGAAGAGCACACCAAAACAAAGCAGGCTCTAAGCAGAAATGCTGCCTCCAGGGAAGTTGTGCTGCCTTCTTCTCCTGCCTCCTCCATCTTATCCCTCCATAAAATTCAGCTTCAAGTCCCAACAAGCAGCACTTTTAATGTTCTGAGCTGCACAAAGCAGCAGGGTACATGTGCTGCAGAGCTGCCCCATCTCCTCCCACTCCCTCCCCTCTGCACCTCTGTTCACCCCAATTTCCAGGACACTAATTTATTGAAGATTAATGGGTACCCTCCAAACACGCCGTATGCACTGTATGCTATTTCTGGAAAAGAAGCATCACGTCATTTTCATATTAAAGGAGCATTTTTCCCCACCCTGAGCACATGAAGTTGAAATGCTGCTTAGCACTGGGTGCCTGCTCCATTAGGCCAGGGAAACCACTCCAAGCTTCACTTCAGAAGTGGAACAACTCTGATTTTTCCATTATATTTCTCCAGAAATAGCTGCATGTGCAAGACTGCTGTAGGGTGTTGGGAGGCTGCAAAGGTAGGGGTAACACTTTAAATAACATCAGATGGCCAGAATGAGATAAAAAATGCAGCAAGTTATAGATTAATATTTATCTTTGCCAAGCGTTTTGTCAATGGCCAGTAGGATCACAAGCTGGCTATTCAGATTCTGCTCCAAAGTTGACCAAAATTGCCAAACAATTCATAGATTTTATAGCACAGGGAGGAAAAAACCCAGAGAAGCTATTTGTCAGCCAAGCTGTGCAAAACCACAGATCTCAAAGTCCTCATTGTCTAAGAGCGACCTTAAACCATTCTTGCACTGGTCCCAGACGTAAAGCAGCTTAAGCTGGGCTTAATCAGATCTACAGAAGCTGATACACACCAGATCCTCAGTCTTAAGTAGGTGCTTGCACCACCTTTAGGACTTTCTGTCCACTCCAACATCAGCTGGGGGCTTGCAGGGAGCATAACTTGGCTGTTAGGACTTCCTACTGCTGCTTTCTCTCATTCTGATTTCATCCCAACTCTAACGCTCCCAAACATTCCTGCACCTTGCACCATTACTAAATGGAAGGCTGAAGAACAGAAAATTCCCATGACTTTTCCTCAAATTGCTTGCACATCTCCTTGCCTTGAAGGTACTTTGCACTTTAACCCACAGTCACTGGCCCAGCACTGGGATTATTGTCCAGGTTTGCCTCCTTCAGGAATTTGCACTCTTCCCCCAGTTCTGGATCAATCCCACACTTAGCCATAGGGAAAAAAAAGTCTTTGCAATCTGCAACAACTTCATGATTTAGGACACAAAGCCTTGTTTGACTAAATCACTGCACAGCAGCCCTGAGAATGCCTGTTGGGAAGATGCCAAATTCATATTTCTGTCATTTTCCCCATCCTGCATGTCCATATATCCGTTTATCCTCATTTCATTAGCAAATCGCCCCATCCATTTACTCAGCTATTTGTCAGTGGGGCTGTCACTTTAATTACCTCTGTCTACATGGATTGCTATTATTTATCTGTCTTGTTTGCAGCGCACCAGCCACCAAAACATCCCTCCCTGAGCACAGACACTGATATTATCGGAGAGCCTGACCCAGGGAGCAAAGCTCTTAGGAAGACAAACTGTTTCCAGGCACATTTGTGAATTTTCCTGTCTCCTCAAGAACTAACAGCGATGACACCCCTGAAAAGTCAGTCAGCACCACCCCCTGAACAGGAAAGGGGTTTTAAACCCTTCATCCATAAAACCACCCAGGGCAGACAGCTATGGGGTATCCAAGACTGGTGCAATCCATGGACACACACCTGGAGCAGCACAGATGTCACAAAGCACTGGAATTCAGCAAGATTTGGGTCCATCTCCACCTGCACAGACCCTCTGAGTTTTTTCTCACATATATCTGTAGGATTTGTTGTGACACTGCAGGGATGTCCCTCACCCCATGGACAAGGCCTTGCACATTAATTCTCCCTTAACTCTTTCCCTAAATTTTCTACTCTGTCCCTGTCTCTGGAAGATTTGTATAGAAACCCCTACAGAATTCTCCCTAAAATGAACAACTTTCTTGGTAGAAACCTGCTGGGAAGGCTTCATAGGGGATCCTTTGTGTGCAGGGACTGGCAGCCACACCTGGACTGGGGGATATTGGGAAACCCTATTCCCTTCTCCAGGGAAAAGACCTTTTTCCAGTGTCTCTGACAGGGTGAATCTGTGCTGGGGTGGAAGGGGAAGGAGCAGCTCCCTTTCCACATGGCCTGTTCAGCCAGATTCCCTTCCACTGGCAGCACCACCACCCCTCTGCCTACCTGGGGTGCTTTCTGTCTGCTCACCACACAAATGAGCACCGACTCAGAGCTGCTGACCAGCACCTGCATTGGTGGATGAGCAGTGGGGAGAGCACAACCACTCCCAGCAGCTCATCCCAGCTGTGGCCAGCCCCTGGGTCTCAGCTCCAGCCATGGAGCAATGCCCAGCACCAGCTGGGGGCTGCACACCCCTTCAGGCCTCGGCTAGAAGCCGCTTGGAAGCCCCCAGGTGTGCACAAAGCAGTTCCCTCCACCCTCTAAAATACAATTTATACCACAGCCCCCCTAGGCCTGGCTGGAGCAGCCAGGCCCAAGGTGAGAACAGCAGCCTGGCTTTAGCCAGAACCATCCATGGCCTCCACCTGGCAGGCACAGCAGGGCCCACACACCTTTCCCACTGGGTTTTCCCAGCCTCCAGCACTCTGTGGTTACTCCTGCAGTGCTCACACAGCCAGCCCACACATTCCAGCACAGAGCTCTTGGAGTCCCACAGCTGTTCTGGCTCCCTTCTCCTGGTGTCAACACCAGCTCTGTCAGTGCCTCACACCCACAGGGCCCTGCTGGGGACGTGGCCACATTTTCTAAATGTCCTTTCCCTCAGCCAGACCTGTCCCCTAAAGCGACCCACAAAAAGCAAGATTAGTACGAGACACCTCCAGCTGTTGGTGCAAAAACTCCTTAAATCTGGCGGAAGGCGTCCCTTAAATCTGGTGGAAGTCTCGAAGGCATCCTTGCCTATGGCAGGGGAATTGGAACTAAATTATCTTTAAGGTCCCTTCCAACACAAACAATTCCGTGGTTCTGTCTCAGCAGGTACCAACAGTGAGTTTTCTTCCCCCTGTGATCTCTGGGAGGGAAACACTTAAAACAGGAGGACTCCTGGAACTACCATCCCCTTCACAAGCTCATCCAGCCCCCTCAGGACAAGCCCAAGGGCTCAAAGCAGAGACTAAAGGCCACAAGAACTAGTCTGTCACAGGAACTGCCGAGATCAAGGGCACAGCCAGTGTCTGAGGTCCTTCAGAAGGTGGGAAATACGCGCTGAAAGAAATGCTAAGCACGATCTTTAAGGCATGGAGAAGTGACAAGCTCCTCTCGGAGGAGCAGAGGATTTCACGTGCTCTTCTCCCGAGAGGTACACGATGGGTGGAGGCTGAGAAAGAAAACCCTCAGCCCTGGAACAGTGGAGTGCTGCCAGTTGTGATGGGTTGGTGATAAGCTAAAAAACATCCATAAGCATTCAACTTCAAAAGCAGGGAAAGGAGGAGGGGAGCTGCACAGAGTCAAAGGCCTGGGGCAGCCCATTTTCAGTCAGCGTAAGGAGCCTATTTTTAGCAAATCTGGGTACACCTACAGGAGCACTGAGGCTGCAAAGGAATTCTTCATTTAAATAGCCCCCTTCTTCACACCACTCTACAGGGGGCATCTCTACAAGGGCCACTCCAACCCCTGTCCCCAAGGAAAGCTGTTTGTGACACATTCCCCCCAAATGGCTACAAATCAAGACAAGAGGCATTATTGACAAAGGCATTATTGCCAAAAAGCCATTGCAATGTGAGATGCAGACAAGGCCTCTGCTTTCCCCTGGATGACAGATTCCTGCCCACTTCCCATCCCCTGTGGTACTTTGCATTAGCCTGTGGGAAAAACAGCCACAATTCCCAACGGGGACCTCCAGCTGTGATCTGCCATGGGAGACACAGCCCAGGTGGGAAACCTGTTCATGGAAAATAGGTACATGAGACACCTGAACTGCAGCTCCTGCCCCAGCTGCTTCAGGGGCCCTGCAAAGTGAAGAAGGACCAGATCCAAACTGACATTTTCAGATTCTTCTTCATGTTAAAGACCCACCAGCTGCAAAGGTTCCAACCCAAAAGCACATTCTCTGCTCATTCCAAAGGCACTACTCCAGTTTTCTATGGGATGAGGAGTATGAGGAGGGCTGTGCTTTAGTCTGGGGGTTAAGGTGTTCGGCTTTGTCTTGTGTTTGCTTCCAGCTCAGAGGGACAAGACAGCGGTAAAAAAATGGAGCCAGGTTACACACCCCAATATTGACCATTTTCATCTGTCTGAATGTGATGAGAATTTTGCCAAAGGGTTGAACTGGAGGACCCTGGCTCTGCACAGACATGGTGGAGATGGTGCCCAGTGTCCCCAGAGCCTGAGCCTGGCATCCCCTTCCTCCTGCCCAGATTGTCACCAGCTGAGGGCAGCCAGCATCCCTCCACTGAGCAGCAATGGAAAACTGTTGTCTTTTCCTTCAATAAGATGTCACCTCTCACTCCAGGGATCCATCATTTTAATTTAAAAAAAAAATCCATAATAAGCCTGCCAATAATCCTCTTTCCTCCTCCCCTGCACCTCTTGTTAGCTCAGTGTTGGAGTCCCCAGAATATGAGCACATGCTCCTAGAAAGGAATTGCCCTGAACAATATTTGCAATCTTTCTATTTCAGCTAATCAGGAGAAATTCCAGTCAAAAAAGCTGCATTTCACACTTGAAAAACCAATCCAAACTGATACTGGTCTGCACCTTTATCCATGAAGTTGCCAAATGGCCCCCCAAAAATCCCAGAATCTCCTTAGCAGGAGCTGTCACAAAGAGGTCAGTGAGATTCAGAAATTGTATGGACAATTTACCTGTGAGTCTTTAGTAATATCACAAGTGGTTCAAAAGAGCTGCCAGCCCCAAATGCTTTGGGTTTGTAGCCACCATCTCAATGGAGAAATTCTTTGAGGGCTAAACTCTCTCATCTCCCTGGGACAACTTTTTTTCCAGGTGACTTTTCATTTCCGCTGCTGCCACAAGACAACAGACCCAAAATCCCTACACCAGTGCAGGGTGGCTCTGCTCCACTCTACACCCTCAGTGTTGTTTCCTAAGTTTCCAATTTCCAAAACTTGTGTTAAAAAAGCCCACAAAATAAACATTTGGAAAAAAGCAAGCTACTGTTCCTCTGTCCTTTTATACAGTTGGTGAAGGTAGAGGTGCAGTGATGGTGGAGGAGGTAAATGAGAAATAAAAACCACTCATTTTTCTTCCCAACTTTGCCATCCAAACCAATCTGGAGCCTGCCCACCTTCCTCTGTCCACCACACAGGAGGAGAACATTTTCTCCTCCTCCAAGGGAAACATTTCCAGGCAAACATTCTCAGTAAATTTCTGCCTCTTCAAATATTTCAAGACGGCAAAGAGAAATCTTCTCTTGAAAGCCTGACAGCATCTACCCCCCTGCTTTTAAATGAGCATTGTGGTTTCAACTCAGCATTTTCTTGTTTGCATGCTAGACACACACTTGGATGGCATCGTGTTTCCCAGCTGAAGCCAACCACATCCCTGCACCTGCATAGCCAACAGCAACAGGAGAAGTCTTCAGCAGCAATTCAGATAGAGATCTATTCAAGCAGCTTTATTGATGTTAATGCAGTTACCTGGGATTTACACACACCTAAATCAGAGCACAGGTGGATGATAAATTCCTGCAACTGGCAACAATGTAGGCAAGGCCAATTTCACCCCTGGTGTAAGAGTGCTGATGTCAGAAGCCGTGCACCAAGCAGCAGCTGTGTTCATAAGCCGCCTTAATCAGGCAAATCAGTTTATTGCAAATAAACCTGCAAATTCACACAGCATCCCTTGTTAGCTCCCCTTTGGGACCCCACTACAAACTGACTGTTTTGCAAGTTTACTGCTTTAAAGTATTGTCTTAAAATAATATTTTCAGGTTTGGACACAACAGTCATTTGGGCATGGTCCTCTCATCTTTCACAGTCTTCACCTTTGGACAGGCATCATTTTGAAGCCACAGCAGGAGCTGTTTGGGGAAGTGTAACCCACACTGGACTTCAAAACAAGCCTGTTGGTCTGACTGGAGCAGCTGGGGAGGGATTTCAGTCAGAGACAAGCCGAGGGTTGTGGTGTTCCTGTGCTCATCCCTCAGCTCACTGACTGGGAATCAGGACAATGTCCCTTGCACTTTAAGTTTTGCCCTCCAACCCACTTCCTCATGGTCCCCAAAGTCCTTAACAAGGGGTGACAGTGGCAGTGCTGGGTTGATGGTTGGACTTGATCTTAAAGGTGTCTTCCACCTTGGTGACTGATTTAAGAGCCCCAGTGTTTTCTCCCAGCTGCAGAGGTCCATAAAATCACCCCAGTTTCCTGTATGGCCAGAGAAGCAAGGAACTTTGCTTCCAACAGGGATCACCAGCACCCAAGGGATGAGCAGGAGCTGAGTGATGCTCTCAAAGCCCAATTATCCAGGAAGTCCTGAGGGTAAGGATGACCTAAGCAGCACAGACAGTGAGCTGTGAAGGTCAGAGATACAGGAGAGATGGTAAATGGCCAAAACACAGCTTCTTCCCCTGGATTTAGGATACAAACCTGAGTCTTACAGCAAGGCTTGGAAGTCAGACACTCCAGCAAGTGAGTCAGACACATCTCTGAACAGATTACAGAGATCTGGGTTGTTGGAGGAATCTCAGGCTCTCAACCCTTCCAAGTTTACAAGCAGCTGGCCTCAAGGTGTCCCTGCTTCCCCACCTGGCCAGCAGGGTGTAACCAGCACCCAGAGACCACCGCACGCTCCCTGGGCTTAACCTCCTGTTCCATATTAATTGTTTGCCACCCTGCCATGACTAATCTGGATTTACAACCCGGAAAGCGGCAGGGAAATGGATCTGATCAAAAGGATGATCCTCACAGCCAGAAAACAAGAAAGAGCGGTGTAGCCAGTTGTTCCAGGACACTTAATCCATCAAGCCTTCGCCATTCTACCCTTGGGCCTAGGCTGAGTCAGTTGTGATTTGCTTAAAACCATGAGAATTCCCTCCTCCTCTCAAAAAAAGTTCGTCAAGAAGTGGGGGGGAAAAAATACAGGGACTCACACTTCACTTTTACATTGTGAGTCAGTGGCTGGGGAGCAGCCAGCTGGCAGCTCTCCACCCAAGGTATCTCCAAGCTTCTGAGAGCCAAAGCAAACACTTGGTTTTATCTAAAAAAGTCTTTGCATTCAGCTGGGTAAATTTGTCCTTTTGCTGCCAATTACACCTCGGGTGCAGGACCCTCAGGCCCACAGAGGTGAGACTCAACATCTTTTGGGGCTACAGAAACACCTGGGCTGAGCCTTGTGGCAGGATCACTCCCCTGGCTGGCACACGGAGGGAATTTTGGGTGCAAACACTTGTTTCAAAGAGAGGAAATAGGTGTATCCCAGAAGAGGCTGTGGCAGCTGCAGGAACCTTGATGCTCTCTTTTATCTAAGAAAGAGACCAAGAGGAAATTCCTAGTTCAGAAGCTGCTCAAGTGCCCCAGTAAACAAGGCTTTATCCTCCTTCTATCCCGTAAATCCAAACCTTTTCCATTTTGGATCAATCACTTCCTCCAGCACTAAGATCCGGATTTTACCAAGATTTTTTTTCCATTCCCAGGAGCAGAGAATTTCCCTTGGCTTCCAGATCTAACACGAGCTGGGCTCAACCTTCCCCCACTGTTTTCCACCCTCTGGAAGTGATCCAATATCCCCTGGACTCAGAGGTTTTCCATTGGTTTTACTGAGTTCTGGATAAGGGCTTAAAGATGTTGTCTTGTTTTTCCCCCAGCAGAAGTCAGAACCACTTTGCTGTGGTTTTACAAGAGCCAGCTGGAGAAAGGTTGGATAACCAGACATCCCCAAACCTAGGGGAGTCAAAAGAAACCCCCATTTGTGGGCTTTTATGCCAAGTTACTCTGTAAAAACTCTCTTTCTTTTCAGGGAAGGGCTGCCTGTAAGCCAGAAGTTCCTTTCCTCTTTATCTCATGATCAAGTTCCCTTTACAAGACAACTCAAAGCCACCGACCAGATGTGTGTTTAAACTGCAAGTTCATGGGGAAAAATAAAATCATCTCCTACAGAAGTATCAGGCAGGAAAAGGGCTTATTTTGCAACAGGGGATCAGTCTTTCCTCAGCTGCAGCCTTCTAGATCATGTTCACCTTGAGCCTGATTTTAGCTGAAGACTGAGCAACAATCTGAGATAAGCAGGTTGCATTTACAGTAGAGATTTCCTGGAGCAGCAGGAAACATGAACACCTCGTAACATCCCCAGAATCCCTTCAGATTCCTTGGCAATGTGAGACAGAAACAGATCCAGCACAGCTGTACACTGAGCAGGCAGAATTTCAGCAGTCTCAGAGCAATGATGCCCCCAAACCTGAAATGGAATATTGGTTTCCATCACTCTTAGAGGAGAAACCCCTCTTGTCTTTTCCCCACAGAAAATAACTGAGAAGGAACTAATCCTTTAGTCACCAAAGCAAACAAAACTGATTTTAGAGTGGGCATTCAGGATTTTGTAGGTCAAGGGGAAGAAAAAAACCCCTCAGTCTCCTTATAAGCATCTCATAGACGTTGTCACTAAGAAAAAATTTTAATTATAGATGACTTGAACCAAAACCTGTAATGGAATAATAGGACCATGGAATGCTTTGGGTTGGAAGGGGCCTTAAAAATCCCTTAGCTCCAACCCTTCTGCCATGGGCCAGGTAAGAGATTCACCCGAATTCTCTGCTCTTCTCTGGATCCAGAGCTTGCTACCAGCCAGGCCTTTTCTCTGACTTCCTCCACCTTCTGGACAAGCTCACACACTCTCCACCATAACAGGGCAAGATTTAGACCAACTCACTCCAAAAGTTACAGGCCACTTGAAAAACCTGCCCTAACACAAGTCTATTATTGTACACCCTGTTTACTTAAATTCATTCCCCAGCCTGGGAGACTTTGCACAAGGAAATTTACAGCTCGAGTTAATAGAGCAAAATGTAAAACTGCTGGCTTTTGGCTGAGGCTGCAAGCAAGGGACAGGCACAGGTTGTGACTGGGGGTGTTTTCACAGGGCCACTGACACAGAATGTGTTTTCAGGGAGTATTTGTTTTAAATAAGGAAAGTTTATACAGCTTGAGAAAATTATTGGGAAGGAAATTAAATCTCATTCTGGTGCTCTTCCGTCTCACCTTGACACTCGGAGTTCTCCTCCCTCCCCCAGGGCTTGGTGAAGGCAGGTTTCACTTGCAGAAAATTGCCTTCCTCGTGCATTCTGATTTACAGCCAGCTCGTGGACCAGCCCTCTGCACCCACTGCAGGTGAGAAGGGGCAGGCAAGGCCCATTTTCCCCCTGCCCTGACCCCAGGCTGCAGTTTGGGGGCACAGCACATGGAGGTTGGGTTCATGCCATCCTGTGCAGTTCCCAAAGGGACAGGTGGGAGCTGCCAGCTGGGATCCCCCAGGTGAGACTCCCCCAGTGCAGCAGGGGGTGAGAAGCACCAGCTTTGCTCCACAGCTGCTCCAGGAGCAGCACAGGCAATGCTGGGAGCAGCTCTGCTGAGGAAAGCACAGCCCTGGCAGCACTGCTGGCAGGGATCAGCATTCCTTGCTCCAGCCCAGGCACGGCACAGGGCCAGCACAGCCCGTTCCTCTCCTGCCCCAAACCTCCCCACCCTGGGGAGCCAAAGCAGAGAGCCCAACACAAAGCACAAACAGCTGTGGAGCAAGGGCCTGGCAGCATTTAAAGGTCTTCTCATTTCTTTCTATCATCCCAAGAGTTTCCTCCCCATCTTGCTGTGGAATTTCCAAGGGCTTCCATGATTTTCACAAGGGCCTGGAATGCCAAGACGAGGGGGAATGGCTTCTCACTGCCAGAGGACAGGGTTAGATGGGATACTGGGAAGGAATTCTCCCCTGTGAGGACAGGCAGGCCCCGGCACAGGGTGCCCAGAGAAGCTGTGGATGCCCCTGGATCCCTGGCAATGTCCAAGGCCAGGCTGGACAGGGCTTGGAGCACCCTGGGATGGTGGAAGGTGTCCCTGCCCATGCAGGGGATGGAATGACATGGGCTTTAAGATTCCTCCCAGTCCAAACAATTCTAGGGCTCTGTGAATACAGCAGCAAAGACTTGGACACTGGGCACAGCTGCCATCACACTGGTCCTGTAGGGTGGGAATGACACAGTCTGTAATGATAAAAGGAGCCATTTGAGGCAACACAACCCCAAGTTCCTCCAGGCACAACCATCCTCCATCCCAAAAGGCCCACTGAACATCCACTTCCCCCTCCTGCATCCATCACACACACCACAGAACGCTCCCAAATTCCCCACATTGCTAAAAGGCCTGAAATCCAAGACACCAGAAGCCTCAAGATGCACCTGCAGCCAGCTGGATGAGTTCCTAGCACACATCCTCCATAGTCCCTAGATCACAAGGGATCCAAACCTACCACTGCTGCCACTTAATAAACTCAGCATGTCTGGGAATAAAATCCTCAGGGGTGTGTTGGTAGGTTCAGTTCCCTGCTCCCACAAAACCAGAGATCGGAGCAACCATTCGAGTGCCTCAGCAGGGCCTGCACCCCACAGAACAGGTTCAGCTTGACTCCAAGTGCTCAGGAGTCATTCCTGCTCCCTTCTGCATTTCCCCTTCCAGAAATTCCTCCTCCCACAGGTAAAACAATCCTGGCTGAGCTCATCAGCAAGTGTCAGACAGGGCACTGCACTTCCCATCACACGCAGCAGCACAGACAGATTGACTCAGCAGGTACTTGCCATGCTTCAGCTGCAACTAAACCTCCCTGACAGAAGAGCAGCACAAACCAGCACATCCCAGCTTTGCTCAATCCCCAGCCCAAAAGGGCTCAAGAGCAGCTTTCAGTTTACCTGTCAGAAGGAATTTATTCAGTGAACAGCTATTTCTATAGGATGCTTTCTAGAAATGGGGCTGGGAGGGAAAAAGAAAAGGCTCTGAATTGGTATTTAGGGATGGGGCGGGGTAAGATGAAGATTTTCAGGGAAAAAGCTTCTGACTGCAGGGGCTGGGTGTCTCAGCCTTGTCAATCCTTTCTGAGCCCTGCTGAACTAGATTGATCCACGGCTACCCAGGGACACTTCCTAGCAGGTCACACTGGTTATATCAAGACCAAAAAAAGGCATATTTGTCCTGTGGCTCAAATCTACACAAAATGTCCCAAACTGAGTAAATTCAGTTGTGTCACTTCAACACAGGGATAGAAATCTGCACTTCTCCCTTGAAAGACCTGAGCTCTGTCCTGACAGCTGATGGCCACAAAACTCCAACTTGTCCCAAGGTTTTCAGCTGAAGGTTGGTTTGCTCCTTAAATCAAGGGGTCTTGTGGAGGAGCCACATCCTCTCTCTTTGGCCAGCTCCTAAATCAAGCTGCTCCTAAGAACATTGTGATTCCCTCCTGTGCCCCATCAATCCGTGCTGGCATCAGCAGCCACAGCAGAGGGGCTTTTGTGTGTCCTTCAAAAAGCAAAGTCACAGAAGGGACCTCTGAAAGCCAGGAGGCAGCAGCGCCTTGTAAATTCAAACAACGGATGGCACAGGGTTTTCTCAGAGCGCTTGAAGCCTGATGAGTAATTAACTCTGACACCCTTAGGTGTTATTAATACCACTAAACAGGGAGGAAACCTAGAAAGGAAACCAGACAAGCCCTTGGACTCATCCCAGTTTGCCTCAGGAGCAAAGCTTGGCTTGGAAGAGCAGTGCCACTCGCCCGGGGCCCCACAAGAATTCCAGATCAGAGGGAAGAGGGACGCAGCTTCCCTGTCTGCAGGAGAGCAGGTACTTCCCCGGCTGGCAGCGAGGTGCGAGGCAGGGCAGCAGCCGGGGCAGCCCGAGGGGAGCCTGCCCTGCAGCCCTCCCTGGCAGTGCTCACACCTGCCTGCAGCGCTGCAAAGCCTCCCAGAGCTCATTCCAGAGCACATTCGTGCCAGCACATCCCAGGAAGCTGTGGCTTGGTGGCAGCCCCAGTCAGCTCCTTCCCTGGCTGTGCTTCCCCTCCTAAGCTGGCTCACCCAGCAGCCATCCCCTCCTGAAGGGCCACCAGGCCAGGCTCACTCTGTGACATGGCCCAGCACTATTTTTCACCTCCCCAGGTTAGCAATTTTTCCTATCTCCTCCATCAGAGAAGCTCCATTCATTAAATCCTCCACAGGAGCTCATCAGCACACCAGAGAGCAGCGCTGGAACCATCCCCAGCCTCTCATCCTTCCTGCTTCCCACAGGCTCAGGTTTGGAGAATGAGCCACAGCACGTTGCTCAGTCCCCCCCAAGCCATGTGCTCCCTTGGGACTGAGCACAGCTGCCACGTTCCCTTCCAGAGGACCTGGAGTTCTGTGCATCGAGACCCAAATATCTACGATCCTACATCCAACTGAAGTACCGACAGCAACCAGAACAAGACAGCTGGAACCACAGGATGGCTGGGGTTGGAAGGGACCTTAAAGACCACCCAGTTCCAACCCCCTTGCCATGGGCAGGGACACCAGGTTACTCCAAGCCCCCTCCAACCTGGCCTTGGACACTTTGTGTGCCCTTCTAAAGTTAAGGCTTCCTTGCACAGTAGGGGAAAGGAAAAGCACCTTGATCCCGGATACAAAACAGTCCCCAGCCCAAGTCCCACCAACCAGGCCAGCAGACCCCAGGGGTTTGCTCATCACAGGGGTGATTTTGTCATTTATCCCAACATGTGGTTTTGGGTATGGCTGCCAGGTTGGTTGTAGATGGAAGGTGATGTTTGTGAGCTACCAGGGCTCCAAAACCCCTGGTTAATTCTCCAACCTGATAAGGACACACAGATACACAACCTCTCTGCAGGTCAGACTCACCTGGAGGTGCCAGGTTTGCTGGGCTGTCACCCATTTCATGGATGGGTGCCAAGACAGGGCACAACATCGGGACAGGCATCTCACACCTCCCCTGGGGACACAGCACCGGGACAGGGAGCCCACACCATCCCTATGGACACAGCACCGGGACAGGGAGCCCACACCATCCCTATGGACACAGCACAGGACAGGGAGCCCACACCATCCCTATGGACACAGCACCTAGGACAGGGAGCCCACACCATCCCTATGGACACAGCACCAGGACAGGGAGCCCACACCATCCCTATGGACACAGCACTGGGACAGGGAGCCCACACCATCCCTATGGACACAGCACCAGGACAGGGAGCCCACACCATTCCTGGGGACACAGCACCGGGACAGGGAGCCCACACCATCCCTATGGACACAGCACCGGGACAGGGAGCCCACACCATCCCTATGGACACAGCACCGGGACAGGGAGCCCACACCATCCCTATGGACACAGCACTGGGACAGGGAGCCCACACCATCCCTATGGACACAGCACTGGGACAGGGAGCCCACACCATCCCTAGGGACACAGCACTGGGACAGGGAGCCCACACCATCCCTATGGACACAGCACCGGGACAGGGAGGGAGCCCACACCATTCCAGGGAGCCCACACCATCCCTATGGACACAGCACCAGGACAGGGAGCCCACACCATCCCTAGGGACACAGCACCAGGACAGGGAGCCCACACCATCCCTGGACACCAGACACAGCAGGACAGGGAGCCCACACCATCCCTATGGACACAGCACTAGGACAGGGAGCCCACACCAGCCCCGGGGGCCCTCACACCGGGACGGGCAGCCCTCACCAGGCCTCCAAGGAGGCACCCCAGCTGCGTGCAGCCCGGAGCACACTCCCATGGCACAGGAGCCAGCAGAAGGTGCTGTGGAAGATAAGGCAGTGTGGGAGCCCCGAGTGGTGCCCTTGTTCTTTCCCACCAGCGGTGTGCCGGCGGTCGGACCGTGGCACTCCAGCCCTGCCCCGGGGCCGTGCGGCGGGGCCCAGGTGCCTGCTGGAGGCTGCTGCCCTGCCCTCGCTGCCCCGGGCCCCGCAGCCCGATCCGCCTTCTTCCTGGGGCCATCTAGTGGCACATTTTCATACAGGTCCCTAAAACTGCCGCACGTTCACCTGGGCTTTATGCAAACCGAGCTCTGAGAGCCTGATCCGAGTCCTCCTGCATCAGAGCACAAAGCAGCATCTCCAGCACAGCCGCCTTCTCAGGCAGACCAGGATCAGCGCACACTCTCTTTCCCCTCTCTATTTAAAATCTTTATGAACGTTGAATGTTTTAATCGGAAAAAATGCTTTTAACGAGGGCAGCAGGCTGGTTAATCGTGAGGATATCATCCGTGTCTCAAAGCCTGGCACCTCATAGCCAAGGAAGAATAATCAGGACTAACTACAATGGTTGGGGTTTTTTATCTCAATTAAAGTTAAGGACCTAAACACCTGTGCCTCTACACCCAGAATTTGTCCAAATTACATTTGACATAACGTGCACGTAGCTGTTCCCATGCACTAAGCCCTGCAAAAAATCCCCAAACCTTCTGCCTAAAGAGATTTAAATTAAATGGGTGATTCCTACAAATCCCACCCAAGCTTAGGAAAAGCATTCCCTGATCTGTTCAAGGCTGCACCAGCATCACTGCCTCCACACAGGAGCGGAGCCCTCACTGAAGTGTCACCAGTGGATGTGGCACAGGGACCAGGAGGAAGAGGGAAGCCCTGGTTCTGGACACAAGGATGCCACAAGGGTCTCCAACCAGGCCTGCCCATTATCTGCAGGAAGAGATGGCAGCAGGGATGAGAAAAGAGGTATTTACAGAGCTCATCAGGGAAACAACACCATTTTTCTGGGCACAACCACAGCAGAGGAGATTGTGAGCCCAAAACCAGCCAGGGCTTCGTCCTGACTCCCCTGCCCCTGCTCTGCTCCCTCACTGCCAAGACAGAAGCACTTTTTGGGGGGTTTTTTTTGTGTCTGTTTACCCGTTGTAAACCTGTAACTGGTTCTTCAGCCCCCAGCTATAAGACATGATCATAACAAGCCCCCTCCTCAGCACCTGGGACTGACAGGTCACCAGAAAATAGGAAGGGCAGCATTTATACAGTGGATTGGTAACAGCTATGCAGCTCCTTCCTCATGGCCTTCTGCAAGGAAAGGAGAATAAGCTCCTAGATGTTATATATCTGTATATAAATATTATTATGCTTCTAGACTTTATGGAATTTATGAAGTTGTAGACTATTGGGAACATAACCCAGCCTAAAAGGTTGTGGTGTTCACTCCTATGTACAACATCTCACTCGCTAGCAAATGAAAAATTCATCCAGTGCAGTAATTTTCCTGGAAAATCACTATTTCCTCAATGGTCAAATCATTGGTATTGTCTTGTGGCAAAGATGAGCACATTCTTTTGACAATGGGCACAAGAAGTATCTGCAGCTTTGAAGGTTGCAGTGGCATCCTACCCTTCCAACATTTTTCTTTTCCTCCATTAACCCTTTAGAGGAGGTAACAGGTTGTTTTAAAGCCAAAGATCACATTTCCTGGGCATAGTTTCTAATAACCAGCATTTATTTCTGCTCTGTTCCAGACTGAACCGGACCATGAGCTCACCCAGAAGCTCCCATCACAGCTACCACTCTGTTCCTGGGTGCTGGTTCCTGTCTGTGCCTCCCCTGGAGCACCCAGAGCCCCAAGGGACAGTCATCATCAGCAGATGGCTGTCCCAGATTTACTGGGGTGTGCCTTGCCAGAAGTGGAAAATTACACATTGATGCTGTACCTGACTGAGGTCCCTAAAAAGGAAAACCACTGTGGGGAGTTTGGGGACTTCTCACATAAGGAAGCAGGTGTCGAACGGCCCAGCCGGGCTGGCAGATGAATGCAGGATGATAAAAGGCTGCCAGGCCAGCCAGAGGCAGCATTTCACTCGTCTGTCAAGTTCCTTCCCTTCCAGCTACGCTCCTGATTCTGGAGCAGAATCTTTGCCACGCTCATCCCCGCGTTTCAACATCCTCCCCAAACCCAGGATGCCTCCTTTGTTCTGCAGCCAAGGAACTCCAAAAATCAAAGGGTGCAGAGACTGATAGGACAGGACCCCACGCACAACCCAAGCCATTTCCCATCTGCTCTCAGGTGCAGGTTGGCTACAAGCTCTCTGTGGGGACCCAAAACCAGGTTGGGCTTGCTTAGGTCTAGCTGGAATCCCACAGACAAGCAAGAGTGAGTCTGGAAGAGTCTCAGCAAAGAGTAAAAGCAGCTCAATACCAGCACAGACTCCATGGAAAACCTCAGAGCCCTGAGATTTGATGCTTTGCCTGACTAGGAGTTGCAGCCATGGATGGAGGGTAGCAGGCCCAGCACCAGCTGAAGGACCAGGGAGGAGAAGCAGCAGCACAGGGAACCTCTGGGAACCCTTCCCACATTTTCACACATTCAGATCTCAGATTTGCACACAGCAGCTGCTTTCTCCCCCACCCTTCAGCTCCATGTAAATCACATCACTGCTGTCTCTGCTCATCCCACCAGTCCCCAAAGAAGCAGAAACCAGAAGTTCCAAGACCCTGGAGCCCTTTTGAGTCACAGGGAAGGCACATCTAACACAGCAAAACTCCCTCTAGGGAAACACCCCCCTCGCAGCTCTTGAGGAGAGCCAGGAAATCACACAGCAACCATTTCCATCCTGCGCCTACACCACGTCCCCCTCACTTCTCACACAGTTCCCTGCCTTTAGAAGGATTCCTGAGCTCCCCACTACAGGTCCTCTCCCCACAGCCCCTTCAACCCCACAGCTTTTGGGGAACAATCCTTCCCTAGCCTGAATCAAACCTACAAAAACTCAACTCTTCCTCCATGCAGCAGATTCACACCTTAATTATCTCTTTTTTGGCTACAGCTTGTTCTCTGATGCTGATGGGCATCACTTGCACCTGGGCACAGGAGGCGGTGAGGCACCACTCCAGGCAGGCAGTGAGAGCCCTCACAGAGGTGCCCACGCTGCTGTGCAGGGTCCTGGCACTAAAATTCGTGTGAAGCTGCCACCAGAGATGCGTCGGGTCCCACTCAAGGGTGGAGGGGCATCTGCGGGGATGTACAAGCGATGTGCAAAGAATACATGGCAATTTTCAAAGCTCTTGTCTGAGTTTACAGACTGTGCCCCTCCTCTGTTTTTCTGTGGGAAATAGGATTTGGCCCCAAAATTGATGTTGTTTCTGTCACAGCTCATTTCAATGCAAACACCTGCGTCTCAAAACTGCAAAGCAGCTTAGAAAACATCACTCTCCCCCAGAGTGTCCTCAGGGCCGCCACGGTGCTCCCCCAGCCCCAAAGGACGTGGCCAAAGCAGCCCCTGCCTGTTATTTCCCCCATCAATTGCCCACATTAACACCTCCAAATCTGCTGGAAATACTTTTTCCAGTGGGAATCTCCATGCGCTTGGAGTGGCCTCACCCCCTGATTGCACCGGGGTGATGTGATTTAAGAGGAAGCCGAAAAAGCAGCGATTGATTACCCGTAAAACAGGGTTATAATCCAATAAATAAATGATAAATCAGCGTGTCTCCTCTTAGCAAGGAGCTGGAGACTCCGAGCTCCCCTGGAAGGAGCTGAACAGAATATCCATTATTCAAACCGATCGCAGCTACCCGAGTGGAAAGAGCAGCTGTGCCTTCATGTTCCCTGACACTTTTTCTTGTTACACCATCCTCGCTGAATATGAAGTGATTTGGACTTGAGGTAACTCATTAAGGGAAGGCAGGCAAGGCCATTTTCCGGGTCTCCTAACCCCTGTCAGTTCGGATCAGACCCCGACACCCAAGGAACAAAGTGGGGTTCCTTGGATACACCTCAAATGGATCCTGCTGCTCCCAGCCAAGGCTCTGCCCTCGCAGTGCTGGATTCCCCCAGAGCTCTGCTCACACAGATTTGCCAGGCAGGACCACCACTATCTTCCTGTCTTACCTCTCCTGGAAACACTGAGCCTCCAAGAGTTTAAAACTCCTTCAGAAATTTCTCAGCCTGCTGGAAGCTGGGAATTACCTCCCACAAAAACCCTGCCCGTCCCTGCCTTCCAAACAGCTCTGACGCCGATATGCACACACACAATTCAGAGCCTTAATGAGAGCATGCACCAGCCTGGGCAGAGACAATGGGCATTTCTCATCACTCTTTAGACACAGCCAGAAAGTAGGACAGCACTTTATTTGGAAGCTCTGCTAGACCTGGAAAGCCACTTCCCCACAGAAGCCCTGGGATAAGGTCCCCTCTCAGTTAATCCCAAAGTTTCACTGTCTGCTCCAAGCTTCTAAGGCGGGGCAAGTGTCTTATTTTTTTTGCTCTGGGAAGGTTTTCTTCCCCGTTGTGAGCCCACTGCACATTAAAAGGCAATCAATATAATTCCCATTGTTTACCCTGAAGTTTGTTGCATGTCTTCCTGCTTTTACATCCTTGTTCTCACATTTTCGTGCCCCCCAGTTTCACCAAAGCCAGTTAATCTCTGGCCCAGGGCAAAATGTTCCGTGTGAAAAGGCATTTTCTGGTACAGAATGGTTTTGTAACGAGGCAGGAGGTAGAAATCAGATCTATAATAAGGATAGAGTAAGACAAAGTGCTTATGAAGGATAGTGGTGTGTAAGAGAAAGTGTAAGGCAAGTTGGAGGAGTATGAATAAAACTATGGAACAAAGCATAAATACATTAGGTTTGTGCTTGCTCACGTTTGGATCTGTCTGTGAGTGAGCAGACAGTGAGAAAAGACAAAACCGCAGAAGAAAAATAGTTCAGGACATGAGGATGTGTGAGGGAGGGCATCAGAAACTCCAGGAGACAAAGCAAGGAGGCCTCTGCCACCCAGACCAGCCCATGGCACGGCCGGGAGGGCGACAGCTCAATTTGGAGAGCTCCGTCTGCCCTCAGAGTGCAGCTACACACACACACCTGGAGAACTCTGGGAGGTTTCCTGCAAAAATGCCAGGCCCAAAGCTGCTTCCCTCTGAACGCCCAGCACGAGGGTTCTCATTTGGGGTGTGTGAGAATCCCCAGGAGCCATCCTGTCCATGCTGGAGGCCCTCAGCCCCTCCCCGGTTACAGGCGAACGGAGGGAGGGAGCTCCCAGGGTTTCCAGCAGTGCCTCTTTTGGGTACTGCTGCTTGCCTCCTCTTCGTTCCTCATGCCCAGGCTCTTGGGGATCCCCAGGGCACCCCTCACCCCGCTGCTGCCCCGCTGCCCCTGCCAGCCCTGGGAAACGCTTCCCGAGGGGCTGCGGGACCCGTGGAGCCGAGCCGTGCCCGTGCTGCCGGGCTATTCCCACCAGGTGGCACTCCAGGAGCGGCTGACGGCGACACCGGGCCCCGGGAGAGACCAGTCCCGGTCCTGGGAAGGGCCCCGTCCGCGGGAACGGCGCCGGGAGCGGCCGTGGCTTCAGCGGTCCCGTCCGCGACACCCCCACAGCAGGGAGCCCTCCTGTCCTCCTGCGGGCTGCTGGCACCGGGCATCCAGGTCCTGCCTGCTGCCGTGGTTTCATGATCCCCTAATTTCGTTATTTCCCGATTTCAGGTGGAAATGAGCTGTGGCACGAGGATGGAGCTCCCCTCTCCCGACCCCGACCCTGTCCCAGGCCGTCCGTCCGTCCTTCCTTCCATCCATCCATCCATCCATCCATCCATCCATCCATCCATCCATCCATCCATCCCTCCCTCCCTCCCTCCCTCCCTCCCTCCCTCCCTCCCTCCCTCCCTCCCTCCCTCCTCGGAGCCAGCCAGGCCAAGCACTCCCGCACCGCCGGTCCAGCCTCCTGACAGCAGAATTTGGAGCCGCGGGATGGCGAGCCGGGGGAAAGGGAGGATGAAATTTATGGTTTCTCTCTCGTCCCTACCCCTGGTTAAATATTTGGCAGAGGGAACAAACCGGAGCCGGCTGTCAAAGGCGTGTGAACAAAAGTACCGGGGGGACCCACACACCTCCTCGAAGGGCGATCGTCAGGGACCCCAAAGCTGTCCCGGGGGGTGACAGGGGAGCCTGGGACTGCACAGCAAACTGCTGTTGGCAGAGATGAATTTACCCAAAACACACGACAGCGAACGTATCGCTAAACTAATCGAGCCAGAAATCCCAAACCCATCGGTTAGAGCCTCCGGGTCCCAGCCAGGCTGCGCTCGGCCAGGCGGGACAAAACCTGGGAAAGCCGGGGCCAGAGGGATTGTGTGCGGGCAGCAGGGACAGCTCGTACCGTGCCCGGCGTCCCACACCGCCCCGTCTTGTGTGGAGTGAAAAAAAAATGCGCTCACAGCCAGGATTTTTTTTCAAAAACTTTATATAATCACACACACACGCATGTATTTGAACTAGATAAATATTTGAAATGTATCTAGAACTTGTTAGCGCTTTCTGAACATCACGGGCAGAGAAAGCTGTACATGAAGTGACATCCAGCTACGGAGCGGCTCCGGCGCTCCTGGAGTGGCCGTAAGCACAGACCTGCCTGCGGGCGAGCACGGCCGGGCGGGTGTCCGGAGCTGCTGCCCGGCTGCACTCCCGGCCCCGGGGTCGGCGGCGTTCGCCCGGCTGCTGCTGAACTCGGGCTCCTGGATCGGTTTGCCGCTGCGTTATGGTTGCTGTTGGAAAAAGTTGTTATCCATTTAATAATGGCCTTGGTGGCCCAAGCGCCGCTTGTCCTGGGAGCGAACCCTTCTGGGTGCGAACCAAACCCCGCTCCCTCGGACCAAAACCATTTTCGGAGGGGTCGCCGCTCGCTTTGCTCCCACGCGTGTTCCCCCCCGAGTTTCGCCAAGGAGCCCTCCCGGGACAGGTTCTTCCTCCTTTTCTGGAAAGGTTCCTGTTGAGAAATCATATTTAAAACAAACCAAAAAAGCCACAAGACCACCGCCACCACCGTGGGGCGGCTCTCGGGTTAACCCCCCCACTAATGACTGACGGCTGGTGCCACTGAGACAAATAAATACATCGTAAGGAGGGCAATGGGTCGCGAGTCGTTTTGGCCCTAAGGTGAGATTTAGCAATGACCGCCCATTAAAACGAGCTTTTCACTTTTCCTAGGGGTAGCCCCTACCCCCACCCGCTCCAGCAAACGAAGCGGGGGAGCCTCCTGACCTGGTTTATAATTGTATTTAGGTTTGAGGGTATTTTCCTGCTTGCTTTTTAGATCGGAGACGGGAGAAATGAAAACCGACTGAAAAACGACTCGGAAGAACGGAGGAGTGAAAAAGCGCCCCTCGAAAATCCACGGGGAAGGCCACGAATGGACACCGAGGGAAAGGTGGAAAAACGCATTTTCAAGAAACCCGTGGAAAATAAACGCGAGAGAGCCTAGGAGCAGTTTCACGGCAGAAGGGACAGAATCCTGCCGGGAGATCGCGGTGACATTCCCGAGGGAGCGCGGTCGGGCAGCGCGGTGGCGGGGAGCCCTTTCCTGCAGAGGGATCTAAAACGGGGCTCCACCAAAGCTTGGAGAAATCCCCCCAGCTCCCTCCCTGCCGCCTCCTCCTGCCCCAAGAACACCTCCTTGTTTTACCGAGCGGTCAGTCCAGCCCATGGGATGCTCCAAGCCGGACCCCGCGTCCCCATTCTCGACTGGCTCCCCCCTTTCCCGGAGCCGCTCCGCTCGTACCTTCCATGGAAGGAGCAGGCTTGAGAGGAAAAAACACCACTGGCTTTTTCTCTCGAGCTTATTTCCTTGATAACTGTATTTTGTGAGTGGCGCTTGGGAGGGTTGAAAGGACCTCGGGAAGGAGAGGTGCCGGAGGCAGAGGGGGGCTGCCCCGGGAGGGGAGAGGGTCGGGGTGTCCGTCGGGTCGGCTCCGCATAGCCCAGCCCGCTCCGTGCTGGTTTGGTTTTTATTTCAATGCCTTCTCTGGGAAGGTCTTTATGTGGGAGAGTGAGGGAAAGCTGAGTGTGGTGAGACCAAGGTGAAATTCAGCAGGAATTACGGCCGCGGTTACCTGCGCTAAAGGTCGAGCTCTGTATCGGCTGAGAGGGTTTAAAAAATATTATAATAGCTAAGTATTTACTCTAGAATAATCAAATCATTAAAAAGCAAGAAACAAAAGAAAGAAAAACAGATGTATTAGAAAAGGGAAAACCCAAAGGTGGTATCTGCGAGGCGGCTGCGGATTGAGCTTCCACGAAGGAGCCGTGGCAGATGAGGAAAGCGCAGCTCCAGAGCCTCGCAGAAGCTCCGGAGCCCCGGCCCGGCCTCGGGGCTCACCCTGCCCGCAGCAGTCCCCGAGTCGGGGCGGGAGGATGGGGCCAGGAGCTCCAATAGCACCTTGGACGGCCACTTCAAGCTAAAGGGCTTCGCCTAGCCCTGTTTTTACACGCCTTAATTGTTCCCTAATAGTGCGGGGTTTGGGGAGAAGCACGTGGGAAGTTTGGGGCTAGTTGGGAAAAAAAAAATTAAACCACCAAAACAAAAATGCCAAGAAGAAAAACCCCAAGGCATCACCCTCCGGGGCTGGTTCCCTGGGGACCGCTGATTTTTTCTCCCCTCCCGCAACCAAAAAACTTCAGGTGCAAAGGGAGATGATTGCGGGGCGGGCTGCGGGAGAGGTCGGCGGGTCAGGGAGATGCCGCGATGCGAACCCCCAGGTCTCCAAGCTGGAATGTCCTACTGTGGGTCTGTTCACTCCCTGGGATGTCCCTGTACCGTGGGGAAGGGGATGAGCGCTTGGAGTTGCCACTGTGCCCCCGTGGACGGAGGCTGGAGGTGCCGAAGGAGGGAGGTTTCTCCCGCCCCGTTTCCCCCATCAGATGATTCCAAGCGCGCCGTCCCGGCGCCTCCAGCGCGGATCCGCCCGGCCGCCTGTCGCTCCCGGCCGCGGTGACAGGGACCGGGGGGGCAGCGGGGCGGTCCCCGCGCTCTGCCAAGCGCCAGCGCCTCGAGGCAATCGCCACTTCAGCCCATTTACCCTCCCGAGACAACAAACAAGCGCTCCGTCCGTCCAGCCATCCCTCCGTCCGTCCGTCTCTCAGCCCTGACCAGGGCCGCGCGCGTCCGTGCGTGGAGCAGCGCGCTCCGGTCACCCCTGGCAGCGCCCCTCGCCCCGGGCTTGCCGGCAGGAATTGGGGGAAGTGCCCTCCGCACGCCCACGGGCACATTCAGGGCTTGGAGTTCGCCCCTTTTGGGGAAGGGCACGTCCGAAAGCGGCCCCGACCACGCTGCCCGGCGGGGGCTGCGGCTGGGGCTCCCACCCGGGACGGCGTGTGCGCTCCTGCAGACCCACGGCTGCTAAATTTCAAACAACTCCCCTATATTTTTAATTTTTCCCCTTTTTTCTTTTCTCTTCCCTTCTCCCAAACCCTCTTTCTGCCTTCCCAAAATCGTTTCCCGGTGCCTGCAGCCCGAGGCGAGGGAGGAGGCGGGATGGTCGCTGCTTCCAAGACTTTTACGAACAATCGTTAAAGAAATCAACTTTTTTTTTTTTTCTTTTTTTTTTTTTCTTCTCTCCCCTTGTGAGGAGGCCGGAAAGGTCCCTTTGATCTGCGAGGCCTGGCGTGCTCCGAGCCCGCACGCCGGCTGTGTGCGGGGAGGGGGCTCGGCCGCCGCGGGAGCCTCCGAGCCGGGACATGAAAGGGGGAAAAAAAAAAAAAAACCCAGAAAAAAAAAAAAAAAAAGGGCGTCCAGGGTACGGGAGATCGACCGAAGGGCTTAAATATTTCATATTCCTGGAAGCTGTCAAGGCCAAAAACAACAACACGCCTCCCCCGGAGTGTTTGCAGAGGGCAGGAGCGTGTGTGCGTGCGAGGGGCCGGGAGGCTGCGGGGAGGGAGGGTGGGGGCGAGAGAGAGGGTCATAAATTTTCACTTGTAATCAATCAATAATTAACTAATAGCGGAGCGTGGGCCGAGCGCGCCGGCGACGGCGGGTGCCGGGCCCGCCGGGGTGTCGGTATCGCGCTGCCCCCCGGGGCGCTGCGGCTCCGGGGAGCGCTCCGTGCTTCTTCCCCCTCCATCCCGGCGGGGCGGCCGCAGCCCCGCTTTCCCAGAGACTTTGGACTCGGCGCTAAAACTCCCGTGGGTAAAACCGCGCTCGGCTCCAAGCAGAGCCCGCGGGGAGCTCCTCACGCTGCCCGGCCGGGGGTCGGGTGGGGGGGGCGGGATGCCGGCTCACCCCCTGCACCCCGAGTGCCCCCTCGATGGGTTCTGTGCCCCTTCCCGCGGGCCGTGAGTCCCCTCGGGGGTCTCGGGGCGCTGCTCCGGCTGCCCGAGAGGTGGCGCCGGCGCCCCGCCGGAGCCCCCCCGCCGCCGGCCACCCCCACCCAGCGCCGGGTCGCCTGCATCAGCCATAAAACCATTGAGGATATCAAGACAGGCGCCAGGTGAGTAATAGACAGGATAATCCACAGAGATTGCTCGCTGTTTACCTCCATCCACAAGCGCCACAAGAGTTACTCATTAACGTTACTATATACAAATAAGATACACAAGAGATAAAGCCATTTGCAAGTCAGAGTTACACCTGCGGTACACGGATTTCTTGCAAGGGCATGGCGAGGGGGGAGGTCAGCATTAGGCCCGTGGAAAAGAGGGGTTTGAAGCAATCAGGCTGCACCCTCAGCCTTTAAAAGAATAAATCGTGAGCTCGGGGCTTGCGGCGCCCCGGGGCTGCCGGTGCCCGCCTGGCCTGCGGGGCGGCTGTCGGGCTCCTGGGCCGGCAGGAAAGAGGGATGGGCAAGGGGGGTCTGAGGTGGGTGTCTTACTTTCCTCTTGACCATCAGCAATGAATTCCTCGCCTGCTAGGAAATTTTCCCCACTCATACACAGATCACAGCGGCTCTCACCCTCTAAGAGCGATTTGGGGGAGCAGCAGCTGAGAGAGGGGAAAAAACAGAGGTCCCCGCACGATTGCTGAAGAAAAAATACGGGAGCGAAGGGACTGGGGGGTTCTGTGACGGACTGATGCCTTCCCGCTGCCGCTCAGGCCGGGGCTCAGCGCAGAGGGGAAAGCTGCTGCCCGTGGCAGGGATGGCAGTGCCACCCGCGGGAGCTGCCAGAGCTCTGTCCCTTCGCCCTGCTCCCCTCGGCACCGCATTCCCTCTTCCGGAGCTCTCCAGCTCCCACTCGCGTGGAGGATCCGTGTGGAAAGCGGCTGTAGGGCTGCATCCCTCGCTCTGGCTGCACGGCCGCTGCCTCCTTCTTCGGGTGGATTTAAAAAATTTCTTTAGCCAGACCCGCCGTCACCTCTGTCCCTAAAAGCCCCTCCTCGCCCAGGCCAGCTCAGGGGAGCATCAACTCAAGTGACATTTCCAGCAGCCGTCACCTTGGACCATCCGAAGGTGGGGGAAGTGGGAGAGAAAAAATCCTGCTCAGCCCAAAGCTTTTCCCCGCTCAAACAGCGTGGGTTTAAACCAAACCCCCATCCCCACGTTGAAATGGGGAGGGTCCCGTTCCCCCACGAACGGGAACAGTTTGATGTTCGTGGGGGGATTTTTAAATTAAAAAATCCGGGGGAAAAAATACTTTCTGGCCACTTTCACCCCTGCATCTCCCTTTATCTCGCCGGCGCAGGAACCGGGGGCCGCGGGCCGAGGGGCAGGCAGAGCATAAAACAGGATACAGGCTGGAAGTACATCCTTATAATATTTATTACTGGCGGAGGATGAATCACTTTTCAATATACGGGCCACTAACTGTTGAAGGGATGGGGGAAAAGAAATCTCATTAACAAGAAATATATATGCTCTGCTAAAGGATGTGCTCAGGGACTGGCAGAGGTACAGCAGGGGCTGCCAGCTCTCAGCTCTCCTCTCAGTGACCTCCCAGGCCACTGGTCCAGCCTGGATGTCTGTCCCCGTCCCAGCCGTTTTCCAACTTAATCCCGATATATCGCGAGCCTAAGGGCGAGAAGGGGCGATTGCAATAAAAGGGCGAAAATCGATTTTTAAAAATCCTGTATTTCCAGGTGATGACTTAACTGGGAAAGCCAAATCCTCTGCCCGGACAGCGGAGGAAAACGAGCCCAGCAACAGCATCAACTCCCGAGCACTTTACCTGGAAACTTTGAAGGAGGGCTCTGCATTAAAATTTAACCGATCTATTCTCTAATTCTTCACTTTTGCGTTATTAATTTATGACAGATAAAAGCATCTCTGAGCCTTTCTCATTAACTTTTCAAACGCCACTTAATATTGTTCCATTAAAAGAGGTGACTTTAGCAGCCTCTGGATCGACTTTAAAAGCGAGAGGGGTAAAGACGGAAAAGGTACATTAAACAGCTTGCTTAAAACTCGTCCTTCCCCCCCAACAATTCAAATGACACCACCTCGACTGGTTCGTACTAGCTCCTTCCAGGGGAAATATCTCAATATTGGGAACGGGAAAGGGGGTGGAGGAGACAGGCAGAAGAGGGATATATATCTTTCAACCCCTCCATCCTCCCAGGCGCTTCGGGGAGGGTTGGGGTGAAGGCATTTCACAGTACGCCCAAGACATTTCAATAAAAATTTATTGAAACTTCAGTGACTTTTAAAAGGGAAAAAAAAATTACAGGAA
This sequence comes from Eopsaltria australis, assembly GCA_034509425.1. Classification (NCBI taxonomy): domain Eukaryota; kingdom Metazoa; phylum Chordata; class Aves; order Passeriformes; family Petroicidae; genus Eopsaltria; species Eopsaltria australis. Next base: position 655,558 of record JAVTVJ010000317.1, on the reverse strand, counting down.
AAAAAAATAGCAAGAACTTCTCAACATTTATATAACACAAAATATACCTTCATTTTTTTTTTCTTTGAACCAGCTCTGAGCACCTGACTTTCAACCCAAGAAAATATGCACTCACTCAAACAAAGACAACAATAAGCACAGTAGTAAAACTCCATCGCGGGGTTATTTTCTGACACACCGAGGAAATGGGCAAAAATTTTAAAAAGTAAAGAAAATCCTAGAATCTTTAGAATCTTCACCTTTTTTTTTTCTCTCTCTCAAGCCACTGGAGAAGCCTGTTGTCGTGTATAAACGTGGATAATTTCGTGGTTGTTGACATTTGGAACGCTGAAGAAATCGAGGATTAAAAGCTACCATGGCATACTGCTTTGTTTTGTTTTCTCTTTGAATTTTTGTTTTTGATTAATTCGGTTTCTTTCTGCTTTGCTTTTTGCATTCGGCTCCTTGACCAAAGGATGAGGTTTTCCTGGGTTGAGCTCTGGTTTAAAAACTGAGCCCTCACAAATGGGGGAAATTCTCGTCTGGGTCGGGATCTATGTTTGAAGGAATTACCGACTTGAAATGAAAACGACTAAAAATAAAAACAAAAGGAAAGAAAAGAAGACCGCTGCAGTCGTATTTACAGAGATATGTACAATGTCAATAAATTAAAGTTTAATTTCGAGTATTCATATTCCACGTATTTACAAGAGTTATCAAATAATTACATAAATACTTTGTTTTAATAATAGTGTCCGCTCTTTTCTTCTTCTCAGTATGTTAAACCTTGTTATTGCATATACAATTAAAGAGGGAAAGCTGTGATAAACCTACAGTCGAGCTACAGAGGCTTTTAGATAAAATAAATTCACTTTTTTCCTTTCCAACTACACTTCTTATTTTGGTTGCTACAAGGGAGGATGTTTAAGGTAGAGGGACAAAGGTCTTATTTTTGTTTTTATTATTATTAATAATAATTTTTTTTCCCTGGGATTTGAAACGAGCATTAAAAATAAACAACGAAACCCCACTGAAATAAAAAATACCACCCACCCCCCCCCCCCCAAAAAAAAAAAAAAAAAAAGCAGACTACTCTGGAACATGCAAAAAAAAAAAGCCACCAACTGGCTCTCAGACATCACAATAATATTTTAAACACACAGCTTCCCTTAATATCGATTAAGGGGGTTGTGGTTAACAACCCGCCCAGGAAACAACTGTTGAAGAACCAATACGTGAGTTACTTACACACTTTTCCTTCGGAGAGAAAAAAAAAATCACTTCTCTTACTTAATTTTTATTCATAAGTTTGTTTGATTTTTTTTTGTTTTATTTTTTTCTTTTAAGCCTTTTTTTTTCTTTTTTTTTCTTTTTTTTTCCGGGGTGTTTTGGTTTTGGGTTGGTTTTTTTTTCACTGATTAAAAAAAAAAAAATAAAACGAGGATGCCACAAACCCCACCGGTGCCTCGATCCGGCCAGTTCTGCTCCCTGTGAGGAGCCTCCGACCCAGCGCTCCCCCATCCCCAACCTTTTTTTCCCCCCTGCTCCACCAGAAACCTTTTTGTTGCTAAGCACGCACACAACGCCGCGGGATTTTATACGTAAAAAAAAAAATAGAAAGAGGGGGAAAAAAAACAAAATAAAGGAGGGGGTAGGAAAAAAAAAAAAAACACTCGCGGGGTGGAGGATGTGGTTTCTTTCAAACAAAGTGCACTGCGAGACTGATTTGAAATGAGCTCCCGGAGGCCGGGGGGTTACGGGGAGCCGCTGCGGGATCTGTCCTGCTTGGGGTCGAGCCCGCTGACCAGGCGCTGGATGTTTTGCAGTTCGCTGGTGGCCGCCTCCTTGTCCGCGCCCAGTTTGGGGGACAGGGACACGGAACCGGACGAGAGCGTGGAGGAGCGGCTGGTGAGGTCCGAGGCGGAGTCCAGGGGCACGGAGCCGGGGCTGGCGCTCAGCCCGCCCGCCTTGCCCTCGCCGGAGCCGGCGGCCAGGCCGGGCAGGGCGGTGGTGAGGAGGCTGCTGCCGTCCGACAGGGGCACGGGCAGCGGGTAGGGGCTGTAGCGGAGCCGCGGCCGCACGGCGCTCAGGAACGGGTGCCGGTGCACCGAGCTGGAAGCGGCGCTGGAGGCGGCGGCGGCCGCCGCCATGTAGGTGTAGGGGTAGGGGAAAAGGCTGCCGAAGGGAGACATGGCCAGGCCCTGCGGGAGGGGAGGAGAGAGAGGAAAGGGTTACGGGCCGCTCGCTCACTGCGGGGATGCTGCGCTGCACCCCCGCGCCAGGCGCTGCCCCGCGCACGCAGCTGACAGCGGTGGAGAGCTGTCCTCCCGCTGCCCCCGCCAGACACACGTGGACGCAACGGGGCACACCCTGGCCGGGCTCTGCCCCGCACGGCCCCGCTCCCGCCGGGACTATCGGAGGCCACACGGCCGTGGGGACTCCCCCCTCACCGGGCGACTCCCTTGAGCTGGGGCGAGAGTCCTACACCCGCAGGTCCAGCCCCCTTCCCGCTCCGCAGGGCAGCCCCGGGCACATCCCCCCGACAGAGGCAGGCTGGGACGCGCCCCGCAGCGCCGAGCAGAGCCCCGGCCCGGTGGCAGCCGGGGGTGCGGAGCTCTGCAGGACAGCGGGGAGGGTGGGAGACCTCAGGGGGATCACGCTGGGCCAACCCCCCGCCCAGAGCTTTCCCTCCTCCGACTTTCTGCCAAGCCCTGTGACTGGCCCCTGAGAGGGGCCATCGAAGCGGGGATTTGAAAGGAGGTGCCCGCTGCCCCCCCGCCCCCAGGGTCGGAGCCCCCCTGGCCCCGAGGGGCGGCGCGGGGGAATGCAGTACCTGTGAGGCCAGGACGTGCTGCTGCAGATGGAAAGGCAAAGCAGCCGCCGATGCTCCCGAGAGTCCCTGGGCCGCCGCCGTGGCCATGACCGTGTTGTCCAGTCCCGAGACCCCGGCGGATGCCCCGGAGACGGTGGCGAGGAGGGGCCCCATGCCCGCGGCCATGCCGGAGAAGGCTCCCCCCATGGCGAACTGCCCGGGGTGCAGCAGAAGCGGGTGCCCGTTCCCCAGCGGGTTGAAGAACTGCTGGCCGGCCAGGGCAGGGGGAAAGCCGAGGTTCTGCAAGTGTCCCTGGCTCAGGTGGGCCGTGCTGTCGGTTTGGACCGTCAGGGGGGTGAAAGGCTCTTTCCCCAGCAGTCGGTTCTCATCTACTTTGGGGCCATCCCTGAGGGGACTTTTCAGTTCCTCGCCGCTCAGGCTTCCCCCCCGGGTGCTGGAAGAGATGGTAGCCGGGCTGTGCCGGGAGTCCGGAGGGGCTTTCTCAGTCCTCTCTCGGCTCCGACTCCCTGCCGAGTCCCCAGGGAAGAAGTGGCTTTTGGAGGGGCTGCCGCCCTTGTCCCGGGGATCGTCCCCCGCGGTGGCAGCGGAGCTGGCCGGCGCTGGGGTGGCGGCGGTGGTCGTGCTGATTTTGCCCGACTCGTTGCCTTCTAGCAAGGGATCGTCTTTGCTGTCTGCATCGCTGTCTCCCTCGCTGGGGCAGAGATCTGCAAGACAAAGGGGGCCCGGGGCTGGGATCCGGCACTGCACATCCCGAAATCCCCATCGGGCTGCGAGAGGGGGTAGAGACGCTTCCTGGCCGGCCAGAGGTTTGTGTGGAAATACTTCCCTTTTTTTATTATTATATAAATAAATATAGCCCCCGGTTACCACCGCCCACCCCGTCCAAGCCAGCCCGAGTTTTACACAACGCAGCAAAATTGGCTGCGAAACAAAGCGGCGGCCCGGAGGAGCGACCCCCCAGCCGGGCGGGCCCGGGGCCAGCGGCTCATCTCCCCGGGGCTGCGGGAGCCCCCAGGGACCCCCCTCCCTCCCCAGCTGCAGCGGGGACAGAGGAGGAACGGGACAGCAGCAACCTCGGGGCAGGGCTGAAGGGCCTTGGGGATGCGTCTCCTACGGAGTTTTCCAAAGTTTTCATCCCTTTCAACGGGCGAACTTTGAAAACGCACACAGACACCCCGCAGCCGTCTTCATCGCCCCCTGGGCCCCCCTTCTCCCCAAACACATGCACGGCTTCGCTGGATTCCTCTGCACTTCATCTCCTAATTTCAGCGCCCCAGGTGCGAAGCTCTGGTTCGCTTTTCGGGTCCCCTCCCAGCTCCCCTCCCCTCAGCTCGGCAGGCCCTTAAAAAAACGAGTAAAGCAACTACAAAAAAGAGGTTGTTTCCTCCTCCCCCTGCCCCCCCCCTCGCCCGGCCCGGCATGGATTAATACATACGAGAGAGCTGCAGACAGCTCCCAACCCCGCACGGAGAAACCCAGGGTGACTTTTCTATAACAAAGTTCGGGACTGTATCCAGGGGAAAGATCCTTCCTCTAATAACAGATTCAGTGAGGAATATTAATGGAGTGACTCCAGTTCTGAACTTTTGCCCCGTGGTCTGTCTTTGCTCCCTTGACTCGGAGCTGCCTCCTTTCTGAACCAAGGAGGGGAGGGATGAATGTGCAGCAAGGGGAGAGGGAGGCCAGGGGGGAGAGGGAGAAAGAGAGGAAGAGTGAGGAAGGCAGAAAGTGAGGGAGGAGTAGGGAGGGGAGGGAAAGAGGAAAAGATAGGAAACAAGAAGAGTGAGGGAGAGAAAGAGAGGGAGGAAAAACTAAAGAGAGAAAGAATAGAGAGAAGAGTGCAAAGAGATGAGAAAAGAAGGAAAGAGGTAGGCAGGAAGGCAAGGGGGAAGGAAGGAAGGCCAGTGCCAGGGGGCAGTGGGACAGGCCAGGATTTACCAGCACACAGAGCAGGCACCCAGGCTCTCCCAGGGGCCACAGCTCTCACCTTTGAGGCTGGAGGTGCCCACGGCAGGCACGGCAGGACAGGAGGACTGCGCAAAGCACTTGAAGGCCGTCTGCTCATTGGACGACTCGTCCGAGGTGGGATTCTCCTTCTTCTGCCTCTCGTCGTACACGCGCATGGACTGCAGGGTCAGCTGCTTCCTGCGGGCACAGAACCCGCTGGGCGAGCGGCCCCCGGAGCCCCCGGGACCCCCTCACCAACCCCTCCTGGAGCTCCCATTCGGGCACGAGGAGCACAGGGGAATTAAGAGCCACGGTCCCCTCGAGGAGGAGAGCGCGTTTCTGGCAGGCAGGGCTTGGCTGCTAATGAGAGGAGATTTCTTGGAAGCGCGAGCAGCTCCTCAGCGAGGGCTGATATTAAAGACAAGGGGCGGAGGGGAGAGGAAAGCATTCCCTGGAGATTAGCTTTTAAAAGGCAAGGATGTTCCAGAGATATGAGCCATCTTAATGGTTGCTAAGATTGCTAGGAAGTGGTTATTTTGTTAGGCACTTTATGTAATCTTTTCACCAACAATTAACCCGGAGTAAAAAATCTATTTATATTTAGAGAAATTAGAAATCATTTCCGTCCTGTGGCTCCAGCGCTGGCTTTATTTTCACACTGACGGACAAGAGAAGCTGGCGTGTGCATGTTTGTGTGTGTGCTGGGAAGGGAGAGAGGCCTCTTGGTTTACACCACATTCTCCCCACTTTTTTTTTATTTTGCTGTTTGTTTGAAAAAAGAGGAACAGATCGATTTATTCATTATCTAACCCCCTGTGCAAATGGCTAAAATATCTTGTCTCATGTCTGCTTTGTTGTGTTACAGATCTCCCATCAAAGGAAAAAAAAACCCTGTCCCTTTTTTCTCCTCGTAATTTCTTCTTTTATTAAAAATAAAAGTCTTGAGTCCCGTTATACGAGTTCTGTCTGTCTACCTAGGGCACAAACTGTGTCCTGCTGCTTTTGGAAAAAAATAAAGAATCTTCTATCATTAATTACTTCCATATTAATGAGATACCTCTGTCCAAACAGTTTATTTATATGCTTCCCCTCCACATTTTAGTCTTTCCCATGCAGTCCCCAGAAAAATGCCAGGGGAGATTCAAGCAGTGCTCAGCCCTCACTTCTCCCTCTTCTCCAGCCCCAGATCCAAACTATACTGTAATTTCCCTCTCGACTTTTTAAGGGAAAGTTTTTCTCCGCTAATATTTGCTCAATGTACTGCCCTCCCTTTGGCCAGTCATCCCCTGCGACGTGAAAACCAAACGTGGAAAGCAGGGAAGAATTCCCATGCAATCCGTTTGACGTTGTTAACGCCAAGATCCTTATGGATTTTGGCGGGGGGAAGTGTGGTTTGGAGGCGAGGCAAGGTGATTTTGACCTCTGCTCGTGTTCTGAGCTTAACACATGAAAACCAAACGAGGCGCCTATATAGGATCCAGCCAGACTCACCTCTTTTCCCTCCTTCCATTCCCGGTGTCCCGAAAACCTTTGGCAAAGGGGTTGTTGTCAATTTTTAATTGCGTGATCTATAGGATGGAGAGAGAGAAAAAAAATAGCCAGGGGGGTTGGGGCAGAATAAGGAGATTTTTGTATTAAAAAACAACAGCCAACCCCACTCTCCCCAGTTCCCCCAGTGCTGGTAGGATCCTGGCAGGAGCAGGACAGGGCAGGGGGCAAAGGTCCCTGGTTTTTGGGTGAATCCATGTGTTTTCCTGAACTGCTTGGAGGCAGCTCGCCCCCAATCCCCCGCCGGGCTGGCCGGTGACCCGGACCGTGGTGGCAATGAAAGAGCCCCGTGTTGCTGCCACCACATCGGAATTAATTGAGCCGTGCAATGAGATCCATGCAAGTTATGCCTGTGCTTAAAACTCTTTAAATACCATAATTAAACCGCAAAGGAATCATACCCACCCCCTCGCTATAATAAAATACTTTATATAATCGCATTATGCTCCGTGTGTGTTGGGGCGCCAGGGGTGCCAGGAGCCAGTTCGTATTTTTTGGGGGGGAGAGTGTGGAAGCTTTTCGGTAAGATTTTCGGTTTGGGTTTCCTCGGGGTTCAGGTTATGGCAGGGAATGGCTCTTGGGAGGGATGGGGGTTGCGGGGCATATCCCGCAAGTGCCCAGTGCCTGCGCGGAGCCGAATTCCCAGCCTGGCCGAGCTCACCCCGCTGGAGCAGGATGCGAGCAGTGGGAACGGGAATTCCGCCTCCCCGCCGCTCCATTCCCGGTCCCGGACCGGGCTGGAAGCACAGCAACTCCCCATATTAAAACCACAGGATGACCCCAAAAAGGAAACCCCGAGTGCGGGCAGGAGCGGCGCTGGCTCCCGAGTCCCGTCCCCCCCCCACCGCACACACGGCATCGGGAGAGAGCAGGAAAACCCCACTGCTCAAAGCAGCGGGACTTTTAATCCAGGTGCTCCCGGCCGTGCCTTCTGCTCCCCCCGCGCCGAGCCGAGGGCTCCCCGCCGCTTCCGCACGCCGCTTCCCAGCCGATTTCATGGCAATCACACAAATATGCTCATTTCTGTCCTTCAACCGAGCCGCCCCCAGCTGATAGACTGGGCCGGCCAGCCCTGCTGATAAGTCCCAAAGCAAAGTCTACTCTCTGTACACTCATTTTCTTTCAGTTTCCTTGCAAGTGCCCGGCCGCAGAGAGAGAGGAAAACAGCCCGAGCCGCGAGGGGGAAGCGGCTTTTTTGAAAGCGAGGGCAGAAGGGGACAGACCTCCCTTTTCAGCCCGGAATTTTTAACGGTGAAGGATGCGAGGGGCAGAGAGGGGCACGGGGGAGCTGCAGCGAGCGGGCGCTGCGCATCCCGAGCCTCTGTGCTCAACGCACACCAACGCAAAGTTGTAATTCACAGACAACAAAAAAAAACCCAAAGCCCCTTTTTTGGCTCCTTCGCTTCCTTCCACTTGACTTAATTATCGTAAATTCGCCATTTGCCGCTCTCCCGAATATACCACCTTCGTCGTGAGCGACAATAAACCAGCAGCAATGGAAAGGCAGCGCTTGCAGCACTGCAAAACTTTCTCACAAGGGCTTTTTCAGCCCTTCCAGCTAAATTCAAGCGAGATACCCTTCTCTGACCAGAGCATATTTTTGCACCACAAAAAATAATAAAACACTGCAGGATGCAAAAAAAAAAATCATAATATAATAATAATAGGAACCAGACGCGCGCTCAAGCCTTATTGCCAATTGCTGTTAAAGGAGCTAAAACAGCACAAAGGCCAGGAAGAATTACAAAATCTCAGCCCCGCTGCTCTCCCTACTCTGTCTTTCGACACACGAAGCCGAGTCTTTTTTATTAATTTTTTTCCTGATGCGTCTTAGATTAAATCCACACTAAGAGCAGCAAACTCCACCCCATCCCTTTCCTCATACTGGGGAGATATACTGGGGAAAAAAACGGTACAAAATCCCTAAACATTCTCCTCCTCACCCCCAGTCCTCCCTCCTTTTAATTGCCTTCCCCGAGGTCGGTATTAGGAGAGTGCTCGACCCCCTCCCCCAGCGCCTTCCCGAAGTTGGATCAAGGAGGTTTTGGGGGATAAGATGAGGGGGTGAGAGAGAAAAGAGCGGGATGGGCTTCGTGAGTTTTAAGGGAACAATGCAGAGTAAAAGTTCTCTTAAAAGCCAAAACACGTAAAACAAATCCTCTCTTAATCTCCTTACCTTATCATTCTGGTATGCGGTCACTGCGATGAATTCAGTCTCCGGGAAAACGTAGGTCCTGAACGTGCTGTAAGGAAGCTTGAGGATATCGTTGGCTCGGACGATGTGGAACCGGGGCTGGTACTTGTGCATGGAGTTCAAAATGGTCTGGGGGGGGGGGGCAGCGGCCGGCAGCAGAGAGGGCAGGATGGGGGGAAAAGAAGACGGTCAGCAGGAGCAGCATTTCCCCCAGCCATCGGCACTTTCTCCTCCTAATTTGCCTTCCCTGTCCTTCCTCCCCTCACTCCTCCTCCCCGCCAAGCACACTCCAAACACACGCACACGCCTCGCAGCATCCAACTAAAAGTCCTGACAGCTCCAGCTTGCCGGGGTTAGGCTCTCGCTGGACCTCTCGGAAGAGAGGAGAGAGGGGGGAATCCCCTCAGAGCACTGCTCGGAGTCGGGGGGAAGCTGTTTGGGCTCCGGCAGCGATGTCTTTTGATTTCAAAGTGTAAAACAAAAAATAAAATCGAGTAAAGCAGCAGCAGCAGCTCCAGTTGCAACACCACCACGAGAGCCTAGGCTGGGTCTAATTGCGTGCCCCAATTCACTTAAGGCCTTCTGCGAAAGGCAAAAATGTATCGTCTAATCAAATCACAGGCAGCAAATGCAATCTTCGGCACTTTAGAGATCCCCCGGCCGCGGCCACCAGCAGCAAGCCCCGGCTCCGAGGCGGAGGCTTTCCCAGGAACAGAAAGAAATGGCCAGGATCGACAGAGCACTTATCAGCAGGTTTGTTTGATTTCACTCTCAGGGTAAGTTTTTATCTCTGCACACCCGGTAAATGTAAAGGAGTGGATAGACATGAATGGGCAACTTGACCTCTGCTTTTGGTCGCTGTTTATTTTCACTCCGGCTTGCTTTACATTATCCAGATTAATATAGATTTAAACGTTTGCGTACTTAGGCCTTTAAGCCTTTTATACACATATGCATATCGTTTTCCTCCGCTTAGAAAGTGTGATCGACTTTATTAAAAATATATATAGATATATAAAGTCACCGCAGCTCTGAGAAATATCGAGTTGCGCTGCGCTAGAAATGTATCCCTAAAGTTAACGCTGCATGGCACGGGGAGGTTACAGAGTAAACTCCAGCCTTTAATCCTGACCCCAGCAGGAGGAAAAATCAAGGACTATCATAAACCGGAGAGATGCCCGTCCCCGGGTGCGTGGGGAGGACTTTCTGCCTCGTTTTCCCCGTATTTCGGCCGTCCCCGGAGCTGCCAGCGGGGCCAGCCCGGCCGAGCAGCCGCCGAGCTCCGGGCACACCCCCCCGCAGGGACCCCCCGTCCGGCCGGGTGGTGAGGGAGGGGAAAAGGGGGGCGAAGGAAGGTGTAAAAGGCACTCACAAATCCGTGCTTGTCAGAGATGTTGTTAGTGAGCTTCAGCTTGTGAAAGGTGACGACTTTGGACATCCATTGTTCGCCGGTGGCCGGGCTGTCCGGGTGGATGTACATTCTCTTTGGCATTTCAGGGTCAGCCTTGCCGGCTACCATCCACCGGGAATTATGGAATTTGTACCTACAATCATCAGCCGCCACAATATCCATCAATAAAATGTACTTGGCCTTTTTATCCAGTCCAGTGCATCTCACTTTAAATGGAGGAAACATTCTCCTATGGGCAGAGGGGGGAGGGGGGGGGGGGGGGAAGAAAAGACAAGACAAAAATAAAATAAAATTAATTACAGCGTTTAAATAAGCTTCTGAATTTTGGTAGTGCGTCTACCAAGCAACTACTTCGGCTCTCAAAAGCAGCAAAGCAAGTCTGTGTCCAGCAAAAAGGCTTCCCCCCCCCCGCCCCCAGCGAAAAGGTTTCTCAAATGCTTAAAATTTGCAGGAGAAAATGGTCCCTGGATGGGAAAGGTACGCATTCCCTAGAAACCAGCAGGCGCCTACCTCTCTGTGCTATTCCTAAACAGCAAAGGCCCATTTGGGGCTCTCTGATCTCTCATTAGTTTCCTTTTTGCCTGCTAAACAAAGAACTGGGAGCTGATCGCACCCCGATAAAATAAACCGTCTGAACTATTACAACCCAACCTCCCGATAAGGAGCGGAGTTTTGCACTTTACAGAGGAGAATAAAAAGCCCCCAGCGAGGGCAGCGTGGCTGCCGGGGCTCTCCCCGTGCTCCGGCCAGCCGGGGATCCCCCTGTGAGCCGAGGGCTCCCTGCAAACCCCGCTCCCCTCCGCTCCCAGCTCCGGCTCCAAACTGCAACAGGATACCACAAATTTGCTGTTTATTATATCGAGTGGTTGGCATTCAGCAAATCTCAACTTAAAAGGAAACACATGACTTTGCAACATGTAAGAGCTCTTAATGTTGGCCGAGGCTTTCACGCAAAAACTTTTGACCACAATTAGCAGAAAAAACTTCGGGAAAGCAGTAAAATGGGCGAGGAGAATTTTTTTTCCTCCTTGCTGCTTTTAGGGCTTGTATTTATTTTTTCTCCCGAGCCTGTAGCCTGCAACTGGTGCTTTGCAAACAGGCGAAGCTCCAGCAAGGCAGCTGAAGGCCATCTAAGAAGACTTTTCAGGAGTGGCTTCCTCGAGTAATTCTCCTGGCAAATCACATGTGGAGAGTTTGGGAGGTTTCTCAGAGAGCCCCTTAGAAAAACACCCGGCTGCAAAGGCGGTTTTCACCCTACGTATCATCACAGCAATAGGTAGAGTTGTAAAAGAGTCCAGATGTCAATGAGTAGCGAATATAGAGAGGGATTTCAGACGGGTAAACCTATAAAAAGCAGAAATGCCGAGCGTGGAACCGCCGTGTGTGTTCATTCATTCCCACGTGAAGGTTACATAAATACAGGGACAGGCAGCGCAGAGCTGCAAACCCTTCCCTGCCACTCCAGCAGCGGCTGCAGGACGGCTGGGGAGTTTTGTCAGCTTTTCTGTACATTTCCAGACATAATCACACAGCACAAACCCAGCCGAGACCCCAGCACAGAGAGAGGCACAGCCTGACACACCGAGCCTATCTGCCCTCCTGCCCCACCAGCAGCCACACGCTGCTCCAAAGGATTTATTCCTTCATTCCCCTTCCTTAAGGAAGAAAAACTGCTTGTAGCGAGGCTGAAAACCAGGCCAGCCCCTTTGCCAACCCCAAATTATTTTCTTCCTGCTCCCAGTCTTCTCCAGCAAGCATTAAGCTACTGAAGCATGAAGGGACCCTCTCACCCCCTGCACACGCACATGCTGAGCAGGGCCGGGTCGTACTGGGGCTTTTCCCGGCAGCGTGGTGCCTCAGACGGGCTCGGATCTTCCCTGCCTAAAGCTTTCCAGAATTCCAGGTGAAAGGAGATTGACGGAGGAAGCCGCCCCAGAGAGAGCCTTGCTCTGGTGGGGTGCAGAGACCGAAGGGTGGGGGACAGGAGCGGGAAAAAGGCAGAACCCCAACCCAGACCTACCTTCCCGATTTGGTAATCACCATCTCCGTGCCTCTTTTATGGAATTGTTCCCAAAGCTCTTTAGCTTCCAGATGCACTTTCGGATCGTCTTCTACCTCTTCTTCTGGCTCCAGAGTTTTTAAAGGCCTCAGATGGGCTGCAGCCTGGTGACCCAGGGAAGAAAAGGGGATACCAGTCTCTGCAGCCCCCACTAACTGATCCATGATGGGTTTAGCCAGAGCCCCGGGAAGGGAGAGGGCGGCCGCCCCGTTGGGAGGCAAAGCCAGAGCCGGGAAGAAGGGAGGCTGATGTCCCAACACAGCGCTCATGGCAAAGTCCGGTGCCCGGTGCGGTAAAAAAGGATGATAAGCCATGCTTGTCCCAGGGATTACTGGATCTCTCATCGGTAAATTCATCCACTCCACTCCACTCCTCGGTCTTCCTACTGCTGGAGTAGTCCCGGAGTGGTTTCTAACAGCACATCATGAAGAAGAAAAATTAAGATAATAACAATAACAACAATAAAGCACCAAAAAAAAAAAAAAAAAGGGTTGGGGGAAACAAGCTCTAAACAGCACAGTACATGAGGGAGAGGCAGAACTTCTACAGCCTACAACTTCCCGAGCCGTGGCACATCCCCAGCCCTCGGGACAGCGGATTAACAGGATTGTTCATTATTAGTCTTGCTTTTTCTCGTATTCGGTCTCTGAGGTTTTGTTTTGCTTTTTAGTTGTTTGCGTTTTTTTCCTGAATGGAAGTCCTTGCGCTGGAAAAGAAACGCCGAAGAAGGGAAGAAAAAAAATCCACCGGGTTCGCTGTCTGCTCCTGTTGCAGCAGAAGGGCTGGACAAGCCGAAATCCTTTTTTCTTCTTCTTTTTTCCTCTTAGTCCCAATCTCCCTCTCTTCTTCCGTGGCGGAGGGTGACGGCTCGAAGCTGGGTTTTCTTTTTGGGTGGCTGGCTCTCTTCCCCCTCCCCCCCACCCCTCCACCTTTCCTCCGTACGGTCAGGCTGCAGAGCACAGGCTGGGAAAGGAGGGAAAGCAGAAAGAAGCAAACAAACCCACCCCCCCTCGCCGGCCGAGGAAGGCTCCTGAGCAACCTTCAGCAGCAAAAACTTGTAGGGAAATCTCGTTTCCGCCTCGCCTTCCTCACTCCCCAAGCAGGAGCTGGTCAGAGTGCCCTGATTTCCATCAGGATCTCTTCTTTCTTTCACCCTCCTCCTTTTTTTTTTTTTAAAATTTATTTTTCCCCCCTCTCTTTCTCTTTCGCTCTGCCTAAAAAAAAAATCTGGCAGAATTATATTGTTGTCTCCATAAAAGAGAGAGAGAAAGTGAGAGGGAAAGGGAAAGGAAGAGAAAAAGGGGGGAGGGAGAAAGAGAGGGAAAGAGAAAGAGAGAGAGAAGAGAGAGGGAGAAGGAGCCTCTCGGCTCTGAGAATTCCCTGTGAGTCTGTGCTCTGCGTGCACCCGATCGTAGGGATGTGTTGTGGGTTACAGGGGAGCTGGAGCCGCCTTGATTGGCTCTTTGACGCTTTCGGACCAATTGTGAGGCTCCATAGGCGGGGTTCTGACAGCTCGGGTGGAGGGGGACAGCGCCGAGTTATAAAAAGAAGGTGTCGGAAACTGTAACGCTGCAGCAAAGCATCACTAGTACTTCGGGCCGTGTGAATATGTCAACATGATCAGAGGGGAGGGAGCAGCGAGGGAGGAGGGAAGGGGCCGGCAGCGCCCGCCTCTAGGGGGGTGCTGGGGGCCGCCTCGGCCCCCGGCCCCGGCCTCCCTTCGCCCCGGCAGCCTGGGCACTGCCCGGCCGCTCTCCCCCGCTACGAGCTTCCCGAGCGCCGCCAGCGGGGGGGCTCCACGCGTGGTGCTGGGGGGCTCCGAAGCTGCGTCCCCCCTTCCCCAAACGCCGCCGGTACCGTAGCGGGGGCCCCCTGTGTCTCCCCCGGCCAGGAGCCGCCTCGGGAGGCCGCCCATCCCCGCCGCGCCGCGGCCACCGCCGGTCCCCGCCGCCGCCGGGTCGGTGTCACCCCCGTGCCGCTGCCCCCGCGCCGTTTCTTCCCTCCCCGGCAAAGTTGCTTTCTTTAAACGACACCTCCAGGCGGGGAGCCGGGCGCTTTCCTTCCCCCCGCGAATCTGGGGGTGAGCTCCGGGGCTCGGGGGTGGCTCTGCGGCTCTTCCCCTGCTCGGAGCTCGGCTCCGGCTGCTCCAGCGGCCGCGGCCGCCGTTATTATTGTTGTGGTGGGCGGCTAGAGGCTGCGGCGGGCGGGCGGCGGCCGCCGCTGGCTCAGCCCCGGCCCCGGCGGCTGCTGATCGAGGCGGGTGCGCGCAGGGAAGCGGGAGGCCACTGGAAAATGGGATTTTAATGTATTTATTATTCCTTTTTTTCTTTCTTTCTTTGGCGTTGCGGATTAAGGCCACTCGGCTGGCACCGGCGCCGACAGGGTTACGCTCGCACACCCCTCCTCTTCCACGAGGTGCGCGGGGAGGAGACGGGAAGTGCGGCTTTCCCTGCGCCCGGGCCGGGGCAGCGCCGGGCGGGGGGGCCCAGCTCCGGGTTCACCCGGGCTCGCATGGAGCCGGCCACCCCCCGGGGAAGGCGTCACGCGTGGGTCTGATCCGACCCCACGGAGAGGGAAGAGCCGGGCAGGATCCTCCTGGGAAGTTTCTGGGGAGATCTATTCCTTTGAGGGGGGGGTGGGGGTGGCTGGGTATGGGTGTGTGACAGTGTAGGGCAGCAAGAGGGGGTTTGCGACTGTGCGTGTCGTGGGCATGCCGGGCACGGGGAGCCCACGCGTGTCAGGCAGGGTATCCAGCGCTGGGGGTTGCCGAATCATTACTCTGCCCTGGGGAGGGAGAGGGGGAATCTCCTGACGCCCCCCACTCTGCTTTAAAGAGGGGAGGATAATCCTCCGGGAGCGGAGCGGGGGAGCGTGGGGGCTCGGCGCTGGCTGCGCGCAGATGGGAGCGGAACCTCTAAAGTGATTAGCTCTTCTAACATTGCATTTTTGACGCACATGGTTAAGAGCGCTTGGCGCCAGCTTGGTGAAGTCCCTGTAGTAACCAGCGTCTAGGATCGCTTTGCATTCACCAAAATATCTCCCCTTTGGTCGGGGGTGGGGGTGAAAAGAGGAGGAGGGAGGAAAGGAAGCGGGAGTAATGCGTTCAAAGAGGATGGGGGGGGGGAAGCCTGATGTGTTTCACGAAGCCAGGAGCCTGGCTACCCGCGCAGCGCTCGGCTGCGCTGTGCGGCTGCTTATCGACCAAGTGAGCGAGTCTTTCCAGCCTCTGCTCGGAACCGGTTCTCGGGCTCCTGCCGCGGTGGGAACCCCCAAAGCCTGTGCCTTCCCTTTATCAGCGTCCGCAGCAAACGCCCGGAGGCTTCAAGAAGTTTGCTGCAATTTACCCCAACCGGGGCCGCCGCTCTCTCACGGGGACCAGGAGGTGCCCGCGGGCTCCCGCGGGACAAGCGCAGCCGCCCCCGGCCCCGCCGCGCCCCGGCCCCCGCGCCCGCCCCGCCGGAGCGCGCCCTCGGCGCCGCGGCACAAACCGGAGTCGCTGCCGCCCTCCGCGCCTGCCCCGCACCTTGCGCCGCGCTCCGCACCCACCCGCGCAGGAAAATAAAATGTTTGCCGCTTATGATTTCCAATTCCAGCGTCTGGCTAATGGCGTGCAAACTTCCGCCAGTTCCGAGTGACCTCCCCGACGAAGCCCCCCGGAGACTCGTATTATGAAGGGAGGCTGCACTAATCTAAGATCAAAAGCGGGAAGGTGCGAACAGTCTTTGTCTCCCTTCGGCCGCCTCATTCCCCCTTCTGTGTGTGATAAATCTACCCTGGCGCCGACTGCGCGCTGGATGATTAATTTGCAAGCAAACAAAAGGGACCTGATGGCCAGCCATCTTAGTTAAATATTGGCCAGTGCTTCCAGCTACTTGTTAGCCTCCTCTTCGCCAGAAATAAATAAGCGAGGCGCAGAAATAAATAAATAAGGAGACCCGCAGAAATGAATGACAAAGCGAAGGGATGGTATGGGAGTAAGGAAAGAAAAAAAAAATAAGAAAAAGAGATCAGGGTGGCTGATGGTGAAGTGCCGGGAGCGGGTGGAGGTGGGAATGGGGTTGGTGGCGGGGGGAGCCAGGGTGATAGCACACTGAGATAGCCGGCTGCCCCCGCGCCTCCCGGCCTGTCTGCAGCCTGGGCTTGCACCAAGGCCGACACTATCTTGACTCTTCAAAGAGGCATGAAAGGTCTCCGCTGTCTCCCCGGAGAGCGGCCAGGCCGGGGCTCTCTAATCTCGGAGCACAAGAGCTAAAGGCCAGGGCGGGGGGAGCGGCTCCCACTCTCCCCAGCTCTTCTTCACTCCACCATCGCCAGCACATCCATGGGTTTTCCCCGGTTCTATCCAGACCCCGGGTCTGTGGTGGCTGAGTGGCTGGGAGAGCTCTGCTTCCTCGGATTTCACCCTCCTAAGCAACTTTTAGCGTTTGCACGAGAGCTCGGCGCTGCAGCGAGCCTTCCCCGTGCGTATGTGTTGGAGGTGTGGGAGGAGAGAGGCTTTGGCTCTCTCCCGGTGGCCTGAAGAGCCAGCTGGAGGAAGGAGGCAAGAGAAGAATAAAGGCAGCCCAGCTTTCGGGCCCACACGTCCTCTCCCAGGCCTGCCGGAGCAGCTCCGAGGCGTGTGTGCGTGCGTGGAGGGGCTGTGTGAGCTGCACGGCCTCTGCGGAGATGCGCTGTGGGTGTGTGGCACCGCGAGGGATCCGTGCCCTGGGGCACAGCGCCAATCCCTGCTCCGACAGCAGCCCCCGAGGTGTCCCTGACACCCCCTGCATGTGCTGGGTGCTCTGCAGGAAAGAACAAGCCTCGGTGCATGGCGAGCAGGGCCAACGTGCACAGCCTAAGAGGGGTTTTGCATCCTATCTATGCATTTCCTTATCGCGCCGCCTGTTCCAAGCATCCCCAGGGGCCCAGACCCATCGTGCCTGCCAGCAGCTCTGCATCCTGCAGGATTTATCCCTCTCCTCCCTCCCTTTCCCACGGCGACGCAGCCTCTGCTCTGTCTCCAGTCCTTCAGAAGGCAACACCCCGGCGTGGCCACGCTATGTTTATCCGAAATAAAACGCAGCGGGCTGGTTTACTTTGGCAGGTTTGCAGTAAATACTGGTTGGAGCACGGGGGGCATCTGCGGAGCGGCGATTACACGCTGCTTCCGAGGGAAAGTCTGCCCAGACCCGCGCAGGCCCTTCCCCAGCCCCACAAAAGGTGTCAGGAGACGGGGGCCGTGTTGACACAGATCCATCCCAGAGTGGCACTGCAGGCCGCAAGTGTAATGGAGCAGGTCCCTTAGGGAGCTCGGCTACACACTTGGATTATACAAACTGCTGTGGGGAGAGGGGGGAATCACTGCAGCAGTTCTTTGCCTTGCCCCTTGGCAGAGCACTTCCTCCAACTGCAAATTGGATTTCATGGAAAACGTGGCCCAAAAACTTCGAGTCCAATAAAGCATTGTGAGGCATTAAAAATATCAAGAATTAAACTCCCCCACATCTCTCTCTGAGCAGGCTCAGCCCCATCGTGTGCCACTGCAATCAAAGGGGCCGTTCCCTTCTCTCTGAACAGAAGATCCCCCACCAGGGGGGTCAGGCCCCCTTCCCAACACAGCCGAGGTGAGGGCTCTGCAGGCTTGGGGGAAGCCCAGAGACAGCGTTACTTGTTGGAATACTGAGGTAAAAAGAGAGGGGAGCACCACTTGCAGAGGTTTGTCCTGCAGCACCCCTCACTGGGATACAATCATCAGGGAAAGGCAGCTCATGGCCCAGCCTGGTAAGAGCAGCGCAGTACTGAGTGTGGCAGAGCCACTGCAGGGTCAGGCAGTGCTGTCCCCAGCACGGGGTCAGCACCACGCTGGCAGTGAGCAGCCCCTCACAGCCCCCAACCTGGCTGTGAGCAGCCCTTCATAGCCCCCAGCTCCCCTCACTCCTCCTGGGCACCCAGAGCCTGGTCTGGATCCTGCCAGGGGCTGGCTCTGCTGGAAACCCGAACCATCAGGGCTCCACGTGCTCAGACCATCAGCCCTGCCCCACCAGACCTGCGTTCACCTTGTCCCCACCCCAGCTGCTCTGACACTCTCCAGTTGCCTCCACTTTGTCCCAGACTGGAAAAGAAAATAAAGGAGCACCCAGAGCTGTCTGCTGCAGCTCTCCCCTCTGCCTCGGGCCAGGCCCAGCCTCACCGACCAGGGCATGTCAGGGCACAGCAAGATTTGGGGACGGACCTCTTCCCTCCCAAGCTCACATCCCTTTTACCTTTTCCGAGCCCTTTTTGCACCATTCGGTTTCTGCTTGCCAGAAACCAACACCCTCTGCACTCACAGATCCGGCGACCCTTTCCACCCCCTGGTCTTGTTCTTCTCACCAATGTGTTGCTGGCAGAAGCAAAACGAAAGCCCTGTTTCCTCCCTTGCCCTCTCTACACCCATCCTCCTGCTTCCACCACCGCTGGCCAAGCAGAAATTGTAAATAGAGTTCACTATTTGGATAAGGCTTTTTTTTTTTTTTTTTTTTTTTTTTAAATACCCAGGCCATACATCCAGTTTGCCGCTCAGGAAGTCGCACTAATTGTCCTTTCCTATAGTCAAACAGATCTATCTTTTCAATGCTGTCTTTGTGTCTCTGCGTGCGAGGGAGAAAGAGGGAACGAGTGGATACGTTTATTCAATTATTTAAACACACACACAACACAACAAGAGGGCCAAGGAGCGCCGGTTCCTCCCGCAGAAGCCCTCCAGCTCTCCAGACGCGGCACTGCCCCCCCGCCTCCCCGCAGACCCAGTAGAACAAGGCACTCGAGAGCACCCGGCAAAGAAACCGATTTTATCTGCTTTGACCATCAGCCGTGTTCTTTAACAACCCAGAACCGGAGCCTTTCCCATCTCCACGTGCCCCCCGGGCGTCTCCTCCGCGCCCCCGACCCCGCGGGGCGGGCGCAGCTTCCCCCGGGGCTCGGAGCGGGGCCGGAGCGGGGCCGGAGCCCGGGAGGTGCTGAGCAGCTCCGGGCACACGGCAGACGCTGGGCTGCAGATCAAGGAGGGGATCCGAGAGCCTCTGGCACCGCCACTGACAAACACTTTGCTCCCGTTTTCTTCAAGATGCCACCAAGTCACCCGGTCATCGATTGATACCTCGGGCGGGGGGAGGACCAGCTGTTGCAAAAGGACATGGTAAATCTAATAGGGGCTGCTGTCAATAAAGAAATGACAGGGAAGAAGAATCGGCTTCTTAAAGTCTGCTGAACTAACACTCATCATGCAGCCGCGGACACGTATTCTCCATCGGAGCCTGGTATCCATTACTATTTTCCTTCCTAGGTTTCAATTAAAGAGCTGTAACCCCCACACGCACACCCCAAGGCAGGGCACACATGAAAGGGAAGAGGAGGCAGCGGACAACTCCTGCCAGCCCCGAGCCTCTGACGTGCCCAAGCGAATCCCCCCGGCCCCGAGCGGCCGGGCCGGGGCAGAGCCGCGTCCCTGCGGGCAGCGGGACCCCGCAGCGGCACCGCTCCCTCTCGCCATGGGCTGCAGGACTTCAAAACTGCTAAAGGCGGATGTTCCCGGCGCATCTGGGCAGCAGAGGAGCTCGGGGCGCAGCCGTGGGGCACCCACAGCATGACCGTGTCCCCCAGAACTTCATTTCACTCATCCCTTCTCGCGTGAAACAGATTCTAAATCATCCCCAGCTCAAAAGAGAAATTTAACAAACTCCACCAACTCTTTTGTGAAAGAGGGAAGAGCTTTATTTGGTTTTTTTTTCAATGCCCCAGTTAGGAGGTTAGGGGCAGGAGGGGGAGGCTGGGAACGGGTGTTTTTTTCCCTCTCCTAGAGCCCCTCTGTGTGTTTGACCCTTGGCATCTGCCTGCGAAGGGCGAGGGAAGGGCTTCACCCGCCCTTTCTTCAAACGGGAGCTGCAAAAGGCAGGCGAAATGTGCCAGCTGAGCCCTGGGAAACTTTTGGGTAGCGGCAAATTTGTCTAAAGAACTTGACCGCTTCGGTCAACCTGAAACCATCACCCGGGCAGGGCAGGGGGCTGAGGGCTCCCTCGCAGCGCTACTCCGCAGGGTGTGGTGGACGGAGAAAGTCCTCTCTTCCTTCCCAATTGTCCCCACTGCCAGGGGACACCACCCCGCGGGGCCGAGCCAGTAGTTCAGACCCTCACCCCTGCTTTGGGGGATGCTGACAGCCCCGCCACCAGCCCCCGGCCCGTCGGGGCACCGGTTCCCACTGCACCTCACCAAAAAGCTCCTCTACACACTCACACATCCACACGCGATCCAGCAAAAAAATCCTCCGGAGATCATTTCCGTGGGGAGCACGACAAGATGGAAGTGAATAATAATAATCACTTAAAAAAAAAAAGGCAGAAAAATAAATCAGGGGCTCCTCTCTGTCTCTGGGGCGTGGGAGGTTTTGTAGCGCCGTTTTATTTTAGTTTAGTATTTTGAACAAACTTCAGATTGATTTCCGGAAAGCGCACACATGGGAAAGTGAAAAAACCGGTCCTTCGAGGTCATCTGAGAAGGGGAGACGGAATCTGTATCCTTCTTCCCCCTTGCCCCCCCTCCAAAAAAAAAGTAACAGAAGAGGAAAGATCCCATGTTTTTATAGTTTAAAAGTACTTTGAATTATTTGCTTTTAATGGCACACGTGGCTGCAGCAAAGCCGGGCTCTGCTTTCGATCTTGCACTTGCTCCTTGCTTTTCTGTACATACACGTATGTGTGTGCATACACATCTCCAAGCTTTACAGCCCCCATTTCACGGCCAGGTTTCTCTCTCCTCGTCTCCCCACCCTTTCCCCTGGACCAAAAGCAAGTCCCAGGCCACTCTTGTCCTACGGTAATTACTGTTCTGCTGGGATTCAGAAACGCGGGCAGAGCCGGCTTTTGCCACAGCGTTTCTCTGGAGCAGCAGGAGTGTTGTGAAAATTTATTAAACCCAGATGATCCGGGAGTTGGGGCAGACGGAAAAGATTTCCAATTAAAGCAGAGCGGAGCAGAATACAACCAGCTCCGCGTCGCAGGTGTAAACTGGATTTGTGCGGCTCTCGCTGCGCTTCCCGGAGCGGCTCCTTCCCCTTGCTCTAACTGGGGTTAGAGGGGAAAGGTTTGGGGTTATTTTTTCCCGCAGGAGGTTTTGCTAGGGAGCCATCGGGCTCGGCCCGGCGCCGGGCTCCGCGGCGCGGAGCATCTTTCCCCGCGGTCGATGCGCGCCTGGGCGGCTCGGTGCCGGCAGCCCCCGCGGGGCCACCGGCCGCCACCTCCTACCCCTGAAAAATCCCTGCTCACCTGTTGCTTCAGCCGCTTCTTTAATGGCATGGGCTTAAGGGGAAGCTAAAACGCTCACGAGCGGTCTCGGAAAAGCGGCGGCGGGAAGGAATGACTCCAGGTAGATGGGAGATGGGGGAGGACAAAACACACCGGGAGCCAGGGCATCGCTCCTGATCCTCGGGATAGGAGAGGAAATGCCCTCTCACAGAGCACAGCCGCTTTCTGCTCATTTTGGGACCGGTTCTTGGGAGTGTTGGGAGCGTTAATTCTCCCCGAAAATTGGTTCCTTGTTCATCAGGAGTATTCAGGAGCCCAAATCACCCCGGGGTCCGCGGGAGACAATCCCCTCAAACAGCTTTTTTCTCCTTAGAGTGAGGCTTGACACACACTCCGCGCGCGGGGCACTCAACTTTCTGATATTACAGTCTAAATAAGGGGGGAAAGCATTAATGAACATTTAATCCTTGTTTTCTTTAAATACCATTAGGACAATTGTCCGGACCCCGGGTCAGGGAAAAATGCTGTTCAGTGGAGACAGGAAGGCGACGGCTTGGAAGGAGAAGGGGGGATTTGAAGAGGGAATAAGTGGGTGCACAGTGCCTGGAGCTCACCTTCTGCAAAGACAAGGTGTGATTAATGCCCGACACTTGTGGAGCCGCTTGCCCCTGCCCCGGCTCACGAATCCTGCTACTCGTCCCCCGACAGCAAGTAAGCAGAGCAGATTGTGAAGCCTCTGCACGCTCGGACGGGGGTGGGAGAGGGGGAAAAGAGAAAGAACATATAAGACAAGCCCGTCCCAAGAGCTGGAGTGGGCAGAGTATTACATGTACAAACATCCAAACAAGATTCGAGCAGTACAAAGCGACGGAAAATCCAGAGCAGCCACATAAAAAGAGAAGTTAAGTAGGAAGTGGTGTAAAAGTGTTGTCATTTATTTTGCCTTCCCTTACAGATGTTCTGCATAAAGCCCTATCTTAATGAGACGGAGAGAGGGAAGGAGGGAGGGGGTGAACGCCGGCTGAACCCCGCGCTCGCAGCGAGGGCGGGGAAGGGGCGCGGGGGTCCTGCTGAGGGCCGGACTCGCCCCGCGGAGGCTCCGTGGGCTCCGGCCACGGGATGGCGCCGCGGCCACCGCCTCTCACCTGCCGGAGCGGGGCTCACCTGGGCGGCCCGGCTCCTCCGGCCCGGCCCGGGGCATCCCCAGGCCCGGCCCCGCCCGGGGAGTGGGGCAGCGGCTGTAGCAGTGGTACCGCTCATCCGAACGGATCGCAATAAACGAGCGCTTAGAAATGACAGCCAGGCGTTTATGGGCTGAGAGACAACGCGAGCCACGGCCACAGCAACCCTGCTCCTGCGGCGGGGACCCGCGGGACTCGCGGGATAACCTGTCCGGGAGAGGGTAGTGAGGAAGGAGGGAGAAGGGGATGGGGGAAAGTTCAGATCCTGGCGGTGGTCAGAGTTTGGCCGCCAGTATTGACAGCTCCTGAGCTCGCCAGGAGGGAGGAATAACGCGACGGGGCGCGGGACGTGCTGAGCCAAACTTAGGGACCGGGAAGGGAAAGATCCGTTCTTCGAAACAGCTGGGCTAAAAATATCCACCCTCCCCCTCCAGACCGAGGGCTGGGTGAAGGTGTACGAGATCTAATATTTCAGGTGACATAAGAAGGGAGCAAACACCCTGCCAAAAGCATCTCTCATCCCGCACCACCGCCTCCCCCGAAATACATTGATCACCCCCCGCCAAAAAAAAACCCTCGAGCAAATAAATCCGAAGTCACGTCTCGCTGTCACCCTCCAGCCAAGAAAAAAAATTAAAAAAAATAAAAATCGAGTTTTATGAGCCCTGTTCCTCCTGATCGGAGCAGGAGAGGAGCCGGTCGCCCCCAGCTGCCCCCTTCCCAGGGCAGGTGCGCCCGCCGCCCGCTCCCACCACCCAACCGCGATCCCAGCGCGCAGCAAAGCGCTGGGGACAGTAGCTGGGTTTAAGCATAAAAAAGAGCCTGTTTGCTTCTTTATTAGTGTCGAGCCTACTCTAATTACGAGAAATCGCTGCTCTCGGGCTGAAACGACGTGTTGTCCTGTGCTTGTAAAATACATTTCAAGTAATTCTTTTCTGTCTATAAAATACAGCGTGTGTGTGGGGAATATAAATAAACTGCTGTCCATTTGTTTAATGCTATTTTAGCCAAATTGACTGGCCGGATTGGAATTCGACATAAAAGCTTTAGTTTGCAAAACATCTGCACTGTAACGTCTGGGAGACCGGGCTTGAGCTCCAGCGCGACGGGCACGTTAACTGCATTAAAACCCCTCCATACATTTTCGAGCTTTTGCTTTTTTCCCCCCTCTCGCAGCACATCCACCCGCTCTCCTCCCCGCCTCCGGGCGCCTGCGCCTGGTTTTCTCCAAATGAAGTATTTTACGTGATCGATGGAAGGAGTCATTTGGCCCATAATTAGGTCAATAAAATCAATGTTTATTCCTCTGATGGCCTGAAAGCTAATAAATTCCTCTTTTATATTCGCTCCCTTCGAAGATTAGAAACGAGCTGCCCCAGCCCCAGCGACAGCAGAGCGGGGTGGGCGGCAGCCCCGGCCGGCGGGGATCGCTCCGTTCCGCCGGGGAGCCGCGCTCCCAGCCCGCCACCGACCCAGCCGCTGGCTCAAAAGAAAAGTTTATAAAAGAAATTTAAAATTCCCTATTCCTATCCCTCCCCACTCCTGTTTATTTTTCAAGGCAAGCCAATTTACAGCACATCCAAATTTAGTCGAACCCCCCTCGAGCACCCCCCCCATCGCGCGCACACACACGCTCCCCTCCTGTCTCGCAGATAACTTTATTTCGCTTGATTCCCTTTGGAGCCACTGTTAGTCATGGACACGCAAGGCTTGAAGGCGCCTTGGAGAAATCCTATTAGACTTGGAGAAAGTAAAGCTTTCGGGACAATTAAAAAAATAACCCAACAACAACCCAAACCCGCGACAGTTTTATTTTTCACGCGGTAATAGAGAGGAAAAAGCATCGCGGTCCTAATCAGATCAATATAGAGACACACAAATCTTTGCAAAGGTTTAGCAGTTTACAGTGGGTTCCAGACCTTTGACATACATTGCGGATTAATTGGGCACTGTCAAGAGGGGGGAAGAGGAGGTGGGATTCCAGTTAATTAGTCGAGAAATGAATAAAAACGAAACATTATCGGAATTGTCTGCCGGTCCCGGTTTGTTAGTGGGGATTTGGGGATCAGCTTTTGTGTGCCGTAAATTGGATCTGAGTAGCGTGGTGCTGTCTTACACTGTCGTTTTGTGAACTGGCGACAGCTCGAGTCCATGGGAAAACTTAAAGGGAACCTGGGGCCGGTCACAGAGCCTCATTATCTCATGTCGGATACCATCTTTCGGGGAGAGCGTTTAATCAGCAGTGGCACACAATCCTCCCCTCGCAACCTGGGCAAACCGCACCACCTTCCCTTCCCTCCGCCCTGCACACGGCCCGAGAGTAAAAAAAAAAAAAAAAAAAACCAAAAAAAAAAAAACCCCTAAAAAACCCCCCTTATCCCGAGTGGTGAAAGCGTCCCACGAGCTGGGAGGCGGTGGCCGAGATCCCGCAGCCGCGGCTGCCCGCGGCGAGTCCCCAGCCGGGCACGTGGGGCTTCGCCCGTCCGTGCGCTTCAAGGGCTGGGTCTCCGCGGTGCCTCGGGTTCTGCTTTCCCCCATGGAGTCGGGAAAGAGCAAGGCCCGTGTCCGGAGGGAGTTTTCCCCGCGGCGCTGGACGGGGCGGTCCCCGCTGCCCACCCGCGGGGCCGCCTGGCCGCCGCTTCCCGCCCGCCCTGCCGCCAGCCCGGCTCCGCCGGCTGCTTCTCCTTCTTCCCGGCCTGCTTTCCTCAAGGAAGTCATGGCTTGTCACCCGCTGGTTCTCCCGGCCGCCCCGCCGGGCAGGCGGCGGAGCCCGGCGGCCCCAGGCCAGCGCAGCCCTGCCAGGGTGTCCCCCGGCTGAGCAAGGGAGTTTCCCTTCGTTCGCAAGGTGAATTCCCAGGCACTCCTCCCTCCTCCTGCCCCGAGGGGTCCGGCTGGAAGGAAGAGGGGAGACGGGGAAAGAGATGGGAACGAGCCAGAGATCCGGCAGCAGCTTCCCTCCCTTCTCAGGAGAGAAGTCCTCACGGGAGGAAAACCTCCAGCAGTGAAGGCGAATGTTTCTCCCCGCCGTGCCGGTGCCCTGAGCGCGGGGGCTCCAGGGCGGGGGCAGCCGCACGCCGAGGTCCCCCGGGTCTGCCCAGGACCAGCGCGGAGCCGGGATGGAGCGAGGGGAGCAGAGAGGGGGAGCCCTCAGCCCACCGGATCTCCCAGCTGGGTGTGGGTGCCCCCCCTAAGCCGCTTTGCGGGCTCCAGGTGGGGAGGGGACCCCTGGGAGGGGTTGCCAGGTCTCTCGGGGGTCGATCCGTGTAACCCAGCGGGACGGGCCCGGGAGGACGAGTCCGTGGCAGACCGGGAGGAGCCCGGGTCCAGATCCCCCAGCACCCCGCGTGGGGCTGGGAGAGCCCGAGGGACGGACAGACGGACCTTGCCGAACGGTAAAATCCGCTGCGCTCCGCTACTTGTAGTTAGGGCCATCCCTGTCCTGCGGGTACCCTAATCCTAACCCTAACCCTAACCCCTCCTCCGGGGATGAGCAAAGAAGAGCCCGAAGGGACGCGAACTGCCCGCCGGGGATGGGGCAGCCGCTCCTGACGCTGCTACCGTGCTGCCGGCCACCTCCCGGGCCTCCGGGGCCAGCCGTGCAAGTCACCGGCGTCCCCCCATCCCGGGGAGGAGTTTGGCAGAAGGGAGATCGCAGCTCCCCGAGAGCATCCCTCCCTCCCTCCCGGTGCGGGAAGTCCTCCCGACGTGGAGGGAGGCGAAAAGCGCCGCGTTTTGGGGAGAGGAGGGCTTGGCAAAGGAGCGCATCCCGGCCCGTGCCCGGGAGGTGCCTTCACCTCCCGCGCGGGACGGCGCGGAGCCAGCGGCGGTGGCCGCGGGGCCGGTGACAGCCCAGCAGAGCCCGGAGCATCCCCGCGGCCGGGCAGCAGCCTCTGCCCCGGCCTCCTCCGGGCCAGTAATTGGGCGTGCTTAAAATCAACCCGGCTAACGAGCCTGTTGTCCTCCTCACCCCACCCCCGCGTGTGAAACATTGTCATTAGGCGTCTAATATCTCCATCGCTTCCAGGGGGGAATGGGAAGAGGCTGCTCGAAAAAAACCACAGACAAAAGAAAGTGTGTGAACTCCCAGCGCCCATATGCACAGCACAATGCAAAGCGGGTTAATATCAGTTAGCAGTTCTGCAGTGACCTGTAAAGTTGCCTCTCTGGAAAGATTCTTGATGTATTACTTAACATGGCTACACAGTTATCTGTCTCGGCATTAATGCGTCCATTAAATCACTGTTGAGTAGCATCAACCTACTCCCGAGTCTTTCCGTCCCCTGGGAATATGGTTTCTAAACAGGATCAAACATGTGATGCTGACAAGTCATGAGATAAGTTATAATTAATTAGAGTTTGCTACATCCACAGAATGGGTACTTGGGGGAGTGGGGATGGACCAGGCCATTAAGGACTTCAGCCAGGAGGGAGGATCTATAATATTGAGTTGGAAAACAAGAAGAAGTAATAATCAAAGGTGGCCGAAGAAAACTGCAAACCTTTAGCTTTCAGAACTCGGTCAAGATTAAAGTTGCTCTTGATGGGAAACACACCATCCACCCCTTAATGAAAACCATGGGGAGACCGATGCTGCGGATGGCTCCTTAAAGAGGGAGAGGAATCCTCGCTCCAGGTCCGAGGACAAAAATCAGAGGCACGATTTGCAAGGGGAAGGAGAGGAGGAGAGGAAGGAGTTGGGAGAAGGGAGCCGCCTCGCCTGGCTGAGCAGCGGAGCCGCAGCCAGAGGTCACGTCTCCACCCGACACACACTTCG
Source organism: Eopsaltria australis (assembly GCA_034509425.1). Taxonomy (NCBI): domain Eukaryota; kingdom Metazoa; phylum Chordata; class Aves; order Passeriformes; family Petroicidae; genus Eopsaltria; species Eopsaltria australis. The sequence continues at coordinate 628,375 of JAVTVJ010000317.1, read as the reverse complement.
GGGTCGTTTCGCAGATGTTCCCCCGGTTCAGAGAGGCCCGGAGCATCCCCCTGCCTGCCCCAGAGCGCCCTGGAAGCTGCCGAAACCCCTCTCCTCCTGGCAGACAAATGGCCCCTCTTGCCCTGGGCTGGGGCCAGCCTGCAGCCCTCCCCCTGCCCTCTCTGCTGGAATGACAGTTAAAAATCAGACTGCAAACAAGTGGATTTTGGTCTGAGCTGTAATAGCCCTTATTTGCTTTGCTTTAACAAACAGCTGGAGGGGGGGATTTACTTTCAGGCTGGCTGTAAAAGCTCCACACGGGAGGGGAAAGGCAGGGGACGGAGGTTAACCGGCGGCACGGGGTGTCTTTTCATGCCCTCTGCGAGTCAAAGCAATGGCTGGCTTTATTTGCTTGCTCTCTGCAACAAATGGGAGCCCTTCAGGTGAGAAGATGTTGGAAGGGTGGAATGACAGGACAGATTTACACCTGTCCTTACAGCCGACTCTGACAACCCCTATAGCCTACAGAAATGGCCAGTGGTGCCGCGGAGTCTGGGGAAGTCAGCAGGTTCACTCGGCTTTTTTTGTTGCTTTTTCACTGTGTCCTCCCCCGCTGCTGCCCCTCCTGCTTCCTTCTCCCTTTCCCTTGTCTTCTCATGGCACGACATGAACCACAGAGAGATGGACCCAACTGATAGGCTGCCCCAGCCATGCTGTGCCCCAGGAATGTCACAGCTGACCCCGGGGAGCCCCTTCTCAACACCTTCTTGGTCGCACAGGGTGCCCAAGGTCTGCATTTGCCACACTCCAGCCTCCTGCTCTAACCTCCTCCAACTCTCAGCTGTCCCCTCCCAGACAAGAAGGCAGAGAGGAGATAACCCCCCTTACGCCCTGTCTCCCCCAGACATCTCACCTCGATGACAGAGGCTGTCCAGATGCCTCTGGAATCTGGCTGGACCCAGCTGCCATCTTCATCGGTGGAGAGGACAAAGGCTGCATTCCCCATCTGCCACCCCAAGAGCCTGTTGCCACCTCCGAGTGCCTGCTGAAAGCCCTGCTCAAAGCCAGCTCTTGAGTGGGGCGTCTGGTGGAGCCAGGACCACTCAGCCCCGCACTCAGCACGCCTGGAAGGCTGCAGCCATTCTGGCTGGGGGCATGGGGGTGCTGCTGAGGGTCCTCTGGAGAGGATTGGAACACGTTTCAGTAGCCCCTAGCCAAAAGCATCTTGTGAGCAAGTGGCACAGCCCAACATCTCATCAAACAGCACTGAACAGGACTTTGGGAGGCTCTGCTCCAGCGTGGGTGCCTGAAGTTACAGTCAGAGTCAAATATAAAACCCCCTCGACATGGCAGCACCTAACTGAGGTCTCCTGATAGATGCCAATGCTCACTGCACTCCCAGGACAGAGCTCCTGGGCAGCAAAGTGCTCAGGCAGGGGATGCTCAGGTGTGGGACATCAGGCAGAGAAGAAACAACAGGTCCTAAGTTGCTCTCAGCATTTTCACCCGAAGTTTGTTGTGTCACATTTTGCTGGAGATCTCCAGCTGGATTTCTCCTCCTGCAATGGAGCAGCCACCAGTTCTAACAGAATAAAAGCCAGAGGTTTCTCATCTCCCTCTCAGGCTCATTGCAGCAATGATTTCCCAATTACACAGAGTCAAACAGTTTCAACAGAAAGGACTGGGAATGCCTCACAGGAGGACTCTGGCCTGCCCCAGGCTAGGAAAGCGTAGAGAACCTGCCCTAAATGAGGCAAGTGTGGGATTTGCAAACAGGTCCCTCTGCTCATGGCGACAGCCCTAAGCCCTGGAATGGGGTTATAGCCAGAGGCAAGCACTCGAGATTCTTCTAAAATCTTTGGGAACATCTAAGGGTTCGGCACTTCTAAAAATCTCTTGAGGCTTCTTCAGATGCCTGGAGAGAGATTTCACAGCTTGTCTCCGCTTAATAGCTGAGTTTTCAGTTTCTGGCCAGAAAAATAGGCTGTGCAGCTTCACTGTGTCTTCCTTACAGTAATTAGGATTAATAAGTCCCCATTTCACCTGCGATACACACCATTGCTATGCAGTAATCATGAGATAACATCGTTTGTGGTAACACATCCCAGTGAGGATGGACAAGGATATCACAGGGGACAGAGAGAGGAGTTAAACCTTTTATAGCTGGAAAGAGCATTCCCTTCTGCATTCCCTTCCGCAGGCTGAGACTTTCGGGGATGACTCTGCCAATGAAGACATTGCAGGAACTGATGAGGCCAAGAATACCCTTTGGAAACTTAAAAAGAAAGGTTTCTGTTTTCTCCTGTGCAATGTGAATTTGCAGATGAATTTGCATATGACTACTCTGTGGAGTAAATGCCTTTCAGGGAAGGGACAAAGGTGCTCTTTGGGATTGGCAGGGGGAAGAGGATGGAGTACGAGACTATTTTGAATCACTTTTTCCCAGCCACTCTGGAGTTGATGGGGTGATATTTCAAGGGAGGCATGGATCCAGGTGTCTGACCATGAAGACTTAATCTCTCCATGGAGGTACTCAGCCACTGCCATCCAGAATTTCAGACACAAGGTGCATTTCACGTGTTTGGGGATCTCCCATCAACCACACAGTCAAGGTCAAGGTCTCCTCCTCATTCCTTTCAATGATCTGGGCCCTGCCTCTCAGAAAAAATCCACTTCCCCCTCCTGTGTACTGGGATCACTGGAGCTGCTGGAGTTTGTACCAGGGGGAGGTTGTGGAGGGGGAGTGCTGACAGCTGGCTTTGCTCAGTGAGAGGCCCTTGGCAGCACAACCACTTCTCACCTCCCTTCACCAAAGCTTGGCTGTGGCACCCTCCTGGTGGAGATCCACCCTTCGTCCATCAAGGATTCCCCAGATGGGAATGTGAGCTATCCTGCCAGGTCCCAAACACTCTGTGTTTCCTTCCCACTTCCCAGGGTACACACAGCACATCCAGGGCACCCCAGGAGCACTGGGTTTGCTGCTGCTCCCCGAGACACAGCTGCTCTGCATATATTCAATGACCACGTCTGGGAAGACTGCATGTGTTAAGCCCAGGTATAATTTCCAGGCATGGAAAAGGGTGCGCTCAGAAACAACCCCAGACATTTTCTAAGCCTACTCAAGACCTGACATGATCAGATGGTTTGTCCAGCCAAAGAAGTCCTGAAGATGGAGCACATGGCTGGGAAACATCAGATTTGGAGGGAGTTAAGGACATTCAGAAGACACTTCCAAACGTGCAGTTTTTCTTGCATGACACACAGGGTCACTCTTGTCAACAAATATCCCATTTTAATATTCCATTAAACTTTCATGGTGTACTCTGAGTCCATGATATAGGCACAGTCAACAAATGTAAAAATCAATTAATCAGTCCCTGAGCGAATACCCAGTGAGAGAGAGAAAGGCTCCCATTAATTTCTCCAGACTTCAGGTCAAGCCCTAAATGTATAAAGATCAAAAGACTTGGAGATTAGCATTGAGCCAAGTCATCAGCAGTGGGATTTCCAAAGGCCACGCTCAGACCCTTGCAAGTAGATGGGCAAAAACACACTGACCCAAGATTCTTTAGTTCCCTTTTATTTTTGTGCAATGAGGCAACTTTGGATTTTATTTTTTATTTAAGAAAGGAAACGGTAAAATAAGATGCTTGCACTTTTCACCACAAGTGAGACTTTTCCTCTACACACACACATCACTCTAAAGTTCCTGAGAAGATGAGTGACAGCCAAATTGGCTCGTACCCTTTGCTCCTTGCACATGTCCCTGCCAGGTTTGTGCCGAGAACAGGTGGCTTTCGCACCTAGCACATATTTGTGCTGGCTGAGTGTTAGCAGTGAAATCAAATCCTTTCCTCTGACCCAGGAATTTTGATGGCAGAGGGAAGGGTGTCTTGTTTGAGGGGGTGTGGCAGTTCTTTCCACAGGAACATTTATCATTTCTCTGCTGAAAAAGAGACCAATAACCCATACCCCGTGCCTGTTATTACCCTGCGAATTCAAAGGTGTCTCGTTTTTAATGGCCCTTAGCAATAGCGCCGGCACCTCATCATTTATCATCTTGTGTTGACAACTTCCTTGATGCACAAAGCTCCTGAATGGCACCTCTAAAAGAGGTGTCAGCAGAATGAGCCGTGAGGGGTCTTGTAGCTTTTCCTGTAGTTGAGCAAAGGAAGACCTGAGGCGTGTTAGTACCTTTGAACTAGAATATCAGTCACAATATCAGACTCCCGATGTTCTCCTCTCTAGTCCAGTGCCAGGCAGAGCACCGGGGAGGAAGATTAAGCTCTGAAGGCCACGTCTCCCTCTTCAGGAAGGGCAAGAGGGATGGGGCACAGCAGTGCAGGCAGGAGAGCCCTGCTCCCACTGCCTTCCCAAATCCAATGACCTTATCAGAGTCAGCACAACTTGGAGATCCCCCTGCACAGGGCAGGACTGGCCCAAACTGCTACTCCTCCCTCCCAAAGCAAAGCAGAAACCAAGGGCTGAGTCACAGCTTTGACCTACAATTTGAAGCCTGCTTTTTTTCCCAGGGCTTCAAGGAAATCTCGTGTTAAATCCATAACCGAGTCCTAAGGGAGACAGGCAAAACATCCTCTGACACAGCTGACCTCCTTTCTCTCTCTCTCTCTCTCTCTCTTTGAGAAGATGTTTTTCAAGGAAAGAAGCCAAAAATTGAGCTTAGGAAAATGAGCAGAGCTTGGCTGGATTGATGGGGCTGAGCTGACTTTGGCCAGGCAGTGCTGCCTCCTAACCTGCTCCTATGCAAATCCCAGCAGCAGCAGCAGCAGCAGCAGCAGCCTCACCCTGGCAAAGGCTGCTCTTCCCTCCTGCTTTGTGCAAACACAGTCTTGCCACAAATCCATTTGCAATGGCCTCGAATGACAACAGCTGATTTTGATGCTGGCAACAGTAAATCTTCCATTTTCCCCTTGGAGGGTTTGGCAGAGCCAGGCTGATTTTCTTCTTCAAACCTTGCCTGGCAAAGGTTTCCCTATCTCATAGCCTCATGCAAGCACAACACTCTGTAATTACCAGGTCCAGAGTCTTTCATTCAAGTGCCTTCAAGGACTTTAAAGAATTTTGACTTGGGGCCCCCTGGGGCGAAAGCCCAAGGATTACTTTGCCCAATTTACTTATGAGTAAACTGAGGCACAGCAGAGGGAAACCTGTAATTTTCACGAGTCTGTTCATTCAGGATTCCTCGTTTTCCACACTCCCAATTCCAAAATGCCCTAAAGGCTTCAGTATTCAGGGCTGCTGAGCAGCCAAATATTTGGCGGAAGGATTTTGCAGCGCTCCAGAAAGCCAGCTCCATCCTTCTTCCAAACCACCCACTCAGAAAAAATCAGGGCATCCAAAACTGGTGGTTTGTGACACTCAGCTGATCACAGGGTATGCTATTAATGAGCCCCAAATCTCAACCTCTCTGCACTTCCATTGAAGAGATATCTAGAGGGGAGATGGGAGCTCAGGGAAGGCCATTCCCCAGTTAGGAGAGCACTAACATGTGGTCCCAAGCCAGGGATCTGGATGTGTTGGGCAAGGAGAGAGAGGGGTGATAAAAAGAGAAAATAGTGCCAAAATAGTGATGTAAATTAACAACCTTGAATAAAGGAAAAGAAACGGGAAGCCAGTCCTGCTAAAGGTGAATTAAACCTTCCTTGTCCCTCTGAACCCCTGAAAGAGTTAACAAAATAGTAGGAAAAGGAGAACAGAGATTCTAATTTATGGAGAGGTTCAAAGGGCTTTTGATAAAGCCCTTCAGTAGAGTCTCTGAAGGAAATTTTATAATCATGGGGTTGGGAGATAAAGTGCTGTCATAGATTAAAAACTTGTTGAGACAGAAAACAGAGGAGAAGGAAATAAATGGCAAATGACCAGCATGGAAATAATTTAGGAGAGGTGTCCCCAGGATGAATTTGGAAAGTGGTTAACTGTAGTATGACTTTATGACTAATAGCAATTAGACCTGGTAGAATAATAAACAGAAGCATGGCAACAACGCTGATCCTGTACCCGTGTGCTGCAACGAGTCTGATCTAGAACAACTCATTGCTCTTTTTTTGATTATTTCAAGGAAGAAAACCCAACACAAAACACCACCAAAGCCACGTTGTTATTCCCGTTCCTGCTCCCTAAAACCAAACCCAGAAATGTTTCATCGACACCTCCCCGTCCCCACACTCCCTCCACGGGCAGAGGTTTCCAGAGCGCTCTGACAAAGAATCCCTGGCACCAGCAAAGTGGAGGAGCAGGATTTTTCTGGCGTTCGATTGCAATAAAGTTTTCAGCGATTCCCTCCCCCTCACTCTCCCTCCCTTCACTGCCTGCCTTCCCTGAGCCTGCTCGGGCTGTGACCCACAGGCTGGGAAACACCCATGGGAGAAAGGAAGCTCCGTGCTCTGCTGGCAACTAAGAAAATTGTAGTTAAGCTGAGCCTAGGTGAGAATTGCAAGGAGCAGGGGGATCCAGGAGGATCATACAGAGGGTGGGATACCTGGAAATGCAGCTGAGCAGTAGCTGGATATCAGCCTAAACTGGACTGTCCTAAGTAAGAGTTGGAAAGGGATGAGAGAGAAGTGGAGCTGCCACTCAAAACCTGCTCCCACCACCCCAGGCCTGGGCAAGGAGCCCTCCAGAGCTGAAAGGTGCCGTGCAAGGAGTGAGGATGGGCACTTCCTTGGCACTGAAGTGATTATCCTGCATGCTGTGAGGGGATGCTGTGTTCTGGCAGGTGCCACGTGTGGCTCAGGCACAAACACAAGGATTGCTGTGACACCTTTTCCCAAAACACGTGTAGGAAAGATGCTGGGGAAATGCCTCTTCCTTTTCCCACTTCCCAAACACAGGAAAACACTGAATACCTGGGATGTTTGCCACATGCTCACTGCCCCCCACCTCTGCTCTCTCACAGCAGCTCTGCTCTGAGCCAAGCTTGGAAAAGACCCTTCCCACCAAGTCCAGCTCCTTGTTATCCACAGGAAAAAAACAAAAGGACAGCGTGGAGATGAACCAGATTGCAGTGTACATTTCAACCAGCCTTTAATCAAGTCATGCCAGGATAATTCGGAAACAAATGAAAATTGATACATTTTAGGCATGCTGAGAGCAGGAACAGGCTGGATGCAGCTGCTGCATGGGCATGGAAGGATGCTAACAGTGGGTCCATGCCCTCCCCAAGAGGGAAGAGCAAGGCAGCTGCCCTGAGCTAGAGGGGAGAAGGTGCTTGGCATTTTAAAAGAACCGGAGTCATTCCGTAGGGAAACGGTGCAGGAATACTGATTGCACAAGATGGCTGGGTGCCTGCCTTGCCTTTGTGACTCTTCCTCTTTTTTTTCCCTCCCCAGTGTGTCCACAATGGCAGCCCTTTTATGACAGAATGATTCCAGTGAGCCTAAACACAATGTGCCTTACAGCTGTAATTCTGGGACTCCTCGAGCATGAATCATATGATGCACAGAGCTGATAGTGGGGGCAGAGGCATTTGCTTCGTTTCCAGACAGAGGGATGGAGTCAGGCTCCATCCGGCTGAACCAGTGCTTCCACTGCTCCTGCACCTTGTTCCAAACACCACAAAGCAGGGCCAGGTACCTGTGTGAGCCCTATTTGCAGGAAACCACCTTCCCGAGCCGCTGGGCCACTCAGGAATCAAAGCTCAAGGCATTCCAGCCCCTGGTCTCTTGCAAAATCTCATGACCTTGTGGAGGCAAGGCCACAAAATTCACTTGTTTGACTTCATTCTCAGACTTTCATTGAGTTTGACTTGGGGAAAGAAAAAAAGCCAACAAAACAACCAATAACAAAACACAAAGCAGCAGAAATAAAAATAAAACCAAAGGAAGCAGAGTGCAGGGAGGGAAATCTCACTGCCCTTCCCTTCTGCCTGGAGCTTTGGCTGTTGGGGGCCTTTTTTAAAAATATCCATTCATTCTTTTACTCCTTTTACTCCATAGGACTCGAATCCATTTATCTGGGCCTCCTGGAGAAAAAGCAGTAAAGAAAACCTTGGGATGAAGATCTGAGAGGCAGGGAAGGATCCAAGAGCTCACACAGGTGCCTTCCTCCAAGCAGGATTGAGCATTTCTCCAAAGCCCAACACACACTGGCATTGTTCCTCTGACTTCAGAAAAACCATGCTCCCTCAGGACTGGATTTATTTTCTTCAAGCAAGTGCTCATGATGATTTTTTTCACTCTCTTTGGTGGAAACCAGCACTGTCCCCACCACCCTCCTGTTACACAACGCATCCCCAACCCTTCACTTACACTTTATTTATGTAGCCTCACTCAAGAGGTCACCGACGCAAAAAATACCCCATTTTCACTATTTGTAGGTCATAAGATTTCACAGGTATGAGTGTCCTTTTATAGCACGGAGGCAAACAGCAAAGAACGTATTTTGATTGCCCTTTAAAACTTGCAATAAAGGTGTTAAAAGGAAAGAGTGTTTTTACGTGCCATGTCAAGCTCTAATCTACTCCATATCTCACACGCACGCTCTTCCAGCACAGAGCAGTTGTTTCAAGTCTGTCTCCAGTGTTGTTTTTATTTTTTCCCCTAAGTAGTGCTTGTGTAACCAGCAAAGGAAAAGCAGAAAAGCTTATCTGCGCCCAGCCTTTTAAAGTAGCAATTCCATGTTCTCCTGCCCCAAGGAGTTCTGTGTGACGCTGCTGTTGCCTTCCCATGGGACGTGATAAGAAAGTTCAGGCTCGAGTTACCAGCAAGGACATTGGTGACAGTGAACCTTTAGTGTCCTGCTAGTGAGGAGCCTGAGGATGGCAGATCCACGAATCCACAGCTCCAGTGCTCTGCTCTCTCCTGGTTTGACATCCAAAATGGGAGCAGGAGCTGGGGACGTGGGTCGAGCTGTGGGGTCTCCTGGCGTGTGGGTCCTGCAAAGGGCCCAGCCTTGTCTCCAGCCCCATCTACAACACTGCAGGAGAATCAGGGGGCCTCCAACTGGAGTCAGAGCAGACCAAGAGCTAAGCAAGGCAGAGGGAAACACTTCGGAGATAAGCCTGGGCTTTGTCTCCCTTTCACTCAGAGCAGAGTGAGGAAACAGAATCCTTTTTTCCCCCCTTTGGCTATTTGTCATGAAGCTGGGGGAGGAGGGCACTTAAATGCCATAAAACCATCCCCTAATCCCCCTCCCAGCACAGAGAGAGCTGTCAGGGGTGCCTGTCCTCCCAAACTCGCTGGCAGCCCGCGTGTGACACCTCCAAGCCACAATTATCATTAGCTGAGATTCCCAAATGACTCCCAGAGCAGTCACATCCCCTCATCCCGAGCATCCCCTGTGCTCCTTGTCACGACACCCCGCTCAAGGGCCGCTCACAGCCTGTGCCAGTGATGCCTCTGCTCCCTCACTAAGTCCGGCTTAAGAGCCATAAGGCAAACACGGTTCAACTCCTGATCGGCTTAAAAACAAACAACCGGCAACTCCCCTAAAACAGGAGAGTCCAAACAAATAATTATCACCTCCCCCTTGACTCTGGCGAGCGGGGCCACAGCGCTGGCTGCTCTTTCTGCTTCTGTGTGGTCTCTCCCTTATAGACAGGCCAACATAAAGGACTAAGTCACTGAAACTTAACGAGTTACTGCTCGTTAGCTGAGGCGCATTAACTGCCTGCGTGCTCCCTCCAGAGAGCTGGGACAAACTCTTTGTGTTGGGAAGGGGCTGGGACAGCGTTTTCCAGCCTCAGAGTCTAAGGCTGGTTTCTAAGGGGTTTGCAAAGGTAACTGGAAAAAAACCACCTGTCACCAGGGTTCAACCACTAACTCAGGCATCCACACCCAGTGGGGGGAAAAAATAGAGGGATGGGAGAAGGAGGAATGGCTGGGCCAAGGGCATGCCCAGAGCAGGGACTCAGCTGGGAGCAGAGCTGAGAGGTGGTAACTCGATGGGATTTAATTACAGTCAACTACCTGGCCGTGCTGCTACTCCCCAGGTGTGAGCAGTGAGACTGCAGCAGCCACTCTGCTCTACACCAAGCACCGAGGGGAAGTAAATAAATAAGCCAGCAATTAATGCACCCATTCCAGAGGAAAGTTGCTACAATGCTGGAACCACCGAAGACAGGGTTTGCGGCTCTGCAGAAAAACTCAGCTATTTTTAATCTCCCTCTTTCAGAGCGCTGCAAGCCGTGATGCTTCCGAAGCATTTTTTGAAGCACGGCAAATATTTTTTTGAGAAGGAAAAGGGGAGAAAAAATTCCGTGGGGTGAAAAGGGAAGGAGGAGGCTCTGCTTTGGGTGATTCCCAGTTGGGATAGGGAAGGAGCAGCCCCACGGACAGTTAGTGAGGAGCACTGACAGGCTGTGGCTTGTCGGCGTAGCCCTGCCCTGTGTCAGCAGAGCTGTAACCAGATAATTATACTCCTCTCTCTCTCTCTCTCTCTGGCCATTTTGCACGGAGGCAAAGCTCGAGGCACAAACCTAAAGCAAATTGCATGGTGGCATCCGTGTGCTAATAAGGAGCCTCTGAGTTTGAGAGCGTGAGAAATCAGCTGGCCAGGCTTTAAAAAGCAAGAGGATGGAGGGATGACAAACGTCCCCCTTCATCCCAGGGGGATGGGGATGTCCCTGCGAGGAAAATGTCAGTCTGGGTTAACCCATCCTCACTCCAAACCCATCTCCCACAGGTGAACTCAGAGCTGAAACCTCCCAACAGCAATTCCTGGGGGTCTGAGGCATAAATCCAGGGCTCTGGCTTGGGAATGTCAGTTATGGCGCTGCTGCTTCAGCCACGCTTCTGCTCAGGGGGGATTTACCTTTACAGGCTCCCTCCATCAGCAAAGCTTTTGGAAAAAATAATAATAATAATAATTTAGGAACATTTGAAATCTTTGGGTTGATGATTTTTTTACATAGCCTTATTTGGCTGGGATCTCTCTTCTTCTGTGAAACACTAAGGTTTTATCTCAGGGTGGAAATTTCATATGAAATCCTAATGTACTTTATGATTCCTTTCAGTTGCCAGCTCTTTTATTTTTAATAACTTCTAACATCAACGAAGCAATTCTATTTTAGGCAAATGTTTTGTACAATCTGTCCAGATGTTCGAATACCAATACAGAAATACTCCAAGAAGAGAAGGTCCTCTCTTCTGTCCTCACAAGAAATATGTTTGCTATCACATTATTAACAGACAACCCCCCCTTGGTGATCAGCAGAAGTAAACATCAATATTTATTTGTATTTTTGCAAATCTTTCTCCATGCCATTTATCTAATGAACTCACCCCAAATAGCATCTCCAACTGGTGCTGCACTATCATTTATACTGCTGAGCTAATAATTTAATTTTCATTGGGGAGCAGGGGGGAGGAAGATGGAAGGAAAGAGATGATTTTACTAAATTGCTTCACTTTGGATAATGTTCATCCTCTGGCAATTTCTGATTTATATCTACAGTTGGCATTTCCAGTTTCTTAGAAATTAATTCCCGGACTTTTAAAGGAAGAAAAATACCTTGACTGAGCCCAAGACTGGGGTTTTTGATGGGGCTTGGGCAGGGCAGAGCCCCAGGCACAGGAGCAGTTTCTGCTTCTCCATCCCTGCTCCAGGAAGGGCAGGGAATGCCCTGTGGGGATCCCCAGCGAGTGGTGGAAGGTCCCACCAATGCTGCAGGGAGCGCTCAGCAGCTTTTCTGGGGCTGTGGAGAGGGGGTCACGCCCCAAACTTCCCAAAAACCCCAGTTTGTCCGAGCTGACCCCACTTCCCAGACCCCCAAGGTGGGGTGCTGGGAGCTGGCTGCCCCCTCCCTCCCTGAGGTCTCTCCCCAGCAGATCCTGCACTGCCCCTGGCCTGCTGCATGCTCTGGAGGGGAAAAGAGAAGAGAGAAAAACCAAACCAAGGTGCCATTAAAGTTAATTGTTTTTATTGCTGGTTTAACAGTGTCTTGTAAATCTTTTTATGACCCAGCCCAGGAACACCAGTGAGGCCTAAACTGGAGCTGGAGCAGGATGAGTAAGGGAGGAGGGACAGGGGAATCACAGAATCATAGAATTGTTGAGGTTGGAAAAGCCCTCTAAGATCATCAAGTCCAACCATTAACTCAGCACTGCCAGGTTCATCACTAAGCCATGTCCCCAAGTGCCACATCCACACGTTTTCTCAACACCTCCAGGGACAGCCTGTTCCAATACTTGATCACCCTTTCAGTGAAGAATTTTTTCCTTTTACCCAATCTCTCCTGGCACAACTTAAGGCCGTGTCCTCTTGTCTTACTGCTTGAAGAGCAGTTCTTGCTCTGGTCTCCTCCCCTGAAAGCTGCAGGTGAGGTGGGAAGTTTGAGGCCATAATGCCCAAAAGTAACTCTTGGCAGCACAGAGGGGGTGGGATAATCCCTAAAATATCCCCCAGCCCTTCCTCACCCAGCCAAGTCCTGAACATCCCTTGTGCCGTGGCAGAAGGCTCAGCTGAGCTCACCAAAGTTTGTTCTGTCAGAAACACCACAGGATCCCACGCGTGTCCCTCCTGCCAGGGACACAGAGGTGGAGCAGGGCCACCTCACTGAGGTCCTTGCAGGGCACAGGAAAACCCCTTTGATCTTGCAGTACTTGCAAAGAGAAAGCTAATCCCATGTTGTGATGTGAGTACCAGATGCTTCTTGGAAGAATTATACTGGGGCACAGGGTTAATGCTCCAGCTTTTCTTTAAAGTGTCCTGTGGATTATTCCCCGATTAAAAGGATTGTTCCCCAAACGGCTGCAGTGTCAGCCCGGCTGTTATTGTTGTTGTTGATAGTGGGGCAGGAGGAAGGACTTGGGGGGAACAGGGTGTCGGGATTTATTTGCTGCCTCCACAACCTTTTGCCCCCTCTTTGCCCGGCCCCTCTTCTCCCATCCGAGCTCACCGAGGGTGGATTGGCCACTCCTGGAGCTGCTCACCCAGGAGGGGAGGGAGTGAGGCTGGGAAAAGGGTGCTGAGAGGGTATGAAAAGATTTTTTCCGGGTCTAACGCATCGGGCATCCACCTCCACCTGGGAATGAACTCGTGCAGCGGGACACACACACACACACAGAGGGGTAAAAAGGGCTCAGCCCCCTGTGGAAAGCTGTGCCCTGCCCCAAACCCCACATCACACCTGCTCAGCACAGGGACATGGAAGGAATGAAGGGAAAAAGGGAAGGGAAAAATTCGCCTCTTTTACTCCCGAAGCTGCAGGTTCTCCCCCATACCCCGCGGGAAGCCACCCTTGGGGACAGCCAGCTGCTCTGTGCCTGCAGAGGCGTCCCCTGCCCGAGCTGTTCCCTCATCTCCTTCCTTACTCCTCATCGCCACTTTTTTTCGTTGTTTTCTACCAGTTTTGAGTCCCAGCCCAATCCGCATCCACCTCCCCATCGCTCCCACCCCTTCGACCCGAGCATCCTCGGAGGGGCCGGGGTCGCTGCCGGAGCTGTGCGAGCGGGGATGCTCCCCCGGACTCCTGCCCCGGGCGCTGCCAGCCGGGCACCTCCTCCCGCTCATCTCGGCTTGACCCACGGCTCTTGCCAAAGAGAAAAGGTCTTGGATTTAGAACGTTGTAAATGTTTTAAACCGGGACGGCGCCGGGCTCGGGAGGAGGGAAACCAGCATTTCCCAAAAGCAGAGAAAAAGCAGCAGCTCTGCAGAGGGACAAACACATCACCCCTGCCCAAAACCACCGCGAAGGGGCTGCGGGGATCCATTCCAGCACGTCTCCGCTGTGGGGGATCAGCGGAAGCACCGCTGTGCCTGGATTAGGGAGCATCCCCACCTTTATTTCCGTAAACGAAATCGTCCCCTCCGAGGGGGGGCAGGAGCGCTCCTCCCGCCCGGGGTCGCCTGTGGGTCGTGTCTCCCACGGGGGGCTCTGCCTTCCGCGCCCCCCGCTCCCACATCCCTCGGCTCCTTCTCTGGGGATCTCCTCCCGCTCCGCTCCGTCCCTCCCTGATAAACAGGGATTCGGTGCCCCTTGGAGCGCGGCTTCTTTTCAGAGGGGGTTGAACCCCAATTCCCCACACCCAGGGTCGTGTGTCCTGCCCTCCCGGAGTCCTGAAGCCGGGGCGGGCAGCGCCGGGACTGTCCCACGGGCACGGCAGGAAACAGCGGCCGCGGGATGCTCCGGGACGGGCCCGGGAGATGCTCCCAGAACGCCGGGACTCGTCAGTCCCAGGAGCGGCTCCACGGGAGCTCCCCAAACCCACACGGGGAGCTCCCCTGGCCCTTGCCCGTCCCTCGATTTGATTCCTGAACCTTTCCGTGTCCATCAGCGCTACCAGCGCCCAGGGCGAGCACCGCCCCCGCGGCTGCATTACTGTGCACATCGCAGTGTGTGATGCATCAAGCCCTGCAGGGAGGTGCAGCCAGCAGCCCTCGAGGACCAGCTCACCCCGGTTTTGGAGCTGTCCTGCCTGCACTGACCCCCGCCCTCTCCTCCATCTCTCGCACACGCCCTCACTCCTCTCCTTCAGGCTTGCCCCGCTTTGCTCTCCCTGTCTTGTCGGGGAGCTCGGGGGGTTTAAAGCAGTAAAAACATCAGCAAGGGGATGGGGAGACGCGAGAGAACCGCTGGAAAATAGGGGGGAATATCAAGGCCTGATAAAAAAGGGGAGAACCCCTCATATATCCCGGCAGAGACCTTCAAAGCGAGCGGCTCCTCCTCAACTTGAGCACATAAAGGACATTTTTTTCCACATTAAGTGTCGGGAAGGCAAAACCAGGGTCCATAACTGGGAAATTATAAAAGGAAGTAAATCCATCAAAGCAAATGCAATTGGGAATACAATTAAGCAGAGGGCTGGAAGGACACAAAAGGAGGGAGGATGGAGAGAGCTCTGCCGCTGAGTGACGATACGCAGGCTGCGCAGGGAAAAACATCCCGGCAAATGCCATTTTCCAGGAGGCTCTGGGCAAGGAATAAAATCAATAGGAAGCCAGGGCGGCTTCCGAGAGGGGGGGATGCGAGTGCTACAGCACCTTCACCCCGAGACTTGGGCGTTGTTTGGGGTTTATTTTTGAAGCAAGTGGTTTGAATTTTAAGACAAAATCACTTTTTTTTTAGTGGGAAGGTGATGCTGGCGTAGGGGGGGTGAAAGCTCGGGGCAGTGGGACAGCGCTGGGGACACGGGCGACAATCCCCGCACCCAGCTCAGCCCCCACCGCAGCCGCTCAAACTCCGCGGAAACGCAGAGAAGATACAGAAGTACCACCCTGGCAGCTCAAAATTCAGCGTTTTCACCCCAATCCCCCGGGCCAGGTGTTATGAAGAAGGGTGGGCTTCCCTTCTCCCCCATCCCTTCTCCCCCATCCCTTCTCCCCGCCGGCGTGCGAATTCCCGAGAATTTCGGCTGGAAAGGAAGCGGGAATGAATTAAAACTACCCAAACTCTTAAAGCAACGCTTACATCCCCACTTTTCCTTCATTTATTTTTTTTTTCCCCTTCCGAGGCGAGAGACAGGAAGGGCTGGATGGACGTTACTGAGAAAAGTGAGAAGGTTTAATGCGCTGTCCTTAAAAAAACCCCAACCCAAAGCCGAATTTTCTTTTGTTTGTAACATAAACTATAGCCCAGCTCTGGAAACTTAAGGAAGCCGCTTCTATTCCTCTGTGCACCTATTTATGCAGCCTCTAATTAACACATATACAAGCGCGGAGCCTTCCATGACATTTATTGTTCAGATCTTTCTGAAAAACAATGGATCTCCCGTCAGAATTTCCTATTCCTTGTGCCTCAAATCATCAGCGTTTCCACTGGGGGGAAAAATGTGTCAGGATAATCAGTGATTTTCAACAGCAGCGATTTTTTTTTTTTCGATTGGGGGTTTAAAAAAAAAAAAGGAGGAAAACGAGCAAAGGTAGTATAAACACGCAATTATATTACAAGAATTTTTGCACAAATGAACTTAATGAGTAAAAAAAAAAATGTGTAGTTAAAGGCTTTGCCCCCTCACTGAACCAGATTAACAGTGTTTGTTGCTTTTCTAACTACACAAAACTGCAGTAATGAAAAATAATCTTGACATCATTTAACTTCCTTAAGGTATCTTCCCCCTGCAGACGCTTTTAGAGCTATTAAAGAGATGAGACGGGGCTGTATTGAACTGTTACAACGCTCGCTTTAATCAGAATTAGGCTGAATCGCTTAATATCATAATTAAGGAAAGCTCCTATTTAAAAAAACAAAGAAAAAAAGAAAATAAAAAATTTCCTTAGTTCCTAGCGTCAGCAAACTCCAGCATTCCCAGCACCAGGAGTTGGAGACAGACACCGAAAATTTGTGGACACAAAGGCTTTCAAACCCCTTTACCAGGAACACGCTGGGGACCTCGGGGTTCTGCGGCTCCACCTTGTGCCGGCCCCGCGGGGAGGTGACACCGCATCCCTGCCAGGCGACACGGGGTGAAGCGACAGCGATTTTAACTCCCTGTAGGAAATAATTGTGGCACACGGCCGCTGTCACGGGCTCGGACAGGACACGGGAGCATCCCGGGAACCGCGTTAGCAGCTCGTCCCTCCGGAGGATAAAGGGGCTGTGGAGGGGGGATCTGGACCTCAGCTTCCCTGCTCACATCCCACGGGTTGGTTTGGGCAAGTTTTCTCCGAATCCCAAGTTTCTGAGGAGCTGTCGGGGCAGCGGGACTGCGGCTGCCGGGAGGAGCTGCGGCTGCCGGGGACCCCGCGCCCCCGGACACCTCCTTTGGGGCAAAACGTGAGGCAAGGACACTCCTTTCACCCACAAACTGGTGGCACAAGGTTTGCGGAAGGAGAGGACTGCAGCAGCGAAAACCTCTTTGTGGAAAAGAAAGGGAAAACCCAAAACAAACAAACAACAACAACAACAGCAACAACAACAACAACAAAAAAGGAGAAAGAAATAAAAAAGGAAACAAGAAAAAAGAAAGGATTAAAAAAGGAGACCAAAAAAAAGAGAAAAGAAATTAAAAATACAAAAGAGGAAAAAGGAAGAAAAAGGAAAAAACGAAAAGGAAAAAAAGATAGGAGCGAAAAAGGAAAAGAAAAAAAGACAACAACAAAAAAAAAGAAACAAAACCCAACCCCCAGTCCTTAGAAACACCCAGATCACACCACCCAGTCCTCCCACTGCTTTCTGTAATCCAGGAGGAGAAGCCCAAGGAAATAAAAGGCGAGATCCAAAATCTCCCCTCCCTGTGAACCCCTGGCCAAGGCTTGGCAGGCTCAGAGGGTGTCAGAGCTGCGAGCCAAGGGTGGGCAGGGGGTGTGAAGCACCGTGCAGGGCCCGGGCTGCTCCCCCCAGCTCTGCCCCCCCATCCACCCTCCTCCCACTCCCTGTTCTCCAAGGAAAGTCACAAGGTAACCACGGCTGGCTGTAACCTAAGAACTCAGGATGGCTGCAGATTATTTTTACATTAAGGGCTGCCTGAAGATGCAGACGTGCCTTGGGATGAGTTCTACGCGCCGGGCTTTGACCGAGGCATGTGTGGCCATCTCCTGCTGAGTGTCCTGAGCTGCTGCTCGTGCACACACCCCACACACAAAACCCCACACAAAACACAAACATCAGTGCAATACCCAGGGCTTGTGCACTCAGACAGAGCACCCAAGGTATAAAAAGAAATTTAAGCTTCTGCCCTGAAACCAATCTCCCTTCGCCTGGATCACACTTTTGATCTAATTTGTTTCTCTGTCCAAATGACTTGGCTCAGCCTTCCCCCTGAAAATTCAGTGTACGGTTGACATCAATCATGTCTCAGTCTAGGGAGGGATAAGGATAGAATATCAGAGAGGTGACCATGCATGCCACATGATTCAAATCATCTCAGCATTGATTAATTGGGTTCAATCTGAGTTTCAGAATCATAACAACTGTTGTTCCCCTTCACATAACATCAACAGGGCCTTTAAAGCAGAGTATCCATTTACTCCAAGGCATGTGATGCATTAAGACCATCATCTTCTATTAAACCTTAAAGGCTGGATGAATTTTAGACAAACTCAATTAGCTCAAGATGGCTCTGCAGTGATTAGACAATGTTGCCCCTTCCCCTTCATCAGGGATTTTTCTACCCCCTCTACTTTTTAATACAGAGGGCAAAGTATGTTCACATGTGGAAGATGAGTGCATTCCCTGGGCTTGTCCTCTTGCTGCTCTGGCTGTGCAGGTACACCCTTAAAAGAAGGCAAATCCCCCCAAAAGCTTGTATAGGACATATCTCATACAAGCAGGACCCATTTTTGCACTTGAACTTTTAGAAAAACCATTTGGATACCTGGTGGCTGGGACATGAAGCTGTTACCAAGAGCAAGAAGTGGAAAGTGTGTTCTGAGATGGCCAGGAGAAGGTGGTACCTTGAGCTCAGAAGAAAGGAGAGCCAGGCGGGGCTCAAAGCCCTTATAAATGAAATTATCCCTGCCCCTACACCCAGGGAGAGGCTGTGCTTGGGTAGGAAAGTTGCTCATCAATTAACTCCAGCGAAAACAGGACAGAAACACTGCCTGGGTGGACGGGGGCTGAGCAGAGCTTGAGATGGAGATGACTTCTGCAATTCAGGTTTCCATATGGCAAGAAAGATGAGCCCTATTTGTGTGTGTTTGATTCTTATCTACCAGCTGGGATCACTCATCCGGGTTGTAACTGAAATAATAATGATTAAAGAAAAGCATGCCTGCCTTGTAATGTTGCAAGTATGGGCCTCCACATCACATATATTCAGCCCCGATTGAGGGATGACCTATCACAAACTCAGCCTTGAGCAATCAGAGGAATATCATCTCTAATTACTGTTTTGCAAGCTGAAACCCTATTAAGCACTTCCCTGTTGTGCCTATTATGACTGGTTCTACACTTAAAACAAAAGCATCCTTTTTTTTTAATCGTTCCACTTTGCGTGGGAGCGAGAGGGCTCTGATTCAGCTCCGGGGTTGCTTTCATTGTTTTTTTTCTATTTACTTATGAAGAAAAGCTCGCAGGCTCTGACTGCAGGGACTGAGATGACTGTTGCATGAATGCTCCTTGTAACAGGGACATTAAATTGATTTAAGAACTGTGCTTAAATCAATCCCCTAATTGAAGGCACGAGTGTTTTCAAGGAGAGAAATTCCACAGTCAGACTTTTAGGAAAGTTTTGAAACGAGTTGACTCGAAAGCTTTATCTGCACAAACTGCTTTGCTGCAAGCATGCCACCAATGAAAATGGATGGATAATTTTCCATATAAATGAACATATCCTGGAACAAAACACAGGCAGCAGGAGATCCTGATGGGGCAAAGCACTGGGGACCACATCGCCCTTTGGAGCATGTGAGAGACACACCACTGACCCAAGGGCATCATCACCCTGAGCTGTACAGATGGTTTTTGGCCCTGATTTTACTGCTAGAAACCAGGAACTGGGGAATAAAAGAATCCCTAAAGAAGCAACATTAAGTTCACTACTGGAAACTGATGGTGGGAGACAGCAGCAAATACTTCAAAGGGACATCCAAGGGATGCTCAGCTCGGGGACCAGGATTCTGGAGCAGGGAGCTGTCATTAAATCCACATAAATTAATCAAGTTAATTAATTAAACAAGTCACTGTCCTGACTTCAGCCAGGATTCCCTGTTGATTTGGTCAAGTAACAGAACAATGTCCCAACAATCCTCAGGTCCTCGGGTGTTTTACTTTTCAGCCAGTAAAGCAGAACCAGAGTTTTGTTGTCTCTGCCTTTCACATCCAAAAAAAGACAATTCCAGTTGTTTCTTTCCAGGGATGAGCCACAGGGGGCAAACACTCCACAAATACCTGAAGCCATCTGAAAACAGTAGAATAAACAGACGAGTACACAAAGATGGACAAGTGCTGAGTTTTGGGCAGGCAACAAACTCAGCCAGAGCAGAAGCAGCTGGGTCTCCATCACTGAATTTTTACCAGATCTATCAGACATCCCAAGGGGGAAACCCAGCAGAGATCCCTCCCTGGCCTCAGCCTGTGGCTCCAACTGATGTGTGTGAGCAGTGCTGGAATAGGGAAGGGATCATGAAAAAAGGAACTACTGCTAAAAACACCCAGCCCCAGCCATCTCTATAGATCACCAGACTAGCAGACACTTCTGTGTTTGCTTTCTCTCTAGACAGACACAGAGTTGCATCCTCTCATGTCCTGAGGGGGCTGAGAAAAGAAACAGCTTAATTTGAGATCAGCTTGGATAGAATGGTGCTGATTCCCATTTTCCATGTGCACTGGCAGAGGCAGGGCTGGACACAGCCTTACGGACATTCCAGGGACACTGAATTGTCCCTCACCTGCAGGAGAGGCCCCACACAGGATTATATCCCCAATCCAGCACTGGCACTGCTAAACTTAATGAGTCTGTGATGATCACAGAGCAGCAGCTGCCCTTTTCTGTGGAATGAAGTGCCTGGAGAACAATCTGCTCTCCCACACAACAGGCAAGCATCTCCCTCAGCCCTCTGTGCTCCCAGGAAAGGAGGTTTCAGGTGGGTAAATCCCAATCCCAACCCTTGCTGTGGTAAAAAACCAAACCCTTCTATTTCTTTTATTTTCTCCCCCAAAAATTTACTTAGCAAGGAGAAATTTCCCAAGAGCTGACACCATGTGAAGAGGTTCTTCATCTCCCTGTAATACAAACCATCCATCTGCGTGGAGTGGATTCCTTGAGGGTTGTTTATTTTCCCTCACTTCTTTTTCCTCCTTTCATATCAGCTGCCTGGCCCCTTCCTTAGGCAAAGTCTCAGCTGGGAAAGGGGGGATGGATCCATCCCTGAGAGCAGCTCCGTTATCTCCTGGTCTGTGACGGGGATGGAGCACAGCGGCACCTGCGCTGCTCACTTTGGGACAATTCCCGGAGCTGAGTCCCACATTTCCCCCTGGAATGATCCCCACTGTCCATCATCTCCATAGGCTGGGAGTCCCCCCAGCAGGAATGGGATAAATCCTCCCAGTAGACTCCTCCAAAGCAGCTGAAAGCGAGGAAACAAGAGAAGGAATGTGCTGAACCAGACCTGGATTTGAACTTTTAAGTCTCCCTCTCGCTCAGCATAACTTTTCACTTTGAATTTGACTGATCCCGTAGCTACAATCTAGGGACAAAGAGCACAGGTGTAAGGATGCATCCACCCCTCTGGACTTTCTGGGAACTCCAAGCTGGTGCTGCCCCAACTTTCCTCTGCACCTCAATTCATTTAGCATTCACCAAGTGAGTTATTCCAGGAATGTGCAAGGATCAGTCCCCAAAAGAGCAGATTGAGAAGGGAGAGGTCGCAGAGAAATGCAGCATTTCCCCAGCTCTCTAAAGCAGATTTCTTTTCCCTGCCTTCCAGCCACCTTCCCCTACGTGACCCGAGAAGTTTCCCTAACAAAAATATAGATGTAACCTTATCTAAAGTGAGTGCAGCAAATGTACTATGGATAATGCGTAATTAATAACAGAAAAATAATGTTTCCCCTGTTATTAAATCAAGGTCTCCCCTGACCTCTCACCCTCATATAAGTGCCTTTAGTTTTATGACAGCAGTGGACAAAGTTATTGTGTGTCCATATGTGCAGGCACATCCTAGCTGGCAAGGGGCTCACCTCACTATTGCTGGAGTTCAGGGATTTTCCCTTTTTTTTTTGTTTTGTTTTTACTTTTAAGGTTAAAAAAAAGAAATGCCTCCAGTAGTTTAAATGCTGCTTGGCCGGGGAATGAACTCAATCAGTGCATGAAACTAATCTGATCCCAGTGAGGAGAGCTGCAGCCCCACGGTCCCAGGGTAACAATCTCTATTTACACACTTGCAGGCGTGCGTGCATCGCTTTTGGGCTCCCTGAAGCACTTCAGGCTCAGATGGATGCTTGAGGAATGCATCAATATTTTCATATATCTGCAGCATGCAAAGAGAAAACAAAGAGCAGGCGAATTCCCTGGGAGGGCTCAGCATTTTTTTGGCTGTATTGCAGTAAAGTCTTCCCTGCTCACAAGGCAGGGTTTCTTCCCTGGCTGCTTTTTTTATGCTTTAATACTTGCAGAGGCTCAGCCCCCACCATCCCCACTGACAAAAATCTGTGTATACATCGGCAAAATTAACGAGTTTGGGACTGAAAGCCTATCAAGACATTAAAGAAATTAATAAATAGGAGGCCAGGCTGGTTTTGTGGGCTGCCCCCCTTCCCAACACGCTGCCTGTCGGGAATGCTATCTCACTCCAGAGGTCAGCGGGCTCGTCTGATCTATGGGCTTCCCTCCTGATTCATTGCGTTTGATGCACGGCTCATCCAGGAGTCAGCTCAGCAAAACCCCTGGGTTAATGGAAGCCACACCAGCTCCTAATCCAGTAGCTTTGAATTCTGCTGTTTGTGTTGGATGGGCCCTGAGCGAGAGCCCTGTCTGCCAGGGTCAGGGGAGTTCCTCTCAGAGAAGGGATGTGAATCCCAGGTCACGTTTGCCACCAGCTCCTCACCCTTCCAAGCACCCTGGGACCTGCTGCTCCCTCAGGACCGTGGCACAGAGAGAGGGAAGGGACACAACCATGGCTCTGTCATCATAAACCATTTGGATGCAGTTCCTTCTCTTCCTGAGCTTATTTCATTGTCTAATTCAAGGCAACTCATTTCAAGGCTCAGCTCAGAGCTGTGCCTCTCTCCCAAACAGTTTTTTCCTTGCCATGTTCTGAAGTGCTAAAAGATGTGGAAATGCTGGATTTCTTCAACAATTTCAGCTCTAATGAGGTGGAAAACCCTTCACTTCAAACACACAGACATGAGCCAGCCTCTGAATCCCAGGATTTATCCATTTTCAGACTCTCTGGTTTGAAGAGAGAAATCTGTGCAGAGAGAAATGTGACTTTTAAACAAGCACCGCACGTGAGTGCTGTGATGGAAACGCTCCTGTAAAAGCAGGGATTTCCCACATCCTCCTCTCTCACAATACCCTGCCACCCCTCTTCCAGCTCTGCCTGCAAAAGGCTCAGCGTGGGCCCCGAGGTTTGGAGAGCAGGAGGGCACAGGATGCTCCCTCCACCTTCCAGATCCACCACTTGCTCTGGTTTAATCATTCGAGCTGAATCCTGCCACGTTCCTTGGACATCTCAGCCTGGAAATACCCTGCCCTGCATTTCCCTGGTGCCCTCCCTTCCCTCAAAACACGAGTTGAGGGTGTACCACTTTCTGGAAAGTCCTAGCCCTAAAACCTGCTCCTGGGACAGGGGACATCTATCTTTTCACTGGCACCTCATTTGAAGGAGAGTTCCCCCAAAAGGTAAAGACGCAAGAAGTCAGGGGCCTGAAGTTTCCCTTGCTTGCCCTGCACTCCCAGGAGAACACAACTATTTTAGCAGAGGGGAGCCTCCAAACCCAACAGAGTCTTGCTGCCCATCAGAAGCAAACTGGTTTTGTACTGGTCAGGATGATACCCCAGGTGGCGAGGTTAAAATGGGATTAGGGAGTCAGGACATCTCCCTCCAAACAGGGTAATGTAGGTGACGGGAAGAGTTAATCCCATCAGCTTCCCCACTGCTCTGTGGTTAAATCCCTCCTCACCTGGCTGTGGGATGCACCCACACATGCTCCCTTCCCACCAAAACCTGCATACAGATTTGATTTTATACACATATATTTATATAAAATACACCTATTATCTTTGCAAAGAATACATTTCACAAAATATATTCACTGCTTTCATATCCCCTCAGTGCCCACACAGCACACGGACATGAGCGGCTGCAGCTGCGCTGAAAAAGGCACTTTCTGTCTTCAAAGTCACCACCAGGTCCCATAAATCTTAAAAATATTTCATGGATCACCAAAACAACCCCCCCTACACACAATGAGCTGCTTTCCAAGCACACAAATACTTTCAAGCTCAACAAAATGTTTCGTTTCAGTCGGGGCAAGTTCTTTCATCTGGGTTTGGAGCCTCTGTTCAATTATTTCTCTATGGATTCTCCCCTGAAGTGAGTTAAAAAATGAAATAAAAGAGTTTGTTCAGTCTGAAAACATCCAAATAATAAATTTTGCAAGGAAACTCCCTATTCCCCCATTATTTTTTATTTTTTGGAGGGGGAAGGAGGTGTTATTTGTTTTTATTATATAAAATTTTTCCATCAGCACATTTTATGAGGGAGAAACCTGGTTCCATTAAACAGCATTTACTGATGAAAAACCCAATTCTGCTTCATTTCTTCTCTCTGCGGAGCTCAGTCCCTGAGACTGAGCATCCCTCCAGCACTCCTAAAAACCCCTCACTGAAAACTATGCACAAACCCAGCCAACTCCAGTTTAGAAACAAATCTGCTCTGTTTACTGATAAATATTTATTCAGATATTTACCAAGAAAACATGAAAGGCAAACCCAACATCTGTATTTCTAGTATTGCTTGCTGGGGAATATCACTGGGGAATAGGGAAGCTTCGAGAGCACCCCCAAATTTCCTTGTAAAAATCAGCTTTTCCCCCTTCGAATCAAAGGGGAAATTCTGATTTACTCTGGAGGCCACGGCATTTCTGTCGGCTGAGCATCGCAGTCCTGCTCAGCTGCTCTGCAAAACATTCTGTTGTTATGGCTCAGAAAAAGCAAAATAACGAATTCCCATTCCCATGGGGAAAACCCAGCGTGGGGGTGATGGGGGCACCTCCTCCCAGGGCGGGGGGCCTCTACCAGGACATCCATATGGGACTTGCAGCCGTTTCCATTTACAAAAATGCCCTTTTTTTCCCCCTTGACTTTAGGTGAGCTTCTTATTTCTGATTTATGGCACCAGAGAGAGCTGAGGGTTGGTCTGTGAGATGCTGTGCTGTACTTCTTCCTTTACTGGTGTTCCAGTAAAAATAATGGAGCTAAGCAGAGCTTTGCTGCAGCTCGTTCTAGCAGATGGAGCCGTGGTTTCATGTGGATGGAGGAAATCAGCCCCAGCAGCAGGGCTTCAAAAAATAGAATGATACAAATACAAATAAGAAAAGTGCAAGAGGACAAAATGCTCATGAGCCCACTACAGAAATGTTCCTGAGCAAGGAAGTCTGACAACTGTAAATCTCAACCCTGCAAAGTTTTAGCCCTAGACTTAGATTTAACTTCGCTTTCCCTGAAGTAGGAAATAGCTCCTGGTCTGAAGGTTGAGAGCTGAAGCTTGATAATTTCAAAGAGTCCAAGTAGGCAGAAAATTAAGGATTTTAGCTTGGGTACTGCATTTCCAAACACCAAACTAGAATTCTGTCTTGACTATAAATTGGCCTTTATCATTCTGTACGACATACAAAAACGCAGATTGATAGACCTAGATGGAACAAAACCACCACTCCCCAAAATAATAGGAATAAGCAAGTACCCCAGTCAAAAATGACACACGTTTTTGAAAGACTGGAGGTTTTGTTTTTGTTTGCAACCAGCTCTGAAATTCTGCAGAGCGCATGGAACAGCCCTGAACAAGAATGGGAACAGTCACCTTTGGGTTTCTTCAGGACTTTGGGGGATACAGGAAAAGAGAAAGATAAATGATGAGGTGGCACTGAAAAGCTGCTCAGAGGAATGTAAACATGCTTTGCTCACTTTCACCATCGATTTCAGGAAGCCGGGAAGGCTGCTCAGAAAATGGTTCCCCAGCCCGAGCTCCGATGCAGTTCCAATAATAGACAGCGTAGGCAGATGCTTAATCATCTTCAAACCATGCTCTGCTATGCCAGCTCTAAAGCTCTTGGCCCACAGGAGGACACAGTTAAGCTCCTGTTTAGCTGAAGAGTTCCAACAGGGCTTGAAGAGAGTTGTCCCAGAGCTGGGCAGAGCTGGGCCCTCAGAGGTCCAGGATTTGGACACTTTGGGGCTGGGACTGACAGGCAGCTGAGAAACTTTCCCTGGAAGGAGGGCTGTAAAATTACAAACACCTCACAGGTCTTGGGAACCACTTTTCCTAGTTCTTGACTAATTTTTGAGCCTTAAAATGCACACCTACAGCAGCTCTGCACCGTGTTCCTACCTCCAGCACAGCATCCTTTCACTCCAAGGTGAAAATGAGGGGATGTCTTTTTGAGGGGAAGCATGGGATCCTCAGAGATCCTTTCCTGTTTCCAATAAGGTTTGCAGCCTGATGCTCACCATCAACCTCCTGATTCCTGTTGGAGCTGGAAGAAGAGCTTGGTGGGGTCTGAATCTCTCCCTCCAAGGGGACATGAATCCCTGGCCTCCAAGGAATGGTTGTAAGACATCCATGGCAATGCCCAGCTCCACTCCCATGAGCAAAGCTTTAATTCCTCCATTTGTCTGCCAGTGCCACAGCGTGTAGGTGAATAAACAAATACATTTGGGATGCTTCTCTTTCAGTCCAAACCAAAGTGACCATCAGAGTTGGATAACCAGGGGCTCAAATCAAGCTACTGCCTCATTAATTGCACACGTGAGTACATAAAGGAAAAGATTTTTGTTTAAACCTCTGTGAAAGATGTTTAAATGAACAGGTTTTACCTTTTCTTTGTCCTAGGATGGGAATACCCCCCTGGCTGGTTAATGCACAGCAGCTGAGCCCTGGTAGCTTGACCACAGGCCTGAACCTGGTTCAGAGACTGTCATACAACAAATAAAATGCTGCAATCAGTCTCATGTGAGGGGAAGAGCTGCAGCCAATGGGCTCCCACCCTGCCCTGGCACCCAGCTCTGCGGAGGACAAATTTCCTTGATGCTCTTTTTGGGAAGGAAGAGGTTTTTCCTGACTTCTGAATTACACCAGCGTGGGCAAAGAGACCTGAACTTTGCACTGGCCACCTCCAGCTTTGCAGGAATATAGGGTTTACCATCACTCTTAGCATCAGCTAAGCCAGAGCTGAGCAGTTAAACCACGGCTTTTCCCTTCAGTCCCCAACCAGACGAACTGAGTTCTGTATTTTCAACAGGAAGGATCTGTTCCAGTATCCAGAACGGTGCCAAGCATTTCAAAAAGGTGAAAAATATGTGCAAAAAACCACTCATAAATACCTCTGCTCGACTCAGGGCAAGCCAAGCAGGCAGAAGCGTGACATTTGTGTAGCAAAATATTCTGGGAAACAATTAATGCGGGATCCAGATCAAGAAAAATACTCTCCCCAAGTCATAGAAGTGGGAAGACCAGACAGCAGGCAGCTCTCCTCCCTGGTGGAACTTGTCCACTGTGCTGTCACAAGTCCTGGGCCACCCTGAGCTCACCTGAACGGGTGCCAGGGGCTGGCAGGGAGTGTCGGACACTGGGAAAAGCCAGGAGCCACGGTCAGGCTGGCCTTCTCTTCTTAGCTGTGCAATAACTTGGGGAAAGGGTGTCAAAAATTACAACCTGGCTGGGGCTGGAGGAGGAAGGTTCAAAAGTTCAGCCTGGAAGTGGAGAGCCAGGGTTTCTGCAGGGAGAGTGGCCACGACTGAGGGGAAGCCAGGGGGAAACCCTCTTCTGCAGGAAGTGCTGTTGGGGTTGCTGGCAGAAAGGTCTGTCCAGGTGTTACTGAGCTTAATCCACAGGGCCAGGATTTGGGAGTGAGGATCCAGCCTGGCTCCTA
Organism: Eopsaltria australis; assembly: GCA_034509425.1. Classification (NCBI taxonomy): domain Eukaryota; kingdom Metazoa; phylum Chordata; class Aves; order Passeriformes; family Petroicidae; genus Eopsaltria; species Eopsaltria australis. The sequence continues at coordinate 600,966 of JAVTVJ010000317.1, read as the reverse complement.
GCTCAAGACTGGGAGCTCTGTCTTGGTAGGGAGTGAAGGTAAAGGTGAGGTGTTTTGCTGGGTCATTCCAGGCAGCTTTTGCAGTAGCACCACTGGTGCAAAGAGATTTTGGGGTGCAGAAGCAGCCCCTGACCTGCAGCACTACCAGCATGAAGGAAGAGCAGTGCTACTTCTGGGAAGGGCAGACTAAACCACCAGGATAACCTCCCAACCTTCCTGCTGGCAAAGCCAGCACTCAGCCCTCAGTGTGGGTCAGACCCCTCACCTCTTGGAGAAGAGACCCAGATAACATCATCCCACTACAAACAGAGGAGCTCCATCAATCCATGAAACCAAGTGCAGCTTTAAATCCCCCTTCCTGGCATGGGGGGATTTTCCCACCGTGGATAATGCACGGAACATGCAGAACAAGCAGATGCCATCACCTTGCTGCCCGTGATTACCCCAGCACAACCCCCAAGTGCAGCCTTGGGTGCTGCACTGGAAACATCTCCAGCCCCAAAAGCTCTCTCACTGTCAGTGGGCTTTGTGAATTTGTGGGGTCCCTGTCCCTGGAGGAGCAGAAACACAAACACTTCCTGCACAAATGCTCAGTGCCACTCTAATCTCGAGTGAGTCTCAGATTTCTCCCATGCCAGAAGTTTGCATTTCTGGATGCTGCACACCTGCAGCACCCTCACCACCCTCAGCCCTTCCACCTAGAGAGGCAATTTCAAATGTGTGGTAGAATGCACAGAAAGTGCACAGAAAAGCTTGGAATTGCCCTGGCAGGGATGGGAAGTGCACTCTACCACATCAGGCAATCCAATCCAAATTGCTGCTGCCACCCTCTCCCCTTCTCCCTTCAGCCTCACCATTAATATCTGAGATTTCTGAAGATTTATTCATTGAGATTTTGGCTTCCAGGAGAAGCTCTAAAAAGATTAGGTGGCCCCACCACTAATTCCAAATAATTTTCCTCCCTCTTGGAAAGAGGACCTCTTAGTTCACCCTGGGTTCCTCCCTTTCAGTGGACTTCCCAAGCAGGGACAATGTTTGTAGCGGAAATGGGAAAACCAAACATCACTGGCAAGATTTAGAGGAAACGAGGGTTTCACCTCTTTGGAACAAGTTGAAACCAACCCCTGTTGGCCTCTACCCCTCCAGAGGCTTCTCCACCACGCAGCCATGGGAGGCAAGCACAGACTGAGCAAAGGCTCTTCTCGCGAGCGCCCCGGCTCCCGTCGAACCCAGCACCTTCCCTGCGGTGCAAGCGCTCAGCAGAGAGCAATTCCAGGCCCAACAAGACGTTACATGCAATGAGGACGAGGTGTTTGATGAATCATTTTCAGAAAAGGGGATTTTTTCTTAATAATAACAAGAATTTACATCCCGCTGCAACACCTACAAGACAAACAAACAGAGCGAAGCATCCATGAGCTCGGCACGCTACCTGCCTCCTGTGAAATACTGCCTGGGAGGTGAGAACCCCTCTCATTTAGAGCCTTGCTAAGATTCTGGCTGTAATTAATTAGCAGGTGACTTTAAGTAACACCATCTCCCTAAGTTAATATGGCTGATGTTTTATTTATGGGCCATCCTGAGGAGTTGTGGTTAAAGTTAATAAAAGGCAAACGTGGAAATGTGGGTATTTTGCTCATTTAGAGTAAAATATGTCCCCATCACTGGTGCATGTTCCTATTGCTTTTGGAAAGTGTGAGGTCTGAAAGCAGCAGGGAAAATTCCTGGAATACGTTTTGGTTCAGGCCAGCTGTCTATAGCAGCCCACCACCATGGGATCTGCAAACAAGAGGCATTATTGCAGTTTTGGAGCACCAGTGACCTCATTTCTGATTTAACCAGGGCAATTGAGTCACAAACCCCAGTGGAGGGGGAGAAAGGCTCCAAAATCCAGCACTGCCCATCCACATCTAACTCCCCTCATGCAGCAAAGGGCACTGAGGGTGGGGAAGCATCAGTGCTCCTGACATTCACCTCAAATAATCTTTTACACCACTCTCCCAATTCTTATCAAGTGGAAAATCACATGAAGAAGTAGCACTGGGGAAGGTGGAATAAAAACTGACTTGTGCTGCACTCCTCATTTTCAAGCAATGCCTCACATCACCACTGAGAAAACCATTAAGGACTTAAAAAAACATAATTCAAAGAAAAAATCACTCTGAACTCTCATGCTCCTTTCTCAGCCACTCAGCATTTCTGCAGTGGGGCACATCTGTTCCCATCCCCCTGGAAGAGAGTGGGGGGGAATAATTGGGATATCTCCTAAGCAAGAAGATAAAAACCCCATGGAAGTGCCCGGAGCCATGGAAAGGGGCTTCCCCCGCTGCAGGCTGTGCTGACCAGCCCAGCCCAGCCGGGATGCTCCCACCCTCCAGCGCCTTTCAAACCTCTCCAAGTCCCAGCCAGCCTGCCAGATTTACAACGTGTTTCACTTTTAGAACATCCTTGGATCAGACTGGGGTGATGAAAGCCTGATAGCTCTGGAGATGGCTTTTTGTGCAGAGTATATAAAAAATATTGTCCCTCCATACACACACACGCAATCCTCTTCTCTCTTCCCTTAAATGTCTCTTTACTGAAAACTCCGGCCAAGCCCATCCATGCCAAGAACCTTCCCACTCTATTCCAGCCTCTGCTTTACTTAAAATTAATTCAGAGACAGTGTACCAGGGACCAGAGCCTTTGCTGAGTCTTAATAAGACCACAAGGAATAGGAAAGCAAAAAAAAAAGGAAATAAAAGGAGGGAAAAAAAAACATGCAGCAGTTCTTGTAACTGAATCTGTTGGAGTTGTAAGTGTGGTAAATGCATGTTCCTGCACTATTTGGACGTCTCTGCTCTGCCTTTAGCAGCTGCTGTAATAAACTTCCCAGAAAGTATTGGATTCACAGAAGTGTTACTAGAAACACTAACAGAAACTCATGGAAATGATGTCTCGACGCAACCAATCAGGGAGATAATCCCTGCTACGATAAAGAGAAATTGAAACTCGCTTTCCTTGGCCGAGAGAGAAAATCAAAATTGCCCTCTGCATTTCAGGGAAGGGGAGGAAGAAAAGAAGGAGGGGGGGAGATCTAATTACAAGTGTCTTGAAATTCCTTCTGCATAAAGTTTCCTTAAAGAGCTGCCAAAAGAGCAAACCCTGGGCGATGGCGCTGGAGGTGCCGCGCTCGGCTCAGCTGAAGCGCACGCGGCTCTGCCCCGCGATGACAAAACATTTAATTACGAGTGGCCCAATGTCTTCCACATTTGGAAACTGGATTCCTGACACACATAATGTACCCCATGCTGACATGACTATTTGGCAAAAGCTGAGCCTGTGATCTCACATTAATTGCTACACAAATATACTTATTGTGGGCAGGGGTTTTATATGGCTGAAGCCTCCATTTGCACATGTTGACAATAAAAACACTGCCCCCCCCCTCCAAATAACGATTAACTTTTTTTGATTTTTTTTTTTTGAGAGAGTTTTTTTTTGAGATGCAGTTTAATGGCATGAGAACTGTCTGTCGGCTTCCATTACCCCTTTGTTCTCATCGTGTCTCGCTTTATATGTATTTTTATAAGCCTTTTAAAAGCAAGTCTCCCTGTTCTTAATTCTTCCCTCTCTTTACTTTTGTTTTTATTGTAGGGCATCAATAGAAACAGAAAGATTTTGCTGGATTAAAGACGCGGCTGTCACTTGAAAGCAAGTCCCCTGATAGAGATCTTATAGGATCTCCCAGTTTCTTCCATCTAAGGCTTTTTGCAGGGAGACAGGAGGATGGCGACACATCTCCCCTTAAATCAGTGGCCCGAGGTGCAAGATATCCATCAGCTTGTGGGACTCACCCTTTCTCCTACCCAACCCTCCTGAATGCACTCCAGCATCCACAGGGATTGCTCCCTGGTGACATCACGGGCCCCTAAAGTCACAGCTCCCGGGATCTCCAGCACGAGAACAAAGGATGCCAGGGTGGTGTTCACAGAGCTTCCCTTTGGTGTCTTGCCACAGAAAGACCTGAGATCTTCACCTGGTTCCACTGGAGATCCCACAGAGGGAAAGCAGGCTTTACCCTTGGGTCTTACAGCCTTTGCCAAGTGAAGCAGCACCGAAACACCAGAATTACCCCTTCTCCAGCTACCCTACAGCACATGGTAAGCAGGCTGTGAATCACTGATTCTGCCTCTGCTGCTCATCCTCCCAGTGACCATGAGTTTCTCACCAATCACTGTGACCCCTCCTGATCCAGAGACAAAGCAGCAGCTGAACAAATCCATGAATGCCCACGAGGCTGGGGAAAATCTGGGAGCACAGCAGGTTTGGAGATCCAAAGCTGAAGAAGCTGTTCAAGGCTCAGAGCTATCATTCCCATCACCCTGCTCAGAAAAGGAAGCCTCCAAAACCCCTGTGAAGCACCAAAGGGGCTGCCAGCAGGTGGAAGTCCCCACATTCCCTACTTCCCAAAAAAATCTTTGCACGCACCAATGGCTGCACTTTTTTTTTTTTTTTTTTTTTTGCATTCTCAGTACAAAGAAACTGTTTATTTAGAAAGATCAAGGAACCAAAAACACAGGGAAATGTTTTTTCTGCTGGGAAGGCAGCAAAGCATGCCCGGCCTCGCCGGCGTGTTCCTGCAGCGCTGCCGTGAATGCAGCGAGCTGGATGCAGCCTCCCCTCCCTGCTTCCATCACTATCCCAGAGCTTCTCCAAGAGCCATCAGCTCTTTCAAACAATGACCAATTTGTTCCCTGGGGTGGCATTTCCTCATGATTCATCCCACTGTGCTGCAGACTGGGATGCAGTCCCAGGAGGATACACTCACGTGCTGGACTCAGCACTGCAGCGAGAGTTTCCATGACCATCAAGGCTTTCATTTCCCCTTCCAAGTGTTGCTCAGCCCCGTGTGGGTGCCAGGGCAGTTTTCCCACAAGTTTGATCTGCTTTTTGATGGAGACATTGCTGTTATAACCCTCAGAATCTGCAGAACCACCCTTGTAACAGCCTCTTGGAGTGGAAATTGCATAAAAGAGCAGTGAGGGGGGAAAAAACCCCTAAAATCCTTCATTTCAGTGAGGCAGAAGTGTCTCCCTTGAACAACAGGATGTCTTCTGTAAACAGCAGGCTAACACAGCTGTCAGAGATCTGAAGTGCTGCATTAAAATGTTTCATTTTATCATTGCTGAGACAGAGTGAGAAAGCTGAAGGGATCATTTCAGCCTTTCCTCTCCCCCTTGTGCTGCCAAAAACCCACCGAGAAGGGTGCAGCCTTGTTACTTTAATGGAAGTTCATTTTCCAAAGGGCAAGTATGCCTCTAAAAAGGTTGCAGGCACTTCTCCCCCACACACATCTACAGGGCTGCCAAGTCATAATTTTAAGAGCAAATCTTTTTATTTGCCTCTTTTTTTTTGTCTTAAATCCCAACCGCTTGGGATTTATGCAGTGCATGGGAAGCCGCTTTCCTGACAAGAGTGAGTTTTCACACACGGAGGTTGTGTGTGGTTCCAGCTCTTTGTGAGGGAGTGGCCCAGGCACTGGCACGCAGGCAAGGAGAGCAAGATGAAGTATTTTTGGGTGCCCTGGTTGTTTGGTATCTAATCAGGGTTGATGGCTGGGGTTGGCCATCGCACACATCCAGCCGCCCGCACAGCTCCGATAGCATCTGCAGCCTGGGACCTCACACTTCATCTGCAGCATCCACGGCCCATTGCTGCAGTGGGAGGCTTCCAAACCATGAATTATCTTTCACAAGTCACTTATCACTGAGACACATTCATCTGCAGGAGCTGGACCCAACCCAGCTCCGCTGGCTGGAAGTTCAACTGAGGGCACACGCATTCGCTATTTTTTTTTTTTTTAATTTGGACCATGCAATTTTGGGGTTGCAGAGCCAGACATTAAGCTGGCTGATAGTCTAGTCCTGTGAAGCATTCTGAGTTGGCAAAGTTTTACTACTGATTTATGTGGCACAACAGCTCAGGGCCTGGGATGCATCCATGACATTCGTTCCATCTGTCGTCAATGCAGATTCTGTTCTCCACCGCTCATGCTGGCAGGGCTTGATCTGCCCTTGGTGAGGGGGGGAGGAAAGGGGATGAGAGAAGAGGAAGCTGAAGTCTCCCATTGGTGCCAATGGCTTCACAGGACGCCTCGAGTTCTTCAGCTGCCTGTAAGCATTGTTGCTGCAGTGCTAATCTTTGGCAGCCTGTTTAGGAGGGGAAGGGAATGAGCAGTTGCACTGATTTTCAGGAGGATTTCAGAATCGATGTTCACCAACAGCCTCATTTCAGGTCCCCACATGCCTGCACTAATAAAGGATAAAGGTCCAAAGAACCATTTAGTCCTTGTGGTCTCCTACCCTTGTTCCTTGCAGGCAGATGTCCTCTCTGATCAATCCACACACAACACTGACTCCTTGCAGAGCAGTCAAAACCCCGCTAAACTGTGAGTTATCTTCCAAGAGTATGAGCAAGTCAGTCCAAGAAGCAAAGGGAACGTTTATCTTGGGCACAACAAAAGCCTCCAATCTGCCCTGAAGATCTCTGGCATGTCTGGGGCTGGCTGAGGCTGACAGGGCTGGAAGCTCCATCCCCAGAGCAAGTGCTGAGCACCGCTCTGGGATTCACACTGAGCTGAGAGGCCTCTTGTGCACAGAGACAGCTGAGGCATGAGCCAGGCTGCAAGCCAGGATGCTCTTCCCTCCTCTTCTCTCCTCCTCCCCCCTTCCCAAGACTGGGAGGGGTGGGGATAGCCCACCCCATGCACAACCCCTGTCCGAGGCTGTGCTGAAACGCTGATGATGCGATTCACCCCGGAATTTTACCTTCTGGTTCCTGGCCGTTCCAACGCCTCCGACATCTACAAAAAGCTGGAATTTCCTGCCAGCTCAGTGGTGCAATTTCAAATGCTTTTTGGTTTTCAACTGCGCTCTTTAATCTCCAGCCAGCTGGGCCCGTGCGTTAGCGTGAAGGCTGAAAGCTTCAGAGCTCTGGGCAGTCAGTTTTCCAAGGATCTCACCTGTGGGTGGAATGGTTTGCTGCAGCTCTGCGTTAAATTAAAAAGAAACGCACATGCAAGAACCATGTGTCTGAGCTGCCGTGTCCCCGCTGCTGTGCAGAGCTGTGGGCCAGCTCCAGGTTCCCTTTCAGAGAGGGAGAGCTGCAGGTTTAGCTCCTGGTGCCAAGAAGGGCAAGGAGCAATTTGGAGCAGAGAGCTGCAGGGGCTGGCAGGTGCGGCGCGGCACGGTGCCACGAGGGCCTCCCCAGCCCCTCCATCGGGGAAGGATGGAAATCCAACCAACCTTTTTCTCTTTGGGAGGATACTTTAAAAGAGAATACATGTTTTCTCAAGGGTTGCCCCTTTAGACAAATGGGTTTGATTCCCCTATTTCCCGTGAGAACTGTGAGAAAAGATCCCAGTGTAGGCTCTCCTGTGCTGCTCACAGCCTGCACCATCATGGGAGTCTTGCAGAGAAGAGCCCACTGGCCACAGCAGAACGAGCAGCCCCTAATTTACGCAAAGGCTTGCACAAGAACTTTCACAGCTCCAGGCTATGGGGACCAGATCATCAGCTGATACAAGGTAACATAATTATTGAGAAATAAATACATTGGCACCAGTCCACATCACCCATGAATGTGCTCAAGGAGCAGAGACAACTACAACCAACGCATGCATTTGATGGAGCCACAGCAGAAATATTTGAGAATTGCTCTTACGGGATAAACAAAAAAAAGTGCGTGGCAGAGAAGAGAGGGAGGTATGAAGAAGTCCTGTCCCCCTGCTCACTCTACCATTTAAGAAAAAAATCTGTTTATTCAAAGAGATCTGACAAGGGCTACAGCAAAATGGATGAGGAGCTGAATATGTAAAAGGCAAAACCATCACTGAAAATAAATTCAATTATTTGGTTTTGCTTAGAGAAGCAACAAAGTTTCTGACATGTTTGTTATTCAGTCTGTCATTAGAGCTGAAAGATGTCTCAATAATGTTGTAGTTACATTTTTAACATCCACTCTCCTCCAAGCAGTTTGCATATTTTCCACTACGTTAGCTGATCAAGCCATTAGTTACAGTTACTTAAAAATAAATGAGCTCTATATTTTCCTTCCTCCACACTCCTCACCATGAAGCTCAACAGCAAGGGAGGGGGGACAGGCAAGGGAATGATTTGGTCTGCGATGAAACAACCCGACAATGATGGGAAATGCTCAAGTTTGAGCATGGAAGGCGAGGACAAATAAGAAGAAAAAAGCAGAAGCATCTCTTGTCAAGCAATGAACTGATAAGGGCCTAAACAGCAGCAAAACAGGCAAAATGAAAACCATATTTGCAAAAGAAACTGCAGTTTGGAGGTTTACGGCATCCAACTCAATCCTGCAAGAGCAGAGGCAGGGTGGAATTTTGTTGAGTGTGCTGATGTGCGCTCACTTGCCAAAAGGAGTTTTAGCTCAAGCTGTTCTTTCTGCTCTTTACCCTAATTCTCCCCCCTCCCCATGAAAAAAGTACTGTTGTCAGTCAATTTTCATGAAAAGGTTCCTGTTTTTACCCATTACAGAAAAGCAGGTAATTTTAATTCTTCTATCCCCTCTTTCCCAAAATTCAGCCATAAAAAACCCCCAAAGCAAAACCGACAGTTTGTGTTTTGACCGTTGAAAAGCAGAATCTGCAAGCAATTTTGCTCTGTTAATTATGCTTAAAACAAAACAAAACAAAAAAAACAACAAAAAAACAAGAAAGCAGAAGATGAAGATATTTTCTGCCATGCAGAAAATGAAGGCAGCACATTTTCCCAACTATCTGTGAACTGCAGAAAGAAATCATGAGGGGTAGAGAAAAATTGGCGCATGCCAGGAAAAATAACAAGTACATTGCACTAATAGGTCATTGGGCAATTCTAACTCAATCCAGACTTCATTGCTGGATACAGATTTATCCAGTATATTGACTATTGGGTTATAAGAATGGCCCTTCACACCCAGCACAGAGCAAGTCTCCAAGTGCTGCCCTCTCCACATGGGGATATCTGACTTAGATCCAGTCAGTTCTGTTGAACTGCTTTCATTGGGAGCTTTCTCAGAAAAATAAATTTAAAACCTCCTTATTGCAATAAATAACCTTAATTTTAGCCTCCCAAAGTGTTCTTACCCAATAATTTGTGGGGTTTGGCAATAGATCTCCGCACTACTGAATAAATCACCACTATCCAGGTGATGTTCCCAGTTCCTACTGTACCACCAGTGACCAGAGAGCAGCACCAGCTCCCCTGTCTTGCCACAGCAGCAGGGCCTCTCCAGTCAGCAGGGTACCACAGGCACCTCCATCAAATAATGGAACTAAATTTGTGAAGAAATCAGGATGAATTCAGAAACCAATCAGAGCTGCTAAAAAAACCCCAACCCTATAGACCAGTGGTGGTCCAAACTACGGCTTGGCTGTCGCTGCTCTATGGGCTACTCCCCAATTTTGGAGCACACATTGCTGCCACACGTTGTTCAACAGCTGGGGCTTTCCAAATTGTTGTCCGACAGTGGAAGATGGCACAACTTCCAGTATGAGCTCTGGAGAACCAGGTCCTAACAATGATATGCTGCAAACCACTTTTAGAATGTTTGAGGGTGCTTACAGCTACTATTTTAGAAATATCCTTAATTGCACAGGGAGATTTTGCTGGTTTTGAGAGTATTCCCCTTTCATAAAGTCTGTTCTGCTCAAGAGCAATCCAGCTGTATCCTCTGCTTCCAGAGCAAATAAAACCCAGGTTTCTGCAAGCCCTCTGACCAGAGAGATGGGGAAGATTCCCAACACCCGCACATCAGACACGCTTCTTCCAGCTACATCCCAACACAAACACAGTCACTGAGCTCCCAGGATGCTCAGAACACGCTGTCCAGTCCTGGGAAACAGCTGGCAGTCCAAAGAGCCACGCCGAGTCCTGACCAACTGTCCCAATTCCCAAGGGACAGTCTGGGGGTCAGCCCGGCTCAGGCAGCGCGCACCAATCCCACGCATGCGTCCTTCACCTCAACCGCACCCTCCATGCTGGGGTGTGAGAATGCTCCATCCCCTCCAGCTACAGGGGAATTCCCAAGCAGATGGTTAAACTGGATTTCCAGCTTCTCTGGAGCAGCAGAATGGGGGTAACTCATCAGGGTGGAGGTAGGGAGCCGGCTCACGTTGCCCAGTGCTTTGTGCCCTGGGCAAGTCACAGGTCTATCGGTCACCAGAGTTTCATTAACTGCAGGTGAGGTCACGCCTTGGCATCTGCAGAGCACCTCAAGACATTCACACGAGCCTGGTAATTATGCAGAAATACTGTATAAATAATGAAGCACGCCGGGGAAACGCAGCACGTTTTCACTCGGAGAGTCACAGGCACCTTCTAGGAACGGGAGGTTTGAACTGCACTAAAATCCCTGGGCAAGGGGGTACCTCATTTTCTTAGACCTTCTGAAGGTGCCAGGTGTGTTAGCACCAACCTGTGAGCTCTGGTGCCTCTGGAGTTCAACAGCTCCCACGAGGCAGGAGCAGCAGGCAGCAGACTGAATCTTACAGGCTTAAAACAAAGGCCTGCAAGTCAATAAAGTTCAACAAATTAAAGTCGCTCATTTTTTGCTGTCACTCACAGGCTGCTGCAGTGTTGACTCTGAAGGGTGGGAGAGAGGCAGAGGAACACAAAGTACGTGAACAGAGAGAATGAGCCATCAAGGGCAGAGCGTGGCAGTGGACACAGCCCAGCCCTTGCTGACAGGTGTGGAAAGAAAGCCAGGGATTTGGGAATATACCCTGGAACAGTGGTACCAGCCAAGGAAAGGCAACATAGGGCCCTCCTGTCCCAGCCCTGGAAATCCTCTTCTCATATGGAGGTTTCCAGCAGCTGCTCCTTCCCATGGTGGGAGGAAGAGTAAGAGACAAAAAAAAAAAAAAAATCAAAACCGCATGACATCAACAAATCTCTCTCTGCTTCAGCTCAGACCTTCCTGCTGGAGCTCAGTAACCCCCTGGAGAAAGCCTTTCCTCCCCAGGCCGCAGCCAGTGGCAAAACCTCATCAACTTCATGTAGTAAGACCCCAGGACAGAGAACCAGGTGACCTGTCCTGCTACTGAATATGCCACTGGCCTCAGTATGCAGGCCTGGACCCAATTTTCCCTTCTCTTCCCCCTTCTATCCCAACATCCAGAACAGGAGATTAGATTTATCCCTTTGAGTCCACCAGGGTGGATGGGGAGAAGAGAAGGTGAAGTTCTCCTGCTGCTTCATCCTTCACTGGGCAGCAGCTCCATTGCCATGGTTCTGTTCCTACACATCAAGGCCACAAACCCCATTACTGTTTCAGGAGCACCCATCACTGGAAACGGCCGTGCCCTCGCAACTCTCCACTACTTTGTTGTGTGGGCATCTGGAAAGGCTATGGAAATATGTTCTCTTGAGCCCCCAGGGCTTTTTTGCCTCTATTCTCAGCACTAAATCCTGGCTTGGAAAGCTTTTCTCACAATATTTTCCATGTTCAGTGTGTAGAAGGGTACAAACATGTAATGGGTATAGGAGCCCCCAAGGCTGTTTGGTTGGAAGGCTGGGGACTTCCTGCCTCTCCCCAGACCGATCTGACCAGGCCCACTTAGCGAAATAGCAAAACAAACTTCGCAGTCTTGAATTAAGACATCTTCCAAGAACAGTCCAACCCTCAAATCTAGGGGTGTTGGCTCTGGAGGGGGATTAAACACCCACACGCAGCTCTGAACCTCAGAACTGTCACTTCTGTTTGGATTTAGTCCTGTCCTGAGCCCATAAACAGGGATAGATCCTTGCAATCCATGACCAGACCTCGGCCTAAGATCTTAGGCTGGGGTCAAAGTGCTACATGGATTCATATCAGCAGAGCTTTACACATCTATTCTAGCTGAGAATCTGGCCACTTATGACTGGAATAGCTTTCTGAAACATATCCAACAGGAAATCCTAAATCAAGAACACTCTGCAGTTTGAGAAGATTCCTCTCCCTCAGATCCAAACCCAACTAAATGTTTTGCAACTTTTTCCATTTTAGGAATAGGAGGCTTTCTTCTCATATCTTCCTTTGCCTCCCAAACAAATAATCAAGTACACAGGAGTCTAAAACGTTTTTCCCCTCTGCTCACTTTATCCAGCGAGCTGAGCCTGCAGCCAGCATGTTTAAAACTGGCCAGCTGTGCTCTGACCAGCTGACTTTGGAGGCCCAGCTGGGACAGCCAAACAGGCATCATTCCAACTGCAAACAAATGAGGCAACACCTTCGGAGAAGGGATCGAACCAGGGGAAATGGCCACGATTCAATTCAGAGTTTCCTGTTGCTTTTCCAGGGACAGCTGCTGGTGAAAGCCAGATTCTCAGCAGGAGCAAACTGGTCCTGCTGCTTAAAGTTCCCCAGCTCTGCACCAATTTTCACCACCTGAGAACATGGCACAACCTGGTTCATGGTTGAGCTTTGCTCTGCTGCCTCCCTGTTATCATCTACATCTAGAAATAGCTCACTAGGAGAGAGAAAGGGAATAACAACCAAAATTTGTCTAGCCCAGAAAGGGTTTCCTGGAACTTAAGGTTTTTTTTCCTTTTTCTGAAAGCAGATAAAGTCATTCATTGTTTGTCTTGGCTGCCTATAAACTCATGCTGCTGAGAGCAGCCTTTGATCACAGGGCTATTGGGAGGCTGACCCTTGACAGCCAATCCACTCCCTGCTCTTCCAGTCTCACCAGCCTGGGCCTGACTTCCTTTTTCATAAAAAGCCATAAAAAAAAAAAATTATACATGTATTATCCAAGAGCCCTTGCAGCAGTTTAGGGATCCTGATCTAACTAGCTTGCAGACAATTTCAATATCAGGCTATTCCCTTCCTCAAGGGGTTCTGTGATGGGAATGGGGAAGGAGGGAGTTTGTGATCTCGGATGTTTTGCCATGAGCTGCAGCAGCTCCATCCAAACTTGCATCAGGGCATATCCAACAAATCCCCTTTGAAAGGGGCAAACCATAGCCCTGTAAACACTGTCAGGAGTCTATTTCGTGTCCTCTTTTCCCACTGAGAAGTTTCTGGACATTTGTGTAGGATTTGTGTGCTCCTGGGATCTGGTCAGAGCTCCCAGCGCTCACTGGTTTCCTGCACATCCAGAACATTTTTGCAGCATGTGTTGCCCAACCGCAGAGGCTGCAGGCACAAAACACATTTTCTTCTGACACCTAGCAGGGAGTTTTTCTACGTAAGTCACTCTGTGTAATGTGACTCATTGCTCCCACACTTCATGGAAGCAGCATGCTTAGTTTATTCTAGCATATCCCGACCATATTCCCAAAGCACTGCATTTGCAAAGCTTGTGTAAACGATCTGGAGCGTGAGCACGATCAGGGCAAAGCTTCCCAGCAATTCCCTACAGATGCCAGCTCAAGCTCTATGTTCCTTCCCAGCATGAATGACATGAAAAACCAGTGCAGATGACCTGGGAGACACACGGTAGTAAGAAGGGACTTTTAAGGAGTAAGAGGTACACGACTCTTTAATATCTTTTTATCTGCCAGCAGGAGCCAGTGAACTCTGAAAGCTGGAGTGGTAGAATTGCCACTAGGCTGGGTTTATTAGCCACCTCCTTAATCAGGGGACTCAGATAATATTATATGTATCAGATGATATCCAGAAGACTCAAATAATGCCCTTATCATCTCTCACTTGTGATCTGGGAGTCAAACTTCCATGTCCTTTGTTCTTGGAGTTCTACACCACGCTTGAGCCATTAACATCTCCAGTCCAAAATCAGTCCCACCCACGTATCCAGCAGCACAATTACACTGGCTTAAAAAGCAAAAGTTCCAGTGGTGCAGAAATACATGACTGTCAAGCCAACCTTCAGAGCAGAGTCAGGGACGAGACACGTTCTTGCTGTGCTCAGTTTTATCTGATACATTAGCTATGAAAATGATCAGACAAGCCAAACGTTCAGACTAACGTCTTGCCCTTGTGTCTGGCCACAGAGTGGAAAGTCAAGTTCCAGTTAGTTGTGGTCTGAACAGATGCAACAGGCAAAAAACAGCTAATTATTTCTAATTCCCAAATAATAATAGCAGGGCAGAGGAGGGAAATATGTGACTGGTCTATAGTTTCTCAGAAAGCTTGCAGCAAGGCCAGGGAGAGAATGTGGTGGTTGTATAAACTGGTTCAGCTCTGGCCATGACATTTTCCCCTTTTGCTATAGATCACCTTCAAAAGCCACAAATACAGACTCAGGCTTCCCAGTTTCTGAGAATCATGGAATTGTTTGGGTTGGGACAGGCCTTAAAGTTAAACTCATTCCACCTCCTGCCATGGGCAGGGACACCTTCCACTATCTCAGGGTGCTCCAAGCTGCATCCAACCTGGCCTTGGGCACTGCCAGGGATCCAGGGGCAGCCACAACTTCTCTGGATGCCCTGTGCCAGGGCTTCCTCACCCTCACAGGGAAAAATTCCACCCCAATATCCCATCTATCCCTGCCCTCTGGCAGTGGGAAGCCATTCCCTGTGTCCTGTCCCTCCATCCCTTGTCCCCAGTCCCTCTCCAGCTCTCCTGGAGCCCCTTTAGGCCCTGCAAGGGGCTCTGAGATCTCCCTGGAGCCTTCCCCAGGTGAACACCCCCAGTTCTCAGCCCAGTTCCCTCAGTTAAGATGAAGCTTCATGGTCAGTCTGGGAGACCACAGCTAAAAATCCCATGAGCCACATGCAGCTCTGCCTCTCCTGGAGTACCCCGGCCATAGGAACATCTGCTGGGACTTGTGTGTTCACCAACTCAGTTCCAGTCATCTCAGCCACATTTTTCCCACATACACCAAAACTCCTCCCAGCTCTTCTAAGAAAACCGTAAAAGCCACAAAACCTGCAACATATGACATCAGAGCTTAATACCAGTGTTCTAAAGTGGATATGTGTCACAGAAAAATACCCAGAATGACAAAATACACACATAAATCGACCCCTTTCCCAGGTCTTCTTTCTCCTGCAAACAGGATTTTTGCTCTAATTCTTCTAGGATATTTACTCAAACCCCACCCTTTCAGAAGATCCAGCACCAGCCATGGCACCAGCACATTTCATGGAAATATGAAATATTTCCCATCGCTGCCTCTTGGAAATCAAAATTACGGCTTATAAATCTTGAATATCTTGACACTTTTTAAGGTTGGGCACGCAATTCCCATCGAGAGAGAGGCACATCCAAAATCCAACAAAATAAAGACATGTGAAGGGTCTGGCTGTGGGGACACTGTGTCTAGGATTTTCATAAACACATATTTTTCTTGTTAGACTTTTACCAGCATGTGCGACAACACAGGAAAAAACCCCTAAATAACATTCCCCACTGTTACTCCAGGGTGATGTTACCATGACAAAGCACCCTTGTGCCACTCTCCTCATTTGCAATGTCACTGGCAAAGTCCCCCCAGATGACCATGGGGTCGGATGGTGACGAATGGAGCTCTGACCCTCCCGTTCTCTTTGGAGCTTGGAGCCAGGGGGGCCGGCAGGAAAACAGCAGCATTCCCTACCAGCTCTGGAGCTCCAGAGGGAGCTCAGCTGAGCAAGCCATGGGGATGGAGAGCTGGGACCCTCAAAGGATGGTGACATGAGGGTCACTGTGAGACCTCACAGCTCCTAGGACTGAATGTAAGCTCCTAAAATAATGACCATCCAAGCAAGGCACAGACGACAACTCACCAACCTAGAGACTGCCCAAAATAGGCAAAAGGAAACCCAGAAATAAATACTCCCCTAAATCCCACTCTGTCCCAGAAATCCACTCATGGAATGATGGTGCATCTGAATTGCTCATGCCCTAGGAGACCAGGGCTTTGAGCTCCCTTCAAGAGTTTTGGAAACTATTATTGTGCTCTGTCCACAGCAAGGATTGCTCACACAGGGCTCTGTTAGTCAGATCATCTGGCACCAATGGCCCCTCCTAATCAAAACCAAAATGGCTCTGCTCAAAGCTGATAGAGAAGTTAACTCTGCCCCTCCACTGCCACCAACAATGACTGGGGCCATGGACATCAGATGGGAGACACAAGGGGCTGAGGGACCTCTAAGACTGAGAGATTGAAAGTTGGAATTAGAAGTTTCTCTGCCATCAGAAAACCCAACAGAGATGTTTAATTGCAGGCAGAAATTGTGCAAGAGAAATGTCCTTTGATGGACCTGGAGTCCATCTCTATCATGTGGCAGTTGTGTTGAAGCATCTTTCTGCTCCAAGGACTCAACATTATTTTTCCAAGACCTCCCTCATTCCTTCTCTCCAACTGTGCAGCATGGATTAATTGTAGTTTTAAGAATAAGGACCCTTTGACTCTCTCTGGGACAGCCAGGTTCAGAGGAGGCCCTTCAAAAGGCATTTTTAGGATTCATAAGTTTTGGGAGTTGTTTTGTGAAAGCCAACCAACAACTTAGACCTGAATGATGCCACAAACTGTTGGATGAACTCCTGGGTGTCTGGGTAAGGGCTTGTTTCCAGTCACACACATCAACAAGGGAACTGTATCATTTCCAGACAGCTGAGAACTAACAAATCTCACTTCACTCAGCCAGGACAGCAGTGATCTGGGTCCAAAAGGAAATCACTGCTCTATGCTCTGGTTTTCTCATCTGGAAAAACGGGCACTGATCTCACAATCCTTAAGGAAATCATGCCACAAGCAGATCGAAAATAGATAGCACCAAATCAGCATTTTGTGATGCTACAGTTATGACAAAACAGCAGCATGTCAATGCAATTTCAAAGTGATGGAAAATACACTGACAGAAGCCTTTTAAAGTGTAACCGAGAAGAAAAAAGGATGAAAAGACCAACCAGTTTCACATGAGGGGAAAACCAGGAATGCTCCCTCCTCCGTGCCCTCCCTTCTAAGCAAAACAAAACCACAAGTGAACTACAAGAGGGACCTGTTGTTTCAAATCTGAATGGAAAAATCAGACAACTCTCCCATGGCACTCACGGAGCAGAGGTTAAGAATGAGGGGCACAGCAGAAAGGGGAGATGCAAGATAAGCTGCTTAGATTCACATCTCCCCATTTCCTCTGCTTCGTAAGAACTGGGTCATATTATAAACTTATGCAAATGTGTTTACTTTACATTTTATTTTGGTCTGAGCCATGCAGTTGTCAGCCTGTATCAACATGTCAGTCTGTTTGTGCAAACAATCATTCCTTCATGGAAGAATTTCAGTAAAAACAGACAAAATGTTATGACATGCGAGAAAACTTCCTAAACATGACAATAAAAGAAAAGCCACTAGAAGAGGATATGTTTTCCTTACCAATTACACAGCTTAAAACAAAAGGAATCACTCAGTGCTTTTTCTTTCCCCAAGGACAGGCGAGTATCAGATCACATCATGTGAGCTTTGATGAAGAACCACACTGGGATGAGATTTGTGGGGTGGCTGTGAGGAAGGAGAAGTGGAGCCCATCATCTGTGTCCGTGTGCACTCCAAGCCACCCAACACCATGAGCCTCTTCTCCATAAAATATCCCCAGGTACTGGAGAGAAATGGAAACAGCCCCCTGCAGTGATCAGCAGTGTCTGGAGAAATGTTAGCTCTGTTACAACTCCGTCAGTGCCTTGCAGAGGATGTAAGGACTGGGTGGAAGAGCCCATGGGAGGGATGGTTTGAGAGTGGGAAGGCAGCTGCAGAGAGCAGGGGACAGGGCTGGGCCAATCCATCAGTGTTCTGGTTGTCCTGGTGACAGCTCTTGGCCACTCTGCTTCCCCACTGATGTGGCAACATCTGGCCCTGCTCTATTGTGCTCTCCCTTCGCGCTGTACCCGACTGCCCCACGCTCACTCCTCCGTGCCCACCCAGCCCGTGGTACCCCAGAGTGGAGGGGAAGGTGTGTGGGGTCTCCAGCAAGGTGCTGTGGGTCACAGGGGCAGAGCTGGAGCTCAGGGCTGAGCTCCAAAGCCTTGCAGGGAGACACCCAGGTGACAAGCAGTGGTGCTGGGCAATTCAGTGCTGTGGGAACACACAGATCGTGCTGAGGCTGAGATGCCCTCGGCAGGAGCTTCCATCCCCCAGGTCATTCATTTGTGGTCCTTCCTCCCACCTCCACCACAAACATGACTTTATGAAACCTGTATAAAAAATTCTGGACTAGCTCCTTACACAGCTCACCCAGATGAGATGAAGTCTGAGGCCAAGCAGAGAAGGGAACCTGTTCCTTTGATTTCCCTGCTTGGAAGTGTGAGTTCAGTTAGTCAGCAGCATCTGCTGATACTTTCTTCCAGAAAAGAACCAGGGAAGAGTCTTTTCCTGCTCAAATATCAACACTAAAGGGATCCTGAGCATTAGGAATTGCACAGTGTATCAAGGGACAGGAGCACAGGGTTGAAGCTACAGCCACAATTCACCTCTGCAGTTGAAGCCCCTTTTTTGAAGCTACTCTGCTATTCCCACAAACAAGGTTTTATCCCTGCAAGGTTATGTGTACTGCACTGTTGCAAGGCAAAATAATAAGTGATAATTTAGGAGAAACAGCCACTTCTCTGCAAATTCCATAGAGCTTGGTGCAAACTCCAACACGCCTGGAGCTGCCAACCATTGAGACCCACGACTAGAGCCACCAAGGAACCACCCAGGCACTTGGCACAGGCCCCACTCTTGATGCAAGGTTGGGCTGTGAGTAAGGCGAGGAACGCACATCCATGGATGCCTTCAGCTAGGAAACACTGACTGAGGCCTCTCCATTACCCTGCGAGCTCTCAAAATCTTCCAACAAATAATTAAAACCATTCTGAGTGTGAAAGCAGCCCTGTGTGAGACAGAAAACACGCTAGCACAGCTCCCAGCTTACCTCCTCACTGCAGAGCTCTCCCGGACAGCTGGCACAGCCGGGAGCGCTGCCGGGATACACCGGGATACACCCAGGGAACCACAGCCAGATCCTCCCCAGTGCTGCTCCAGCTCCCAGGCAGCCGTGTCCTACTGCAGCCCCAGCCCAATCCCGCTTCCTTTGGCACTGGAAAGTGTGTGCTCTGTTCATCTGGAGCCTACAGAGGGCATTGTGGAGAATTCCCAAAGAATTCCTGTCCCAGCTGGTGAGGGGGTTGGATGGGCACTGTGGGTGAGCTGTGCTGTTGGCACTGCTGAGGCCTTTGGGGCAATGCCCTGGGGCAAGGAGCCACTGAGGCTGGGGGGAACATCCAGGGGCTAATTCCACAGGGAAGCCGACCCAAACCATGGAGAGCAGGAGGTTCATTCCTGCCCTCGTCTCTGTTGCAGGGGATTTCAGTTAACGTAATGAGAGCGGTGAGGGCACAGAGGCAGCTCCTGCAATCTTGTTATTGTCAGTGGGCTGGAGCTGCCTGAGGTCAGGAATCACTAATTAATTACAGAATGAGCTGTAGCTCTCGGGGCTCAGGTCCTGCACACACAGCTCACGCAGGCATTGGGCAGTGCCCAGCCAGCATGGATCCGATGATCCCCTGCTCCCAGAGCCATGGCTCCAGCACAAACGTCCTGGCACTGTCACTCCTCAGGGCAGGCCCGAGTGCTCAGTGCACCTGAAGTGACCAGTCCTGGGGGTGGGGTGGCTGAGACAGCCAGGGCGCTCCTGGACACAAGGATCCCATTTTTCCTTCTTGCCGAAACACTCAGCAAACTGTGGATGTGCTATGCTCAGCTGGCAGCTGCCTTAGGTCTTGGAGCAAGGACAGCTCTTTTTCAAGCTCTTTTTTAGTGTCTGTGAGCATCCTCCAACACTACAGAGGAGAAAGTAACTCCTGGGGGCAGGTAGCCTTTGTACCATCCCACCTTCTCCAGGACTGCCTACTTTCAGGTGATAGGAAAAGCTGGACTCTGGCACTGGTGCAAAGCAGCCACTGTCCACTCTAGAAATGTATCATTCCCCATTCCTGCCACACATCTCTGGGTTATCCAGACTAGGATGGGCTCTGCCTGGGGCTGGCTCATCCCCAAGAGCACCTGCTCAAAAATAAACTTAGCTATGAGCTGCTCGTTTAATTCGCCATCTCATTATTTGAAACTTTCACAGGTTTTTGTGAACAGATGAGCCCAGGAGGGAGTTCAAAGAGGAAGTCAGTGAAATCCACCTCATGCATTCAGTCCAGCACAGCAGAGCCCAGGAGTAGAGCACCAGCACGATGCTTTTAAAAATCAAACCCAGGACATGGCTCATGCCCCTGGGTCCAAGGGCTGGCTGAAATGTAAAACAGTACTGAGTCTTGGGGTTTGTCTCTGCAGAGTCCCCACAGGCACTTTTAAGACCTGGCCCATCCTCAGAACTGGAACTGCTACTGGTAGCTGTGTTCCCAACACATTATTAGCAGGAGAGGGTCCTGGCTTTTGCCCAGGCTCGCTGAGAACCTCTTATCACAAGAATCTAAATTAGAAAACTGGGACAAGACTTCAAAGTTATTGATAAAAGAAAGCAGTGACCTAATGTCATTCGAGTCTTCAGGCTATGCATTTCCATGGTAGGAATATTTCTTTTGTATATTTTGGAAGAAAATTTGTTCCTTTTCTAAATCAAGTCATCAGAAAAACAGTAACGCTTCACTTCTCAAAACAGTCTCATCTCTCCAGCATCACTTAAAACCCTTGGATTTTCACATTAAGCTGGAGTTAGCAGCCACTGAAGTGAATGAAGTGCCCTCCTAGGGCAGCTGGAATAAGGAATTCTGGCAATATCACTATTTCCCATAGAGGAAAAAAGTAGTTTTAATTCTTTTGGTTCATCTTTCTGCCTCATTGTGTGTCTGTGGGCTCCACTGTGCCCCTGAAATGCAACAGAGGTGAGATTTGAACCAAGCCAACCTTGCTTTCGTGAGCATTAGGAGCAGTCCCATGTCTCTGGGTTACCACTGAAGCTGCTGCTTTCACATGAATTAAGCCAGGAGCAACTGAAGTTTACAGATCCATCACAAGGGCACTGTTTTGTGATAAAAACACAACACGTCCTCTCAGAATGACCTTGCAAAGTGTTTTAAAAACAGAGCGCACAGTGCAAGGTAAGGCTTAAATTCCTGAGTCTCAGAGATGTCGGGAAAAGGTGGCAGCAGCTTCCTGCTGGTTTCTGATATAAACTAAGCCTTGCCTTGCTCCTGCTCTGTTGTTTTCTCTAAGCCTGCAGATTATTTAATATCAGAGGGGAAGGCTTCAACCTGGCTGAGAAACTGCAGGAATTCAGAGTGACCTGGAGGGAATTACAAGAATGCTGCTCGCTGATCAGATTAAAGGGAGAAGTGGCAGGGCTCCCAAAGGTCTTCTTATTCAACCTTTGCTGCCGACAATGCAGTGCTTTGTCTCTGCTTTGCTCTTTAAAATGATTCAGGTTACTGCACTGGAAGCGTAGCTGCCTTGGGAGCCATGGCAGGAACACCTGGCAGGAGTGAGACTCGAGGTGGATACTCAAGTGCCAGCCCCAGCACATATTTTCGCTTCCCATCGCCCTTGATATGATCAGAACTCTGGCTTGTCCTTTCCTAAAAGAGCAATAGCATTTACATTCATTCATCCTCCTCAAGGCCCAAGTTACAAACTGTACTATGAAGAAGCCACTGTTTTTTATAGGTCTGGAAGACTTTTGAAAAAGCAACTTGTTCTGGCCTGAAGTGAGGATGCACAGCACTCTCCTCATTTGGGTATTTCTTCTCCTTATTTAGGGCCAAAGCATCCTATGGTACCTTTACACCCCTGCCTGCTTTCCGAAAGGAGAAAGTGGCATTTATTGAGAACTACCTCCCAAGAGACTTCACCAGAAATAAATAAAGCAATTAGAGACTCAGAGGTGAGTCTGGTCAGTTATGTTGCTGCTGAATTAGGCTGGCTCAGGAGACAGGAGGGTAGGAGAGCAGCACTGGGCCAAACAGTCAGACAGAAACAGGGGACAGGCTGCTATTGTGGTTGTTTATATGTTAGAAATGATGGGAAGAGTGGCAGAGGTTGGTGTGACAGACAGTTACACACATCTCAGTTTGATGAATTCCCCTGGCACTCTCAGAACTACAAACTGCAGGTTTTTGCCTCCAAGAATCCTTTTTAACACTAGGGGCCATTTAACTCTTTCAGTGGAGAAAAATGCAGATGTCCAACAGTTCGAACTTAATGGCACCAATCACCAGGCAGTTCCACTCTGCACCCACAGCTCAACGCCTCTCGCTCGTCTCTCCAATGAAATAATTAATTAAAAAGTAGTAGTAACTACATACCATTAGCAACTATGTGGTTCTGCTTATTACTCTCCTTGAAAGCCAATCCCAGGATGCAAATATGTCCCGATTTAGGGAAACACATCAAATGCTACCGCACGTCACAACTGCTCATGACTCACCGCTGCTCCTGAGCATCTCTCAAAGGCAGGGCATGTTAAGCCAAATCCATCTCTCAAACCCCAACAATGCAACTTCAGCAGGATACATCTGACTCACTGAGCTGTTAGCCGAAGGCCAGAGGAATTAGGTTCACTTCCTCCACGTCCTCAGCTCTCTCTCAAGCTACCCAACACATTGAGGTAGCAACTTTTGGTGGAGAAGTCTTTGATCTCTGAAATTTCTGCTGTTTCCGTGGCAACACATAAAACCTGTGTGTTCCTGAATGAACCCTTTTGTGTTCCTCCCATTGCCTCCTTCCCCAAATTACTTCTACCTGCTAATGTTAGCAAAGTGAGGCCATCTGCATGGCCTCCACCTACCTTGAGAGAAAGATCAACTGCAGAAATTTGCCTTCCACCCCCCAAACTCCTGGAAAATGAAATAACTTAATGGCTTGGAACAATCCCCTGAAGGAGGGTAGGTAATTCTAGGGTTCATCACCAGGATGAGGACGCTCTGGTTTACCAGCCACCCCCTCACCCCTACCTCTTTCAAATTAATAAACAGAGTATTTCCCTTGGTTCTGTTTTGATCCCTGCATCTGCATCGTTCCGGTTTCCACCATTAGTTTAATGAGCAAAATCAGCCTCACTCCATCCCTCTGTGCTCCAGAGGAGAGCTTTCAAGGGGGATAAATTGGCACTGCAGCAGGGTGTAAGTGGGTTGGAAATGCAGGGAGACAGGAACCTGGCTGTGTTTGCTGTGCCAGCTGCCTTGGTGCTTCCCGGGGAAAGCGCGACTCCGGGTGAGCGGCACAGCAGGGCTGCGTCATTACCCACCCTGAAACTCAAGAGGGGGGAAAAGCAAAATCAAAGGAGAGCAGGAGGTGAAAAGAAGGCAAAAGGGTGCCTTCAGGGCTGCTTTCAAGCAGCTCGCTTCACGACCCACCAGTCAAGGCTCCTAAGCAGGAACAGAGACACCATTCAGGACAAATCTGGATGTTATCCCAGGGCACCAGGGACACCACTAAAGGGAAAGTTTTGACAGGTGAAATGACCTTAATATAATTAGCCCTGCCAGCCCCTCCTTCCTCTGCCTCCTTCACCTTGCCATGAAAACGGTAGTCTGTTAATGAGATCCTTTTTCCCCCTGTAAGGCAACACCGCCGGCTCTCGGATCTTTTGCTCGCACATTTCAAACGGGACATACACGATCTCCTCCAGCTTCGCTCCCCCCTCTCACATCTCCAGATATTGCCATTGATTCTGCTGCTGCTGACTGGGGTGGGGGTGTTTTCTTATGTTAGAGAAAAGGCTGAAAGGAACCCTGGTAATAGAATGATTTGGCCTGCAAGTCAAATCCCCCTTGATGAACAATCAGACACAAATGTCAATAACAATTAGATTGGCCAAGGGCTTCAGTCACTTAGGACTTCAGTTTTCCATCTACAGTGCTCCAAATGAAACCCTCAGTACTGCGATCTCCAAATCAAGTTTGGCATCAGGAATGAAAAGACATCAACAATAATAAAAGGCTGATGGCAGGAGAAGAGCAAACGACAGACAATAGGGTTGTGTGTGTGTGTGCGCGCACAGGGACATGCGCACACAGGGCGACAGCAATAAAAAAAGTGAGAGCTGATGTAAAAATCCATCAAGATATGAAACCAACCCTGCCTAAAGAATGACCTAAACCGCCTCGGATTGTCCTCCCAGACAAGTTCTGCTCCTCTGGGCTTTAAAATTTCCACCTCCTGCTGTCCAACATATCAAGCACGGGAAGCGAACGAAGGGAAGAAAGCCCTTAAGTGCAGGCTGTATTTTTTCCTGTTCCTAAATTGTAAATATACAGTGGAGGCAAGAAATGCCCAATCTAATTAAGAGCAGTTGAGAAGTATGGAGACAGGGTCCTCCCAATGGGAATGCTGCAGGTTAAAGAGGTTAAAAAGAGGAATGTTCAGCCTAATGAGGGAAGTTTAACATTGTGAGCACACTTTGCACTGGCGAGGCAGGCTGGGAAAAAAGGGATTAAACACATGGAAGAGGCGGCTCCACAGCAAGAGCAGGTGTGTGCTTGGCTTCAGTGGGGAGGGCAGGATGTTTTAAGGTTTGCAGCTTGGGGCAGCCCCTCAAAGCATGGTCCTGAAGGGATCCTGCATTGAAACCTTTATCCTTAATAAAAGCCAGCTCGGCTTGCCTTGCCTTCCCTCTTCCTGCAAGTGTGGGGCTCTGAGAGGTGGCTGTGCCTCACCAGTCACCAGCAGCCCCTCGATGCTTCTCCTGGGGGTTCACCAAGCTGGGAGATAATGGGAAACACCCAGGCACACAGTGTTAACTCCACCAGCAGGGGTATTGCTCCTAGGGAGAGGCAACACCAAGAATACCTCAGCTCTTGGTTCACTGCACACAAGCTGGAGCACATGGAGCTGTGTCTGGATGGACTGGAAGGTACAGTAGGTGCAGTAGGACCTTCCACCTGCTGCCAGCACCAGGGAACCAAAGATCTCCCACTCCCTCAGCCATATTTAGCCATAAATAGGCACTAAATAAAACAGGAAGGTTGTAAGATGCAGTCCTTAACTTCTGCAGCATCGGTCCCTGATAAAGCACTCAAACATTTTCCAGATGAAATTACCCTTTCTTCCCCTTTGGGTGGAAAACACACTCCACACACAGGTGCAGTACCATTAGAGGGTTGCAGGACATACAGAGAGAAAAGAATGAACCAAGTACCTAAGTAAGGATATTTTTTTCTCATTCTACTGAGAGTGCACTGAGCTTCTCACCCAGGCACAATGACTAGGAGAAGGTTGGATTTGTCCTGCTAGATGTCCAGATCTGGAGCTAAACCCTGTGTTGGGGAAGTCAGTTAGAGCCAGTGGAGCAAGAGGGCAAAGGGCTGAACCCCAATAGTGAAATCACTTAACTGCTTGGCTTCTCTACCTGAACAGATTTCACTAACAATTCTTCAAAACAGTGTTAGCCTAAATTTCACCCAGTTAAAAGCAGAGAAAACACCAATTTAATTTACTTATTTGTTGCTGGAGTGAAACCTTTCTCAATAGGCTCTGTGAGGGTCATGGACTTCAGCTAGGACAACACCCCCAAACCCCTTTGCTAGATGCCTTGGCTAGTGGGACACAGGAACTGGTGGCAGCACACAGATCTCAGCCCCAGACTCCCTAAGCTTTCAAATCCTTCGGCATCTCCTATGCTTTCTGGAGCTGATTAGGGATGAAACAGGAGTGCAGGAATCCCAGCAGAAGAAAGCTGTTTCCCCAGAGCCCCAGGAGGGAATTAAAGACACAACCAAACAAACTCAGAAAACAGAAAACACGAATTTGTGCAGAGCAAGCTGCTGGGGAGTGGCTGGGAGGACAAGGTTGGATCTCCCACCCCCATGATCCCACTGCTCCAGTCACCCAGTCCCCATGCCAGGCAAGTGCTGGCCGTGCGGGGATGGCAGTGGCCAGCCTGTGTCCCTAGCCCCGTGAGGGCCCCTGAGCAGGAGGCAGCTGGCCTGCAGACTGCTCGATGGCACGGCTGTGTCCCTGTCCCCTCAGCTGTGGCCGGGTGTCCCTGCTCACGTGGCAGTGGAGGGGAGGGATTGCAGCAGCTGGGGACAGGACAGCCACCAATACACGCACAGGCTCTGCCTCCTCCCAGCATCACCCCTGGCACGAGGACCTCAGATCCCCACCACCCTTTGTCCCACCATGGCAAGAGGGCTCAGCTCAGCATCTCTGTTCAGAAGACAGCACTTTTCCCCACCTCCTTCCCTGGGATAATGGCTGTGGCCCAAGAAAGTTAGCAATGAATTCCTGGGAAGTGGCTGTTGCTGCAAAAATAAAGTATCCGTTATTGCTAAAAAACTTTTTTCATCTTTGAGGGGAAAACACATACCACATGATTTCCAAAAAGGAGCTGGTCTGGTTTACAAATACAGTACATTAATAGCTTTGTAAACATTTATTCAGTATGACAGCTGACTGCAACATGTGGCATTAATTAGAAGACTCAGCAATGTAGCATATTAAGAGCTAAGTTAAATCTGAATTAGCTGGGTTTGTTGAGACTAAACACCCGTGGGGGAAGTCCTCGGATCTAATACATTATGACTCACTTGACACGGGAGACCCACAGGCCCGATTCCCAATACACTGGGGGGCCCTTATTCATACTCCATCTCCACACAAGAGCTGCAAACTCTCAGGATACCATAGATCAGAGGGTGTTGATGTTGGGACGTTGCGACAGAATGGGGCGCGCGAGTTCCTGGCTCCCAGCTCCCCGAACCTTCCTGAGGAGGGAGCGCACGGAGACAGCACGAGCTCCCTTCTCCTTTCCAGACACACAAGAAGAGCACAGACAGGAAGGAGGAGGATTTCACATTCCCTTGAGCTTAAGGATCTTGCTCAACACTCCCACGCAGGCACCTTCCCAGGCATGGGCGACACAGCTCCTGCTGCGTGCGCCGCCGCTAAGAGCCTTCGGTGACGATGTGACCGCCTGGGGCTTCTCTGTCACCAGTGCCATGAGGAGCTGGCTGGTGGCATTTCACCACTGGGCAAGCTCAAACCTGCACCCCGGGTTTCCTGCTCTGAAGTCAGCCAACAGCTTGTGTTTTGGCCCAGGGGATCGAGACACCTCCTGGCTCTGCTGCCTTGGCAGCCTTTCAGGGCAGCGTGTTTGGGAGCTGCCATGGGGATGGGAAACCCACGGCTCTGGTTCCTCCCCCAGCCTGTCCTATGGCTTGGGGCACCACTGACCTCCTGCCCCTCACTGCCTTCACCTGGAAAAGCACTGAGAAATACTTGCTGAACTTGTCACCAGGGCTGTGACAACTGGCAAAGCCTTGGAAATGCATGAAATGCCTTGTGAGCATCCCAGTGTCGGGGGCTTTTCACTGTAGCTGCCAGAGGCTGAGCCAAGGCCAGCTCACAGCAGCCACACTGGCCCAACACCAGCCACTGGGCTACTTCTACCTCTCAGCCCCATCTCTTGTGTCATTTGCATTATGTCAAGCCAGGGCAGCTCGCTGACAGTCAGGGGATTTACATCACAGAAGAACTTTTCTGACATTCAGGAAGACCAGAAGGAGTTCTCCATCCCAGATCAAAGCCAGAACCAGTGGGAATCGTGTAGTTGGGTGAAGGAGCTGGACCAGCACAGCCCAAAGCGTTTGAGCTGCACCGTCTCAGCTGACCCCTGCTAACAAATACACCAAAGCCTTGATGTTTATGTGCAGCCCTGGTGTAAATGGAGAGCCTGCTGTACACAGCCACAGGTATTTAGGACAAATGCAGGACAAACCATCTGGACCTGCTGGAGCAAGTCCAGAGGAGGCCACAGAGATGCTCCCAGGGCTGGAGCCCCTCTGCTCTGGAGCCAGGCTGGGAGAGCTGGGGGTGCTCACCTGGAGAAGAGAAGGCTCCAGGGAGAGCTCAGAGCCCCTGCAGGGCCTAAACGGGCTCCAGGAGAGCTGGGGAGGGACTTGGGACAAGGGATGGAGGGACAGGACACAGGGAATGGCTTCCCACTGCCAGAGGGCAGGGATAGATGGGATATTGGGGTGGAATTTTTCCCTGTGAGGGTGGTGAGATCAAGCAGCACAGGGATGAACACTCAGGGCAGGGCTGCTTCCACCTGACAGCTCTAAAGCCAACTTTTCTTGCTCTGGGCTCCTTACTTCGGATGCCTAAAAGTTTGTGTGATTAGCAGCACACATGAGAGCATCTCTAGAGGTGATGCTGAGTCCCCACAACCCTCACAAATTCAATCCCTGATTATGAGAGCTCAAAAGCAATCCCATTATTATCTGTGGCAATTTCAGCTTCTCAGAGACAGTATTGCTGATGCTAATTGCCAAAAGCAAATAAAATAAATCTCTGCGTGGGTCTGTCTTCTTCATTATCCTGGAGCAGATCCTACCACTCTTATCCAAGTTTCTTCCCTTTCATCCCTTCACACACAATTTTATCCACAATAGATCTGCCAAATGGAGAGTAAAACTACTAATGTGTCACATAGACAGCTATTTCCATAATTTAGGCCTCTTTGTTCTTATTGATATTGCATCAAGGTATTGGCCTGCCACAATTGCTTTTGAAATGGGTCGCCAATAAAACTGAAAAGCAGAGGACAGGAAAATCAGGAATATATTTATAACTAAACAAATTCTATCATCATGTTTCTATTATAATCTGCATCTGAAATTGTAGAAAAGGCTGGTCAAAAGTTGAATGTACAGCAAAAATTTCTGAGATTTCCACATTTCAAGTAATTGGCACAAAAAGCCCAAACTCTCAGACTTTGGAGAGATGAAAGCTAATGAAAATAGTTTGTTGTGACCCCCTCCCCCAAATCCTTTTTTTTATTGAGAACTATCTAATTTCCACTTAAGCATTTCAAATGGAGCTCAGCTCTTTCATCCCTTATACTATAAATAATGTGTACTATAATGGAAGGCAGAATTAAATCAAGAGGAAGCTTTTCAACTTGTCCAAAAAGAAACATTTTGATATGTTCCAAATAAATTCTCACAGGAAAAAAAAAATTATTTCAACTGCTGTTAGAGTAGCTATTAGTAGAACTAAAAAACATCAATGATGATTCTCTTTCCATGGCTATTTCAAAGCTATCTAGATTTTGTACATGAATAGAGGCTTCTCTAAAATAAAATAAAACAGAAAACTTCAACACAAATCTCTGGATATTGGATATTTACTTAAAGGCCCAACTCCAGGAAACAAGTAATTACATCAGAGTCTCAGCTCTCATTAACAGAAGAACAAAGTTAAAAGAAGCAAGTTTCCTTGCTGTTGTGCGAGGAAAAGCTTGAAAGTATGACCTAAGTACATCTCAAATCCTAAAATCCAGAAGCCAAATAGACTTCTTGTGTTTTAAATCTTATCAGTTTTTGATGCCTATCTCTTTATTCTGGAGCATTTTATTTTAGCAGGATAATTTTCCTGCTCCTCCTCTTACCCTTTGCCAACACTTCTACAGAAATCGAGGTCTAAAGTGCAGTTCCCTTAGGAAGAGATGTTTGGAAATCCAGTAATTTCCCCACATTTTTCTGAAACAAAGAAAATAAATTTAGGAGTATCAGGAGGATGAAGCTGATTTCATTGTACGGTCAAACTTGTCATCCCTAAGTCTGAAGAATAAAGTCTTATTCAACAGCTCAGCCCCAGTGCCAAGGAACAAATATGCCAGTGGCAACCCTGTGCCTGATAAAGCTCTTGTACACAAGCCTTGTCCTGGATCAGGATCTGGAGCCAAGGCCAGCACATCCAACAGGGAACATGGGACCATCGAGTGCCCTCAGACGGAGCCACACATCTCTGGTGATTCACCCAAGTGCCCCAGCAGGCTGCAGGTATTTTTGTTATGCAGTAACTGACTCACTTTGCAGTCAGAGAAAGCTTCTCACCCTAATGAAACTCTGGAATGAAACTGTTGAGCTTGGCCCTAGAAGTAGCCATTTCCCTCAACCATAAAATACAGGCTAAAATATAGATCTTTGAGCAGATGTACAGCACATTTAAAGTGTTATCTCCATACATGGAGAGGAAATCTCCTATGATGGCCCAAGTTAGGGATGATGAATCCTGCAGAGTGTGTTCATCCAGATGTGCGTGTGTCCATCTCTCTGAGAAGCCTAAAAACTGCCCCATTTGCTGAGTCTGGATTAAATCAAAGACCTCAAAGTGACTACAAGTTTCATGTGAACTGTCAAATAGGAAAACAGAGTATGAGCACTCGTATTTTCCCCCACTAATAATAATCAGTAGCCAAAGCCCAAGTAGTGCCACTGGAATACTCTGGAAGTAGCAATAAGTGTCTGGGGAACCAAGGAAGATGTGGAGTGTATATATGGTTGTATATTTATGGCTGAGCATACACAAATTATCACTTTCCATACTATCAGGTCATTCCAGATGCTGAGACTTTAAAAAAGCCGTAACACCATGAGGTTTCCAGCAGCACGTAGGACCAGATCCTCTCTTTGCCAAGCGATACCCAGGGTGGCATTTGCCAAGCCTGCTTTAGTTTTACTTTAGTTTTACTTTAGTTTTACTTTAGTTTTACTTTAGCTTTACTCCTCCAGTCACAGAGACCACATCGTGCTCCGCTGCTTTAGAGCACTGCCAGTACAACCAGAAGCCCATTCCAGCCTGTCCCCTTTCTCCAGGACCGTGGTGCCACGAGTATTCCCGCAGCGGAGCGCGGCCGTGCCAGCACTGGGAGGACTTGGGCCGAGTTCACACGCGCGTGCGCCGCCCCACGCATTCAGCACATCCCTGCCCTGGGAGGGGAGAGAGTTCCGGGCGCGGAGCTGTTCCAACAACTCCTACATGTGGGAGTGAATATTCTCCGCTTAAATGTCCCCATACGCCCACGGCCATTTCCCTTCCCATTTGTTGAGGAAGGGACTTCAATGCAGGCCTGTTGCAATCCCTTACCAGCCATCCAGCCCATTGCAGCACTGGTCCATCGCCCTGGCTCATAGGAAACCCAGGAACCTCAAAGGTCAACCGGCTTCCCAAACTTCCCAACCTCTCTCTGTGCTGGTAATGCTGAGTAAGAATCAACAAGGCTGTCCTTGCTATAGGAGCAGAGCTGTCCGTCATAAACAGCTCCTTGTCCTCTGCTCCGAGGGGTAGGAGGTTCAGTATTTTCTATTTTGATGGTCTTTAACACTGCAGTGTGAATCTCAAGATAGGAGCCAGAAAAATGTTACAATTGCAGAAGACTCGAAACCTAGAGAGTCAGGAGGTCTGGTTCTAATCTTCAATTTAACACCAGGGTGTAACTCCAGGCAAGCCTGGGTTTCTTTTTCATTCTTTGATTGTTTTCACTGTAAGCTCTTTGGGGCAGGAACTGTGTCCCATTGTGTTGTTACAGGGTGTAGAACAATGGGCCCCTGACCTCAGCTAGGGAATCAAGAGATTACGAGAATTATTTAGAGGAAATCTGTGGTTAAACAAGGAATTGGAATCAGACCTCAAGTCCCCGTCAAGTGCCAGTACCAGATGAGTATCCTTTTTTACCCTTCGTTAAAAAAAGTCATAATCCCCATTTATTGTTGTCCAACACTGGCCATTTTTCACACGTCTCTTTGCCTGCCCAACATCTAAAGAGCCTCCGCCTTTCCCCGGCTCTGCTGCCACGCTGGGGCAGAGCCTCTCGCCCCGGCAGCCCGGCGCTGGCACTGCAGCTCGTTCTGCTTCTGATAAAAAAGGGTATCTGGGGAAGGAAGCACCAGAAGGAAATCAAAAGGAAATGCAAGGGCTCGCTGTGTTTGTGTGTGCGCATGGGATTCTTCAGCTGTACATCGGAAATTAATTCCAGCCAGGGTGAGCTCTGTGTGGTCTCACCAGCCATCCAAGTCAAACTTCAGCTCACCCCAGCTGCCAAACAGAGTTGTGGAGGAGAAAAAGGTTCAAGACAACGTGGAAAAGGAACAAAGAAGCCAAAAAGAGTGAGCTGGTGGTATTTTTTCCTCCAAGTTTTTCCTATTTTTTCCCCCTCTCCTTCTCTCTTTTTTTTTTTTTTTTTTTTAAACAAACCACCTGGATTTTAAGATCTCCAGAATCCCATTAAAGGGCTTTTACTCCTTCATGAATTTGAGGCGTTTGATGAAAAGGGGTAAGGGGAGAGAAGTGTGTCTGCCTGTGGGAGGGGGAGAGGAGGGGGAAGAGGGGGAGATAATGGGGCATGGGAGCCCTTAATTTCTCCTGTCTCCCCTGCCGGTAATAGGGCTGGATGTAAACACTGCTCTGGTGAATGTTGGAGAGTGATTACAGGATAGCTGAGGAAGGAGGAAGCATTTTGAAACCACAAGTAGGAAAGCAGCTCTTTGATGGAGGGTTAGTAATTTCTTTTTTCTCCGTGCCTTCTTCCCTTGCTCAGCAGCCCCCCTTCCCCTCTGTCCTCCACCTTCTGTAAACACAGAGGCAGAAATTAGATGAAGGCCAATCTGTTAAACTTTGGGAGGCAAAGTGGGTTTGGCAGTTGCTCCCATTCCATAGGATACAAAAGAAGAGGCTGCCAACACTGGAATGGGCCTTCCTGCTCTTGGCTGTGGAGCAGCACACAAGGAGCCAAAGAGGAGGAAAGGCACAAACTTCTGCCATGGAGAAACATCATGGAGCAGGACGGACACTCATAAAATGAAGAGTGTGTGTTCTCAGCAGGAATTGTCCAGGCACTAAAGTGCTGATGGCTGAGCAAACAGCAGATTCAGGGTGTCCACCTATGTGGAAGGTCCAGAGACAACCTCACCAGGGCAAGTTCATCCAAGCCAGAAGCTGTCTGGGGGGACATCACCATCCCCTAACACCCAGGTGGGCTCTGGAGCCTGATGTTCGACTTCTGGCCTGGGTCACTCAACTACTTTGCTCTGCCTGGTTTTCCCCATGTGCAATTACTACTCTGGAAAGAGCCTGAGTCCAGTGGTTGGGAAGAGCTGGGCATTACCTCCAGAACAAACCACTCATGGGGGAAAATCCCTCAGCAAAAATAAGGTGACCACCTGTCCTCAGACATGAGGGTTCCTAAACACTGGGGATTTATATTCACACGGAAGGGTAGAGAAAAGAGAAGGGGAAACATTCCATCTTTCCAAAAGTTTTAGAAGATTTATGGCAAATTCCCCATCTAGTCCTGCAAGGGTTGTTCATTGCTGGTCTGTGAGCCACACTCCTCCGGAGCAGAGCTGGCAGGAGCACAGAGTGCACCCCAAACCTACTGTTTGCTTTCCAGGACACATCAGAGAGCAGTTTTTCCTCTCTGAGCCAAGTCCACTCCTAGCCAAAAACAGTGCTTTTACAAGACCAGGGATGAATTCAGCCTTCAGGTTGCTACTAACGACTCCAGAGGCTTTAAGAGGAGTTAAATACCCCATTCTCCAAAATCCCATAGTTACTGGGTATCTAACTCCCCTCAAAAGCATTTCAGGTGTCTCATAGGGTTATTCAGCTCCTGTATTCAGTTTTTAACTGAAGATACTCTTTAGCTACAAGATATCATGATGGCCTTTAAATTAAATCTCCTGCTTAATATTACATCCACCCCTCGACACTTAATACTTTGTGCCCCAGGCTGGTGGTGTTTCCTTGCACGACAGCACCACCACGAAAGCCTCCCTTTAAACAACTGTAAATGCTGAAGAGTACACATCCTGTACTAACCACACATGGTTTACAAGCTGAAATAAATACAGCAGACTGCTCTGGTGCATGCATGGAGCGTATCTATAAAAAGGTCATTATATTGCTATTGTTTATCCATGTAAGTTTGCTTAACCAACATATATAAATATAAGGCAGGCCAAAAGCTATTTATATATTGTCCCTGAGCAGTCTTTTGATAGGTCTCAATGCAAGAATTTATGCATTAACTATAGGAACTGGCCAAAACAGTGATAACATGAAAACTGATATGGAACGTCCTTCAGATGAGGTGGAACAATCCTGATATTCCCAGGTTCCCACCCGCTCCTCATCCTTCACATTGTTTTCCTTCTTCAATGTTCTCCTTAAACTCCTTGGTCTGTACATCTGCAAGATTACACGCTATAATTAGAGATTTTCAACTCTATTCCATCTGAGCCCCTCTTTAGTGATCATCAGCTACAGCTTGGTGCTTTTGAGTGTCCACCAGTCCATGAATAAATTAGCCACTGAAAAAGCCCAGTTCTTAGATAACTTCTGAGACTTTGTTCCAGTTTTTATCTCACAAAGGTCTCTTACCTGCTGTAGACTCAGCAGCAATCTGAGACTACGTGATGAAGCAGCACAGTTCTACACTGTCAGTTCCCAACCTTCTTTCATTTCCTTCACACCCTTCCTCCTCTCCCTGGACCAGACATCTCCATCTCTTCCAACAGGACAGACCCTCTAATGGAGACTGGGACTTTCTTTCTCCCACTTCTACTGCTTGAAAATGTGATTTCCTGTCCTGGGAACCACCAACCCTGTAGCAAGTCCTGCAGCTTGGGCAGGCAGAGCAAAGTTGGTGTGGTGCCAGGAGCACCACCTGACAGGCAGCAAATAAGACAGACACAGGCAGAGGCAAGCAAAACTGCCCAAGGAAGTGCTGGAATGACCATCCCTGGAAGTGTTCAAGATGGGGTTGGATGGGGCTTGGAGCAACCCGGGATAGTGGAAGGTGTCCCTGTCCATGGCAGGGGGTGGAATGGGATGAGCTTTAAGGTCCCCAAACCATTCTATGGTTCTATATTCAAAAAACACGTGGATGTGGCACTTGGGGATGTTGTTCCAGTGCTGGACACGGTGATACTGGGTTAGTGATTGGACTCAATGATCTTAGAGGTCTTTCCCAACATTAAAAATTCCATGGAACATCTCAAAGCAGGCTGCCAAGGGTGATGCCCAGGAAGACAAAAAGCTCCATCACATCAGAGCTGTTTGATACCATGTACCTGTAAAACCACAACACGAGAGCCCTGCACTGCTCTCCCTCCACTCCAGACTGCTCCACAGGAGCTACTGCATGGAACTGGCACAGGAGCCATCAGGAAATGTGCTGCCTGTCCTGCCACAGGTGCCACATCCTTATCACACTCCATCATACGACTCTGCTTTACCTTTTCCTCTGTGCAAAGTTGGTCTAGTGCTGCTTTTGTTAATGAACAATCATGATTTAGCCATAAAGCAGTAAGTGGTGCCATGAGCTCATTAGACATTGACAACACCCTGAAGTTCAAGCATGTTATCTGCACCAGAGTATTGCAGGGCGTGCTTATCATTTGGGAGAAGCTGAGTTGTGGGCTCCTGGGAGGGTTCAAATGTCGTCTGTGGAAAAGGAGGGCGGGAGGCAGAGTAACTGGAGATGATCAATCTCAAAAAGGCAATAACTGCAAACTTAAGATATGAAAGCACATTAGTTCCCACAAATGGCTGAGGCTTAAACCCAAGCACAGTTACAGCCAGGAGGGTACAGTCAGCCAAGGTGCTATAAAGGCGTGATGTTATTACTTCCAAGGGATGCCATTAAAACTCTGTTTACAAACCTAATGTGCCAGGGAATGGGTCAAGGAAAGAATTATTAGCAACAAAGCTATTTGATCTCTTTTATGATCCAATGAGTCATATCACTTCATACTCCAGAAGGTGAATAATGCAAACCTCAAGCCTGTTGATTTATACATGTGTCCAGAATGCTGTGTTCTTTAACCCCAGATGCCCTCTTAAGTGTGATTCATCCTAAATCAAATGGAAGATTGGGTGCTATCATCCACACTCTCCCCTCCCACTCACTAATTGAAAAGGTGATTGACATTCTGGTAGAATAAAATACCAGTGCCCTGTGATGGATGGCCAGGGCAGAGGATGGGGTCAAGATACAGGACTTGCAGATATAACTCTATCCTCCTCCCCAGATGGGACGGTCCCAGTTTCATCTAACACTCCCTCTGGAATGCTGGAAACAGAATCACTGAATAATTTAGGCTGAAGGGGACCTCTGGAGGTCATCTGTCCATCTGGACACACTTAAGTGGGTCAGGTCTCGGTGGATGGAAGAGCTTTCTCTTCATGACACACTCATTGCTGCAGCTTCACCAAAGGCATGGGACCATGACCCAAACTGGTCAGAAATTGCAGCAGAAAACTTCACTGGGATGTTCCTCAGTGGCAGGCTGGTCTCAACAAAATCCTGGCATAAACCACTTGGCTTCCAGTGAAAAGTCTGCTGCATTATCAATCAGCTTGTTCTCCCAGCTTCTAGCAAGCCTGGCATTTAGGTTCCCACATCCCAGCAGGCTTTAGGACTGTGTGAAAGATTGATCTGCAACAGAGCATCCTGTGTCCCCAGGGTAAGTGCAGAACAGCCATTGCAGAGAAATTCTGAGCCCTGGGAAAAACATGAATGCAAAATCCATTCTTGCTGTTCAAAAAGTAACTCAAAAGTGGCTGTAGGCTAAAAACGAGCAGGTGATTGCTTTGAATAATCTCATTATTTTACCAATATCATTATCAAAAAGCAAAATACTCCTGAAATGTTAAGTTGTGCAAATTTTCTTCTTCACTAATCTTCAAGACATTCAGGGCAATTCAAGAAAATACCAGTGAAATAATTTGAAGGAAACCAAAAGCCCTATGTTTTCCAGCACATTCATAATTCCACTCACTTCACAAATACCTGGAGGCATGTCCAGGCCGGGAGCTTTGGAAGGGTTTCCAAGATCCATGGCATAATTCATTGTGTATCCCTACCTGCCCAGCAGAGAAATCATTGCAGGTCATCCATGATTTTCATGTCTGCCCACATTGCTGTGTCCACTCTGCACATTCCCTACAGTCCTTAGAGCTTGAGGATGGGTGTGAAGCTGTTCCTGAGACACCGGGAACGCTTCCTTTTTGGAGACTTGAGTTCTTTGCATGAGAGACCAACAAAAAACCCCCAAACCCAAACAGATCCATGGGATTTACCAATATTCAACCCCTGGAGCCCACCCAGGATCCAGACCAATGTCGTGTTGTGCTTGTGATGGATGAATGCAGTGATTCTATGGCATTGTGAGCAGTGTTCTCCATCACAATACAAAGTTCTGTTGTTATTTTTTCCACAACTAAAGCCAGGAAGAAGGAGAAGCTGGGCTGAAGGAGCAAGGCCGTGTACAAACTCGAGCAGTTTATTAAGAAAGCTGAGCAACCAACCTGATATTTCCCTTCTGCCTTCCCAGTGCTTTTCATTCCCCTTCTCAAATCTGTGTTCAGTCCTTGAATTTTTTCCTTTTGATAAGAAACTTCCACAAATCCAAATGGAACCAAAATGTGGATAAGGGATGAGAGCCATACTAAACACTCTTTTAGAAGAAGGTACTAGTGCAGGGAGATTAAATAATCTGAGCCTCACCACAGATCAGTAATGATCTACCTTCTACACCACACCCAGTTTTCCAGGATTGAAACAAATCTGGTATTTTCACTTTTAAAGTTTTCATCTGGAACCAAAGCATCCATACCTCCTTGGGCTCATCCCTGCAATGTTCCACCAAACCCTGAAGCCAATATATTCCAATTGAGATTTCAATTAATCCACCTTTTAGACACCCAGTCAGAAAATGTGCTGATCTGCATGAATATATTGCATACTCATGAAACCATTTTACCCAGCTTGTCAAGCATGGCCCACAGTCTTCACAGCTGCAGTTGCTGCAGCATGAAATGTATCTCCAGCAGAAATTTAGGAAACATTGAATATAGGATCTCAAAGAATTTTCGATGAAAACTTACTCACAGACCACTTGTGGACAGGAATCCTACATTACAATTTAGACCAGACTTAAACAGCTGTTGACAACAGCCAATCTTCTTCTGCTGGTTTTCCCTAGTACCTTGAAAATGAGACCTATTAGTTCTTGTCTATCCTCAGATCTGGAAAATTAATGACTCCTCTCTTTAGGATCCTCTTTACAAGCAGGAAAGCCCCTATAGTGCACAGTGTAACCTGGGCATTTCCACCTTCAGTTAGAGCCTAAAGCCGTGGAATTCCACTTAGGAGGACTGGACACCAGTCCTATCTCTGTGCTGCTTGGCAGGACCACACAAAAACAGGATTTAAATATTTATTTTGCCTTCACCATCTAACGTCAAACATAACAGCCACATGCAGTAGTTAACAACTGCGTTGTAAGATATGAGCAAAACCATTGCAAACTGGGCTGCAGATTTAACCTGCCTACAACATCATTGATCACTGCAAGTCACAAATTATGTAATTTCAACAGGGGAGCTACTGCCAGCAGAAGGATTAGCAACATCAGTTGTAACGAGCCACTTCATTCCCAAAGAACATTTAGAAATTTACAGTGCCTGGAATTGCGATGATTAAATGGATAACAGAGTTGAATAGACCGGATATGGATCGCTTCTAATTTTCCACTTATATCCAGTAACCCATCATAAACTATCCCAAGTCCTTTGGTCTTCGTTTCTCTCACACCAGAATATTTAAACAAAAAAAGATGATCCGTCATTGAAGTTATACTGGTGGAAAACCAATGGGAGATAAGAAGCTGGCCACAAATTCCCAGACTTAGATGTCCTGTTTCCAATTCTGGCTGTGTTGGGGAGAATTAAGAGAAATGCCAATGAAGTGACACAAAAGTGAAAAATTAAACCAGACCTACAGAACATGAGTCTATGACTTTTTCTGATTATAGAGAGTCCATACTCATGTATCCAGTTTCACAAAATCATTATTCCCTATTCCCACGAGCACAGACTGGTCACATACCCAAAGACCAAGACCTCAGACAGAGCACAGCTGGTTTAAAAGAGTTGAAACAGGGTAATTACCTTAAAAGAGCAGAGATCTAAAGAGAAGTATTGATTTTGATGACTTTTTTCCCTAGAAATGTCAGAATGTTTGTTAGATTTCTGCATTATTTACCACAGTAAAAAAGTTCAAGCGACTAATCCCCTTGACAAAGTGTCTTGGTAACATTAAATCCATTTTTTAAGTAGGCCTCTGGGACACGGGAAGTTCAGCATTTTATTGCAACTGGGAACAATCCCTTCCTCAAACTACAGAATTTCTGAGGGAGCAAAATTCCTCTTTGGTACCTTCTGTACTACATATGGCTACAGGGAGGTCTTTTACATGAGTTTCGAACATTTCCTTTGCAGTTTGAGCCACTTAAGCAATTACAACACTATTGTCTCTTTTTCATTCCTTTTTCAGTTTCACATCAGACCTGCAAACGCCTCCAAATGGAAGCTGTTGGTTCTGCTGCCATTCCCTTCCTTAATCAACTTTAGTGACACAAAAATCTAAAGTTTAGTTGCACAGAGTTTATTCCTGACAGAGTGGTTTGGGTCAGTTTTAATCCAACACACCTACCCTAAGCTGTGACCTTCCCCAAATGGGCCAATCCACCTGGAAAAATCCATGCTTCGCTCTTTCTTTCCACATTAAAGTAATGACATAAAATAATCAGATGCTGGAATGTGTCTTGGCATGAACAACAAACACAGGCAGCTTTATTAGCTGTTTCCCTGGAAGAAAGCTCCAAAGACCCTCCACATATTCACTAATGTGCACTGGGAATGACCTCAGCTCTTCCAGGCCAGGCCAGGGCAAAAGCTCCTTTAAACATCTTTATAACTCACTTTATACTTTACTTCATTACTAGCAGGGAAGGATGGAAAAACACTCCCATTGCCTGGGAAACTTGTGGAAAGGGGAATGATGGATTGCAAAGGCGACTTGGCATCGTGGTGCCTCCCAAACCTCCTGCCACTGAGTGTGGGTTTCCTTCAGCTGGGAGCATTTAACAGGCTGTGCTATTTCAGGGACAGGGAACCACTTGGGATCCCTGCAGATGCCTCTGCAGAACTGGAGAGTTACATGGATGCTTCTTAGCCTTGGAACTGCCAGCTTTTTGGGGGGAAATACCCAAAAATATACTGATATACCTAGTTTGGGGATATGGGTACAGCCTTGGGGTAAGGGGGTCAGCAGCAATTCAGGATGGGTGTTTGATATTCTGTCAGAACATTGCTGTCCAAGAGCCTCTGGCCAGGGCTGGGTGGCCCAGTCCAGCAGGCCCTCACCACATCTCTGAAGGGATCATCCAGGTGCAGTTCCCTGGAGTTACTGAAGAGCAAACAAGGAAGCAGAGGGGTTTTGGAATTGGAACTATTGCCAGCTCTGCTTTCCTAGTGTCATCAGACTGTGCTGAGGGAGCTAAAAATGATTTACACAGACTCAGGGGCAAAATCTGCTTTGTTCTGTGGTGGCAAAATCCCAGGTGGGGGGAATTCACTTCCATCAGCCACACCTTGAACAGTGACTGACCAGGGAGATCTCCATTGTAAACTAGGACGAGGTCACTAAAGGGAGGGATGCAAAAACATAAAAGAAGGAAAGATATTAAATTTGCATATGGCTCGTGCAAGAGAAAAGAAAAAACACATTTAGAGGTAAACAGAAGAGCTGGATCACAGCAGATAGAAAGCAGAGCAAGACCGTGAGCAAGGCACAGAGCACAGTCAGCTTTTCTTTGAAGAGCTGGGGTCAGCTGACCTCAGTGTCCATCAAAATCAATCACTGATCAGGCAGGGCAAGTGCCAGTCAGGGCTGAAATCCTGTAAGAACAGCCCTTGTTCAGAAGGGACAGCAGAGACAGCTCCAAACCCAGCCATCAGAAACCCTGGGAATCGCTCTGTGCTGCCAGGGAGGGGCTGGACGAGACTTGTGGCCAATGAGGACTTGAACAATAATAGACAAGAAGCTGTGCTGCTTCTCCAGCCATTCATCACACAAGTTACCATCCCTCTGTGGTTGATGTGGAATTCCTGCTCTGTCAGTGCCACTGGTACTTCTCCACAAGGCTGAGAAAGGCTTGTTCTGACCATCACAGTAGCACTTTCTGCTTTCTGGAGAGGCTTCCAAGCTTTCTGTGCCATTAGATCTTAAAAATACTTGGCAAAAGCAGTCAAATATTCCTGTTTACATTAAAGATTGACAAGACTCTGCCCTGGCTTCTCCAAGTTCACCCCACCAGACCTAAGTCCAAATCCCCAGCCTGTGCTCTGACCAAAAAGAAATACCACCAAAATCTTGTGTAGGACAGTTAAAGGACGTGCTGGACCATGGGGTCACGAAATAAGGGGTCACTTAGCAAAGCAATTGACTGGGAAATGAAGCCTGGTGAAGGCTTCTGGCATTTCAGACAAGCATAAAACCTTGAAAGCAAAGCTTTGTGCAGCCTGAATCCTGAAAGCTTCTCCCGAAGGAGCATCACTGCCAGGGAGAGATGGACAGTGCCTTATGGAAGACTTACAAGACAGTAAATCCACTCACTGTACCACGACTCCTCATGATATCAGTAAAAACAGGAGCAATGACAAGTCTCAGTCTCTGGAGGGAGGTTTGGAAACCTTGAAGACTCCTCATAAATGAAGCCTCAAAGTTCCAGTTTCTCCCAAATTCTCAGTCCTGCATACCCAAGACTTAAAAATAAAAAAAAAAAATAAATCCAACACTCGCATAAATAAAATAGAAATGGCATCCTGTGTTCTCTCCCACACCCCATTCTTCCTCCCTCCTCTTTCCTCATTGTTTGCTCAACAGGAAGTTGGCTTCGCTGTGAGGTACACCAAGCCATCTGTCAAAAACATGGAAACAGTTAACAACGCACAGAGGCTGGAACGACTTGTTACAGAGCCTATTTAAGGTCAGAACCATAGGCTGAGCTTTGGGAGAGCAAGCCAAGCCCCAGAGCTGCGGCTGGTTAAACCAAATCACAGCTTTTCCCTTCTGACACAGGGAATGGCACTTTGGTGAAGTGGGAGCTGGTGTGGGACGCGTCAAAGCTGACTGGACAGCGCTCCAGGGAGAGCGGAATCCTCACAGGAAGGTTTGGCATATCAGAGCAGCTGGAGGAGTGTGGGCTAGTGGAACCCACAGGTAGAACACAGACGAAAGTACAAGGGAATGGGATGGATATAGAAACATTTTTGGAAGTGTTTCTACTGGAAATACGAACAAATTCTTAGGGATTTCTGAAATGCAACGATTTTTGCAAAACCTCTCTTCTGAAGTCAGACCTGCTCTGCCTTCAGTGTTGCTCTAGGCCAGCTGTTGGGCTGTTGCCTGTGAACATGAGGGACTCCAAACAGAGCTTGAACTGGTCCCAAGAT
The DNA here is from genome assembly GCA_034509425.1 of Eopsaltria australis. NCBI lineage: Eukaryota > Metazoa > Chordata > Aves > Passeriformes > Petroicidae > Eopsaltria > Eopsaltria australis. Next base: position 558,983 of record JAVTVJ010000317.1, on the reverse strand, counting down.
GGGGAAAGACAGATCTGCCTGATTTTGAAATGAGTGGTTTTGAAGCCACATCTTGATTCACTAGACCCTCCAAAGGAGGGGGAAGGGAAGAATATCTGATTCAGAAGTGAAATCATGCATTAGGTTGACTTGCTTGGCAGAAGTTCCAGCAACTCTGTGCATCTCATTCCCAGGCTGGAATACCCTATCTAGAAAGGGAGGAGGTCACTCTGCAGTTTTTAAATCCTTGACCCTGCTGAGGCCACCCAAAAGAGCTGCCAAGGAGCAATGGCTGCAGCAGTATTTGTTCGTCTTTCTTTCCAGAAAAAAAGTGACCCCCATTTGCTCAGTGGTGGCAGAGAAGAGCCAGATGGCTGGACCTGAGCAAGGCACGCGACCCTGGAGGAGGAGACTGGGGGTGAAAGGTTCCATAAACCGATTACCAGGAAAACACACAACTGGAAACAAATGCTAATAAAAATTACAACATTCAGAGATCAAACGCCTTAAATCGTCACATTTCTTTAATTTAAAAATGCAGGATAAAAGAAACTAAAATGACTCCACGGCACATTTAAGCCAATCCAGTATTTTCCAGGCGTGTCCCTAATTTATTTCACAGCAGAGGTCTTAAAGAGTAGTTATGAATTATCACTAAACACAGAAGGGAGACTTGTGTTTATATGAGCACACCTAAAAAGCCACCCTCTCTTTCAGAAACTCCATCAACAAAAATCTTGTAGCATTAGAAAATATACTTCATCCCAGAGCTTAAGTTAAAGGTATTCAAGTCAGAATATTTCTATTTTCATTTCCTTTCAGGAGATTTCTATTGGCTTCAAACCTAGACAGCACCGAGAACCACAGTAACCCTTAATTCAAAGGGTCTGGTAAGGAGCGGTACAAGTTGCCAAGGTTTGGGGAAGAGCCACCAAAGATACCAGACCTAGAGCTGTTCTCCACATCAGGTTTTTGCCTCTTTTATAGTCAAAACAGTGAAGGAAAGATTTGGGCCTTTATGTTTCATTCAGCCTCAGAAAACCTTCTAAAGGTTTTCTCCAAGCCATGGAAATGTCAAACCCCTTGGGCATCTCAGAGCCCCCTCTAGACCAAGTTCCCCAGTTTGGGGATTTCTCAGGGATGCTCAAATTCTGCTCATGCCCCCAGTGCACAATGATCATAAACAAACCCAAGGCCACGCTCTAAACACGAGCACTAAACAGAATTAATTGAAACAAAGCTTAACAAACAAAAATAAACCCAAAATGCACGAAAGCATGTGGGGATTTTGGGCTAATCAGAACCAGCTCCCAAGTACTTCCAGCTCCCACTCAGTTTTCAACCACTGAAAATGAAAACCGCTCTGTTTTTAAGGAGCTACAATATTCTGATGACAATTTGACTGAAGTCAAAGAGTTTGCTTTTGTTGATCTTTCCCCCCAAGACACGCTAGGCTGCACTTGACTGGTTTACAGAGCATCTCTGTACTTGAAGAAAAAGGTAAAACTAGACCCTAATGGCATCTCTGGGACCTGGACAGGACACAGGGTTGAACATGTCCTGCTCCAAGCTCCATGTGCTCACCTTTCTCTGGACTGACTCCTAAGGCCCAACACCTGCAGAACCTTCCTGTCCTTGCAGCAAGACACTTGCAAGCCCTTTTAGGATGCTGAGACTATTGGATAATACTGCAAAAGACACATTTACCCATGAATGGAGAGGCCAGACAGACCATACCTTCTGCTCTGCAGCACTGCACACATTTGGATTGCTGCTGAGGAACACCACGGCCCCTTTTGCCTTTCCAGTGACTCCCAAGGAACACACCAAGCTTAGCCTGGGCATGGCATCAACACAAATCAACATGACAGAAGGTCAGATTCCAGCTAGGGCTCAGGTCTCTGCTCTGAATATGCTGTAGGAGTAGTTTGTACCCTGCTCATCACCTAAACCTACATCTGAGTGTTGTCTCTTTCCCTCTTATGCAGCATTGATGATGAGTTTTGATCTGACTGGAATGAAGGAGGGATTGTGTAACTGCCCCCAAAACAGCCCAGCCCTGGGAGCTGCCTGGCCTTATCTCTCCCCTGGCCTTTGTTTGCAGATGGAGATGAAACCAGAAGACTTCCAAGGCATGGTTTTCCAAACCAGTAAATAAGTCTCACTCATGTCTCCTTCCAGGCCCTTCCACATGCCCCAGGAGGATGGCAGAAGTTACAGGACCCTCATTTGTCACTTTTGTCATTTGTTTTTTTCCTCCAATGGCTCTCCTGACTCTATCTAATCAGGGGGACGTTTCCTGTCTTTGTTCTCAACCATTCATCCTGCGGGTATGATGATTATCATCAAACAGCATTAAAATAGAAAGCCTGGAGCCAGCACCCAATTAGCCTGGAGTTAGGGAGCCCCTGGAAAGGAGCAACAAAAGAGACCACAGACAGTCCAACTGGCAAAAATGGGCACTGAATTACGTGTCATTGAACCACAACATCATCCCACCTTCAAAAATAAACCCGGGCTTCAAACGCAGCATGGGCCAAGCTCAGAACCAATAAACATCACGCTCGTGTGGTATGTCCCCAGTAAGCCAGGAGAATGTTCTGAGTGCCACTCCATTCACCAGTATAAACTACACACCAACTGGGAGACAACTGCTCCATCCAGATCTCCCAGTGGGGGAAATTATCCAGATTTCTTTCACGCATCAAATCTCTGCTGCCAGGAAGCCTCACCAATTCTCTCCCAAAGGAACAGTGAGGTAACAGAGAGGTCCTCAGGGTGTGCAGATTATTTTAAGTCCTGGATCCATACCTACTTTTGCCTGTTGCCTATTCCAGCTCCCCAGACAGATGCCATCCTTGTTAGAGCTGGAAGAAATTCAGACTTGTACTTAGTTCACAAATATGAGTGAAGAACCAGTGACAAGCTGGAAGACTCTTCCAGTCTCAATAAAGACCATGAATAAGATATGACCAAAGAACTTGGCTCACCAGTCAACTTTTCCTCCAAAAGCTAGGTAATATCTTTCCTTCGTAAGAGAATAAAATCCAGTATTTCTGATGTCCCAGAAGCAGGATGGAAGCAGCAATTGGATGGAAACAGTTGGACAGTAACAGCCCTGAGCTGGGATCCTGCTCTGTCTTAGGTAGATGATCAATTTCTTCCTCAGAAACGTTAGTAAACCAAAAATCACTTTGTATCAAAGACTTTTGAGGGAATGCTGCTGTTTGAGAGCCCTGGAAACATGAAGTGTTGTTTACTACTTAGCTTAGCTGACCCAAGGATTTGCCTCCAAGCACAAAATTCCAATCCTTTACTACAGAGATCCCAGGACGTGTGAATCACAACAGAAACTTCAAAATAACCTCGGGAGAGGCTGGAGCTGGAGAAAAGCTACTCCTAAAGGGACGTATGGCAAAGCCAGCTCAATCTGCAAACCCCTCTGCACCACTGGCTCTTGGCTCTAAATCCCAGATATCATTTCAGCTCGTATTAGGGGTGTAAATAGCAAGTGTTGGCCTCTGAGAAGTGGGGAAATTCAGACCCATTTGTTGGGCCTAACCCTTTGCTGTTGACTGGAAAAGAACCAAGTCAAGTTTAGAAATACAAATATGCTCGTAATTTCAAAGTCTGCTCTTCTGATGATGTTCAGCCTATTTGTTTTCCTTCTTCCAATCGTTTTTTCCAGCTGCTAATTGGAGGCTAATAAGAAATGCTTAAAAAGTCCAATTCTGCATAGCTGAATTTTTTTCCCCTTGCTCATCTTTATACACCCTGGCGCCAAAGCCCACGCTGGTGTAAATCATGTACTTGATGGGAACTTTACTCATTTATATCCAAAGGGAATCCGGTCTCCAGTGTCTCCAGATAATGATCTTGTTGTGTTTAATACTGCATAAACACATAGGATGATGCGTTCCCTGTCTTAAAAAAAGTTTGTTTAACTTTTTCTGTCTCATCTTTAGGCAGAGCAGCAAACAACAGGAGGGAAGGGTGGAGAAAGAGTGAGATCCTAGCAATGAGATCATGCAGCACAGAGTCCGGTAAACTCCAGGGTGAGAAGTCTTTTAAACACAAATCTATCTCTGCAAAATCAATGGGAGGAAAAAAAAATGAGGCTAAATTTAACCCTTATTCTATTTAAAACCCGTGAGCAGCATCTCGTAGAACCGCGTTACATAAACACAATTGTGTTATATTTACAGTTTGAAACAAAACACAAAACCCTCAAACCCTCAACTGCAGGACTCCAAGTCCCACCCAGCCACGGCCTGTGCTCACTGGAAGAGCCGTAAACAGGGAGCAACCCTGGAGCCCGGCGCTGTGCCCGGCCCTATCCCGGCATCCACGGAGCAAATCCACCCTCCAGGAGCAAAGAGCTCCCAGTTTGCAACAGGGACTTGTCATCTTGGGTGACCACCCTGCTGCAGGTGCAGTGAGCCAAAAATCACACCCACCAGCAGGGTGGGAGCATGGAATGAAAGGCAGGCACCAGCCTTGACCAAACTGCTGGGTACAACCCTTGCTCAGCCTCTTGGAACCATTTCCAGCCCTTCTGTGAACAGTGCTGGAGGTTTCCATAGCAAAAACATTACTCCCCCCCCAACTAAAAATTCTTAGCTGGCCAATGAAACATCTGCTTGCCAGAGGCACCCAAGCCCACGTGTCACTGCTGCCTGAGTCACACGGAAGGTCAGTACCAGCTTCTCTCCTTGGGTCGTGCAGGATTCAAGTGGGAACATCCAACACCCAGCAGGCTGTGCCTGCAGAACCACAGCCAAGGCTCCAGTTCCCACAACACCCTGCGGACTCCGTGGTCACCAGGCAAGGGCTTCCCAAGGTGGCCAAAGTGCTGGTGTGACTGTTGTGCAACGCGTGAGGCCGCCTGTGGTTGTATCAAAACAAACCCTGACCGACATGACGCAACAGCCTTGGCAGAGTTGGCAGTGTAAACGCTGGCCCCACAGGCCACAAAAACCTTCTCCATATGCAGGAACATCTCTTTGGGAGAGGTGTACCAGGAAACCCACAAAGCCTTATTTCTCCATCCCGCTGTCCTGGTTTTCCCACTCCAATTAACTCTCAAATCAGGTTGGATTTAAAGAGGACTTTCAGATTGAGACTCTGGCATAGGACAGAGAGGTTCCTCTCTCTGGATCACTGGCACACGGACAATGAGCTCCTTGTCTTTGCTCCTGCCTCTTCGAAGCTCTGCTGGGGCTTAATGCACATTGGGTTTCCTTTTCTTATTAAAAAAAATTTAAAGATTACCTTAATTTTGCAAACACTATTCATTGCAAGAAGCATTTTGGCTCTACCAATGCTCCAAAGTCAGGCTTTGTTTTCTTTCTCTGGGGTAGGACTGTTTAATCCCAGCTCTCTCACTTTTTTTGCAGTGGATGGGACCCAAAAGCACAACATTTGGGATCATTTCTTTCCAGTTTGCCTCTGCAGTTTCTACTCGAGTGAAGTATTCTGCAGCTGATGCTCAGCTCTGCTCCAGCTGTTTCGAGGCGAAAGAAGTGGCTAATGGGATCAGGGACCCGACCTTGGCACTCCAGGCATGTAAGCATTTAATTCTGCCACCCGATTTACAACCTACCAGACACTCCTCTGGTGATCCCACTTTGCAGCAGCATCGCAGCCACCAACACAGAGGTGAGAGATGTTGCTCTTTAAAAAGGCATCAGCTCTTAGGGGAAATGCGGGAATCCAATTATAAAGAAAATTAATTTCTTTTTTTGCCATCATTATCCTCAATATGAAAGAAATCTCAGACAGAATGACTAATCTGGCTCCAGCCAACACAACCTCAGCTGCTGGCAGCAGGGAGGCAGCCTGGGAGGGGTGGAAGCAAAGCAGAACGGTCCCAGATTCCTCTGCCAAGCAGGGAAATGCTGTCAGAGCAAGGGACCCCCTGAAAACCTGCCCAGGAAAGAGGGGAGTGCTGAGTCCCCCCAGCACACAGAGGAGTAGAGTAAAAGCACCTTAGAAATACATTCTCAGAGGGGTCCTGCAACACTGGTGTGAACTCCAGCTAGAAACTCCAAGAGGAACCAAGCTCGGAGCAGGAAGGACAGATGGATGCACAGCAAGAATCCCTGGGTGTTCACACACATGCACTCACACACGCACGCTACAGCAGCCAGAGCTTCCCGAAATGCTGCTCCCTCCTTGACTTTAGGCTCTGGCTAAATAATGCTGCATTGTTTTGTATCAGGTTCTGCTCTCGCAGCCCTGCTGCGGCTCACAAACAAAGGGGGCTTCATGCAGGACAAAAGGGGACTGTTCTACCTAATGAGGACCAGTTGAGAGGTATGGAGACAGCACCCTCTCCCCATCGGATTGTGGCTGTGAACAGCCCCTCTGACTAATGAAGAGCAGTTGAGAGGTGCGAGCAGAGGGAACAGGGATGTCCCTGAGCAGAGAGGGGGCCGGTCCCCAGAGAGGCCAGCGCTGCCACTCGGCAGGGACAGCCTGGGAGAAGGGAACACGTTTAGGTTCATCTGTCACCGTGATGGCTCCTGACCCGGCAGCCTCGCAGGCCCCGCTCTCTGACCTCCCGCTCTGACCTCTCCAGAGAGGCGCTGGTGCTCAGCCAGAAGTCCCCTATTGACTACCTGTCAGAGGGCACCTGCTTAAGGAACCCCATAGAAATTAAAGTCACAAAATGAGTCACAAGGGACTGTTTGAGCTGGGAAGCCAGCATTAGTCCCTGGCTGGTAAACCAATCTCCCTAATTATCTGTCAGAAGAATCTCTCTTTTTTCTATTTTCTTTTCTTTCCCTCTTCCCCCTGCTACCCCCTTCCCAGCCCTCTCTTCTCTTTGACTTATTATCTTAATTTCACATTAACTGAAGGGATTAAAAGCACCTTGGAAGGGAAAGGGAGTGGAGGGGGGAGATGCAGAGCCTGAAGAAAGAGAGACTTCAAGTCTTCCTTGTTGGGTCCTCGCAAGAGCTCGGGCCAGGGGACCAGCAGCACCGTGAGCCACAGAGCTGGGCCGTGTTTTCATGTCCAGCCCCCATCGCCACAGTCTGGTCTAAAAGAAAACAAACCCTCGGTGGGGCAGTGTAAACCAAGCCCTGTCCAAGGGAGGATGTGTGGCTGTTCCTCATTTCCCCACCCTCCTCCCCTGCAGGGTAATGCTGTACAGCTGCACCAGAGTGGCTTTGCTGGGGTTCCTCCTCTTGGGCACATGGTGAAGGGCTGTGGCGGCGCCCGGGGCACGGCCACGCTCCAGGAGCTGCCCCCTGCTCCTGGCAGGACTCTGTCACACCAGAGCACTGCACAGGAAGTGGCACTGTCCCCTCCACAGCTGGGGGTCAGCCCTGCAGCTGAGGTTGACTCCCAAGAGTTCACTGAATGAAGATTTGTGATCCACAACTCTGCTGATTCTGTGTTCCTTAAATAACACTAAAGCACAGGAATGTTGTGATTCACCAGATCTGGATCCCTTTTCCTTTTTTTTCCAGTGTTTATCGAAGCATGGAATGGTTTGGATTGGGATGGACCTTAAAACCCTCCAAATCCCACCCCTTCCACTATCCCAGGGCACTCCCAGCCCTGTCCAGCCTGGCCTTGGGCATTGCCAGGGACCCAGAGGCATCCACAGATTCTCTGGGCACCCTGTGCCAGGGCCTCCGCACCCTCACAGGGAACAATTCCTGCCCAATATCCCATCTAAATCGATTGGTGTTACATTTGAAGTTCATCAAGCACCACATTACCGAGATAGTGTTGAGAGCAATGACAGCACCGCTGCTTTTTCAAACAAATACTTCTTTTCTCTTTCCACATGGGAAAATTAGGTTAATGGTACTCACTTCCCTCACCCTCCAAGAAAGCCAAGCTAAAGTCTGCACATCATTTCAGATTCAGACAACTCCAGCAAATCCGTCTAGAATTTGAGTGGAGACCAGAGCAATGCTTTCCTACAAATAAACACCATCCTCCATCAGATCCCAAACTCCTTCCCAGGGAGCAGGATTGCATATCCCATAACTGTATCTTCTGCAGCCTGTGGCACTCAGTATGAGACAGAACATCCTGTCATGGCCAGCATTAAAAACCTATTACTTCAGTAAGACAATTAATTATGTTCTAAAACATCTTAATTACAACAATAGTGAACAAATGAAACAAACTAACAAAAAACCCCACCCTGGGATGTCATTTTTTCCCAACTCCAGTGGCCCCTGTGAGAAGTGAGGCCAGGTGGGTCTGACTGCCCTTCCCCAGAGGATCACATCCAAGGCTTTACAACAAAGCCAGCTAGCAGGGAATTTTCACATGGGTCTAGGTTTCATCAGGAACATTTTAGCCCTGTACTCCATCCTAACCCCTCAGAAAGCCAGGACTGCATTTCAGTTTTATTCACAAATCTGGCTGTAACCCATTACTCCTGTTAAAAGGCTGAAGATTTAACGGTATCTAACTCCACAGTTAGTCCCATTGGATTCCTCAGGATTACTTCTGCGGCCAAGTACGAGCATTAAGTGTGAATAAAGACATCAAACTCCGGCCCTAAGTGTTGATGATTCATCGGCAGAATTCCTAGAAGAGAGGGAATCCACACAACAGCCTCATAGCTGTGAAGTGACCTAACTAATATGTTGTTACACAGACAGTAAAGCTGCATCCACTGGGAGAAATGGGAAAAATATATTGCCTAGAGGGGACGTCACTGAAAGTGAGAAGGTTTCTTGCCCTGTTTCTGTGTGAGTGAGTCAGGGGCTGTTAAATACTCCCTCATTCTTTCACACTGCAAGCCCCAGTGCAGCTGAGGAGAGCCCTGTTGCTCTCCTCTGTCCAAGTGGTGGGGAAATGAGGAGCTGGGAATGGCACCAGCTGCTCCTCTCAGTTACCTGCAAGCAGAGCAGGAGAAATGTGTCTCTGTCTCCCTGCCCCAAACCATCATCACCACGCAAATAAAAGCCAGCCCAAAGCACAGGTCCCGGAGCTGACGCTCCCTCACACTCCAGATCAGGTATCTCCAGTCACACCACTCACCCCTTAATGAACCCAGGAGGGTTTGGCCTCTCTTTTACTGGGTGAAAACATTTTCTCATGGTCAAATGATAAGGAAGCTTGATGCAATGGGTGACAAAGGACAAAGAAAAAAATCCCAAGAGAGGTGAAAAGACATTTTTCACATATTTTCTCCCTGTCATCTTCCAGGAAACTGATAAAACTGGTTTCAGATGCAATTTTCATTCAAAATGCAACCATATATCTTTGGACCGAGTAAACCCAAGCCTTGAGCACAGGCACAAGGGAAGGAGCATGCCCTGCTTAATGGCCCACAGCCCTGAGAAGAGATTGTAACCAAAGCCAGGAAAAAAAGCAGGAGAATTCCCTTCACCTTTCCCACCGGCACTGATGAGGGAGATAAAGTGTCTCCAAAGAACTGTCTGTGCTTTCATTCATAGGTCTGTGGTTTTACTACAGGCACCTGCTGAGAAACAGTGCTGGCTGAGAAGCAAACAAATGCAGGGAATTCAGGAACATAGACAGGCAATTCAGCCTCATGAATGGGAAAATCATCCTCTGGGGTTTGGTTTGGAAACACCAATGGGCCTGGAAGCCAAAGAGTGAGTGACTAAAACTCATGTCAGTGTAATGAATCTTCACCTGTTATTCACAGCTGAGTCTGCCTTTCTTCCCCATCAAGGACACGGAGGAAGGATCCTTCTTTACCCTTCCAGGAAAATGTAAACAAATATCATTTAAATAAAGCCCTTGGAGTGGCGTGTTGGGACGAAAAAATGGGAGACACTCAGCAGCCCTAAAGCTGGGGGAGCTGTGTTCCTCAAAGCCTTGAGAACATCTTTGTTTCAAACATTTCTGTGGGTTCAAACCCCCAAAAAACACCATTGGCTGCAATCTGAGGTTACTTTCCTGAGGAGCAGGTCAGGGTTTTCTCGCCCTTGTCATAATCTCCAGTGTAACTAAACTCACTTTAGATTCCCATTTGAAGAAAATCCAGCCAAGATGGAGGCTTTCTACTTCCATGAAGTAGAAAGTCCCAGACTTTTTCATTAGGAAGAAAATCACATCTCTGCCACTCTGGTAAAACCAAAGCCCTGCCATGACGAGAACAACTCAGTCATAGTTTGGTGCTGAGCACTGAAGACCATAAAGTTCCTGCCCCAAGCTCTCTCTCTAAGTCACAGTGGAGGGAAGCCCTACCCCACCAAAGCCGTGGTCTCTGAATTCCTTTTGGAAGAGGCATCATCCATTGCCTCCAAAGGTGGGGTCACCAACCCCCTCGCTCACTGTAACACCAAAGAACTTATTTACAGCAACAGAAAAACCAGGATGAAGTGAAGTGCTGCTGCTGAAACGACAGGACCCCAGCCCATTGCTACCAGAGCCTTTTGATGTTGTGCAAACAAAACAGTGAAAACCAAAGGAAGTCATGCCAATGTCATCTGCTGGGAAATTTAGTTGAAGCTGACAGTCTTGGAAAACGTTTTGATTTCAGTCAAAATCTGGTTTTTCTTTTCAGTGTAACCTGTTACACAGAGCAGAGGGAGAAGAAAGGTTGGACCAGTTTTACTGGGAAAATGCTCAACAGACCCACAATACTGTGCTGAATTTGGCCACAAAAACAGGAATACACTCCAAAACAATACAGGGTGCAAAGCTGGTTCCTGTCCAAGGAGTCTGCAGCGGGTAAGGGCCACCTTTTGCCTCCTTGCACCAGTCTGCAAAGAAATGAGTAGGAATTTCTGTAATTCCAATAGTCAGATTGAGTAAATAATTCAAATACACGTTGATGCTGACAGTCACACACCTCAAAACTCATTAGGAAGGCCAACACTGCATATTTTTAAAACCAAGCATTTGTGCACTTCCTCTGCCTCAAATAACTTGGAAATGAGACAAGACACAAAGAAGGGACCAGCAGCACTGTCTCTTCCCTGAATGCACAGCAGTGAGAAAAAAAATCCCCCAAATCCAAGTGAAGAGTTGGAAATGGCACTAAGGTGGGCAATTCCACCAGCTCAGATTTCTCCTGAAGTGTCCACTCAGCCAAAATGTCTGGGTTTGGGTTTGGGTCTCAAGTTCAGCACAGATGGAAAGTCAGGAGTAGCCAAGTGTCAAGGTTTGCACATCACAAGGAAAACAAGTGGAGTTCATGCCAAGGGAGAGCAAAGCAGCTGAATTAATGCTGCCTCAGCCAACTTACAATGCGAAGCTTCCAGGCTATGCAGGTTGGGTTTCCTGGCCTCGGTGTTCCATTTAAACTGCTTCTGCACTTGTAAGAGGCCAGAACTGTCCCCTGTGCTCTGAGGACATGTGTCCCATTTGGCTTCTGGCTGCACAGCCTGAGCTGTTAGTTCCAGCTGCAGAAAGATGTGAGTGGGGAAATCCCTGACAAGGGGCACCATGGAGGAGGAATTCATGGGAGAACTTAGTTGCTGGGGGGCTCTGAGGCTTAAGGATGACCTTTATCTTCTGCCCAGAACTATGGGACTCAATGTTCAGTGCCTCCAGCGTCCTGATTTTTTAGGAAAGTCTTACGCAGAAGACTTGCACGTGTTGTGCTCCAGCCTCTTGACTCAGGCTCAACCTTGTGACCAAAGGCACAACCACCATGTCAACATCTGCATGGGGACATCCCCAGCCCCTGTTCACAGGGCTACAAGAGCAGCTCTGTCTGCATGTGGTACCCCAAATAGGGAATACATATTGTCCTCCCTCCTCCTGGGGCTTCCCACTCCACTGAGACTGCAGCTGGCTCCATGCAGGAGAGCTGTGGATGGAGCTTCAGTTCTGAAGCAAAGCCCCAGAGTATCATTACAGGTCTCTTCTGCCTGAGAGATAAAAAAAACACACTAAGGCAAGGAGAAACCAGTCCAGAACCCTGAGCTGCTCAGGAAAAAGGGAACAGCAAAACTCCTGGTTAGGCATCTGAAGGAGGGAGCAGCAAGACTCCTGGTTAAGCATCTGAAGGATGCTTCCGAGCTGCTCAAGTCCTCGGGTCCAAGCCCCTGCTCACATCCCTTGGATGTTCTTCTGCAGCTCCCCAAAGGGTTTTGTTTTTTTTTGCCCAGAGTCCTCAGTCATCTCCCCAGTGGAATGAATGATTCACGTTCAAACCCTGAAGTGAGTTGAAAGCTGACTTGCAGTGTAATGGATCCTCTTTCCCTCCTGGCTCAGGCTCCCGTGCTGCTGCAGAGCAGCTGCTGCGCTCCATCTCAGGAGCGGCGCTGCCGCCTCGGCCGGAGCCATCCTCGCTGTGTCCGTGGCTGGCACGGCGCTTTCCCCCACAGGCATGTGATAAAATTCCACCCAAGACCTCTTGAATCCAGGCCAGACAGGTTCCCTCGGCCATTCCCAACATGTGCACAGTGACCAAGTGCTGAAAAGGTAAATGGTTAAATGGAATCTGCAGGGGATTTTTATTTTTTTCTTTTATTTTTCCTGTAGTCAGTGCCAAATGATTGCCGAGCTCCTTAGCAAAAGAATAACAAAAACCCCACAACAGGACGTGTTCCAAATCAGCCACACAGCCCAGCAAATAAATTCAAACACACGGGATTCCTCCCCCCAACACTATAAATAATAAAAACAATATACCTCAGCTACAGAAACTGCACCAGGGCAGAAACAAACACGCCTTGAGCCATACATTGATCTGTACGTCTGAGTATCCATCATCCCTCTGCTTCCCTCTCTGTCTACTTTGGCATCTGGCATTAACCAGGTTCTGAGAGATGACCTTCAATTTGCTCACTCTAAAGCAAGTCTGGCGTGCCAGAGACTTAACAGATGATATACTTTGGCTCCAAGGAGTCAGCACTCCAGAGTCTTGGAGCGTCCCACTCCAGATCCGGGATAGAGCAGGACTAAGCGCAGGCACGTAATCCTTCTATCACGCCCCTTCGATCTTTGGGACTCGTGTGGTTATTTACTACCTGGGCTGGCTGCTGGGAAATCTGGGGAGGACTTGGAGCCTCCTGTGAGGACTCTCTGGAGTTGTGGTATGCCCCAGGCTATCTCCTGGATTATGAAGTTTCCATTGTGTTTTCTGGGGGAGATGGTGGGGGAGATTAACAGGAAAAACATTGTCCCAAACCCAGCCGCTGTCATGACTCACTGCTTGGCCCTGCCAGCCCCTGCGGCCCCCAGAAAGGCAGCAGCCCAGAGGCTCAGCTGCTCTTTGCGGTGGAGTTTAGGATCTTGGGATATGCTGCATGGAGCCACAGGCTTTTGGGAAGGCTTAGATTTGCACCCCCTCCTCCAGCACCCACCTGAGCCAGGCATGGCTTAGCCCAAACCACTTCCTTCCTTCCAGCCTCACTTGTAACTCCTCTCTCCCCCAAGCCTGCCTGGGAGAATTAATTCCCCTCACTAGGTAGGAGGGGAGCTCTTCCATCTGTACACAGAGATGGAGAGAAGGAACATGACGTCCACCCTAAAGCCCAAACTCTGGGAGTCATCTGCTCTGGCTGGGGATCAAAGGCTCTGTTCCATTTTTAACCACTGCCCTGCCCCACCTTACTACTGCAGTGCATCCAAGCATGTTTTCCCATCATTTCATTGTGTGCCAGAGGATAAACAAAAGCCACCCCCTCGGTCCGAGGGAAGGATGCATTCCTGAGAACTGTGAACCCTCCTCACAGATAAGTGCCTTTCCCACTGCAGGCAGCCACAGCTACTGTAAACCTTGACCGAGCCCGTTTTCCTGAGCTTACATGACAGAGTGGCAGGGCAAAGGAGATGGATGGCTTTATTTTTGTCATGAGCAAATCTACAGATGTTGGTTTTAACTGGAAAAAAAAAAAAACAAAAAAACCAACAAAACTCTGAGGGTGATTGAGAGGCAGTGGGAGGCGGAGACAGAACAACCCAGAGATACATAGAGACAAGTAATATATACAAAGTGCTTAAAAATAACGCCACTGGGAGCTGACATCATTTGTTTACCCACGGCCTGCTTGCGCCTGGCTCGGTGTGAGCGTGGAAAGGCCAGAGGGGCACAGGACACTCATCCCACCCACTGCCACTTGGGTGCAGAGATTCCTGCACGGAACTGCTCACACCAGACTGCTCCCAAAGCCAGGGGATTCTCCAGTTAGACACGGGATGGAACTCCCCAAAGCATGGGGGTAACTCAGCGATGCTCATGGCCCAGCAGGGGCTGGTGCCTCCATGGATTGCTGCTGGTCGAGGGAGTGTCACCACAACAAGCCCCAGGGCTGGTAACTGGTCAATAATCAAAGGATTAACCACGTCTTCACTGGTTCTACATCCCATCACTATGACTTGGAGCAGAACCAACAAAATCTACACCTAAACACCTTTGTTAGGAGTCTCATTGTTCCAAATATGTCCTAACCATGAGGTCCCTAGAGCATGAAATGGGAAAGGACACATCCCCAAAGCAACAACCTTTGCCAAGGCTTCCTCTGAGGGGCTGCTCTTAGATCCACGATGGAAGGAGCGAGGGCAGATATCCTGAGGGAGAAGCACAGAGCACACCGATGGTCTAAATCCATTACTGGACCTGGCACAGGGTCAGCACCCACAAACTCCTGAATTTTTTATCTTGAAAGAGCTGCTCCTTCATTTGGTTTCTCCCTACCTCAGTTTTCCCTGCTGGAAATGGAGATGATGGTGCAGCCCTGTGCTGGAGTCACATCCTAGATGCATTAATAAACAAATGCTTGTTAAAATGTGCTCTGTGTTCCACTTAGAGCCACTTTGGGGAGGGGCAGAAGAGCAGTGACATTATTTTAAACACAAAGCCCTGCATCATAATGTCTTCCCTCTGTTGGCAAAACATAAATTTCCTGTACATCACAGCTTTGCTGAGGGGTGAGCATCCGAGGAGGAGGTCCTTGCAACAAAGCAATATTCCTGGTGGACCTCAGTACAGATGGAAGATGCCTGCATAAACCCCACTGCTTCCCCACCTGGCATCTCTCACATGCTGCACGTGCCAGGACAGTACCTGAAAGAGCTCCCAGCTAAAAGCAAATGGGATATTTCACTCTTAGACTCATCCAGCCATGGGCAGAGGTTGCCAACAGGGCTGGCAAGCAGCCAGGCTCTCCGGGGTGTTTGTGTGCGTCAGCCACAGATACCTGACTGCCAGGAAATGCACTGAGACCATCAACTCATTGCACATAAGCCATCAGATGGTAACAACTTTCAGTCACTGGTATTGACTTGAGCTGCAGTTGAAAAGGCACTGGTGAGATGAAAGGCTCTGTATCCCATTACTAATCCCCTGAGCTATCCAGTCCCCCAAATTTTGTGGAAGTTTTAAGTTTCACCATGAAATGTTCATAAAATGAAACGCACATTTGTTGCCAGCTCTACTTATTCCTACCCGAGCATTTCCTCAATCTCCCTCCCTGGAAGCATTAGCAGCAAAGGGAGCTCCTCCTCTCCCAGGAACCTGGCATTCCCTTGGTCTTCTCTCCAGAATCCCTGGGACACTGGGTTACCTGCCTGCCCACAATGACCACTTCTAGCTATCCACAGAGCAGCAAACAATTCTCAGAGGGCTGCCAAGAAGTGAAACCTACAACCCCTCTACAAACCCTCAGCACCACGGATGGGTCTGGGTCCAACCCTGCAGCAGCCCAGGGTCCAACTCATACTGCTGGGTAAGGCCAGCCTCTTTTTCTCCAGCACCCACCTGATGGCTGTGGTCTTGTGGGCACAGGAGTGAGTTGCCATTGCATGTGTCACTCATTGGGGACCTCCCTCACATTTTGGAGGCCTGTGTCATACAGCTGGACTCTGGCAGAAGGCTGAGAACAATGTGGGAACACAGGCAGGAACATTCCCACCCCAACATCCCACTGGAAGGCCTATTTTGGTTCTTTAACTTCTTTCCCCAAATCTCTCCCCCCCAGAAAGAGGAAGGCAAACACAATGCCTGCTAGCAGCAGGGAAATCTCTCACACATTTTCTGCAGCTCCAGACCAGGGGGCAAAGCCTGTCTGACATCACTGGCACTGCGTGGAGCATCCTCACATCCCTGCAAAGGAGGCTGCTAAATAAGAAACATTTCCAGGAAATATGGACATGGCAGGAACCAAACTGGGGTGGGGATATTGCTGCTCAAGAGAAAAACCTCTTCCCAGGGAGATAATGAGGAGCAAAACAGCCACAGGAAAAGCAACAGTCACAACAGTACCGGATGAACATCGTTATATCCATTGGGAGGCTTTTTTGGAAGCTCAGCATCCTCCCTCGAGGAAGGGTGAGAAACCTTCTGATAGTTGTTCAGCAAAGTGATGTGGTCATTGGCAGGAATTCTGCACATGCCCCAGGAATGCGTCACTGCCCACATCCACACGCACATCCCCGGCTCTCTGGCTTCTCCCTGTGGACTCACAGCCAAGGGAAAAGGAGAGAGAGCTCCAGTACAGGAACCCTGGCCCTCCCTCTCCAGAGAAGGCCCCACAACAACGCCCATGAACCCAACAAAACTCTTTCTCTTTGCCCACACCCCTCTGTTGAAAGCCATTCTGTGGTCATGATGTTCCTAGAAACACTCCATCATGGTTAAAAATGCTACACCTCCAAATTACGACATTTTGAGCTGCTTGAAAAGAAGTGGGCAGAGCTGACGACAACATTGAATTGAAGCTGCCAAAAGCCAAGTGTTGGCAGGCTGGCTGCTGGACAAGTCACTCCAAAGGGCCACACTCATCCTCCTTCACCCACAGCAAACTCATGTAACCTCCCTGCTTGGGAGGAGCTCACCACTGCCTGCTCACCTTCCCGCTGCTCTGACTATAACCCCTTGCACCCTTCAGGATAAGATTTGGCAGTGATGAAGGTCCAGAGTGGATCACAACAGGGAGGAAAATTTTTCTTCTTCACTGCTGGGCTCATTTTTCCCAGCATCAGCTGATTTAGGTTGCCCAGAGTTGGCAGATGCCCCATCCCTGGAAGCATTCAAAACTGGATGGGGCTCTGAACAACTTGATTCAGTGGAAGGTTGCTTACGGCAGAGAGATTGGAACAAGAAGATCTGTGAAGGTCCATCCCAACTCAAACCATTCTGTGAATCTCTAATTTACTCAGCTCACTCTGTGGTAAGAACAGCATGAGGGGAGCAGTGGGAATTCAGGAGCAAGGCCAGGGCCTAAGGACACCCTGGGCCGGATGTTATGGGGAACCCAATCCTTGAGGTGCTCCCTCACAACCGGTTGAAAACAATCTAAAATCTGTGCTTCCACCTCTGGTTCCTCCTATCTTCCCACCCCCCCCCACCCCCCCTTTCTTCTGTTGGAGCACCCAACAGAGCAAACATCTGTGTGACCCCACCACGGACAAAATGGTTGTTTCTCCTCAAAAATCATCAGATTTGGGTTTGGTGTAACACCCTGACTCCGCAACACTTCAGGCAGGTATTTAACATGACTTTTAGACTCAACTCAGCACCACAGCAGCCAGTGAACTCTCTGTCTTCATGTCAAAGGTATTTAGAGCAGTGTCACCCTACAGAATGCCATATCCAATCCCACTGAAGAGCTCAGTGTTGAGGGATGGGTACACACGTCTGCACGAGGCCGGGGCCAGAGCCAAAACTCTTGGAGCAATGATATCAGCATCTGGCCCGGGGAGCAGTTTCACTCCTCCAGTGGTCAGAGCATTTCTCTGCTTCTCCAGTAGACTTGTGGCTCCTTGTGGAAAAGCCATGGTTCCACAAACATTTCTCTCGGTGGTAAGCCCGGCTTATCCCATCACACTCCCCCTCCTTCCTCAATCACCAGCCACTCACTCCCTAATCCGGTTCACCCCTCAATTATGCCAATCCAACTATTTATGGAGCCACACGGTGAATCAGCCAGGGGAGCTGATCCGGCAGAAAATAAAATAACCCTGAAAAAAAGGAGAAGGAAAGAGAGAGAAAGAAAAAGCATTCAGTAAGAAGGGGCCTTAACAAGAACTGCAAAAATCCATGGGGCAAGCTGGATTTTGAAAGGGTAACTCAGTATCGCAACTACTGCCCTGACATCTGTTTACTGTTATCCCAGCACAAGTGAGGTTCCGGATACCGGCACTACAGGGGCTGAGGCATAATAACGCGTGGCACTTGGCTTTTCTGCTCCTATTAGGGCTGATTACAACTGTCTGAGTTCCAGTGTTGTTGATCACGGCTGGGGCAGGGAAAGGGGGGCTTTCTGACTCTTATAAGAAGAAAAGACTCCGGGGGAAAGGTTTCACCAGGAGCTTTCAAATGTCTCATTTTAAGTACCTCGCAACTACGTTTTCCCACCCTGATTATCCAGTGGGTTTATCTTCAGGGAAAAATGCTGGGTTCATAAAACCCTGATCCCCCCTGCTTTAATCTGTACAGGTAAAGGGAGACGTTTGGCACTGGAGCCATGGGGGAAACAAGAGGAGTGGAATGGAGCTCATAAGCAAATCACCAAAACAGAGCCTTTCAAAAACTGCATTTTTTTCTTTGCATGAAAACGTTTGATATAAACATATACCACTGCCCCCACCCCTCCTCTCCATTTCCAAGGACACAGACCTTATTCTTTTACGATAAAAATAATGGATTTATGGAGTCATAAGGTTGACAAAGGACATGAATTCGCATTTTAGAACCTACTAAACTTCTACCCCCAAACATAAGTTTCTGCTCAGGTACTAGTCCATCACCACTGTCCCACCCTGCCCAGTGGGATCACAAGCAGCCCTCTTAGCAGTGGGAAAACCTCCCTTCTGCTTGGAATTGGCAGCAGGAATCTGATTATGGAGAGACAACACGGAAAGGCGCATGGAGGGAATTTCTGTGTTGTGGGACACTTTCAATTTACTCGGTTTGATCTCCAAGTTTTCGTGGTCGTGCTGAACCAGATCATGTTTGAGTTTCACAAATGACTAGAAAGAGAAAGCTTGTTTGTTCTTCATTTTACCACGGAAATCTATGGCTACAATGCAAACATCAAGCAGCCAGAGCAAAGGAACAAGCCGAAAAACATCACCACATATTATCCCCCACAACAAACACTGGTTAGCAGGAAGCCACAACAACGGCAGGCAGAACGCAGTGGGGGTCTCCACAGCTACATGATAACCCAGAATCAGAACATGAAAACACAGTGGCCACAACAAACAAGCAGCCAAAGGCACAACAAGCCCAAGAACAAACCCACCACCACACATCACAGGCAGAAATGATGGTGCTGTCTGTATCTCCGTGGCTGAGAGACACATCAAGCCACTGCCAGCCACATCCTCAGCACATCCCAGTACAAAACCTCCCCAGATGAGCAGCCAAGAAATCATCCCATCTAGCAGGGAATTGAAGTGAAACATTGGGATATTCACTACCGTTATGTCATAGGAAGGGAAAAACACATGGCCTGTGATAACAAAACTCCTGATGCAATCGGTCACATTCCCCCACCAGCCTGGGAAATTAGGGACACATCAGTCAGTAAACGAAGAAATGCTCCTTGTTTGCAGCCTTTGGATTTGGAGGACAGATGGGTGACACAGATAGGGAAACTCCTGAAGAAAGGAAAAAACCTGCCAGGTAAGTATGATGATCACCTTCAGGAACACCAAAGGATGATGATATACAGCAAAAACAGTTTAAATTCTCATCAACTGGGACTGATGAGACAGCTCACAGGTACCTGGGGAGAAGCTGGGAATGAAGAGAA
Organism: Eopsaltria australis; assembly: GCA_034509425.1. NCBI lineage: Eukaryota > Metazoa > Chordata > Aves > Passeriformes > Petroicidae > Eopsaltria > Eopsaltria australis. The sequence goes on along the minus strand of JAVTVJ010000317.1, from coordinate 539,346 downwards.
TGAGCTGTGCAAGGAGCAGGGGCTGTGCAAGGAGCAGGGGCTGAGTCACAGCAGTGACTCTGCCTGCTGAGTGTTTCACATGCTTGCAATGGTAATAAAACTTCAGGGAAATACAAAGGGGAACAAGAAAACTTCGTGCACTGTTAAAACTACCATCTGAAGATTAACCAAAAGGGAAGAATGGAAACAGCAGAAAAAGAAACAGATCTGGATCACAGTTTTTTGCACTGAGTCTTGACAGCAGGGGAACAGACTGTATGAGCGGTACAACCAAGGCATCCAAAGCTCAGAAGAAACCTTCCCCACCCCCTGAGAGAACAACGTATTAGAAAGGAGTTATGAATTAAAATTTATCAATGCAATTTTACTACATTCTACAGCTTGAATCCATGTGACCAACCATGCAAAGCCTTCCTAAATCTGCCCCACAGCCTGGCTCTGTCCTGCTGCAGGACGGAGGTGCCATGCCCCAGTGCCTTGTGCTCAGTCACAGCATTAGGACTTCCCAAACCCAAAGCCTCCCTTTGCCACTGATGGAAATGGGAAAGTGACTGAACTGGCTATTGAATGAGAAGAGCAATATGTACCTCAGCTGTCAAAATTAATTTATTGTTTCAGCTGGGACTTCGGCTTTTATCAAAGCCGTGACCATGCATGGCCAGTCAATCTCTGGCCCCACATAAAATAAACTACAGGATCTTTTCTCTCGTCTTTGATAAAGCAGGTAAAAGGTCAGAATGGTCCAGTAACCTGTATAAACCATTCCTCCAAGGTTCAGTCAAAGGAAAGTCCCTGACATTAGAAACCAAGTGGTTCACCCTGTGCCAAGCCCGGAGAGCTTGGACAGCAAAGTGGAGTCCAGCTGAATTGTTCCTTCCTCCCTTTGGGGCTGGAGGGTGGACACTCCACAAAGGGTGGCAGTGGTGGGATGGTCTCCCCTTCACCCTCCAACACTCCATGTCCTTATTCTCCTTATTCTCCTAATTCTCCTTATTCTATTTTCTATCTACTGCACAGTTCCCTCCTTTCCTTCCTTCTGCTGCAGATCCCTTGCCTGGAAGAAGGGATATGACTCATGTTGGCATCAAGAGATGCCAAGAAGAGGATTTCTTTAAAATGCTCAGCATTTCATAAAGTTCCCTGCACTGCTCTCAAACTGACCCCAGGGTCCCAATCTGATCCTGGCAGCCAGGTCTCCAGCTCCACCCTACTGACAAGGCAAATCTCCCTCCACCACCCCTGGGACTCCTCCACTGGAGATCATCAAGTGCAGCCTCAACAGCTCAATCTGGGGAAGCGGTCACAGGTCCAAGGCTGTCAGAGCTCGGGAAGAATCTGGACAACTCTCAGGCACAGGATGGGATTGTTGGGGTGTCCTGTCAGGGTTGGATTTGATGGTCCTTGTGGGTCCCTTCCAGCTCAGGAAATTCTGTGATTCTGTGAATCTGCTCTGCCCACAGCAATGGCTCATTCACAACTACCGGCAAGGCCACAGCACTCTGAACCTTGTAGGGAAAGCACTTGACCCCATTCAGTGGATATTCCCAGATCCCCTGCTCCACAGACAGCATTTAACTCCCCAAAAATCACAAGGAGCTCAAAGCAGGTGAGCGACAGCCCTAAAACACAACCAAGAGATTTTTACAGCAGCCCCGCTGCTACAGCCGAACATTAGTCCAATATTTCCTCCATGACCTCTGCTTTTGCAGGGGTTCCCAGCTCTTGCCAGCCCAGCCTCCTGAACACGTGCTGGAGCAGTTGGAAGGGGATGAGATCACACGAGGCCAGGCCAGCTCAGGGTGCTCGTGTCCAGCTGCCAGATTGGCAGCAGCGTCTGCTGCGAGCGGAAGCCGCTCCTCGCACCGGCTCTTGGCTCCCCTGCTATCAGGAACACTTAATCTGATTTTCCTCTTCTCTAGACTGCCAGGATTTCGGGGTAAGGCAGGCTGTCCTGGACAAAAGCATAATCCAGGCTTATAAACGAAGTGTGGCATGAAGGGAGTGATGTCTGGCCAGCCTTTTGGTACTGCTTTATATGGCCATAACAAAGCTTGGCCAAGCAGGACTTGGGATGCTGAAGTCCAGAACAAGAGACAAAAGGTCAAATTCTTTCCCTTATGAATGAGATTTCCAGGTGGTAGAAGAGGCTCAACTATTTAATTAGATTTGTGTGAGTTTTGTAACCGAAGTCATTCATGTAAGGAAAGCCAAGGCAGGTGGATCAGGAATTAGACACATCTCCACACCTCCTCATAATCTGCTTGGGCCACATTTCCCAAAAGCTTGGGAAGAGATCCCAGCGAACTGGGGACAAGCCTTCAGGCCAGCCAAAACTACAGGTCTAGGGCCAAGTTTCAGATGGGATATTGGGAAGGAATTGTTCCCTGGGAGGGTGGGGAGGCCCTGGCACAGGGTGCCCAGAGAAGCTGTGGCTGCCCCTGGATCCCTGGAAGTGACCAAAGCCAGGTTGGACAGGGCTTGGAGCAACCTGGGATAGTGGAAGGTGTCCCTGCCCATGGCAGGGGCTGGCACTGGAGTCCCTCCCAACCCAAACCAGTCTGGGATTTAACAGCAGTTTGCCTGGTAAGACCCTGGCCCAACACAGCAATTTACAGAACTGGCAAGATCCAGCCCAATATCTCTTTGAGATCAATTAACTTGACACAAATGACAAGATCATGGTCTGTACAGCTGTACACCATGTGATTTCCCACATTGGACCTTTTTGGGGTTTTTTAGATTAAGTAACAATGCAGAATATGAATAAGGGGAAAACCTCTCCTCCAGTGTCTGCATCTGAACTTTTGGAATGTGCTATTTTTAGATGTCCTCCTGCCACTTGCAGCTTTATAATATAAATGATTGCTCTGGGCATCTTGGAGTAAAACAAATTAATTTTGTGAAGAAAAAAAAAAAAAAAAAAAAAAGAAGTGATTTCCAGTGACTTGGTAACAGCATTTGACAGTCAAATAACTCAGGGCTTGGAGTCCCCAAGTGCCCATTGACACAGAAGTCAGAGCTGGCTTCCAGCGCATGAGAACTCTGAAAGGCACAGAATAACACCGTAAAAACATGTTTTTTCAAACTAAATAAATGACATCCTGTAATGCAAAAAACAGTTTGCAAACTCGCACACATCTGCCCCGTTACTCCCCTCGCTCTCACACTCACTCTCCCTTCCAGAAAATCTATTTATTTCTCCCACTGCTCTCAGGATGTTTTGTTTCTTGTTTATCTATAAGCATATCCACTAATAGCTTTGGGAGATCGTGTGATTAGACCTATCTGGATTTTTTCCTTGCATTGCTTTTTATGGAAAAAGAAAAATTTTTCAGGATGACAAAGTGTCACAAATGCATGTTGATCTTGCTGACCTGGGGGGTTGTTATTTTCTACTGAATTCCAGCCCATCAAATTGGCAAATTTCAACACTTCCAGAAATAAAATTTCTATTTGAAAAGATTCCTTCTTTGTATTTTTTTCCTTGAATAGCATTAAATGACATTAAAAGTTATCAGTATTGTCACTGTACCAGGCACAAAAGAAAATTTAGTCCTCTTTGGTGCTTTTAGCATTAATTCCCAATTAATCATTGCTCAGTTTTTAAAATTGCCAATACATTGAATTATTTTATACACATTTATAGTTTTTTTAATTGCTGCTGCCCAGCACCAGGTACAAACCAGAAGCTGAAAGCAATGCCACAAACTCTTTCTCAAAGAACAGGTAGAAAAATGAACACCAATTAAGAACATGAAGCAGCACCTTGCTCTTTATAAAAGAGTTGCACTGACATCAGCACCAAAAACCTGACAGAAATAAAGCAGGCAGGTTGTCCAAGCAGCAAGGGGGAAATTCAGTTGCCAGCACTGAGACCTGGTCCAGGGATTCAGGTGAAATGCAGCAGGCAGAGCTCAGCACCTGGGACCAGTTCTGCAGCGAGCACTGGGATGGACCCGAGCTGGCAGCATCCTCTCATCACACACAGGGCAAACTGTTCAAGAAGCATGGACAGCAGAACAAGGAAGATCATTATCCACCTCTGCTGAGCACTGGTGAGACCATATCTGGACTAGAGGTTCCACTTCTTGGGTCCAGCCACTCAACTCTCCCACAAATTCATGATCCATTCCTTTGGCCAAAGCTGCCCATCATGGAGATACAGCACTGACACAGAGCTCAGCAAACAGAGCCAGGGGCACAACAGAGGGACTGAGGCCAGGCTCCAATGTGGAAAAAGGAGAGGGAAAAAAAAAAAAAGCCCAAGAATGTACCATTGAAAACACTGTTTTAATTAGCAGGGTGAGCAGCCACTGCACGACACGCACGGAGCACATGGGCTCCGCACGCAGCCGGAGCCGTGGCACCAGCGGAAAGAGCTGGGTCCTGACAGCCAGCACTGCTCAGGGGGCTGCCAGCACAGCTCAGGGGCTTTGCCAGCTTGGCAGGTCACCTGTGCTGAGATGGGGACAGTGGCACATCCAGTGGCCACTGGGTTCCGACCATGATCCCTTGTCTGCATGAGCTCTCCCTGCTCCCTGGACTCCTCCACCCATGTGTGTTCCTGCACTTCTGACACTGCCAACCTGGAGAAATGCCTGCCTTTGATTTTATTATATCACTATATTTCTATTATATCACTCTATTTCTACAGGGATCACAAATTTTTGAAGCCAGAAGTTCTGAGGACAATACCTATCATCCATTTTACTTCTCCCATACTTGTGGAGTAATCCCCAAATCAACACAAATCTTCCAAATTCAAAATGCCAATAGATCAGGGTGTTTGGAGATCTTCCATTGGATGTGTTGCTGGGTGGAAAAAAAAGAAGAAATGCCAGATGCAATAGAGACAAATCATGAATTATTATTTTTTTTACTTTGAGATTGGGAAACTCCAACCCCATCTCCAGCTGGCAGGGAAAGAGAGAAACACATCTGCATTTTATCAAAGAGGTCTATTTTGCTTTGGCTTTCGAAACATCATCTAAACAACACACCCCCAAATTGAAACCCTTCAGTTCTGCACCCTTGGATGCAACTGTCCCTCCTGGCCCCAGAAACGTGCAGGTTTCTGCCTCTGATCTGTCAGTGGTGCTCCTGCATCCGTATTTCCATATATCCATATCTATATACAGATGTTATCTAGCTGTCACATCCACCAAGTGTCTAAACACACCCGATATTCCTTCTCCTGTTTTTCACTGGGAACGAGATAACAGGTAAGCAGACAGAGGAACACGTGTAGAACATTAGCTCTGGGTCCCTGTAAGCTTATCTTATCAGTTCCGTCTAAATCTCAGAGCCTTTTGCTCTGGATCGCGAGTGAGCCCAAGCTTTAATTTGGAAAATGTGGCTTTGGGAAGAGAACCCTGACATTTGGCTAAGAGCTCAGGAGCAGGGCTATCAGCTTCCTGCTGAAACCACAGCCCAAAGGGACAACAAAGCCGCCTGTCCCCCAAAAACCAGCACAGAAATCCAAGGGTTGAAAGGGAAAGAAACAGCTCGGGATAAAATGGGAAGTTTTAGATCTCGCAGGAGGAATGCTGCCGAAAATGAGAACCATTTGAAAGCTCTGGGGGTTATGAAGTGGAATTCCCACTCATACAGTACACAAGAGTTATTAAGTGTGTATATGAGACTCCTGTTTTACTTCATGTACATGATTATTTTATACAGGGAAGTTTGGAAAGAATTATAGACTGAGCCTGAGGCCAAGCCAAGAAGCAAGATGAGCAGCAGCAGCAGCTAAAGGAGAAAGGTTGAGCTGGCAGTGGGGAAGCAGCCGGCCAGACAAGGGTTATTTATAGTGCCTGGAGCATGGGAATGTTAATTGAAATCAATCAGTGGCCATGAGGACACTAAGTTGGAGTGTCAAGCTAGAGCAATTATAAAGCCCATCTCAGGGGGCGAGCATGTCCTGACTTTTTTTTTTTCCATGGGATGGAGATTAAACAGCCATTCACTTCAGAGTCAGGAAGACACAAGACGGTTGCACTGCTCATCTAAGCCAAAAATCAAGTCAAACTCTACTACCGTTTAAAAAAGTCACCCACAGTCAGTGCAAACAACTCTGCTTTCCCTTGTCAGGTATTTCTAACAGGAAAATGGGGAAAATGCTGATAATGTTGCAGCATAAAGGAAAATGGTCCATTTACTAAAAAAGGGGAAAAAAGGTTGGTTTAAATTGTATTTAAGTCCCTTCTCCTCCTGTTTGGCAATGCTGACATTTGGCAGCTCTGACATCTGACCTAGGGCAGACAAAGGACAGCGAGGCATTTAAGGCATCCACCAGTCTGCTGCTGTTGTAACTGAATTGTGTCATAATTAACTAAAAATTGTATCAAAATATGAAGTGGGGACATTGCAGTGCTGGGCACTGGGCAAAGGAGAACAACATTTGCCCATTAGGGCAAAGGACCTTAAACTGAAAGTATCAAGGACAGTTTGCACATTGGCTTCCACTGCTGAGGACAGGGTTAGATGGGATACTGGGCAGAAATTTCTCCCTCTGAGGGGCTGGGATGGATTTCCCAGAGAAGCTGTGGATGCCCCTGGATCCCCGCAAGTGTCCAAGGCCAGGTTGGACAGGGCTTGGAGCACCCTGGGATAGTGGAAGGTGTCCATGCCACGGCAGAGGGGTGGGATGAGATGGAGTTTAAAGGCTTCTTCCATCCAAAACCATTCTACAGTGAAGTGGCTGCACTGGGACGGGGGGTACCACATGCCAAGCAAAGGAGGGAAAAGGAACATTTAATGCTTTAAGAACCTGCACCACGATCTTGGCTAAGCCTGGTGTCAAGCACAGCTTTGGCAGCCGACGATGAGACACCAGTGCAAGTGAAAAAGGAATCGATCCACATTTTAATTGCACTGTTTGAATTGTTGACAGAACACTTCCCATGTCTTCGCCTCTGGCGCTGTTGGCTCCCCGATAAGGCCCATGTGTGCCTTCTGTCCTTTTATGCAGCAGGGAGATAAGCCCTGACTGACGAGGTTACAAATATTGGGAAATCCACAAACCGTATTTGAAGCGCTGCTGGGAGGGGGAGGATGGAGGCTTGGCAGCACTGCTGGGGTTTGCAAAGAGCAGAATAAACTCCCTGCCTCTCTGGAGGACCCAGCAAACGGATGGAGGATTCTGGAGGGAGGATCTCCTCAACACCAAGTTCACTCCAAGCCTTATGGACAAAGCTCCACACACCTCAGCTGCACACTTCAGCAGTTCAGCAACACTAAACAAGTCCTTTAGCTGTAAAGCCAACAGGCAGTCATACAAAATAAAACAAGTCCTGAAATTAACATATTTCATTCTTTCCCCCAAAACTCCTTTCCTGTATTTGGAAAGTATAATTCTGTAATGGCTGAAAAGGGCATTTGCAACCCTAGGAAATGTTGAGAAGGAACCAGATTAAACACAGAAGGGCTGCAGCTCCATTCCTGGGAATGCTAACCCTCCACAGACTAACGTGATTTCCTTTGAAGCAAAACCCTTCATAGAAAGGGAAGCTTCTTCCAGAGCCTGCCTGTGTCCTGCCTTCACTGACCCCAGGAACACAAGCGGCCCCCAATCCCCAGGAACACGCACACCCTGGCCATGACAATCACCCCTGGATCATCTCTGCAGCACAGCTGGATCCCTGCGTGCCAGACCTCGGCACTGGCCAGCACTTTGTACATAATTAACCCTCCTGATGTTGCAACTTCAAGGAAGTTCAGTCCGGCTGCTGGCAGTAAAACACCCAGAATCTGCTGACGCCGGCGAATCACGCGGCAAAAAAAGCACCGGGATTTTGGGTTCGGCAACAAAGGGTGATTCTTTCCTTCCGCCCACACTTCGGAATTTGGATGATGCTGTTGACTCAGTTGTGCTGCTCCTGCTTGGCTGAGGAGGCTCTCACAGGGAATGTTCACCCAGGTGCCTCCCCTGCCCAAGCAGGTGCACCCAGGACAGCAGGAGATCCAAAACTGGGGCTCAGGTTCTCAGCTCTCTGCTAGAAAACTGCCTTAATATAGATTTTATTTTTTTTTTACCAATACTCAGCAGCGAGTAAATCAAAAGCAACACCCAAGTGCAATTTGGCATTGCTCACACCAGGATTCCAAGGACTGAGTCAGCAGAAGGGTCTGTGGCAACGGGAGTGAATCGTGTGTTTGAGCAAACCCCCTGTGTCTGCAGGAGATAAGTGCACACATGTATGTACGTGCGTGTGAGAAAAAAGAAATCCTCTCTGACAGAGGTTCCTGTAATTAAGCTGGGCTTTGTTTTACCATAGCACCCCACCTGCTACCCCTTGGCCACCCAAGTTGTGAGCTCTGCTGTTGACTTCAGGCGTTTCCATTCTTTTTTCCATAAGCAGGCTAAATTACAGAGGCATTTTCATATGAAAATCTTTCATTTGAAGAGATTTCCAGCACCACAGGGACAGTGAGGTTTGGTGTCTGTGAGCTGAACATGGGAACACACGTGATTTTGAGGGCACATACAACAAGCAGTGCTGCTCTGTGTATCTAAATGGAGGCGATGGAGATTCAGGGGAGAAAAGCAGAGCATGGCAAGAAAAAGGCAAAAAATTGCACAGGATGCTGGGAACTGTCGGATTGCAACAAGGTTAATTCCAGACTAATTTACTTTCCCAATTCTTTGACTCATATTCATTTTACATCCAAGATCAAGGAGCTGGCACAGATGCAGAGTGGCACAGTGTTGGTGTTATCTCCTCACGAGCACCCTGAGGCATCACCGTGGCATGAGCCAACAGCAGCACGTTCAGCTTTTCTCCCTGGTGTTATGACACAACAATATGGACAAGCCAAAAATCTCTGATCAGGGGTTTCTGGGGTCATCTGATTAAATTTCTACTACCAAATGAGGGACTTTGCCCTGGCCTTTCTGATACTCCTTCAGCCGTGGGTCAGGAGTTGAATTAAGGTCACCACACTGTAGATGTCCCCACTTGTCCTCTTTTGGCCAGAGATGAAAATCAATCTCTGCAAAGAAAGAGGTACCAGGATATCGGTTTGTGCAGCAGCTCTACCTGGACACCAGAGATCTGGAAACCCCACAGTGCCATCAAGCAGATCCAGCCTTTGGCACATGCCAGACCCAGGACATGCTGCAGTGCCAGCCCATGCCTGCATCCAGGGCTGCTGAGTTGGATTTATTATCCACACACCCCAACACATCTGCCTGTGTCATTCTGTCAGGAAACCCTGGCAGACAGACACGAGGGCTGGGGTTTATCACTGCTCTTCCCAGTCACTTGGTGCAGATGGATCAGGATATTTTAGGAAATTCCAAAGCAAAAATTCACCTGCCAGCAACTGTTTTCCAAAACTTACTTTCAGGGAAGGATGTATCTCACAAACAAACACAGACACCTACTCACACACACTGCTGATTGCACAAACTGAACTCTGCGCTACGCTATCAATGCTTTGTGTATTTTTCAGGACTGATGAATAAACATTTCCAGCAAAATAGCCTTCATTTAAGGTTGTTTATCTGGTGATGCCTCCTCCTTCCTTGCTTAGGCTTCTGAGAAAACTGCATCTTTAGAGGAAAACTGAACTGATACGCTGCAGCCTCACTCCTTTGCCCACACAACCCTCCAACTCAGGATCCAACATCTCCAACAGTCGGGAAATGCTGGAAGTCCTTGGAAAAATCACGGGCTCAGAGAATGATGCCAGAGGCAGTTGTTCTGCCTCTGTTTATGAGCTGTGCTTGTTCTGGGATGTCCTTCCTCCACCTTGGCACTAAAATAGGTCCTTTCAAAGCATTTTTGACTACTGCAGTGATCTGCTGCCATGTTGTTTCAGATGTTTGGCACCCCACTACAGCTGTGTTGGGTTATGGCACTAGAAAACATCAGCAACATTAGTGCCAGTGCTGCAGCCACACAACCCCTTCCCTACCCACACAGCTGAGCTCAGGCAAATGGGAAGGCTTGTCCCAAGGTTTTTTCCTTTACTGGGGTGTCCTAAAGCTCACCACTCTCAGTTTTGGAGAGCAGCCCATGCTCAGATCATGGCAAATTTGATGAGAGCTCAGGTTTGGGTCTGTGCACAACGTAAATTCCAGGTACAGCCTAACAGCAACTGGACAGATTTAATTCTGTGATAAACTCCACAGAGATGTTCCTCCATGCAGGTGGAGGGTCTGAACACAGGCAGCAAATGCAAGCAAAGGCAGATCCTTACCCACCCTCTCATCATCTGATATGTATGTGCTCACATGGGTAAGCCTTCCACTTCAATCATTACCTTGGAAACCAAACCTACAAATCCCCTGTTAGAACCACCATGTGCCCTGGCATGGCCCCCTGTACCCAAGTGCATCCACCTGAGCAAGGCACAACCCCTGCCATGACTGACACAGGCCTGAGGCTCCCAAAGTGGGAAAACTGTGCCATTATGCAGAGGGAAAAGGCTCCCAAGAGCACAACTCTGTAACACAACATCCAGGGTGGCACCTGCCTGCATTCACCCCGTGCCTCTCCCTGTCTGCCATGCCAAGAACAGCAGGATCTTGCTCATAAGCACCAGAGACCACAGTGGAGCTTTGCCAGAGAATGTCCTCTGTGGGTAAGATACTAAGGGAAGTTAAAAGGCCATCAACCCCCCAGACAGAGGGCTGGTGGAAATGGCACACCTCTGCCATCAGGATTCTCACCTCTGGGTTTGCTCCTTTGGCTTAGGAAGCCCTGGAAGGGCAAACAGCAGCTGCTGACAGGCTCAGCTCTCAGCTCACTCACTTGTACCCGCGGGGCACCAAAGGTTTGAATTTCCTGTAAGGTCACACAGGGCATTGTAAGGCTTTGGAAACAGGCACTGGCACAGAAAAAGTGGCAGGAGAATGTTAAGAGACAGCATGAATGCCATCCTAGTCTTGGGAAACTCCATCCCTTCTGTAGGCAAAGAGTGGAAGCTGATACATCTTGCCATGAACTTGTTCCTACAGGGATGCCAAGATCAGTCCCAGCCCCAAAGCAATTAAACCCTCAGGAAGAGCACCAAGACTTATTGCAGGATTAGGTTTATGATTTGTCAAGCTAAGAACCTCTTCAGTCATTCCTAAACTAGCATTCCCTGTGTTTGTCAGCCTGATCCTGAGAGCCAACACCCATCCAGCCCAGCACATGTGCTGGCATTATCAGTATTATTACACCACAGTCTGCCCCTAACTGAGGATCCCAGTCCCTTTGCTGAGGGATTCACCAGAAAACATCCTGAAAACACTACAAACCTCTCACAGGGAATAGATCAAAGGCCAAGTAGGTCTTCTGCCTTGGTCAGGGGACATCCCTGGACCTCTCAAGACTACCAGAACACACCACAGGTCTAATGCTGGAGTTTTACTTAATTCCAGAAGAGATTTTTAGCTGAATAATGATCTAAGTCAAAGTAGTACAAAGGCTCCCAGTTCCTGGCCAAAGACTGCACTGGGACCACCCCAGCTCAAGCCAGAGGTGGGTGGAGGTAGCAGAGTCAAGAACCATCTCTGCCCTGACCTTGTGCTCTCACCAGCATTTCCCACTTCTGTCCCCATGTTAGGAAGCAGCTGAGTGACCCTTTTGAGGGATAAACCCCTGAATTTTATGCCTGAAGGACAATTTCTTTCTCTCTCCCAGCAGTTGCCTCCCACTTCCTCCCTCCTCCCTGAAAGAAAGATAAACGACTTTGCTGGAGGAAAGGGTGAAATTTCATCCCAGATCAAAACCCATGAGCAGAATCCCCATGTGACGGTTCGCAGAATGTGTTTTGCATGCAAATATCATACATGCAAAGTGAAAATGAGTCATTTCACAGCAGCTCTGGCTCTAGGCACCAAGTGACTTCTCCTCTGTGACTCCTACACTTGTCTGCTTCCCCTCATTCACCAGCTCCTGTGGTTTCCTCGGCCTGTTTGCCTGCTCAAACTCCAGTCTCTTTAGGTAGGATATTAGTAAGGAAGGAAGGGGGGAGGGTTTTTTTTTCTTCCCCCTCTTAGATTTGTTTTACATTCTGGTTTTTACAGCTTTGAGGTTTTTGTTCACTGCTTTCGCCATCAGCTTCAGTCGCTGTGTGCTGGCTCTCAAAATCCAGAGAGGCCAAGAGTTTCCAAAACACAGCAGTGGTATTTGTATTGGCTCCTGAACTTGCTTGGGCATGGACATGGCTTGGCTTGCTCTCCCCACACACACGAGCTGTTTTCTTTCATTATGGCTGTTAATTGTTTGCTGTTGAGATCTAGACACAGGGGCAAACTCATTTTGCAGTAGGAGCGATTAAAAAATGAGAGAAAAAAGTGAAGTTCACCATCAGGTTTGCCTTGAGCTGATCACATAAGCTCAGAGATCAAGGGCAGAATGAACCCTCTGCACTCCTGGTGCGCAAGCGGAGGGAGAGGGGAAGCTGGAGGTTTTGGCCGCCTGGATGGAAAAACAAATACCCTCCCACAAATGAGCTATTCTCACAGCCTTGAATTAGTGCTGGCAAGAGTCACCCAGGAGCAGCCTCGCTGCAGGATCTGGGTCTGAGGAGATCACAGCAAATCGCAGTGCCCTGAAGAAGATCCCCATGGAAGGTTTGCAGCCACAGCACGAGAGCCATGGAGAACAGAGAAAACCCTGACAGTGAAGAGACTTGCGCTCCCTTTCCCCCAAAAACCTAGTAAGCAACCCAAAATTCTACTTCTCTTAAATCAAACAGTAGCTAAAACAGCAAAAGGGAGCCCAGGTCTCACTTTGCAAAGCAGAGCTTTACTATTACCCATCCCTTTTTTGCTGGTGGTGCCGCAAACCCCAAGGCCAGTAAAGAGCAGAAACCCTAAAACCTGACTGGAAGGAGCAGGGTCCGGCCTGGCTGGACACACCAAGGGGTTTGGAGCAGCCATCCTTCAAGCACAAAGCTGAAACTATTTGTCTGTTGTTTACCTCCCCACCCCACGCCCTCCCCCTCCTCCTCCCCACAACTGACCTCCTCCTCCTCCTCCCGCTCCTCGCTGCCAATCAGCCCGGCCTGCCAGCATAGGGGTTACAGCATGACATAATTGCAACATGCATAAACAACATTTGCCATTAAGGGATACTTTTAATGAGAAACAGAGCTGCGAAGGGGAAGCATCAAAGTGGCTCACGGAAGGAAACCGCCTGGAACAAAATCCTACTTGATGCCCCAATTAATATGTTCCCTAATTCTATTTCCTGCACTTGTGGTCCCGCAGCCTCCTTGCTTTAATTTCTTTGGGAGGATGGAGAGGAAGGAACCTGGAAATGCAGCGTCTTCATGGCTGACTTGATGTGCAGGCAATGTGCAGATTAGAACAAATTAGAGAATTAAAAAATAACCGACGACAGACTGAGGAAATGTCATCCCCAGGATAATAGTATTAATTGAGACCTGGGTTTTGCAGGCCAGCTTTAGAAAAAAACAACAAAGCCGAAAGCTGGAGTAATAGGACTGGATTAATTACCCTGGGAGGTTTTTCACTCCACCCTGTGCTCTGCCCAGTCTCGCTCTTCAAGCTCGGTGACGGTCGTCCGTGTCCGCGGCGTCTCCTCAGTGCAAAGGCAGATGTTTTATCAGCTCTGAGTCTTGGCAGGGCAGAGCTGCCCAGGGTTTCTGTGCCCAGGGATGAGCAGGACATGGATCCATCCAAGATCCTACCCAAGGGACTTGGAGACAGCATCTCTTACAGATCTGTCCTGCGATGAGTGAAGTGCAGCTGAGCACCTCATGTTCTCCTGACCTTGGGTTTGAGTCCAAAGAGAAGGGGAGAGTCTGTTTACATCAGTGTTTAACATATGGAAGTTTTATACAGCTGACAGACCCTGCACTCAGAAATAACTCGGTCTGTGCCACTCTAGCATGTATGGTCAGTGATTCCCTGAATCCAGGCGGAGTTACAGGGATAAAGACAGTTAAAAAATCCAAACCAAACAGTCCCTGTCAATTAAGCACTCCAAAGCTGATCATGGAAGTAGAGAATGACACAGATCACTAATGAAAGGAGAGAGACTTGGTAAGATGAACCATCTGGGGAACATCTCTGTTTAACCTTCACCAACAACTTGAAGCTAAACAGAGGCAGAAGACTCAGAAATGATGTCAGCTTCTTTTTTTCCCCCCCTGGATTCCTATGGAGACAAGGCTGGTGTGATTAGAGCCTGTCCACCCACAGTTACCTCACCATCTTTGAGCCACAGATCTTGATTTAGTTGAAATACTACATTTTTCAACAAAGATCTCAGGGTTACATAGTTCCTACAAGCATCACTCTACCAGAAAACCAGGTGGAAAAGACTTCCCATAATAGCCTGAAAGAGGGAAACCCCAAACTTAGGAGGCACCAGAGAATCCTAGAAGGTAGAAAATCACAGGCTTTGGAATGTGCTGGGCAGAACAAACATCTGCAAGCTGTGTATGCACTCAGAATCCTCATCCACATTTGCAAGGCTTTGCTCTCAGCACTGCAGGAAATAGGACATAGGGGGATGCTGTCCCCCACATTCCAGGAGGGAATGCTCTAAAGCAGGGTTAATGTTTAAAGAAGAAAAATAAAATAATAAAGGATCTGGGACCAAAGAGATAGAGGAGCAAATCACTGTTGGTTTGCAGCTGTTAAGAAGTTCCAATAAGCTGCTAAAAATTCTGCTGACACATCGCTCTGCCCAGTCTGCTCCCACTGAGTGCCACAGCACAGCCATGGAAAATGGGAACCAGAGAAGCATGGAATGCTTTGGGTTGGAAGGAACCTTAAGGATTATCTGGTTCCAGATTAATCCTTGCCATGTGCAGGGTCATCTTCTGCTCGACCAGGTTGGTCAGAGTCCCATCCAATATCCTTGAACAGCTGGAATGGCTGGTCAGGAATGGTGGGACACCTCCCCAAGGCAGGTTCTCTAGAGCACCCATGGCCAAGGTGGGTCTCCTCTCCCAGGATCCAATGGAAGGGTTTCACTTCTCCTCCCAGGTGACCTCACCAGAGCCTTTGAACCTTCAGCAGCTCCCTGACCATGGCAAGGATTCCAGGGAAACAGCTCCAAATCTTTGTCAGACCCTCTGGCTGGCCTGGGCACTGCAGACAGACGGCCCTCGCTTTTCCCATTCTCCTTTTCCTCATTTGAGATTTGTTAGGGAGACCAAAGCATTTGTTTATGGATACAAAAGACAATGACAGCTGGCTTAAATTCTTGGCATCAAAAGTGTTTTATGTTGAAACCAGGCTTTTTTCTTTTTCAAAAACAAAATTTTTAGCCAGAATTTTTCTTTACTGTCGGCATTTCCAAAGACCATTGGGTCCTTCCGGAATAATTTATCTATATTTTTATTGAACTTACCAAAATTGTTTGCAAAACAAGAATGCGCTTTTTCCTCCTCACCACAGCCGCTGTTTTCAGAAAGTGAAGTATGTTGTAATCAAAGCTACAGTGGCTGATTTGTAAAATTAGTTCCCTGAAGAGATTAAAAATGGCTCCAGCTTCCACAGCATTTCCAACTTTGTAAAGCAGAAACAATATGAAATGACAGCTTTAAAAATATTTTTGATAAAACCTGTCACCAGCTCACAGTAGAGTTTGTTTTGTTACCAAGAAAATCTTTCTCCTTGTGGACTTCCACATTTTAATCTCTTCCACACTGATATTGATGGAAATTAAATTTCAAACTACATTTTACCGTCTGGGCTTGAGTCTTTGCAGGGAATCTCAGAATGCAACTCTGAACATTTGATGTTAAAAAAAAGGAGTTTCTGCACATTTGCAGATCTGCTATCCAGGAATAATTTCAAAATGCCTTTATTAAATACCAGATTCACTGGAAACACTGCATTTCCCACTTACTGAGGAAATATTTAACATATGGAAAGCCATTAAAATGGTACATGATGGAGTAAGAAACCAGGCAAACTTTTCCCTTGGTTTAGGCTGAGACCAGGACTAGGAGAAGGTGCAGCCCTGGATCACAGATCACTTTTACCCAGACAGAACCCAGGCTGTAGATGGCCAACACCTCCCAGGGAGCTCATCCAGGAGCAGGTTTGGTTCTGCAGAGATTTCTACAACACTGCAATTTAAGATGCTTCCCACCTCTGCTAGACTGAAGTCAACTCCCTGAGGGAACTTGGAGAAGTCACCTATTGCTGGCCTGGAGCCCAGCAAGGTCAGGTCACATGGTGCTAGGCTGAGCTTTGAGTTGTACTGGACTCAGTTTTGGAAGAAGTCAGATAAACACAAACCCACAGTTAATTAGACTCCTTCTGTCATTGTACAGACCCAAGAGAAGTTAAAGCTCACTATTTCAAAGCATTTTTTTCCAAGTCTGGGGATTTGAGAACATAATTCACCTTAGGACAAGAGAAACAATGCAACACTTTGAGACCTGCTGCCGTTCCCTCAGTGCCCAAAGCCACCTACTCACTTAAGGAGAAACAGCAGCAAGTTAAAGGCTTTGGGTGTAGAAAACCAGGTCATGAAGGAGAATAGAATAACCATGGATGCTTCCACTGCTACATCAGCATTTCCCTTCAGTGATTTTCCCCCACCTTGCTATTGCTTGACACATCATTACCTGGTAATAGGTCTCTCAGCTCTGGGTGGGAAGGGGAGTGGAAAGAACTGCTGGGAACTGAAGGACCACAGCAAGCCGTGTGCTCAATAAAACCAGAGATGCATGTCTGGAAAAGGTAGAGCAGACATATAGGATTGCACAAGAGGCCCTTGCTCACACGATCTGGGGCTCAGGACTGGCCAATACCTCCTGCAATGAGTGGGAGGGAGAGGTGCTCACATGACGTTGCTGGAGCAGTCCCTCATTCATTACTTGACTCCTGCTTTTACTATTCTCCTTAATGGACTCCACTTCCTCCCTTTCCCCTGCATGTGAGCGTTAAAAGGACTGGACCTCCACATGTGCTGACTCTCAGTTGAGAAACACCCCATATAATCACAGGGAACTTTATCTCATCTGCAGCCCGCGACACCTTCCCACAGAGGATGTGCTTTGTAGTGTCCAGTCCGGACAGAAAAATATTGCAAAACACAACAAAAAAAAGACAATCATTTTCCTTGTTTAGATTTTGCTGGAGCTGCCAGAAAATCCAGCTGGTTGAAGCATACTAAATGTGTTTTGCAACTATTTTCCTGAAAGTTTTCTTTAGTAAAGACTTGTGAACATTCCTGTTGGTGTCTTTGCACAAAAAAACCACCAAGACTTGAGAGAAACAACTGCAAAAAATTCTCTCTTTCTAAACCTGTTCTCAAGAAAGGAAAATTCATGAGCTTCAGACAATTTATGGTTTAATTTCTTACATAGAATTTATGTTTCAGCTGAAGGTTGGGGCTTTTAAAAGGTTTTCATCCTTTAGGTGAGCAAACTTTGAGGGCCAACCTTCAACCATGTATAAACCAACGAAATCATTATATCTGTGTTGAAATCTTCCAAGACACCAAACTCCCAGCTGAGAAATGGATTTACCCATCCTAACTTGAAGCATGTATTTCAGTCAGTAATCCTGGGTGACTTGGTAGCTCATGGAGAGAACCAGACAACTCAGGAGACACTGAGGAATTGCCCTCCTGACCCCCAGGACTTCTTGAGGTGACATTGGCTGCCTCTCACTACAGAAGTGGAGCCTGTCAATCCCATTAAATATTCCTGGCACACAGATAACCCAATACCCAATTACAGAGCCTCAAGACAGAAATTACCCACCTGAGGTTTCCACAGCCCCCAAAATTCAGAACACAAATTTCCAGCCCCACAACCCAGGCTTGGGCAGTCATTGCCTCACTTCCCATGTGTGGCCAGCCCCACCACGACTTGGGATGGCTTGTTCTGTTTCTAGGGAACAAGAGGATCCTCTAAAGCACATAGGGAAACTGTGATGGCCAGTTGATTTTTAAGTGGCTCCCATCTAGTGCTGCCTCTCCTCTCCAGCATGGGCTGACCCTCCAGGAGCAACACTTTCTCCAGCTGAGTGTTGCCTCCATCATTTCCTTCCCAGCCAGGGCTCACATGACTTCATAGAAAGCATTGATATTACAAACACTGAACCCTCAAAACACAGGCTTTTGAGTCCAACCAGGTTAATTTGGACAGGCACCAAGATGCAGGTTTATCTGATTCTATACACCTGGAGCACAGCAGCTCCTGTTGCACAAGGTGTTTCCAACCCAATCCCAGGAAATGTGGTGTCCCCTCCTCGGCTCCCCCCACTCAGCAGTTTGTTTACAGACTGTGGGTTAGGCAAAAGTTCACTTCAGATGCACATTTCTACAAATCTCTTCACCTGTAAGAGCTCAGCTGCTTTGCCAAGAGCTTTGCATGATCACAGAACTATGGAGTTGGGTGGATTTGTCAACTCAGTGAGAGTTTCCCTAAACAATGGCACAACACAGGTTTAAAGTCACATAACTGGTACAAACTCCCCCTAAAGCCTGTCAGAATCACTCCCAAGCAATGCTGCCATCAGGAGATGTTAACAGCTCTTTGAATTTCCCCGCTTCAAACCTGAGCCTCCTTTTGGGTGGCCCTTGTCACTCACAGGGACTCTGACTGCCAGCTGTTAGAGGCAGAGAGCTGGAACACAGCCACCCCCTAAAAACTTGCAGGTGATCTAAGCTCAGCCTGTGCATCTGTGCAGTTCTGTAAAGAAATCAGGAATAATAACGGGAAATGAAACGTCTCAGCCCTACATGACTCAGTTTTCCGATCCGAGATCACTTTCTTCTTCCTTTGTCCTTTATGGTTTATAATCCTACCCCAGGAAGAAGAGAGAGGGAGCAGCCTGGTCCATGGACAGTGTCCCGTCCATGGCAGGGGCTAGAATGAGATGGGTCCCTTCCAACCCAAACCGTTCTGTGATTTGAAGGAGTGAAATTAAACACACACATCTTCCTTTATGGTTCCTTAGGGTGATGGAGCTGAAAGACCCCAGGAAACAGTCCCATGAGGCAAATCCTGCTGTCTGGAGACACCCCCACATGCCATGGGGCAGTGCCCTGCCAGAGAGCCCTGCCAGCCCCCCGGGTACCTGCCCATTGCAGGGTTCTGTGCCTGGCAGGGCCCCCCCAGCCCTCAGGAACTTGGCTCCCAAATGGGGTCATTAGATGTGAATGGCTTTTGCATTAGCAGCTCTCAGGCCCCCGAGTACCACCCCTGTCACTTCCGCAGGCACCAGCACAAGCCTCGTTTCAAACCTCCAATTTGTCTGTTTAGTGTCTTCATAAAGGAGGGGGAAAATGAAAGAGAGAGGCGGGGGGAAGGGGCCAGGATGACTAAATCAGTAACTTGTCTCTAATTTCCCTGCGCCCCCCCACCCCCAGACTTCCCCTGGGGACACGGGCTTCAAAGGGAGCTACAAATATTTACTAATTCTATTAACAGGATACAAATTGTTTTCAGGGGAGCATCAAGCACACAAAGCCATGCCAGCCCCCCCCGCTCGCAGACCCCCGGCGCACACCCCCTGCCCCAGCACAGCCACATGCACTGTGCAGGCAACGAGTCCTTCCCGCCTCCCCAATTTTTCCTAAGTTCAAGATGAGTTGAAGGGTCAAAAAGGCAAAGGGTGTTTCAGAAGTTTAGCAGACAGCATTTGGTAAGGGGAAGGCAGCGGGAGGGGGCGGGGGGAGCGAGGAGAGAAGGAATCTGGCATGCATTAGGCTGAACAGTTCCAAACATCCATCCTCCACAGACTTGTTACTTTCTTTCTTTCTCACAGGATTTTTTGGGTTTTTTTTTTTGTAATTTGTGGTTTATTTAAGCTTTTTTTTTTGTTTCATATCAGCCAACAACTATATTTTAATCTCCTTCCCCCAGCCTCCTATGCTGCCTGCTCGCCTCCAAGAGCACACGCCTGCGATGCTCAGACTGAAACACTCAGACACATCCTACACATTCTGCCAAGGAGCTGCTGCTGCAACAAGTTTGAAAAAGTTGTTGGAAACCTGAAAGGTGAATAAAATGCTCCATGGTGGCCAAGGAAGGAGCTCAGTGCAGTGAGATGCTCTATCTAGTGAAAGGTGTCCCTGCCCATGGCACGGGGTGGAACCAGATCAGCTCTGAGGTCCCTTCCAACCCAAAGCATTCCATGATTCCCAGCAAAATGCAGCAGAGGATGAACACTGCTCATGTCACCAGGTGTAACAGCTACTGAGAGCTCTCTAGAAGGAGAATAAGTTCTTAGTCCAAGGCCACAGTTGCTGCTGCACAGCTCAGTGGTATAATTAGAGTTAATACCAGATAAGCTTTTGGCTCCACAAAGTCTTCCAGGATGTAATTTTCCACACAGCTTAAATGTTGACCCATATCTCATTATGTTTTATGAGCCCAAAATAAGAACAGTACAGGCTACATATTTAAAAGAAATAATACCTCCCAAATGTCCAGCTACCTAAAGCAAAGCCATCTAGCTGGCTGGACAGGTGACCAAAGCCACCATGGACATGACAAGATGACACTTGTTGGTGACAAAGTGAGCCAGACCTGACCTCGCAGAGGTTACCTCCTCAACCCAGAGGGGAATGGAGAACTCAGCCAGGCAGGACAGCACTGTGCAACCCCAACATTGGAAATGACTCACAGCAGATGTGTCCCTTTGCTGTCACCAGACTGCCAGGTGTGACACAAAGATTGTTCTCTCACGTGGAAGTGATGTCATGGGGAGGGAAAGGCTGTGCATCATTTGTTTGTTAACCTTTCCTGGCATGCCAAGTATTTTCACTTTTGTTCTGGGTCAAGGAGTGCTAAAGATGGAGCAGAGTGTTTGGCACATTGTGGAGGAGCTGTTGGAGAGGACCTGCCTTCTGCCAACCAGATGTGGGAGCTGGGGGAGGTGGTTCTTAAAAGAGAACGAACCTGACCAATGATTCCCTCAATCTTAACCACAAATCTTGTTCCTTTCTTTCTCATCAGGTGTTATCCTGCCAGTCCTCCAGATTTTTTTTCCCCACCAACAGGAAACAAGTAGATAAAAACCTGTGTTTTAGTAGAAATCTCCTCCCCCTTCAGACAAAAAAAAAAAAAAAAAAATCAATCATAGAGTCATGAAACACCCTGAGCTGGAAGGGACTCAGGAGAATCATGGAGTCCAATTCCTGAATCCAACCCAAGCCCAAGTCCCTCAGATTTTGAGGGGAGAGATGGAAGGGCACATGAATGCAAGAGCAGCACAGAGAGCAGCCAGAATCATGGAATCATGAAATGGTTTGGGCTGGAAGGGACCTGAGAGGTCACCAAAACAAGGCCAAGCACTGCACCCTGTCCGTGGCACCCAGCTTCAGGTGATTATCTCAGGCACACGTAGGACCAGTCACGTTGTCCTTGTCTTATCAATGGAAGAAATAGGTACCTCCAGAGGGCAATTCAAACCTCAGGTGGATTAAAGTGCCCTTTGGCACTAAGCAGTTCAATAGTGCCTGAAATTACCCAGGATGGATCTGGACCTTAATCAGCAAATGGACTTTTCATTCCGTGAAAAGTGTCAAGATTGCAAATTATTTTTCATTTCAAATGAGGACCAAAAAAATCCTCCACCAATATTTCATTTTCCCCATGATTTATTTTTAAATTAATTTGAGTTAATCAAAATATATATTTTCAATCCCTTCAAAACATTCCCATTTAATTTTACACATCTTTAATTTGTCTACACATAAACTGCACTTTAAAAATTAAAAGTTTTCCCTCCAAGGAGAAAGAACAAACTCCTTTGGTTTGCACCTACCAAAGTCAGATGTCTAATATTATTTCCCTCATGTTATTTAAAACAAAGATTCCTCAAAATTTATCCATTTTCACATAGAAAAATAATCAGTTTTCATCAAGGGGATGACATTTTCCTCGAAGATGCAGTGGTATTTTCTGAGCCACTTAGGGTGGGCATGACTTAACTACCCTAGAGAGGAAGACAAGTCAGGGGCTGGACAGGGCTTTGGTGAGGGACAATTCATCTCAGAGAAGTTGAACACTTTGAAAAGGATGAGGTGCCCATCTCCTTCCTTATACGTGCTCTCCTGTTTGACTGTGGCTTGAATAATGTGGCTCTGTTAGAAATATCAATCTCCAGCAAAAAGTCTTGCAGCACACAGCTCGAGAGGGAAGGAAGGAGGAGAGGGGAAAAACCCACTACCAAATTAGTTCTCTGATAGTTTTCAAATGCTCAGAACGTCAATCTCCTGGCAACACCTGCACATGGCACATAGACCTTGGCTTGCTGGAGTCCCCACAGCATCTTTTCAAGTAATCTACGGGAGAATAGAAGGATGTGGCCTTGGAAAAAACCCTCTAAGTGCATAAACAGCTGTGGCCACATTTCCTACGTCTGACATCTCAAGGTTGCTCCAAGAGGGGAGAATAAGGACAAGCAAGGCTCTAACACAGGCTCTCCATAGGAAAGTATTTCCCATGTGTTGGTTATTCGTTAAAGAGTTCAGCAACTCAAATTGCAGAAGGATTTTAGCTGATTCCTGGTAGCTGCTTTCTGCACTAGAAGACTTCAGTGCTGCCTATCTGCAGCTCCCTGTGGATACCTGAGTACATCCTGTGTGGATGTTTTACCAGATAAAGTTATGGATGTGGTAAAAAGCAGTCAAATAAACATCCTTGCTCACATGAGTGGACTTACAAGGGTGATGAGCATTACACAGAGTGACCACAACAGTCAGGGTCAGTGCTAAAGGCAAAGGGAATTCTGAGGATAATCCCAGCACTCCCGTTATTGTCATAGCTACTCCACATCTGGCACTTCACACCAGTATGGCCAAGGAGGCAAATAATTTCCAAACTGGGAATGGAACAGCCCTCGTCCTGGGCAGATCTGACAACACAACTTCACCTCTGGAACAGCACCAAATCCAACAGGCTGGTGTAGCCATTAGTGCCTTCTGGTTAGCTCATCATCCCACAGAGAGGCCTGAGCATCCACCCAAGGAGAGGTGTCTGCACAATGCACAGTGCTACTGAACCTGCAGCAAGGGCTGGGGGACTCATCCTACACCAGAACAATCTCCAAAACACAAGGCATAAGGCCAAGCAG
The DNA here is from genome assembly GCA_034509425.1 of Eopsaltria australis. Lineage (NCBI taxonomy): Eukaryota > Metazoa > Chordata > Aves > Passeriformes > Petroicidae > Eopsaltria > Eopsaltria australis. The sequence continues at coordinate 516,326 of JAVTVJ010000317.1, read as the reverse complement.
AATCCCCTCAGTCTGGAGAGAGCACAGGCACTGGGCAGCCTCCCCTGGAGCTCCAAGCTGTGCTTCCTCCATGCCTGGCTGGAGAGGGGAAAGGAGAACCATCTATCCACACATGCAATGGCCACAGGCCCCGAGTCCTCCAGCCTCTCCCAGCCTTTCCTGGGGCTTCGGGCAGCAGGGCCAGAGGAGCTCAGGGAACACATCAGGCAGCCCTGGCCTCCAAGGAGCAGCCTCAGCAGCCAGAGGTTGCTGGAACAAAGCCTCAATCCCTGTCACAGGCTGCAGGGAAGGACAGATGGCACCAGAAACAGTGCCCTGAGCTGACACAGAGCAAGCTGCCTGCTGCAGGATGAGCCTGCACACCAGCAGAGCTGCTCTTAAATCTGTCCTGCTGCAGCCTATAGAAATCCAAGTGCTGTGCTGCTCCTGGTGTTCCATTTGGCCAAACTCCACACTCCTCACAAAACCCAACCCAGGGATAACTCTGGCTTCGGGATGCATCCCATCAGCACAAATGCAAATCAGCCCCTTACCAGAGGCAGCCTGCAAGGCTGTTTGCTGAGCACTTCATCAGGGTGCAGAGGAGCTGCCGGGGCTGCGGCAGGTGACGCCAGCTGTTGTGGAAAATGAGCAGAGAGCGGGAGGCCGAGGCTCCCTCTATTCCCCTTGCTGGGCTCAACTCTCCATAATCCTTAAAAAGGGAGGAAAGAAAACAAAACAAAGCCCCTCTGCATCAGCCTGTTTTGGCCATACATCCTCCCTACTGCAATGGCACTCGGGCCATCGCAGCAACCCAATGAAGTGTTGCTGTAATTAAGGTTTAATGGAGCTGCAAGGCTGTGTCATAGCAAAGAGCCTTATAACAGAGGTGGAATGCAATTTACTACCCACCAGGTAGAGAGCAATAAATCTGCAATATTTATTGGCAAGAGAGAGAAATGTGATCCAGAATTCCATATGCTGGGTTGGGGGAGGAGATGAACATCAATTCCAAGTGGGAAAAGTTCCTCGACTGCTCTTACTCTCTCAGTATTGTGTCTTGGAACAGGGCTAGCACTGATGTGCTGGTGGCTGTTCCCAAGGATCCCAGAGCACCTTCCATGCTGCAGGCAGGCCACACCAGGCTCTGAGGGCAGGGAGTGGCAGCTGGTACCCTGTCACTTTAGGAGAGGAGGGGATGCTGTGACCAGCACATGTGGCCAGCCCTGCATTCCTGCAATATGAGCCCCAGGATAATGTGAACACAAAATCTTGGGGCCAGCCCCACAGCTGGGGTAAGCCAGCACAGCCACACTGATTTGCACCCATGGAGTGGCTGGCCTCAGGCTCTGCTTCACCTCTTCCACTTGAAACTTGTGGGCAGGCAGTAAACTGAATGGTATTCAATTTATTGCCCTCAGAAGGGGGAAAGGCGGAGCAGCCTGCGGAGCTGAGCCTGCTGTTCCCGAGGAATGGAGGCATTCCCAGCCTGCTGCTTGAGACCTTTAAACTATCCCTTCTGCTGCTCAGACTTCAGGGAAGTATCTGGAGCACTTCCACTGGTAAATCTGGATTAAAAAAAAAAAAAAATCACACTCCAGTGTCACATGGAATGCGATGACACTATGGAAGTGTGGTGAGAGGATGCCACTGATCATCCTTAAGGTACAGAAGTCAGAACTAGAGGAGATCCATGTTTCTGGAAGGCCTTGAACTGCACAAATGTCCCATCATAAAACATGTGGCCATGTGTAAAGGAGACATACACCCAGCACATGCAATGCATGGCTTTCTCCATTAATTTTTAAGCTGAGAAGGGATTCACATGTTCACGTGTGCAATAGGACACACTGCATTTTTCACTGTCCTGAGGTGAATGCCCAAATTCCAACGTCTGAGAAATACTCCCCTCAGATAAAGCCAACCACAGAATGACTGGCAGGTGGAAGAACACCCAGAGAAAATCCCCAGCCCTGGAAGGTACTGAGTACCTGTGCTGGAGAGTGTGGGAATGACAAATGGCTGCTCCCTCCCGTGGGACCAGATTAGCTGTTTCCTATGTGCCCAATAGACATTTTCTCTTTGAGCAAAACAAGTAGCAGGTGGCTTGTCCTGCCTTCCAAAAGGGCTGTGGCAGATGCAGGGCTGTGCTGGAGGGGAAGCTAAGGTTTCACATCCCCAAATTCCCTGCTCGTTAACTGGGTTGGCGGAGGGTCACCGAGATTTGTTTGTGTGCATGCGCGAGTGTCAGACACCAAGCAAAGAACAAGAGGGTGTTTTCCAACAAGATTAATCCTCCACCAGAACTGGCTCTGTCCCAGGAGTAACTCTCAGAAACACTGGCATAAATCTACTATTAATGCAGTTTGCTTCAATGGAGCTGCTTGGGGTGTAAATGACAGCGATGTTTGGCCCACTTGGTGCTGATCCCGTGGCTTAAGCTCTCATTTTCCCCTCTCTGAATGCATTTCCCAGATGGATTTCCAGCTCCTCTCCACAATTTAAGCGTTTAGGGGTGCAGAACTCCATCACTGCACATGCAGGAGCGATTCCTGCTGAAGGAGAAGAGGGGTTGGCAGTGGCACTGCTTGTCCCTGGTACTGTCTGTTGTAACTGTGGTGACATCAGTGCTCTGGCTCCTGTCAGCCCGAGGTGACAGGGCCACGGGCCCTTCATGTGCTTCCAGCCTCTCAGCACGAGCCTGGTGCAGACTCTGGCAGCATTTCAAGGCAGTGTCCGAGCTCACAGTGGCCCTGCCAGGGTGATAACCTTGGCCATATCTGCCCAGGCAAAGGGTTCAAAGGCTCCTCATGGGTCTGGCTTCCAAGTGGAAAAAGTCCATCATTTATTGACTGCAGTTGCCACCAGCTGGGACTGCAATGGAGAGGCTCAGCCCCTCCAGGAACCCTGGAGAAATGGGACATCTACCCAGATCACAGACTCCTGGCCTGAAAGGGGTTGTGTTAGCAGGCAGTGTTTTAGTTCACCACCTTGCATCACGTTTTTTGAGTGTCTCAGAGCAAGCTTTTCCTGCCATTCTGCCCATCCACAGGTCTTGGGTATTCAAACACCACACACATGGGGTAGCAACTGCTTGGGTGTTGTATTAGAAGGGTTCAGAGAGCAAAACCAAGATTTTCTTCCCATCCTTATGCTTAGACCACAATTTTAAGACCACATCAGGTCCTATCTGGATGCCCTGGTGTGCACTTCTAAGCTACATAGTTTTGGGAAGCCAGAATTGTCTGGGAAGGCTGAAGCCATATTTCCTTGGCATTCAGGAAAGGAAGGTAAACACCATTTCTATAACACATTCTATGCAAAAATCTCTTTGTTGTCTCAAGCTCTCCACAGTGATCAGGGCTCAGGTCACACTAAAGAGGTGGGTGGGGACATTCAGGGACCCCTCCTGAGCTCTCCAAGCACCACAGTGAACCCCCAAGACATGGGGACTTGGTTCCACTTCACTTGGCACACACAGTGCCAAGTTCCAGAGGCCTCCTGTGACCCTTTCCCCAACCTGAGACACTTTTTGGAAATTTTTTGGAAATAGGAAAGGATGCAGAGAGGCTGTTGGGATTGTCCCCAGCCTCTTCCCACAGCTGCCCTGAACTCCTGCACTGCACCACCCTCCTGCTCGGGGCTGAGGACCCTCACAGCTCTCAGCCTTCGACCCCTTCACTTCCAGGCTGAGACCAGACTGCCCACATGGGTCAGCTCAAAGCCTCCCTTTGATGGTCCAGATGATCTCCAGGGCTGTCCCCTGAGCCAAACCTCCTCCATCCCCTGGAGCTCCCACACCAGGGCCTGGCTGGAAAGCACTGAGGGCTAATCATCCTGAAATCATTCCTGCTCCCAGAAAAGCTCTGTCTGACTGAGGGCAGACAGTTCCTCCCTCCTGGAGGCACTGCCTAAACACAGCAAAGATTTTGTTATTGGGTCGGGTTTTTATTCCTCCCTCCTTCTCACTGCCTACAGAGCCAAAGGGCCTGTTTGTTTTGCTGTTACTTATCAGAAAGGTTTATTTGCGATTGCTTGAGAGGGGAAAGAACCCTCTGTAGCCAGGGGCAGACAAGCTCAGTGCTCAGGAACATAATGGCTGCAGCCCGCGGGCCCATATGCTCGCCATCCTGCGAGGTGGAAGGCCAGCTCTGATCACATCCAGCTGCTGGGGATACGACTGATCAGGTATGGCTGGATGTCAAAAAAACCCAGGGTCAGCTTGGCTGGGGGTTGAGGCAGGGAGGGGAGCGGGCAGGGAGCTGTTTAAAGTGTGTTGCAGAACTGGGAATTTTTCTGTTTGGAGATGTCAGGGCTGCAAATGCAGACACATCCACAGCCCCCCTGAAGAGAGGAAGGGAAGGAGGAGGAGGAGGAGGAGGTTTTATTTCCCCTGTCAGCTACTATAGCATCCTCTGAGCTTCATGAGAGAAAGAACGGGGCTTTCAGACTGCACTGAATAATTCCTGCATTTTTAGGTTCCTATTTCCTCCTCCCCGATGAGTTAAGACCTAGGAATTCAGCTTGTTTGTTGTTGCTTTTGTTACTGAATATCCATGAAAAGCTCAATGTCCCTGGGAACTAATTAGGTATTAACCCTGCATTATTGCTGCATATCAGCCATGGAAACACACCACTTGGCTAAATCTCCTTGAAATATGGAAATATTGAAGGGTCAGGTGGAATGGTTAAAAACAAGTTAAAAAATAGGAAGATTTCTGGGATAGGGAAGGAAAGGAGGAAATATTGGAACAAAAACAACAACATGGTCTTATTTTCTACAGCTTCTATCACATCCTAAGCAAAACTAACAGGTAGAACAAATTTCTTTTTGCAGAACAGTGCACTCTCACTGGGAATTGTGTCTGGGGGGGATGTGGGAGAGGTTGGGAGCTACACAGGATCTATTCCAGCCTAACCTCAACTGCTTTACTTGTTTTGTTCTCACCAGATTTTCTGCCAGGATCCTTTTGGATGAACACCTCAACCAGACCATACTTCCAAAGAGCTGAGCCATCAGTGCTGGCAGGCAGTAGTTTTGTATTTTGGAGTATTGTCTCACAGCACATCATTCCCTGACACATAGACACAGACCACTAATGGCACAATAGGAATAACCTATCTATATTTTATTACCCATGCCATTTCAGGGGTTTGCAGATAATTAACTCTCCATACTTACTCATCTATTTTCCCTCAAATATCTTCCCATTCCACCTAAACCCCTTATTTGTGCTCCAAGCAGCAGCATGCTTAATCAGACTGAACACGGCCACAGAGCAGCTTTGGAGAGGCCTTAAAATACCTGCAGACATTTCCCCAGCCATGGGAAATGGGATTGCTCCCATCCAGCCTCCCCTGGCCACAATGAGCAACACCCCCCTCTCCTTTGGCTTCAGAGCTCCTGATCCCCCAGTGACAGGGATCCAGCCCCTCAAACCTGAGTGTTTCTCCAGCACTGTGTCAGCCCAGACACACTGACTCAAGCCAACACCACCGCTGAACCAAAATATTTTGATTTGATAAAACAAACTCCCCAACTGTTTAGACTTTGACTGAGCAGGCTCACAATGGAGGTTTCCTTTTCAACTTCCCTATTTATTCTCATCTCTGCCATCGTGCAGTTGGGGTGAGCACAGCCAAACCCATTCCCTTCTCCTTTCCCCTGGATCCCCAGGGAAAGGCCAGGTCCCCAGGATTGTCTCCCACTGCATGGAGCCAACCCAACTGTGGATGACTTCAGGAAACCCTACACACGGCTATAATGCACAATTATTATTACAGTTCTTTGCTTTCCAGTTGTACAAGCACTTCCCACAAGCCCTGCATGGAAGTGAAAGGCCTCATTTCAATTGTTAATGGGTTTACAGAAGGCAATGTCCTTCCCAAAACATCCTTGTCTCCCTTTTTCAATAAAATAACCCCGTGCCTCTCACAGCTCCCATGCACAAACCAGCTCTCAGTGCTCACGGTGGGAGGTCTCTTCTCACATCAGATTAAAGCCAGACAGAATCAATTAAAGCAAAAAGGATGGGGTCTGCTGAGATGACAGAAGGCATTTGGGGCAAAATCTCACAGCTGAATGCAGGAGAGATGCCATTGCCCAGGCTCCTGCTCCTCCATGGAAGCTGTGGCACATCACCTCTCCAGGTGATTCCAGACTGCCAGTCCTATCTATTTTTTTTTTTTTGCAGTGGCTCATGGTGTTAAATAGCAAGGAAGATACAAGTCAGAGACAGAGGATATGAATGTAGGAGATGGTCAGAGGAGGGACTTTGGTAACTGGGAGGGATGAATAATAGCTTTGCTTCCCTCCATTACTCAGGGATGACGAATTCCTGTGGGGCCCTGAGATACGAAAACCAAACCCAGCTTTTTGTATCTCACAGATGAACACATCATTGCTCCTTCTTCAGTCTGATTCTCCACCTTCTATCCCTCCACAAGCAACACCCTAGCATCTATTTTCTATATTTGCAGCTATCCTATATCCCCTCAGAACCACCCTGGACCCACTCCTGGCTTTGTCCTGCAGTGACCCCAGGCCATTCCCTCGTGCCTTCCTGGAGGGAATGGCAAGGCCTGCAGCCCATACAGCCCCTCAGAACAGATGTTGGCTTTGTAACTTTACCCCCTCCCGTGAGCCATCCCCCTCCCTCCCTCCTCAGCTGACATGCCATCCAATTTGTCACCTACAAGGGAGGTCAGGGTCCCGCTGGGTGCCCCACATCTCTCAGCTTGGGGCACTTAGTTTCACATTTTTTCTCCCACTAAACAAGATGTTCAAGCAGAGGAAGAACAAGGCAAAGAAATTGGTTTGAGAGAAGGATTGATACAGGCACTTTCTGGTGGGGGAAGATTTTTCTTTGCTTCCCTCCCACCTAAATTCTCCTGGTAGCAGGCACAGATTTCCAGAGGGAAAATGCCTCTGCAAGCTCCTGAGACCTTCAGCTTCCTCTGGGAGCAAGTAAGCAGCATTAGCTCTTAAAAGTTTGCCTTGCTTGGCTGATCTGTGGTGTGGACAAGCTCTAATTAGTAATTTAACTTAAGAACTAAGACTCCCAAGAGAAGATTTCAGAGGGGAATTCAGAGCTCTTCAGACTGAAATCATCAACTGTGGAATGCAATTGCTCTGCATTGCCTTCTCACGAGCTCTGCCTCCTCCTCCTCCTCCTCCTCATTTGCCTATCTATCAAAATTGGTGCTCTGAATACTTCCACAGCTTTGCCAAACCCTGGCTTGTGCAGCCTCCCTGGAGCCATCTAGGAAAATTCACATCCCACTGGCTCCTGGATTCGGGCTGGGAGAGAAAGGTGTGGCTGTTGGAGGATGTGGGGCTGTCTGATACAGCAGAGGGGACACAAAACCTGCTTGAAAACTCCAGATTTCCAGCAAAGGGATTCCTAGAGCTGGATGCTCTCAACACTAGACTGGAACTGAACTGTTTCAAGGTTGTTCTTCATTTCAATCCCCATCCAAGTATCAAACCTGAGCCCACATCTTCAAATTATTCCAATATCAGCTGAACATTCCCACAACCCTGAGATTATCTGATATTTTACTAAAAGCAGCCACGATGCAGTGCTGGTGTTTGCTACTTTCCAAATGTCCATCCCAGGGATAGAAAGACTGGATCAGTGGCATTCCCAGCTCCAGTACTGCCATGCTGAGTTACTTTAATGCAGTATTTTCCCCAGCTTGTACTAGTCCTGGTAGAATACAGAACCATTAAAGTTGGAAAAGACCTTTAAGATTGAGTCCAACCATTCCCGCAGCACTGCCAAGGCCACCACTAACCCATGTCCCCAGGTGCCACATCTGTATGTCTTTTAAAATCCTTCCAGTACTTGGGGCTCCACCACTGCCCTATAGTGAAGAAACAACTGGAAACCTTGATCCCTACTGTGATTTTACATAATTCTAAACTCTTGTTTCCAGTAAACCATGGCTCTTCCAAGATAATCCACCTACACAGCACAAAAAAAAAAAAACAAAACAAACCAAAAAACAAAACCAACAAAAACCCAAAAAAACAAGAAATCATTAAACCACGCTGATGTTGGCACAAATGAAGAGTGCCAGGCTTCCCATGGGAGCTGTACAGCTCTCCTCATTTTTTGAACCCAGCTCTGCAGCTGATGTTACACAAACCTACAAGTGATGGCAATGCAGATTTCAGCAGGAAATGTTCAGTGTTCCTTGCCCAGAGCACACACATGGGGACTGACTGGTGGAATAAACTCTATGTGCCACTGCCCAGCTGCCCACAAGAGAAAGGGGGAATCTCACCTGTCCTAAATACCACTTTTGGTATGTATTCCCATTTCTGTTGAACAGCAGAATCACAAGATGCAGTGTCTAGAGCAGATTAATGAACTCCTTCCAGAGTTCAGAGACCACCATGGTGCTTTTTCCCACACAATGCTGAATTTAAGTGAAATTGCAGTACCCACTCAGAAAAAGAAACTAAATCCTTGTATGACCTTTGAAACATTCTATGTCATATTAACGATGTTTTATTCTGAGCCCTGGATTCCCCTGCCATGGGCAGGGACACCTTCCACTGTCCCAGGGTGCTCCAAGCCCTGTCCAGCCTGGCCTGGGACACTTCCAGAGATCCAAGGCCAGCCACAGCTCCTCTGGACACCCTGTGCCAGGGCCTCAGCACCCTCACAGGAAGAGCTTTTTCCTAACAGCTCATCCAAAGCCACCCTCTGGCAGTGGGAAGGAAGGGAAGGGTCAGCAGGAGCTCCACAAGCACCAGTAGAAGCCCTCCACAACTCTTTGAAGGGTACTCTGTTCCCTCCCCACGCACGCTGGCAAACCTTGATGTGCAGACCCGCGTGACACGGCGTGGCACAGGAAGAGAGGGAGGGAGGGATCCACACCCTCCGCAAGCCCCCGGGCCGAGGCAGCCCCGGGCCGAGCCCCAGCGCTCCGAAGGCTCACCCAGGACCATGGACAGCAGCTCCCGCAGCGCCCGCCCGGCTCCCGGCGCGCTCCGAGCCCAGCGCCGAGCACACGGCGGGAGCGGGGTTGGATTCCTTGGCTACAGCTTGAAAACTGTGCACACAACTCACACAACGTGCCATGAGGTAGTTCTGCTCACCCTGAGCGCTGGAGCTCCTCAGTGAGCGCACAACAGTCCCAGGAACACCCTTCTCCCTGCAGAGTTCTGGTGAACACCTCATAGCAGGGCAGAGAACTTGGAATCTGCTCTGCTGTTAACAGAAGCCTGTTCCCTGCCCCATGTCCTGACAGTATCCAGGATACCAGTATCCAAGCAGTATCCTGACAGTATCCAAGCACCCAGAGGAACACCTGAGACTCTTTCAGCTTCCACTATAAGTAGCCCTTGGCTTCCAGGACACACTGTAAGGATTTCTGTGCTAAGGACAAGTTGTTACACACCCACATTTATTCCACATCACCACTTGTGCCAGAATAATTCACCAAACAAGAGTGTGATGGCACCTCACAGGATTTTTGGATGGTCCTTGTGGATCTTGCAACTCAGGATGTTCTACGATTCTATGATCTCCATTCATGAGGTGACAATGCCACTTTACACACTGAATTTACAACCACACAATCCTGGACATCTGCACAGCACCAGGAATACACATCCCACCAGGAGGAAAGAAGAAACAGCACATTCATCTCTGCCATAGTACTGCAAATTGTTTTAAATACCAATGCTAGTATATAATGAATTCATGCCCTCACATCTCCAATTCTACACAGTTGTCCCAGAATAAGTGGACCATCAGCCACCACTTTCACTTTGACAAGGAGAACATCACTGAGATATTACAAGAGCAGCACTCCTCCTTCATTCTCATCCAGCATCCAAAGTTCATCTTGGAGGATAAGGGAAATGAGAGCAATGGCTACTGACAGTAAGCCTTGATAGGGTCATGGGCTTTGCAACAGCTCCAACAGGCTGGCGGGTGAAAACATCGCTCTCGAAGCGAAGGGACAGAGGAAAGAAATGAAGAAGGGGAAGGGGGAGAGGAAAGAAAAAGGAAAGGTTGATGGACAGTTGGACTTGTTGAGGGTGAAATCAATTAAAGTGCATCAAATCCAGAATTCATGCTTTTTCAAAGTGACAAATATGTGCTGGAAACTGAGAAAGACGAGGGGAAAATAATGTCTTTGACCTCCCAGAGACCGGCTGTTCCTTCCGTCAGAGGAGCCAGAAGTGAAGTGAGATGCGTTCATGATAAATTGTAACAGCCAGGCAGCCACCTTAAAAAAGAACAAGGTGAAAAGGTTACAGAAGGGACCCAAAATGCGAAGAATTCAACCAAACATCAAGATAAATCAGCTCAGGCCCCTGTGTGTGCAGAGCCAGCCTTCACAGAGCTGCTGCAGCTCATCTCAATTTGTTAGCCTGGCCTGAAGTGTAAGAGACACACACACAGCTTGCTTACAAAAGCTTTGGAAAACATCTTTACAAAGGGCTGCCTCACCTCAGCCTTCCCAGGTGAGGGGACACTGTGATCACCCTGCCTGCCATCCCAGTTTGGAGTTTGTCAGTTAGAAATCACTTGGATGCACACAAATATCCCCAGCAATCCTGTGTTTTAGGAGAAAGCTTCCCAAGAGTTGGCCAACTCCACTCTCCTACTAAAACAAATATAAAATATTCACACTTCTGAAAGGTTCAAAGCCTTAGTATCTCTTGTTTTCTCTTACACTTAGATAGAATTCCTAGATTTGACCTTCAAAGTGCGGTACAAATATTTGTCTGGATGTTCCACTAGTATGGAACTTTGGATCTTTTTCCCTTACTAACAACCAGAAATTATAAACTCTGATGATTATTCTCATGCAGAATAGTTGAGTGCAAAGCTAAAATACTTTAGAGAATTGATAAGTATATGATATATGCTAATAAAATATTTAAAGCATTGTGCCTGAATATATATGTTCAGTCTATTAAATGTCCAAGAAAATCTGTCAGTGCAGGTGAAATGGAACTCAACATTAAAAAATGACACAGTTCACTTGACAGGGATGCTCTCCACACAAGGTAAGACTTCACATTACCTTCACCTAAGGTAAAGCTTCCCCAGTGCTGCACCCAATGGTTTATGTGAGCTCTAACAAAGCAAAGCAGAATTTTGGGGAATATTTGGTGCAGTTCTGCATCCCCCATACACCTCCCACTCTGACTGCAGAGTCCTCACCTTAGCCCAGGTGTTTGTGATACAGAGTCCTCCTTAAACTATAAATTCTCTCAATGGACTCTCCCCAGATCTTCAAGCAGGAGTTGCCCAGATCAGAGTATTTCCAGACTGACCCTTGGGGGGGGTCACTGACAAAGCCATGGTTTCTCTCCTGTCCTGAGCCTTTCCTGACACTGATGGGACTATAGGAAGTGATTTATACCAGAGCTGTTCAGCTAAGCCTGTTCACACTGCTGACTGCTGCAGGGCAGCCTGATCACAGGATCTACAGGGGATTCCCAACCGCAGCACAGAATTCCTCATGCTTGGGATCCTGGCTGGCATGGAGGCCTTGCTGTGGCCAGTGCCTGCACTGGGGAGCGGGGTTTGGCTCGGTGCTGCTGCTGGGAGGAAGCTCAGCTCCCAAATCCTGGCTGGCAGCCTCACAGCTCTGCCTTCAGACAGCACTGGTGAGCATCTCACCAACTGCTCCTGACACACATGCCCACCCCACTGTTGTTGCATTTTTCCTCACGACAACCTTCCCTGGATGGTCCCTTCCCCGAAACAGCATGATTCTCTCAGGGAGACACGAGTTCACATCAACAAATCCTTCCCGACACTGCCCTGAAGCACTTTCGCTATGATCAGCTATTCAGAGTGATGGGACACACTAGTTAGATCTCTCTGTGTGTTTATCAATCCCTTCTCAGCCATTTTCCTCTGTAAATCCGTCAAATCTTTTTCTTCAAGCTCTGTGGGAACAGTTAGGAGCTATCTCCTCAGAGGTGCCTGCCCTGCCACTTGGATTTCATCCCACTCCTGGAGAAGTTGGATGTCAGCAATGGCCAGCACAGAGCAGACACAACAGCAGCGCTGCTGCCAGTGCCCTTGGAGTGACAGGATCTGCATCAAAGACCTTTAAAAGTCCCTTACAAAACCCCTTGTTGCTGGGCAGGGGACTGGGAGGAGTCCTCCCAAACTGGGACAGAGAAGAAAGAAAGGAAAAACCCACGGATGAAGTCAATTGAGTAAAAAATCTGTAAAACCCCAATGCAGACACAAAATTTGTTCTGAGAGGAGCCAGGGCAGGAATCCATCTGCTCCACAGGATCTTACAGCATTTTAAGGACACAGGACTTAGAAGTGTATTGGACTCAAGGCATAAATTACATATCCACACCCACATATTACATACACACTACAACCCTGTGATGAACATCACTGAAGCCACATACTGTCACCCATAGATTCGGACCTGACACATTTCCTTTTGTCCTTCCAGGGAATTTGAGCCTGAAAACCCACACGTTTTCCCTTTAAATGGGGAGCATCAGCCGGTCTGTTTGCCTTACAGTGATGCTTGTAACCTTAGTGCAGGCAGTGATTTGCCAGTCAGCCTGGATGTGCCCAGATGCTGTCCTGTGGAACTGCCCTCTGCAGCTTACATGCACTTTGATTGTGCAGATCTGGGTCACATCCTGCATCCTGACAAACATCCAAGGAGAAGGCTTCTTTATCCTTTCACCTTCATCCTCAGCTGAGCTGGTTGTCAGCCCCATTCTGCAATCGGGGAATGCAGCACAAAGCAGTGACGAGATCTGGCTGAGGCCACTTTGCAGGACAGAGCCTGGTTTGGGAATCAAGCTCTTATCAGCAAGCTCCACGTCCTCCACACCACCACCCAGGTGACACCAAGTGTGTAAGAATCAGTCGTGAAGCTTTTGGGAAGATACACCTGGCGGAGGGCTGACAAAATCTGTCGGTATTTTCACAATCGTACAGCATTCCCAAAACAACAACCCAAAATTCAGGACAATCCCATGTCTCCCACCAAGCTACCTATTCCAAAGGAGAGCTACAAGGATGGTGAAGGGTCTAGAGGAATGGCAGAGGTCACTTGGAATGTTCAGCTGGAGGAGATTGAGAGCAGAGCTCACTGGGGGCTGCAGCTCCTCCTGAAGGGCATCTCTGATCTCTTCTCTGTGGGACCAGGGACAGGACCCAGGGAAAGGCTGAAGCTGTGACAGGGAGGGTCAGACTGGATATCAGGAGAAGGTTCTTCCCCCAGAGGGTGCTGGGCACTGCCCAGGCTCCCCAGGGAATGGGCACAGCCTTGAGGCTGCCAGAGCTCCGGGAGAGTTTGGACAGCGCTGTCAGGGATGCGCAGGGTGGGGTTGTTGGGGTGTCTGGGTAGGGGCAGGAGCTGGACTGGATGATCCCTGTGGGGCCCTTCCCATTGAGGACTTTCCATGATTCTATTCCTTGCTTGCTCACCAGCCAGAACAAGCACACAGGGTTTGGGATCCTCCCCTTGAAGCCCTGCAGAGCAGGGCAGGAATCTCCCAGAGCTGCCCTTCGTGCTGGATTTCATCAAGGGCACAGGATGTGAGCAGAAAGACTAACGTGAAGTTATAGATATGAAACCAACAGAACATTTTACCATCCAATAAAAGGGGTTCTGTCACTATGATTGAATAGTTTCTGCTCCTGCTTCTGATGTCTCCTGTCAGAAGAGGCAGATGAGAACAGACCACATGGCAGGAGCAGCTTCACTAAAATGACTCCGGTAACAAACAACCAGACAGCTCCGTATCCAACACATCCACGAAGGGAAAAAAACCCTCCAAGAGTCACAGAGCAGTTCCTGTTCTTCTAGGACTGAATTTGTGTCTTTGTCCAAAAATAGTTGCCATCCAACCACCAGAATTTTTAATATTTGATTTTGTAGGTTTTGTTGCCTCTCCTTAAATTACACTCATGAAATCTTCCATCTGTAAAAGCATTTCAATTATTTTTTCCGTCTCCTCTAAATTATTTTCCTGGTTTTGAGGACTTCAAGATAATTTGGTGCTAAAACTTTTTGGTGAGTTTCAGAGTGAGATAAAGCTTTTGCTTTTTTTAAGGAAGAAAATAAAAGTATCTTTTCAAAGCTACTGTTTCATTGCACCTTTTTTTTTTTAAGAGAAAAAAGTAAACACATGTAAACAGTAAAATGTGCTTAACAAACAGATTTTCTTTGCTGGTCTTTGACATTTGGCTTCACACAACTGCTGCCACACAAAGCCAGGCTGTAGCTCTGGGATTTAGGCTGTATAAATGGTAGAGATTTAGTTTTAGAGGGATAGAACAATTGGAAGGAAAAAAAAAATCCCACAACCAACCTTTTTCCTCATTAAAGAACTGGCTCTAGAGAAGGACCAGAGCTGAAACACTGTTTGGAGTCTAGCCATAGCATGTCCCTAACACACACCAGGTGCTCTGTGCATGTGAATGACCAGGGCTGATGTTTCCAGCCCAAAATTCCTGCAGAAGCTGGTCAGTGGCCACCAAGCAGTACCAAGTCAGCACACAAAACAGGCTTTCATCCCCTGTATTGCATAGAAGGGTCAGCTCCAGCCTCCCCTGGAATCCCCAAAATAGAATGTCTGCTGGGGATACCATGACCTGATCCTAATCTGTGAGCCCAAAGCAGCACAGAGGAAGAGGTGACAGATTTTGCCATGAATTTGTATTTCCTGATCCCCAAGCATTGTGTGCTGGTGAGGAAAATCCATCACCAAATGAAACAAGGCCATTTCCTCCAAAGGCAAATCCTGGAATTACTGGTGGGGAAGGGAATTCAGTACAAGTGCTGTAACCCTGTGCCACGCACGTAACTCAGCTGGGGCAATTCACAGCTTTCCAGCTTTTGGAAAGCCTGACTCACAGAGATTTGTGAAGGACCTGAAGCTTTAACCCCCTCCTCCTCCCCTCTGCTACAACTTCCTACACCAACCCTCTGGGACATTAAATCTTCCAGTTGCCATTTTCTCCTAGGCAGGGAGGATATGAATTTCATAACTCCTCAGCTGAGCTGCCACCAAAAGCCATGAAATACAACAGGAAAGTGAGAGCGTGGCCTGGCGAGGGCTCCGTGCTCAGCCACAGGAACCCAGGACTGGACAAGCCATTAAGAGCAGCACACGGAGCCTGGAGCACAGGTACACGGGGTGGGTGAGGGAGAGCACTGACACTTGAGCAGCTCAGAGAGGCATGAAATCAGAGCAGGACAGAGCCAGAGCCTGAGCTGAGGCTGGTCATGTACAGGAAAACCTGTGCTTAGCAAGGAGTCACTCCTTACATGTCTGACTTAGGGCTTGTGGAGGGACTGGGCTGCCAGAAGGGCTGGAGGAGGAAACCAAACCCTGAATTCAGGCATGGAACAGCTCCAGGAGTAAATCACTGCCTGTTCCCCACTTGAACTTGTGCCTCTCTACCAGAACCAAGGTGAGGGGAGACCTGGTGATGGCACAGGAGTGACAGAGGCTGAAGCAGCCCTGCATCCCTCACCCAGAGCGCTGCCAGTGCAGATGTTTTTCCAGCAACTCACAGGTCACAAAGCCCAGCATGGATCACAACAGGAACAAAGCGTTTCCAAAGAAAACAATCTGGCTGTGGAACAGCCTTCCAGAGGAGACCAGCCTGGCAATCCACCCCTGAGGGCACACTACAAAGCTTTCCTCCTAGAAATTATTTCATCATGAGCAAGAAGCTTCCACAGATATTCCTACTCCAAAGAACTGCATTTAGCCCCTTCTTTCATACATTCAACATGAATTAAAATAAAAACCCAAGCATTTTTAATGAGTTAAACCAGTATCATACTTTCCCCTTACCATGGTTTTTATTCTCCCAAATAAGAGTTGAATAGATAAAACCTAGAAGCAATCAATATTTCTGTCAGACAATACACTGGGGCCTTGAGCAAGCTGATCTAGGGGGTGACATCCCTGCCCATGGGTGATCTCTGAGGTTCCATCCGACCCAGGCCATTCTGTAATTTCTGTGATTCTGTGACTCCTGTAGAAGATCTAAAGCCCTAAGCTGGCCAGCACAGCATTTCCCCTTTAGAGCTGGAAGCCAAGAGGAGGAGGAGATACTTTGCAGAGGTTGCAGAGTTGATACCACAAATGCATCCAACTGCTGTGGCCAATAAACTTCAGCTACCCAAGGTTTGCCACTGCAATTGGAATAATCAATAGCTGGGGGAGCCCCTTTCTGCTTGTGTAGTTACCTGGGTCGTGCAAAAGGGAAAAACCAGTGTGAGTATTCGTGATCTACAGTAAAACAATCATGATTTATTGTAACACAACTGTTGCAAAACATCTAGAAAACCCTTAGTGCACCTGAAATAACCTGACAGCTTGTCCTTAAAGTCAAAATGTCCTTCGATATTTTGCAGAGGCAAAATGGGGCTGGCAAAAGCACCTGACAAATGGCACTTGTGTGAACCCCTCCCAGATCACGGTGGAAGGCCAGAGGGGAGCCAAGCCCTGAGGACAAGGGGCACAAGAGGCAGGGATTCAAGTTCCTCACAAGGTGCCAGCTCTCCAAACCCAACCCCAAACCTCCAGCCTGTCTGGGACACCACATCCCATCTGGGCTGCAGCCTCTGCTCTTGTACTTGCTCTTTGCTTTTCTCAGGTCTCAAGTTCAGGAGTTGAGTTAAGCACATAAACAAAAGGAATTGCCTTTTTAAAATAAGCTTTTTCTTTCCTCCTTTCCCTTTATCATTCCACCACAGAATGGCTGGGTTGGAAGGCACCTTAAAAGACCATCCAGCTCCAACCCCCTGCTCCCTGCAGGCACCTCCTTGGACCTTTGTGCTTTTCCCTGCTTTCTCTTCCAAGTCACCAGCAGCAACCTCCCCCCAGCCTACTGCCTGCTGTGGCAGCATTTCTGCCCCACAGAAGATAATAAATACATCAAGGCTGTCAAAGCCAGCGCTGTTTTGGCTGGGAAGAGGTGCCCCCCTGCTGGGTGAGATTACTCCTCACCAGGATGGATGGCTCTGCCCTCACTGACAGCTCTCCAACAGGGAGCAATCGCTGTCCAGCAGGGAGGAGCAGGCAGCAAACGTGGCTAAGTGGCACTTAGGAGTGATGAGGGCAGGGAGGGGGGACAGGAGCTGAGCCCTGCTCACACCAGCCCTGCTCTGCTGCCTGGGGAGATGCCAGGGACACAACTGGGGTCTCCTTGCTGGCCCTGCCTGGGATTTCCCAAGCAGGGGGTGGCAGTGAGAAATGGGAATTTAATCTTCCTGCTCAAGTCTCAGGGCAAGTGTCAGCCTTTATCCTACCCAGGTCTGACACCTGGAACCAGCAGCTCTCAGTGCCTAAATCTATTAGTGAATGGGAAATTCAGGAAGACATGAAGGAGGACAGGGAAAAAGTCTCCCTTTGCTCTTGGGATCAGGTGTTTTCCATAGGCCCTTCACAGTCCTCAAGCAGCAAAAGTTCTGGGCAAAAACTCATCCTGAGCTGCACACTTGGCACAGATTCTGGGACGAGAGCTACCAGGGAAGTGGAATCCACTTGGGAAATGGATTTCCCATGGAAATAAAAAAGCAAAAAAGAAAAGGTTTGGCCTGCTTGCATTTTCCTAATCAGTCTCTGAGACATCCACGTAAACTGAGGAGCAACCACCTGACCTGCAGGTCATCACCTCACCCCAGGAACCTGCTGTGGTGGTGCTGTGGGTTTGGGTTATGCCAGCTGAATTACCTTTGGATTCTTGGCTTTTTGAGTTAGATAAATAGAATAAAGTAAAATGAGCATTGAGCCACTGTGATGAGACTGAGCAGGATCACAATGAGTCATCTGGAGCTTCTCCACCTCTAGACCGGCCTCTTCAGAGACACTTAAGGGAATCGATTGCCCGTATCCCACTCAAATCCTCTCTGAATGTGGTTTGTGAAGCTTTAAGCCCCTTTCCCACTCCCACAACCTCCATCCCTCACCTCTGAAGTCTCTCTAGTCCATTATTCTGGAGGCTGGTTCGTGAACAATGTGTTCACTTTCCGTACTGCCTAATGAAGATGTTCCTGGCCCTGAACATTAGATCTGCTGCACACTTAATGGAAAAAAATAGCTATTCTTACCATTGGTGGGTCAGATGAGTTTCTTGGCAGTGAGGGTGGTACAGTTATGTGGACAATCAAACAAGCCAGTGATTATTGACAATGCATTTTTGAGGAAATCATTGCTGTTTAAACTCTAATCACAACAATACCTCATTTAAAAGCATAAAAGCTTTCACTCAGCAGACCTACCATTTTTTTTATAATAGCTAGACAATTAAATAAATCTCCTGACACTTAACCATCATTTACC
Source organism: Eopsaltria australis (assembly GCA_034509425.1). Taxonomy (NCBI): domain Eukaryota; kingdom Metazoa; phylum Chordata; class Aves; order Passeriformes; family Petroicidae; genus Eopsaltria; species Eopsaltria australis. The sequence continues at coordinate 498,022 of JAVTVJ010000317.1, read as the reverse complement.
CAACAGTCAGAAAATGGATTCAATGCCTTTGCATTAGTTAGATGACGATATTGGAGCAAAAACTGAACAAGTACAAGCAGGTGAAGGAAGATCTGGGAGGAGTGTGTGCTGCACTCCAGTATAACAGGGTATCTTCTGCAGGGGAGAAAGGGATTTTTGCATCTTCCCTTATTCAGACACCAAAATAATTTTTAGCATTGTTTTACTGCATAGATTTTAGCATTCTTGGGGAAAAAAGGAGTTGTTCCCTCTTTTATAGGCTGGAAACTGAAGTACAGGACAATGTCTCTCTGAAATTCTGTGTCTGGACCAGGAATTGAATGTGGATGTGATGAGTTGTCAAAAAGTACCCTTTCCACACTCAACCATCAACCAACCTTTATTTTGTCAGCACTTCCACAAAACTGGTGCCTGAAAACTTCAGAGTAAGTGTGGATTAAAGCTCAACAGGAAAATAATCTGTGCTCTCGTGCATTTTTGCCAGCATTTTAGCAAAGATCGCTGCATGATCTTACAACACAGCCCCCAAATTAGCACTGAAACAACTGGGGTTGATCCTGCTCTGGTCTGAGCATCAAACCCTGGCAGATCACAGACCTTTTATTACCCCTGATCCCAGTGGTGCTCTTAATTCTCAGCTCTAGCACTTCTCTCTCATTAGGTTCCTCAAGTGAAGAGCATGTCCTTCTGATGCCATTATGCAGAAACTGATGCTAAATAACTCCTAAATTTACTGCCTTCTGCTGTCAGCTGCCAGTAGCTGTAATAGGAGTGTCTTTCTCCTTTTCAGGTAGCAACAGCCATGACAGAAAATTCAATTCTTCCAAGCAGTGTTGGAGTTTGAGATGTATTATTATATATCCATTACTCTACGCTGAATTTCACAGGCTGCTTTATGAAATAAAATACAAAATGGAAAGGAAGGCCATTGATCCAGCCTCATTCCAGGCCCTAAAGAACTGACAGCTACACAGACAGTTAATTGTTTCCTGACCTCTGCTTACTCAACTTTTAGAGAGATCCCACAGATAAATTTTATAGAGATGGATCTTTGTTTTTACCTCACTCACAGACCTCATTTTGGCAGAAAAATATGGCTCCACAAAGGTGTTTATAATGGGATGGAAAGAGTTAAGGCCTCCTCTTCCACTCCTCCCTCTTGATTGTTTTAATTGGCTGCTTGATGACCTGAGCACCTCTTTGATGGGCATCAAACCCGGCTGTGCAGGAGGGATTGGAGCTGCTGAACCAGGGTCACCTTGGTTGGCACAAGGCCATCAATCAATGCCCTCAGGATGGACCCAGTGTGGGCCAAGAGCCCTGATGGACACAGAATAACCTCCCTGGCCATAACCCCAGCAGCTCCAGAGGGGTCACCGGCCCCGGGGCCGGCAAACTTCAAACCGGGAAAAGGCAACGGTGAGCAAACAGCAAAACCCCCAAAACCAACACAAAGGAACTGTCCTGGTGACCCCACCAAACCCAGGGTGAGGGAGGTGAGAGAGGTGGGAGCCAACAAGGGGGAGGAGCCCTTAAAGGATGAAGGAGCACAGGTCTCAACCAGCAGGAGCTGCAGTCCTGGGCACCCCCCAGGGAACAGTGGCACCACCACAATGGGACAGCAGTGACACAAATGTGCTTTCCACAACAAAGTGAGTTAGGGCACAGAGCTAAGGCAACACCAACCACAGCTCCTTTCTGACATTTGTGGGGACTGTCATGGAGCTGTGAGAACATCTGTGCTATTGAAAGAGCAGAAAGCATGGAAAAGCAGCTAAAGGAAGGAGGAGAAGTGGAAATATCTTTTTCTGGTGATAATACTGGCTTACATTGGTCTCAACAGCTTAAAAAAATACTGCTTCATGTGCTCCCTGGTGTGAGAGCTGCACTAGCAATGGCTTGTTTCTCTTGGACAGACACACCAAACACCTCCAGCTGCTTGAGATCCTCTGCTTCTGAATGGGGCATAAAGGAGGGGTAATAATCCAGGTAACTCTGCCAGCAGAAGCAGCTCTAAGGTGGCAGTCATTTCAGAAGCAGGATTTTCTGAAGAAACAGCTCCTGAAACATATGAGCACATCCCAGCAGTGGGAGCACCCTGAAGTTCAGTCCCTGTTTCCTTGTTGCTATGGAGACCAGGCAAGAGCTTCCTAAACTCTCCAGGTCACCCGTCCAGGGGCCGTGTGCTGGTTTCACACCCTCTGGCCTTGCCCCTGCCCTGGGCTGCACCTCCTCGTGTCGCTGCTCACGTCTCGGGGCTCAGAGCCTGCTCTGCCGCAAATATTTGCACACACCAGGGGGAGGAACACAGTTCACTGCCCCCCAGGGGCAGGCGGCTCCGTATTTATCCTGGAATGGCAAACAACACCAGAGCAAAGAAGAGAAAAAGGCAGATAAGATAAAAGTGTGTTACCAGGTCTAACAACACAAAATCAACAAAGACCACGGCAAAAATTATCTGCAAAAACCAACAAATGCAGCAGCAAAGGGATCCTGGTGGAGGACATTGGATCACCCAGAGGACTGGTGAGACAGAGCTGTTTGGCTCTTGGAATGACCAGTATCAAGTCACGAAGAATCACTGCCAGTGACTCAAGACAATTTACATAAAATGATGTTTTTGTGGTCTTTGTCCTGTCCACACCATGAACCTTTAACTGCAACCAGCATCTTCATAACACAGAACTGAACCAAAGACTTCCTCACACATGCTGATTCCAGAACAAGCCCCAGGCTGATGTGTGCCTGAAGAGTGGTGTGAAACGCTGCAGCAATTAACTCCCAGTATGTCGTGGGACTGGATATTTCTCCCGGAAGATAGATTCACCCAGCTGGGCAGGTTTTCTCTGTCATTTAAGAAATACTCATATTTGCTGAAGTTTTAATTCATGCCTGGGGTTAATTTATAAAGTGAAGCAAAGTGTACTTGTTAGATAAACTGCATAATGATGAATCCAGAGGGGAAAAATAGAAAGGAGGTACTAGGAGAACCACATGTGAAAACCATATGGAAGGGTGTTCCACCAGCTTGGAACCAGATGGAAGAAAACATTGTCCCTGGACAGTGTACAGAGTCCTACTGATAACAGATAATAAATCATTCACTGAGTGTAAGCAGGAGTGAACATCACCACAGACCGAGCTGTGCAGGGACAACAGGACCAGGAGCTGGGGGACATTAGATAAAAGGACAGCATGAAAAGCTCAGATGTCACCCCCTCGTGTCGATCTAATCAGAGCCATTATCAGTGGGGACAGCCCGAGGAGCTGCAGAAAGGAACAAAGGCAGAGCAGCAGGGGAGGAATGCACTGAGGGAAACCACAACACAGCGAGTCTGCAGTAATGAGAGGCTGAACAGGGATATGGGAGAGCTGCCTGCATGTTCACCCCTACAGAGAAGATATGAACTTAGTCCTGTCCCTGAGCTCTAACTTTTCTGTGCCAGCTTTGACAAGTCATTTAAGGTCACCTGAAGTCAAAGGGCACCCTCCCATTCACTCCGAAGCACTGCTGCCTTCTCCACCACACTGCATTCCCCAGGAAGCTGAAATCCTTCCACATTCCTGTTCCACTTGAGGGTTCTCTGTGACAACATCTCTCTTCTCAGGAAGGACAACTGCTCCTGACACAAGGGGACTCCAGGTTTGACTGGGTCAAAAGACAGGACAGCACAATACACATAAGTGGCACCCAGAGGTAGGTTAGACAGAAGGTGGCCGTGCTTAATGATCAATAATTTATTTACAGCCATCAGTATCAAAAAGCAAGGCTGCCTGCAGGAGTCCTGCTCGCGATAACTGGCCTGGTACAAAGCCATGGAGCTGCAGATTTCAGACTGACAACCAGTTAAAGCTTTCCATCCAGCTCAACTCTCCAACGCAGTTCGTGGTGCCAGAGGTCATTCACGACTCCCCTGCTCTTACCAGTCTTTTCATTTCTTTGGTCACAGGGAATTTTCCTATGGGGAGGAGGGAAGCCTAATAATAAACATCACTACTTCATATCCCCATGTGCACAATTATCTGTGTAAGCACCAAATGACTGCTTGCCTTAAAAAAGGCCTGAAATCTCTCATGCAAGTACAGTGAAATGTTTTCAGTAGTAGAAGCCTCTGTAACAGACCCCAGAGCAGGACGGGTCACTGTGCACAGAGAGACACACACAGACAGGGAAGCTGACCAAAACACACGCATGCAGGACCACCAAGGATGACCCTAAATTAGACCACCCAGTCACTTTGCTGGCCCTGTTTTGAGGAGCCAGAATCTCAGTATAAAACAGTGTCCACACGCGGGTTCCTTGGCCTGCGTTTTAGACCATCACATATCTCCAGTGACTTCCTGCCACTGACCCTCACAATAAATCATTCTAGCCAGCCTCCCTCCCTCCTGGCAACATCCTGCTCCTTCCTCAAAAATCCTCCCACTCACAATTCCAAGGTTTGATATCAATCTTAAATAAATGCCTCTCTGGACTGGGCTGCATTCCCTGAGCCACCTTATCTCCTGCCTCTCCAGGATGCTGCAGTTCAACAAGCATATGCAGAAGCCCCTTTGGCCTTGCTAATTTTACTTCCATCCTTGTGTCCTCTTTCTTTTCCCCATATTTTCTCACAGGGAAGGGAAGTGATCTTCAAGAGAATGTACACTGCAGTACAGCCATGTCCTGGGACTTCTGAGAGGGGAAAGTGATAGCCCAGAAAAGAGACAGTGCTGCAATTTTCTGTATGAAATGTGGTGAGAAGAGAGTCCATGGCAGAGGTTCTTCTCCATTGTCTCCCTTGCTCTGGCTTCCCTCACTTCACAGTTTAGGTGAAGGAAAACTCTGTCAATACATCTCCCCACCAGAGTCCCTTCTTCAGCATCCAACAGACAGAGACCAGCTGCCTCCATCTGAACTTTCCAATTTCCATCCAAAGCCCAGCTTGAATGAGGGTGAAAGCAGCCTTCACCTCCCAGATCAGCACTGCAGAACCTACAGCAGGTCAGCCAGCCCAGGGTCCCCCAATTCCTTATTTCAGCTGAACAATTGAACTACGCAGGATGAATCCAGGCCCTGACACCAGTTATGTCTCTGAAAGACCATGGAATAATGTGCAATCCAAAGGAATCACACTGGCCTCTTGATGCAGCAATGTCAGTGAAAACTGGTTCAGGTTGGACTTAATTTAATTTTCACTCAGGAACTCTTTCCCCAAATATTACATTATTTTGACACTTCTGTAACCCTTTCTCATCACCGATTTTACCCCACACCCCCAAAATCTTGTGCCTGACAGGTTAGAATCCTTCCAAGGAATGGTTTCACAAATATCAACAAGATTTGCCTGCTTAAATGTCACACTTACAAGGTGATACTGGTGCTTACCTGCTTGCCTACTCTTCTTATCTTCGTCTGCTCTACCCTCATCTTTCCTTGCCTTTAAGGGCATGAAAACACCTGGATCATCTAATCCAACATCCCAGAGTCCATTTCAATGAGGATCTGTTTCTGGCTGAGGACAAATTCCTTGGGTGTCCCCAGACTCACATCTCTTTTTTTAAAATGTAAGTGTAACTAATTCATTAGCAATTCACTTGATAGCAAGCCAAGGAGCATCTTTGAGAAAAGCAACAGCAACCTAGCAGATTTCCAAGTCAGAAGGAAAAGCTGGAGGAGAAGCAAAGAAAACAGGCTTTAGTCAGAAAAACTAAAGTGGGTGAATAAGATGGCATGGCAGGCTCCTAAAATGCCCTCAGAGTTTCTAAAGTAATCTTATTCCAGCACATGAATCCCAGAGATGCCCTCCCTCTCCTTATCATCCCACTCACTCAACCATGGCACTGACATATGTACTTAGCAGCAGTTATCAGCAGTGGCACAGGAATAAATGGCAGGTATCAAAGAATCAAGGTCGTCAACTCGTCATGAATATTTCAGAGAAAAAGCAACATGAAAAGCTCCAGTGTCCCAGGCTCTCAGATTTCCAGCAGAAGGAATAAAACACAAACCACACACACACACACACACACAGAGGGGCCGCTGGCTCGGCCATCACATGCACAGAGCTCATTTCAAGGCAGTACCACATATGTTACAAGACAATCTGTCACATTTTAAAAATATATAAATATATATTAGATATCTCCTCTGTATAATGTGCAAACTCTAAGCAGCTGGCAAGAGGGCAGTGGTGATTTAATGCAAGAAAACTGTGCTTTGCTGAAGGGGCTGGGGAGCTCGGGCTGTAACGAGAAGCCTCTTTGACAAAGGCGCAGAGTGGCATCTTTTCACACAATTATATGTGGGTCACATTAACCTCTGCTGGGCAGGATTCCCCTGAGCTGCCTCTGTCTGTGGCACTGGCAAGAAATCTGAGATTCCTCTCTCCATCTCTTGCTTTTTCTCACAGCACTGGGCATTGCAGGGAAGGGATGGAGAGGGAAATGGGGTTCCCACTGCCAGCACAAGTTTCCCACTGAGCTCCGGAGCAAACTCCACGCTTCAGGGCCCAGCAGTCCCACTAATGAGATATGTTAATCAAGGCAGAGATCTGAGATTTCCAGCTGTGTCACTGCACTATAATATATATATATTACTATTTATAACCAAAAAAAACTCTGCTAAGCTTCCCTCTGCACTTGTACACCAGATAGCGATGGGAACTATTTGAATTTTGCTCCGTGGATGTGCACTGAAGGCAGACACACATTTTTTCACAGGCTTTGGAGGTTCCCATTTTCGCCTGTCAAGTACAACTCAAATTTGCAAAGGGAAATGTTATCAAAACCATCATAATTTATTAAATAAAACAAATATTTCTTTAATCAAATCATTTGGCTATTCCACTGTTCTGGGTTGGCTTTTTTTTTCAGTCTTTGCAGGGAATTTATTTATCAGGCAACTCCATTTCTGGGAGTGGGGTGACAAATTCCCAAAACAAATACTTTTTCACTTTCTAATGCCACAAAATACTGTTTCTTACTATTTTTTTTGTTTTTTCAGACACCTCACCATGTTCTTCTCTGGGCTCAGCTGGTTTGGTGTGGGCTATAGCAAATGAATTTTATGTCCCATGGCAAACTGGATTTAAAGGACAAGATCTTCTAAATTTGAGAAAGTCACCGTGGAAACCCAGCTTTCACTTACATTAAAACAGGTTCTTTCCCAATGAAGTCCTTCTGGAAATGAGGGAAACATTCCTTGCACTGACAACCGATACTTACACTGTCATTCAACTCCAATCCTTGTGCTCCTTCACACATTTCCAGGCCCAGTGGGCTGCAGGGTTTTGAACTTGCAGGACACAGTAGCTGGGAAGCCTTTGAAGACGGCTGGAGACCGGGAGATAAGGACACAAATGGGAAGTGCCTGCCAGGACACCTAAAAGCAAAGATGAAACCCGACAATTTGAAAGGTATTTGAGCATTTTTCACATGTTGAGATCAGCTGCAGATCATGGGCTGATATTAAAGTACACTGGGGCATTCCCAGCTCCAGTAATTGCTGCTCACCTTTCACCCTCTGCTGCTCATTTCCTCTCCATGCCAAAGTGCTCTTTCCACTCGTTTGTGCCAGGAAAACTCACTGTGACCAGGCACTGAACCAGACAGAGGAACTTTCCTGCTTTAAACAAACAAACAAACAAAACACCAAACACATGAAACTTTCTTTCCCCCCCTTTCCAAGCTGGATGGCTCCTCCCACCTGGTTCCCAACCACAGGAGTGGCTGTGCCAGCAGAGCAGCAGGAACAAGAGGCCAGGAGACAACAGTGTCTTAAACCAATGTTACCACCAAGCAATTTGTAATATCAAACCACAGGCTAAATCTCAACTAAAAGCTTTTCGGGTTCAGAGTGAACACCTCTATTAAGATGAATTAAGCAATTCACAGAGTTCAGAGCTGCACTTTCAAATGGAGTTTAAATCTTTATTTTGAACACTCACCCCTGTAGCGAAAATGGCCTGAAAGAAACCAGCTTGGAAAACCATTAATTCCAGGTTTCTGTAGAAGAGGGTTTGTGCATATTCATTCTGGTTAATACAGAAGCCTCCCTCTGCACTGCAGTCACTGCCACAGGGACACTGCAGAGACACCAGAACTACCTTAAAACTCACCAGTGCAAGTCCTGATAACCATCTAGTCTCAACAGCACAGGCTCAGCATGGGCTAATTTGTCCTGACAAGATTATTTGCAAATTAGGTGAGGAGGTCAGACAGCTGCCATATAACCACATAAAAATGTAGTAAACACTGGCTCCAAGTTTATGCCCTACCTATTTTTTATGTTGTTTTCACTTCATGTGCTCCCTTAGCACCAGGTTTCACCCACTCTTAGGCCCAGTTTCAGTCAGGATGTGTTTAAATCCCTTGCCCAGGCTGGGCTGCAGGTGTGTACTCATCTAGGCTGGGTGTCTTTCAGCTGGGAGGTGTGAAATAGATCCTCAGCTGGGAAGACTCCAGTGTGGTGAGGCAGAAACTGGATCAATGGATTTAATCACATGTAAAACCGAGGAGGATGAGAGAAGGTTTTGCCTTGAATTAACAAAATAAGTGTTTTCTAGTGGTTTATACATTGTAAGTGTGTGCTAGATGTAAGATCCTGCCCCATCTGGAGGGCTAAACATCAGAAGATGTTACTGTGAGAACCATTTTGGATCCCAATCAGAACATCCTCCTCCATGAACCCTGCAGAGGATCTGTCTGTGTGCTGTCATGCGGAGGCAGGAGCTGCCTGTCAGGGGAATGAGCAGAGGATGAGGGATTTCCCACGCACAAGGATCCAAACCCCATGGACTCACATGAACCCGTTCCAGATGTCCCAGCTGTTTGTAGTGACACGTGGCACGAGCATGCCCAGATAACAGAAGGGGCTGGAGGAAGGTTCACACTTGTCTCCCATTCTTGGTTTCATAGTCTGTTTGGAAAACACAGTGCTGGAGTTTATCCCCTGCTCGGTATTTTTGGGAAGTACCAGCACAAGGAGGATTGCCTGGTTTGGGTCATTGCGTGCCCCATGGAAAACAAGAAAAGGAAAGGATCCCCTAAATCCTATATGGATATAGGAATGGTGTCTGAGCACTACACAGCCACATCCCAGACAGGCCCCTCGGGTCAGTGTGTGCAGACAGGGCTCAAGGGCAGCCTGGACAAACCCTGGGTCACCTCCCAGTACTGGCTCAAGAGGCGAAGTCTTTAGAGCAAGCTCAGAAATGCCACTGGACCAAAAATCGATCCAGCTCAATACTGATCTCTACTAAAAGCCACTGTGTGAAGGAGAATGCAACACTCAGGTCTTCCCAGGACTGATCTTTCCCTGCTCTACCTGGCCTCCATTACAGTAATTTGCTTAATGACTTCCTCCATCAGGTGGCCAGCACAGCCATCCATGGAGCCACCCTCCAGTTACACTCCTAAATGTACCTCCAACATATCTGTGCCTTTGGCCCCTGGCAGTGCCTTCTGCAGTCTGTTCAGGTCAGGTCACACCTCATTTCCTTTTACCTGTTTCAGGCTCATTACCTGAAGTGTTCTGCCCATCCTCCTGACTCCAAAGCCTCCTTGCAAGAGCTGTTCAGGAAACTTTTCAGTGCAATCTCATTGGGAAAGATCAATTAAGTTAAACTGGAATTTCTTACAGAAAGAATTTTGTTCCTAGTTTAGAAAAGAATTTAAATTCTTAGTTTAAAAAACAATATGTTCTCAGGACCTGCATGGGGTTTCTTCTGCCTCTTCACACCATGCCTTGTTTTTAGGGTTACCTGAGTATCAGGGTACCCACAGTTTCACCCTATATGCAAGTATTGAACCATGTGCACAAAACTGAATGTTTCTGTGTCTAATTCTGACCCCGGTAGATGGATGCAGCACAGATCTCTTCACCTGATCCATTGTCATCAGAAAACTTTTAAAGACAGCAATAAGAAATTCCCAAGGCATGATTCAGTTTGTCCTGAAGTGAATCACTAAACTGGAGCATGGGTGAGTGAATCATGTAAACATCTCCAGTGTAAACCAAGCTCAGTTAAAAGGAATCACTCCTTCTGCCTTTGCTGAGATTCCTCTTGACCACAAGGAAACATCACACACTCCCATTTGTTCCTTGTCATTTTGGGAGCTTTAAAGGAGTGAATACTCTCCTCCCATTATCCTTAGTTTTGATGGCACTGTCTTTGACTTCCCTACTTTTTCCTTTCCCTTTTAAATGGTCCTGTTTCCCACCAACCCCATCAGCTCACAAAGCTATCACCCAGCAGTCCCAAAAGCAGTCCTCTTGCCCCAGGAGGAGAGTCCTCTGACACTGCTTTATTCTGTCCAGAAACCCTTCGTAAAAACCCACCAGAGATGTTTTCAGATGGCTGTAATAATGAGACTGAAATGACAAGTAGCATTGCCTGTACACAACAAAACTTTCAGGTGTTCCCAAAATTAATTCAACTTTTTGGCATGAACGTGACCTCCCAGCACCAAAACATAACAATCCACGCAAAAAAGAAACTAAACCAAAGGTGAAAAAAAATCTCCACCACTTCAGGAACAAGCCTTTCTCACAATGTTTTCGTATGAACAACTTTTGTTTTGGGAGTTTCAAAAGGATATGGGGAAAACAGGGTGGTAGGATCCTGGGGCTCTCCCATCGCCTTCCCCCATCTCATGTGTCTCATCTGAACCCCAAACTCATTGCTCTGCTCAGCGGCCTGGGGATGGAGCAGGCAGAAGTAATTTAGGACAAAATTATTTGTAACCTTAGAGAAATTCTAAAAGCTTTTTAGATAAAGGGCTGAGTTGGCTTTTGTCTGAGCAAATCTGATGTATACAGGGTAGCCCCCTCAGCAGGTGACATAACCCAGATGCCACAGTGACTTGACACTGACTTTACAGCACTCTGGAGAGAGGAAGCAACTTCCCCTTGATCAGGCAACACCCCGGACCTCTCCTGCATCACTGAACACTCTGAAATGCCCCATCCCGCCTACTCCCCCCAGACAAAATGAAATGCTGTCCCCTGTGCACCATTCATCAAAGCCAGGCCCCGTAATTAACGGCACCATTTGTTCAGGGGATTTCAACAGGTACTGAAATCCAAAGCATCAAAGCATGGACAGTCTCATCCTGGTCTGGCAGATAGAAATATGCCAGGGAGTCTTTTTGTCACTCAGGAATCACTGTCTCTCCGAAAAGGGTTTAAAGGCCTTTCAAAGCACTGAGATCCTGTAAACCAGGTCCTCAGCCCCAGTTTGGATGATCCTAAGAGAGCTCTGTTACTTGAGGGGACCACGAGTTTGGTCTTCTTGAGCAAGATTTTGGGCTGGAATTACCTTCACAGAAATGGGAACAACCACAATTAAAACAAATACCAAAGCTCCCAACATTCCACCCAGCTTAGTCCGTGAAATCAGGAGCAGTGAGGTACAAAGCAGCCTGGTCCTGCTGCCTTCTCCTTTGGCCACACTTCCCACCAGGCAGCAGCAAGCAGGGAGTGGGTGTTCTGAAGAGGCTGCTGCCCACCTCAGAGATCCAGTCCAGCCTTTATGAGGCCAGCAACACTGGACCTACAGAAACCTCTTCTCCCACCACTGCCCCCAGAATGGCTCAGTCCAGCACAAGATCTCAGCCTCCTTCTTAAAACTCGTCAGCTCCCCTGCAACAATTTTTTGGGGCCTGTGGTTTTTCAGTGCAATTGAAAGAACAAAAACCTTGGATCATTACATCATGGCTCCAGCAATGTTTAGGAACATTTTACATTTGATAAAATCTCTCCAGATTACCTTCTGAAAGCCTTGTGGTCGAGTGGCACAGCTGGGAACACAGGAATGATGTAAGAAACCACTGAATAGCTCAGAGATCAGCTCCTCACATCCCTAGCAGAGAAACTTGGGAGAGGCATCACTCCTTCTCCAAGGGAACTTGGCAATCAGCTGAAGTCAAGGAGCTGCAGTGCCTATGGACAGACAGGAAGAACGGCCTGGAGTTAACACATGCTTAGTCTCACTTGGCAGGAATTCTGGGCCCAGGGTTGTCCATGTGCCTTCCCCTGCCCCTCCTTAGCCATCCCTCCTGTCACAGTTTCCTCTGGGTATATTTTCCCACTTCCTGCTGGAGTGATTTGGAAGCCCTCTGGGGAAAGAAGGTAAAAGGTGTAGATTTGTACGGTGTGAGCCTCTGCTCCTAACCCTGGTTCTTTAAAAACAGGGGAATCTTTCTAAAAGTGGGGACTCACACCTGGAGCTTGGCTATAGGGGTGCTAGAGGGGATGGGCAGAGAGCATCCCTTCCAAATATTCACAAATCTTACTTCTGTTAAAAGTGAATATAGTATGATGTAATAATAATAATAATAATAACAATAATGATAAAAACACAGGCAAAACACAGGAAGATGAAAACTGCCAAGCCATGCAGGGAGAACCTGAGGTAAAGTTTTCCAAGAAACCATGAGTTTAAAGGGAATCTCTGTTTCATTCTCCCCTCAGGAGACAAACACTTAATTTTGCAAACTCCTACTAACTGGCTAAGCCCTGTGCTTTGATGGAGCTCTGTACTCTACCTCTCAGAGACACAGTGTGGACCTCAAATCTCCATGCAAAGCCGTGTAAGCACAACTTCTGTATTTAACAATGCAAGGATGGGCACAAGGCAAGCTAAAATCCTGACCTCAGGTGACTTCTCCCATATCACTCCAGTCAAAGACAAACTGAGACACAGCAACCAAGAATTCTGCTCCTCAGACTGTACTTACAACCACTAGTTCATGCTGCTTCTCATCAGAGCAATGTCACCATGGGACTTTCATTCAGCTGAGAAAACAGAAGTGACAGCAGCTCTTGGTTGGGGTTGGCCCCTGAGCTTCCCTTGTCACACCATAATTAGCTGCACTACTTTAGTGCAATTGGGGTGTTTCACTCACAAGTGTGTTTGGGTGGTTAATTCAAAGATTAAGTCTCAAAAGCAGAGAATACAACAAGCTACAACCCCTAAGAATTAGATGTTTATCTTAACTGAATGGCTCATCCCTTTTACTTGCTTTCTGCTACAGACTTAACAAAAGTCTTTATTTTTGCCTGGAAGGCCCAAAGGAGTTGGAGCTTCTCTTGTAAGCATAAGAGTCAAGGAGAGTAGCAGGCCCAAACAGCTGAGTGCCCAAATCAGGCAACAGGTAAGAAACAAAATTAATACTAACACAAGGCCATCCTCATTATAAACCAGGAAACAACCCATGGGGAGATGACATGACATGTCTGGGATCATTTCAGCTGAACAGAGCTCCCAGCCTGGGTAATGGCTCAACCAGAAGACAACCCTTCCTCCTGAACAGGAGGTCTGAACCTGAGTATCCTGGCAAAGGAGGGATTACATGGTTCATATAGGTGAAGGTTTCTAGATACCCCAAAGCTCTGGCCCCTCCACACCCTGGCACAGGACCTTTGTCAAAGCAGCTGAAGAGAAACGCCCCAGTCTGGTGCTGCTCCCAGTGGTCCATCTGCCAGCTTAGGCACTGATTTCCTGGTCGGTGCCTTCCTTTAGAACTGGAATCCAATTTACAAAGCCTTTAATTTTAAATTTTCTCATCACTGACTTAATAAAAGTAAATGACAGGTAATGGTCCCAGAAGCCAGGACCCATTAGATCTTTCTCAACACTAATAAGGGCTGATCAGACGCTTGTGCGCTCCTTTTCCAGCTCACGGAAACCCAGCTCCCCAAGGACTCTGCAGCCGGGAGAGAAACAGGAAACCAACCCTCTCACAGGCAAGGGAAACAGGGAGAGAAAAGGGGGGGAAAATAAAAATAAATGAACCCATGTGAATGTGAACACTTAAAGCTGCAAACGGGCAGGAGGATGAGTGCGGGTAACGCCTGCGCTGCTGCCGGAGTTCATCTGGGGCCCACGTGCTCGCTCCATTTCCCCAGCAGGGCACGGGGGGCTCTGCGAGGCGCTACAGGCGCCGTGGCTGCACGGAGCCATGGAGCAAACCGGCTCTGATTTCTGCCCAAAGGCATCAGTGTCAGACCGGTTGGGATGTCAGCTCGGCACAATGTCAAGGCGGCAGTCACGGTGTGCTGTCACAAAGAGAAATAGATATCATTTCAAACACACAGCTCTGGAGAGAGGAGGGAGAGGCAGAAAGAGAATCCCATCATGCACTTTTATGGGGGGAGAGAGGGACAGGAGGCTTAACTCTGCTTTGGCCACACGAGAGGAGGCACAAGTAGAGGATGCTCCAAGTCTTCCAGCCAATGTGTCACCAGGCTGGGAGGGCAGGTGGGTACTCCAGAAAGGACTCCGTTCTATTTACTTTTGGTAAGAAAAAAAGCATCCAGAATCTGTCTCCTAAGACTAATTCCTGGTTTTGGAATTCCTTGGCCAACACAAAGCCTTAGGGTTTACCTCTAGCACCAAGGGGAATGACAGTGGTGTGATCACAACGAGCAGGACTCTGACGGTGTTCTGTCCTCCTCAGGTTACACCTCCACACTTTAGTGATAAAGGAGACTTTAAACCCAATCTCATTCCTGCCTCAACTGTCCCTTACAGTCTTCACATCCCAGGTCTAAGGCAATCCTGGCTCCATACATGCATGACACCCTTTCCCAAGGTGTTACAGAAACAGAAAACCTTCCCTTCTACAGAAGCCACCAAGGTGCCTCAGGCATTATTTGGAGATGCTGTAGCTCATATCCAGGTGACAGAAGGCAACTGAGGCACAATCAGGACTGAAAAACTCAGCATCAGACTCTCCTTGCTCTCCTTCTTCACTACAAGGCTGTGCTGGGGCAGCTCCTCTCTTGTTCCTTTTCTGTTTGTCAATACAGTCTGGCCTTAGCTTTTGTTTCACTGCTGTTCAGCGTGGAATTGCCTCTGCCAGGACTTCTCTTTCCCAGACCTCACTTTTTCCACACTGATTTTCTGTCCTTCCATAGTCTCAGGGGCATTTGCCAGCCAGTGCACCCAGATGGAGGGGAAAAGAGAGAGTTGGAGGGGAGAGAGAGAGAAAGTCTTCACCTCAGTTTTCCTGGTTAGAACAGATACAATTTCATGAGATACCTGCCAACACTTCTGCCCACAACAAACAGTGACAGTACCACTACATTCCCAGTATCATCATGTAGGTTTAAGTAACCATATTTTCATATTTTCAAAGCAAGAAACACTTTTCAAGTAACACCTTCCAGTGTTACAAAAATGCCATCCAAGAGCATATGTATTTTAATGAAAGGGAAGGGGATGGAGTTAATTCTTGGGAGGAATATGACATTTCCCAGAGCTGATTATTCCTTGCTCCCTGTAGATCACTCACTTCCTGCCACTTGCACAGAGGGAACGGCACCAAGGAATCTCAGGCTTCACCTTTGAGGGCATCTTTGTGGGAGGCTGGGAGACAACACAGCAAGTTCATCTCTTACCCCACCACTGATGCCTGTGTAACATTTTTGATACAGCAAGTCTGTATCACAGAAAGCCCTGGAGCCCGTTGCAGTATAATTAATGTGATAGGAAATCTTGTACTGGAGCACAGCCAGGATTCTCATCACACTCAAGCCTCACTCAGTAACCACTGGACTTTCCATTCCTTCCTCAGCCACCCACCTTATTTGTCTTTGCTTCCCAATTCCTCTGAAGCACCTTTTAAACCCTATTGACATGATTGTTAGCTGTAGTAGCACACAGGGTCTAGGAAGGACTCTGTCTGGAGAAAATTCCTTGCCTGTTGGCTCGTCTCTAGCCTAAATCCAGGCTCTCTGATCCTGCACATGACACTTGCTCACATAGCCTCGAAACCTCACACTTCCCTACTCCCTTTAGACATTTTTACACTTACAGTGGTTCCTTCCTTGCCCTTGTCCTTTTCCTCCCAAGTCTGGCTTTCCAAACAAAATTCTTTCAGCTTTTCTGCACGGGGAGAAATCTCCCAAGACTCTGCTTTATCCTGGTTATACTTTACCCTGTGCTCTGGATCTCTCTCTGATAATAAGGTGCATACACTGTGTATCACAGCTGTAGAAAGAAGGGGGATTTATACATGTGGCCTCTTCTAAGTGTAATACACAGGTCTGGATCCTCTCCCAACATCTGCTCCTAGTCTGGAGCAAGGGAATGAGAGATGCTACAAGATTTGTAGGTTGTATAAGAAAGATCTCATGAAGAATTGCGATAGCACAGTCCCAGCCCTTGGGAGATGGGTATGGACAGCCTCTTGGAATATGGTGTAGCTTTTATGGGGGTGATTCATCTTGAAATTGAGTTTTCTCACCTCACTCTTTCCTTTAGCAAAAATGCTGGTCAAAAAAGGTGCTTCTGTCTTGAATAGAGGAGAGCTGAGTTGCTGTCTTGATCCTGCCATCACCTCTTTTTCAGACTCACAGCAAATTGTTCCATTGCCAGGCCTCAGCTCCCCAGCTGTAAAAGGGACACAACAGGTACCAGCCTCTCTGTCCTCCTCTGCTCCTCTCCACATTCACTGTGCTGTTAACTCAAGCATTTCTCAGGCCTAACCAGCTCAGACTCAGTGCAATGACTTCAGCTGGGCTCTTACAGGAGTGGCAAATCACAAATAGTAACAGAGGAGCAGTTTGTCCCAACAAATTGAAAACAAAAGATGAGATGTTGTAATTTGGATGAATCTATTCCAACTCTCACCCTCCGTGACAGGACTTTGGGAGAGCTGTGCAGCACATGCACAGCACAGCTGGCTTTGGGGATGGGAAGCATGGCCCTGGAAAGAGCAGCTTTGCAGTGAATATTAGCAGCAGAATCTCCCTGGTTGTTACAAGCTGTGAGCTCCTCTTAGGCTATTATTTAATTAGGGAATTGCACATCTCTTAGCAAGCCCCCTTCCTGTTCTCCTCCTGTGACTTTCCTTCTTGTGTTCTCAGGACTCTTTAATCAGGCAAAGCTTTCAAAGCAGCAGAAGCATGGCCAGATGGCCCAGCCAAAGTGAGCTTGCCAAAGTGGAAAATTTGGGATGCACATGTGTCCCCTCGAAACAAGCCCAAGTGTGGGTGTTGAGGTGAAGGCTTAGGAAAGGCTGAGGGCCTGGGCTGCTCCCTCCCAGAGCCCAATCCCAACCACGACAGCCATTTCTCCTTCCCACTGCTTCCCACTCTTCAAACCACACAACACTGTCATGGTTCAGATGGAAACTTCACAGCGAAAGGTGACTGTTACATCCCTCAGCTGGAATTGGCTGCACTAAACATGACTAGAAAAAGAAACAAAAAATCATTGGAAAAAAAAAGAACCCCTCAAAAAACCTCATGGCTCTAAGTCAGTCAAGCTCTTCTCTGAAGAAGACATAAAAGAACCAAATCATTGTGATTTCCTCAACCATCTCCAACAGGAAATGACATTTTCCAATGAGAACCAGATTATCAAAGTATTTATGACCAATTTGATGTACAACAGTTCCTAGAGAGTACCAATGTGAGCTGTGATAATTAGGACAAGATTTAAAAAGAAATTTTGTTGTTTTGAGGAAATTCAATGCTTGGACTTTAATTATAAAACCATGTGATCCCCACCACTCTGTTTTCACCTTCAGCTTTCAAGATGTTGGCCAAGGACAATTACTATTTCATTGTCAGCCAAGGACTGAGCTTATTACAGAGGAAACACATGTATCAACAGCATCTGTCATGAAATTTTATTTTTATTCTGTCTTGTTTAGCTGTTTTCTCTCAGAAAGTCATTATGCAAAAGAAAATATATCCTTAGTTCATCTGCACAAAGATGACAAAACACTAATGATATTTATCTTGTCTAGATGCCATTTAAACTTCTATAAATGTGACCAGAAATTATTCTTACCAGCTCAGGGGAATCCTTTTTTGGGAAGATTTTCAGTGCTAGGAGCTTTTGCTTACATGAGAAATACTGTGCAGAAGTGCTTTCTCAAGGCACCACGATGATGCAGCTGCCAATGCCAGCCCCTCTGAGGAATCTGAGAAGGGAATGAACAAACATGTGAGTGTTTGTGCTAGATGGGGAGCTCTGGGACAGTTGGAGAAGTGGTTCTATGCTCCACAGATGCTTCTCCCACAGCTCTTTCCTGCCAGTGCTGAGCTCTCCCTGGCCTACAGCAGCAGTGAATTGCTGACCCTGCACTGGCTCAGCTTCCTGGCCACAACACAGAGGTGTGAGGCTACTCTGTGTGTCTCTCCAGCCTTCTCCCAGGCAGAAGCTCTCTGAGCACTCCCACCTGCTCTTCCATGCTCACAGATAATCCATGTAGGAGCACACTCATTATTCCAATTCCCAGAGTGGGAACTTTGCTGGCCTCAGGCTCGTTGGTCCCAGAGACATTAACACATAGAATTCCCACTTCCCCAATACATTAATTTTTACATTTTCCCGGTCCTTTGAGTCCTCTTCAAACATTCCCAGTGGCTGAGACACTGCCAGGTGTTTACCTGAATGAACTCAGCTGGGCTATTCCAGAAAGAGCCCAGTGGAAGGACACGCTCCCGTGCCGCTGGAAATGGCTTTCATACCTGACTGAAGGTTAGAAGGGTCCTTATCTCCACACTTCAAAGAGCCTCCTCCCATTTGACAGCTTGGTGTCTCCCTCTGCATGATGTGAAAATCTTATTCTCAACAGTTTCAAGCCTTTTGATCTTCATAAAAGCCAGGTCACAGAACATCCTATCCTGGCTGTCTTGAGGAATGCCATAAACCCGGAGCCGTTGCCACATCGGGCCTCAGGATCTCTAATCTCCCAGGATTTATGAGCTCACATTTTCTTTGAAGGGACACAGCCTACTCTAAAATCACAAATATCATTACACATGCCTGCAATTTACATCAATAAAGGAGGAATAAAATCCACAATCTCCTCATTTTTCTCCCACCAGTCCAATTTTTAGTCATTTGCATTTATGCAGATGAGGGAATTTCCAGTCAGTTCCATTATTTGGGCAGTGCTGCACATGCCAGTACCACAGATATTATACTGCAAACATTGTGGGGGAGGATTTTAATCTAAATACAGATAGTGCCTAATCCAGTGTCTTTAAAACAAATGCCTGAATCCATTTCTTTTAGTAATATATTGTAAAGTTGTTAAAATGCAGGCCATAAGCTTATGGATGATGTAAGAAACTTATATGAGAAAATTCTTATATTTAAGAAACTCGGAAGATCAAAAGCAGAATGAGAAGGATTTATTTCTATACACTATTACTGCATTCTTTTATCTGTCTGTGTGTCAGGATTTCTGAAAGTGCTTGTCATCACCTTGTTATCTCAGGGCCTGATCTCCATCCAGAGCACTGGAGGTGCCTCACAGCCTCCCTGGGGACATTGGGAGCCAACAGCAGCCCTGGCCTCACCTCAGCCTTGCCAGGTCTGGCCACAGCATCAGGCACATTGTCAGAGCTATCACCAGCCTTATCTGCCTGCATTTCCTAAAGTCAAGACACGGAGAAAAAGGTAACACAGCCCCAACTCAAGACATTCCTGAGCTGAAGAATTCATGTGGTGCATCGAAGGAATGTGCCACAGATATGAAATCAGGCTTACAAGATCTCCAACAAGAAATGGGTCTGTCACCAAGGTGGTATTTCTATTAATTCTGGAAGAACTAAAAAATGCGCGTTTTTCTTTCCCGGCTTTGTTAGCAGAGTATTCCAGCAGAGATAGAATACAGTGAAGAATTGTTTATGTAGCCCTATTTTGAGATGTGGGAAAGCAAGCAAATATTCCTCCTTTTCTGGCCCTGCCACACATGCAAGGTGTGAGATACTCAAGCTTTGCTCTTGTTTGTTGGAAGAGGAAAATCAAGCTATGCCTCACTTCCTCCCCAAAAGAACAGGGAATCCTGAAAACCCATGGCATTTTTACTGTTTCAGTCAAGTACAACACAGATGTTCCTTTTACAAACTCTGTCATGGACTGAATTCCCTCCTTCCTGCTCGATCAATCCTTGCACAGAGATAGAAAGGATGATTGAATTTGTGGTGATGCTTCACATTGCATGGAGCATTCCCCATTCCTCATCCACAAAGTGACAACAAGCCAGCACATCCCGAGTCATGGGGTAAAAGATCTACTGGAATTACTTTGCATTACAAAATATGGGAGAAATATTTCTAGTATCATTAAATTTCTCATTTGTCCAGTGCATTTGTCCAGATCATAAAATCACATCAGGAAAAACAACAACAACAACAAATCAACACAAAAACAAACAGGAAAGGGGGGAGGAAAGACTGGTAAAATTAACACTACCTAAGAATTAAGATCATCCGAGATGTCACATTTGACAGTTTCCTTTTCTTTCTCTTTGAAGGGGAGGTTGAGGCAAGGAAGGAAATTTTATACACAGTGCAAAGACAGATGGGGAAGGGAAATAAAAAAATCAAAGGAAGGGAAAAAATCACAGGGCCTATGGGATGATGACAGAAAAAAACCATACAAAGGGCATTCTCCTCCCAATTGCCAGAGACGCGAAGGCACCTGGTACAACCTTCATCGATGAAGGCTCGGATCCGTGTCACCAGGAGACAGCTCCCAGGGTCTGAGCCCTGATTGATGACTTTCAGATTGCCAGCTGTGACATAATTCACTGGGCAGCAAGACTGAGGTCAATACACGTTTAAGTAAAAAGGTTTTTCGTAAGCCTGTGGGGTCAATCAGGAAAAGCTGTCGTTGTTGGAGGGGAGACGGGAGAACGGATGGGCTGGCAGGGGGAGAAGTGACCAAGCACTCAATTCCCATTAAGTAACTGAGGCCATTTTATTGCTGAACAGCAGCAGTCCAGCAACAAAGCATCTCCTGGAGTATGTGAGCCAAAGGATTTACCCCTTTGGAAACAAATACTTGCACTAAGTCTCCTGGCCTTTCCTCCCCATTGCTCTGTAAGCAACTCCGTCCCAAATCCAGCCCGGACCCAGATTCACTGAGAGAACTGGGATTGTTCAGCCTGGAGAAGAGAAGGATCTGAGGAGACCTTAGAGCACCTTCCAGGGCCTAAAGGGGCTCCAGGAGAGCTGGAGAGGGACAAGGGATGGAGCAACCTCATTCTATTCCACAGGCAGGGACATATTCCACTATCCCAGGTTGCTCCAAGCCCCATCCAGCTTGGCCTTGGTCACTTCCAGGGATCCAGGGGCAGCCACAGATTCTCTGGGCACCCTGTGCCAGGGCCTCTCCACCCTCCCAGGGAACAATTCCTTCCCAATATCCCATCTTCCTGTGTGTTGTCTCCAGCAAGGCCTGGCAGCTGGAACACAGGCTCTCGGTGAGGTCCAGCTGGCTGCCTGCACAAGGAAGCCTGGGAAGCTGCTGTCAGCCAAGCAGGCCTGGAAAGCTGCATTGCTCACCAAGATTGCACCAGGGCCATCCCAGGGAACATGGATGGGGCTGTCCAGTCCAGTCTGGTTTGGCACAAGGAGGTGGCTGCACAAACAGCGGTCAGAGCAAGATCCAAATCCAAGCCCACTGCTGCCACAAGGGAAAAGGACACAACTCAAAAGAGACACCACAGGCAGGGCAAACAAACTTCACTTGGCTTTCCAGGCCCAGGCCGTGGCTGCTGACAGTGCTGGTGTGTCCAAAGTAGGCACTAAAGTACAGGCTCCCCTGTGAGCACAGAAGTGCATTAGGACTTTTCAGTTCCAACACAAGGGCTCTGACTCACCACAAGCCTTACTGCTTATCCTGTTTCAAATTCATTTTCCCTCCAGCAAACTTCCCTGCATTGGCTTCTTGAATCCCTCTTTTTACAGTACAGAAGTGACCTTTTTTTCCATACTTCGAGGGTTCAATGCTGTGTGCAGGACTTTGGGATGTCAAGAGCTTCCTCCAAAACCCCTCTTGCTGCCCACGATCTGAGACGCTTCCATTTCTGTTCCAAGTAGCTGGGTCATTTCTGCAACAAATTAGTGGAAGCAGCACTTTTATAAAACCATTTGGCATATTAAAGAAAAATATCATCCATTTCAGACCTGAGTTCTCCTGAGAAACAGGAATGGGTTGTCGGTTCAGCCTCTGCTTTGAATAACTGAAATGTAAAGTAGCATATGGGGGTTTATGAGCATTTGCTTTCAGCGTGGGACTCTGGAATCTGAGTCTTGTAAATCCAGGATTGCAGATTAGATACAGCTACCACCAGCTCTGGGCTGGGCACTGCCTTTACAGGGCATTTAGGCCAGGCTTGAGAACCTCAGCTGCAAGGTGCACACAGGCTGCAAGTATTTTCCTCATTATTATTGCAGAGGCCGTAAGTGGCAGAGGCAGCTCATGTTTGCTCCCGGTTTCTAACTTGCGGGAAAGCTCGTTATCAGTGGGGCATCCTTGAAACAGCAACCAAGAGCATTAACTTTTAATATTTAATGTATTCTTCAGGCTCTGGGAGAGCAATGTGAGAAATATCCCGTAAAAATCTATTAGTGTTAATAAAATACCACCCAACAGGTTGTCCATTATCAGCAATTAAAGTTTTCAAAGCAGGTCAGATAACTCCCTGGAATGATTTGTGTGGCCTTTACATCCGTTCTTCTCCTTCTTCCATTTTTTTTTTTCTTTATTAAACTTTCTCAACTCTTTTTTTCCCCCTCCCTCCCACAGCCCAGCCTGAGTCCTAACCAGTGAATTATGGCACTAATGAGGTGTTTATACTCTCTGCCCATCAATCACAGATGTGTGTGAGTGAAAGCGCCAGCCGATAGTCGGGAAGTGCTGCAGCCTTTGCTGCAGCCAAAGGAATATTAGACTCAGCTAGATAAATCCCCTGCTCTCTCCCTTTGTTGCTCTTAGCCCCAGGGCAGGAGCAAACACACTCCATCTGATTTTCCACCCAGCACCTAAACAGGGACATCCTTGCAGCTCATGTGTGTAACCTCTGTCCTCTCATTTGTCTCACTTCACCCCTTAACCACAGCAATGCATCCCTGGAACCTGATATCGCCAACAACCCAAGGAGCAGCTAACACAGGGTGCCATCAAACAAGGCAGGAGCTGCCCCCAGTCCTCCTCTTTCAATGCTTTTCTCAGCTTTCGCTTACCTATGAGCCCCTAGAACACACATGGAGGCACTCTGAAGGACCAGCACCAAGATCATAATTAGAAATTAGTTAATTTATACTTCTTTCATTTCTCAAAACAAAACAAAACAAAAACTAGGCTTGGATTTTTAACAGCAAGGCTTTGGATTTCTCCCTGCTAGTGAATTAATCTAAAAAGAAAATCAAAATGAAATCTAAATGAATAAACACCCATGTTTATGAAGACCTCAAAGAACTTTACACCTACACAAACCCAGTCATTAAATGAGGTCTCTGTGGTCTCCATTTAGCATAAACTGGCAGACAGTGGGCCAAATTCAGGTGTGATGTTCACAAAGAACTCCTTGAGGTATGTTTACTGCAGCCTCATGATTCCTGGGAAAAGACAGAAGCTCCCAGCTGGTGACCACAGCAGCCTGAACAACAGTGGCAAGTCTCCTGTGGGATCTTTAAGAAGGAGGGTTAGGAGCAAAGAGAAGGAGTTAAAGGGACTCAGCCATGGCTGGAGAGGCAAAAATCCTAAAAAGCAGCTGTTTCTCTTCTAGTTTGAGAGCAGGATCCTCACCAACTCACGGTGTCCAAAGCCTGCCTGAGGGTGGTGGTGGTTTCACCTGACCTCAGCACATACTAGGGTGGAGCAGGCAGCTTTTCCTCATCCTGTTGAACCATTAGTATGTAGGGCCTCTATATTATTTTTAAAGAAAATGATGTTTTTACTTGAATGTGGTTGATCTCTGTGGTGCTTTTTGGAGCAGCATCACCCCTTTAGAAAAATAGTGAGCAGCCATCCCACCTTCCCCCATTCCCACTGTATTTATCTCATCTCCCTCTCACAGGATCCTGTTCTATTTGCTCCTCTCTTCTGGTTCATGCTCTGCTCCTGTAAATAAAGCTCTCCTTGTGTCCTGCTCCCACACACTCAAGTGCCTACTAAAGGCAGCTCCCTCCTCTTGGGCTGCTCCCCCATCACCACACTGTCCTTGGGACAATGGCAGCTTCCTCTGGGACAGGGTCATGCCAGGGCAGAGATTTCTGTACTTCTCCACCATTTTCATAAGGAAGCTACAAGCCCTTGTGCCAATTCCCATCTAATGACAAAAATCACTTTCCCCTTAGTTACTTTTCAAGAATCCCTTCCCAGTTATCCATGGATCCCCTCAGCCTGCTGGTAGAAAAACTTGATGGCATTTTCCAGTGGAAATAAAAGCCATCTGTGAGCCCAGCTATTGGGTCAGATCCTGATGGGAACCTCCCCAGAGTCTGCCTGGACAGGGCACATTTCACCTCCTGGCAACACTGGTAAGTGGCGTCAAGAACACTACCCTGAGGCCACACTGCTTTTGGTGCTCCAGCAAATGCATCCAGAGGTTGCTGGGGAGCCTTGATCTCCCATTCTGTCTACTGGAGAGAGATCTGGATTTCTTGGTAGGAGGAGGGATGGGAAGGGGAGAGAGAGAGACAAACAGGCACTGGGTTTGTGGTGAGCAGCAGGGAGGGGGGACTTGGCAGCTCTTTGGAGCAGAGCAGGAAGTCTTAATCCTTGGAGCCGGCTGAGTAACCTCGGTGGTGACCCTCCATCACAGGCGCCAGTGCTCTCACACAGGGGAAAAACAGTGGGAGAGGAAGAAACAGAAGCTGAGAGAAGTTGGCACAAACAACCCCTGCAATGTGGGGATGAAGGGACACCATCCTAGGAGGGGACAGCAGGCTCACAGCCCTGAGCATCTCCTGGATTCCATTTCTGCTCTTAGGGGGTTGTGTTTCTATTTGTGCACCAAAACAAGGGGTTGGGTTTTCTCAAGAGCTTGGCACGTTGAGAAAATGTGGCTTTGAGTGTCCCAGGGGCTCCATGCAGATCACGGGGTAGGTGTGCTGGGCTGTCTCAGTCCTGAATCATCCCCCTGGTGACACAGCCAGGGCGTGCTATGGCTCCCTGACTCACATGCCCAGGATTCCTTCCTAAGGAAAGCAGAGCGTGGGAGGGGAGGACACAGAAGGGGTGCACAGCCACATCTCACAGCTGGGAAGAGAGGAGACAGTCCTTGACACGAGAGTTGGGAAATGCTGAGTATCCCACAGTTCAGCTAAAGCCCCAGGGAGCTGCTGGGTGAGAATTTCCCTAAGAATTCAAGTTCTTACAGATTTTATCCTGACATCCCAGGCAACCAGAGGGATTCCCCACTTCACCATGGCCATGAATGAGGCAGTCTCTGTGCATACACTTCATATGTTCTGTTACTCAAAATACAACTTGTCACTGAAATATTTTAATTATCTCTTGTCCCTACTTTGTCCTGTGCACAGATTAATACTTACTGTTAAATTTATACTAATACCTTAGCAGGGCTTAACAAATAATTTCTTTCCATCACAGAAACTTTCTCCAAGGAGGACTAAAGTAACCACTTAGCAACACAACAACTTCTACAGAGAAATATACAGGCGCTGATTCATGATGCCCAAGAATGTTTTGAGGCCATTTGTGCAAGCAAATGAGAAAGACAGCCCACAAGCTCCTTTCAGTGCCCCCAGTACCCCTCCACCTTGCAGCAGGGTGAGCAGAGCAGGACGTGCCTCCACGCACACCCCAGAGCCTGGGAACGAGGGGGAGAGCGTGGGCAGCACAGTGGTTTATGGGTAGGAATTCCATGTTCAGGACAATGCTTGGAGTCAGCTGAAAATCATTAAGTTTGGTCACTTGTGTGCTTTTGAAATCCATGCCCCAGCCAGAAGTGACTCATGTGGGGAACACACAAGGATCCAACAGTACAGGAACCCACAAAACACAGCTGAGAGAGGTGTGAAACTAAGGAAAATTCCTCCTCAAGGACACCCTGAAATATGTCACGCATGGCACTGGCACTGTTACTTCCCACATCATTTCTCCTTGCACTATAGCTGGGATGGCAAAACGTACCCTCCAAAGCCAACACAGGCTTTTTGGACAATGCCCAGAATCCGTGTGCTGGGCTGACTTCAGCAAAGCAAGGTAGGCAGGACCACATCACAGCCAGAGGTTGGATTGCCACAGGAGTGGATAAGCTTGGAGCCAACCTGTGCAAGCTGGAGTGAAAGCATTGATCCAACCATGCCAATACAGGCACTGGGAGCCCCGCTGGATTTCCTCTGCCTGTTGGATCAGACTGTACAGAGAAATAAGAGCCAGAGTGGGAGCAGGGAGAAGAGAATGAGGAGGAAATCACGCCCCATAACTTTAAGCCTCTTAAAGGTAGGGATTCAGTCCAAACTAATTGTTTAAGTTCACTTTCTATTCAACGAGAAAGGAAGTCCTTGCCAGAATGGAATTTCTCTCTTCTTAAATTAGGTGGGATATGTGTTCCTCCTTACTGTTCTCCATTAGCAAGAAGGGCAACTTAGACAATTAATTTAATCTGGATACTTCGTTTAAGAAGACTAAAATTAGGTGAGATGAATCCTACCCTAAATGTCCTATCCAGGTGGCTCATGTCTGACAAAGTCCAGCTTCCCTCCCTCCCTCTTGCCCTGACACAGCATCTGCTGTTTTCACCACCTCTTCTCCCATTGATGACCACCAAACCCTGGAGAAATCCCGGCAGCTCCTGCCACCAGGATGCCAGAAAGTGGCAAATTCTAACTAGCACAAATAAAGGCAGGAATTTGGGGAACACATTAATGAGAGGTGATTGGCATCACAGTTCAAACTTCTTGTGCCAGTTGCATGGGGGGCCAACTTCTCTGGAAAATGCCTATTTGTCCTATTTCTAAGCTGGATGAATTGGTGGGCCCTGGATTTCTCCCAGAGCAGTTGAGCTCTCTTCCAGCTTCCTTTCACTAATAGCCACAAGGGCTGGAGCCCACGAACTCTTTCTTTCCTTCACCTCCCTTTGCTCTCTGCTCCCCCAGCACACAGAGCCCCACGCTGAGCCAAGCTCAGCCATTCTGGGATGGAAAACGAAGGCAGCTGCCAACACACAGGGCTGCCTTCAGTCCCTGAGTGCAAAGGAGGTGCAATTCACCTCCTGTGTGCCAGGTTACACCAACTCCATGATCCATGACATCCCTGGCCTCGCTCAACAGCTCCAAGCAAACTGCACAGGCTTGAGCTGATACAATTAGTCCGCCTCAGCCCTGGAAAAGGAGAACCCACGAGAAGCTACACTGAATCCAGCCTCTTCCAAATCCCCACAGCTTCCTTCTTTTCCTCCTTCCTTGATTTTTATTTCTGTAATTATTTCTCCCCTTTCTTTTTTCCCCTTCTTCCCCCATTAACAGGGGAAAAAAACCCAAGAGAGAAAACACAGGCAGCCAAAAGCTCATTAACATACTCGACCTTTCTGAAGAAAATTAATTCCAAGTTCGCACATACCGGCTGTGTTGCTTGGTTTTGTCAAAACGGTGGCATCATTAGAGAGGAGACGAGATGGCTCAAGGGGACGGGGTGTCTGCCACCTCAATGGAACTTGCGCCGAGTTACTGAGTGCTGGCACAAATAAAGCAATGACATGGGCCATTCTGTCAGCTTTTCACATGAAATTAATCTTCGTTTCGTTGGCTGTGTAAATTTTTATCACCATGGAGTGGGGGGTGATGAATATACCAAAGCATCCTGACAGCTATGGCCTGAAAACTCGAGATTGTCTCAGCATCTTAACCGCAGTGGTGCTGGAACAATCCCCGTTCCCCGGCGCTGTCCCCGTGCGTGTGCGCGCGCGTGTGCGTGCGCTCCTGTCGGGACGTGTGAGCCATTCCCTGACACTCTCTCTCCACTCCAGTGTGCTGTGTCCTGGGAAATGCTTGAGGTTTGGATTTCCTGGCTTAAGGGCAATGGCAAACAAATTACTGCTTCTCTCTCACTCTCCGAGTCCCAGTCCAAAAGCCAGTTCGGGTCCCGGCATGCTTTGCCGGGGCTGGCAGCCTTTCCTAACTGATGAGCAAAAGAGCAGCTCTGCCTTCTCCCGTGGCTCTGGAGCTTGCTGCTGCTGCTGTTTTTAAGGTGTATGTCACGTTGCAGTCCAGGTAGGGACATGACATTGTTTGCAGCCAGCAGGGATGTGAGAATAACACACACCTCAGCAGTGCCACACGCACCTTCCTGCCCAGACAGCTCCGACACGAACACGAGCGTTCACCAACAGCTGCACGCACACAGACGTGTGAGCAGCCTCAGCTCTCCCAGATTTTCCCCCTGCCAACAGCAGCATAACCCATCCTCACCCTACACCAAGATCCACAGCACAAACAGCAACCCAGGAACCTGCAGACGTCCCCAGGGTCACGGTTTATTCTGTGCTCTGTATCTGAGACAGATGAGAGGCTTAAAATTTAAGTTCCTATAGAGCAGCAACAAAAATTTCCTATAGATGCTTGTCTCCAAAGCAGTCTGGCTTCTGCTGGCCAGACCCAAACCCACAGGGGCTGGCTGAGAGGAGTGACCAGGCCTCTGGCCATTATCACTCATGTGGCACTTGCTAGTCAAGGGCATCGACTGCTCTTTTCAGAGCAGCAGAGAGCTCAGCCAAACCCAGTCACCCCCTTGCACTCAAACTGTCACTCAGAGGGAATGTGCTCAGTGGGAATTGTGTTGCTTACACTTCTGGCTTCAGCAGGAAAATCTGGATTTGCCCCCTGGAAGTAAAGCATGTGTCACTTCCCAAATTAGCCAGTGCTCATTCCAAAATGCACTCGTGTGACAGTTTGGACGAACTGGACAATGACAGCGGCACATCCTGACACAGGTGTACACAGCCTGCAACCCTATCCATGAAAGTGGATAGTATTTTCAACCTGGAGAACAGAAGGCTCTGGGAAGACTTTATAGCCCCTTCCAGTACCAAAAGGGGCTCCAAGAGAGCTGGAGAGGGACATGGGACAATGGGTGGACAAGGGGAATTGGCTTCCCACTGCCAGAGGGCAGGGTTAGATGGGATATTGGAAAGGAATTGTTCCCTGTGAGGGTGGGGAGGCCCTGGCACAGAGAAGCTGTGGCTGCCCCTAGATCTCTGGAATTGTCCAAGGCCAGGTTGGATGGGGCTTGGAGCAACCTGGGACAGTGGACGGTGTCCCTGCCCATGAAGTTGGAACAAGATGAACTTTAAGGTCCCTTCCAACAAAAACCATTCCATGATTCTGAAAAAATAAACCCTTTCCCTTTGGTTCATGTCTTGCAAGGTAATAGGTAGGTATAAGTCTCTACAGACCCTGAAGTTCTTCCCCAGATTAAGTACTGCAAGACCCTAAACCTGTGATGTGGGCAGTTATGGCTGTGACCAGTGTGGACACTGGCCACCGGAAGAGGAGGAAATCTCAAATGGCAGAATCCCCCCAAATACAGGAAAGGTAAAATGTTCAGTGGATCTTCAAGGCCAAAAAAAGGAACAAAGATAAAACACCTGCAGGAAATCTGGGAGTTCATCTGATCCATCCTGTTCTCCCAAAGCTGGATCAACTACTGTGATCTCCTGAAGAGAGTCATGGAACTACTTGAGATCTCACATCCATTAAATCTGAGCCCAGACTAGTGAAAAGCAAAGCTCAGTGTTTAATTTTCTTATTTACTATTTTGTTATCAGTCCAATTCCAGCCAAGGGCACCTGACAGGCACCTGGCAGCAACGAGAGCTCACAGCAAACTCTCCTGTACCAGCAGGTCAAGGGACACAGTTATCCCTCCCTGAGTCGTTAGACCCCAGCTGGTCCATACCCAGGCGTGTGTTCCCAAGTGCAAGGAAAATGCTGATAAAGCTGAACAAATCCAACGTGGAGCCACCAAGAGAATGGTCAGGGGTCTGGAGTACAGACCCATGGAGATACCCTGAGGGAAGGGAGTTTGTCTGCTCTGTTCAAATTTTAGCAGCTTTCTTGATACCATGGCAGGTATAGGGAAACACAGCCAGGCTCTTTGCTCAGGTGTTGTGGCAGGGGAGTGAAAGACAAATCGAAGTTCAAATGAAAGGACAAACATTGAAGGAGTGAAGGTTCTGTCTGAACATAAGGAAAAAACCTAGGCTATCACATCTGACTCAGGAGAATTTAAAAATCTGACTTGACACAGCCCTGAGCGACCTTTTCTGAACGCAGGGTGAGCCTGCCTGGGACCATGGTTGGACTAAACCTCCAGAGGTCCCTTCAGGCTCCATTTACTCAGCTCTCCCACCAACTTCTGCAACACCTTGGCAGGGTGTATAAATACACCTGTATCCATACATCCCAGTGGAGAAGGCCCAGGTGTCCTGGGACACTGCTGCAGCCGTGTGCCACAGTGGGTTAGCATCTGCAGGGAGTGATGATTACGTGCACCCAGAGAATTTCTGCCTCTGCATTTGTGCAGGAGGACAACAAAGGGAAGGCATTTGTGCATCTGTGAGTGTTTGTACCCACACATCAGTAAAATACTGCATGAGGGGATGTGTGCCTGTGCACATACAGGATTCAGGAGCACCAGAGTCTGTTTCCAGCTGCATGGAGTCCGCAGAAGAGATCCCAGGGGAAAGCTGCACTAACACGAGCATCCTTCTCCCTCTTGCCAGCCCTTTGTGGCTTGTTGAAGTAATGTAGTTTCTGAGGGGGGAAGTCTTATATCTTGAGACAAACTGCATACCTCCAGGGTGTGCATCCAGCCTGGAAGAGAGTGGAAGTGAGACAAGGGAACAGTCCAAGTCTCTCTGAGGTGTCATTGTGCGCACATGGAATGCAATGACTCGGCCCCATCGGAAGCGATGGGGTGAGAAGAGAGAGCGAGCTTCCTTGAGAGGGCTTCAGAAATAGAAATAGGACAATCCAAACACGCTTCCACTTGAAGTCATTCCCCATGTACATTCCCAAAGCATCAGGGATCCTCTAATGTGATTGTAGTTGGAAAAGGTGTTCAAACCCACGCACACAGAGGAATGGGAGGTGCAGTAGTGAAGTCCAGTGTCAGAATGCACATGTAAAATAACATTTGGCATCAAGTGCTCTTAGCCTAAATATTCACCAAAAGAGGTTCTGGTTAATCTCTGATGCTTTAATAACCCTCTTGCCAATCTGGGTAGGAGCAGAGAAGCAGCACTCCCACATTCCACAGAGATGAATCACTGGGTAACCTGGGGGACCCTGGTCATGCTGGAGTGAAGGGGAATTGAAACAAATTGTCAAGGAGCAGAAAGGCACACTGTGGGAGGAGGGATGGCAGCATGTCCCGACTGCAACTTGAGAGGGAAAAAATCCCATCCAAAACCTTCAGCTCCAGACACCGTTTGTCAGAGGAATTTGAATTTCTGCCTTGACTGAGGCTGCTCCCAAGTGAGGAGCTTTGCCAGGTGCTCTAGGGGCCCAGCTGAACTTCACCTGCTGGAGTTCTGGGAGCTGCATACCCAGCTCATTCTATCCCACAGGATCAGTGAGGAGGAATTCATAAGCAGGTGATCAGAATAAATGATTTACCAGGGCACTAAAAGATCAAGGTAGTTGTTTCTAAAAGATCTCAGAGCATATAAAGCCTAAAGTGTTACAGTGCTTTCAGGTCTGCCCCTAGGCTGTCAGCCTGGCTCCAGCTTCTTGGAATAAGTAATTGCCCCACTCCTCATTAGCCAAAAAGCAGAAAACCTATTCCAAAAGCTCCTTGTACACTCCCCCAAGGACACAGGCATGTGATAAGTATCTGCTTCTCCAGAATACAGAGCCATAAGAAGTATAAAGTTTCTAATTCATATTTTAAATGAGATTCCCTTTTGTGGTTCCAGTAGTATGAAAACAATAAGAAAAAGAAAGGCTTTGAAAAATGCCTTCTCAGTATCAACTCCAAGTGACACTCCAGGTTTCACTGTAATTCAGTAGGTCATAAATCCCAGACCATGGAGGAGCGGCTGAGGGAGCTGGGAAAGGGGCTCAGCCTGGAGAAAAGGAGGCTCAGGGGGGACCTTCTGGCTCTGCACAACTCCCTGACAGAAGGGGACAGCTGGGTGGGTCGGACTGTGCTCCTAGGGAACAGAGACAGGAAGAGAGGGAGTGGCCTCAAATTGTTCCAGAAGAGGTTCAGTTTGGATATTGAGAAAAATTCCTTCCTTGAAAGGGTGGTCAGAGACTGAGCAGGCTGATCAGGGCAGTGGTGGAATCACCATCCCTGGGAGTGTTCAAAGAACCCACGCATGTGGCACCTCAGGTTAATGGTAGGCCTGCAGGGGTTGGACTCGATGATCTCAGAGGGCTTTTCCAACCTGGATGATTCTAAGATTCAACCCATGGCTGTTTCTTTAGTAGTGCAGCTGTAACATCAAAACTCTCCTGTCTCCCCTAGAGAAGGTGAACCTTTGGGCTGTGGGAGTGTAACTATGGCCATGCCAGCTGGGTGGTTTGACTCTCCCTCAGCCACTGTGAACACTTTCCAAGACTGCAAGAAGCCCCACCAAACTGGATGCTCCTGAGAATGTTGTGAGCAAAGGGGAACAAACTTGGTATGTCAGGACTTGAAATGCCACTTCTAAAATTGAAGCCATTTATGGTCGGGGTGGAAATGGCTGTTTCTGGTCACAGACAGGTTGGATCTCACTCATAAATCCATGTGGGCAGTCACTAGAGGGGGCCAGAAAACCACCTCGGAAAAAGAGGGGCTGGAAAATCAATGTTGAGGTCAAGAACTTGACTTCTACTCTCTGAGTAGCCCAGTGAGAGGAGTAAGACAGGCCCCAGAGCCTCAGCTTACAATGGGTGCCATTTACTCTGGGTGTAGTTCCACTGAAATGAATGGACATCTTCAAGAGGAAGAGTTACCGGTCCCATGAGTAAATGTGACACAATTTGGTCTTTAAATAGCACTACCCTTTTGATGACCTTCCACAACCATAAAATTAAGCCTAGAAAGACCTCAAGGGCAAAATCAAACTGAATTTGTCAAAATGTGTTGGAAAGAACGCAGTGTGTAGCCAACCTAAGTTGGAAATGTTTCCATACAGGAGAAAGTCGGAGGTCATGGAGGAAACACAAGGATGACGGAAGCCATTTGAAGCCCATGGTGATGTGGGATTTAGACCATGCAGGCTTCTCATTGCTCCCTCAGCCTCCAAGAAATGTCTTGGGTTTGTTTCAGGAGCACTGAAAAGCTCCAGCCTAGCACAGGGTCTTGGCACACCCAGAGCACAGCAGGTCAAAGTACACAAAGGTGGGGGAGTTACCAAGTGCCCCAGTGAAGAGTGGCCATGCCAGGAAAAGGGATGAGCTTTCAGAAAGCCACATTAGTGCTGATGGGAAGTGGCCAGGCAGATGCACTGCAGGATCCTGCCAGTATCCAATTACAGAGAGAGCATCTCCCGATTAACTCCGCTGGGCACCACCTCAGCAGCCCTGGCAGTGCCTCCTCCTGCCCCCGCCCAGGGGATCAGCACTAAACTCCTGCTCTGTGATTCCTGAGTGCACGGCCTCCTTCAGGGCTCTGCTGAAGGAGGATGACCCTTGAAATCAGCTCTCTTGGCAAGATGATGCCAAACCAACAATTTGCTCAGATAGTTTTCTTTCCTGACCAATAGCATAGGCTCCAAAGCAAATAGGATCATACAACAGAACACCCTGAGAGGGAAGGGACCCACAGGGATCACCCAGTCCAATCCCTGGCCCTGCACAGACACCCCAACAATCCCACCCTGTGCCCAAGGGCACTGTCCAAACACTCCTGGAGCTCTGGCAGCCTTGGGGCTGTACCTGGTGAGCTCCTGACTGATCACACGCAGATGTCACCAGGCTCCCTGCAGGGAAGCAGTGACTTTTTGGCTACACTCATGTCCATGAGGGCTTTTGCCATCAACTTTTCCCACCCTTTTGTCCAGGGACATTCCTGGAGAACTTCTAAGGGCCTTCGGAAAGGCGACCAAGAAGTTTCCTTATGAGAGGCTCCAGGGACAATGTTTAGGAATCCTCAAGGTGAAAAGTTGCTCTCTATTCACAGAGAGCTCTGAAATTGCTGCTGTAAAGGCCTGTCTTGTGCTAGGCAGGAAAAGGCTCTGTGCTCTCCTGCTGGGCAGCCCTTGGGTCCAGCCCTTCCTTTGCATCTTACCCTCACTGCAAGGCTGTGCCATAAAAAAGTCTGATCTGGTATGAAAAGCTGTCAGTGATGAGAAAGGTAAGATTTGCTTTTCAATTCTTTTCTCCTCAACTGCCATTAAAAATGATTCACGATAAAGCCAAAGCCTACACAACTACATGATTAGAACTGAGACCTACCATAAATTAAAAGGCTTTTCTTTCTGTTCTTCCCTGGCTGGGCTGTATCAGGTTACCAGAACAGAATAAATGCAGGAATCCAGAGACAGCCCAGCCTGGTGACCAAAACTCAACTGCTACTAAAGGTAAGTGATATCTCAAGAAACACATGTTGGTTCCGTGGCTTAAAACAATGAATCCTTGTAGAAAATCATAAAGTTTGAGGTTAAAAAAAAAGTTACATTGTAAAATGACATTTCCCATAAGCAGCAGACTGTCAGGGCACTGATACCACGTGCTGGGGTACTTCTCAGCTGAGGAAATGAGGAAAAAAGAGCTGAGCACTGCAAGCATTCCCAGGGTGTTGAAAGAGGATGGACAGAGAAGGCTTTTACTTATTTTTTTCCCAGGGAGAAAAATGAATGAATATAGAAAGTGGGGGGGAATAAAGGAGAAGGGAGAGAAGAGAAATGTAAAAGTGTCTTGCCTTTTTCTTAAAATCAGAAAACAGAGAGGTTTTAGTTAAAGGTTTGATTTTACTTTTTTGAGGGAGAAAAAAGAGAAAAAAAAAGAAAGAAATCCAGAAAATCTGGGGCTTGAATGGAAACTTAAGATATGGAAAGCAAAACCATCTCATAAATATCCCTTCGCTAAAAAACAATAAACAATAATTATGTTATAACAAGGTTCTATTTTGATACTACATCCCAGCCCTATGTTTATTCCAATGCCAGCTGCATATCCACAACCATCAGGCATTAAATAAGTTGGCAAAAGTATTTTGCCAAAAAGAAGGAACTTTATGTACTATCAAGGAACGTTATGTCCCACCACCACTAAAATCCAGAATCCTACCAGGCCTTTTAAGGAGAGAGATACAAGCTCACAAGGCAAGAAGAATTAAGACAATGCAGATAAATCTCCTCTTTCTGTTCCTTACACTAAAATCAAACACAAACTTTAACTGTAGAAATTTCTGAACTATTTGGTTCAAGTGCCCTCAGTCCTTTTTTTCTACCTGAACTGGGAAAGGAAAAAAAGTAACAAAAAATGCCTAAAAAAAAAAACAAACCTGTGCAGGAAAGATAGTTTTGCTTTCCATCTCTACAAAGTAGTTGGGAGTTTTTCCTAAAAATCTCTCAGCATAAAATCAATGCCACAAGTCTGCCAAGACTGGCAAAGTTGAGATCTGCATCCAGGTTTTCCAGACCACATGTGATATCCAGTAGCAATTAATGGATTTTCCCCCATGAGGGTGTGTCTGGACTTGTTCCCCAACTTCCCCTCTCTGAGGCTGGTGCCCACTCCTGTCCCCCTGGGTGCCCAGGGTTCAGCATTCCTGGTTCCCTCTGTATCAGCCTCCCCGATGGAATGGCTGTTGCCATAGCAACCACTACAGTAACATCACAATTTCCACCAAGATGCTTCAGCAATTTACTCTGGTGATTAAACTGCAGCCATTTATTGCACAGAATAAATAACAGGGCAATGGTGAATAATGGGGCTACGACTCCATCGATGGGTCCCGGTGACATCATAAACCACAAGAACCAAGCTCGAGTCATCACAACTCCCGAGATGGAATTATGAGCTCCATCATTCAAACTGTGCTCTTTAAAGACATTTGATCTGACTTATGGAGCCAAGAAAACGAAAGGGAGAGAGGCAGAGACAGACCATGAGACTCTCAGGCCAACCACGGACTGTCCTGGCCAAGGGTGGGGACAGACAGACTGCCAGGCATCAGCACAGCCAGGTACACACTGAGAGAGGGGACAGACAGACTGCCAGGCATCAGCACAGCCAGGTACACACCAAGGGTGGGGACAGACAGACTGCCAGGCATCAGCACAGCCAGGTACACACGGAGAGAGGGGACAGACAGACTGCCAGGCATCAGCACAGCCAGGTACACACCAAGGGTGGGGACAGACAGACTGCCAGGCATCAGCACAGCCAGGTACACACCAAGGGTGGGGACAGACAGACTGCCAGGCATCAGCACAGCCAGGTACCTGTCTGGCTCTGGGATGCTGCTCAGGATCGATGCTGCCCGTGGGAGCTCAGCCAGGTGGGCTGGGAAGCTCCTGCCAGGAGGAGCTGTGCTCCCAACAACGAGCCCTGGGAGCACTGCCATTGCAAACTGTGCAGGGAAGGCTAAACAGCCATGAAGTACAGGCTTAATTTTCCCTGCTAGCTCCTTTTTGTTCTCATGGAGTGTGGTCACCTCTCTCCTGAGCTCTGAGCAGGCTCAGGTTTAGGAGCAGTCTCTCCTCCAAGCACTGAAGCAGCACAGTGATTCTGCAGCCCAATGGAATCAACGAAGGAGCTTTTTTCAAAGCAGATCAAAATTATTTGCTGGCCAAGACTTTTCTCTGGGGCCAGGTCCTGAGCAGGGTGTAAAGTGCTGACATGGATTGAAAGGAGCTGAGGCTCTGGCTTCAAGCCTGCTGTGCTGGGACAGCCCACACCTGCAGTGAGGGCTGTGGAGCTTGAATAACATCGATTGCTTTGGATGTTCTGGACCATTAGATGTTATTTAAAATACTGAAGTATCAGAGAACAGAAAGATCTATAAGATCAGTGATAGCAGATGGATCTTCTCACTCATAAAAGTTGTTTGTTTGACTCCAGTGCTTACTCATCGTTGTATTTAGCAACTAGCAAATGTGAGACTTTTTAAAATCCTCTCTTCTGAGAGCTACGCACAGCCTCTTTGTTTCTCGATGCATTTGATAACATAGAAGATGCAAACAAGTCATTCCAGGCTCACTTTCTTCCTTGAGCAGCTCTTCAGATTGCAAAAAACAAATCCCAGGTGGGAAGTCACAGTCGAAATGCCAAACCAGTATTAGACTGGGATGACCCAAACAGGGAGCTCTGCCCAGCCAGAGCTCCCTCTCATCACCATTTCTCTAACGGAACATCAGGACCAGGGAAGTCAGACTCATTCTTCCTCTAGTGATTTCTCTTTAAATACATATACTTAATGGTAGCATTTTAGAAATCACTCATCACTGCCCTAAAATGTGATGCTATTTGAGGTCAGTGTTGTGTTTTCCATTGGGGACAGTTTGACCAACGTTGAGTACTCTAAAATTTCCAGCCCTACATGCATATATGGAGAGAGAGGGAATGAGACTGTAGGATGATACATGTTTCTTAATGTACCATACTAGACAGAGACAAAACCCACATTTTTAATAGCTTTCTCTATTGATTTCAGAACTATTTCTCATGTGACTGCAATAACACACATTTGCAGACTTTAAAAACTCAAGCACTACTTCAAGAATGCTGGGCTTGACCCTAATCTCACTGTAAAATGGTAACATCTCCAATGAAGATAATTACCCCCATGTCAATGGAATCAGCAATGGGTAATTTTGCCTCGTTGTGCTTCATTTTTAACCTTTTTTCAAGCAGGAAAGCATGTGGAGATGCAGTTCATGCCTTTTGCAAGTTGGTCAGAGAAACACTTCAGAGCTCTTTGTGCCCATCTCAGATCCGAATTTACTCCTCTTCCTGTACCTTCACCTTCCCTATCACTGTCACACATCCTCAGTTCTTTCAGGTTTTGTCTCTCCTGCTCACCCTTCACCCTGTATTTTGTATTTTTACAAAAGGAATGATTCAGCTCAGATGAGCTGAAGATTATCATGAGCAAACTCCCCTTTAGCTGCAGAACCCACCTGAGGGTGGTGGAACCCTTCCCTCTTAGCAGCAGAAATGTCCCATTCAGGTGCTCAAGCTGATCTGGAGCACAGGCTGCTGGCTTCTATTTCCTTTATTTTTCAAAGGATGGGCCCTTTACCTGTATTGCCTCAGAGAACAGACAGAGTTACATAAAAAAACTGCACAGCAGCAGGCTGATGAATTACTATGGTTAATTACTAATTTACTAATTGCATATTCTAGCAACCAACCACGATTTACACTCTACCAAAGTAAACCATTACATACATGAAAAAGAGAAAAGTGTAAAGAGAATGAGTGAAGCAATGTATTCCAGACTCCAAGATCCCTGGCTTGGGCAAGATCTTACAAACACCATGGAAAGGGTAATTTTCCTAATGCTATAAATGAGAGAGTGATGATGACAAGATTTCCAGCAGACATTTCCTCTTTTATGTAAGGAAAAAATGGCCACAGATGTGAGGTGAGACTGTTTTCTCCTGCCATCACAGAGCATAGGCTCTGGGGCCACTTCTAAAGGGACCAAAACTGAGAGAAGACAACAAAGCAAAAAAAGCAGAATCACAGCCCTGGAGTTCAGGACAGCAACTTTGGCCTTTTTAAGGATCTACTGAGGAATTGCATGGGATACAGAGCTGGAGAAAAGAGGGGCCCAGAAATGCCAATTGATTTGCACCCCTTTGAAAGCACCATGTGTTCTACTGCTGGGGAGGAAACCAGGCCTGAATAAAGGAGGTGCTTCCACAGAGAAGGGTGCAGGATTTGGGAGATGTGAATTGCCTTTTTCTTAGTTCAGATAGAAGCAGACAAAAGCCAAGAAAGGCTCTGATTAGACACTCCCAAAGTAGTCTCATCTCCTGGTGTGTGCACGTTGTGTTTGTGGAATGCCAAGGGAAGCTGGAGGAACTAAAACACAAAAAGCCCTTTAAAACACAGGGGCTTTTGTCTCCCCTGGCCAAATTTGCTTTAATAGGTGCTGGCTCCATTTCACGTCTTGAACATGAGCTCCCAGATCTGCAAGGCACACTGAACCAGTGAGCAGGCACAGCAGGAGGGGAAAATAACCAAAGCTAAACTTCACCTGGCCTGAGGTTACTCTTTCCCTTTAGTCTCTTTGCCCAGGTGACGAGATGCTCTCACCCAGCCAGAAAGCAAAAGAACAGAAATAGAAAAATCAAATGCTACCAGGAGGAAAAGGGAGCAATGTAAACTGCCTGTTTGTCTGTGCACGCTTCCCCCCCGCCTTCTTAATTTCAATTTGCAAAGACAGTGAAATGGAAAATGTGCCTCTAATTATTACCCCTCTGTTCTTCCTAAAAGCCTCTCTCTGAACTTTTAAGTCTCCTCAAGTTTCAGGTCCTCTTTTTCTCCCTCTCTCTTTCTCTCTTTCTCTCTCCCCCTTTTTTATTTAAACTAATCTAAAAAAGCTATTAAAAGCCTCTGACACTATAAATTCCCTTGTAAACTCTGGTTTTATAGGTTTAATTGCCTCATTTTACTGCTTTGCATGCTTTGTTCCTTCAGTATTTTAGAGAGCTGCCCCAGTATTTAGTATGAGCAGGCAACTTGGGGAAAGAGAGGCCAGCTCAGAGCCCTGGACTAGAATTTGGCTTGGTCAGAGCTCTGGCATGGTCAGCACCCTATGGAGACTGAGTCTGGAAGTGGCTCCACTCAGGCTCTCGCGTGCGGGACGCTGACCCAGACAAAAACAGAGAAAAACCTCAGCACTGTGGAGTTCAAGTCCCCCTTGACAGGATAAAATCAGGCTCACAGGCCTGAAGGGAATGAGAAAACCACAAAGAATCTCTCACAGGGGAAGGGGTGCTTGGGAGGATTCTTCTTTTTCTGTTACAGGAAGAGATTTTTCCCTGAGCACCGGCAAAGCACAATGCAAGAACCCCAAAGATTCCCAAGCAAGCAGCAAGAGCTCTCCTGTGGTAGGTGCTGTACAAATATGGGCAAACAAGAGAGATCCCAGTGCAGGGAGCTCCCCATACAAATAATTATCCTCTTCAAATCAGGGCAGGCCGATGAGTGTGAAAATCATACCAAAATTCTCCCTGGATCCTTTATAGTCTCTCAGTCACACTTTTGATCCCAAAGCCTTAATGCCCAAGCAATCAGCAAAATCCACCTTTGCTGCAGACACACACATTTCCTCATTTTGCCACTATTTGCTGAATGACTTCCACAGATCTTAACCAGGCTGTGCCTTACTCTGAGGGGTGCAAGAGGAGAAAAGATGCACAGGGACTTCATATCAGCTAAAAGGAGACTCTGTTATTATTTGAGGGTTAAAACTGCCAAATGGACTTGGACAAATGGCCCACATTCACAATGCAAAATGTTTTTGTCATTAAAGAACACACACAACGTGTTTCTGTGCAGGTATTGCCTCCACAGCCATCATCACCAATGGCATGGAAGTTTCACTCCCTGTCTTGAGCCTTGGATCCAAGACCTTGATATCCAGCAAAATGGAACAGCACAGACACTGCAGACCTTTCAGCAAAAGGCTGGGGTGCTTTTCCCCTCAGCGTTTCCAGAATCCATTTTTTGGCTCCCAGAGAACATGGAAAGATACCCTTGGTTCCACCTGAGTCTAGAAATTTTTTTGCCTATCACATCCAGGTGATCTGTTAAGAAGAACAGACTCTGCAGGATTTTATTCCTGAACTCCCTCTTTTACCAGTCCTAATTCAAGCATGGGAAATAAAAAATACTAGAAAGAAGGGAGAAATAAATGAAAGCCTAAAAGCTTTCAAACAGTTTGGTTTTGGATTAACTGAGGAAATGATAAAGGCATCCAAATGTGGGTTTTGTTGGCAAGTCAAGGGTTTTATTTTTTTTTTCTTTTTCCTAAAGAGGCAAGGCTCCTGAATCCCGATGTGTGCAGCTCGCCCTACATTCTGGTTTATGGCAACTTCAGAAAATGTTGAGCATTCTTCACCAAATATGTCAGAGAGAAAGAAGTCTCAAGATTATTAAGTGTCTGTAAGTTTTATAAATACAAGTCAGCCAGTAAGGGAGCAAGATACAAATTTGTTTCCCCATCCTTAATCTAAACCATACATTAGATTTCTTTATGCTGTTCACCAAGTTGCCATTCTCTGAAATGCTTCCCCCAGCTCAGGGAAAGGGACATACACGTTATGTGAAGAACTGAATCTGCTTTTTGTACTAACCAAGGTACAAGAGTAACAACCTCTTTATTTTCCAGACCACTATGGTTTTATAGACCTGTATTGTATCTCTCCTCAGCTACCTCACAGATCCCTGCTCTATTTAACTGCCCTTCATAAAGATTATGGTTTTCCCTCTCTTGCCTCTGCATTTCTTTTCTTAGCTGGGTCCTGTGAAGAAGAAAGAAGAAACATTTCCTATTTGTGAAAAGGGAATTTAAAAGTATGTGTTCACACACAGGTTACTCCCTGTGAACAAGCAGATCCCGAAAAATACCCTGCTTGTTTTAGCCATTAAGCTCTTGGCAGCAGGGCAGGCAAGAGGGACGGCGATGGAAGGGGAGAGGCACTCAGAGGATCAAAATCTGCAAGAAAAGGAGGTTTAAAACAAATGAACTGAAGAAAGAACTTGTTGTTGGTGAAGTTGATCCTTCATGCTGCTCTGCTATCTTGTAAAAGGAGTTTTATTTGCCTTTTTGTGGGAGTCCTGGGAGGAAACTATTAAAGCCTCAGGCTTCAGGCAGTTTGTGGGGATGTGGATGCAGGCACAGGGGTGGGTGCGTGTGTTTGGGCGTGCACGGCTGCGTTTTCTCCCTCCCTTTTACAAGGGCCGGTCAGGTCACAAGGTTAAAGCCAGGGGGGACTTATTTTGTGTCGTAAGAATTTTTACAAAGTGTAAAGGATCAAAGTAATTAGCTGAGGGTGAGAGCCCAGGACTGTCAGAGAAGCAATGCAGCCCCTGCCCGGGAGTCCTGAGCGCAGCCGGCCGGCCCCAAACTCCAGATCCTGGGAATAACCTTACCCAGCAGGTCTGCACAGCACGGGGGGTGCTGCTCCATACGAAACTTGTAAGGAAAAAGAAAGGCAAAATTTTGGATGGAGCGACTGGAAAATGTTCCAGCAATGTGGCTGAATGAAACCCAGGAGCTTTTAGGTGTGAACATTTTAAAGCCAGCTGTCTGTGCTGCTGTGCGAGCTGCCAAACCTCGCTGGCACTCTTTGGGGAGCAGGTCATTGCTTCCTGCTCTCAGCTGGCCAGGAAAGATCATCCCAAAGTGAGTCAGGACTCTCAGTCCCTCAGTTTGGTCCTCAAAGCAAATGAGCAAGAAGGGAAGAGGCACGTGGGGTGATAAAGCATCAACATAAAAACAGGGGATCCTAGGGGTGGGTCAAAGCTCCCTCCAAGTGTTAGCCAAGAACTTCCTACTGGAAATCTCTATTCCCTGTGCTGGCTCCCCTGCTGCCTGTTGCTTTTGGGATGCTCCTGATGCAAGTCCATCCAGCAGCACTCTCACGAAAACAAACCAGGCCACAGCACATCTATAGTGATAGCAAGGAAACCCCCTATTGCACCACTGGCCTGGGCTTCCAAAGTGGACAGGCTGAGAAGCATCCAAGTCACTCCCTTCCAGATGTTCACAGGAAGGAGCTTTGCCTCTACACCCACATTCCTCATCTTGGGAAAGAACCTTTGATGACATCAATCTCCTGTGACCCTTGAAGTAACTCAGGGTGTTATTCCTAGAATGATAGGGGTACACGAACCCAGCATCCCCTGCACAGCAAGAAAATCAATGCTCCTGACATTGCACAATCCATCCAGAGCTCCAGGATCCCTTTTTTCCTGTTGTACAGACAAATATCCAATATTGGAAAACATACGTTTTCTTAGAAGAAGCTTTTAGGAGAAGGACTGGGATGAGATCTCCAGCCAAAGGGACTGCCCTACTTCTGCATGACTGCTACAGCTCCAGGGGTGGCTCACATGTG
Source organism: Eopsaltria australis (assembly GCA_034509425.1). NCBI lineage: Eukaryota > Metazoa > Chordata > Aves > Passeriformes > Petroicidae > Eopsaltria > Eopsaltria australis. The sequence continues at coordinate 455,243 of JAVTVJ010000317.1, read as the reverse complement.
TAAAATGACAAACTACACAGCACATGAACATGGAGTGCAGCCCTGGAGAGCCTCCAAGGCCCTGCAGTCACCCATGGTTTGGAGTGGCACTGGTAACTGAGAAGAATGAGTTATGTTCTAAATACAGACCCAGCTCTTCCAGATGGCCACAGAAGGACTTGCAGGGCACTGGCCAAGGCCACCAGATCCCTCACCTCTCCCAGCCTCATTCAGCAAGCAGCTAATTAGCTGCCACTCTTAGAAATCAAGGGGATAGGGAGGAATTACAGAGAGAGACTAAAAATCCCAGTTATCCTTGTATCACAGCTGGAAATGAACTGTGTGTCCTCCTTCCCTGGAGCGCTGGGATGACGGAAGGAGGCAGCACTTCTACACCCTACCTGCAGCTGCTGTGTGGAAGGAGGATATTGACTCACACAAAAGCTTCTTTTTTAAACTACTGCATTAGTTTTATTAAATGTTTGTAATCTACGTTTCACCTTTCCTCCCCAAATTACACTCATCTTTGTGAGAGAATAAAAATTAGCTGCCTAACCACAGCTTTGGCTGCGAGCCGCCTGCAGCCCCGGCGAGGATGAGTGAGTGCTCGTGGTGTTATTGATCTCCAGGCACGGATTGTCTGGCTCATGAGCCTCATGTCTCCTATCCCACACTGAGAGCTGCCTCCCCTTGGCATCCCCCTGATCTGAGCCACTTGAGATGCAAAATGCAGAGCTGGCAGGTGTGGCTGCACCATGGCCCACAGCCATTTATCACACACTTCTCAATAAGCTAATAGCCCTAATGTGTGAAAATTGATTTCTGGGGTGAATGCAAAAGTCCCAGTGATTTACACTCTATTTCCAATTGATGAGGCTCAATTGATTTCAACGAGTACTAAAATATTTACCATAGTGGGAGGCAGGGGGAGGGGTGTGGGGAAGGCTGGGAACAGGGTCATCACTCATGGAGAGCATCCCAGCAGTGCTGGTGGCAGCACCATCAGCCTCTGGAAGGGCCCAGCAGAACACAAATTATTTGGTGGAACAGGAAAACTACTTGGTCAGACAGAAGAAAAGCAATGACAAAAGAGAAAGAAGAACTGATGTGTCATAAATACAGCATTGCAGCACTGGTGTGAGCTAAGACTCATAAAATTCTCCTGATTTCTTGAAGGAATAACTCTGGGAAAGCACCTTTGATGCTGTGTCCTGCCACGGACAGTTTGAACTCAGCTGCCTTTGCTCTCTGACTCTCAGGGGCTCTGTGGGCTGCAGGACAGTACAGCTACACTCAAGGTTAACAGGAAAAGCTCCAGTGACTCCCCCACAGCCGCTACTTGCCCTGGGAGCAAAACCTCTGCAGCCACAGCTGCCCATAACACACATTTGTGCTCCACAGTTTGATGGCTGGGACAGCCCAGGCTGAGTGGGACAATTCCAACACTGACCCCAAGTGCCAGTGCCCTCTCCAGTCCCCCTGGCAAAGCAAACCAGTGCTTCCAGGAGCAGGCAGACAAGGGCATGGGGGAGGAAGGAAAGTTGAAGCACTCTCACAGTCTACAAGGTCTTGCATTTTCCTGAGCCCCCTCAGCATCTCCTTCCACCTGAGCTTGAAGCAACAAACTCAGCTCTCAGGTCCCATTGACCTTTCCCAAGTCATCCTCCCCTTCCCCTATTTATTAACCCTCTCTCCTCCCCTTCCCTCACCTCCATAGGGTAAAGTTCTCATTTACCAGATCAAAGGTTAGCACTTGTCAGACCAAAAGCTTTGAAATACATCTCAGCAATGAATAATTTCCAAGTTCAGAGCTGCCCCCATCTCTCTCTTTGTCACTCAAAAGCAGTTCAGGGTAGAGGCTTGAAAGTATTTCACACAGAATGCCAAACCCCGGTCTTTTAGCAGTGGGGTCAAGAAACAACATTCCGATCCAGGTCTAGGTGTGAAACTACCAACAGTCCCTGGGTGGTAACTCCTCTGTGAGGCAAGGGGGCTTTCACTCATCACATACTTCCCCCAGACCTTACCATGGGAAAGTGGAGGTGCTGCCCCATCACAGCTCTCATAGCCCTGCCTGTGCCTGGAAACCCAACAGCATTTCAGTCCATTTCTCCAGGTCGGGGCCAGCACATGGAGCCAATATCCCCACAGTCCTCGAGTTTATCTGGCATGTTCTATTTTCTTAGCACAGGTGGTGAATTTCCCATATAGGTCTGACTCCTCTGATTCCTGAAGGTGCTGCCATAAGCAGAATTTCTCTATTTCTTATCTCTCTACTCATGCTGCTGTGCAGTCATGATGACAAAATGCCCCAGGGACTATGAAACAGCAATAAATAAAGAAAACACATTCAGCTAAAATAAAAAAACTCCAACTTTTACCAAGTTCCCAGTGGAACAATAGCAGAAGATGAGGAGCACAGCACATTCAAACTTCACACACAGAGGGCCATGAGCTGGTCCCTCAGCTCCACCCTGAGCCCATCTGCAGGTGCAGTGCCAGGAGCTCAGCTGATGAAGCTCAAGATAACTTTGTTCAACCCCTCAAATGAGAATCTGCTTTCTAAACATTTGTTAAACCATCACAGGGAAAAGCTAGATGATGAGCCTGAGGACAATGTTCAGCTGATGCAAAGCACGGGAAGTCCATGGAGTTGGATCAGTTTAGAGCAGGCAACTCACTGAACCTTTAAACTCCCTTTCAAACACTCTTAGCAACCCCTCAATCTGCCAGCTGCAAAGGAATTCACTGACCACTATTCACGATTCATGTCTGTTACTCTGTTCTTCTTGGAAACTGCAAATGAAAAGCTCAGCTTTGCTCTTCAGCAGTTTGGGTTTCCTGCCTCAAAGCAGTGCCCAACCTGACAGGTAAGGAATGCTCAGAGTGTCCAACTGCCACAGGTCTTTGTGCTAACACTGAAACCCAGCCCTTCATTCATCAAGAGACCAAATGCAAACAGATTCTCCCTTGGCTGTTTTCATCTCATCCTGGCACACTAAGGCAGATCCTTCAGCAAAAAGAAGCTATTTGCCCAAGCAAAAATACTTCTTGCTGCTAGAAGAGGTCTCCTTCTGGCAGGTTTGCTCTGCTCATTTCACTGCACTTGAAATGGCAGAGAAGGAGAGGAGGTGAGATATTAATGCTGTCACCAAGGGCTTTTTCGTAGTGATGAGCTCAGTGCAACAGCTCATCCCACTTATCCGCTGATTTTCTTTTCCCTGTTTTAGATAATTCCTTACTTTTCTTCTTAGTTTATACAGTTCAGATCAGTCCTTCCAGAGAGACTAGGATGCGTCAACAAAGAAAAAAACAAGTCCACAGTTAAACCACATGTCAAGTGGGCAAACCCAAAGCAATTCTGCTCCCACAGTTCCTTTTCCTCTGCCACTGTCCTACTCCATCAGACTGTTTTTTCTCACCTTGCTGAGAAGCTCCAAAGGTGCTGCACTTGGAAAACCTGGTGCAGGAAGCTCTCACAGTATAAAGCAGCATTAATTGTTATTCACCTTCACAAGAAGATGATGCAGTGTTTAATCAGCATATGTCCCTATCTGAGCTCTCCAGGTGAAAAACGATATGCAAGTGCAAAGTGTTTCTTAAAAATATTGGAAATACATTTTATAAATAATAAAAGAGGAGAAACTTCCATTTTAGCCTATGTCTGTTCCTCTGGCCACCCCCATTCCCCTCTCTCCTGCTCACTCTGCAGAGCTGTATAGAAAATCAGAATCCAATCTCAGCAAATCCTATTGACTGTCTCCTGTCACTCACCTGATTAAAGGTTCCACTTACCTCCAAATGCTTCGAGCCTACTCTGAGCCATTCATAAAACTCCTATTGAAGGATTAGCTTTCACAAACTTTGCCTTAATGATTATGCATTCTATTGATCAGCGGGGGAAACTATAAAAATTGACACCAGAATAAACTTTGAAGGACTGCTCTCGCTCAGCAGAACTCAGATCAATTGGAATCGACCAGGATGATAGGGAAGGGGGGAAAACAACCTCTCTCCATTAGCTGGGTGTAATCCTGATTAGCTAAATGGTGAAGTTTTTTTTTCTATCTGTCTCTATTTGACTACTGAAATCCAACAGCATCTCAGTGTGGTGCAGATTATCAGACCTTGAGGATAACACCAAATGCATTGGTGTGTGTTCATTCCACCTTTGCTCCACAGATAAGCCCTCCTTCACCGCTGCTTTGATGTTCAGATTTCCTTATCCCTGCTCCCCAGTTTAAAACGATCCAACACACCACAGAGATTATTCTGTTCATGGAGGGAATAGGTATTAGTCACTGATAACAAAAGGAAACAGAGTGTTAATGTGACATTCCTAAGGTCAGTCAGGAATTTTTTGGGTTTTACCCTTGGAATTCTTTTCCAAACCTTTTTGGGACAACACATGCACACAAGCAGGTACCCAGCTTTGGCAATTCCGCCTGAAGTAGGAAACTACTCAAGAGATATGAGCCCAAAACTTTGATTGTTTTTCTAAATATTCCACTGGCTTTAATAACAGGAAAAAAATCATCTTCTGCCCATAAAATCTGCCCCTCACATCCTTAGACCAACATGGCTCCAGAGCAGTAATGATTCCTTGTGCTCACTCTGCTGAGCAGTGTTATCCAACTTCCAGCTGGCATGCACAGATATGGCTACAAACACCTCTCAAAAGGCAACTGCAAGGTACCTGAGGATACCCAGTTCCAGTTCCTTGTGTTCTATGTATTTTACTGCCTAATCCCAACCACTGATGTCATTTCAACACAGCCCTTCTCAGTTCCTCCCACCTGAGCGTTCAGCATTGCCAGACACCAGCAGGAGCTTCCTGAGAGCGTTTACAAGCAGAGCTGGCTCCAGACCTTGGCTAACATCTCGCATGAGTAGCTGTCCTATTCCAAGGAGTATGGACAACATCCAGCCCAGGAAAGCAGATGTTTTTAGTCCCAGAACTGACCTTATCTAGAGCCCAGCCTTACAACCACTGGAGTCCAGCTCAAGTTCATATTATGCTGAGATATTTTCCCACACTCAGTTCCAGGTGGTCACCAAAATTCACGTTTCCTTTTGACTATGAGATTACTCACAAAATCCACTTTCTGCTTGACAACCATGTACCCTTTCTTATATGGTATCCCAGAAAGCTGGGACCATCTTGGAAGAGGTAATTGAAAAAGAGAACTGACAATAATGGCCAATTTGAAGAAGATTCTTTCAATAAAATCAGATGGCCAAGATATACTTTTCCATAAAAACATTTCTAGGGCTATAGAAACTTGTAACTATGAGCAGGATACATCTCAGTTAATTTTAGCAGTCAGGAAATGAGGTCTAGCCTAGATAATCCTCCAGGCTCTTGGCTGAGCCAATGGCACAGGCATGTCCTGAGGTAATACATCCCATCTGTCCCCCAGAACTTTGGGAATGAAATGGCTCAGCCTGTAAGGCTAAACACCACCTCAGAGTGCCAGGTATAGCCACATGCATGGACCCAGAGAGGAGCAAAAGTGTGGCCAAGGCAAGCAGCCAAAGTCTGTGTGGTGAACTCAGACAATATTCCAAACTGATTCTTGGATATACTCAAGGACACAGGGACAGAAACCCAAGATGATGTACTTGGTAAAAACGTGGTCTGCCCCAGAGATAAAGTCAGAAGTAAAGCTGACCCTTAAAGGAAAACCCTGCGTGGATTAGGTTAGTTAGGAGCCACACCCAGACATGCTCAAATTAGCAGTTAATTGCTCCAAAGCAATGGTAATTAACTGCCACTGCTTTTCTGAAAGTTCTGGCTTCATTCGTAGAAGAATTCAGACTACACAACACATCCCACTGACCTCACATTGTTTTAATCTACGAAAAGAGGGTTATTTCTATGATTGGAAGAGAATGGCCAAGTAAGAAAAGGTATCCTCTGATAAATGCAATTTCAATAAAGACATAAAAAAAGGAGCTAAGAGCAAGAGCTACCATCAATAACAGTATTAACTGCATTGAGTTGTTAGTAAAGATCCAGTCAGTGTTTTTTAATACACCCTCTGAATGTTATTTACTTAAAAGTGCTGTCCAGCATTTGTTCTACTTCCAGAGTTTTCTAACAGTTTCTGATTGGAACAGATTCTGAGTGGATGACATTCTCATTTAGATTGGAGGCCTGAAAGAATATATGGGAAATCATTAAGTTTTGCAGCAGACCAAAGAAAGAAATCTATGTCTGAACTTCAAAAAGTAATAATAAATGATACTCCTAACAGAAGGGATCCATAATGGATGTGAGTTGGGTAAAAATGACCTAATTGCTGATCTAGGGAAAACAGAAACAATACTTGAAGTGTTTACTCCACACAGCAAAGCAGAGAGAAAGAGATATATAGGGATAATAAACTGATTTGGCAAAATTCATTCCAAATCTATACATAATCAATAAGTGCTTGTGGAAATTGTTGAAATATGAGGTTGCTGGCATTCAGCAAAAAGACATTAATAGACATCTAAGTGGCTAAAATCATTTATTAACAAGGTTGTTTCAGAATCTCATGACATGACTGAGGCTGTTAGGTTGGAAGCTCGGCTCCACACTGGCACAAAGTATCCATCAGACTTTAAAGGCATTTCCAAAAGTGCCTCCTGTCTGAGCTTAACACCCTCTGGGGCTGGCACAAAGGTGCTGACAGGGCACAGAGTCCCTGGTTTATCAGGAAGAGGAGGAAGGGAGGACTCCAAGGGATGAGTTGCACAGAAGGCCAATAGGACAACAGAGAGACAGAAGGCCTAAAACCGACCAGTTGTTCTGCTTCCAGCTCTTTTGGGAAGCTTGAGACTTCTCCAGCTTGGAACCCCAAACAAATTTTCTGTTTCCAACTGTTCATTGGCTATCCCCTGCTCACCTCAAACTACTGGAAAAGTATCCATTCAATAAAGAGGTGACCCCTCCAGACTCTTATCTACACCCCTGAATCATTTGGGCCAAGAATGAAAGCTGCTGGGGAATGATCACAAGGAGAGGTTTCACGTGAGCTTTTGGGACATCAGTGGATAGCAGGGTGAATATTTATCTTTCTAAAGAGCAGCAAGAAAAATAGTACATTCCCTTTGCAGTTGCCAGTGATAATGGATGCTGTGTGAGCTAAAAACCCAGCAGTTAAAAGCTACATTTATTATCACTCTATCTCACACCAGCAAATTTATGATCCCTTCCAGACCTAAAACATCAAAGCAGAGCAGGAGTCAGAGCCTTTTCAGACTGTTAGGGGTTTTTTTTTCCTTCTTCTTCTTTTCACATAGATTGCTTTATTTATTTTTTAAAAGGAGGTGGGCATTAAAACCAAAATCTGACCTTTGATCCCCTGAGGCAACTCATTACTTACAAGGGCAAATAGGGAGCTGAAAGTTTTTCCTGCATGAAACCGTAAATAATTCTTCCAAACGTCCACAAATCACTCTAGGTTGGTAAAGTAAATAGTAATTGGTGGGTTTCTCCCTAGAGGCAGGTCTGAAGGGGGTTATAGATTAGAGTTAGGGATTTTTTGTTTAAAAAAAACTTTAGAAACCATGTTTCCCTCAGCTCAGTGCTCCAGATGCTCAGGTAATACATGAAGTTTTGGAGGGGTGGGTATGAGCAGGGACGTGGGGAGGGGAAGGGTTTGCTGATTTTCTTATGTTTAGTAATTTCTCATGCTGGAGTTTAAGAGATTCACAACTTTAGGGCAAAGGGGAGTATTAAAAGAAATTAAATGCCAGGTATGTACAACAGCTTTTTCTGTGTATTATCAACAAGAAAAAGAACCTTTAAAGAAAACTTTCTTCCCAGCTGCTCTTGCAGCTCCACTGATTACTGGGAAGGAGTAGCAGACTTGTTTTTTTCTCCCTGTTTTTTTAATGTGTTACTACATCACACATTATCAGCTTTCTCTGTTGGATAAATTTTACCCAAAACACCTGAACTCTCCCTCACTTCAAACATCTTTTCAGCAATCCCTGTTTCAACTGTTATCAAAATTGCTTTATTCAATAACACTCATACAGGAATATCTACATAAAAAGAAACTTTCCATGCTTGTTACTGCAATGCAGTTGTTGCAGCAGCCCAGGGAAAGGAGTGAGAAGCACATTGTTATTATCAACACCAGTGGAAAAGTTCCCATGCTGGAGCCACCAGACCTGGCTGTCATCAAACCAGGACTGCTCAGGACTGTCCCAGTGCAGGGATTTTCTCTGCTGGGAAGTTCTGCAAGAGCTTGCTGAGAGCATGCCAAAGAAAAGCCATCAAATGCAGATTAGTCCCGTGTAAAACACAATAATCCCAGAAAAAGGGACGTGGGACTGTTACACTTTGATGAGAGAGGTCAGAGCCATGAGGATAGAGAGAAAACCAGTAGGAAACTGGGAATTTATAAACATGATCGACACGTTTCTACCTGCATGAACTGACTGCAGCCACAGTTATTTGCAAGGAGAAAACTGGTCCCAAGCCTGGTTCTATTTCCAACAAAAACAACAGGTCATAAATCTGTATTTAATAATTGAAACAAATGGCCTGACTCCCAGCCCGGCTGAGCACAACACAGGGAAGAAACTTAAAATATTGATTAAGACACAGGATTTTTCTACCTGGCCTCTGACTTCTTTGAGACCTTCAAAGTTCAGTGCTAAAGCCACAGGGAGTTTCATTTTAGACAAGATTATGTTGGAAATTTCTCATGTTTGCCTTCAAGGCTCCTCAGGATCCAAGGGAATAGCAAGGGAACACTGAGGGCCCAGCAGACACAGCACCAGGGGCAGGAGCTGCTCTGACCCCCTTCACATGAGCCTCCTTTTTACACCCCCTACATCAGACCCAGCTGGGAAAGGAAATGGCAGGAACTCACCCTACTGAAGCTCGGAGCACTGGGAGCATTTGTTGTTCCACCCCTCTGAGCTCCAACTTTCCACAAAGGATCCACATCCTGGGGCGGGGATGGCAAAGCCATGCAGGAGTCACAGAGTCATTGAGGTTGGAAAAGCTCTCTAAGAACCTCAACAGCTCCCCAGCATGGGCAAGGCCACCACTGACCCATGTCCCCAAGTGCCACATCCACAGGGCTGGTAAAGGCCTCCAGGGATGCGACTCCACCCTGGGCAGCCCCTCCCAATGTTTAACAACCCCTTCCATGCAGAAATTCCTCCTGGTGTCCAACCTGAGCCTCCCCTGGTACAGCTTGAGGCCATTCCCTCTCTTCCTGTCCCTGTTCCCTGGGAGCAGAGCCCGACCCCCCCGGCTGCCCCCTCCTGTCAGGGAGTTGTGCAGAGCCAGAAGGGTCCCCTCTGAGCCTCCTTTTCTCCAGGCTGAGCCCCTTTCCCAGCTCCCTCAGCCACTCCTGGTGCTCCAGACCTTTCCCTGGACCTCTGAAGCTGGTCCTGGGTGGCTGCCGTTCACACACAGAATTAGTCAGGTAAAACAAGCCAAGAATTGGTTTTAATAAACTGGGTTGAAAAACACCATCCATTCCAAGTATGCTTCACAAGGAGTTCAGTCACCCCTCCAGAAATAATGGCTATGCAGGCCTTTATTTTTTAACTATTTAACAATAAAGTGATTTATTTTCAATCTCCCAGTTGAATCGGGAAATTGTTGCTATTCCCAGACAGGGAACAGAGACAAAGGAAGATTAAACACCCAAATATCACACTAGAAGCCTTTGGCAGAGTAGGAAACTGAACTCACCCCTCCTTTCTGAAATGTAGCTCAGCTTCTTAACCATCAGCCCATCATTCCAGCCTCACGTGACAGGGAGACACAAACCCTTCTGCAGGGCTCCAAAGCACAAAGGCAGCAGCCAGTAAAAGATTCCTGCTGGCCCAGGCTCAGATCCTGTCTGGACTGAGGGAACAGGTTTCTGGTTTCAAAAGGAGCAGAGTTGAAGTTGCTTTCCTTCAGTTGCAACCTTTTTAGCAAAACAGAGATTTTTCTCCAGCAAGTAAAGCCATAAATCAGGACATCTCCTGAGGTTCTTTTTTTCCTTTTTTCCTTTTTTTTTTTCCCCCAGTTAGTGTGCCCTGCCTCCCCTTTCCATCCCTTCAGACTTACTTCATAAACATTAGCTTTCAAGCATCTCTTCCCCCAGAGGACATATCATAAACATCATGTTAAATATTTAGAACAGGAAACCACCTCACTTTTCTAGCTACCTAAAAGCTATCTTGGGAGGGTGCATTTTCTGTTCTTATGGCTTTTATTTATTTATTTCCTGGTGCAGATCAGTCCAATAATCACTACATTTACCAGGGATGTTTGACAATAGTGTTAAGAAGTTCCCCAGTACTTGGGCAAAGGAAAACACTACTGGATACTTCAGGGATATGCATTTCCAAAGCATCCTGCTCCTTGTGGGACTTTCCCAGGACTTGAAGAGTCACTGGTGCAACCACAGAGCTGGGAAGAGGGATTCAGCTATAACAAACCTCGCAGCACTCCCATCACCCACTTTAATTTCCAGCTTGTTTTCCTTAACTCCTCCGAGTGTCCCCAGAAACCACTAAGTTAACACACAGCAAAGATATTTAATAACAGCCAAGCATTAAACACCACCGAGCACCATAAACACTGGCAGCTCCAGGCTTGGTTCAAAGCCAGAGGGAGTCAAAGGTATATGGCACAAAAGCCTTTTTGACAGCTCTCCTGTGAAATGCCTCGTGCCCTCGTCCTGGCTGGATTTATTCATTCAGATCCAAGGAAAAGGGTCCAGTCCCAGTTGCAGGCTGTCCCATCCTCATCTGTACCATCCCTGTCATTCCCCACACATACACGGCAGCACCTCAGGGCTTTGCGCAGCTCCAACACTCCCTGAAATACAACAATCCTCAGGACAAGGGGGAAAGGCTTCAAACTGAAAAGAGGGAAATTTAGATTAGATATATGGAAAAAATCATTCCTTGTGATGAGGCCCTGGCACAGGTTCCCAGAGAAGCTGTGGCTGCCCCATCCCTGGAAGTGTCCAAGGCCAGGCTGGACCATGGCCATGCCTTCCACACAACCCAGGATTTTGTTCAGTCTCCCTTTGAAAACTCCCACTAGTACAGAGACCCTTCCATCAGACAAATCCATGCCCAGAAAAACCTTCCCTTTCCACATCAAGTCACCATTCTCAACTGTTCTTGCAGCCTCTTCCTCTGTCCACACTGTTCATCTAAACTAAATCTCTTGAACTCAAAACTCTTCCCCAGAAGTTGGGCTCTGTAGACCTTTAACAATAATTTTTGTTTTCCTAAGCTTCCAGTTTTTGGTAACAGGCTGCCACAAATGGGATGCAATTGTCCGAGCAGAATCTAAAACACCAAAGCCACAGAGGAAAGAAAGTAATAATCAGCACTGCAGACCCCAAAACACTTTTTTCTTTCACAGCACATTGCAAGGTCACAGTAATTCATTCTCCACCCTCACCCCCTTCATTCTGCCTGGCTGAAACTCAGTCCAGCTCCAGGGGAAGGCAGTGCAACCGTCTGGCAAACAATAATGTCCTGCTTCAGTCCTATTTGGAAGATTTAAAAGGTGCAAAGGGCTTGATGTTGCCTTTTCAGACGTGGACAAATCTCACCCATTGTACATAGGTGAATCAAATTTTCAATGATGCAAACTGGAAATGCTTGCCAAGTATGCATGCAAGAGAAAGAAAAACAAAGATCATAAAGATTTATAGATTGCTTTAAAATGCATTCACCCTAAACCATGAGCTGCTCTGAACAGCACTACCAACCTGGCTGAGAAGTTGTACTTACATGAAGGACTCACTCTGCTGGAACGAGTGCTTTTGTGAAGATCGACAGAATTAACGAGCTAAAAACTTCAGGGTATTAGTTCAGTACCTCACAACAACAATAAAATTAAAAGTTTTATGCCTTTGATTTATGTGTTTAAAATTAAGAGGGATATTTCAGGCTCTAAGGGCATGTGGGAACACAGTGCTCCAGCTCTTTATGCTCATGCATGACATTTCTCACAGAATTACACTGCCTGGTTTCTGTGAGGTCCCACCTCTGCCACTCCAAAACAGAAATCCAGCAGAGCAAAACTTCAGTTTTTCAAGGCTCTAGATCTACTTTAACCAAACTCCAAGCTGGAAGAGAGCTAAAAACCCTCTTTCCAAGAACAAATCCCCTCGCCACAGCTCTACTGCTTCCAGCTTTTTATTAGGCTAAAAATGAGAAGAAACTGCAGTCTCTGTAGCATTACAGGCACGTCCACTTCCACTGAAGTCGGATCATGAATAGAAGTGTGTGAAAGCACAACAAGCAAACATCAAAAAACAACAACAGATCATATTTTGTGATCAGTTTGTCTCGGGCAGGAGGGCTGAGGCTGGTTCTAATTTGAATCGAACCAGTTGGCCAGGCCCTACCTTGTATATTATCTTTGGAATGTGAGTCATTTTGTTGGCTTAGTTATTTCTTCTTCTGTAACATGGCACTCCTGACTGCAGCGGTATGTGGGAGCTATTTTTATTGGGTAGTAGTGAAAGGAAGTGATGGATAGAGCTGGTTGGGAACATTTCAACATTTTTTCATTAGAATTTCCTAGCTGCTCCAGTGTGAAGTTGTTCACTCTGAAGTAGCTGGTTCCAGATAATCTTTTAATTTGAAAACAATATCACCAAAAAAACTTTTCAAAATAGCCCATTTTGGTGTTTTGAAACAGAAATGTTCAACTGCTTTGGCCAAAATAATTTAATTTTGACGTTAAAGAAGAAAATGAAGCTGAAATGTTATTGGAGCAAGGCCTGATGAAGGAGCCATCCCAAGCCTGCAAAGCCAACTCTGTTCCCTGCACAAGTATGCACTTGAGTTTTTTTCCTTTAGATTTTAACCTCTCTAAAGTTTTCAAGGCTTTGGCTTTTCATCTTATTTCAGAACAGTAGCTCCTTTTTCACAGCCTTTTCAAGAATTTCAGGAACATCCAAACCTTCCAGTTTTTTTCTTTTGGCAGAACAAGCAGCACACTGTATGAGCAAGGGCTTGGAAAGGCAGAATCCTTGGAACACTTCCTGATCAAGGTCCTCCTGCTACTGCAGCCTGCAGTCCCTACGTGATGTGGTCAAATGGAGATGGTAAACCACATGCTGGAAACCTCCCAGTCCCAGGTGCCCACAAAAGCCAAAAATTAAAAGTGTGTATCCTCGATGGATGACCAGCCACTCCTGAGACCCTGCCTTTCCCTCTGGGGTTTCCCTAACAGCTTTCACAGGCACGGCCAGCTACAACTTAAGCAAAGCTGGCCAGTGATCTAGGAAACTCTTCAATTATAGATGAGCACCAATAAACAGCCAGTGATTTGCTGGAAATTATGAAGTATAAATAATTGAGAAGCAGGGAGTTGGCCCAGAGGTCCCTTCTCTCTTGCTGATTCCTCTTAATGCATTTCCTTGATGCAGCTCCCTGCTGTGTTCCTAGGGCTGTGGGAGCTGCAGGATAATGGCCCTGGAAGAATCTGCTGACCTGCTTGTAACAGAGTTAGAGATATCTGAACACCCACCAGCCTGAAAGGTGACACTGAGGAAAGGGGTTCACCCACCCCACTCCCAGTATGGAAATCAGGGATTTTACCTGGGGATGTAGGGATTCTCCAGACACAGTGGGCAATGATCGGGCAGCAGTTTGTGTGGAAGAACTTCACTCTGTATTTCCTGCTGCTTCTTCCTGGTGCCATTAAAGAGGAGATTCCCCAGTGCAGGGCAGGAGCTGCCTGAGGATGCTCTGAGCTGTGCTGGGAGAGGAGAGAGTTAATATGAGATCCTGATCTTCCAGCCTGGATATCTCTGGTCTGTAGTGGCTTTCCAAACAGCTGAGACCCAAATGAGTCTCAGCTCTTAGGGAGGGCATGAAACAAACCCCAAACACCAGCCCTGAAGCTCAGCAGGAACCAAGGACAGCAACACTGCAGTGAAATTCCTCCATAGGTGAACATGGCTTCACCCAGAGCTTCACCCTTAAGACAAAGGGAAAAATTCTTTGGGAAAATAGACCATGAGAGAGGATGTAATAGACAGGATAATTTCCTTCTGTGCTGCTGGGCCAAAGATAATGAAAAAAGCCAAGGGGATGTACAGCAAGGCCCACAAAGGACACCTCCCCATGCTAATCACGGCTAACTAAGGGAATTTTGCTGTTAAGATCCATCAGTTAACAGCTGTCTCACATCTTGATGCTGATGCACTTTTAGTCCGTTTAATAAAACCGTGGATGCTGCCACAAGCCATATAAAATCTTTCATACTACAAAAATTGAAGTCTCGCTGGAGACTGGTAGCAATGGTTCCCACTCAGTAACCAGCCACTAGGCCATAAGCACATTCATCTTCATGAGCTTTAAATGTGTCACCATTAACTTTAATGAAAATCTTTTGGCTTTTGCACTGAAAATGAAATGCCTGACCTATCTGAGGTGTAAAAGATGGGAACCGGGAAAGAAAGATGCTGGAAAATAGAAAAGAAGGTGCTTCACGAGAAGACTTTCAAAGCTGCTAAGGACACTGGCAATTAAAGCATGGGATGAGTCAGGTCTAACTCAGATGTCAGAACCAAGGTTCAGAGTTAATTCCTCTCTATTTTCCTCATAACCTTGGCAAATGAGCAATTTACCTTCTTATAAAATAAATATTTAAGACTGGGCACATGAAGTGCCCTCTGGACATGTCAGGTTGTCCCCACTGACTCAAAAGAAATGCCACAAAAATGCTCAGTCTGACTTTGAATTTTATCAGGTAAAGAAGGGCAGCAAACAGATTATCTAAGTACCCTTAAGACACTTTTTCAGTTCTAACATGACAGACAGGTGAATGCTGTGCTGCTCCTTGGCTGTCCATAAAACTCACATCCACTGGGAAAAGGAAGAAAAATGGAAAGAGAGAGGGAAATAGAGAGGAAAAATTCCCATGTATAAAAAGCAGAGAACTGGAAAGCAAGTGGGAGAGAGAGCTGGGATGGTGCTTGTGACACTCAGGTCCACCTGACCCCAAGACAAGCTCATTAAAAAAAAGGGAATTTCAAGGCACTCCTTAAGGCAGTAAAAGGGGTTGGCATGTAAGGAGACAGGACTTCAAAGAAGGTGTTTCTACTCGTTTGTGGCATAACATTTTTTTATATTAAGAGAATGCCAATAATTTTAAAACACCCATCACCTCCTCACCCCATCTGCACTGCACACCCCACACCTTACTGAGCAAACCCAGCAGGGTGAATTCAGCTCTTTACCAGCATTTCTGATTACAGCACAGAGAATCCACTGTGCCCCCACAAAGGCAGAAGTGCTCCCTGACTCCCTCCTGCTCCATGGCACTGGGAAGGGAGCGGGGCAGCCACAGGAAGCGCAGAATGCTCCCGGTGCGAGGAGGTGGCTGCAGAGTGAGCGGGAGCTGGCAGTGTCTCCAAGGCCAGCATCAGGGCAGGATGGGCTGATGAAGTCTGAGTAGATGCCACAGCTCGTAGCTTTTAAGATCTCAGTAAACAGTGTAAAGGGACATGGAACCAGGGCTCAGTATGCAGATTTTGCTCCATTATGTTTCTGAGCTGTTTTTTCTCTTTTCACTCCCAGCTATGGAAGACGCCAAAGCTGTTAAATATCAAGCGTGTATAATGGGAATCCCATAAGCTGGGGGAATGGCCAGGATTCAAGGATATGTCCAGAGCAGAAAAAAAACATATCAGTAAGAAAGGAAAAATAAGAAAGAAAGAAATAAGCATAGAGACGTGGGTGGAGAGGAAAGGGAGGAGGGGGAGAGATCAGACCCACGACTTCTCATCGGCCATTCTGGTTTTTTAGGTCACAGCTTAACAGCACCGCAACGATTTTTATTATTGTTGCTGTTATTATTATTGTTGTTATTAATTAGAGCCCTTACCCTTGGTCCCAAGAATCTTTAAATAACACAGGTCACTCTATGGCAGAGGCTGCATGTGAGCACAGACACTTGGGAGCACAACACATTCCCAGCCCAGCACCAAGGGAAGGGTTCCTCAGCACCTCACCTTCCTCAGCACCTCCTACACCCCCTCCACCACATGAATCTCACCCTGAACACTGGAAGTGCTCAAGGCCAGGTTGGACAGGGCTTGGAGCAATCTGGTCGAGTGGAAGGTGTCCCTGCCCATGGCAGGGAAGCTGAAATTGGATGAGCTTCAGGGTCCCTTCCAACCCAAGTTTTCTGATTCTCTGATAACGAAGTGCTTCCAGAAGCTGCACCTCACACTCACACACATTTTGTAATCCTGCAACAGAACTGGCACCACTGTGGATGGATAAAACAACCAGAAAAATGAAGAGAAAAAGCTCTTCCCTTCTCATTCCAGCTTATTTGGCTTTGTGTGGCAAAAATTATGCAACAGGATGAGGGCAAGGCGAGGAAAAGCCAATTTTATTTTCTCAGCCACTTATCTAGGCAATATCAGCAAATGCAGCTTTGCTCAAGTTTATGAATAGTCAGAAGGAGTTTCTTTCGTCTACAACATTTCAGATCCTGCTGGTTTGCTCCCTTTGCACAGGTAAATCTGAAGTGAGGTTGTTGCTGAGCCCCAGGTGAGGCTGAGTTCAGCACAGCTCTTATTAAACAAGCCACTGTTTCCCCTCCATCAGTCAGTGTGAAACCCCACTGGTTGAGGCCTGAGGGGCAGCACCAAGGCTTGGTTCTGGAAGTGGTTTAAATCTTGCACAACTATAGAAAGATGAGAAGAAACCACCAAAAAAAGGTGCATCGCTCTTTAGAGCCTCAAATTCATCATGAAGTTGTAGGAGCTAAAAAACCACTTTAATAGGAGAACAAGGTACAGTTAAATACACTGAAAAAGGATGGACAACTGTATTTAGCAAGTCAGCAAGAATCATTCCCTCTTCAAAAATCATCTCTTTCCTTGCCTTCCTGAAACTACTCCCCCCTGTGACAGGCAAAAGTCTGCAAGAAGAAAGAGGGTATTTCCCCGCCCCCCCTCCCCCCCTTCTTTTTCATAAAATAATCCATTTTACTGCTTCAGACAAGCTGTTATTCATCTTGAACCTGTCCATCCCTCCCACTGGGAGCTCCAGATGGATTTACCAGCTAATCCAGTTAGTAGCTCCTGCCAGCCATGGCATTCCAACATCCCCTGATACAAAGCTGGGGAAAATTGCCTATGTCCATGTGGCTTTGTGTTTCTGTGTGTGTTCAGGCCAGGAAGGGAGACAGTGACCAAGAAATTACATTAACCCAAAAGACCCTTCCTACTCTCCCAGCTGAGCTAAACTTCCAAGCTGGGTGGAGAAGCTCGGGCAGAAGCAGCTAAATAAAGGAAAATTATACTAACAGCAACGTAGCATCAACCCAGCATCAACCTCTTCTCTTTGCCCCTAAACTTTGTGGTGCTGGTGTGATGACAAATGTCTGCTATCAGCAGTATTCTTACAAGACAGAAAACATGGGCAGCCACTGCAGAGGCTCATAGGCTTGGACCACCAAGTCTGGTTCTGGTGCTATTCAGTGACAGCCCTGGTCCTTTCACCCCTCTGCCCACCAGCAGCTCCCCTCCCTTCCCTTGGGCTCAGGCAGTTGATTACATTTTAAAAAAAAGTAAAAAAAATGTGGGCAAACATCAGAATTGCTGTTGCCACAACAGTTCACAGGGAATAAACCAAGGGAATAACAACAGGCTGATGCTGCCTGTGCAATGTTGTCGTCCTGGTGCTTTGGCCCACACTGCAACAAAGGTAAAGCTGCTGCTTTAGTAGTGACAGTGCAACGCTGGGGCCATACCCCCAAAAAAGCATCATTTCTCTAGGAAGACTATTTGGATAGCTCTGCCACCAGATTCTTCCACCTTGACAGCAGGATAAGACTGATGGAGAGGCTGGGGGAGCAAAGGAGGTTTTGGAAGACGACCTAAGGAGCGCAGGTACACACATGGAGAGGCTGCATGTGCACATCACTGAGAAATGCACCGGGAAGTGTCTTCTTGGAGAGTGTGGAGATGTGCTGGAGTGTTCGTGTGCTGTTGCAAGCACTCAGGATTGCTTCCAAAATGGCTCCAAATCAGTGGATGAAGCCATCAGCTGCTCAGCCCCTGCCACTCCGGGTCACTCCTCCTCCTCCTCCTCGGAGAGCCGCTGCAGCCGGAGCGGGAAGGTACCACAGCGAGAAGCACTAAGTGGGAAATGAGCAAGTGTCACGGAACAAAATCAATAGCCTGGAGCCAAAGCTGTTTCTCTGCCTTTCCTGTCTCTGATTTGTGTGCGCGTGTGACTCCAGGGCTTCTTTACCTCCTCCATCCCTTCTTCCCCCGCCGCTGCGAATGCTGCGGAGCACGATAATGAGCGCTGGTGTCCGAGCCACCAGACAGGCCCATCACTGCAATCAGCGCAAGCCGAGAGATCGGGGCCCGCGGGCTCATCAGGCTGTCCCGGCGATGGCCAGCCCCTGCACATGAGGATGCCAATCTCGCCTCTCCTCCAGCCCTCCTCCTCTCTGGCAGCCTGGTCTCCTCACCCTCCTCCCCCTGCCACGCTCCCCTGGCGCCCTCCCCCTTCCCTCCACCCCTGCTCAGCACCAGAAGAACGCCAGCCTGGGCCACATCCCAGCCCTTCTCCCTTAACGATTCTGATAGGAAATGCCCAGCAGGCTGAAGCTTTCCTGGAAAAGCAAGGGCAGGTCGGAAGGCATATGGTTGCTGTCCTCTAAGCTCCGGGTGACAAGGTCTGTGATGCTGCATCCTTCCCAGGCGGAAAGGGGAAAAAAGAGAGAGAGAGAAAGAGAGAAAAATCGCCTGCTTGGGCTTTGGGAAATCACAAGCTACTCCCTGCGGGGAGTGAACCTCTCCGACCCTGTGCCACACTGCTGGGCACGGATCACACCATGCTGGCGTGGCAGAGGCTGGCCTTGTCTTAAAATGAGAACTGAAAAATGGAGAGTTGGAAATAGCTCGGTGTTTTTTAACACACTCCTGGTCCATAACAAATCTCTGGCTGATTGTCCTCCCTGACCCAGAATCCCGGGGTTTTCGGCACATTTGCTATTAAAGCTGAAGAGCAAAGAGAGGACAGAAATATACCTCGATATTTTCCCAACTTCTACTGCTGCCATTGGCAAATGTTTTGCTCAGTTCCACTCCCAAGGTTACTTAAACCCTGCTGGAACCAGGAGTTCTCCCTGGTTCACTCAGTGAGCTGTGCTGAGTGCCCAGGCTGCTCTTCCCGGCAAGGTCAGAGTGGTCACTGGAGAACGAGACCACCCTGCACAGGAGGGCAAAGACTCCCCTCTTGGAGACTCACTCTGGACAGCCAAACCCAGTGGCTGGGAAGCAGCAGGATAATATTTCCTCCACTTGCTTTATAGAGTCCATTCCACATCCTCAGCCCTGGCCACCTCTGCTATCGGTATGAAGGGAAATCTGCAATTCCAGGTTGTGTTTTGCCCCGAGGTACAGGATCAGTTTAGAATATTACAGTGCAGGACTTTTACAGGGTTGTCTTTCAACAGCAGCGTGTTCCCATAAAACACTGAATGGAACAACACATATTTCCTCCTTAAATGAGCACGAGGGCTCTTCTTTCATACAAATTACTTCCCTCAACATATGAATTCACTGATCTCTCTTACTACACCAACATAAGGTTTCTTTCCAAACCATAGACCTCACCTTTAATAATCAATATTTCCTTTCCACTTGCTCAGCTTTCAAGGTCATACGTTGAACAGATTAATCACACTTTCAGAACTCTCTTCCTCTTAGGCTGATGCTAGCACTGGCATTATGTGGAATTTGAAGCAAAAACATTCGAAACAGGGCTTGGGTTTTTCTTCCTGATGGAATGCTAGGCCAAGAAAAAGAAACTGCTGTTTGTCCAGAGTAAAAGGGCAAATAAAATAATTTCCAGGCTCTTAAAGAAGCTATTACATACCGTGAATTAGATGAAAAATTACTTGATGACAGTGGCCTTTTACCGAGAGCAGGAGCAATGAGCAGTTAGCCAAGGGCTATCTATATCCTGCTACTCCTCCATGTGCTCGTAGCTCCTGCTTTAGACAAGTCCATTCTCAATCATGACACTGTATTCATAACACAGAACAATTACCTGTAATCCTACATGCCATCATCTCCACTGATTCCTCACAGGAGCTTTTAAAAATATTCCCCTAAAAGGGATCCTAGCATGCCCTAACACTGCATTGGAATGCAGGGTGAGCTATAAGCAAAGTAAAACAGGAGAGTTTGGAAACTTTTTTTGTCACTTTTTAAAGAAAAAAATGTTTCTGTTTTCATGATGATTCGTGTCCTAGAAGCAGAGAAATGGAAAGAAACACCACCATCCTGGGAAAGCTGGGGCCACAACACCATGCAAGATTATCTACTACTGATGGGCTTGAGCCAGAACCTTCACACCTGAACTGGGAATGATTGGTTTGGACAGCAATGGTTCTAACCAAAACACCCCGTGTCTGTTCAGCCTTGCTCTAAAGTGGACTTCAGATTGGAATCTTCCAGCTCTGATACGAAACTGAAAAGGTTTTGTACCTGGAAATTAACTGAATGGAGCTCACCCCACTGGAAATGCTCAGTGAGATTTTCCTTGTGAGATCTGACATTTTAACAGGCTGACATCTCTCACGTCCTTGCTGGCTTCCCAACATGGTTTGGCCTTAAGCCTGGAGTTTAAACTTCCAGCCTCACCACTGACTGCTCTGCTGTTAACCACTGCCTTACCTTCACCAGCCCTTCCACCCAAGGTTCCCAGAGCACCCCAACAATCCCAGAGATAATAATGCCAATCATCTCCAGTCTTGGAGGCAAGAACAGCTTATTGCCCTTCTGTGGCAGAGAGGTACATTAGTCAGGGAGCTGACATGAGCTGGAGAAGGTCAGGCAGTAATGAAGTGGCCGTGGTTTGGAGCAGAACCCAGAAGTCCAATAGCCCAGACCCCCATTTAATCTACTCTATTTGGCTCTAACCAGCTTTTGTTTCAGAAGGAAAAGCAGAAGAGTAACGACTGTGACTTCCCAAATGTCTAAAAACAAGCGGGGGTTGGAGAGAAGTGTGTGAGGCTGCCTGACTATTCCAAAGTGGGGAGCACTTCTGTGCTCATTTCTCTTGCCGTGTCACTAAGAATTACAACCTGCCTAAATGCCTAAGCACATTGAGAACATATAACAATAATTGGAGTGTCAGAATTCCCTTGGAGAGCTGAGCGAGATCTTGTTTCCTGGAGCGGCTCAAGGAGAAGAGATTGCAACTACAGTTTGCCCATTCTTTGCTAAGCAAAAAATTTGGGACGTATTTTCAATTGCAGCTGAAGGGGCAGACAGAAGCCACCTGCAAAGTGCTCCTGACAGTCATGACATGTTTGTGACACCACAGCAAGGGCGAGTGACGAGAGGTTCTGACATCGCTCCATAGGGGAAACTCCCATTTGTGTCCAGAGCTCTTGGAAAGCTGCACAAAACTCAGAGTCTCGAATATCTGAATGTTTTTGACCAATGCAGGTCACTGCACCTTCCCTCAGCCTGGCAAGCTTGTGGCTCATTTCATGCCCAGAGTCTCCTGTTCTGATGATTTCTCCCTTTTATGCTCTGCTGGAAAGCGAGGCCATCCCTTGCCAAGGAATTTCAACTCCCCTTGTCCTCAGTGGGAAGCAAGCCCTCTCTCCCTCCCCATACACCCCCTGGAGAAGTGCTCCCTGAAAGGCCACCAAAAGAAGCCTTCCAGCCATGTACAGTGTCTTTTCTCTGTGTGTTTCCTGGGCCAGGAACGGGTTAAAGCCATCAGGGCAACAACAAAAGCAAAGATCCTGAACATCATTTCATGCAAATGACCTTTCAGTGGCTTCCTGTGCTTCACTGTGCTCTTGTCTGCCAGGGCCCCGGGGCCTTCAAAACCTGGGGCTAGATTTTAACTCATCTCCCCTTATCTGCTTGACTGACTGTCAGCCTCGCACATCTCCCTGCTTGTGATGAAGGCCTTAATTAGTGCTTGTCTGTTTACCCTTTTCCTATTGCCACCTCTCTTTTCCTCTCCCTCTCGCTATTCCTCTCCTTTCTCTCTCCCTCTCCCATCACCCTGGGGCTTGTTTGCTTAGCTGGGCATCTCTTGTTTACTCAGTAGGGAGGTTATAATATATGTAAATAAAGTAAGTCCAAAACTCCATAAAAATATATCACATACACGATACAAAAATACCAACACAGAAACATATTTTTGTGTTCAGAGACATTGCTAAAGCTGGCCTTGCTTTTCTTCAACAAACTAAACCCTTTTGTTGCCTTCTGAATTCAGTGGCAATAAGGAAACAGCTGCTTTTTTCCTTCTCCTTTCTTCAGAGTCTTTATTCCCACAAAGCACACGGGCAGTGTTTAGGGATCATCCAGCACCTGCTGATTTGGTGTTTTGGAGCAAACACTACTGAGGTTCAATCACCTGCCTCACCAGAGCTTCCACCCAGAGAAGGGATTAAAAAAATGCAAAATTTATTCAGCTTTCATGAGAAGTTGGAATAAGGGAAGAACCATCTCTTACACCCACTGGAAATAGGATGCAGTGTCCATTCCTACTGGGAAATCTTCCCTGCAGGGTTTTCCCTGGCACTTCCCTCCCTAATAAAAGCTGCTTCATACCCATAATATGGCTCATAAAATTCACTTTGTAGCTGGATGTTCAGTGAAAGCTCTGCAGGGCTGTCAGGACTGAACGATGACACTGTGTAGGTGTGATGATGCAAGAGGAGCTATGAGTATCCACTCAAACACATGGAGCAGGCAAGTCCTGTGCTGCTCCAGTGCTTGCCAAAGGAGTTTCCAGACTTATCAAGCACCGCAGGAAATAGCAAAGTTCAGGGGCTGCCAAAGAGCAAAGGACAGGAGAGAACAGCTCTCCCATTAGCAGGTAAAAGTCATTAGCTTTAACAGGAGTAATGTGCTCAGATCAGGAGAGACAGGGAAAAGGAGCACGAGATTGGCAAAGGAAAGCAGGAAAGGAAGCATGAGGAAAAGTGGAAAGAGGAAAAACAGGAAAAAAGTTTCTCTCTCTGGCAGAGAATTATCAGAATAAGATCATTCCCATTTGGGAATAATGCTCACACTGCAGTGATGTCTGATGGGAGGGAGAGGGGAGACACAGGCACAGGAAGACATCCACATAAAAAGCGGAAGAAATGTGGAAATGCAGGGCTACCCAGAGACAGGGCTGGGAAACGTCCAGCAGATGGTCACAGGCCTGGCCAAACATGTGCTGACCCATCCAGCAGCCAAGTCCAGTGCAGAGCCAGCTGTGCCAGATGCCAGGATGGGACAGACCAGCAAGGTCCTCAAGCCACATGAGTGCTCGCTCCACTCACTGCCAGTTCCATCCAGCACTGCTGCCACTCCCTTTCTGGGGCTTACTGGGGATGAGGATTCCCAAAACAGATTCAGATATTCATGAAAAAAAGTAAAAAATCAGGGGAAACAAAGAGCTGATCATGTCTCCTGTGACAGTTGTAGGTATTTCTGGGTTAGTTCTTGGAGATCTGACATTTTTGCACCTACATTTGCAGGTGGATCCACTCCCAACTACGAACAGTTCATGAGCCAGAGACCCAAGGTCATTTTGAACTGGATTCAGAGACATTTCTGGGCAAGTTTGCAAGGAAAATGTAAATTTCAGAGAGTGTACGCTCGTTAAGAGGGTGGTGCAGGCACAGCATTCCCTGCCCTTCAGGTGATCAGGATCACCAGCTGCCTGTTGGGGCCTGAGCTCGCAGATCTGCATTTGTCCTGATCATATCTTCCAAGCCCGCACGTTGCAGGGTTGCGTCACTGCAGGGCCATAAACCCCAGTGACACACAGAGAAACACCACACCTCCATCCCTGCAGGAATGGGAGCCCTCACACCAGGGAGCTCCCTTTGCCTTCCAAGGTAAAAGGATGGGGTCTCCTCACCACAAACCCCACTTGGGTCAGGACCAACATCCTGCAACCATGAAGGAGAAAACAGCAGTCAGTCCTTCTGCAGGTGCTCCTTCTTGAGCAGGAGGCTCAGGGCACATCTGACCCTAAACAAAACCCCTGCAGGAATGAACCCCAGGACCTATTTCACAAACAGAGCTGGGTGGCCTGAGGAGAAAGCAGAGATAAAAGGGAGTAGAAAAGGCCTGGTGGTTCCTGCTCTCTGCTCAGCTCCCCTGGAAGCAAAGGAAGCTGCTGTGGGATGTTAGAGTGATCAGCAGGTCCACATGGGGGTTCTTGGGACACATTAATTATTGCCTGGGCACAATCTCTTGATGTGGGTCAGGGTCACCAGGAACTGCACTGGCAGTCAATAAAGACTGACTCCAAGAGCTGCTCTTCCATCTTTCGCTTTCCAAAAACATAAAAGTAAATAGGCAATTGCAGATAAAACACAGCATCAAACAAAAGCAGCAAAGCCAGACTGATACAGGTAATTAAGAATAGAATTAACAGATGTGGGCATCTACATCGTAAAACAAAGCAGCAGTCCTGGAACCCACCATCCTGTCTCCTTGACAGATGATATAATTGTTCTGCCTTTTATTGGGCATCTGCCAATACCTACTACCTCTGAAGCAAACATCAACGGCTTTCTGACCACAAAGCCATTTTTAGTTACCAGGTACTGAAATATAGCCCAGGAGTCGGTAATTTCCAAGACAACACACAGCACTCAACTGTACAGCTCAGTACAATCCTGTCTGTCCCAATCCTGCCTTCTCTTGTCTGCAAAAAGTTTGCCAAAAATGAAAAAAACCACCAAAAAGCCCAAACAAAAACTTTTAGAAATTACAATTTTGATTATTACTTGAAGAGCTAGAAAAAACCTTTCTCTAGTAAACCACTAGTAAACCTCATAGAGGCTGTTTGTTTAACTCACACCTTGGACCTTTTATTTCTCCACAGCTCTTGGATGTGATCCATTTAATCCATCCATACTCCCACTTCTTGGCACCCAAGTGCCTCACCTTTATTACCTGAAAAAGTTGCAGCAGGAACAACTGCCAGCATTTACTGCAAAAGAAGAAAGATGGAGCAAAGGAATATTGAGCTGCTCTGGAATTTTCCTCTTCCTTTTGACTGCCTCCTTTCCTTCTCTAGTGATTCAAAATATATCTTTAACTCCTTCATGTAGCTCCTGCTCCTGAGAACTTTAAGGAATTCTAGGACATGTTTCATCCTTCCTATGCATTCCTAAAAAGTACAAAATGAGACCATTTCCCTCCCACAAAGTTGCTTCCTTCCACAGAGGGTGGATGGGGCTGGTGATGTGATCCTCATGCTACGACCCAAGTGTTTTATATGTATTTTATCTAGGTCCTCTTCTTGTTCTAAAATACATGGAAAGATAAAATTGTGTCTCCACAGTTAAAATGCTTCCAAAGCAGACTTTGGTTAAACTGGTCTGGAAGCAGTTTCCATAAGAATCTTCATAATCAAAGAAATAAACTCCTTAACTGCACTGAACCAGAACATGAAACTGAAAATTGAGAATTACCCA
Source organism: Eopsaltria australis (assembly GCA_034509425.1). NCBI lineage: Eukaryota > Metazoa > Chordata > Aves > Passeriformes > Petroicidae > Eopsaltria > Eopsaltria australis. Next base: position 429,790 of record JAVTVJ010000317.1, on the reverse strand, counting down.
AATCCAGCAGCCATGAGGGAATGACAGCTTGTTCAGTAGAGCTCAAAGGCTTCATTTTGATATCAACAGTTACGTTTTTACTGGATTTAATATTGACATAATAATAAATATAACACAAAAAAATGAAATGTTCCCATCTTAGAATTAGAAATTTACCATCCCATAAAAAACCTGAAATAGAATTATTATCAAAATATGTTTCAACACTGTCAACATCTACCATTTTGCTTGTAAAAATTAAGGATTTAGACTTTTCCTGCTGAAATCTCTCACTGAGACTGACTGCTCCCCAGAGTCTTGGATTTCCACAGAACCCCACATTTTGTCAACAACTTGCTTCACTTGCCATTACTTTTTCAACGGTTTTTACTTGGGAAAATATTTTTTCACCCACCCCGTCATCTGCCATCCCCTCCCTCACATGGGAGCTGTTCCAAAGGGAGCCTGCAGTCAAGACACCGAGACTCTTTTGTTTGCACTCCCATGCCAGCCCTGCTGATGCCATGGCCCTGGCTTTGGGAATGGGGGTTGGGATCACAGCCAGCTGGCGCTGCCTCAGCAGCATTTTCCTTCCTGGAGCCTGGCATACACCACACCAGAAAGACACTCTTCTCTCTTCGGAAGGTTGCAACACTTTGTGGGAAAATCAAATTACTTGACAACGTCCCTTTCAAGTTCACAATGGCTCACACTGGAAACTCAATTCAATATTTTCTTCCTGCCGCATGCAATCAAGGATCACAAACTGCCTGCTTTGTTTCTGGCTTCTGGGTTTGGTTGGGGATGAAGGGAAGGTTCATTTTTTTGATTATTACTTTTTTTGTTTGTAAAATAACAAAGCCACACCAACAACAGCAAAGCCCAAAAATCAATGAGCCAACAACAGCATAATGTAAGGAAAAAACAGGAGAGGAACAATCCTGGAGACAGCAGAGTCTCCCCACATGGACTGACATTCACTGCTATGTAAAAGTCCATGCAATAATTCCTGTTGGGAAGTCAGCAGTGAGGGCTAAAAGAAGTGTAAATTCCTTTGGGAAGAAGAGTAGCTCCAGCAGCACAGAATCCATCCTGCCTCTGTAAATGAGTCTTCAAGCCAACACTGACTCTGTCTTAGCACATGACTGCTTGTCCAAATCAATCTCAGAATGGTTTGGGTTGGAGGGGACCTTAAAGCCATCTCATCCCACCCCCTGCCAAGGGCAGGAACTCCTTCCACTATCCCAGGGTGCTCCAAGGCCTGCCCCACCTGGCCTTGGACACTTCCCGGGATCCAGGGGCAGCTACAGCTTCTCTGGGCACCCTGTGCCAGGGCCTCCCCACCCCCACAGGGAACACTTTCTTCTTAATATCTGACTTAAATTTCCCCTTTTTCACTTTGAAGCCGTTCCCCCTTGTCCTGTCACTACAGTCTCTCTCAGACTTCCCTGTAGCCCCTTCAGATATTGGAAGGTGCTGTGAGATCTCCAAACAACCTTCTGCAAGCTGAACAGCCCCAACTGTCTCAGCCTGGTGACAATGTTTTATCAGACAAACTTCTCTAGATAGCAGCAAATAAGTAAGGTAGATCTGTTTCACATCAGCTTCTAAAAAGTATTAGAGAATAAATTTTATAGTTGAATCATCAAAGGTAGAATCCAAGAATTGACAGAGATTAAACTTCCTAACTTCCTGTGACTGTGCAGAGTCTCAGCTACTTTCTGAACTAAGATTTTCAGTCTGGCACCAGCAGCTGAGACACAGATCCTAAGCTGGAGGCAAAAATGTAGAAAAGACTACAATGTTTAAACTCAAATGCCTGGTCTAGTGGAAGGTGTCCCCGCAACTGGAGAACAATCCTCATGTCGTGCAAAGGTGGGGATGCTTCCGTGCAGGAGCTGCACTCAACTGATGGGAATTGGTTGGGGTTGAACTCTTCCAGGGTTATTTTCCTGTAGCCCCCAGTCCCAGCCTTGCAGTGCCACTGGCTGCAGGCAGAGGAGAGGGAGGAGTAGGGAGAGCTGTGAGTGTATCGGTGGAAGCAGCAGTCCCAGGAGCTCCCGTGGCTGGGTGTGATGCTCTGCGTGCAGCTGACAGTGCGGGCGCAGGAGGGCCGGGCTGCTCTCGCCCAGCTCTGTCACTCCCTAGAGCAGCGAGTGCCCTATATCTGCACAGAGCCACGAGCCAGGGCTCTCAGTGCCAGCCTGAGTCAGGAGGAGCAGCAGCACAGAAGTCTGACAGTGAGAGCAGCTCAGAGAGGGCATTGCAAAAATCCAGCACACGCAGCCATTTCCTGAGCACACGGAACAGCTTTGCCAACCTAAAAAAGGCAAAACAGTGAAAGCAGATGGGAGAAACGTGGGATCTCCACCTAACAGCACCAGCCTGCCAGTCTGTGTGCAGAGGTGTGATTAAAAGCTGCGGCTGTGACTGAAATCACTGCTGTCTTCTGGCTCCAGTGAGATCTCTCTGCTGCCTCTCATTCCCAGGGGATAACCGGCCCGTGTGGAATAAACCCATGCCTTGCAATCCTGACCCCTTGCCTCGAGTAAAGGTCAAATGGAGAGTGAAACAAGGACTGGCTGTCCTCCCCAGAGCAATGCTATGACAGAAAGAAAAAGACTAATAAAGACAAAAAGAAAAAATGCCCAAGGAAAAAACAGGAAGAGATCCCAGGTAGGAAGGCACAGCTGTGAACAGAGGGCTGGAACTGTCAGATGTGCCTAAACCTACAGTAACCGGCTTTTAATTCCCACTAAAAGGAGTTCTGCAAATCCCAAGTGATTCTCTAAGCCTCAGATTTACTGGAGAAATATTTAATTGACTAGCAGCTACTGGAATAAGAGAGACAGAAAACATAAACTGTGTTTAGGAACTCCATCAATAATAAAATCCATATAAATGTTTTTCACTTCATCCTGTCAGGATGTAGCCAGTGACTGTATTTAGGAATAAGTAAATAATTTCCTTGGTAATTTTTCTGTAACTGAATAAAACTAAATGAAAATAATTCCAGGTTAACTGAATTGCCTTGAATACAGAGGCTATGAAACACAGAAATACAGCCAGGTCAGGGTAGATGCTCAGCACCTGGTAGGTTCTGAACTCACCTAATCCTGTTAAAGGTGGTGCCATGTTCATTTTAGGTTATATTTCTTTAAAGCTTCAATTAAATAAGCAGCTGCCAGATTTAATCCTCCTGGCCCTTCTTCTGTTAAGTTGTATATGGATATATTTGTCTCTTAACCCCGTATAATAATATAATTCTCATGCACCTCCTAGTCTAGTATTTTCTCTGAGGAACTGCTGTAGATGTTAAATATCCCAAAGGATATGCATCCTACACAGAACATTCCTGATCTGATTCTGATAAATAATAATCAAGATTCAAGTGCTGATATCAGGAACTGCTAAGTCAACATTCATCTCCTATAAAGCTGCAACATTCTGCAATTAGATTTTGGTGCTTCCATGTTTGTTGTCTAGAATAATGCTGGAAGGAAGCAATGAAAAAATGAAAAAAGAAAACTGAAATTAAGAGTAAATACAGAGAAAAGTTCTGGGTACTAATGTGGTGCCAGACACTTTAATCACCTGCTTCAAGTGTGTCAGTTCACCTGAATCTATACTCCAGGGACACAGGTGGTCTAATGCCATGCTCATCTCCAAATACCTGAATAACCTTAATTATCACTGTTATTTGGGAGAGCTGCCTGTCCAAACCCCAAGGGAATGTCTTTATTGTCCTCATTTTCTATCAAACAGAGCACCCCAAGAGCCCCGTCCACCAGTCATTGTTACCTTCAACCTCCAGTGCAAGGCCATCTCCTCCCTGGAGCAAAGGGTCTGCAACAAGCCAATGTCCCTCTGACTCCATGGGGGTTGCACTTCTCTGTGCCTAAAACTGGCCAGATCAAGGCTCCTGGGCCATTTACATTTAGCTGGGCTTGTGCAGATTGACCGTGCTGCCTTTTTTGAGAGGGTCTGGACTCCACCACACAACCTGAACCCCAAGAGCAGGGAGGTGCAAGACTCTAAATTCATCCCAAGACTCAGGCGTTCACTCAGCACTGGAAGTCTAGGTCAAACACAGAGCAGAACTGCCTGCTGCCTCATTTAAATATTCAGTGAACACTGCAAAGATTAACATTTCCTTCTTGAATATCTAAATATTTGCCCACAATCCCCCTGCTAATGAGCACAGACAAGTGCTGGTAAGTGGCAAGCAGCATCAAGCCTCGAGTCAATCAAACGCTCCAGCGGGCCCTTCAGCACCACCACAAGGCCCAGCGAGTGACATTCGGAGCTGGTGGCTTGCAAATGGCCCTTCTCTCCTGCTAACTCTCCCCCCACCACACATCCACACACATCCCTCCCTCTCCTTCCCTCTCCACCCCCTTTTCCGCTCCATGACCCACTCGGGGGCATAAAAAACTGGTACTGAGAAACCTGCTAACTGCTTTAGACTTTGGAACACGAGCTCGGCTCTTGTCAGCTCCGAGCCTGCCACACAATGGAAAACATTACACATTTCTCTCTCTAACGACCGCGCTGCTCATTTACATGTCTTAGGCAAACACCAACAAGGTCGCAGCCAGAAAAGTGCGGTCAGGAGCGCTACTGCTCCTGGCAAGAGGTTGGTGCCTGGAAAAGGGCTGCACAGGAAGCTCTTTAAACACCTTGGAACATGTGCTAAGCTGCTGAAGTATGAGGTGTGGTGACAGCAAGGTGTTGAAACAGGGCTTTTAAAAGCTGCCAGTCATCATTAACACGTCTCCGCAGAGCACTGGCAGCGAGGAAAGCCAACACCCAGAGCATCTTCTTGGAGGGTGGGTGGGGAGAGAGGAAGAGAAGAGGGAGCAGGTGTGGGGAAGACAAAGGAAGAGTATAGAGTCATCCACAGGGGGTTTTCCCTCTTGGCCTCATGCTCAGAAATTGTCACCCTTGCTCCTCACAGAGGTGATGAGGTTGTGGCTTTTCTAGAGCTCTTCTGCCACGTGCCTGGACACCTGCAAGATGAGGTGTCCCTACCGGCCTCCTCTGGGAGTTTCTGACTGTCCTTGTCCTTCCTGCTGTGGGGATCAGGTATTGCTATCACCAGTGGGGTTTGGGAAGCAACTGCCACAAAGCCAAGGCACTGCAGAGCAGGGAGGGAGAACCCACCACCAGCCACTTGCTGGAAACCCAGAGCAAGAGCCACGTTCAGATTTCCTGGTTTCCTGTTATTCCTGGGCCCCTTGCAAAGAGGCACAATCCAAATTCTGCAATAGTATCACATTGACTGAATGTTTTACTTAGTATTTTTTTTGACAAAATTTTTATTAGTAATTTTTCCAATTGCATGCTCATCCTGACATTAGTCCAAACTTTCAAAAAAAACATTGACTTTTCTTGTTCAGCTACTTTATAGAAGACCCAAATCACCACCACAGAAAAAATCTTGAGCAAAACAGCACCAGCCCTGATCTTTTCCCCAGAATGAAGTTCTTTTTTTAAAAGTATCCAGCACTGTAAAGTAGCTGGATACGAAATTTTGTGTGAATTCAAAGAAAACAGCCCTATCCAAATATAATTAAATCTCCTAAGAGTCTAAAACTGTATCACGCATCAAAATCTTAAATATTTATTTGAAATTATGCACCCTAGTTATTCCATATTCTAAATCTGTGCAGCAGAGAGGCTGTAATTGTAATGGATTTAATAAAAGCTATCATATTCCATAATTCAGCAGGAAAGATTATGCAGAGCCCCGAGATGTAACTAAGAATAGCCAAGTTTCTTCTTGTTGGTGATTGTTCTAAGAACTAGAAGAAAAAATTTATACATCTCTCTCATGCTCCTTTCTCTGCCTGAAGTACTCAAGAACCACCATGTCCCACCGAGGTGCAGAATGCTCTGTCCCCCTCTTTTATGAGCTTCATTATTTCATTAACCCATAACAAGCACAGCATTCCTCAATATCTTGAAATTTTTATCCCCAGGTTTCCAGGAGAGAAGCGAATCCCTATGCAAATCCAACTCCACATAAAAATCCCACCTTCTGTGTGATGCTGATCTCACAGCCTTGGGGCCCACAGTCCAGTCTTGGACAAACCCCATCGAGGGGCAGAGGTTTCAAATGAGTTTCCAAATGAAGAAGAGGCATTTAAAACTCAGCACTTTTCCTGGCAGGAGCAGCAGCAGGACCCAAAAGCTCCAAATAACACATTCCATGCCTTGTCCTGGGTGGTGGGGACACAGCAAGGACAGGGGTGTCATGACAAGATACAAGTCCATGGGGACACCAGGCTTCATTAAACCTGCTGCTCATGCAAAAACTTCTTTCTTTATTCCTTTGCTTTCCTATGCACACAGACTAAGTCAAACTGAAGCACTAAAAGATAAAAAGCACTATATTTTTTAAGAGTGATTATGGGATCTAGGTACTGAATTACCTTTCAGAAAAGTCTAAGTAGAAGTGACGTGCCTAAAGATAGTGAATAAATTATTGAATCATGTCTTTCAGCATCCAGATTTTTAGCAAAAACACTAAAAATGCTCTGTTAATTCTTATCTTACCTGTGGATAATCATTACCGGAGAAGAAAGGTGAGAATAAAAATAATTAAAACAAAAAAAGTGAAGCCCCTTCTTCACTTTAGAATTGAAGCCAGGGAGATAAAAACTGACATCCAACGTTCTTCTTCTCCTGATGTTTCTCCTACACTTGCCACACTTACAAACGCCCTGTAAACAGCTCTATCAGGTTGATGGATATGTGCCACACCTGTTCCCAGCCCCCTTTAGGGAGGTTTTCCTCACCCACCTTCAAGGCAGGGGCTGTGTCTTCATTCTGTGTCTGCAGAGTCCTCAGAGCAACGAGGCTGGGCCTTTAGGCACTATAATAACAATAAATAATCATAATTCAGGAGTGGGATGCTTTCAAATCCCAGACTCACATTCTTCTGAGCTTCCCAGCACACATAAACACCCCCACACCCTTCTCCCTTTGTGAATGTGACCTCTGCTCCTCTTTAGAGCTGAAACGCTCTGTTCCTGCAGGCTCCAGTTCAAGAGGGGGATTCCCCGGAAAGCCCAGTGGGCCAGGTGGGATGGGATGGCCATTAATCTGTTCACACCTTGTCAACAACGGGCTTGATCTGAGCACATCCTCCTTTAGCTTTAGGAAATTTCCACAGAGGCTGGCACAGGAAAATGAGGAGAAGCTGCAGAACTGAGGAGACAGAGAGGAACACCTGAGAGTGCAGGACATGGCTCATTAAAATCCTGGGACACGGCGTGACCAACAGGAGCCTTCCCCTGCCCTTAGATTTGGGGCCACCCTAAGCACTTGGAAGGTGTTGACAGTGAGTCCCAGAAGAACCACAATCTCCTTTATATCTGCAGAGGGAGGTGACAAACCCCAATGACTTTGATAAGCCTTATGCCCCTAAATGCAGAGCTGGAGCTGCTTCAGCAGTGCCTCCACTGCACCCTGCAAGTCCTCTCCTCTCTCCCCATAATTCCAGCACTATTCTTTGCCCCTCTCTGCTCTTTTCTCTCTGTTCAAACTAATGGTTTTACCACATGTTGGAAGGCAGCAAAAGGAAGTGGTGAAGTGACAAATGGGAATGTTCATGCTTTAATTTATTATGACAATCGTGCCCGGGTCCACAAAGTAAACTGAGTCAACAGAGAAGGACTTTGTGCCAAGTTATTTATCCACTTCACTGACTGGGGGATCTCTTTTTCCCTAGCCAGCCATGAGACTGGTTAAACTCATCAACTTTATTGATGAGCAGAAACAGCAGGGAATTTTCTCACAAAATATGTTGTTGTTGAAAAACTTAGATTCATCCAAACCAAAACCTTTTTTCAAGGAATGGCTTGGTGTTGCTAAATTTCTAGACACAAGGGAAGGAAAAGAAAAAAAAAAAAAGATTTGTGGAAAAAAAATCCCAAATAAGCAAAACATGCTGCTTGAACAGTCAGTGAACATTTGCTTTCTGTTCAAATGAGCTTTCTGTGCAGTTTAATTGAATTTTGAAATGTTTCATTTTGATTTTTCCCTTTTTCTCAGCTTTACATAGAGATGACAAAACAAAACATTTGAACCGAGCAAAACTTAACATTTTTTCCTCTTATCCTGTCAGCACATGACATTTTTCAGGATTTTTCACTCCAGCTTGGCACAGGGCAATTTTCCAGTGTCTCCAAATTTTCCATCCTACCATACTGAGGAATGCATCCCTTTAACCCCAATGAATTTTGCCCAGCTACACAGGGCTGCCCAGGATGACTGGTGGACAAATTGGCCCAAACCCTTGACTGTTCCTCTTTGCAGGAAGGCCCCAAGACCAAATCCTGCCCAACCCACCACAGCAGAGTACAGCACTCATTCCTCAGTGTCCCTGTCTCCTTTATTTCTCAAACCATATGAAGTCATTTCAGGGGAGGTCACAGTTCAGCCCATGTTTTGTACCCAACTGTGACAATGTCTAGGAAGGACCTGGTAACAGGACAAGCAAGAGCTATCATTTCAGTTTTCAGAGGCAGAAGAGGTTCCTTTGGATTTAATTACTTGCAAAAGACCTTTTTACAACGAATTTATATTTTTCCTGCTTTAACCCTGGGTTTTTTCTGATTATTACAGTCTGACCAGTCTCAGGGGTTATTCCCAGGAGCATCTTACTCAATGGAGGTCATGGAATGACTTCTGGCACAGGTAAGTTCTCAGCTAACTACAGATCTAATTTTCAGCTACTGCACATCAAGGGCAAGGTGGGGAAGAGTGGATAAACCCCATCAGAGAGTAAAAAATGCTGAATACTTTTAGAAAAGAAACCCTGCACAGAGAGGCTGAGAGAAGAGCGTTCCTGCACATGGAATATGTGCCCTGCAGCCTTCCCCTCCCATCCCCGAGCAGGGCCCTGCATGACACCCCTGTAAAACACAGCCGAGTCTTTCACACTGAATCACATTCCAACACTATGACACAGCCTCCAAAGCAGCGTTTTAACAACCTGCTGGGCAAAACAAGCAGACATTGTTTGCCATCCTGCCTGCACAAACGCTCTGGCTCTGGAACTGGAACGTGCCCACATCCGGGTGGACACAGGACTTCCCCACAGGCATCACACCCCAGAGAGGAGAACGGGCTGTGACCCCTATCAGTCACCAGCACTAGAGTGGCCAATGCAGACTCAAAGACCCCAGATGATTTCTGTGCTCTCCCAGGGTATTTTTCAGAGGTTACAAACATTTCTGTTGTGAAGCCCTCCCTTGCTGAGCCCCTCTGAGTGCACTGAGTGGGATGTCTGAAGGGCTGGTCCATGGATATGTGGGTCATCAGTGGGTTTTGATTCTTCAGTAAATAAATCTTGGCTAATGGGCCTCAAATCATAATTCCTCAACACCCAGGACAGAGAGCACTATGATGTTCACAGGGTGCAATCTGCCCATAACAGGGTCCCAGACCTGAGTGAACTCTCCTGAGCTCAACTGAGCTCAGCACTTACTAATTTTTACTCCAGTGACACTCCCCCAGGTTTTATGTGGACAATCCACTACTGGCATTAAGGACATGGTGTTTGACCTGTGTATGTGGAGCTCCCCTCACTGCCCCTGGGCTGAATCAAAGCCAAGCCAAGTTCCAGGGAGAGCCTCCATGGTCCTGCCATACACACATCTCTGTTATCATGTCTTCAATGGGAGGGCCATGGTTTGCATTTGTCAAAGTTTGTGTTTCAGACAGGCTGAAAAACCAGGCAAACACCACTCAGGCCATATTTTCAAACTCTACATCTGTGACAGTTGGAAATCTGGGGGTGTCTGTGAGAAGGGAAGGAAAATGAGATTGACATGTGAGATTAGAGGTTAGTTATCTTCCATTGCTGTTGGGTCACTACAGGTGAGACAAAGGAACTGGCATTTCCAGACCATCTGACCTATTTTGGATGGCTCCTTTAAGGTAAATTGCCTCAGGAATGTCTTTTCACTGTTGCCAGTGAGGTTGGTCCAGATGAGACACCACAGGCTGCTGAGCAAAGCTGGGCAGCTGAAACCCAGCCAGGTGTGAGGGCCTTGGAGTGATGATGCTCCAGTTGGGTCTACAGCTCCTTCTCAGCATCCTCACACAACCCCTGAGCTACATCCTCAAAAACAGTCCAGGGCTGCTGTTCAGTACATCCCTAAAACATCTGGGGGTTTGCTCCTTCTCTGCAAAACACATGTGCCACTGCCCCTTCCCAGATTTATTTTGGGAATATTGTGATGTAACAGATTTGATCTATGAGGGATTAAGATGAGGTATAAGGGGGAGGCAGAATATATAAGCAGTAAGGGCCACATTAGTGACCAGGCAGACCCCAATGACAACTCCTTTATTCAAAGATAAGGGCCTTTCTCAGTCTCCTTTTATTATTTCTGTAACTTGCTGTTACCTGCTGTTATCTCTGGAGGAGATGCTGGACTTGATCCAGTCAGTTCACCTGCAGCCCTATCTATGGAGCTGCTTCTCTGGCACGTGCACCAATTGGCAAAGTTTACCTTTGGTGCAACATCCCTCAAGTTGCAGCTCATATGGTGAAAAAGCAAACCACTGCAATAAGATTTTCCTCTCTCCAATAACACTAAGGAGTTATAGTTCATAACTTCCAACTGACTTCACTGTACAGCCAAGCGTTCCTAATGAATTCCCCTAATGATCATGCCCTAATGTTTGACTTCATTATGTCACTTTTGCAATAGCTAAAGTACAGAAGAATGTGTCTTTCTTTCAGTAAGGATCACTCAACACTCTCCCTCCTCTTAAAGTGTATGAAAGTGTTGGCCCTGGGGAAGCCCCCTCCTTCCCATCCCCTGCCAGAAGGAAGTGACCTAGAGAGCAATATCCCAGAGGAGGGGCTGCCAACTGGTCTTGCCCAAGCCTTTTCCCAAAAGGTTTCTTTCCTTCACATGTCCTAAACAATACCCTTCAGATATCCCAGACAATACCCTAGGAAACTTGGCTACTCACGTCCTCGCCTCTCCATCAGGGATGGTGCAGAAATGCATTCCTAGCTATTTCCAGCTTGGAAGTGCTGAGGTAGAAAAGCTCAAGGCACTTAAAGAGTTTCTTAAAAAAAAAATAAATATATATATATAAGAAAAAAAAGAAAAAAAGACCATTGTAGGGTTGAGAGACTCAGAATTAAAGATGCTCCTGACATTTTTTCCTGTGCATTACTCAGTCCAATCTGTTTAATGGGTCTTCATCAGAGATTGTGATTGCTGATTTGGGCTGGCGACATCATTCAATTGGACGTGGCTTTGAAGCAGAAGAATAATTATTTCCCATCTTCCAAAAGACCATTTAATTCATGCTCCCCAATCTCTGGGAACAGATAACCCACAGCCCTTTTAGTTCATTAACTCTCTGGGGCTGTCATCAAAGGATTGTCAGCTGCTCGGGAATTTGCAGAAGAGAAGTGGCTGAAAGCTGCAGTGTGCCTTTTACCCATGGATTCAGCATCTCCTGCCATAGATCCTGCAACTTCCAAGCAGCTTCCTAGAAAGGAGAGGGAAAACAGGGGAGACACACAAGACTTTTACTGGGTCTCCCTCTTCTCCCAAGACCAGGATCAAGGCAGTGTAACCCGGCAGCTGCTGTGCTGAGAACTCAATGCCAACAGAGAGAGAAACCAAAGCCCAGACACCAACAAGGCCCTGGGGAAGGCAGGAGGGATGGACCAGCAGGAGCAGTCGCTGTGCTGGTGTTTGGGATTCAGCAGGACTGGCTCAGTGGAAGGATGGCACCATGGCTCACAGGGGAATCCAGAATCTAGGCCATGGAATCACAGCAGGGGAGCTATCGGAGCTGGGCCATCTGCACCAAATCCAGAGGTCAAATAAGTGAAATTTAGCAGAAGATTATTTGCTTATTTCCTTCCCCCTCTTCACAAATATCATGATGCTTTGAAAAAAAGGAAGACAATAAATAAGTGAAAATCCTGCTTGAAGACAAGAGCAGAGGTTAGTTCTGGGAAGAGCCAAGAGATATGAATCCAGCTCTTATTATGTGTTTTTCAAGACTAGATTTAAAAACACTGCAAAGGAGGGAAGAGCCATCCTTCCACCTTTGTGAAAGAGGGGACTGAAGCTTCAAATGATGGGAAATCACAAACTCAGTCAAGGCCTAATGGTAGGTTGGGATACACCTCGTGTGTCCTGCACTCTCATCACCATCTGTCTCTGACCTCAGACACCTCCACCCCAGAAACTCTGAGTTCTGAGTGCACTTGGAGCTTTTTATGTAAGATGGGAAATGAACAGGCATTGCAGAGCAAAAGCTCCACCTCTAGCAGAGTCTGAGTGGAAAGAATTTAGCTAAGAGGCTTCAGTAAATCAGCCCGAAGCCTCCTTTCCTCGGATTGTATTATTTATCTCCCTATCCCCTTGACCACACTAAATTCTGAAAGGCATTTTGGCAGTATGCAAACACAGAGGGGGAGTTTATTGAAAGTACTAAACATGTTCTAATTGTTTTCTCCTGCACTACTCTGCTAAAACTCACTCTGCTGTGAGCGGAAGCCGACTTGGACAATTACTGGGGCACTTGAAGCTATCATGCCCTTGATATATGGGAAGTGGGGAAGTTTAGCAGAGTGAGGACCTCTTCAATTCCTATTTTTGCTTTGCAACCATTTTGCCAGTCAAAAAAGACATTGCCTCACTTCTCCAGCAGCAGCAGAACACAATAACCTTGTGTCCCTAATCACAGGATACTGTGAGATTCGCTTGAACAATACTCACTAAAAAGCTTTGAAAGTGATGAACTGCTATATAAATATTCAGTTGGACTGCAATTAAATTTTTGGCATGTGGTTTACATGTAAGTGAAGAAATACCATCAATAAAAGTCAATACACTCCTTTCCCCCTTTCTCTCCCTTTGCCTTTCCTTCGCTATTCCCCAGATCTCTGTCAGTGTTCTCTGAATTTTCATAAGGGAAAAAATTACTTCCTAAAATGTTCAAAAGCTTTCCCTTGGTTTGTTATTAGAGCAATTATCTAGCATAACACAGTGAAATAGCACAAAGTATTCTAATGGGAAACAAATGTGCCAAAGAAGTGACCAAACTTGGAATCTTTATTGAAAAATGAGGGGAAAGCGATTAGTTGAAGAGGCAGCAACGGAAAGATTTTCCACCTGGCCTTGGGCAACACATCAAACAGAGCTCAAAAGGGTGCTATTTATAATTGTTGTCTGGCTGTCTATGGAGCCCTGTCTGTCTGTCTGTCTGTCAGTCTAGGCCCTTTTCTGCCTCTCCTCTGCCACGTGTCCCATCCCCGATGTGTTTATGCAGTGCAGGAAAGGTGCTGCTCTCAGCCCTCTGCACTCCAGAACAGCTCCATAGGGTTCAGGGGAGGCAGAGGGGTAGAAGCAAGCACAAAGCTCTGCCCCACACATGGTGCTTTCTTTTCCTCACATGTGCTCACCTTCTCCTGGAGTACAGAGGCTTTGGGGCTGTTTATGTTACTACAGAAGGAGACAGAGGCAGAGTGAGGACTCACTGGATCCCAGATAATGGACAATACCTTGTCTTTCTCTCCAACAAAATCAGTTCAAAGTGGAGACAAAAATGTTGCCAGATCAAGAAGGTCCAATTTCACCTCCACTTCACTGTGATATAAACACCTATGCAACCAGCAGGTCAAAGGCCCATCAATCTCAGCGAGTTTGCTTTGGTGTAATTCAAGAAGCAAAGACATTTTGCAAGTACTGTGGTGATTTATAAGCACATCCAGAAAATTTTTAGGACCTCTGGTATAACAGACAAAGGAGGATTTCATAACAGCGATTTCTCATTACTCACTAATGCTCATTTAACACTCTCCTTTAACTGTTCCACTTAATTTAAATTGAGGAATTTAAAAAACCCACCGGGAATCTAAATCCTCAGCTAGAAATCAGAAATCATACTGATTTCTCCTAGCTTCATTGACGTCTTTGGAATGATAATATTTTACAGCAGCTGAGGAGCTGCTTTCCTTGTGAGAGGTAATAAACCTCACAACACAAACACAAATGGACCAGCAACTGAACAGAGGGTCTGAATCAGTAGTTTGCAAACACCACTGTGGGCTAAAATTCACTCCCATAAGGTATCTAGGAAATAAAAGCAAGGAGAGCATTTCTATCTGAATAGAAAACAGGGCTTTTTGGTGATGGAGTTGTGAAAAACAGTGGGCAGCAGATTGGCAAGGAGCACCACTCTCAGCAAGAGATTTGGCCCTGCTCAGAGACCCCAGAGGCACACAACCCCCCACGGGCATGCCACAGCTTCATTAACCAAAACAGGCACTTTTGAAGTTCAGGCATGAAAAATAAAGCCTGATTTTATCTCTGCTAGATTCCATTTGCCCAAAGATGCCCAAACCTCAAAAGGGGTCAGATGTTCAGCACAGATAATCACACAAAGTTTGGGTGTGTAGTTGAAGTCTATCCAAATTCTCCCAGGCTCTCGAGGATGAAGGATGGGAAACCTCGTGAGAAGAGTTAAGAGACACCAACAGAAGCTTTCTGCTACATTCTGCTTTCAGTCTGATCATAAATACTGCAAGAGCAGCCTTCGCTGTGGTATTTTAATGTTTCCAATCTCCAAGTTCCCTCAGCTCTACTTAGGACAATGCGTTTCTAAGTGCCCACGCTCTGCAGGTGAAATTCCATGCCTCTGCTGGAGAGCACTATGCAGCAGGAAGCATCTCCCCCCTCATTCACTCCATTTCCCACACAATTCCAGTGACTCAGGGATCACAGAGTATTTCAAGTTGGAAGAGACCCATAAGCATCACCAAGTCCAGCTCCTTGCTCCTTGCAGGGCCACCTGAAGCTAAACCTGGTTGAGAGCATTGTCCAGATGCTCCTTGAGGCTTGGTGCTGTGACCACTTCCCTCAGGAGCCTGTTCCAGTGCCTGATCAGCCCCTGGGTGAAGGACCTTTCCCTACTGCCCAATCTGAGCTTCCCTTGATGTACCTTCACTCCATTTCCTTGTGTCCTACCACAGGGGTGACACTATGCCTATGCCACCATGAGGAGCAGGACAGCAAGACCAAAGCCCACCTTGATGCTCTGTGATTATGAGGGTGAACACAGACACAGACCTCTGCCCATTTTGTTTCTCATTAAAATATTCAGAGAAAGACAAAAACCTGGAATCAATCTCTGACCTTACAAAATCACTCTCTGAAGAACATGGCTGCAGAAGAGAATCCAAGGGTCAAGAAATCTGGAAAAGAACCATCTGTTCACAACCTTCCTTCAGCTACAGGCCAAAACCTGTTTTTGTGAGTAACCTCCACCTCCTTTATCTCCTCCCCTTACTGACACACCCTAAAGCCTTCTCCTTTCTCCAAAACCAACCTCAACAGCGCCCAGCTACACCTCACACTCTGGAACATTCACACATTCACACCTGGCACTGAAGGTTGGCTGTGCAGGGAGAGTTTGCCAGGAGACAATGGCTTTATTTTCTCTTCTCCTGACAGAGTTCATTATGGGATGGAATACGTTGTGTGGAACAGAGCAAACATCAGCAGCACAAATCCCGGTGGAAACGATAAATCTTGAACACATCGTCCGGATTCTTAATTCCAGTTGCAGGAAAGCAGCTCCGGCTGTGTAACTGGCTGAGATGCTCACACTGTCTTCATCAGCCTTCTGACCACTGTGTGTGCTCAGAGAAATGGTTCTACATCCAAAAAAACACCTTTATAGCTTTCAGAATTATTTTGGAATGAACAAAAATGGTCACAAAGGAGTTATAGAACTCCAGAGCAGGTGAAACACTGAGAACAGCCCAGCCAATACTATGACCAGTCTGGAGTTGTTTGGTAATGTGGAACAGCTACTTCCTGCTTTCCTGGTCATCTACTGCTCAGGGCAAAGCTGTTTCATCTTGTCTTTCTCCTGACAGATTCACCTTTTATAAGGCCATCACTTGTGTGACCTTACAGCAGAGCTGAACTGGGGTGTCCCCAGGTCTGCTATAGTAAAGGAACATTCAGTAGGAGTGACTCTGGACCTGTACATGAACACACCTCACTGAAGGCAGGTAACTGCATTGGGGTCCAAGCTCCACCACAGGCTTGATGAGTATGGTTGGCTGAGCAACTGCAGCTTCTGTTTTCCTTCAGACTCCCCCTTTGCTTTTGGTCTATTTGGATTGCAAGCTCTGTAGGACAAGAAAAATGTTTCCCTGAGTGTTTACTCAGCAGCCAGGCTCCATGAGGCAGGGCCTGGGGTCCCCAGGAACGCAGTGAACTGTTATCTCACCAAGCTGTCCTCAACCTGCTGGGGACAGTGATTTACTGTCTGAAAGGGAGGTTCTGCTAGAGTGCACAAGCTCTGAACTTCACACAGAGCCATTACCTCATGTGCTAGGCCCTGACTAGATCAGGAGTGCAGACAGCAAACCGTAAGTAGCTCACTAACTAAATAAATAGAGGAGCAGTATTTCAGTCACCTTGAATGCCTGTCTTCAGGGGGAACCTCCAGCTTCCTCTCCTGTTTAGGGCCATGAGAAGGAATAGCAAAGTCCAGCGAATGAATTGTGAGCCTGTACCCAGTTTTCCACTTTCATTGGTGCTGGTTTTCTGTGATGGTAGCATACATAAACCTTTGCTACTGCTGCTAAGGACACAAGGAGTACAAGACTAATGATAAGACTATCTATATTTTAGAGTGGGATTTTTGGTGTGTTGAACATACCTGATAACTTCTATGCCTGGATCTCAAAGCACACTCCAGGCATTCACAAACATGTTCCCAACCCTTCCAAAAATGGAAGTTTCATCTTTGTTCCCAGCAGACTGTGCTTAAATGGAAGTGTCATAGCATGCGCATGAAAACCATGGTGAAAATCAGGAGACACCTCAGTGCTCTTTGCCAAATCAGAAGCAGGTAATAACTGCTTAGTTAGTACCAGGCCTTAACTTAGGAAATCAGGGGAACAATTAGCTCAGTTAATCAGATCTCCTGCACACCAGTCCAGAAACTCTTTACAAGTAATTCCTATCGAGTGTCTCCTCTCGAAAGGCACAGAAAAGGCTGGAAAGTTCCAACAATGCCATGACAAGATAAGGGAACTGTCACAATGCTGCCTCCAGCAACAAATCCACTTTAGCCACACCTTCCCAAGGGACAATGCTGTGGGCAGAATGGAAACTGAGGAAAACTAACCAGGGAGTGAGGAGAAGAAAAGGGCAATTTGTTCTCAACTGGACACAAAGACTGAGGTCCCTCTGCCCTGAACATCCGTCAGCTGCCAAGTCTGGGGAGAAGAGTAGAAACAGGCTCCTAAAATCTTTCCACCTTCAGAGAAGGCACAGCAGTTCCATTGGTTTTCCAGCAAGCACCCAAAATGTTCTCACTGCTTTTCCTCCTTTCCCTCCATGGCTGCAACCCCTGAAGAGCTCACAAAGAGTTGCTCACTGGGATGTGTCTCCCTTTGGGATACTACAGGTTCTCACTCCTCCTTTCCCCTCATTAATTTCACAGATAGACTTCTAACAGCAATACATAAAGAGAATGGGCCCTCCCAGGAAACCAGTGAGACCAGTAAAGAAAGAGAGCTGCAGGCAGAGCAGAGCTGCCTCCACACAGCCCTTCCAAGCCATGCTTCCACCCTCACTCCCAGCAGCAGCGATCCTGCTCTTTCCATCCCTGATGGAAATGAACCCTGCTGGGTTACACAAACACACGGATCTCAGAAGATGTCACAAGTCTGACCTCTGCCTTCCTTTGCTGGATTTCTCAGCGTTTGACGCTGGCTGTCGAACAGAATAAATGACGGGATGCACAGAGAGCAACATCAATGAGCCCAGAGGAATTCTGGCCAGACACAGAAGACAACAAAAGCCTGTGGAAATGATCTAAGGATGTCACTTGGCAACCGTACGATTATTGTCTTGTTTTGTATGTATTGGGTTTGAAAAGCTGATAATTGTTCTCGTGTGCCAGTGGAGATTAGAAGACCATTTGTGTTGGTATCAAAGGAGACAAAATCTTTTTCCATCCTCTCCAAGAAGAGGGGCAACACCATCTTTCTACCAGGCAATGTCTCTTCTTGTGAGGCTCCAGTAAAACAATGGAGTTTTATCAGTGATGAATTTGGTCTATTGTTTTCGTGGGATTAATGCCAAAATAGGGATAAATGTGCTGCTGTTGTTTGCATCTCTGGTGTGAGCTGTAAGGTAAATAATGCCCCAGCATGGTCTCCCTTCAGACAAACATCTGGATTTCTACTGATTGCAATTTAGCTGCATAGACAATGAAGGCATTATTGTTGCAAAAAGCATTAGAGGCTTCTATAGCATTGGCCATATTCAACTGACCTTGGGCAGAACCAACTTTAAAAGGTGGTTTTAGTGCACACAGAAAAAAATTTGAGAGAGGCACCTCATCAGTGCTACTTTTTATGCCACTTACTGGAGTGAAGTTCTGCTACATCAGCTACCAGACAGTTCTATAGGATTTCGTGGTGAATGCAGTCAGTCCCTGGAGGGGTTTAGAGGTCTGATACAGGGAAAACAACAAAGTCTTACAAGTCTTGATGCCAACAAACATACAAAGAGCTGATGTGTTGTACAGCTGCTTTGCTTATGTGATGGGAACAGCCTCGTGCTGGAAGCTAAGCCCCCTGGCCCAACTTCAGGAGCAGTTCTGTGTCAGGGGAGTTCATTCCCCATCAGCTGTTCCAGCTCCAGCCACAGCAGTAGCAAGGTCACTGCTGCTTTTCCATGCTGTGAGCTCTGATCTAATTAGGATTGGACTGAGACCTCCAACTCCTCTCACTCAAGTTACAGATGAACAGTCATTCATTTTTATCAGCTCTTACTATTTTTCCATTAGCTCTGTGCTGAGAATCCCACCCAGAAACTGCATTTTCAGCCTTCTGACAGAGTTGTTTTTGTTTTTTCTCTATGGAATAACACTGAACCAAGAACTCTCTTGAAAGCATCATGTCTGACCCATGCTCAGACAGTAAACTTTCCAAGAGAAATATGTTTTCTTTCAGCTATACTCTTTCTTTTCCTTCCCTATTTTGAGGTCTTTGCATAGAGGTCAAAGACTGGGGGCCTCCCACGTGCTGGAGAACACAGTGCTGCAGTGACTGTGCTACTGCTGGCAGCTCTGCTCCCTAGGAACGCCGCCGCCATTCACGCCTGGGATTATCCATGACTCCAAGCAATCACCAGTGTTTGTATGTTCAGCCTCCTCGTTTTTCTCCCAAGACACTGAGTAGCAGTGTCCATCTTCCCAGCAGCCAGGACATCAGCACTATCCCCACACTCCTCCAGTTCAGTGCCTCGCAGATGTTTCTGACCAGAAAAGGACCTTTGGGGACTGATGTCTAAACTTCCTGTTGGGGTGAGAATGAGATAAAAGAACAGGCCTGATCTGGACTGCTCTAATTTGATTCCCAAGGAGGGAAATCCCTTTTTATTTAATGCATCCTTATCGCCCCAAGCAGTGCAGCTGTGCAGTGGAATTAACCTTGGAGGACACTGGGAGTTACACAGAGGAGCATCCTGCATGGGACTGCCCATGGCTGGACTTTCCCACTGCTTCTCTCCCATCAGCCACGGGAAGATGCTGCTTCTCCCCTTGACACTGCTCTGAGGTCAGGACTGGTTCCAGCACAAAGAGGAAGCGAGTTGTCAGCTTTAAAACATAAACCATCTTAACTTATCACAATCACAGTGTGCTGTTAAGTCTTCAGCAAGTGTTTTTCGACTTCACACTGAAGTTGTGAAAGATATCTTCAGACTTCTGAAGTACTTTACAGGGACTATGAAAGGGACTCACTAGATCTTGTCTGCTTAGCTAAATATTTTCAGGTTCTGCCTTCAAACACAGATTTCTGTAAGACCTAAGCTGCTGCTAAAACACTCAAGATCATCTTTTTGACTTACATTCTCAAAGACCATGTAGGTCCATTAGGTGTGTTAGCAGCACACAGAACCAGGGACTTTAAAACCAGTTTGTCACAGATGTCATTGGGAAAAAAAGAGAGAGAAAAGAGAGAGGCTACTACGAAGCAGATTCCACTCCCAGTTTTCACGTTATTCTTACCCATGGAGTGCTTTGCTTCAGCACTTTGCTTCTTCCTTCCTAGTTCAGTGGCAGTCCTGGTTCCCAGGGAGAAGCTTTCTTCTCAAAAAAGAGCCACATCACAGCATGGCTTGAGCAGGAGAGACATTTCCTTCTCTCTGACACACTCAGTGACAGTCACAGCTCCCAGACACAGGCCAGGCCAGGCACAAGTGATGGAAGAAGCATGTGGCTGTTCCAATTTGGAAACGGTGGCTTAGCAGGATCAGGGGTGTCACAGAACCACATGACTTTGAGCCCCACAAACAAAGCGTGCAAGACATTCAGCCAGTAGAAAGCAAAGTGAATTAACTGGCATTGCTCAGCTTAAATTATGCTAATGCCACAATGTCAGGTTGACATTTTAAAATATCCACAGTCATCTGTTCTGTCCTGTCTTTGAGGGAAGCAGAACATGTAAGAACAATGACTGCACCAAGGTCAAGAGTTGAGATTGCTGTTCTTTATAGGACTGGGCCAGAGCCCTCTGCAAGTTCCCGTTCAGAGAGAGCACATCCCAAAGGGAAGGTGGGGAAAGAGAGGAGAGGACAAGGGCAGGACAGCAGGGGGGTCTCAGGACCACTAACTCACAAGCTGGCTGTTGGACTGGTGAATGAGAGGAGGACACACCTTGCTCCCTTCCCAGATGAACCTGCTTCATTCTTTTTACTCTCATTCAAAATACACACAGATAGCCTTCGTGCTTTAATTGCATTTTTGGGGAAGGAGAAAACACCCTAAATATTTTGTTTCCTGTACACTGCGGTGCTTTCCCCAGTTGGAGAAAAAAAAATATCCACCTTGAGAAAATAACACCTTGTTTCTGCACATATTGGCACTTGTGCTGCTTCCGTGTCATGTTTGCTCTGTCAAAACAAGTTTTCCTCGCCCCTCAGGGTCAACCCAGCTTTTGAAAACCAAGCTGTCGTCTCCAGGCATCATCACTAGCAGTAGCCAGATAACAGACTACGAGTTCACATTCCAGAATAGTTATGACTAGTGATGAATGAGCCAGCTCAGAGACAGCAGGAATTTCCTACAGGTTACACTGACCTTCCAAGGAACACGTTTGTCTGACTTGGGGAAGGCGGCAAAGAGGACACGTTAGGCCAGGGGGTTGAAGGAGGAAGGGAGAAAACCCTAATTACAAAGGAGGGGATAGTACAGCACAAATCACTGCTGCTCAGGAGATCTATCTGCTCCCACAATGCTGCAGGTGCCTTACCCAAGGGTAAATGAAATAATTATGCATTAAAACAATGTAAAGAGACTAAAAAGGCTTTGCGATTGTTGATAGAGAAAAATTGAGGTAAATGCAGATTACAGGAAGATAGGGAAAACCCATGCTAAACATATAATGGTTTATGGATAAATGCTTGGTTTAAAGATCACCAGCAGCAAGATAATAAAACATTAATCAAAGCAGCAAACCCAAGTGTTCACTCTACACTGTCATAATCCTAATTGTACAGCTACAGAGACCCTTCCTACCTGAGGCAGGAACCAGCTTTTGAAGCATGGAAAAAGCCAGAAGCCATTGCTTGAGCTGTGTTTGGTACCTTTTCTGTACAAGCAATGAAATCCACCCCAAATGTTGCATTTCAAACAGCCCAGTTCTGCAGTATGAGATTGTGACTTGTATGAGATTTTGACTAATCCATCAATTGGTAGGATCTGCATTCCCCAGATTTCAGCTGCAGCTCTAAAGCATTTAGCATAGCTAATGAGCATTAATTCACCATTTATCACTTGCATTTGTAAGTATGAAAACCCAGCCTTCCTCCATCAGTGAGCCTGAAGAATATTCTGTCATTCTCATCCCTACCCTGCTCCAGGTACAGCCAGTGCTTGCAGCTGCTGTGAGTTTTGGGGTGCTGAGAGAACCCCAAAAGGCACCTTACCATCCTCTGCAGAGGCATGATGAGGGAACCCCAGGAGAGAAAAGATATCACATATCTCTAAGAGATACCACATTAAACTACAGATGCTGCTGTAAACCCAGGACAAGATATTCCGCGGGTGTCAATCTGCAGAGTTTTCCTAACCCTGTATCAGCCATCAGCCTGAGCCTTCTCATTCATCAGCCCATTTATTAGAGACAATGTAGGTGCAGTAGGCACTGAAGAAGGAAAAACTATCTTTAGGGCTGGTAAGTTTATAATGTCTGGTACAGGCTGAGTTTTTGCCAAATTAGATTTGCTTATTTAACTGGGGACAGAAATGGAGACTTCAGGGTACAGTAACTGCTTCGGTCAGCTGCCAGAGCTGTATATAAGACTCTGAATTTTGCAAGTATCTTTAAAACTTCAGAGAAATTAGGAAGGAGAAAAATTAGAAAACTATTTTCACTTAAAAATTGCATTTTCCCACTCTTTATGACTCAATAATTCTAATTCCTTGCTGAACCAGAAACATGCTGAGAAAAAAGTTTTGACTGTGCTATTTTAGGACTTCCTTCCACAGCAAGAAAGAGGGAGTGAGAAAAACCCCTTGAACTTCAATAAACATCTCTGAGGGAAAGTTCAGATCTGTTCTCATTGTTTGCTGACCTGATGCCTATAATGCCTGGTTTTAGTTCCATATTATAAAAAACCCCAAAACAACAACTTGTTTTCAATTAAAAAAAACAAAACAACATTAGAAATAAATAGATATGTTGCCATGAGCAAAGTTTGTCCTGAGATGCAACACAACACCTAGAACTCTGGAACTTCCTCCTGGAATGAAAACACTTTTTAAACTATTGATGTGCTTTTAGTGGAAATATATTCAGGCAGTTCATTAATGACAGGGTGACATCTATTTGTGACCGTTCCTGCTGAAGCCCAGGCATTACCCAGGTACCTCTCAGTAGGAATTTAGTGACCACTTTGCCCCAGCCTGGCACCAGGGCAGCTGCCTGTGCTGCTCCTGCTCCTAAGACACATGGAGAATTCCCCTGGACATAGTGGCTTGCCCAGAACCTTTCCTTAGGCTCCTCATGGAGCGAGAGCAATGACTGTGTGGGCTGTGGATGAGATTCTCTCCCTTGTTATCTCTCAAGTTTGTGTTTCATCACTTGCCATGGTCAACAAAAGCCCTTTGAAGTCCCTCAGCACGCGAGTGGAAAGTTCATTTGGAGTCTTGCTGCATGAGGAACAAACAGTTTAAGAAGCCCCTGCTACAGTTAGGAGGGAGCATCAGTTTGTGAGGGACAGATGTTTTGGAGCAGCAACAGCCCTGCAGGGACCCCTGACTCGAGTCCCTGTGTGCTACAAACACTAAATATAGCCAGCTCTCAGGGACACTGAATAAGCTGTAAAGAATGAAACTATAAAACCCTGTCCCAAAGTGAGAAAGGGGAGAGGATGAAAGGCCAGGATGTTGTCCTTACCCCCAGAAGTCACACTGCAGCACAGCACTCAGGTCAGCTGTGGTAACATCCATTTTTCCAGTGCTGTAACTATTTCCACTCCTCTTAACCCTCCAAGCATCTCCCCCTCCCCACACTCTACATCCCATCATATGACAAATGAGTTTGACCCTTCTCCAACCCCTCTCTGCAGTCTCTCATGGCTCCAGCACTGTTTGCTTCCTGCCTTTATTAAATCAGATGGGCTGTGTGTGCTCCGAGGCCCAGAGCCAGAGGAACACAGAGAGACAGGGAATTAAGGGCCATCCTCTCCCAGCCTCCAGGGCTGTGTGTCTTCCATTTCCTCACTCTGTTGCTTCATGAACGTGCCATTCCATCATTTTTTCTCACTCTCATGATAAAATCACTCCTTTCATCCACTAGAAGGAGAGAGATGCAGGGCTCTTCCCAGTGTCACTCTACACTGCAGGACTGCATTGTGGGCTTTCCAAGGTATTTATTATTGCACTGCCTTACTTTAACAAGGGTGATTCCTTTGGCTTCTGTCCCTTTCCCCAGTGCTTATTTCTCTCCTTCTTTCTCTTTCACTTCCCTGTACCTTTTTATTCCTTCTTCCTGCCCAACCCAGTCTGACAATTTGCACCCCTCCTAACACCAGTTACCCATCTCTCAAAGGAAGACCATTACTAAATCTCTGGTCACTAGGGATTTCTCAAATTTTAACTCTGACTTTTGAGGACCTTATTTGCTCTTATCTCACTATGTTGGGACAGTTGGATCCCTCTGCTTTCTCACTTGTGTTTGGATGGGATGAAGAAAGATTGAGAGAACAATTCAAGCTAAACACTTCTTTTGGAAATTATTAGTTCTTTCAAACAAAGATTCAGTGGGTATGGTTGGTCTGCCTCATTTCTCATGAGCTTTGAGAGCCTTGACTGGGACTTCTGCAGCCACGAGGACCTGAATACTCCCAGCTGTGGTCTCTTAGGAAGCCCATCACTGGGGCTTGTCCCTGCTGATGGTCTCAATACCTGTTAGTTATGATTTTCCAAATGTGGGTATTTAATTTCTAATCTGAACAAAACCAAATGCAAAAATATCAACATCCTTCACAAAAGCTGAGTTACTTCTTTCTCCAAGCCAGGCAGCCCAGTGCTCACACCACTCTGGAAAAGCACCAGACCCTCATGCACCTGAGGACTGCACTCACCTCTTGCCAGCCCTGACAATTTCTGACAGTTCAACATTCCAAAGTGAGAGATTTGTGTCCCCCATTAGAGTAAGTGGGACTTGAAAGCAGATCCTGGAATTGAATTCCACACTTTCTAGGGTGGCGGATATATAAATACTGCATGGGAGATCAATAAATGATTACTAGCTCTGTTAACAAGTGGCTAATGTCTTGTTACAGACTTTTACAGAGTCCAGTTGGTCAATAGGTTGCATTTAACCATGACTTATGATCACCTATATCACATAATAACCATGCCTGTAATATGCTTACACAGTCTATTCATCATGCATTAATCCTTTTAAATTTATTTATGAATATACTCTTACTCTAATGTTTCACCAAATGGAGTAATAACAACTGGCCAAAGAAGAAGAAGAGCTGTGCATTTTGCAGCCATGTTTTACCTGGCCCAAGGAACTGATTTGAGTTTGAACAGGTTCGGTTCAAACTCACTCCTGGACATTAAATCTCATGCAGCAGTTCAGCCTAAAAGTAATTTCAGGCTCCCTGAATTCTGAATCAGCCATCTCAGAGGTGGACAACAAAGGAGGAGAAACACCAAGATGCCCAGAGAAGTTGTGGCTGCTGTGGCCCGTCCCTGGAAGTGTCCAAGGCCAGGTTGGATGGGACTTGGAGCAATCTGGGACAGTGGAAGGTGTCCCTTAAGGTCCCTCCCAACCCAACTCTTTCTAGGATTCTCTAACTCTACAATTCCTGGGAGAAAAACATCAACAATGAATAAATGGAAGCACAGACTCCAGAAACTAAACCAACTATTGCAAATCCTCTGTTTAATGTCTTTGGGCTAGAAACTCTGAGTCTCTATGTGCCTACTCCAGCTCTGCCTAGAAAGTCCTCCATTGATATACCCAGCCACTTAAAGTGAACCTTGTGACTCAATGGAAGGGTCTCCCTTACTCCCTTCTATCCTTACTCTTTCCCATTGTTACTTTTTCCATCCCCAGCCTCCATGTAGACCTTTTAAGGCTGATTTTAATTTTAGGCTAATTGATTTAAATTTTAGTCTGATTTTTCTCTGTGTGCTTTCACCACTTAGTAAGTAGAAGAGTGAACCTGGCCAACAAACTCTGCTGCACTTTCACTTTACTGTCAAATTTGGTTTTGCTGACACCTTTGATCTGAGTGACCTAAAGTACTCATTTGTGACAAACAGGTGACACAGCTGTGCCAGTGTAGAGGAACAGGGAATGCCCTGGACTGTCATCTCCAGCAATGGAGCCTTTTCCACACAAAACAGATCCTTGTTTTAAGAGCTCCAGCTCATACTTCTTGATTCACTGGTCCACGTGTAAGTGATCCTGGACTGCCTCATCTCAGTGTATTTTCACAGAATAGAACAGGTTCAAAGCTTCAGTAATTTATTTTAAAATCAGGGTCCTCCACACCCTCCACTCAGCAAAGCCATTAAAACACGAGACTCAATATCCACTTTTTTCCCTTCATATCTCCAGACTGGTGAGTGCACCAGCTATTGTACCTATAATTGTGAGGAGTGTTAAGTTTTGCCTATCATCTTAAAAATCAAGTAGTTAAAGGGTTATTTCAGAAATACTTAATGGGATTTTCCCACCAGTAAACCCTGTGCTCAATGGTACATTTTAATAACAGCAGAATCAAAATCGCATTTATGGACTAAGAAGGTTGTACTGAGAGTAACATTAGGGGAGGCTTTGCCAGAGAAAACAGAAGACTTAATAAGAGAAGGGCTCAAGAGTATTAGTAAGAAAAGTTGTGAGCTGCCTACAGGCTTTTTCTCTTCTGGTATCAGAGGGGAAGAAAAGCCCCTGTGGTTGATTCATTATGCCATTTCATTTCTTCATATATAATTTACATGCAATGTAAATACAGTAAATTATTATTTCTGGATTGCATTCTTGGGCCCAGATCCAAAGCCCACTGAAGCTGAGAGAAAGACTTCTAGGTTGCAAAAAATCAAACGTTATTGAGAAACAGGCCTGTTCCATGCCAACACTCATTAGAAAGGGGTCCCAGCAAGGGTTAAAGACTCAGGGCCCTGCTCAGCAAAATGTTAAGTACATGCTTAACTTTAAGGTTATGCTCAAATCCCAAGTGGATCTACAGCATATGGTTAATTGCTTTGCTGAATCAAAGCAAGTACAGATTTTTATCTGAATTTAACTGCTGCGTAATCTGGAATACAGCGTGGCTGACACCACAAGGAACTTTCTTGAAGAGCTTTAGAACATTCTTATTCTGGAACCATCCAGTCACAAAAAACCCCATAAGGAATAATCACAATGACTAGAACTGTTTTCCAAGTCGAGAAGAAAAAAAAGTTATTTCTGTATCAGCTTAGTTCTTAGAGGAAGATTTGTATCTGTTTTTCTTCTACATTGACTTCTTTGCTGTTTGGCTTTTCCCATCATGCTGCTCCAGGAACTCAGTGGGTAAATCCTCCTACCTCAAGAGCAGCAAAAATTCTTTATTTGGGTGGCAAAGCAAAGCCAAGCCTCTGAAATCTCCATGCCTTCTGATCCCAATAATCCCATGTTGGAGCAAGATGACCTCAAAGGTCTTTTCAATTAAAATCTCATAGATGTAACAATTCTGGGTAAAAGCAGTAATTCAGATGCTGCTCATGGCCTATTCCCCCCACCTTTGGCTTCCCTTATTTGTCTTTGCAATAAGGTGGAGAATATCCTCATGGATGAATGAAGGAACTCTCTTCACCTCCCTAATTCTGTGTGATATATCCAGTTTATAATTTCATTCTCCCCACACCTGAATTTAAAGGAAACTTCACAACCTTTCATCCTCTCGATGCTTTTTGTCAGATGACAAAAAACAGTTAGTCCTGTTCCTGAGGTGAAGAACTCAAAGTCTGGCAAGTTTAACTACAGCCAAACCAGTTGCTGCTCAAGTTACCGTGCAAGTACCAACAGGCTGGCCTGCTCCAACAAAGTGGCCATGGGTTTTAATCGTCTTTTTAAAAAATACATCTCAAAACTCACAACTCTAATCACAGGAACTTTTAACATTTTGCATGAGATCACACAGAAAGTTTGCAGCAAAGCAGTGGCAATGACTCGGTCGTAAATCCACCAATTCCCAGGTTTGCATCTCAGCATTGAATCACCCAGCTCTACCATGTCCCTTGGGCTCAAACTACTGCCAGCAGGACCTTCTCAGAGGGACAGGAGCATGTCCTGTAGCTCAAGAGCTCACAAATTCCTTGCTTTTCTCCCTACAGTGCTTTCAGAGCAATTTTAAGGTTTTCTCCCTGTTACTTTGCAAGTAAACAACAAGTTTGAAAAGCACGGAGGGCTGCAAATAAATATTAAATAAACTTTCCATTTCACTTGTGAGCCCCATGATTTCACTGCAGGCTCCGTGCTTGGGCTCTCCTGTCCCCTGCGAACACACTGTGCCCTGATCCTTCAGCTCTCCTCAGATGGCCATGGCTGCTGCTGCTTTGGGGAATCTCTGGAGAAATCCTCCAGAGCTGTACAGGGATTTGGTAACGTCATCAGGAATGAGGAGAGATCACAGGGGAGAATTCACACATATTTAAACCAGGAAGACAACGTTGATAAGGGTGCTGGAGGTCTTTCAAGGTTACCATATGCCCCTGGATTAATCCCAACAGTCTTAAGGTAGAGGTGAGAAATGTTCAAATTATTTTATTAACTTCAAAAGGAAAGATTTTTACGCCTCTACCTCTTGGCAGCCCACTTCTGCTCCCAAGCCAAGAAGAACTAGAAACCTCATGAGAAAGCCAGTTCCATACCTCTGACCAACAGATTCCAAAAGTGTTGCAATCTTGGCTCACTTAAATCAGACAGTTTTGAGAAGGAAAAATCTGTGCCAGTGTTACAATAATTGCCTGTCAGGAACCTCTTTATTGAAAAGCCTATTTTTTTCCTTTTAAGTGGAAATTGAGACAGCCATGGAGAAATATCAAAGCTATTGCACCACTGAGAGCTCCTGACAAGCAGGCAACAACCAGTTCCCTCCCTGTATCACATTTGCTGTAACAGCCCATCAGAAACACACTGGGGCTGTCAGTGGGCACTCACAGAGGATGATCTGTACTGACCCACTGCAGCTGCCCAGGAGTCAGCATTTGCCGTGAGACTGCAGCATTGTATTCCAAGTATTCTCAGTGAATTTCCTTTCTCCCTTCTTGCCCAAGTGAGAGTGAAGCAAAAGCTGTCTCAGCTGCTGGGCACTCCTTCCTGCTGACACTCATCCTGGATGGAGCACTCCAGGGCAGGGCAAATCCTCTGAATGGGGCAGAACTTCCAACCTCAGGAAGCCACAGTGTGAATAATTCTCCCTCCTAGTATTCCAGCAGAACTGGGAGCCTGGAAGTGCCAGCCGCTGGATTAAAGCTCCTCTTGGAAATTTCTCTGTGTTGTGGGGCAGTCAGGGACTATAACAGCTCTAAATCCCCACTGTATCCCATAGCATCTTTCAGCTGGGCAGTTCAAAAGGAGCATCAATGCCACTGCAGTTCAATTTGTTCCCAAAGCTCTGCTCTGCCACCTTCCATAGCCATGGGTTTTCCTCTGGCTGCCAAGGAGAAGGGAGCAAGAGGCATTCCCCTTTTACAGGAACAGCAGAATCCATCCCTGAAGGTGTAAGAAGCTCAAACCAATAAATCAGGGAAATGAAACGCAGAGGTTTGCGTAGGTGCATGGTTTATATCCCATAATCCCACTCCAAAGGGAGCTTTCCTGCTGCCACTCCCTAGCAACCCAACAAGCAGCTTGTTTTATGAGTCCCTGATGCCTTCAGGTGTGCAAGGCTGAGCAAGGTGCTGTGTGGGCCACAGCACGATGAACACTTGGGCTCTGAGGGGCTGCAGGTGAGCTCAGGGCACAGACACACCCCGAGGAATGTTCTCCATGGGCAGGAATCCCACGGCACGGGGCACAATCCAAGTAGTTTCCAACCTGAACGGCTGCCTCACGCTCCCAGGGAATGATGCAATGTAACACACTGGTTTCCAATTTCAAAAACCTGGAAAAGAACCTTCACTGATGTGTTTTGAATTCAGCTGTCTACAGTGCAAATCGCATTCCACCTAAATGTGCATTTTAATTCTCATGGCAGCTGATCAGTCTGTTCAGATGGTGTAATTCTCACAGCGTTCTGTGAAGCAATATGTGTCATAAATTTGTTATTTTTATGTAGCAGAGTATTTTTTCCTATTGAATCAAAAGAAAACCCATACAAGCTAAATCAGAGGTGTACAGATGGCTAAACCAGAAATTATTATTTAATTACTGGTGCACAACCTGTGGGTCCTTGGAAATAAATTCTTTCTTCACAGGAAAGTATGAAGAGCATGAAAATGAGGGGATTACTGAACAGAACAAAGATTTCAAAACAAGGAGAAGTGCACACAACCTAGAAATCTAGCTTGGCAAAACTCCTTCCAAACCCACCCTCCCCAGCTGCTCCTCCCAGGCCAGTTCTCCAACGCAAGTGACAAGAAACTGCTGTTCAAGAAACTGCTCACAGGAGAAAATACTGGGCTGATGCCATGTCCTGGTGCTATTTTGGCTACCAAAAGAGGCTGTTGTAAGAAGCAATGCCAGGGTAACACTCACACCTGCTGCTCCTTGGTCTCACCAAGAAGAGCTTCTAAACTTCTCCAGAAAACCTTGCTACCCATGTGCAGACACATTGTCACACAGTGTGGTGTGTCAGACAATAAACCAGGTGCTTATTTGTAGGTGTTTTATGGATTCCAAGTTCTTCCTACAGAAGCACAGGAACCATCCACCTCTGGCAGGATCCTGTGTGCAAACCCTGCACTGCAACAAGCAGTTTCCCTCTGTTCCATGCTTGGCTCACATCGAGCTGCTGGCCCCAGATCTGTGCCAGCTGGGGAGGAAATCACACTGTACTTCTCTCGTGCCAGCTTTTAGGTGTTGCAGACTTACTCATCCTCATACCATCATGCTGACATGTTCCTGATTTGCCCAGACTAGAGCTTGGGGAAAGACTTTACTGGTCAGCTCCAGCTGACTCATTCCCAATGGTTGTGAAGTCAATAGAACTGACACACAGACATCCTACACTGAGCTCCAGCTTTGCTTTACCTCTGCTGGAACAGAAGTGCTTGCTCATCCCTGTAATTGTGCACACTCCAGTCATCCTTTCACATTGCTGGGAGACATGGTTTCTTATGTTACATATTTTAGCAAATTTCCTGTTGTGGGAGACTCTCGTTTTCCTTCCTGGCCCCTTAACAAGGGTCTTCATACAAATTATTTCCTGACTCCACTCTATTTTAGAGGTGGTGGAGTCACCATCCCTGGTGGTATTTAAGGGGAGACTGGATGTGGCACTCAGTGCTTTGGTCTGGTTGACATGGTGGTGTTGGGTCACAGGTTGGACTTGAATCTCAGAGGTCTTTCCCAACCTAAATTGACTCTGGGATTCTCTCCAGACTGTCCCTATCCTCAAGCTTCCCCCTCCATTTCATCCCCCACAGAAGTGTTATGCCCCTTCAAAATCCCTGTGGGTAAATTAGCCAAGGACATTCCCATTAACTATCTGAGCTCCAGTGGACACTTGAAGTCCATTTGGACCTTTTGGCAATACCAATCTCATGCTAATTGTGCCTTCCATCCAGTACTAGAAATACAGAGACCCTGAGCTCACAGAGAGGGGAGGCAGATGCCAGCAGTCCTTTCAACTATGCAGGGAACACACTAAAGCCAATTATTCTGGATGTGATTCCTAACACCCAACTAGTGAACAAGGAAGCACATGCAGATAACTCCCCTCATCATGCCCAAAGTGAAGACAAATGCCCCTCATGCATTCACCCCCTCTGCCAACTGAGACAGCAGAAAAGCCTCACTGATGACAAGGAGAAGCTGGAGCCAGTGCTGACCCAGCAAGATCCATTCAACATCTGAAGATTCAAATCCTTCTTTAAATATTAGCGCTCAGGAATACCAACTAAAATTAATGGAAGGAAGGCTTTTTGTATATGGCTTCCAGACCTTCATGATGGTGAATTTATATGCAATGCACATGTACTTGGAGTGAACTGTCACTTACTGTTTCTTAGGACAGTATCAAGCCCAGTGTAAAAGCTGGACTCAGCCTGACTCCCCAGCCCTGCAGGACAATGAATCACAGGGAGAAATAAATCCTCATCTGCACCACAAGTTAATAACAAAGCAAAAGCCAGGATCAATAGCTCGAATGCCCAACGCTGCATGAACAGAGACACCAAAAAGCAATTCAAGGTTAACATCTGTCACTCTGAACTCCATCCAATACTGAAACATGGAGTCAGACTATTGAATGAGCTAAGAGTCAGTTTCTTAAAGGACTCAAACCCATCAGATCAGCACCAGACTTCCAATAACTAAACATCTACTGAATCCCTTAAAGGGCAGATTTCCAGAAGAGGGCTGGGCACACACAAGTCTGTTCATTTATTCAGATGGCTAAACAGGGATCACGACTTCTGAAAGATTCCACTCCCACGTCTGGCAGCCATGAAGAGACACCAAAGACACAACCTAATGAGTGGCAAGAATCAGTCAGTGATGCAGAGATGGGATTCATCAAATCAATCTAAGACTCATTAAATGACACCCAATGGAAACAATAAAAAGTGACCCCAACACTAGTACTGAATCCTTCTTTATCTGATACTTCTGAAAACAGTGAGACACTTCATGGCCTCAGTTTTAGATGCCCACCAATACCATGTTGCTGGGATTTTAAGCCCAGTCCTAGCCCCATGTGCCCGGAGAAATTCATATTCCAGCTATTTGTTTACCAGCCCAGCCCAACAGCAGCTGTGAAGACCCAGGGAGATGACACAGTGAGACTGTCAAGGGTGCTGAGCATGGTGAAAGGAAGCATCCCAAGAGGTGTAACATCTGAGGAGCAGAAATTAATAAAGACAACTGGAATTTTTTCAGTTCCCCATACTTGATTAAATCCAGTGATGCCAAAGGTTACATGAAAGCAACTGAACTGCACATTTATAGCACATTTCTCCACATGATGTGCTTCTCTGAGACACAAGACTTGCAGGGGAAGAGTCCTTAAACACCTATTGAACAGTCAGGAATTCTGTGATTCAGGCAGGGACTTTTCCACTGCTCTCTCCAGATTCCACCAACTGCAGAGAGGGTCAGAGGGTCGAGGACCCCGTTCCAGGGATCTAAGCTGAAGGTGTGAAGTTAAAATCAGTTTATGTGCCCGCAGCAGAGCTTTCAGATGGGTTCAAATGCAGCAGGTGAGGAACTCTCTGTACTCAATCATCCTTAGGTGTGTAAATGCTTTTGGCTTTGCTATTACTCACCTGACTCCAGTGCTTTGTGCTCTCCCCAATACATCAATATATAAACAGAGGTCATGGACAGATGGGTGTTACATTGCTTCCCCAAATATTAGTGATTTATTCCCAGTCCCTCGGATATTATTTTAATACATCTTACTTTGTCAATATAATGGTGATGGAATGCCCCTGCAGGTGAAAAGCTCAGCACCTCTGTTCAAAGCAGCTGAGAAATGAGGGAAAGCAAACGAGCAAGATGTGTTAGATGCTGTCTCAGGAACACCTGTGCTGCAACAGAGTTAAATGGATGTAGCTACAAGGTCTCTCAGGTTTGGATCTCACAGGGCTCTCCCACCACACCCCAACACACTGCACAGCCATGGCAGAACATGCACAGCAACAAACACTGGGCTCTGCTTCTGTGAGGAATAAAATCTACACTCATTAAAGTATTTGCCTCATACATTTTAGACCAATACCTGGAGAAATCCTCTGGAAAGTGAAGGCTTCCTGCATGCTTTAGTCCTAAGGTGACACACATTAACCTAGATATTATAACATACACTTATAAATGTGAACAAGAATGTTAGGTAAAAAATCCCAACAACCCAAACAAGCAACAGATATAGTGACACAGTTTCACTGTTTTAAAAGAACCCAGTGGAAGGAAATGCAACCACTAATGAACCACTATAAACTACAACATCCATTCTTTCCTACGGCATATGTTGTCTTGCACATTCCTGCATTTTCTGCTAAGTACAGGACTTAATACAGTATTCTCTCCATGAAAAGATGTTTATCAGAAGACAGACATGACATACAGTCAGCCTGAGTAAACATCAGGGTTCATAATTTGTATTTTTTGACATTTTGTGCAGCCTTAATGTTAAATTAATCTTTTTTTATTGCATTTAACTGAGCAGTAGTTGGAGCTGACAGCTAAGTTGCTACCACCATCAGAGCTCTAGGAACTGAATTTCTTTTCTCTTCATTTAAGCCAACCCTCTGCAAGCTTCACTGATTTTGGTAGAGGAACTAGCAGATCATACCTTCACAGTGACAGAAAACGAGGCCCAAAGTCTTTCTGAGAGACTTTCACCAAGTGACAGCTCACTCATTTCGTTAGAGAGAAGCAGAGTAAATACCTTAAAATCTCTGGGCTTCCCTTGTGGCTTCTCCCAGCTCCAAACCCTGAGGACTCCCCGAGCATCTCTGGATCCAAGTAACGGCCATCGAAGTCAACAGCATCTTATGGGAAAACAACCCTGACTGCAAATTAGGCCCTGAAGTTCACCTGCCCCAAGCACTGGGCTGCATGACCCAGGGCAGAGCAACACTGACCCTCTCACAAAGCCTTGTTTTGTTTCGATTCCTCATTCAGTGGATTGCTAATGGACAAGGATTTGCAGGAAGGGATAAGAAGAGTATAAAATGTAAATCCACATATATAGTTTTTCTTTTGCTCCCCCCCTCTCCATTTCACCCTTTATAAACACAGCCTCCCTCTATATAAATATATAACCATGCATCTTTGTGTACTGGAGCCCAGGGCTAATGTTGAGCTGACAATAGTGGCACTAATGCTAATGAATTCTGATTATTCGGATCGGTCATTAAACTAATAAGCCCATCTCCAAATTAGCGTGGCTGCTTCAGCCAGCGAAAATTTAATCAAATCTGCTTCATTATTTCAGACGTGGTGCACTTGGCGAAAGTGACTGCAGGAAAGGAGAATGGGACCCTCATCTGATAATTTTATCACTTGACTGCCAGACCATGAAAAAATCGGTGTGATGAATTTTTTTTCTCTGGGGGGTGAGGGTGTGGAGCAGAGGGTGTGTGCACGCGTGTGCGTGCGTGTGCTCTTGGAGCTTTCACTCATGTTCCCTCCTAATTAAACAGAACCATCCTCCCTTCCTCTGCCCTGGAACTGTTCTGTTTTTTCCACATCTTCCCCCACCCCCTTCAACATCTTCGCTCTCTTCTCTTCCTTCCCCCAGGTCCTCCTCTGCCTCCATCTCATCCTCTTTGCACGCATGATCAAGGAGCAGCTTTCAGCATGAGACAGAGGTTGATGAGACTTCCCTGAGCTGCACAGCAGTGCAGCCTCTGCCTTGCCCAGCTCCAGCCTCCTTCGGCACAGATTTGCCCCCCTTTGCCTCCTCACCCTTATTTTTCTCTTCATTTCTGAAGAAAACAAAAGCAGCCTGGGAACAGCTCCCAACTTTCTGTCTTGCTTCCCTCCCTTGTTTTCACTTGGACTGTGAGCATTTCAAATGCAGGTTCACCATCACTTCAAGAACAAAAACAATCCCACCTTATCAAAGAATTCCAGAATGGTGTGGTCTGGAAAGGACTTCAAAGCCCATCCAGTTCCACCACCTGCCATAGGCAGGGACACCAGGTTGCTTCAAGCCCTGTCCAACCTGGCCTTGGACACTTCCAGGGATAGGGCAGCCACAGCTTCTCTGGGAAACCTGTGCCAGGGCCTCACCACCTCGGCAAGAAACACCCTCTACAGGGGTCTACTCCCTTCACATGTCCATAAGGCAGAGATCCATCAATTCCTCCAGTTACTAAAGCTAAACAAAATATCAAAGTATTCCCCAAACCAAATATAAAAACAACATTCCAAAGCCAGAATGTAAATAAATTATAAAAAAAGGATCAGGCCTCACAAATGCATGAGCCTCATCAGTGTGCAGCCATGTTCAGCGCTCTTTCCTCAGTAACTGTATTGAGACAGACAAACTCTCAGTTTTAGTACTTGATGGCCCTGCTGGCAATGAAACAGGATAAGACATCTTTTCAGTACAAACAGAATAAAGCAGTGGCCATCCCAATAGCCAGGAATAGCAAAGAAGCCAAGGCAAAACACATCCTTTGACAATGAGCCGACATCCAAAACCTGGGAGCACATGTGAAGAAAAGCAATTTCAAACAGCAGCAACTATTCCTGCTACAGCACATGGTAGAGGTCTCAGGACTTTACTGGCAGTGGTCTGAAGGCACCTGGAGGTCTTGCATTATTCCCAGAGGTTCTTAGTCTTCAACTTCTGGCGCAGATTTCCTCTCAAAAGCTGGGATTCATTTCCCATGACCAACAGAATCCCAGATCTAAATTAGTCACCTAGGTTCCCTTTATCTGCAAAAGACAGAACAGCTTCCTAAGGGCTACTCCTTGATTTCAATCATGATCTTCCATTCCAAGACAGAAGGAATACTCCCTGCAGAACAGCCTGGTTTCCTCCCATGACTATATTAGAAACACAGACAGTTCTCTTTGATTTGACCAAAGATATGTCCAAAATTAAGTATGATGAGCTCTGGACCAAGGAAACATTATCTGTGATATATCCTGGCCTGCCAAGCTTTGTGAAGGTCTGAAGCATCTAGGTGCATGAGACTGATCTGCAACAGAAATCCTTACAAGTGGAATCAGGCACTGAAGATAAAGTTGACTGGCAGCCGACCAGGCTGTCAACAGCATCAAACACAACTGTGCAGATGCCTTCTAAGAAAGGTACCAGAGTAATATCCTGCCATCAAGCAAATGAGCTCAAAATGCTCACAGGAAAGCAGAAAGGAAGACTTTGGATCTAACACCACCAGTTCAGTGAGGCAAACAAAACATATGCTCTCTAAGTAGAATCTCCAGTAATCTCTTAGTTGCCATCCAGCTCTGTTTGCTGTTCACTGGATGCCAAGCTTCAGCCTGTGATGCTTCCATGTTCCACTCATTCCTCCTTAGGCAGAGCACAGCATATGGACCTCCTCTGGATAGGTATCTCATCTAAAGGCCCTTTGATTTAGCACAGAGAGCTCCAGATAGACTGGGCTTACCCCAAACAACAGTCAGAGCTCTCAAACAGGACCTCACTGCAGTCTCCTTTCCCCAGCCTTGTTTAGACTGTTTCAGTGTTTCAGAGTGATTCTGCTCCTCCTCCTCACCCCCTCCAGAGCTCACTTATCCAGGGAAACACTCCATCTAATTCCAGAGCTGAAGAGCTGTAGAACTAAAAGACAATTTATCTGACTGAGGCTACAGAGGATAGTACCTAGGAATGGAACTGGGATCTTGTGACTGATAATTTTAGCAATTAGACAGCTCTTCTTTCCAAAATTCAGCTTGATTTAGTTGATTATACTCAGAGAAGGTTCTTCCTCGTTGGTCCACATAGGAAAGGAGGAGAGGACACTAGTGACAGGTACACACATCTGAGTTAAGAGCAGAGGTGAAAATACTCAGCAGAATGCAAAATACAAATGTAACACAGGCTTTTGGACATTAGAGGAACCAAAGAACAGAGAATTTAATACTAAACAAAGCAGCCTTGCTGGGTTGCACCTCAGCCATCACCTCCCACTGCACCCCTCTGTGAGAGCCATGTCACAGAAAAGGAGCCAGAAACACTCCAAAAGCCAGGACCATGGAAAGGCATTTCAAAAAATATTTAAAAAACCATTTCTCTGAGCAAGGCTGGTGACCCCACTATCCTTGCAAACCAACAGTGCAAGAAAGGATTCCTTTTCCTTTCTGCCCAGGAATTAGTGACAGTCAGGATATAGGTGCATACACAGAGAGACACACAGAGCAGGTTTGCTACAAGAAAGGTTCAAGCTCTCATGTCCTATCGCCTGGAGGAGCACGGGACATTTAGATCGTCCTCTGAGAGGGCCAGTGAGACCTTTAAAAATGACACACAGTTTGGGAGCCCTGAGATTCAAAGAGACAGGTACTCTGGTGGCCTTCTCAAGTCTCCTTTCAGTCGTCAGGACAAAAGTTGGCCGCAGCCATGAACTATCCCCTCCTGGAAAAGGCCTGCCCATGGATCTGTGTCAGCACTGATTAGCTGTTGCCTGGCACGTCATCCATTTGCCATTTGTTAGGCCAAACATGCCAACATTGGTAATCTAATCTTTGGCCGGCGACGGCCTCTTCCAGGTTAAATGTATTAAAGGAGTCGAGGAAACGGGGCTGATTTCACAGGCTGTGGCCTGCAGCTTTCCACCATGGCCTGACCCCCCTTCCCACCCCCTTCCCTGGAGATTGCTGGGGTCAGGACCTCCCCAGCATGGAGCTGAGTAAAACACTAACAGAGAGAGATGAGAGGATATTGGAAACATATTCTCAAGGCCTCAGTGCTTTGGAAATCTGAGAAGAACATGAGGCGTTAACTTAGAGCTTTCACTGCTGGGTTGTGTCTGTGTGTGTGTGTGTTTTTGAAAAAAAAACATGTTTCCACAAGAATTTGATAAAGATATCAATAAGACAAGGTTGAGGGGTTTTAATGCAACAGCAGCAAAAAGCACGGGGCTCTGTTCATGGGAGAATCCATGTTTAAGGCACCTTAACACACAGCTCATGTGCTGGGAGGAGGGGAGGGATGCTTTGTTTTTAAGGAGATATTTCAAGTATATCAAGTACATCTTCTAAAAAATATTCACTTTTATCTGCCGTAGGTTCCAAGGTATTCAGAGCTAACAGCACTGCTTGGTGCCCTGGCATGGAGGGATGCTCCTGGGAATCCTTAAAATTGAGAATTATGGATCTGAAACCAAGGAAAGTAGCCACCAGGATTCCCAGAGTCAGTTTTTTCCCCCCTGAAGCGAAGGGAATTCTCCTACAGAGGTGCCACATAGCTGGGCGTGTGAGACCCCTTGGAGCTCTGTCGAGCAGACTGACGTCCCTAATGAGATCATTTCACTAAAATTAGGGGTTAGAAATGAACTTTAACTCAGATAAAGGTGCAGAGGACCAGCACTAAATCCCAGAGACAGGCTCTGCTGCAGCTCAACATCGGATTACAGATGAAAACACTTAGGAAATATTTCCTAGAAGGTTCCCTTGCTTTGAAAACAATACTCAGGATGTTTCACAAATGACCCAAAATAAGAGAATTTTCTCTGATTTAGTCCATCATAGCAGCCAGGGTTGTGTTGGTTCCCAAAAAGCTCATGGACACGAGTTGCCCATTCTCATTATTATCACTGCATTATCTGCATATTTCTCTCCAAAGATTAGCTTGGCACACACATTTCCTCTGTCCTGTCAACATCCATGTACTTGGAGAAAATTTCATATTTATATAGGAAAAAAAGATAAATTTGCAGTGACCATTCTGACTGAAAGACAATTTACATGATGGAAAACCTTTATTTTGAGTGCCTCACCACTCAAAATAATATTTGTGTGCCAGAATTGGTTCTTTCCTTTGGGAAAAATTTTAATGAAGCTCAAATATTTGTGGCAAAACGTAGGCTGTCCCTGGACACTGAGAGTTCCCACATGGTACTGAATGCTCACGTCAGGAAGCCAATTCCTTCTTTGTAGTTTGCTTGGTGCTAATATGTATTTTTTATCAGTTATTTCTTCGGTGCTAATTCATTTGACTTCAAATAGGCTGCTGACACCAGCCAGTGGGGTAGGAAATAGATATAAAGGTGGAACCAATCTGGGAAGGGAGAGTGATCAGGGCACTGGGCTGTGCTGGCAACTCAGTGCTAGGCACAGACAGAACCTGACACCCAAAAGAAGGCATTTAATCCCGTTGATGCTGAGTGGAACGGACAGGACAGAGCAGCTGCAAGCAAACTTCACTTTCTTTAATCCTGTGTTCCTGCTTAACATCCCCTTTAAGAGAAGGAAGGGATGGGGGAGATGGCTATGATCTGTCTGAAGAGATGACAGGCAAGAGGAGGCTTTGGGGGGTTGCTGAAGGACAGACACTGTGGGCAGGGAAACACAAGTGCCAGCCCATTCACCAGTTGTCCTCAGCATAACAGCTCAGGCATCCAAAAATCACCACAGAGATTTAATTCCCACTGTTCTGGCCTGCCCTCCCAAATACCAGTGCTGGGAGAACAAGGCATTCAAATGAGATCATCCTGTGATGCTCAAATGCTGCAAAAACCCCATTCTCTGAGTTTTGCACTTTCTGATTCAGAAGTGGAAAAGGCTAAACACTGTCAAAAAGCACTTTACCTCACTTTTCCTAATTGTTTGCCTCAAATTCATGGAAACCCCTCATGGCTGAAGGGTCTATTTTACCCAGTAAGTGCCACCAACACAGGCCAGAGGGTCCCCCGAGAAAGGTCACGTTTGTGTGTGACACAGAGCCCTGGGAGCTCTGGGAAGCATCTCAGCTATAGGAGGACTTGGGGGAGACTGCTGCAGAGTCCAGCTGAATTCTCCAATGAGAAACCCCTCAGGACAGGTCCCTCCTCAGGTCTGGAATCT
The DNA here is from genome assembly GCA_034509425.1 of Eopsaltria australis. NCBI lineage: Eukaryota > Metazoa > Chordata > Aves > Passeriformes > Petroicidae > Eopsaltria > Eopsaltria australis. Next base: position 389,568 of record JAVTVJ010000317.1, on the reverse strand, counting down.
GGAAAACACTTGCCTTATTCACATTCCCTTCAAATGACCTGCAAGATCTGGCTCCAAGGCTTACCTCTCCCCTAGATTTTATTTCTCCCCCAGAAAGAGAAGTTAAGTGAGTTCAGGAAATGGTTTTTATTTTGAACATTTCCCCATTTACTATATGAATTCTCTATGCAGAGCCAGTGCTGTATCTGTAAATATGTTTGCTTTACTGAATTTGATGGGATAACTCAACATTTCCTGATCTGGCCCAAGTCCATCCTTCAAAATATCATTTTCCTTGCAGCTCTCTGGATTTGAGGTTTTTTGCTTTATTTCTGTTTTCTAAGGGGGCAAGGGTGAAACACACTGAAACCTGAACCAGACACAACTCTGAGACCTGCTGGTGTCAAAGAGGTTTGGCATCAGATTTATACAAAGATTACTGCAATCAGTGTTTACTGACTGCTGTGCATTTTGGATCAGGCCCTTGAACTCAGGATGCTTTTTTCCAAAGGAAGCTGTTTAGGTCTCTTTACTGCTGGTAGGAAACAGAAAGGGAGCTGCAGTGGTGAATTATTGGCATGACATTACTCCTGGGACCCCAAAAAAGAAATCCTATTAGAGAGAGTCCTTGTGATCTCATCGCTGTGTATTTCATGACTCTTCAAGAGGCTCTGCTAAAGTCATTCCCAGAAAACTTCCCCTGGAAAGGCTCAGGGGAGAAAGGGGCTGGATCACCCTCTGGTCTGTTTAGCATTTACTGCCTCTGGAAGCAAGAGAGGTTTTTTCTACAAGCAGCACCACTGTGTAAAGAAGCCTGGAGATTCCTGGAGGAGAAAGCCAAGGCAGCCAGGATGCAATATTTCACAGCTCGGCCCTTCACAGGGAGCCCTCAGGTCACAGTGCAGCTTCACGTGCTCCATGGACACTGCTGACACTGCCCACTGCAACAATTCTGTTTAATAGACACAGTCAAAAGTCACAGTGTGGATGAGGACACAGCCCACTAAATGCCTGAAATCTTAAATAAACATGAGAATCCCTAAGCAGAGGATCAGAGAGAGCCATAGCTAATATTAATTTTTATGGAAGAATCCCCAACCAATGCACTCTCTAGCAATTAACAAAGAGGTCTTAATGAAGTTCTCCTATACAAAGAGTTCCTTGGATAAGAACCCTGCTCAGTACTGCTCTAATTTGCATCCCTCTGGATGTTTCCTGTCCATTGCAGACCCTGGGTACTGATCACATTAATTCAGCAATTGTAGGAAATTAATTCCTACCAAGACATGATCTGGAGTCACTAATCTTTCTCACTCTATCACCTTTTCTCACTCTTTTAAAGCACATCAGCCAGGATAAACTCAGAATCTTAAAACCACTCTCCTTGCTACTTGCATGGCCAAATTCAAGCCTTGGGCACTCCCAGACCCTGGAAATAGTGAGGGGAAGAAGGAACAACAGCCTCACCTGAGTCTGCCCCAGTACTCCTTTGAAGGCTCCATTTCAAATCCACAAACCCAATCCATGCAATCAGGGACAGGTTGGTGGGCTGGAACACTAACATTTAAACAAATAGCCAAGGATAGGTCTCAGAAGCACGGTAAGATAGAGCAGGATGAAAAAGCAAAGAGCTTTTCCAAAACAGTGGATTAATTTCATTGCCAGCTGCTCTGGTATCTTGATGAGAATACAGCAGAGAAATCCCAATAATTTTATCAAGCTTTATATTCTGTTAGATGAAGAAAACTGCCTGCTGAAGAAAAACTGTGCATACAAAGAAAACTGTTTAAGGTTAAGATCGTTATTAAATTACATTCCATATATCTAATCAGCACTATGCTTAAGAACTACACAAATGCTGCAGCTTTACAGATTGATATCAGCACAAGGGCTTGGCCTTTATTTCACTTTCACAGTTACAAAGGTGAAAGCCAAGAGAAGCATTTTCGGCTGCTCAGAACTGTTGGATCAGAGCACTGTTCCACACAGTTGTAGATTAAGTCCCCACAAGAAATAGAACTGTTGGATCAGAGCACTGTTCCACACAGTTGTAGATTAAGTCCCCACAAGAAATAGATTTTCTTCTACACATTTAAAAGGTATCTAAAATGTTCTGTTCAGAACTCTTGACAAATAGAAGAAATCAATTTATTTCTGCCTAAGTATCCTCTCCCCACAGTCCCAGGCTGAGGCTAGGCTGGGATGACCCCTCAGAACAAGAATTAGCAAAGAGTTCCTTCCCCTTGACCTCTCCTGTGGGGCTTCCTCTCCTGTCACCAGCAGAATTCCCTGACTGGCACTGAAATGGTGACATCATGACAAGGAACAGCTTGAAAAGTAAAGGAATTTAGCAACCAAACTTTTAGTGTTTTCTGCTTTTGGGGTTGTTTTTTGTCAAAACTTAACACCATTAATATCATCATATCAGACATAAATAACTTTCCTTAAAAACTCCCTTGTCTCTCCAGTCAAGATTCCAGAGCACTGAGTATCTCTGGCAAACACAACCACACTTTCAGGAAAACAGAAGTAAATTTGTATTTATGGTATTTTCTAGACACAAGCAATATACTTTTTGAAAAAATGTAAAACAAATACAAACAGAGAACTCTTTGAGGCTTTCATAATAAAGAAGCAACTTGAGTCAACCTCAAAAAACAAGCAAACAAACAGACAAACAAAATTAAGGGGCAGTCTTTTGCAATTCATTTCAACCACAAGTCTGCTCCATGCTGTCTGCACAAAGTCACCACAGTAAAACTCTTTTCATGGAATGAGCACCAATTTTACAGAAATTGACTCAAACTGTGCTGGATTCCAGCTCCATCACCATCCTCTGCAGAGGGTAAGTGCAGGGAAATGAGAGAAGTTTTCTCTTCATTTGAAAATCACCCTTTCTCTGCACTTTCTTTAAACGAAGGGACAAAAAGAAGCGTTTCGTGCTGGGGAATACAAAGCAAGACATAAAATATACTCAAACTGATAAAATCAGATCCATCTCTAGCTGTGAAGTTCATGGTTTCCCAGCTGGACCCAGTTCAGACTGAATTTTGCCTTGTGGCTGCCATACAGAGCCCTCCAATAGTGTGATTTGTGTGAGACATCAGGGTCAGGAAAACTGAGCTTTATCCCTTCCTTGGGATTTTTTTTTCCCTTCTTCTCTTCCTCTTTTTTTGAGGGGAGACAAATTTCTCAGTGCTGCCAGTCTCAGGGGTGGATGTGGGGAGAAGGAAAAGCAGGAAAGAAAGGATAAGGATATAGTTCACTGGGGTTAGAAAGTCCCAACAGGACAGAATATTCTTGGGCTGCTCCATAGGCATTGTCTAAAGGGTTTTTCCCTCTGGTAATCTGTTCCTTCCGGTGAGAGCGTTCCATACGTGAGCTTTGCCTGCAGCTCCCTTCCCATCCCATCAGGAAAGATGATATATCCTAAATACCTCCTTGATATATGGCAAAGAGCCGCTTTCAATTTCCAGTCACCATCCTCACTCCTGCCCAGATGCTGATTGGAGCCTCCTCTGAAGATGTGCATTTTTATTTCCCGGGCTGGGTACAAAGGAGGGAAGCTCCCAGAAGTGAACTTTCAGAGGGATTTAAGCAATGGCTCTAAATTACAGCTGAATGGAGGGACCTTCCGATAGAGACCCGGCACTAAATCACCTCCCTGACATCTCTGAGGCCACTGCGAGAGCAGAGGAAGGTGGGATTTCTTACCAGGAGCAAAAGTTACAAAATATCAAGCTGAGAAGTGAGGCAAAGGAAGATGACAAGGGAAATAAATGGAAATTTTCATCTGTACAGAACAGACCATGTGTGAAAACGTCATGATTCGGGGAATGTCTGTATTTAGGAGAGGAAAAAAGTGAGGAATCCCTCTACTTTTTAAAAGACAGAATTCTTAGCAAGGCTGTCTCATTGTGAAGGGTTTTGTTTTACCCCGCTACCCCACCTCTCATAGGAAAATATAACCAGTTGTAGCCTTCACTCTGCCTATTTCCAGCCTGTGGAAGGTACAGAGGAATTTTGCTTTCAACTGTTCAATGTGAGGAGTGCGATGCTCTCGGGATTATTTCAGCACAGTTCAGACTCTTGTTACTCCTGTAAATTCTTTTACAGCGTGGCAGGGATTTTCCCAGACTCCCAATGCTCAGGCTGACACCATGATTCTGTATCTAAAGAGAAGGAGCTGCTGAGACATTTATTCCAGCCGGGGCTTCACATCACCTCAAATCTCAGCCTAACACTACCAAGGTGCAGAGAGTCTCTGATTTTCTGTAAGAAAACACCCCTAGCAGCTCCCAGTGCCCAGATTCCCCGCTGGAATGAGCCTGAAGTGAAGAACAAGGTCATCCCTGGGAAGGAGAGCAAGGCAGGCACGAACTGAAACACCAGACCTGAATGCGCGGATGTGACAAATGTGATCCCAAACACTGTTTCATTTCAGCTTCACATCTTTTCTTTTTCCACTGACTCCTGCTCACAGCTGCTCTTATTAGAAACAGTCAAGAGATGTTATTTAAAAATATATACCTTGAAAAAGGCACTGGTTTTCTTTCCTCTTTGTTTCTTTCACATAATGTGCATGCCTTAAAAGATTACCATCAGAATTCTCAGAGTCACTTCCATCCAATTCCAATTAAACCATCATTTAAAAATGTTCATTTTGTCATTCACTGTTTTCTTGAGAAGCAAGAGCAACAGAGTTTAACTTACAACACGCATCCAAAATCCATATTTGTACAAGAAATACAATCCATTCTTCCTGACCTGCAATAATTTTGCAATATTGCAAATATTGAAGCACCTTAAAACTTGGGAACACATCCATTTGTTAATTTATTATTTAAAATTAGCCAAGCAATTTTTATAACCCTTTTCATGACCTCTAGCTAACAAATGACTTGTTATTAACCCTTCAAACTTTCCACACAATTAAAAAATGATTAACAACTGATGAATGGGCTACAATTGAAGAAATTAGGTTGCAATTAAGAAGACATTTAAATGAATGTTTAAAACTACTTGGATTATAATTAGAACCAGATCAACTACGAAGGTCACTTCTGAATGGTGTTCTCGTGGCATCAGAGATAATTCAGCCAATAAAGCTGAATTTAGTGGTCACTATTGGCACTGTTGGTGCGTGGCAAAAACCCTCCCAAAGGATTAACTGAGCCTGCCAAAGCCAGAGGCTAAGCCTAAAACTGACCCCAGGCTCAGCCCTTAACCTGAGCCTTGTCAGCATGGAGCTTTCACAAGCAAAATTGCTGCATTTCTCTTGAGACCATCTCAGTTTTTCACCCAGAAAGGATCTAAGAAATATGATGATGTGGGAATAGAAGAGGCACCAGAATCCATGAATTTCTCTAGGACACAGCACCAGAGCCTCTGCTCAGCCAATGCCACCAAGTCCTTGAGCCACCAATGTAGGGTTTTAGTCATGGTGACAGAGCCCTTCAATATGGGGTTGAAAGCAAGGGAATTGCACTTTAAGTGCTGGGAATATTATAATTATTATTATTATTATTATCATCATCATCATCATCATCATCATCATCATCATCATCTGCTCTGCCAATCTCAGTCCTATCTCAAGGCACTCAAACAAAAGGATTTCCAATCTTTTGAGGGGTTGGGTACCAACTCCAAATGGCTTCAGGCAGTTTTGAAAAATCTCAGACAGGAGTTCAAACTTAACTGACTCTGCACATTAAAAGCTGTCCCTCACTCTAAATAATAAATGTCACCAGCAGTATTTATTCAGTTAATCATCTATGCACACAAACTACTCTACACAAAGCCAGAAATTAATAAATTCAAGGAAAGCAAATGTAAAGATTCATGTGACAAACCTGTGGGCTCAAACAGGAAACTACACAACACAACAACTGAGAAAGACAAAGAAAACCAACAATTTTGATAATGTTCTTCAAAAAGTAACCAACTGTTGTTAGCAGGTACAAGAACTGTGGTCTGTGTTTGGCTTTGTGGCCATTACTTGTGGATGTTCCACCTGGCCCATTGCCACTGACCAAACAACACCTTTTCCTGCACTCACGTTTCCATAATGATTGCTTCTCCCTCCTTTACCTTCAAAAGGAAATGACATCCCATCTTTAATGAAATTATTACTCCCCAAGACTTCCTCTCCTGTGAATCCTCTCCCTTCTTCTGCTCTGGGGGACCAGCTGAGCCTTTCTTTTGCATTTTGTCCAGCTCCCAGCACACACCCAGGCCTCACCAAGCAGCAGAACACACAGCTACCAAACCCAGCTCCTCACGAGCTATCCAACAGTTCAGGAAGGGTGACACAAGTGATATTAGGGATTTGTTGTCACCTCAGGATCTCCAGACAGACAGAAGGGCTGAGGAAACACCACCAGAGCCAGCTGCCAACAGGCACTGACCAAGAGGTGGGTGACCAGCCTGCAGCTGCCTCTGGAGCTGCCCTTCCACAGCCTCTGGGAAAGAGTTGATCCATGTAATTCCTTGTATCTCGCTTCTTGGTTTGGTTTTTATTTCCTCAGGACACAGGATAAAGGCTCTTTCCTACATTCAAAACCTGCAATACTGAAACATTAATTAGCTCATTACAAGGCCTGGTGAGAGAGGAGACAAGTGTTCAGGTGATTTCCAGCACTTGGAGCCTGTGCTGGAACTGCACACCCAACACAGCTCTCAGGGAATTTTGCGTGCATGCTTTGAAAACTGAGGCCTGAACACACACACATGAGGCATCCAGGGAACCCTACAGCCTCACCAGCACTGAGCTGAATTCAGACCTTGCTGCAAGTACCACCTCCCATCCTCAGGCTTGTGCCACAGAACTGAAATAACAGCTGAGGGGGTTTGCCCTCAACAGGAAGATTTGCAGATTTAAAACAACAGAGAAGGCACTATAAAGGAGCTGCAGACCAGACTGAGGTTTGATTTGGGGAAGCTGAATCTTAAAATGGAATAAAGCAAAGAGTGATCTACAAACTTGCAGAAATAGGCATTTCCAGAGAAAGTGGAAACCAGTCAGGACAGGAATAATTATGGACGAATTAATTCATACAGTGGAGGAAGAAAAAAGTTACTTTGCTAGACAGAAAGAGACGAGAAACTCAAACTCTCTGTTGTCCCAAACCTCCTAGAAATAGCATCAGCAGCCCTTCTCTTCCCAGGTATTTCAATATTCATCAAATTCATTATTAAACTGCAAAGGGCAGGTGGGAAAACAAAACAGTGTGACCCTTTGAGACCAAATCCAGTGCTGATGCAAAGCCTGTGGAGTGGTTCCAGCTTGCACTAGGCCTGAGCTGAGCTCCCACCATGCACTGTCCCTTCTGATGTCAAGTTGATGGATTACAACTTCCTAATGCAGGACTGATGCATTATGACATCCTAATGTTGGGACGATTGATTGTGACTCTTTTTTAAGTATGGCTTACTAGGCAATTATTGACACCATCCATGCATTAGAGCCCTAATTCAGCACAAACGGGCTGACAGGCCAGTGCTGGGGGAAAAGATTAACCTATTCCAAATTTTATAGATCAGGGTGAGACACGGCTTGTTCTGGGACACGGCCACCCTCTCATTACAGGCCTTAGGAGACAGCAAAACCTAAACAGTTTATGCCACATCTCGAAGAAAATTGCTTTATCCCTTCACCTCTAAGTGGATTCAGACACTGCCAGTTGATTTGGGAGTGCTTTGGGGTCAGTGCACACACGCCGGAACATGGAGAGGGAAAAAAATCCAAGGAAAGGAAAGAGAGGTAAAAGCCAACGCTGTCAGCTCCTACCCTCCAACATCTGTGAATAATGGAAGTGCGGAACCCAGACTCGGAGTGGGGAGGTGAAGGGAGAAAGGGATGGTTGTAACAGTGACAAACAAGTCTAAAGGGACTTCTCTGCTCTCAAATGTCACTGGGGGAAGCAGACAGGAGACGGGGGAGGTAAGGAAGAGAGAAGGTCACGGCTGTAATACCCAGAGCGAGTGGACAATCAAATGTTTGCAGCTGGGCTAGGAAATGGCAATCCAGTTGCAGAGCACATCTGGCTCCCTTGCTGCACCATGGGACCACCTGGTTTTAATCATACCAGGATCACCTTTGAAAAACAGAACTTAATCATAGGCCTAGTCCTAGCAATAGTGTTACATCCAGACTTCTCTCCAGGGGAGCAGAGGGCGGAAAGTGGGGAGAAGATGAGTTAAAAAAAAATTTGCTCAATCAAGACTGAAACTTTGTCAACAATTTCCTGTTTATCAGGTTAAAGGGAGTCACTTTTTATTTCCTACCTCTTTGCATTTGATTCCCACTTAGCTTACACTTTCCTTATTGTTATTTGGACAGGTCACATGTGTGGGTGCTAACGAGCACAGAAAGCAGAGAAGCAGCTATTTAAGGAGTCACTGCCTTTCCCCCACCTCCTCCCACCACAGAAATGGACTTTGGATTACAAGGCCCTACACTTTTCCTCAATGGTCTTCAAGAACCCAGCTGGGGTTGCCATGAGGACAAGCCTCCCTTGGTTCAGGAAAGGCCCAAACAGCCTCATCCTTCACCATAACAGTGAAAACAAAAGTCTGCCCAATCCACACTCAGATGGAGGTAGCAGGCATCAGGCTCAGAACAGCAAAAACAGCATCTCTTTACCCAGACCACTGATAAATAGTGGAACTCATTGCCATGGGGTTGACAGACACTGAAAGTTTACATGGATACAGATGAGATCAGAAAAGAGGGAGAAGAGGAAGGGATCAATCTTGATACCAGAACATCCAAGAGGCAGAGACAAAGGTACTGGAACCATAAAGTCCATGAACAAAAATCAAACTTGGAATTCATGCTGATGATTTGCTGGAGGTGCAGCAGCTTCATGAACAGCAGGTTCATAAAGCCAAGGTTTCAGCCTGATTTCCTTCCCTTCATATAGAGGGAAAACTGAAGATATTTCTAGGTATCTCTTGCTTAAGGAAGGAGATGGTCTTGAAGATCCCTTCAAACCTAACCCAAACCCATTCTATCATTGTAGTTTTAAAAACAGAGAAATTCAAAGAACGCAGATGTCCTTACAAATCCTCAGTCCGGTTCCTCAGAGCTCAGTCTGGACTGCAGGACTGAAAATCCAAGTGTACACTTTACACCTTCTGCTAATGCAAAGGAAACCTCAAACCTTCAGCCTCACTTACCAAATACTTCAAATAAGTAACCTTTCTGTCAGGGGTAAGATCAGATCATGGATAATCTTCAGTGCGTGTAGTTCATTTTGTCACAGATACTGGGGTTAGATTCCCTGCAGTGTTTCAGCTACTTCACACTGTTGTCATGCTGCAAACGAGCTTTAAACCCAGCTTAACCACACCGACCACAAGTTGTTTTATATCTTATTAGAAAAATGACTTAATTTCCGGTGTAATCTTGTACAGGAGCTCAAATCTGCAACAGCAACAGCATCAGTATTGTAATATAATCTGAAAGTATTATAATAAAAATAAACATAGTCAAAGAACATTTTACAAATGTTAATTATTACTAGGGGAGAAAATCCTGTCAGACAGGTATGTGATAGTAATAGTTATCTTCTTTTACAGGCAGAGAAACTGAGCCAGAGATTAAGAAGTTAAGTGACTTGCCCAAGGCCATGAAGAGAAGCAAAGTGAGAATAAGGACTAACAAGCAGGAATTCCCAGCAGCCCTGCAGGCTACAAGGCCCTTTTCTATCCACCTTTTCCACAATTCCCAAGTCAGTTCCACTTGATTCCAATAGCTTCAGAAGAGATTTTGTGATAAGGAGACCTGCCTGACAGAGAATACATTTGGAGTGTGCAACCAAGATTGCAAGAGTTATGTTGGTTTTTAGGAGCTTGGCTGCACTCTCTTTTTCAATTTTAGCTTGGAAGTAGCATAAGGGGCATTCAAAATGTCTTGATGCAGTAAAAAGAAAATTTTTGGTTTATCTGTCCCTGTCTAAAGCAAAGGCCTGGAAACAGCCCGGGAACAGACAGGATGTTTCAGCAGCCAGCGTATCACGCCAGTCTCTGTCTCTGTACTGAAGTTCTCCCCCATCCCAGCTGCTGTTGCACTGTGAAGCGGTGGGAAGGGAAGCCAGGAACTGCTCCCGTGGCTTGGAAAGACAAGGCTCGCTGTGCCACCTGCAGGGCTGGCTGGAAAAGATGCCTCTCGAAGGGATTATCACCGGCTCCAAAGCGGGGGCCACTGCTTCCATCCTGGATGGAGCAGCCTCACAGCAGCTAATTAGTGTGGTGAGCAAGCACAGAACACAGACTAGAGAATGATCCTGTCTCGTTCCACTGTTTCACTCCATTCCTGCCTGCACTCACCTACCTGGAAAATTTATGTTCTGTTGAATGGGGGAAACTGAAAAAAACAAACACAAATGAGAATCAAATCCACGTTTTGCAGTTTACATACAAGTTCTGTGGAACCTCTCTTACCTGTACCTAGCTGTTTCCCCCTGCACTGAGCTGCAGTTCTTCACCAAGACTCTCTCATTTTATTTTACTTCTGATATAATGCAATTATCTCCCTACAATTAATTACTAATGCATCTCCAAATGCACATCTTTACCCTGTGTTTTGCTGGAGCAAATCACCTGAACAAAGGAGTTCAGGAGCTGGCCTAAATATACCTAAAACTAATCTAGGAAAAGATCAAAGGTTAAAAATATGTGTTCCATTTTGGCTGAGGCCTTCTTTGCCTTCTTTATTGGTTGTGAGAACCTGCAGTGGAAGAGAGCAGCAGTCAGAAGATGAGAGAGACCTATTAAGTCATTGTGCCTTCACTCATGGTGATCTCTGCTGGACAGGCACTCCCAAATAATGAAGTCCTCTTTATTTGATCCTTCTGCCAACATATGTTTATTCTCCACCACACTGATTGCTTCTGCTTTCTGCAGTGTGCTTTAAATGTCCCAGGAGATGGGGGTTCTACCACTTTCACTAAAAAAATCGTTTACACAGCCTGGTAGATTCAGCCCCCGGGGAAGCTTTTTTATTGTGTTTGGTTTCAGTGAGGGCCTCGGAGGTGTCGGTCAGTGATTGATTATTGTTTGTATTGTGGTAGCACCTACAGGCACCCGCTGAAACTGCAGACCTGCTCGGAGGTGCTGCCGAGCCCAAATTCCTGCAGGAAGGACTGTTCAGCCACGCAGAGGCACAGGGAGAGAAAATGATTTCCCAAGGCCAAGCAGTGGCACGTAAATGCAGTGAGGAGTGGAGACAAGCTGCTCTAAACCTGAGTCAGTTCCTGCATTCCCATTCCCATCTGGGCACAACATCCAGAACAGCACCTCGAGCATCCAGGTGATGTGTGCATGCCCACAGGAGTTGTTCTGATGAAAGGAGCACCAAAAATAATTATGCTATAGAATGAAACAATAATCCTAAAACAACCAAACCCCATTAGGGCTGAGGGTGGTTTTACAGGGCTCCAGTGCTGTGGCAGAAGCCACGCACACAGAGGGTAAAGCTCTACTGTGGGAGCCATGGGGAAAATGGAGAATTCTGACGACAGCAGCAGAAATGAAGAAAAATAAAATAGGCATCAAAGGTTAAGCCACCAGATGAGGTTGCAGGAGGTGGTAGATTATGTGATCTTGTATTTTAATTCAGTTCTTCCCTTCCCACATTAAACAAATCCTCTTTTTTGGACACCAGTGGCCTCTTCCCATTTATACTCAGACTAAGTTTGCTGTGAGAAGCAGCACCTGGACTAAACCATCATTCCAGAGCTAAAACAAATCATTTGCTGACTCCTCAAATGGTGAGGGGGGACATTGGTATTAAGATCAAGGTTAACACCTTCATTCAACCAGGCTCTCCATTCAGTTGGGGAATCACTCAACAGCCCAGCAAACAGAACCCAATATCCCATCAATTTCAGGACTTTCTTCCTTCCCTGTGCAACTCTTACAAGCACAGAAATACAGCTCTGTGTCTGAAGAGTAAAAAACATTACTATACTGTGGTATCTGTTAATCTGATGGATGGTTCAAACAGAAGCTAAAACTTGAGATGCATAAATAACTGATTTGGTATTTTGCTTGCATTATAGAAAAAAAAGGAAGAGAGATTAGTTGGGCAGCAGCCCAAAATAAACACTATTTTTTCAGATTTTTTTTTTCAGTGAACTGAAAAACAGAACAACATAACATTTTGGCCTCAAACAAAACATTTTCTTTGACCCAAGGAAAAACACTTAAAATAACACTGAAGTTAATTCCTAAGTTTCTCATTTGAAACAAAAATACCAAACTGCTTTTTCTCCCCAGTGTTCTGACTAGTTTCAAAAACTGGCAGTAGGGCACATCGTGTCTGCTTCAACCAATGGATTTCAGCATCTATTTTTGAGATACTTCATTTGACCAAAATCTGTATTTCCTGAGTGGGAAAAGGACAGAAGAGATTTGGGCCAATGAGTGATTGTGCTTTGGTCACTTTGTGCAGTATAAACTGCACCGGAAGTTTTCTAATCAAGAGATCTCCCATTTCCCAAGAGCATTCACAGTATCCCTCAGAGCATAGACAACCAGAGAACACGAGGATCTCATCGAAACATTAGAGCTCCATTTCTTGTGTCAATATTAGATCACACTGGGGAGGACACAGACTTACAAGACACAGACTGCAATTTAGCCCGGAAGTTTGGGCAGGACAGAATGTGAGAAAAGGGATGCTTTTACTCCAGAAGCACCTTGGGAGAATGTCCACAGTCCCAGCATATGCCACCATCCCTTGGATTCTCCCATCTCATTCCTGAGGCGTGTTTATGAGGCTGAGAAAAGCCCACCATAATCCACGGGCTGTCTAAAATATCCACAAGAGCCATCCTGAGTCACGAAGATGACAAATGTGTGTCCAGCCAGAACTGCTCCCCACTGCTTCAGTTTCAGCAACTCCAAATGAACTTTCAGAGCATTGTGACCTGGTGAAGCCGAATCGCGCGTCCCTTGAGAGCTTCTCATTCCTTTCTCGCTCCCCCTCGGCCCCCTCATCAAATAAAGCCCAGAGTACGTGCGTCATTCTGACACATTCCCTTCAGGAAGTGATGGGAAGAGGATAGATTTTCTTCCTCCTAATGCCCTGGTTGTGTCCCTGCAGCACGAGGTCCCTCATTCCCACACTAACAGGCCTCCTGTGCGACGGGGCCGCGGGTAACCTGAGCAGCCATGACCAATGTGATGTCGGATTAGCATCGCCCGGGGACACTGTCAGCAGCCTTCTGCTGGGCTCTTTAAGAGAATATCCTGCTGTGATTCACAACAAGTCCTGTGTTCCAGAGACCAGAGATCTCATCCAGCAAATTAAAAGCGCTACAGTGAATTGCAGTATTCCTGCTTGGAGCTCTCCCGGGGACTGACCTAAATGGTGTGTGCTCTATCAAGGGTAAAAGCCACCTGCTACACAGAGCCTGGGCTGTGGAGCACTGAGACCCACCTGTGGCCACGAGGGACACGAGGGACTGGGACTGCAGGGCTGCTGCTCAACTTCTTCATGGTTTGGCAAAGTTTGGTTCAGCGCAGCAATTTGTCTCAAGCGTGTTGAGTCACGTATCGGTAACTCTTCAGTATGTTCTGCAGTATTCACTGACACATATTTGTTATCTTAATTACTAATTACAAAAAGCAGGGTGACTCACTGACAGCATGGGCTGGGGAGACCACTGGTTTGACCAGCCTTGCTGGCTGTGTGCTGGTCTGGGAGTTGTGTGCACGGCTGGCTGGGAAGGAACTGCAGCAAAAGCCTGCTCTGCAACTGCCTTCTTCAGCTGTGACAGACAGAGCACCAGGGAGCCAGCCAGGGACAGAGCACTGACCTGGAACTCATGGAAATATTCAGAGTCACAGAATGGGTCAGGTTGGAAGGGACCACAGTGGGTCACCTGGTGCTACCTCCCTGCTCCAGCAGGACCACCCCAGAGCACAGGATTGTGTCCAGAGGGCTCTGGAATACCCTCAGGGAGGAAATTCCACAGCCTCTCTGGACAGTCTGTTCTGGCTTCACTGCACAGGGCAGAAGTTCTGCCTCCTGTGCAGAGGGAACTTCCTGGGATCAGTCCCTGCCTGTTGCTCTGGTGCCATTGCTGGGCCCTGGAGCAGAGCCTGGGCCCTGCTCTGACTCTCCCTGCACACAGGGACATTCAGGGCTGAGGGCCCTTCTCAGCCACCTCTTCTCAAGCCTGAGCAGCCCCAGCTCCCTGGGCCTTCCCTTGTAAGAGAAATGCTCCAACAACACTCCATGTGTTAAACCACTCAGCAGTGGATGAAGGAGTGCAGGAGTGATTTGCATTTCTGTTTGATGAATACCATAATGCCAGAGAAAAAAATCTGCCTCTCTAACAAGCAACAGCACAAGGAAAAGAGGTAGGGGGAAACAAGGAAGAAGTAATTGCTTTCATGGGAATACACCAAGAATATAGGGCTTAACTCCTTTCCTAGTAAAATGGGGTTTGTATGTCCTCACATGTCAGAACTGTGGGTTTGCATCTCCTTGGAAAGTGAATGCTGAATGCAACACTGGCGATTCCTTCCCTTTTAGCCAAAAACATGGAATGCCATCAGCTGCAACACTCTGGGTGTTTGCTGTAACAGCAGCAAACCCATCGAGGAACTTCCCACTAAAGCAGGCCCTGCTCAGTCTGAGGGAGCCAACAATATCCCAGCCCAAGGTAATGTGCCTGCTAACACGTTTTGATTACACCAAAAGAAAAGGAACACTCAGCTGTGCCGCGGCTCCTCCTTTTTTCTCCCTCTGGCCTCCCACGTTACAGATTAAAACAAGAACGCATCTGGCATTTACGGAGCGTCAAAAACTTCTCCGAGACCTCCTGGAACAAACAGCCCCTTGGAGCTGCTGATAGGTCTCCAGCTCTGTGCAAGGGGTCAGACTTAGGAACTGTCAACAGCTTCCTAATGTATGCTCTTTCTCTGGGAAAGGGGGTCCCAGGTTTTATAGCCTAATAGATTCGTTAATCGGAACACACACAGGCTGGGACAGCCACTGTTTGTTTTCTCTGACAAGTTTGGCATTTTCCTCCTGGGAGCCAGGAAGCTTTAAAGACGTAAGACTCTCCCACTTTAACTGGACAAGAAAACCAGTCTGGACAAACTGAGACATGTCATCGTGGCTGCTTAATTCTGAGCCAGAAGGTGCCATTTTAGAGAGTTTACAACAACATCAATGTCAGGGCAAAGGAAATTAAATTCCCCTCCCTCCTCTCCCCCGATGCCTCCATTTTGTCCAGGCTTTCACCCTGGTACCTCAGGACAGTCTGGCCCATCAGAGGCCCAATACACATGGCCATGCTGATAATGATGTTCCCTTCAGGAAGCTGTTCCAGAGAGAGTGCTCCAAGCAAAGAAAGCCTGCCCTGTGTGTAGTGGCAATGTGCCACAAACTGCTTCTGTTCACTCATGACAGCAGCTTAAAAATCAAAAACATGAAATGGCAAACACAGCGAGCAAAACTTCTAAATGAAACTACACCCCCTTCAAATCAGCAGTTCTGTGGTGTAGACTCTGCCATCAGAGTAAGGACTTACTATAAATAGCTCCCAGACAATCACAAAGGGGAATTCCAAGTGTTTCCAAGGCGGTGTAGCCCAGCCACTAAAAAAAAGTATCTTAAATCCTAGAAGCTGCCATAATTTATTACGCTTTAATGACCTGGATGAGACAAGAAAATTGTACTCTTAAGGTTTTATGCCATTCAGAAGGAGGAATCAACGGGAGGATTTTAGCAAAAATCATTTCAGCCTCTTTTCCTCATGTCTTGCTCAACAGTGAAACTCTCTCCTAGGAAATCATTCCAGCACCAGGAAGGCTGCAGGGACCCTCGCTGTGTTCCTGGCAGAAAACAACCATCACAGTCCACGTGCAGTGTCCAGCTCAGCATGTCCCCAGGCCACTGACTCCCACCAGGGAAGGGACTATTCAGCACTACTCCCATTGCTTAAAACTTTTCCTAAGCACCAGCTGTAAGGCACTGCCAGAGACAATTTTTGGGGACAGATGGATCTTCTGACAGTTACAGTGGTCTGAGGCCCTGCTCCATGGGCACATTCCCATTCTTCCTTCATGCTGTTCCTCTGTCCTTCCTCCCTTTGGAAGGAATTCTTGGTTTCCACAACCTCCTCTGGCTCTAGTACTGACTCTGGCTCTAGCACAGCTATTAAAACACTCCACAATGGAAATGGCCAAGATTAAGGAAGGCAAAGGGGTGCTTAGTCCAACAGTGATACCTTGCAGGAAGAAGGCTCCATTATCCTTCTTTAGAATGGGAACTCGCTTCACCTTGGAGTTTTAAGCACAGCACACACATACTCACGCCAAGTCACACAAGCATTTCTCCTGTCACTGGCTGGAGCAGTGCTTGTGTCTTGCTGAAGTCAAAGCATGTCCCATTGAAGTTACAATGAAACACTGTGCTTAAGTGCTTTGCTGAATCAGAGCCATCATAACTATCCATTAGGCTTTGATCTGGTTAATGTTTGTCCAAATATGGCCCCACAACGGGAAAGCAATGAACCATTATTAAAAGAAGGAAGAACAGCTGGAATTATTTTAGTGTACAACTACATGCACAAACACACAGCAAGTAACAGATTGAAAAGCTGTTCTTGTTATTCCTCGAATTATTCTCCTCTCATTCCCTTAGTTACAAAACTATTAATTAGGGTCTTATTTTTGTTCTACCCCCTCCCCCTTAATGTACTCAGTGCTCATCCAATTTACACACAGAGTTTATCTTGGCAAAAAAAGAAAGGGAAGGAGAAGAATCTCTGCACAGGGGTGGAGGGGGGAGAGGTGTTTGTTTGAGGGGAGTCACCACAGTCATCACTCAGTCACAGTACAAGAGAAGAAGGAGAAAGACTAAGGAGGGCTTAACTCTTCATGCTATTTATACACCAGAGACATGTGTTGTGTATAACTGAAAGGTAATTGAGTACTTGCCTCTTCTTCACTCACACAATCTATTCTGTCTATTTCTTGACAAAAAAAAAAAGCTGGCCTGTTCCAGTCTAGTTTCTTGAAAAGCAAGTTCATTGCCAGAATACGTAGAAAGAAGACAAAATTAGAAAGAAATGACTCCACCCATGACAACAAGCTAAAGCTAACACAGGATCCATGCTCAGTGAAGTTGGTGACTATTCCTCTTTCTGATTGAAACATTCCCTGCTGTACCCGAGGTTACACAGGTCTCACAGGGCATCATTTGCCCCTGGGCTGTTCACGATGAGTTGGGGTCACCCAGCACAGCACACCCCATCTCCTGCAGGCCAGTGCTGGCCAAGAGAGGAGCCAGATCCACCTCCAAGCACGAGGGCAGCCCCAGCCCTTCGAGCTGATGGACTGCAGCAGAACAACACCATTATTTTCTAAATCTTCCTGAGCTCTCCCACTGATGACAGGGCTTGAGGACTTCACCTTTGCCATTGCAAAGATACCCTGTGATCTGTTTGGACAGCAGAGGTTTAAGAGATAAGCAAACAGACTTTGTGGCATGTTCTGATTAGAAAACACAGGTAAAAAGGCTCTCTTGATCCATCCGATTAGGCCATTATAAATAAGACAGACAATCTGTTTCCAAACCAGTCTTCCATTCATCCATAGCTGATAAAGAGCAGTTTTGCAGAGGAGCAGAGGACTGGCCATTTCTCCCGACATCAGTGAGGGCTGTGTGCCTGTGAGTGAGGGTGTGTGTGCACCCACTCGTGGGGATGTGTACTCTGCTCCCCAACAAGCTCCTTTTCCAAATGGAGCTTCCCAACACTGCTCCAGCTCAAGGAAACATAAATATCAAAGGCAAGGTTAGAGTTAGTGTGAATAAAGGAGCCGCTTGCCCTAAGTCTGGCATGGACAGGAGGCACCACCCTGCCCGTTTCCTGTTTTCCACTGGAAGTAGAGCAAGGAACTGCTGTGCCCTTGCCCAAATCCCATCCCAGCAGCCATGGGATCAGAACCTCAGCTCACGCAAGCTGAAGCCATCCCGCTCGGAACAAAGCCAGGAGGGATACAGGCATTTCCCAAAGCTCAGGACCTGTGGCCAGGGCTCCTGAGTGGGGCTGGAGTTATCTCCAGCTAGTCTGGTGACCCATGGTGGGAGACTGGGCCCTGGCAGATGTAAAGGCAGCACAGCACCTCCTGTCTCCCAGACTCTGAGCCCTACTCCCAGACTGGGGGAGCAGCACCATGTGTAGCACCTCTGGAAAGGCTTCTGAAGCCAGAGGTACAAAGGGCTGAACATCCACATTACCTCACTCAAAGTTTGGATCCTGTCTTGCCCTTTCAGGCACAACCACTCAGGCAATGCTGGCAGAGCAGACCCCAAACCATTCCATGATCCATTATCTCCTGCCTGCACTAGAGGGAAAACAACGCTTGGGACTGCTGGGTTTGACACAGCTCTGGTTAAAGCAGATGGAAAGACCAGCAGTCATTTCCAAAGGAACACAAGGCATTTCCTTATGGATCAGTCCCACAGTCTTAGTTTCACTTAAATCAGTCTAATCTGGCTCATTTTCTGTCACAGGTTTTGAAAAAAAAAAATATTTTCCTATTCAGATTACAAATTCTCATTTGCAAAACAGAACAATAAAACAAATTGCAAAGTCCTCTTCCTCTTTTCTAGCACTATGGTTTATTCTAGTAACGTATTTTTAGACCTCTGACATGTATATAAAAATATATGTTCCCAGAGGAATTTCATACCACTATGCAATGGGAACTTGTTAGAGCATTTACTACTGACACACCCAGATTTATTGTTTCCCATGCTTGTCTATAGTTTATTTTTTGATGTAAAAAGAAAACAACCAAAACAAACCCATAAAAATAAAAAGGCAGGTATTTGTAGGTTTGGCTAAAAATAATGACTTTTTTTTTTAAGCTGTGCACTGATACAAGATTTATCTTCTCTGTATACAGTTTTTAGGCCAAACCCTCTTCTTTTTATGGAGACTTGATAAAAATCTAGATATGTCAGTATTTTTAAAACAATACACTTCTAGCTTCTTTTTGTGCTGCTGAAAACTTAGTGTGCATAGAAAATGAAGAATTTTCCCACAGAATTCGTCAGGATTCTCAAAAACACAAGATCTGATTACATCTGGACAGCTCTGAAGAGTTTGATAAAAGATTTATATATGAAAGTCCAAAGTTTCGTGACATCTGTTCTGCCTTCATCCAAGTATTTTCAAACTTTCCCTCCTGATTTAGAGGGCTGAATACATCTGAAGGGCAAACTGTAGTTTTAACTGAAAACTTGGTAACAAATCTGATTTCAATGGAAAAGATGGCCAAATATTTTGGAGGACACATGTACCAAGATGTTGTCTCAGGTCTCAATCAGATTTAGCAAGAAGGGATGGACAGAGGATGAAAGAAGGCAAGAAAGAGAGCAGGGAAGGCAGGAACTGACCATGGACTCAAAGCTAAAACTAAGCCATGCTGCAAAGCGAGCCTTCTTCTATCTGTAAAAATACAGGTGTGGAGCTCCTCTGCAAACCACACCCTTCATTCATTTGGACCCCCTCCCACAGAGGGGGAATATTCTCTGTAACTCTGATTACCCCTTAAGGCCTTTGGAACAGAGAACTGGAGGTGCCCAGCTCCCCATCCGCTTTACCTTAGTACCAGTATTCCCGTGATTATATCTGCGAGCAGCGAGAGCATCTTTCTAGGAAGCACAAATTCTACATGCAAGATCTTAATTCAAAGGGAATCTGGCACCCTACTGGATGTCTCCTCCTGGCCAGAGCACCAGGTCAAGTACTGCAAGCTGTGATAATGAGGCTTGATTCTGACAATTCTGACCAGTAGCTGTTGTCATCCTGACTGCTTCTAAACCATCAAGAAGACACTGAATGATTTAGGCAGGGTTTATTTTTGGTATACAAATGTAAAGGAAAATGAAATTCAATGTCACAATGTCTGCCCCAGTCTCCAAGTAAATGTGATTTCAGGAGCACATGAAGAATCTCCCCAGTCCAGAGCATGCCTTCTCTAACCAGATGTCCATTTCTCAGTCACTCAGGAATTTTTTGGCTTTTTTCTTCTTTCTTCTGCAGTCCAGAACCCTTAAAATTCCATCTTTCCTACTAAAGGCTTTCTGCCTTGAGGGAGAATCCTGTCCTGAGCTGATGTGTCTATCACATCTCAGTAAGTGAGTACCGACAACAAGAAGCTGCCTCTGATGTCCCAACAGAGGGGACAGAAGGAAAGTGGGGGGTAGGAGACACCACGGAGTGGGAACACTGACTGCAGCCCCTTTTCTCTGGCCCCCAGCATGTAAATCACAGGAACATGCCCTCACTTCAGACCAGTTACACCCCATTTCCATCCCTCTGCAACATTCCCAAGCAATGCCAGTAGAAACCAGCAGAGCTGTTGCTGCCAGCCTCCAGGAGGGATGAGCTTCCAAAGGCTCCAAGCCCAGAAGGCTTTTAAAAGTAGCACACAGTATTCTGTCAGAAAGAGTCAAAATGAGAGACAGCCTGGGCTAAGCTGGAGTGGTGTGTAAGACACCAGCAGTTCCAAGAAGGAAAAAGCCAGGAAGAGAAGAAATCCATGGCATTAAGGCCTTAAACTGGATGTGCAGACCTATTTCAGGTCTGTCACACAAACCCTGTGACATCAAGCACACAACTGACTATTCTTCAGGCTTCCTATCTGTGAAATGGCAGCAAGAATCTTACTTTTCTCTTTTTAAAATATGATTTTTCAATTTTTCAGGGCATCACTCATTCTAGATGCATAAAACAGGGACTGGATTTTAGTGATGGCTTCTAGTTGCTATTGTAATAACTTCGTATCGTGGTGTGGTTTAAGCCAATGAAGAGACACTTGCCCACACTTACCCCAAGTTTGTATGGGCAGCTGATGGCTGCAATTCAGAGAGCTTTCCACAGGTAAGAATTGACTCTGACTGTATGGATCCCTCTGTCACGTCAGCACTAAGAGCTGCACCTTAAGAACACTGAAAAGAATGTCCACTGTGCTATTCAGAGTGGCAGTGTTCAGCATAGCAGCAGCAAGGATGTACAGAAAAAGAGGGTAAAGCATAAACTTGCCAAGTTCAAAAACTACAGTATGGACTCATGTTCCTGTCATTTATGTCTTATTTATGTTCTTGCTAAATTATTCTACAGAGGGATTTTTAAACGTCTAGGAGAAAGAACACTGCCCATTTATTTCTCTAGGTCATCTACATATTTATCTATTAGCCTTGAAATGAAAAGCTTGCCCATTGCATCCCTGTTAAATCTACAGAAATATTTCAGAACATTGTAGAAGCCCAGGAATATCACCACTGAATGCCTGATTTAATCTTCAGTGAAGTTAAGATATAATGGCTTTAGACCAGCAGAAGATCAGGCTCAGGTAAGTCAGACCTCTCCTATTGCTCTGCCAGAGTATGTCACTTATCTGTGACAGCGTGACAAAGCCATGCTCTTCCCAAGGCCACCACTAACAGAATCATGGCTGCAGGTCCATCCTGCCACACCAACTGCATCCCTGGAGAGGCTGCACCACCTGAAAACATCCTGGGCAATGAGTGTGAATCTCAAAATTATAAGTAAAATCCAGCAAGACATTCAGCATGGCTGCTTCATTTGAATCAAAGGCTTGAAATTTAGATTTCGCAGCAAAGGCTGCAGCAGAGTGGGAGCCCCACGCTGCACTGATCCTACCCAAAAATCAATCAAGTGTAAGGATTCATAAGCTGTGACCAAAACCTTGGGCCATCTCTGGTGCAAAGCAGGTGAACTTCCTCAGGACAATGCAGTAACATTTATTTTCACTTCTCTCAGCAGCACTGGAAAGCCAGGCAGCAACACAGGACCCCAGGACCAGACATCCAAACAGATTCAGGGACAGAGATTCAAGTGTTCTTCACCCAAAATCTGAGTTGATGTTAGAGTTCAGATCCTTTGGAGCAGTGAAGACACTGCATTACCCATGTGAAAATAACGACACTGAGAACATTACCAGACTACTCTCAAGTGCTCCAAGTGGGATGCTAAAATATTTACCAGCTGCATTACTTGTCTTGTCACATCTCTTCAGGCTCCGAGTAAGACATAACGGATTCAAAGAATACATCAAAGGAACAAGAACTGCAAGAACAGCCCATACAACCCCCGGTAGATGTGTTTTACTACCAGAACTATTTATGATTCAGAACAGTGGAACAAATGAGGCATAGGAAGTAAAAGAGAAAGAACCCAAGGGAATAAAAGGGTAAAGAGATAGAGAACATAATTTCTCTGCACTGAAGTCCACAGAAATGTTGCCAGAAGGAAAAGGCTCTGGGGTGGCAGAACAGTTGCAGGCATTTTTTCAACCAGTCATCAGGATTATTATTCCTAACTTCAGAGGGAACAGCACCAGGCTCATATCCCGGAGCCTGTGCTGCCCTTGGTTACACCATTATACATTTCACCATAAATCAACTGTCACCAAATTCAAAACAACTCCGAGTGCTGAGTGTGGAGCAACACTGCACAAGCGTGTAAGGAAAGACAGGCACAGACAATCCACTGAGGCAACTTCTGCTCCGTGCAAATGCCTGACACAGGACACATCCAAACACATGGGAAAAGGCCCCAGTATGATCAACAGTGCTTCTCTTGTCTCTGGGATGACACGTACTCCCAACCGGCCTTTATGATGGCATCAACAGCTTACTTTGCTGTAGGGTGAGAAGGAAACATCTAATTAAGCAGTCTTTAAAAGTCTGGTTGACAGGACTTAAACCATGCTTTACACTGGGCAGACAAAACTGCTCTTTCCAGGAACTTGAACAAGACCAGACTAGAGAGGGGTCTTAAAAACCAGCAGAAGTGGAAGATATCAGAAGAGAAACAACAGGAGAATTGCTCTGTTGAACTGTCCTCTTTCTTTCCTCACCAAAATCTCTGCTGAGCCGCTCTTTTCCCCACTCTCTCTAAGTTCATTTGGATTCAATACTTGCTGAAGCTAAAGTTGCATGAGGCTTTGCAACCTGCATCCTTAATTCTTCCTTAGGATTTATCACCTGAGAGATGAATGCTCCAGGGATTGACATAGTGACCAGGACATGACAACCTGTGTGATAACACTGTGTGAGACCAGAAACAGGGAAAATTTTTTTTCTTCTAAAGGTGCCAGATTAATTTTCCTCCTGCCTCCACTGAAACCTCGACAGATCCAAAAGCAAAGCCCACAGCCAGCATCAACTCTCTGCATATACTCAGGATTATTAAGGGCTTTTGCAACACAAACACTTGTAACTCAGTCTCTTCCTATGAAAGGTAGATCCTTGAAGATCCAAGACAAGATAGCTACAAATCTCTCAATAGTGTCTAAATTTATGGGCCACACCCACATAAGCCATGGTTGTGATCTCCATCCAGACTGGCTGTAGTTATTTAACCACCTCCTTATCTCCAGATCAGAAGCAAAGGGCTGAGGCACTAAATGGTGTTTAAACTCTCACCCACAGCTGGTGGGTTAAATCATGACTCCACAACATAGCCCCATATCTTTAACTAAGCTACAGAAGGGAAGGATAGGAGATGTTATCCCACAGGTTGTATATTTGACCTAGGCATAAATCAGCTGTCTTAAGTAGAGTCCCAAGCACAGCAAAAATAAAAATAGTAAGAAAATAAAAAAAAATAGCAGAGGTTTATTTGGGATGCTGTTAAAAGGGAAACACAATGGTTTAAAGAGGAAGGAAAACACTTCAAAGACCTGGAGCATCAACTACCCTCACAACCAGGCCTAGTTTGATTAAATGAATTTTCCACTACTTAGGCCATTGCTATGTGCATTTCAGCACTGGACTTTGAACTCTTCTGCTGCCTTGGCTACCAATATGGAGGAGGAAGGATGGACCAGTTATAATTGTCCTGCCTTTATATAGTCTCCCAAAAGACCCATGATTAGATACCAGGCTAGTATCTACCAATATGGGAAACTCTTATCACTCCAGATCACAGATGTATGAAGAGTAAGGGTGAGTGTTAGACCCTGGAGAGCACTGCCTGCACTGCCTGCCCACTGAAACCTCCCAAGACTTGGACCTACTTGTACCAGAGCACTGTCATGCACCTCTGTTCTCTTGCTTTAGGCCACCCTGCTCCTGACACAACACCAAGCCAGCAAAGCAACACAGCTCTGGCCAAGACCAGTTGGTCCACCCCATATTTCCTCTTCTGCTCATCACTCTTTGATCTCATATCTACACACAGAACAAACCACTCCATTGCCAGGTCATGGGCAGGGTGTTCAGGAACACACCACTGCTGGAACAGTGATCCCTGTGGTGTTGATTGGGTTCCCTGAAGAAATTCCTCAGGTATTTCCCGTAAAGGAGGCTGACATTCCCTGTGGACTCCAAACAAGCAAAGCCTATCTCCTGGACCAGCCCTGACACTCAAAGTCACGTGAAGCCAAAGGTGCTGTTAGCTGAGGACTAAAGCTATACAGCAAATGGTTTATAAAGTTAATCAGGAAGCAGTAGGGTGGCATTTATGTGGTTGTCATGTGGACTTACCCAGAAAGGTCACTGTCACTGAGCAATTAGCTAATGGAGCATTGCTAGTTACTGAAGATTGTCAGAACTCAGTATCTCAGATCTATTCAGAATTCCTGAGAACGAAGATTATCCAGAGTCTACAGAGAAATCAGAAAGTATATTTAGAAACCCCATTTAGTAAAGCACTTCCTATGACAAGGGAAAGGGCAAATTGGTGTCTGAGTTAAGCATTGCTTTTCCTTTTGAATCATCTGTCATTTCTATCTCCTACAGTATCGTCACATAGTAACACCCCTGGAATGAAGAAATGCTCTGATAACCGGTCAGAAGGAGAGTCAAGCTTTCCCAGATTGCACAACAAGGTTTTGCATTTCCAGGGGCTCAGATCATACCCCCATGGCCCTTCTGTCTGAGCATCTCACACTTCATTACTGCTAGGAGATTCTTCATTCCTTTCTGAGGACAATTCCTTCTTTATTTCAATCTTCTCCATAAGCTTAACTCTGAACATGTATCAGTTGACAGTATTAAAAGATGGTTCCTGAAACTGTAAAAAGTGACATCTTCAATAAGCATTAAAAATCTAAAGTGTGATGTTTTAATTGAAAAGAGATGACTTTCAAGAAAAGGTTGTCAAAGAAATTGGGAATTCAGTCGTCTAATGATGATCTTTAGATATATTCCCACAAGATCAGGCAACCCAATTCTGTTTCCAGACCTGCCATTAACCCTCTGTACTTCTTGATATGAAAAAAATGGAACACAACAACTTGATATATTATAGCCCCTTGTTTCTCATCTCTCCATGTGCTGCAAGATACTTGACTTGACTTAGAACCACAGTTCAAACAGCTGGATTGGCAAAGACAACCTCAGACTTGAAGCTGAACTGTCTCTCTTGACAAATCTGGTTCTAGGTTTCAGAGGAGTCAGTGAGCAGGACAGTGAATTTCTGCACAGAGCCTTGAAAAGCCAGCACACAGACAGATGCTCCTGAACTGCTTGGAAACCACCAGGGGAAATATTTTGGGGAGAACGAGCAGGCTGTGAGGAGGAACGCTACTGAACAACTTTTGCCTTGCTTTGGTTTTGACAGGGCAAATACAAAAGGGAGACCTGGCAAACAGAGGCAAGGTGAAAGTTCACCTTTCCCATAAAGGAGGGCAGGTGACAGCGAGGGCTGGCACTGGATGTCACGTTGGGTGTTGTTTACTCATCGGTGTGTGGGTAAGGAGCCATCTGAGTGTGGCCCTCCCTCGCAGGAACAGAGGAGCCACCCGCGCCAGCCCCGCCGGCGCCAGCAGAGCTGCAATAACCTGCTCGTTGCCACAGTGCCCAGCCCAGCCCCTATCTCCATTCACACTCCTCCTCATTGCTCACCTGATAACCACGACCCCGCCAGAATTGCCGGGCCGTGCTGTGTGCTGGCAGGGAAGTGGATAAGGAGTATCTATCCCTTCTCTCAGCACAAATGTGTATAAGTTTGTTCAGGGCTTTATGAGGCATGGAGCAAAGCAGCTGCTTTCACTGTGAGCTGAAGTGTTAACTGCTGAGGTATTGTGAGGTGGCTCCTGCCAGCCCACCGCGTCTCCCTGGACAGGCCAACACACAGACTTCTGTGTCAGGCTCAAACAGGTGTTAGGAAGGAAACTATTTCATGGTGGAAGGTGGGACAGAGGGACAGATTTCTTCAAGTTTCAAAGCGCTGGAAAAATTTGCTTTCATTTCAGGCTTCAAACACAACGTACACGCCTGGAAAGGGAAAGCTTTCCCTGCCAAGTCTCTGGTTCTCCACCTCTGCCTGGTGTTGCAAGCCTGTTTCCAAAACTCCCAGAGGAATTCATCCAACTCCAGATCTACAGCATCTCCTTCCAGGCTGTCAAGCTGTGAGAGTGATTCTGTGATGCACTTGTGAGTCCTGGAATGATCAAATTGAGATTTCTGACTCATTTTGTATATAGG
Organism: Eopsaltria australis; assembly: GCA_034509425.1. Classification (NCBI taxonomy): domain Eukaryota; kingdom Metazoa; phylum Chordata; class Aves; order Passeriformes; family Petroicidae; genus Eopsaltria; species Eopsaltria australis. Next base: position 363,095 of record JAVTVJ010000317.1, on the reverse strand, counting down.
CCACAGAGCAGCTGTCAAGCAGTGAAGTGTCTCGGGTGTAGGAGCCAGGCCTTAAACAGCTGAGAAAGCTGGGATTTGGAGCACAGGCTTGTAGTAGTGGGCCTTTAAGAGCACCTGAATGTATACACAGAAGGATATTTCTCATGTTTACTGGACACTTAATCCTGTCACCTGGGGAAGGCAGGTGTTGCAAACTCTATTAAGAAAAGCCAGAAGGAGGATTTTCACCTCGTTTTGCCTGTACTTCAAGCTTATGCAAAGCTAATCCTTGGTCTCTGCTGAGGCTGGCCACAGAGCTGAAGGGCTGGTGCGTTTTTGACAGCAAGGCCAGGCCCTGGTGTGAGATCTGAGAGACACCTCACCAAAGCTACCAAACATGTCAGCAGTGGGACATTATAAATGGAGGAATCATGCTGGCTACAGCAGGTTTCCAGCTGTGCAAACAGACGCCTAGAAGCTTGCACTACAAATCCTAAACCAGTTGGAGAAATACAGCAATGAACTATTATCCCAGCAGTTCATCAGGCCCCTTCGCCCCAACACTTCGTGTCCTACTACTGTGGGACTGAGTGTTGACATGGGATGGTACAGCCCAGCATCTCAGTGTCTGGGTAAAAGGGATTTGGGGATCTTGGTTTTCTTCCCCTGATTTAAAGAAGTTATGTATCACGTAAGATACTATGGCCTTAAATCATAGCCAGCTGGTGACTCAGACTGCTTTTTTGCTAGCTCCCAGAATATGACCAGCTATAAAGTTTCTGTGCAGGACAAATGGGTTTACAAAAACTTGGGACTGGAAGGAAAGTGAGAAGAGAGAGAGGCTATGGAAAGAGTTGATTACAGAGGGAGAAAAGGTGAAGAAAAGCTAGAATTTCTGGGCACTCCAAGGGCAGGAGATCAGCTGGAAAAGATGGTGCAAAAGGGACTCTTGAAAGTTTTTGAGAGAAGGTGGCAGGTGAAGAAAATCAAAAAAAGTAAAGGGAAAAAGAAGAGGAGGAGCAGCACCAGAACTACCTCATAGTGGGAGCATGTAACACCCTAAGACAGGTGCCTCAAACCTCAAACAAGCACCAAGACTACGAGCCTCTGAAAACTCTGCCCCTGCCCTGTCGTAAACGAGACCGGTTCTGGACCACGGCTGGAAAATACCACCTCAGGGCAATAAATCTCCCATTGATAGGGTCTGGCAAACACAGGCCTCGAGAAAGGTTGAAGTCAGCTCTGAAGTCTATAATGACTCACTGAGGATTGAAGGAATTAGAAGGAAAGGTGACACTCAATATAACAGCAGCATTAATAAGTAATCGTTGCCTGCAAACGTCTGGGCAGTTATAAAACATTGGCAAGACAAACCTTAATCTTACAAGTTTGGCTCAACTACATACGGGAGAATGTTCTTTATCGAGTTACCCTGGGGAAAGTCCTCCCAAGGATCCATGCTGATAGAGGATCACAGGTATCTGTAACACCTCAGCATACACCTCCATAAAATCCTGTCACCCAGTGAAGTCAGGACCTTCCCAGGGTCTCCCTCGGAGTCTTTCCGGAGATGTTTTGTCAGTTCTCCCCCACTTGCATGTTTGGTCCCATAAGGGAAAATTATTTCTGGCTAACTCCTGCATTTTGCACTATGTTTAAACAAACCAAGGCGCTGGGAAGTAACACACAGCATCGGTGTAATCTGAGAAATGAGCTTTTTGGTCATTAGAAACGCAGCTAAAACAAACAATAAATACAGTGCAGTGACATTTATGGTGAAAGCCGCCAGAGCTTCGGAGATTTCCCCGCCTGGTGCTGTAAAGGCCTACCCAGCACCAAAGGCATTTAAAGCTAAATTAAAATCCTCATTAGCTGCTCTTGAGTGTATTTGCATTGATGAGGTCCCTGGTGGATGTGGTTTTATGGGCACGGAGGTAAACCTGTGTGGCATAACTACAGACAGAGCTTTCAGCTGCACTGATGTAACCTGTGTGTGATATGCCAGTGATTGAGATACTCCACCATGAGCCAAGCTCGTACGAGTGCTCCACACCACAAAATAAAAATAAACAAAAAAAACCCCACACAATTGTCACTACACTATCTGATTGAGAGAGGAAGATGGACGTTTAAATACAGGCGAGGATGTTTATCCTTACACTCGATACATGACGACCTCACCGTTTATGTTTATGGTGAAAAGACTGCCCAGGACATTTTGTCCAGCTCCAAAATGACACAGATACAACCTGTTTGGATTGTTTGGATGAAGAGCAAGTGAGCGCAGTCACTTGACCTCCTCAGAGTTTCTCACACCATATGTTTTCGAGCATCAGCTGGATTTGAAATCTAACTTTAATGCCATCACATGATAGTGACAGGTAACACAAAATCTTCAAAAAGACACACTTGGAATATCAAACAGAGCCAACCAGCTATAATTAAAAGAAAAAGGAAGTTCAAGAGGAGCTCCTGGAGCACCTTTCCAACCAAAGAACTGTACATATGAGTTGGGATGAAAGGAAAAAACAGTGAGAGACATTGCAAGAGCTGTGGGAAAACAAGCCCTTTGGGGACTTCTAGATGTGTGGTTTGATACGAAACCCCAAGATAGCTGTTTAACTGGCGGTGTCTAATTTCACAGGAGAAAAGCTCTGTATCTTACACATATATCTCCATTACCATGATGAAATAACCCTGTCGACATCCTGGCCAGGTACTGGAGATGGAACTTCCTCAAGGGGGAATATCCACTTGAGGTTGTGCTACTTTGTGCAGCAAAGAGACTGAGTCAAACTGCAACAAGCAACTTGCAAGAGAAGCTGATGTTTAAATACATTTCAGAATAATTGCATCCTAGTTTAACTTCTCCACCTCTTGGGATACAGGGCTCTGCCCTCTGGCTAAATAGTTTTTGTACATTTTTGTAACTCTTGCCAGTTTCCATCCCAAAGGTAGCTGCCTCTGTGCACAGGGTGAGCACCTCTGTGTGTGCATGTTTTACATCCACATTGCTTTATACTGACCTAAATGGGCTCATGGTCTGCAAAATGGGCTCCATAAATCATTCATTAATGATAATACAAATATAAATAATGTACGAGACAGAAGGGCAAGAGTCACCACTCCAACACCATCGTGGATGCTTGGATAAGCACTGTAGCCACAAGAGCCATCCCTGCCAAGAGCACCATTACTCCAGAAATGCTGAAGAATCACAAAATATTGCACTGTGTACCATGGGAAACGAAAGGTACACAATTAGCATACATTTACCAATAGTATGCTAATGCTGAGGATTTTAACCCTTGAAATCTTGCTGTCCAGTACAGTGAAACCAAGGTATTCACATTTCCCAGTTCCAATTCCCTCAGCAGTGGCTCCTTCTGGCTCATGGAATTATGAGATACTGCTGCATCCTGCTGTTACAAACTGAACTGCAACTTGTGAGCTATTCACAAGTTCACAAAGGGAGTTTTCCAGTCTTATCTTTATTAACTGTGAATTTATCTCCCTTCCCAGATACAATGTTGAGAGAGAAGGTGAGCTGGAAGGGGTCATTCCTGCTGTACAAGGATCAAATGCCATAAACGGCCCGGAGTGTGACTGTGTTCACTTGTGCCCTTTTAATTGCCCCCATTAAAGCTCACATTAAACACGCAATCCCTGTGACCAAAGGTAACAGGGAGTTCGGCTATAAGCAAGCAGTCACTCGATAAGACAACAGCATTTCAAAACACCATAAATTAATTCCCTGGGCTAATTTCCCTAAGAGCAATGGAGATAATAAATCTCATTGTTGGCGTTAAGGGTGACTGGAGAATCTGCTTCATGTGCCTGCCAACACGCTACCGGAGCAGTGCCACGGATCTGCAGCTCCCCGGCTTCTCCCAGGCAGGGAGAGAACAGCAGACACGTAAAAACGTGCTGCTGCCTGTGCTGCTGGGGCAGGTCACTTTTGCCAGGGAGAGAGGATGGAACAGGAAAAGGAATGCTCCACCAAATGAAATCAAGCTGGAACATTTCACATGGCAGATGGCAAGAGATGCCCAAAGAACAGGGGCTGAAAATAATTTCTGAAGGCACAGGACATAAATTTAAATTACTGTGGATTAACGAGTCAGGAGGAACAGGTCAGAAGGGAAATTTAGAGACACAGACTGTCCTTGAAGTTTAACAGAAGACCCTTTGTCCATCAGAGTTACAAGAGGTCCATCCATGTGGCCACATTCACCACAAGTGTAAAATATCTCCCAGGTCTCCCTTCTTCCCTCCTATCCTTCCCATACATGTCGGCACTCACAGACAGACAAGGTGAAATAAGAGTGGATATTACAACTTGGCAATTTGTTATAGAATTGTGGAATATCCTAAGTTGGGAGGGACCCATAAGGATTATCCAGTCCAACCCCTGGCCCTGCAAACAGACATCCAACAATCCCACCCTGTCCCTGAAAGCATTGTCCAAGTATTCCTGGAGCTCTGGCAGCCTTGGAGCCATGACCATTCCCTGGGGAGTCTGTTCAGTGCCCAACCACTTCTTCTGGGGTTACACTGAATCCATTTTTTTCCCACAGTGGTTCAGTAAAACTCAAAATGCTTTGCCCAATGTATAAAAGGGGTGCTACATAAATTCTCAGTGTGAAAAATCTACAACCACCAATTTAAAGGCAGATTCTAATCTCCCTTCTAACCCCTTAGATTAAAAATAGTTTAGTTCTCAAAAGCCCTTAAATTGGCAGGATGGAATCAGCCAGTCAACTCCTCCTTCTGAGTTATCCCAGTTCATGTTTTGGAGAAGAAAATCTCTCCCTTCATTCCAACACCACCTTGGCTGTATCAGCCTTTGCTCAGACCTCTCTCTCTGAACAGCAGTTTCCTACTGTTGGAGTTGTTCAGAAATCCACTGAGGTCTCCTTAGAACTGGAGGGCTGGCAGGAGAGGCAGAGGCACAAGAGGAAAACACAACTGGGAGGCACAACTTAAACACTTTTCTTTCACAGATGGACTCCAAAAGCCTGAAGACTGATATTCTACTTCCTAAATCTCCAGAAATCATATTTTAAAAGCCAGGAAGTAACAAGTCTGCATGGCCCAGGACATGCACAAGCAGAGCTCTGCTGCTTCCAGACCATATCAGCAATTATTTTTGATTTTTAAATTCAGGGGTTTTTTTACTTACATTATTAACATCATCATTTATGGCTAAACAACCCTGGCTTTCTGGCATGCATCTGGAGGGTCAGCTGTGCGTTAAGAGAATAAATAAAGGAACTCAAAAGGAAAAACAATATATATTCCATTTATATATACATATATATAATACATACACACATTTAGGGGCATGTTATTTCCCTAACCATAAATATATATTTATTAGACATACTATGGTATGTGTATATCAAAATGCACTGAAGATTTTAGAAATAATTTAGAAAATTGGCCAGTTTCCTTATAATTTAGCTTATATGGTACAACATAATGTATTTTAAATACCATGGAAATTGGCCAATTTTCCAATATTTATATATTTGTGTTATATCATTACAAACATTTTACAAAAGAAACATATGGCAAATTTTGAATTCTTTCCAGATGAGTGATATCCAGACCCTCTGATATATGAATGACCTCCAGAGCCTCCTGCATTTTCCCTGCTTTGAATGCTTTACTTCTGGTTTGGAGTCTGCCACTGAAACTTCGTCAATTAGAATGAAATGTTGGGTCTCTAAAATGAAAAAGCCTTAGGAGTGACAAGTGAGTGGTTCAGAGGGGCATTTAGGCAACCCATTCATTCAGTCCAGCCCAAAATACAGTAGTAATTACCCTCAGCCCAGGCAGGGCACTCTATTCCTGCCTCCAACAGCAATCCCCAAACCATTGTGCCCATTCAATGCCTGTTTGAACAGGGAATCACAGGACCCCCAAAACATTCAGTTCCTCTTCTTTCATGCAAACAAGCAGCAAGGGAAAAAAGGGAATTGTACCACTGCCTCACTTGGAAAGACCAGAGCACAAGTCACCCTCATCAGAGGAGCTGAGAAGCAGAGCTGTTCATGCAGGGGCTCAGCAGAGCCAAGCGCTGCTCCAGGGGCACAGGGACGCTGGGAATGCACAGGGTGGGGCAGCAGCAGGGACAGATGTCACAGGAACATGGTTATTTGAACACAGACACAGGGGCAGAACAACTGGGCAAACTGTATTCCACAAAACCTCACATGCTACAGGTACAATGGAGTACAAAGTCACTATCCAGAAGAAGAGGTGCACTTTCCTGGGGAGAGAGTTGCAAAAATAACACACTTCACAAAAGCTACATAATATGGCCAACTGGGGAGTGAAAAACCCCAAACTGGAAGCCTGAAGATTTTACTTCATGCTTTAAAAGTTGCTTTCCAAAAGAGACAATGATTTTTGAAGGAAGGAGATACCTTCTAGGAAAATGTTCATTTTGAGTGAGATTAATTTTTCTTTGAGGGTGATATTGACAAAATTCTTTTTCTTTCAATGTGTCTGGTACTTTCAATACCCTAACGACAGGCCCTGACTGCAGTCTGCAATATCCAGGTAACTCAAGAACAGGGACATAAATGAAAGCAGGTTTTTGTTATTTATTTATACTCCCACCTCTTTGCCATCTCTGCCTAGAATTCCCTCTAAAGAAAGAGAGTACTCATGCACAAAAGAGAGTGGAAAAGATGCTCATCCAAAGAGGTCTCTCTGTTGACACACACACACAAACACTGACAGCTGCACTGACTGGGTTGTTCACATGTCACCTCTGTTTGAAGAGCTTTTGAATCCTTTACCTTCCCTACACACCTGAATCCTGGCTTACCCAACACTGGGAGAAGTGAGACTCTGGCCAAAATCATGTTCTGACAAGGTGTGAGTCAAGTAGTGGACGTAACTAACGGGAGGTAGGTGTGAGAGAGGTCAGCAATTTAAAGATATCGAGGAACTAAGGTAGGAAAATGGACCTGGAAAAGGAATTCTGTGTCATTTTGGAATTTCCACGAAGACCAAGACGCCAATGAGACAGGAGGAGCCACACACTTGGCTCCAGTAGTTTCTCCTGAGCACAGGAAGGAAGGACGTATTTGAAGATGTAAACCAGTGTCAGACAATAGATAGGCGAGTCCAGCACTGGAACCTCACCAAGGTCACCCAAAGGGCACTGGTGCAATAGAATGTTAATTATATCCACGTGCAGGATGAACAACACAGAGATGCCAATCTCCCTCACAGAGATAGGCAAGGTTTTCCCTGATAGACAGAGCCAGGCATCCAGTTACAGAAGGTCACAGGATTTGTATCTGTCTCCCTCCACATCTTTTGTTTAGAATTTTTACTCATCTAAATGGCAACTACAATGAAACTGTTTCATAACAATGGTAGCGTTCCAAACAAAGTCCTGGGTTTTCCACAAGCCCAGAGTGAGGTGCAAAGGACACCAATGGAAACAGAGGAACAGCAGTGGGAGATTTGCTGAAAGTCATGAGTGGAGATAGATCTGGACAGCCTGTTCCCCATGTTCATCCTGGATTAAATACCTCAGTGGGACTGTAGCTGTGCACTAGTACTGGGCTGATGATAGATCAACCTCTAACAGGTTTGGATGGCAGCAGGCAGAAGGCAGCACTGCACAAGTTGTAGAAATGACCTTCTGTGAAGTCCTCCAGAACTGATTCAAAAGAAATGAAATTTTAAATATATGATAATGATGTCACAATACAAGTTATCATGTCCTGGCTCTGTTGACTCAGACTGAACACCTATACACAGACAAACCAAGAGATGTGGAGAACAAACCCTGGCACAGAGAAGCTGTGGCTCCTCCATCCCTGGCAGTGCTCAAAGCCATGTTGGACAGGGCTTGGAGCAACCTGGGATTGTGGAAGGTGTCCCTGCCATGGCAGGGGGGTGGAATGGGATGAGCTTTAAGGTCCCTTTAATGTCAGGAGTTTCACTTTTCAAAATGCCTAAGTGTCAGACCTCAGAGACTACAAGCCATGCTGGGTTCTCTCACTGAAGTAGCACCTGTAGCTCTGTTTTCATTAATTCTGCAGCTTTTGATATCTTCTAATACCTAAACCCATATGGCTGCACAGGAGCATCTGCACAAATAGAAATCTCCCCTATAAATGCTGTAATATCCAGGTTTCTTTCAAACATAAAATAATAACGGAATGATCAGCCCCATCCTGTAATGTTGAACAGCGATTACCTTTTTGTACTATTTAAGCCTTACACGCATTGTGTAACTTTCCAATTCTTTCCAAAGGGTCAGTTTGATTTCCTGAAGTATCTCGGTATCGCAGGCCAGCTTCACCAACTGCTCAAGAAATTAGGCAAGTTTCAATGTTTTTGTTGTTTTCCCAGGGAGGTATTTTCACTGACCAAGCGGCCCCTCCACCCCACTCCCATCCACTCCACCCCAAACCCTCTGGGATCCTGGGAATCTGACTGTAAATGACACTACCAGCTGAGATGTAATGGCTGTTGGAGCAGCAGCCACTTCCTGTCCAGCAGGAACCCGAAGGTACAGGAATGTGGGAAGACTCCAGTGAGCCTCCTTAAGCAGCCAGAGCGGGCTGGGAACTAGAGAAGAGATAAGGGATGCCCTTTCCTCCTCCACCCACTGCAGCAGATAAGCATCGTATGCCTCAGACATCTTGTCCACTGATCTGGGCTTTTCTCCCGTGTCTCAGTATCTGTGACTCTACCTTCCTTCCTCTCTACCTTCCTTCCTCTGCGGAACGGCCAGCCCGCCCCGCGCTGATAACGGGGCCTGGTGCCTGCCCAGGGATGCAGCGGGGCTTTACAGGCTCTGCAGCCAGGAGACACCTGGCTCTTCCGGGGAAGGGACACGGATAAGGCACTGGGGCTCCACAGAGAGCAAACCCCTGTGTTTGAGGAGACAGGTGTGCTCCAGCAGACGGAGACAGAGCCTGTTTGCTCAGGCAACATCCACAGGCCTGGCTCCAAAAGCAATTCATTTATAGTTTGTTTGGACACCAACACAATCATGAAATTGCAACACCTTACTCTGCAAACTGCAACAAAGTGCCACGGCCCTGTCAGGGGAGTGACACACAACCAGCAAAGGAACTGAGAGGCAAAAACTGGGGTTTAAGAGCCATGTACAGGGGGAGACACACCGGTGCTGTGAGGAGTGTGCTGTGTGCTCGGACAACACAGGAACAGGCCATGGGGCAAACAAGAAAGCACCACATTAAGAGGATCCAAGAGGCACCAGAAAAGACTGATCAGAATTTCCAGCTCTCCTGTCTCTGGAAGGAAAGCACTAAATAACTGACTGCTCTACCTCACAAGCTTGCAGGCTTCAGGCCAAGATAATGACAGTAACACAGGCTGCATGTCATTCCAGAGCATCCCACAGTGCTAAGACAGAAGGCAGCAGTCAGTTAGGCAGTAGGGGAATTTAGGGCCAGGAGAAACTCAAGATAAAGAAGGCAAATCCTTAGAAAATGGATCTGGGGAATTTAGATCCTGTGACAAACAGAAATAACCTTTCCACCCAGTCACCTCCCCCTGCAGCTTGCCTGAGTAATACAATTCCAAAATTAGCCCAGCTAAAACAATCCTGAATTTATCTCTCTGAAGATTCAGAGGATCAGAAAGCCTGAGCCTTTTACACTCTTTCAGGTTTTCTAGTTGCTCATCTAAGTGTTTGTCAGGGAGATTGTGCAAAGAAAGAATACTGAGTCCTGGCTTATTGTTGGCTCTGCTGCAGAAGCCAGAAGATAAGACCAGGCAGGACTGGTCCCAAGGAAAAAACTCTTAGCTCTGGCACTGAAGTTTTCTTTTTGGGTGAAGAATTACTTGAAACTAAGGAATGATGCATTGTTTTGAAGGGGAAAAAACAAAACAGCACACACACAAAGCAAAACCGATCAGATTGAGTGACATTATATGGTTTTCCTTAGGAAAATTGGAAAATACAAAATTTAAAAGCATATTTCCACATTATCCCATGCTATAAGCCTTCCTAGAAGAGAAGGAATGGTATTTCAGCCTAAGCCTTGAGCTGCTTTCTGTTCAAAGTTTCATTATTACTGAAAAATTCCAGCAATCCTCCAGACCTTGTTGCCTTCTTACTAAGGCCTGGCCTACTTAAACATCCTGTCCTGAACTGACTGCCTACTTCAGGAATTCTTCCTCTTCTGTGTTTCACCTGACATAACACTGGAAGAGCTGAGATACTGTTAAAGAGGTGGGGCCCAAGAGCTTTCAATTTCAGTTTTGTGCAGCCAGCTTCAAAAGCAGGCAGTAAAAGACAATCCTTATCTGAGCAAGTTTTTCCATGTGCTGTAGAAGCTCATGCTGAGCTCTTCTCTGATGATAAAGCAAATTATTCAACCCTGCACATGCACAGCTGTGTCACTGAACACACAGTGCCCAGCCCCTGCATTGAACTGGGACCCACAGGTAGCACCTGAATCCTTCCAGAAGCAGTCTGCACCTACCATGAATTCAAGACTGTATTTTAATTCCCACAGAGGGGGTCACTTGCTCTTGCCTGTCCATTTGCAGTGATATCCTGAGACTCAGGACTGGCAGCAGTCTGGAGGACAGTGGTATTTGCTGTCTCTGCTGGCCCCAGCCCTCCCACACAGCCTTATACAGCCTCCTCTCCTTTGGTTTTGATTGACAGACTCCTGAATTATGAAAAGGTAGAAAGAGCCTTGGTGAAGCTCAGAGGTATTTTTATCACAGTTTGTGGCCCCTTATACCCATCATATATATCAGAATAAGAATGCTTTTACACAGGGAAAAAAAAAATAAAATCTATAGAGTCCTCAAAGGAACAGTTTTTCTACTCCTCTCAGCAGCCTGTCCTCAGTCTGGTTCCCTTTTCAATGGGTTGCTGGCTCCTAGCTGTCTGCTGATAGGAAGGATTAGCTACAGAAATGGCACAGGGAAAGAGTCAAAACTCAAGGGGTGCACAGCCCTCCAGCCCACAGAGCCATCTGTGTGCATTCAGTCACAGTTTGCTAAAAGAACAAACTGCAAGTGCTGCAATATTGCCTTTCCTTCAGGTTGGGCCATCCCTATAAAAGGCAGGAGTCAATCAAATGTGCTCAAAAAATGCTGAGAAAGGTTAAAATTAAACAGGAAAATTTAAAGATCTTAATGTACTCATGCTTTCTCCCTTTCCCATCATTTTGGTTTAGGGATTAATATTTCACGTTGTTCTTCACAAACATGGACAGATACTCTAATCTGTTTTCGCACTGAATGCTGAGAGGCAGTTTCCAAACCCAAATGCCAGACATTACAGAGCCAGACTTTGCAATCTGAGTTAGTCATTATTCCTGAAGTGTTGAACATTCCTCCTCTCTCCCTTCCACAGGAATCTTGGGAATCCTAGAAGCCAGGTTTCCTTCTCTGAGATGCACAAACATAATTTAGGAGGTTACATTTTAGACACCAACCTTTCCAATGAGACCCTGCACAAGGCCTTGGAAGGGTTCTTCCCTAAATGCAGGCAGGAGCTGCGAGCCCTGGGAACCAACTCTGCAGGACCAATAGCTCCCTCCATTACATCCCTACAGCCAACTGGACTGCTCCCCTCCACACCACACAGAACAAGACTTTTTTCACATGCCAGAATTGGTTTGGGTAGACCTTCCAAAAAGGCACTTAAGTGCTTAATTCCTGTTGAAGAATATGAGGCTTAAAGAGTTTCAACCTTTGAAATTGTCTCTTGGCTCCAGCAGGACAGTGGTTGTATATACACCGTGCAGTTTTATATTTATTTCCCAGCAGTGTAAAAAGTCTTCTTCTCACCCTCTTTAAGTACACGAGCACAAGTAGGCCAAGGCCTGCCTTCCTGTTTTAAGAAGTGAAAGCGCTGGGGCAGACTGCCAGAGGACTTAATATAGTCTCAGATCTAAATTTAACAACAATAACATGGCTCCAGTCTGACCCTACAAAGAAAAGTTTGGAGAGACAAAAAAAAAAGGTAATTCTTCACAAATTAAGAAAACAATAAAGGTCCCTTTCAAGTGTCAAGGAATATTCTTAGCCAGCCTGCAACACCTAAATCAAGAGAGAGGTTGTTAAAATGGCATAATACCAGGAAATTCGCCTACAGGGTCTACTTCCTCCTTGGAGACTCCGGCCTGGAGTGCCGGAGTCAGTGTGCTCGCCATGGGGGAGGTGGGAGGGAGGAACAGGGAGCTGACTAAAGCGACTCTATAAAAAAAGCCCAGGCTGGGTATCAACACCACCGTCTCTTGATCTAAGATGATACAAGCAGCCTTCCTGGCCCGAGATTCCGAGTCACATCAATAGGCTCTTTAATCCTTTCCCACCCAACATTTCCTGACAGCGACCGCAGAAGTCAACAAGTTCAAGCCCAGCACAGAAATTAGCGCTCGCACACAATACAGCCGGGTGATAACGCGCCTGTATTTATAGCTCAGAGCCAGCCCCCTCGGAGCAGTCATTAAAGATCCTGGTGGGAAGAAAACACAACTAGAAGAAAGTTATTCAAGTAAGTTAAAGATACACCTGAACCCTCCCTTCCTCTCCCACCCCTCTCTGAGGTCATAACATCACAATATAGTCTCCTAAGCAAGGACGTTCCTCCGGGACACTCTGATAGGGAAAGTGTGAACAACAAAAGCCCATTGTTAGCAGGGAACGGTGGTGCCACTTAGACCCTCGTTAAGCTCCCCAGGGGCTGTGGTTTGCGTTATGCAGGCTTAAAAATAAAAGGCACTAGGACAAGGGACAAACAAATAATGAAGTCATTTCCATTTACCTAGACCAGCACGGGGGTTGCCAAGCAGGGTAACCGGTTATTGCTGGGTGTTAGCAGCATCTCCACCCTGGGACTCCCACTCCTCTACTCCACGCTTCTCCCAGCAAGTTTGTTAACACTGAGTTCAACTCCATCCCACAATTAGATATGGATGATGCCCACAGACCACTTACAAACCCTGTGTATTGGGAGATTCTTCCTAGTGCAACATCTACTCATCATCCAAAGAACAGGAATATGCCTTTTAAAAGGGCTGCAAGGTTTTCACTATGCATCACTCCTGAATTCAAGGAAGATTTTTAAAGGAGTACCTCAACTCCACAGCACAATTAATTAGCTCATCCTCAGATTACTACCCCTGAGCCATAACAGAGCAGTTACATCACCTAATAGCATTCCAGACACTGAATCTGAAATTTGCTTGCATGACAAACACCAATTCTGGGCACTGCTGAGCTGCTCCCCTGATTCCTTTCCAGTCACCCACTGGAGAATTTTCCATCACACTCAAAGAGGAAGGGCTCAAATGGAGTGCCCTTGAGTCAAGATTAGAGGGGAAGTGTTAGTGGCTGGAGGTGTATTAGCCAAACATCAGCAGCTCCTCCTGGATCCAACCCTTTGGATAACAGCACTGTGTGGAGTTCTCCTGTATGAGTGGAGCTTGTGTTGGGGGCAACACACAAGCTGTGAGCTTATATTGCAGTGAAGAAAAACTTTTAGGGCTTCGTAGTCCCAGCACAGTTCCCATCCCTTCTCTGTGATGCACAACAGCTGTTCCAAGAATCCCAACAGCCTGTGGGAGAGTCCTCCCAAAAGGGGTAACTCTTGGGTAGTACTGAATCCATGCACTCATCTCCACATCACATAAACCTTTTACAGCCTGGAAAGAAGCTTTTCTGCATTTCCAGGCATTAGTAAATGCCTGGAAATCAAGATGGTACAGAAACCCTTTGCCACCTGCTGGAGCTGCTCTGAGAGCTGCTCCAGGTCACGCCAGGAGCACTGTCACCCAGCATGAGCTGCCTCCTGCTCCTGGCCCTGTGAAGCTGTGAGCTCTAAGAACTAATGCTCTGCACCAGGGGAAAGAAGGTGTTACAGGCACCAGGAGAGTGCTGCTTATTTCCTTCACCTTTACCAACTGTGATCCCCCCTCAAACCTGGCTTCTCCAACAGCCTTTTTACATAAATGCAAAAAATTGGGGAAAAAATAAGTATAGAGTAAGGATAGAGTGGGTCTCTTTGGAGCCTATAAACTGAATACTTGTGAAGTTAACATTTGAGTTCATTCCGATCAAACCACTGAAGAACTCCGCTTACCATTTCTGTCATTTCGTCTAGGATTACATATTTTAATATGTGGGTAGTCCTAGCCATAATTATTATCAGTAATCAGGAGAAAGTTACCCACTTTAACCCTGAAAGAAAATCACAGAAAGTAGCTTTTCTACCCAAAGCCAGTCCTCTTTTTTCCCAGCAGCATGGATCCTCCACATGAAAAACAATGCTTAGACCTACAGTGCCCTGGTGGAAAAGATTGCCAAAAAGCTAGAGAGCAGCCTCTAGCCTCAGCTCTAAAACGGTTTGTGACAGTGATTCACTTTTTTCCTTTCCTTCAGCTTCCCACTATTTATTTTCACCTTGGGTGGGCTGGAAAATAGTTTTAAGATGCTCCAGCATGCAAATAAAATATTTATCCATGCTAAGTATTATTTTATTTACTCTTGCAGTAGTACAAGCAGCTGTGACCAGATTAAGGCTGCACAGCATTTGCAGTTACAGTGGAGATCTCCTCATGGGAGAGCACCACACTGGGTAATCAAACCTTTATACAACTCAGGACTACAACCAAGACTGAAAGTTTGTTTCATATTTACACCCAAGTTCCTTTATACTGTTCTGGCAGGAAAATAAATGAGATTTTGAGTGTATGTAATCCTTCAAGTCTCTCTGGTACTACTTGTAGCAGGGATTTAGTAGTAAGGCACATTGGACTCTGAATGTTGGAGTAGTTCACAGTAAATCTGCTGAGGAGATGCAAAAATAGAAGAGTTTTAAACTAAATGAGACTTGACTTGCCCTCTAAGATTCCTTTAGGTACTAAGTGGCTCAACCCACAAGAAGCAGACCCTAAACACTGATACAAAATCTCAGACAGGAGCTGGTTATTTAATAAAACAGTCTTAGCCAAGTTCTTCTACATGATAAACATTTTCTGCCCAGACCTAGCATTGCTGGCCTCCACAGCCAGGCTTTCCAAACTCCCAGCCTGGCACCTAGATATGTTTCCAAAGTTCAAAATTTAAGTGTAGAAGCCTCGAATTTTCTGATCAAATTTTTCAAATCACTGCTGAGCTTCCTCTGAATCCTAAGTAAAGGGAAAGGTCATTCTCTACAGACAACTGTCAAACACCTGAGAGGGGACTTCATGAAAATCCCTGCACAGATCCACTGAGTGTGACAGACACAGAGCCATGGGAGCAGCTCTGCAGGGGAAATCACCCATGGACCTGAAGGAGCTGCATTGTTTTATCTTTATTTATATTCTCGTTTATTTAGAAGTAGGCCTCTGAATTCTGAGGTCACTTTCTAAGTCAGTGGAGCCTTGTGCAGTCAGTAGCATGGCAGCTGGAAAGGCAGCTCAGGGGTGGTTCAGGATTCACACACAGTTCCGGATATGAGGATCAAATGCACCACACAATGAAATACATTTGTTAAGGAAATTGGCACTGCTAAAAAAGAAACACTCTGTGGAGAGCCAAGGAACATCTAAGGCTCCTTAACCCAATTAGCTAAACACTCTTCTGCCACTGAAAAAAAAGAAAACAAAAACCACCTCATGAAACTGAGCTGAGTTTGGGGTAGAAAGTGAATATCTTGATAAACTGCTGGTATCTTTGCCTGCCAGAGCTATCAGCCAAGAGTCTGCTGAGTCTAGACAAGGGTTTGATTTTGAATTGAAAAGGGAATCATTTGCAGAGAGTAAAGCAATTTAGGTTTTGAAAACAACCATGAATTTTTAACTATTAACCCAAAAGAGAGACAAGGAGCCTCTGCAGGCACATAAAGCTTTTAAATATTATTCGCTGCCACAGGAGGTCATTGAGAGTGGAGTGATTTTAAGATCAGAGAGCTTCATTAGGCCAAACCATTTAATGTACCCAGGGCTGGAAGGAAAAGATGAGATTGGTGGAGCTAGAGATGCTAAGGGAGAATTCTGTATTTGACTCATTTACTGAAATCACTGGTTCTGCTCCATATGATACCAGCAACAAGCAGCTGCTGACAGCCAGGAACTGCAGAGATGACAAGCACAAGATACCAGATTGTCCCTGTCCATTGCATGACTGCAGAGAAGACATGGACCTAAAGCTTGTTTCTTTCTTTGAGTCTCAGAGTGGATTCTAGGCATGGAATTATTTCCCTCTTCATGAACACAGACACCACTCAGGCTGCAGCTGGGTGGACAGGCTGGTGGGCAATCATACATTCCTCCCGCAAAGCAGAGTATTCCAATAGGAACTGGGACCCTTCTCAAATAATTTCTTCAGATCATTCTAGGAAGAGTAGAGAAAACCACGTTCTACCACACAGGGCTTTGCAAACAAAGCAAATGGAAGGAAAAGGCCTGTCTGAGGAGATGCTTAAGAGACCCAGAGAAGCACCAAGCCTGTCTCAGCACCAGTACACTATGGAGGAAGCCTGATTGCTGTTAGATCCCCCCATGATCAATCAGGAGATTGTCCAATCAGTGCTGCAAAAAGAGCTCTCTGGCTGGTATCAAACTGGCAGCTGTGGCTGGCAGCGAGGCTGCTGTGCCAGGCTGTGTGTCTGAGGAAGGCCCTGCCCCGACCCCACGTGCTGTTTGCTGCAGCCATGGCAGCTTGTAAAATTAGCACGAGCGCTTATTTTCCTTCAGGCCCTATGGCAAAATGTTCCAGGAGGCTGGAGATGAGAGCAGGGCACAGAACAATGGGAAACCAATAAAATAATGAAGGAACAGTTCCTTCACCTTCTGTGGCTCAGTGTCACACAGAGGAGCCTGGAGGCATCTGGTTTGATCTCGGTTTCCTAAAGCACAGATGTGGTTTGACCAACTCCTTTGGTGCCTAATAACATCCATTTGCTCTGTGTCACATTGGTCACCATTTCTCAGAACAGTGGGAGATGGGGAAACTGAGGCACTGGGAGGGGACTCTGGTGATGTCACCCCAGTGCGTGGTGGCACTCCCGGGCCGTGCCCTGTCCAACAGCGCCTTCTGGTGGAGAGAGAGCGTCTGTGCGTGGCCGAGGGTGTGGGCACCAAAACGCCACAGAAATACCTCCTTAGGGCCAAACTCTGGGCACGACTCCACTCCAGGAATTGTCCTTCACTTGGCAACTTTGCTTTACATACTCAAGCCAGGCTACTTGAGACAGCAAGGAGTCCTCTGGCCGTTGAGGATACCTGGTAATCAAGCATCAGGAAGTCTTTGCTTTAGTAGCCACCAGCACATGGCACCCCAAAGGTCACAACAGTGCAATGGGACAAATATAATCTTTGGAAGGCAGAGGGCATTCAGTCTCTGCTTTTGTGTTCTCATGACAATGATTGTAATGACGCAGCTGGAGTGGGAAATGGCCCAGCATAAATCCATCCTGGCAACAATACTGTAACAAAAACTGTAAAAGGAGGCAGGCATGTTTAGGATAAGTTGGAGATAATAATCTGGTTATTTTTCCGGGGCCCCACTCAAACACTACACTGAGGAGACCCTGATTGTGTCACCTGGGCCCCATACCACACATATCCTTTGCAGAAGAACAATGTAGACAGGAGTCTCTTGGCCCATCTGAAAACCCGAAAAGAGGAAATGACACGAGGCAATGTGTCTGCCACAGCCCCTTCAGCCAGGAGGCACACAGCTCTTCTGCTGTGTTGAGCACAGGCAGCAGTGCCAGAATCAACTGAGACACTGAGACTTGCATCCGTGGAAGAGAAGAGCAAAAGAAACTGCCATGAACAAGACCAGGACTGAAAAGTATAGCTTGAAATGGTTTGACTACTGAGGAGGACATATCTCACCTAAAGGGAGCTCTCTGGACTGCTGTTTAAGCAGCTCATGTTCACATTTAAGAAAACTGAGAAAGTGGGTAGAGGCAAAACAGCTGGTCAGTGGGGAGCTGGTCAGGAATTTATGGATGAGATCTTCTATTGGAAAATTCAATTATCCAAACCAGAAGCTTTCCCCTTTCCAAGAATGAAGCATCATAGTTAAAAATGTAATGAGAGCGGTAGTCTCAAGTTCATGAGTGAACTTCCACCCAGGAAAAAAGCCCAAAACTCAGAACAGCTGTAAGCTGCTTCCCACAAGAGGTTTTTGAGCTCCAGGAGACTCTGGTTTACAGCTTGTCTTCTCTCCCTCAGGAAAGTCCTGGGCTGTTACCTATTTTAGGGGACTGTTGTGCCAGTTTGCTCCCAAGGAGGCTTTTGCTTGTCTGCTCCAGTCTCACCCAGTACCTGGCAGCAAAGGCTTTGATTTCACTCCTTCCAGATGGCCACCTTGGCCACCAGACTGGGCCGTTCCACACCTCAGAAATTCTTTCCCTAAGGTGAAGTTCCTTTTGGTGTTTGGAAACAGCTTAAGTTCACTTCCTTTTACAATAAATATTTCCTACCGAAAATAAAAACACCAGTACAAAGCCCCATGCAAATATAACGATGCCTTATACCAGAACAATTTCTTTCCCATCCCATACAGGATCAAAGAGGTGAAAATCCCCACATAAAGACCACAGTAGCCACTACAGAACGACTTTATCCATTCGACGTGACAAATACAGGCACTGAAGCTTGTGAGATCATCTCACACAGCCCGACAGGACAGATCACACACATCTCTGCAGGGCTTCCTTTGCAAGCTCTAATTCCTACGGTTTTCATTCCAGCTTATCAGCGAGCCACTGGATGTGGTGCAATGGGGATGGTGTTTCAACACAGACACAGATACATAGAGATACTTCTGCTGGTGCAGTTAATTTTTAATAAGCCCTTTTTCATATTGCTATCATTGCAGCCACACTGAAAAAAATTATCTCTATTGAACTGTGAAGTCAAATTAAGAAAAGCTGCATATTTGCCTACCATGGGCGAGGGGGGGGGGGGGGGGGAAGATTCCATTCCTGCCTAACTCCTTCAAAAGGCAGTAAGTCGGCATGTTTTTCTGGCAACAGGTTGAACTCACAATGGAGAAGGTTTCTCTGTTCTTAACTTTGGGACTTGTCTCTTGCCCTTGGACTAATTCTTCTAGATTTGCATTTCGTGCTGAGTGTTGTCACCTCCTGCTCCTTGGCTGAGTGCATTGTGATACAGAAGAGGTGCTAATCCTCTAGTAATTAGCACCTCATTGGGAGGTCAAGAAGAGGTCATGGAAGTGGGCTTGTTTATTTTTCAGGAGAATTCTGGTTTGCTCCTTGTTTTCATTAGGGATGTTGAGGTGTTCAGGCTCTCAGAAGGCTGATGCCGTTCAGAACACAAGGGCACTACTCCGAGCAGCCCATCTCCAGGGCACAAGGGGTCTCTAAAGTGTAAAACAACCATGATTCCCATTTTGACATTCCTAAGCCTCCTCAGTCACCTCATGACAGGACCCCTGACATATCTGACTTTCAGTTGTGTCTGGGGCTGGTCCTTCTCCAACTTTCTGCATGCAAATAATTGTTTGCACAAACTTTCTGTCCTGTAGTTGGCAGAAGTACATTCACCTGGTCAAAAAGATCATAGGATTCCTGACTCCTGCTTGAGACATTGATGATTCATTCACACAGTGAGCCAGATTTAGGACCCCAAATTGGCTTAAATGCTTTTTCCTAACAGAGGAGTTGGACAATATTAAGAATCAGAGAAAATTCTCTTTGCCTCCAACTCATCTCAGGGGACAGTTGTCTTCCTTTAAAAGCTGCTCTCTGGGTGAGATCTCCCTCAGCTGCTGACCTGGTCTAACCTTGGATGCAGAAGCCAGGCCCTTGCTGTTTCTACCAATCAACTCTCAAACAGAACCAGTTCTCCTCACAGGTCTTCAAATGGCCTTTTTACTCATCTCTAACTCAGTGAGGACCCTAATTTGCCTTCAATTGTCATCACTAGAAATACATTTCCTGACAACACATAATAGGTCCATCAGTAAAGCAGACCATCCCAACCCCAACCAAAAGCACATCCAAAGACTTCCATCTCCACTGGGGATCTCACTGTGCTACAACATGCATGGATCTTCCATGGCAAAGCACCAGGGTCTCCTGCCCCACACACCTTTCAAAGGTATAACAATACATGCAAAAAACTCAAAAGGTAACTCTGCGTCATGCTGCAAAAGGGCACTTCCTAGAGGATCCAGAGCATCCAGACATCTCTGGACTTACCTAAAGAATGCTTAGGAATGCCAGCAGGAGCTAACAATAAATGGAGATAACTTGTTTCCATGCAAAGGCCAGGAAAATAGCATTGTCTATGGGGTCATATCACTGTTGGAATCCTCAGCTTTCAGAAATTTCTGATTTCTCTAGAAATTGCAAGCTCCTCCATCTAAGAGCTGTCACAACTGCTCTCACTCCCACCCTCCCGTCCATTCCCAGGCTAATCCAAAGAGACTGCAGAGGAAGAAATGCTCAGACTTAAATCAGCACCAGCAATGCTGAGGGAGCCGTTACTGTTGGAATTCCCGTTCCTGAGTGGTCTCTATTAAGATCAATGGACCCCTGTGCTGGGCCCAGCACACAAATTACGAGCCAGCAGCCAGGTTAACTCTTACCACAGTCTGTAATGACACAGCATCCATGATCACTGGTTCCCATCAGGAAAAAATAAAGCCTGGTTAGTATTTCCCACATCTTCATAGCAAGGTTCCTTGCTATCTATTTGTGAAAATGATTTTTAAATATATAATATATAAAACACAGACTTAAATTTTTTTCAGATTTGGCCAGTTTTCAATATTTCAGTCTATGTGGAATGATCCAAATATGTTTTCAATATATTTCAACACATACAGTTGTCATATTCAGACCTGTATATTTTACTTATTAGCAAAACTGGCCAAGTATGTGCTATTTTTCAATATAGTTGCTCTATCGCCTCATATATTTTAGAGACATGATTGTACAGCACATTTTAGGAAAGATATTACAAATGAAGAGAGATCATTTTTCTCTTACAGAAAGGATGTGGTTTGCTAAACCATTTGGAAGACAGAACTGGATTGCTTTGTCACTGGGAATGGACTCTGGACACAGTGCCTGGGGGCAGAAGCAGGGCAGAAGTTTCTATGGTGCCCACACCAACCTGTGCATGTGCTGCCCAAGAGGTTTGGATGCAAGACTAAGGAGAAGAATAACCTGGTGTTTCTGTCCAAAGCAGACTTTGTGTTCAAGAAACAGGGAAAAGTGTGTTACAGAGGACATAATCCAACACACTGAAGTTAAGTCGGCGTCAGTGTGACTGATCCCACATGGACACCTGATCCCAGCAATGCTCACTGACTTCACACTGCCCGCAGACTCCACAGTCTCCACACAGGAAGAAAACCACTGCCTTGCTCTCTAGAGGAGTCCTACACAAAAAGTTGGAAGAAGAAGGCCTCCAGACCTCCCAACAAACAGCTTTGAATCCTAAGCTGAGTACAAAGAAAGCTTCAAAATCTGTGAAACTCTTAAGTCCTTTCACTAAATTCCAAGGACTGAGCTAAATTTTTTCTGTAAGACTTGTACAGGAGATGGATAATTAGATTTGTTCACATCTGTAGATGTGAAATGAGTATGGCCAATCTGTCCTGCATGGGATTAATGATACTGCGGCAGAGGGTCTCCAGATGGCCCAGAGCTGAATTCTGGACACCAGAAATCTCGAAATCATCAAAAAATGAAGGGCAGCAGAGGAGAGTTAAAAGCGGGGGTCTCCAGGAAAAGAAAAGGAAAAAAAAAAAAAAGAAAAACAAACAAAGAAACATAAAAATTCCCCAAACAAATCAAACGAACAAAACAACCCAAAGAATTTTGTATATTGCTTATTCTTGTATCACCCTGAGGAACTTGGCAAGATTTATATTCTGAGAGACAGAATCCCTTCTTTCTCTTCACCCAGCAGCATTTCACAGCATACATCAGATAAGCTCAAGATTTATGCCTGGCCATGGAAAAGCTGCCATGCCAAGAGCTTTGCCTGGCTTTTGTCCTTCTCTCTCTTGTCACTTGTCTTGCAGTGGATTGGTGACATTTGAAGACACTTGGTGCCATGTGCCCATGTTTTCTCCTGCCTTCTACACATCTGCAGATGTTTCAGTCGCTTACCTGGATCCCTACACTGTCCTCCAGATAACTTTTAATGCTCATTTTGAAAGAGGTCCTTATAGTCATAGCACAGCACAGAACAAGGAGAGGCTGAACTTTGCCACCACGGGAACAGAATCATGAAACTGGAAGACATCCCCAGGTATTTAAATTTGAAATGACGCCACCAAAAAAGCCCAGACTTGTTTAACTTGCAAATTTTATGCCATGCCAAGAGGAAAAGAACATTAAAATGAGGCAAAAAACATTTTGCTTAATACAAAATATCTTTCTTTGATTTACTTTCTTTTACCATGAACTGAAGCATACATTGGTTTTCATTAACCAATTCATGTGATTATGAGGCTTGTGCAGATCTTTAAGTCATTTGCCAGTCACTCCTATAAGGCTGTTGATGGTTACAGTAAAAACAAGGGGTTTTTTTCTAGCCTTGCAAGTTCCTCCTTCAGCTGTTCCCCTGTTGTAATCCAGAAGGTACAGATGAGATCCTGATGCCTACACCTACATCCAGCCTAACTGATGACAAACCTCCATCTCCCTGCAATGAGCCCTTGCAGCCTAAATCTCAGGGAAGGGGGAGGAGGTTGTTCCCAGCAACACCTTGGCAGCGTCCTCTGTTTGCTGGTTTGTCTCCCATGTTCTGGGATGCCATCAGCACATTCCAGCTGATCACAGCTGCTGGGATTATCCTGCAGCTGCCAGCCTGAGTGCCTGTGCTCACTAACCTGAAATCAGGTGTCAGATGCAGAGGCTGCAGAGCTGACAGCCGGCTTCTCCAGCACTGGGAGCCCAGCATTCTCTGGGCTGCGTTTTCTGAGCCTTGTTTGCCTCTCAAATATTCTCACTCACCACAGAGCTCATTGAAATGATGTTTCATGTTTACTGTACTGCTCTCTGGGTTATGGCCCTCAAGGACTCCATCCTTGTAAACTCAAACTAGCTCTTTAGAATGAAAAGTATTTTCAGAAATGCTGTTTTAAGCAAAGTACTGAATTCTCATTTCAGTAATGAATGAGCCTTTGACCTCATTTTGACATAAGCTTATATTCACAGAGTAAGTTTTAATAGCTGCCTAAGCGCAAGGAAAAAAAGGATTCTAAGGTACTATGGAAGCTTCTTTATTATAACAAGTGAAGAATAAATGAAGAGTTACAACTCAGAGACATGTCCTGAAGGCATGCTACTCTATTCTGGAGTGACTCTTTTTTTCAGGCACAATTTAGTAAGGTACTAGGGCAGTCATTAATTCTATGAATTGAAAGATAATTTTAAAAATGAGAGCTCATTTTGTGAGAACACTTAGCTGGATAAAGCCTGGGAAAAACTAGTTAAGGAGAAGTTATGTTGGCTACATATAGATAAGTGTTGCTTGACCTTCCACTGTTGATGAATTTCACCAAGGATCTAAAAACCCAAAAGTTCACAGAATCATCCATGAGCCTACTCAAGAGGGCAAACAGAGAGATAAACAGGGAACAGGGTGTGGGGGAAGAGAGATGTCCTATTTCTATCCTATCTTTTAGTAGCAGTCACCTTCAGGACATGAACCAACCGAGTAAAACAGAGAAAATAAACATAAGCCACAAAAACCTCAACCCTCACAGAGACCATTTAGGAGGAGAAACTCACAGGGCTTCTCCATTCCACCTCACCCTACTCATCAAATATTGATAAGGAACAGCAGTGGCAGTTGTTAGCAGGAGCTGGTAACGGAAGCATGAAAAGTAAAAATCAATGGGATTTCTTATTTTGATGAAATAAAACTGTGTGTGCTGTGACAGTGTGCTGCATGTGGCCATCAGCATTTCTGTGGGAAGTACAGAGATGGACACATTGGGACAGGATTTGATGCACACAAACACGAGCTAATTTCTGTGAAGTCACATTTCAACAACCAGTGCTGAAACTGAGGAGTGTGCCACACTTTGAACCTTTGTGTCTGTGCCTTTAGAAGGGCAAATGTTCTGCATCATCAGGAGGGACTGTCCATCAATCAGCTGGGTTGAGTGGCCTTGCATGTAGGGTTGTGTTTGTTTCTTGTTCTGAGTACAGAGCTGCATTTTCACTTTATGGGTTTGCAGAGACACTCAGGAAACCTCAGTTGTTCCATCCTTGCAAGTGTAGCTAATGAGCTCCTCAGTCATTAATATGCACCCACATTTAGTATTCTAGCTGGCTCCCAGCTTTCAGGGAGAGTGTTTTTATGCACTAACACACCAGCAGCAGTAATTAATAGCTATTTACCATGTAAAAATGATCTGATGGCAATGCAGTGCAAGCCCTCACAGCACTGATATCACCGGATGCGCACACACTCTGAGCAGCTCAGTGAGAACCGGTGTGTCCAAAAGGGAAGCCAGAGGTGACACCACAACACATTTGGAGATCCAGGTTCAATGTCTCAGCAATATCACACACAGGGTGCAAATTCTTCCACTGCCTAATGGAAGAGTGAGGTCTTGGATTCAGATACTTTCTAGCCAGTCAGAATTACAGTAATCACAGCCTTACATTAAAGCTGTTGACCTCTCCTCTTTCAGCCTAGGCTAGTTTGAAGTAGGAAGCTGAACAGAAGGTGTGAATCATCAAGCCTGTCAAACCAATCTCTTTCAGCACCAATGAGTTCACTTAAAATGTGTGCAGAGGAAAGGCATGGGATGGAGGGAGAGGCTTTAAAGGAAAAGCATTCCACAATTTAAGCCAGTGGAATTGGGTTCCTCCCTTTATTCTTTGGTCACAGTTGCCTTTCAAAGCAGTACTGCAACATAAAATGTAGGAATGCTCTGAAGGAAGAAAAATAAGATCCAAATTGATAGAATGGTTCCATTTGCTACACTTGGCACTGACCTGTTGAAGACAATACACAGAGAAGAAACCACCTTGTCCTCTGCTTAAAGCCCTGATTTCAGGCCCTCTGAGATGAGCAGAGATTGGAATAGTTTTGTTTTGGGGTATTAACCCACTGAAAGTGAGGAAGCAGATGCTGGTACTTACATTCCATTAGAATGGCAGCTTTTCTTAGTTTCCCAGTTCAGAGAACAATCAAATGTACCATCTGTTTTCTCACACAAATAAGCCCCACGCACATATCTAGGCTGACCTAGAGGAAACTCTTAGGATATTCTCTCTTCCTAAAGCACAGATAGATGCAAAGGTCCAAGAGTGACTCAGCATGAAGCCAAAGGGGAGTTCCATGCCTGAAGATGTAGATTATGATATCGGAGAGAACTGGGCTTAGTCTCTTGTGCTGCACACTTGGAAGTTGGCAGAGAACAGAAGTGTTGCAGAGGCCCTGTGCAAGGCCCCACAGCTCTACAGACATTTAGCTGATGTTCATTTTGTACATATCAGCAGGTCCATTCCTGCTCAGTCCATGCCCAGCTGGAAGCACTTGAGCCATCAGGCCCTTGACACTCTCCTGATTCAGACCCATCAAGGAGATCCCTCCCAGCACATTGTTATGCTCTTTTAGTGACATAATCTCAGTTTTACAATATATTATGAGAGAGATCTACCCCAAACTGAGCTCAGTGAACATGGCTGTCTGTGATATGATGCCCATAATGTGATCAAGAAGAGGGCATTTGATTAAACAATCTCCATTTGTTAGATTAACTTTATAGTTGGATTAAGCCAAATAAAGGCCACAAAGGGACAGTCTCAGTGCTCCAAACCGCATGTTCCTGTTCCTTCCTTTTCATCAGCACTAGTCATCCCACCACTTCCCAACTAACCAGCTCAGCTTTCTGACTTACAAACAAGCACAGCAAAACTAGAAGAATAAAAGAGAAAGAAAAATGGAGGCATTTAAGCTTCCAGCTGGAGCAGTGATCTGATTTACTGCCCCTCTGTGAGATCACCAGTGCTGACTCAAGGGAAAGCACAAAAACCCCCAACAAAAGGAAGGAAAGAAAAGAACATGAGCACAGTCTCAGAAGGGCTCACACCAACCAGGCCACTGCATTTTTTCTCAGCTGTCTGGGAGCTAGCCTGGCTATCTCAGCACTGCACTACAGAGTTAGATCCAGAGGGATGAGGAGAACAACCAATTAATAAGCAGAATTGAAGCTCTGATGCTAAAGGTACTTTGTACACTCTGTAAGATCCATCAGCAGCCCTAGAGTAACTGCCACATCATCTGAGCAAAGGATCTGATGAACCCTTACAAGCCATGAACTCCTTTGAAGAGGAAAGCTGAAGAGAGAAAGGAAAGCCATGTACAGCATCTTTTTGTACCTGGTACAAGTCTTGCCCAATATATTCCTGACCTACGATGCTTTTCTCCCAAGCCTACAGGCTCTCTTAAAGATGCCATATTCTAGAAGCTGGTGTCTGCATGGCAGAGGTAGGCATATTTTGATTGTGAGACAGAACTGATTGTTCGTGAGCTTGGGATTTGGAACTTAGGTTTTGAAACAAATCACTGCAGAGCTTTCACTCACTTTGTGCCTGCCTTAGTAAAAGTGACGTGCTGTCAAAGGAGTTTAAAGGCCTCATACATCAGTTCTGGGATTACATTTTGAGAGAAAGAAAGAGGCAGAGAACTTTGGATGCCTAAGCCTTTCACTCAAGAATCTGCACATTGTGATAATTTATAAAAAGCTTAAAATTGCCTAGATATCAGTACATTAAAATTTAATTTTAGATTGAAACTGTTATGTGAATGCAGTGGCCTGTGAGATATAGATGTATTTGGAACATCCTGCTCAGAGAACCTATTAAGGTACTTTCTGCAATTATTATTTAATATTGAACATTTTATAACAGTAGTGCCTTGAGGCCAAACAAGTCATCATTGTGTTATACACCAGACAAATGTAACACAATTAAAACAGCTCAAGTTTGAAGTTATTTATGCATTGTCTGGTACAGCACTGCAAGGCCCGAGTGATTTTTACAATTATGGGCTATTTTTAGGAGGAACTGGGGACATGAAAATCTTGTGATTTCTAATAAAAATAAGACATTGATCATTGCTCTCTCTCCCTCCCCTGATCACACCTTTCCTTCTAGCTTCTTTGGGAAGGAATAATCCATATAAAAACCAGTAAACTAAGAAAAAAAATAATTGCTTTCAGTGGAATGAGATGATTTGTTTTCAAATGCAACTTACAATCACATAATTATTTGAGATGAGAGGAACCCCCAGGCAGGATGAGCTTGTACTTCTGGATGCTGCTTCCCACGGCCACACTGTCTTAAGTCAGTCACAAAACTGCATCACAAGTTTCCAGGTCCTTCAAAATCAAGGTGCAAGTATCTAAGTCACTTTGACTTAAAAACACTGAAAGGAGGAAAGGGTAAAACATCTGAAAATCTACCACCTTCAGCTCAGGACAAACCTATGCAGCACTTGGATCTGAGAGATGAGATCTGAGTTCAGGTGAAATTGGCTGCACCTCAGCCCCCAAATCAAGCACATCTAAGTTTCTATTACCTGGACTTTGTAAACAAATGGTGGCAGCCAGAACTCCCAGCAGAGTTCCTGACATTGTCAGTTTGTTCTCAGGATGTATCAAAGGCTGGTGCACTTTATCATCACTAAAATCATTTACCTTGGGTAGAGTGAAGATCATTGTCCCGTGTACCAAACTCCCCCTTCACCAGCACACCATCACAGCCAGGTCACCTCCTTGCAGGCATTCTGCCTCCAGCACAGCACAGCTTAATCAGATTTTCCCTGCCCATTTTTGAGACTAAAATCTTAGAAGCGAGACAGCATGAAGGTACAATTCACATCTGAACTGGTGGTCCTGGCCCAAGTGAGTATCTCTGAACATATGTCTCACTGACACCTGGTGCATGCAAAGTTCAAGCTCCAGAAATCTGACTGGATGTTTACAGGGAACAACGCCACACAGTCCCCCCTGCTCATCCTGGCCTTGCATGTACAGATCAGACTGTCTCCAATTTCAGGGTAATGAGCCTGATCTCTGCCTTAGCTGTCATTCTGTTCAGCCAAAATTTCCATGTGTAAATATTGGATGGCCCTTGATTTGGAAAAGCTGAATCTTTGAAATAAAGAATGAAGAAACAATGGCAGAAAGCAGAGAAGGTATGAAGAGGAATAAAGGATCGTTAGCAATTCTCCCAATTAATTAAACAGAGCTAAGGAGGAAGAAGAACAGAGGCCTTCAGACAGATCATGGCTGGGCTGGAGGCAGGGGGGTGCAATTCCCCAAGGCCTTTTGTGGGTTACCACAAAGAGAGTTCACAGATCCTCCACTCACTTACTTAAATATTTGATATGAAATTAAAGCCCTGTTCCAACTTGTATGACCACTGTCTCCCTGGCTCTCCCCTCCTCCTATTCCCAGCAGACCCCTTCATCCTTCACATGCCTGTCCTCAGCCCAAGACATGAGCACAATTAGCACCAGCCCACTGGCGCCAATTAGCAGCCAATAGTGTCTATATTGTGGCAGGGGGGGCTGAGGCAGCGGGTGCAGTGTCTCCAGCCTGCCTTCACACTCAATTACATTAAGTGGAGTCTCCTGGCTGGGCCTGGCCGGACAGTTGGTGCAGTAATTGTGTCCTCTCCGGCCACAGGCGATCTCCTGCAGGCTCTCCCTACCCCACTACTGGCTCCCTGCATTGTCCATGTACATCAGCACACTCTTCCTCCAAGGGAAAAGAGGCAGGGCAGCACACAGGAGCAGAGGGGGCTGAGCAGGAGAGAGACCCCAAAGTCTTAGTTTGAAAGTTTGAGAGTCTGAAACTCTTGGGCCGTGTGGCTTTGACCTCCCCAGGGCTCAGCTGTGCCTGCTCCCTGTGACTGTCACAGCTAATGCACAGGGAATGTTCTCACTGGATCCAACCCCTTGGCATCTCACAGGGGAGCCCAGTGTCTTTGTGAGGAATGGAACACTAATAATGTGTTTTTAGCTCAAAACCAAACCTGACCACGAAACGAGTTGGAGGGTTCCCATCCCTGCTCTTGGCCAAAGGCAAATGCTGGAAAACCAGCAGGATAATTGGCAGACCTTACTGTCTGTACCACTGGAGCACTGCACAGCTCTACTGTAACGGTCTGACTTTGCAGGTATCTGATAAAACCAAAATTCCATCATTTTCGATACAAAACTAAAATAAAAAAAGTTTTATATGTGTTACCAGTTAATTTAAAATTCCCTTCTTAAATGTTTTAGCTTTTGTACATGGTTTCATAACACGCTGCTCCCAGTGCTGCAACAGGACGTACTTTGATGGAATATTCTGCTTTCATTTTATTTTTAAACCTGTGAAGGACAACTGCTACTTAGCACCAACATAAATATTTGTCCTTCTTGTGTAGATTCAAGTGTCTTCCTGTTTTTAACAGGCCAGTGTGACTCTGAATAGGAGTAATTTCTACTTTAGCACCTATTTTAACATGAGTTGAATGATGCTCTGGAGCTGCTGATCTCCTCTTACTGTCTACATCAGAGCTGTGGTGTAGGATCATGAGAAAGCTGGACTAAAATGAGATAAATCACACCCTTGATGGAACAAGGGTCGCACAGTTATTCCAAGTATTGCTACTGGATGCAATTTAAAAGTAACAGACATAGAAAACACGTAAGAACTTTTAAATGTGATATCTGATACTAAGAAAGGGAAGAAGGAATCTTCCAAAGTAAGATTTTTCATCGAATTTAAAGCAGTATCAACACATATAAAATGGTCAATAATAAAATCAGTTATTGGGAGAGGTTAATAACACCCCCAATCTGTGAGCAGGACCTCTTGATGCTTCAACAGTAATTCTGTTGCAGAGAAAGGATAAAAGAATAGAGGGTGCCAGTGAGAACGAATCATCTTCAAAAGATATAAACCCATAGTTTTATTCCTGCAGCTAATGAAGTGCTACACATTCCTGGACATATCTCCTACATCAGATGTTGCCTTCTATCTGTAGGTGGTGAGAGCTGCTACCTCAGCTGGGCACTCAGTAGTTGATGTTCATAGTTTGAGCAATCCATAAAAAGGATTCTCTTTTGCTTTATGTCAAGACTGAGGATTTTTCTGGAGATGCTGACACAAAGGAACACTCCAAGAGTAAGATTAAAAATATTTTATGTCAGAAATACTTTCTCCCCCTCTTTTCCCTTAACTGCTCCAGACCCAAGACTCCTCTTAGAGACTATGTCCCATCTTTCATCACTTCAGGCTTCTCAAGCTGTTCTGTGAAAAGAATGTGTTGGGTTAAGCACTACTCTCCACCTGCTGATGCTTTTTTTCTGTATTCCTTTAGGTCTTTTTTCTTCTGGTCCATTTCCAGTGTGGTCTCAGTATCTCTCATCTCAGGACACTTCTACCTGTTTCTCCATTTCTTCCCTGCTCCATCCAGACATCCTCATTTTCTCTCTTTTGCCTGTGTTCTACTTTCTCCTTCTTTAGCTCTTTCTCTTCTTCCCTTCTTCAATTATCTCCCTTTCTCTCCTATTCCTCCCTGCCTCATCTTCAGTCCTATTCCCCAATTCCTTCACTTCTGTCTTCCACCTCTTATACTTGCCTATGGTTTAGGAGTGGGTTGTGAAGATTCCTGGCTCTTTGTTGTGCTCAGGAAACATTTACTGACATCGGAAACATCCTCATTAGCTCTAGACAGGTGGGAACCATCTTTGTTTCCTGCAGGCACCGTCTCCTCTCTGCTCCCTAAGCCTCAGTGACAGCTGCCCGGCTCTGACGTGGAGGCATCTTCTCCTCTTCACCAGTTACTGGGGCCCCAGCTCAAACCCCCCAGGTGCTGAGGAGGAAGAGGTTGATGGGCAAAGACGACCCCAATTAAATTCCGTTAAAACTCTTTCCTCTCCTTTGGACTTTGCAGAGACTGGAAGGTCAGGCTCAAGGGCTAAACATTACCAAGCTCTCTCAGCTGACTCTTGCAGAAAGACAGAAGTCAAGCAATTAACAGTGTAAGAAACAAACAAAGGAAGAAAAACAACTAGAAATTCAAATTTCTGTCCTCAAATAAGCAATCAAAAATGTCCATTTTTAACCTTGATCTCACTGAAGTGTTGATAACAGATCAATGAAAACAATCTGCTGCAGATCAGGATCTGGTTCTTTTGTTCTTTATCATATCCTAAGTAGGAAAACTGCAAGGAAGTCAGTTCATTTTAGCAATTTAAACTGACACCAGAATTAGGCAGGTTAGCTCTTTGCAAGGCACTTTTTGCTCCATGATGCTTCTGTTCCCAGTGTGTTCCCTGACAAGGCATTGGGAAGTTCATGCTAAGACCCACCAAGTTGTTATTTCTTAAGACAATTACAATTCACTGAAGAAAATTTAATTCCAAAAGCAAATTCTTTCCCATCAAGAGCTACTCACAAGTCCTTGGTATCAGATCTGCCCAATGCCAACTCCAACCTCATCTGCAACATCCCTGGAGGTAACATGGGATATAATTCACCACTGAAAGACACACATGTAAGGCAGCTGATTCATCCCATGGATATTTTTTCAGAAAGAAGTCACATATTGGATCAAAGGATTTACTGATCTGGAGATGTTCCTGAAACAGAGCTTGCTTCAAAATCTATGTGGGCAAAATATGGTTTTGCTGGTTTCACCTGATTTGGGATTATGCCTACATATTATGGGAAGATGGCAGAACTAAATCCCCACCATCCCCTGCCCTTTCAGTCCTTACATAAGAACAGCAGCACTGTTCCAAATTGAAAAATTACTTCAGTCCCCCTCATGAAGCTGCTGCTGTCCCTCCTCTATGAACCAGGGCAGCAACTTTCTTGTGAAGCAGGACCCACAAGAAAAGGTTACCTTTATCCTAAATGCACTGCAAGGATATCTCCGACACATCTTGTTAGCACTTAAACATCCATGACAGGCTTCCTGCAACATTTTCCAGGTGAGCACCCTGGCTCCTTCTCCCGTGTCACAGGCTCATCATTCAGCACTCAGACACGGCGGGAGCAGCCTGTTGACATGGTTTCTCTCACTTTTCCTGCCCCCTGCAGCTGACCTCCTGTCTCCCCAGCTAGATCAACTCCAGGAGACTGTACTTAGGGCTGGGTCACTGCATGGTGTTAAAAGCCTTTCTCTTCTCTCAGCAACCAAAGTTGGAAGGTGGCAAGTGGGAGAGAAAACACTTCAAGCTGACTTTCCTTCAGGAGATGTTTCCTGTCAGATGGGAAAGGCTCCCAGGCACAGGCAAGGGTCTTGAAGGGTTTGCAGAATGGCATATTCACACTTTTGGAGATTTAACAACTAGACCAGATTTTCTACCCTCTCTTGGCTACAGCCAAAGCAGGGAGAAATATGTGGAAAGTTCCCTAGTCAGGGAACTTTTCTTTACTACTGCTTATGAAAACTCAAGAAAACACCTTTGAAGGGAGACAGATTAAGTTCCAGGATTAAGTTCTGGCAAAGTGAAATTTTCTGCTTGCCATGCCAGTAGAAAACACCACCAGTTTGAAGGGGTTGCAGATTTGATTTTGCCACATAAAATTTTCCAAGTTTGTGTCCAAGTTGAGCTTAATAATTGGCCACTGAATTCCTGAGAATCTGACAAAACACACAACGCAAACCACATTTCTCCATTTATGTCTGTGCCAAACTGGCAAGACAGATATAAATGTAATGCTTCACTTCATGCTTTTCCTAAAGGTGCTCTCCAGGGCAGATTCTAGTCTTGTTTCCTTTATGTCAGCAAGAACAACACCTTTCTATTGCTCTATTTATGAAATAAATACAATAGCACCAATCAGGAGTGGGTCATCTAAAGAGAACAAGCCTTACTCCCTTGCAGAGAACAAAGACTCAACCTTTCTCCTGCAGTTTCCATCTTGGTTGAATGGCACTGTAAGATGACTGATCTGCCCATCATAAAATCATAAGACTGTGGTTCAAACAGTGAAGAATCAAGCAGAATGAGTCAAATTTCAATCGAGAAATTAGCGTTCTACTTTTTCTCAGAGAATCCTCCTCTTTCAAACCCAATCCAATGAAGCAGCACACAGTGCACACAGTGGAACTGATCCTCCCCTGCATCACCAGCTCCCTGGGCTCAAATTCAGCCAGGATGTTGGAGTATTCTTCCACAAAAGATTGACTGAAAATACCTTCACAGTCTGGCACAATTTAGGATCTAGATTCTGCCAAGGAGCACATCTGTATTTTTTTCCTCCATCACATAATTTTTCCTCTGGCCACTGCAGGTAGAGACATTCCCCTTCATAAAGTGGATCAGTAGCTGATCCTCATGTGAGCTGAAACTCAGAACTTTGCCAAGCTATACCACAATTTCTGATCACATAAGCCCCCACCAGGACTCAGGGCTAAGGAACTTCGGCACTCGCAGTGCTCTGACAGCCACCTCTAACCATGCTGCTTGTTCTCCATGCAAAATGCTGGTTTGCAACCATGGAAAAATCTGCACTCGCTAGTGGGCTCCCCCTTCCCAGAAGGAATAATCAAATAACACTTCTATGGAAGCCATCTTCTTAAATGTGGCTTCCTTCCTGCCCAGAATGTGGTTGGGACACTTCCTCCAGCCCACAGTCTCAGAGTTTTGGAGCACGAGCCATAAAGTGCATTGGCAAGTGAGCAACACTGCAAACACAGGAGTGTGTGAGCATCCAGCATGTCAGATCCTTAGTGGCTTGGCATAAACAGGGAAGGTAAGAAATCCCATCCTTTCAGCAGTCAGACAGATTTCTCAAGTGGCTTTTTCAAATAGGTCATGTTCCCCATTCAGCAGCTCCAGCTGATGCTTCCAAAAGAAACCCATTAACAGACTCCCCTATGTGTTCCTTATTGTTTGCACAGCTTTAATGGCCCCATCTGGCATCATCCTAAAGCCTCCTGGTCAGAAGCAGAGAGCAGCTTCTGGTTACAGCAGCGTGAGAAGTTGTACTTTGCAGCCCCTTTCTCAACTCACAAGATCTAACTTTGAGAATAAATACATGTTTGGAACCAGGCAAGGGTGGGAAGGTGTGGGACGACCTGCAGCCTGAGTGACACCACAGTGGAGAACTTAAGTTCTTTTCCTCTTCCCTCACACTATGGCAGTACCTGCACACCAGGTGTCTGTGCCTCCTCACCCTTTGTGGTACCAGAGACTCATTCCATACAAAGAGAAGAGGGAACCAAAGCATATATGCAGTGATGAGCGATTAAAGAGGGAGCCTCTGGTACCCCAGACCCACACTGACTGAGCAGATTCCTGTACAGAGCTGTTACAACACATGCTGCCTCTCAGAAAAGCCTGAACATCTGTGTGTCACCCGGTTTATTTTGTTGCCAAAGGCTGCTCAGGTGTAACACAATGATTCTTCTAGGATAGAAGTGTTTGGGTTACTCTGGGCATCTCCCAGCCAGTTTAGGCACCAATGCAGTAAAGATTAGCAGGACAGGCTGCAGCACGCCTGAGAGCAGCAGAGTGTGCACCTCATGTTGCTGAGTGGCACCTGCTGGTTTGCTCTGCTGCCCAGGTATGATTGACTGATGGATGGTTTTATCTGACACTCTGACATGGGACATGTCTCTCCACTTGGGAGGTCTCAGGATGGCTCTGGCCTTCCAGATAAACACAGTTTTATCAGTAACAGATGCTGTTTGGATACTCTTCAGAAGGCCATATCCTCTCCAGACTTTGCTTAGCTTCTGCTGTTACGGGAGCTCAGCACACCTTTTTGAGGTAAGCTTCAGCCTAGCCAAGCATTTAAAAGCACATATGCCCTGCTGTCCATGTGCACGAATTCCCTTGGAAAGCCTTATCCTTATGGGCACCTTCTGGAAGCAGACTGCCTGCATGAAGAGGTTTCCAGCATGCTGCTGGGAGGTGCAGCCATACGAGCAGGGTTAGCACGGGAGCAAGAGCCAACACAGGAAGCCGACAGTTTGTTCTCTACCCTCTCCCCTTTCTTTTCAAACACAGTGTTGCTGAGAGCCAGCTGAAAGGCCAGAGACAGTCTGCAGTCGGCTGGTCTTTACTAAACAAAAGTTTACTTTCATCCACTGTGCCGCAGCCGCTGGAGTCACTTCCTCCTTCCT
The DNA here is from genome assembly GCA_034509425.1 of Eopsaltria australis. Classification (NCBI taxonomy): domain Eukaryota; kingdom Metazoa; phylum Chordata; class Aves; order Passeriformes; family Petroicidae; genus Eopsaltria; species Eopsaltria australis. Next base: position 328,006 of record JAVTVJ010000317.1, on the reverse strand, counting down.
CCAGCCTTTCTTCGAGGCGAGAAAACAGTCGGCTCTTTCAGCACGTTAAGAAAGCCATTACAATCAATTTAGGCAGTGCACAGACAGACTCCGTGTCTACTGTATTCTGTTACCACAGGCCGGGGGAGCGGGGGGAGCGGACCTACTGCCCAGCTCCCCTCGCACTCTGCTCCGTAATGGAAAGGATGCCGGCGCCGGCAGCTATTGGGATCTCGCTAACAAATGAAGCTGTCATCAAACACCTCTTGGGGGAAGCGCTGGGCAGCGGGGGGTGCGTTCTTGTGCTGGAGCTGCCTCCACCGCACTGGTCCTGCCGCTAATTGCTCAGCATGGAGAGCACACACTTAAAGCGCTATCGGCCTCGTCAATAATGGGGTATTAGGTGCCTCCTGGTTGGCGTGGCATTGATCTGTTCCAGCTTTCTCTTGTTGTTGTTGTGTTGGGGTTTAAGGATTTTTTTCTTTTCCTTTGTAAGTGTTTTCTGAGCCTGTGTTTAGCGTGAGTGCTGCTTAAGTGCTAATTGTTACACCACAGATTGATTGGCGACAAGATGGCTTGCCAAGTTTCTTCTCCCATCTCCCCGGGTGGGGTGTGGAGGAAGGACAGAGGGTGGGGGCTGAGAAGTGGGGAGAGAGGGAATCCTTTTGCACTCACTGACTTCCTCTCTCACTGTCTCTCTGAGCTGGAAACTTTTGGCCTTTCCGAGCTCCTCCTGCCAATTTCCATTCCTGTTTTGATGCTCTCTTCCCTGCTACAGAAACTGTACGTCTTTCGTTGCTGGGAATGTCCTTGTTACAGTGTCCCTTGGCCTAGATGACTTTGTGGGTAAGACGAGTGCTGCAATGACAGAAGAGGATTTTGCCTTTTTCTTTAAGAAAAAAAACCAAACCAAAAAAACCCCACAAAAATTTGAAAGGGTTTCATGCCTCCAGATACTCCCTTTCTCCATCACATTCAAGCTTCCAAAAACCTGTAGTGCTGAGGCCAATAGTGAGGGAACTGCATAATAAATGACACAGCAATGCCATGACTCTCTAGAATCCTGAAACATCTGGGCAGGTGCTGGAGGAATGATTTGAAACCCTCCCAGAGAATCTGGATGAAAGCTCTGAAACATGCAGATACTGGCTTCAAGACCTGCACTATCCTGGCTAACATGAAACATTAGGAATGTTCCACCTAAGGTTAAAGAAGGTGAAACTTAAAACACATTTTCTTCCAAGAGGTTCAACTGTTGCTCAGCTGAAGAAGTTCATTAGCCAACATTTTTTATGATTTCAACTAATTTTCCATGGAATCATAGAATATTCTGAGCTGGAAGGGACCCACAAGGATCATCTAGTCCAACTCCAACATACACTGTATGCAACTGCCATTTGTCGTGATTGTTCCAGCACAGAAAGCAACTCAAAATAATCACCTTGATTGCTACCAGTGTCACTGGGTCATGCCACTGGCAAAGTGACTTTGTAACATTAACAGAGAAGCAAGTTGGGAATTGAAAAAGCTGACAATGGAAAGTATTACATCAACTTTGCTTTTGCCAGTTACATGAAGCTTTGAATGTAAAGCTCTGCTCTCCTGATTCATCAGTTTGTGGTGACTAAACTAAATAGAATTGGATTTTCTCATAGTATAAAAAAGTTCTAACAGAATACACAGCCTTAAATTTTCTAATTAACATTCACACTAATAACCCTTATGTACTTGAACATGACTAAGAAGCAAAGGCAAGCCACACACAGTTGAGTTGCAATTTGCTTTTTAATTCAAGCAAATATGCACAGGCATTTTTCCTCACTGATCCCTCAGATCTGTTAAAAACACTGAGGTCTGGCAGTTCCCCAGCCCTGGGAAGGTTGCAGGAAACAGCTTTAACATTCCCGGCAGCAGCTTGTTGGTGACCATTCATTTCCCTCAGGAGGTTAAGGACATCCAGGACTACACTACCCCATCCTTCTAGGAAAAGCAAAGCACATCCCTCAGAAATCAGTCAAACCACAGCAGAGGGACAAGAACAGTCCTTTACGTCTTACTAAGTTTAGCTCCAACAGCAAGAGTAACTCCTCTAGCTCTGGCTGCACAATGAGCAGCACAATAAAATCAGAAGCAAGGAACATTCTTTAGAAAATCAACTGACTGGATGTCAAAGAGGCAGAGGTGGAAGAGAATAAGAAACACAGTAAGGACCAGCAAGTGAGGAAGCAGGAAAATGAGACTTCCTGGGTTCATATCAGGTAGGGTGTTTTGTATCCTGTTCCTCATGGATATGACAGAAAGTTAACACAGTGATGCTGGTAAGGTGAAGAAATATAGAAGCATAATAGTCATTGCCTATTTCTAGTCCGATTTTCAGACACCAAGCACCTCAGGTTCTGCTTTCCTGTGGGCCTTCAGTACCTTTGAAAATAGGTCATAAAAATACATTAAACAAAAATCTCAGAGAAGTTTCAATTGGCAGAAGGTGGTCAGAGGGGAGGGATGAGGATGAGAACTTTCTTAGCAAGGTTTTCTGTACTTAAGTCTCGGTTACAGTAGCAAATATGACCTCATTTGGTTACTAAACCCAAGGACTAATTCCAGCCAAACTTCTCCGTTCCCATTTGTAAGCAGTTAACTTGTACTCCCAAAAAGCATTTGCTCAGAGCTTTGGCAAGTCACAGTCAGCAACATCATGATGGAAGAGACCAGAATGTACAGCAGATAAATGAGAATTTAATCACACACACACAAAATAGAGAAAAAACACCCAAACACACACACACTGAGAAGAAAAGACAGCCATGCTAATAGAGCACATACATGGAAAACTGTTTTCTGAGCTACTCTTGTCCAAAAACCACAGAACAAATTGCTGAGGCTTTTCCCCACTGCACAAAGTGCCTTTTAGCATCCCAGGTTTTCTCCTGAGGGACAGAAGAAAAAGGGAAAGACAACTGGCGTCGAGCTGCATATTGTCTGAAGATGCTGTCAAGAACATCATAAGGAAAGAGCTGTGTCTGAGGTCATCGGATTAGAGGAGAAACAAGGAACGGAGCAGGGGCTGGGGATGGAAAGGGAAGGGGGAGGCACAGTGACCTGGGTGACCTCTGCTGCACTAACTTGATATAACAAATAGTTCTGAAAAACCAAATACTGTTAACCCTTTTAAACTGGGTCATTCCCTGCTGTGGATGGCTCATGGAGCAGAATCCTTAACTCTTTCCTCCCCACACATTTCCAAACACCTACACTTGACACTGCGTTAGGTCATAGTACATTTCCAGCTCTCACTATTGGCAATATGGATTAAAGAAGAATCTCTCTCTACCCAAATGAAAATATGTCATGGATTTCAACTCCAAATTCAGCCAGCTTTTTCAAGGCAAAACAGTCTCTGCAAACATAAATGTGATCCATTTTCCTATAGAAAAACTCACTTTTGGATGACAAAGTCAGTGTTTCTCCCTGATGGTATCTTCACTCCCCCAGACAAAGGGACATTCTTAAGACCTTTGATAAGACCTTTGATCCAGTGAAAAATCTCTTTTTATGAGGGAAGGCAAAGGCAGTGACTCTCCCAACCAGCTTTGGACTCTGTAGAGTGACAAGTGCAACCCGATGGGGAGAAAATCTTCAAGCCTTTATGGGGCCCCAGCCACAGAGACCTCCCTGCAATTCCAGATCCAGGTTCTGACCCACTCCTGACTGCTGTCTAACTGCAAACTGTAGCAAACTTACCAACTCTGCAAAACTGGGCTCCAAACCTTGGAGGAAATTATTAGCTTGTGTGTGTGTGTGTGATTTCTAGTACATTTTTACCTCTGTTCACAGCTCCAAATGCTCGAATAAATTGTGAGGTATCTTGGGCTTTCTGGTTCTATTCCTAACCACAAATTAAGATGGAAAAAATTATCCAGAAATTTCAGAACCCTACAAACCAAGTTTAAACTTCACTCTGGTTTTGAACCTGGATAAGCATTTCAGAAAAGAACATAGATTATCTATTACTGTTTTTTTATTCCTTATGAAAACCCTTAGTTTTCTCCTTCTATTACTGTGATAACCACTTTTCAACATACCCAGCACTATAGCTATGTGCAGTTTTCCACTCGGATGAGTACCATGAACTTCCAATTTTGAGACTCCAGAAGCAAACCCAGCCCACCTCTGTTCCACAGTTCCACACAGAGGTCTCACAGCCTCCTTTGGCCCCAGCCACTGCAGAAAGGCCACTCCAGCAGGGAGGGCTGGCAGGATGTGGCAATGCTGACTCTGGGAAACCCTAATGGGAAAAGATAGTTCTATGGGATTGAGGATGGAGCAGGATTCTGAACTGCTCTCCTCCTCTCCTTTGAGTTTGGATTGTATGACCTCCAAAAATCCCTTCCAACTTGTATTATTCCACAGTTCTGTAGGGAGCTAAGGAGTGCTTTGCAGAGCAGTATGTTGGCATGTATCAGGTGTCTAGAAACAGAAGATGAGGTCTATTTTCCTAGGACTAGTCCAGAAAAATGTGACATTATCAATAAGCTCTATATGGCACCACACTTCATAGAAGAGATAGAATTTGCTCCTTGAAAAAGAAATAAAACCTCTTTGACCATTTCAACACATGAGTGCATGAGGATCTTTAGAGTTCGTCTGTGGCACAGAGGGATATTTTTACTGCATGCTCATTTATACCCCAGTTCTCTAAGTCAGGGAAAGGATTTCTCCCTCAAGTCTCTGTGCAGACAGGAGAGGGAAGAAAACAAGCTTCTCCAGAGCATTCAGAGCAGGAGCACAGCATGTGTGATTTGTGTCCTAATCTTATTAATGCAGGTAAGATACCTCAGAGTTGTGCAGCGAATACACCTCATCAGTCCCAAACATCAGAGATTACTTCCAGAAAAACCCTCTCTAGTTTAATTATAGTTGAAATTGCATGGTTGATGAGAAGCAGAAGTCTGTGAGTAGGCCAGCAGATTGCCATCGAGAAAAATGACCTTCAGCCTTCTCTGCTTTATTTGTTGCTCATTTGAAATTGAAAGAGGAGTGATGAGAGGATGGGAGGCATTCAATCACTTTTGAAAAGCTCCTTCTCTGTGTCCATGAGAGAGACTGGGCAAACCATGTCAGAAGCCGGGAATGACTCAAGGGTAGCTTTGTCTCCAGGCTCTGTCATTCTTAGCTGCTCTGCTCAGCCTGACAAAGAAGCTGAGTAGAGGAAGGGATTTTAAGGAACCAGACAGGAAAGCCTTATACTACAGAACTCTATTTAAAAAGGGTTTCACTGACCTTAGATCTAGGATTTTATCTACAGTGATTATACACACTACAAGAAAACATGGGCATAGTTCTTCCTTTTTCAAAACTTCGAGAAATATTTCCAGACATAGGATTCCATCTTCCTGGCTCCGGTAGGGTTATGAGGAAGTCCATCTAGTTTTTTCCACTTCATATCCATGGCGACAGTTAAGATGAAAATCTAGTCCATGTCCCATCTTTTTATTTCAGTAGAAGAGGATTAAATTCCTCCAAACCCACTGGCACTGCTCTGGAACAGTTTGCCTGCCCAGCACAGCCAGGCACACAGGCAGAGCACAGGGTAGTGGTGCCAGGAGTAACAAATGACACAAGGACTAAACTGGGGGTGACAATGCCATGCCCTAACAACTGAGCCTTTATAAAGTTCAATACCAGTGGCGTGAGACTAACCAAGAGTCAAAGCTTCCTTTGATTCTGTTTGCATATGAATCTTATCCATGATGGTTATAAACACCCAGATGCTCTTCTCTTCCCTCCAAACCAAAATAATGAGCTGCAACATAGGGTGTACACCCCATCCAGAGAACACTGGCAGGATAAGCACTACTGAGGTGTGGCACTGCCATTCCACCAAGATAGCTATTGCAAATAAATGGGATATCAATCAGTTGGTAAAAACAATAATTGACTTTAAGAAGGTGATGTCATTGGATAATAAATTGGCTTGACAGATGCTTTATAAAATTACCCATGTCTTTTGTATGTAATATCATACATGTACCTCAAACAGTCCCCTACTCACATGGTTCAAAGTGCCACTGCTGGAGTGTCCAGCCATACCTCACACAGAAACACTGAACCTACACAGAAAGGATGTTCAAGTTTAATAGAGATTAAACATGCTGAGAAGACAAGTCAAACATCAAAGAGGAGACTTTAAACTGAGCCCAGCAACTCTGGAGTCGTGAGCAATGAAAAGGTTAAAGAACTCCAAAAGTTGGTGGAGTCTCTTAATCACTCAGCAGTGACCATTCCATTTATCTGCTGGTCATAATTGTGCAGTATCCCAGCACCATGGATGATTCCCATAAATTTGCCAGGAGGAAGCTGGGCCAATTTCTGAGCATGGATCAGAAGAACACAGGACATTGCAGTCTGGCACTGGTATCTACAGCAAGCACAGCAGCAAATCTCATGGTGCTCCAGCTGTAAGAAGGGCTCAGAGCTGTTTCTTTCTGCTTCTCTCCCCCTCATCCTCATTCCCCTGTTTCCACCAAGGAACGTCTCCTAAAACCAGTACGTGAGGAGATCTGCTTGGCCCTGCCTTTCTAAATAAAGGAGAAACTTCTCAGCTGCCTACTGCGGGCTGACTGAGGGGGCAGGGAGGCTCTCAAGCAGCCTGATGAGAATTTACAGGTCGCCGGCTCGCTTTCCCCGCTGTCAAGCAGGGGGCAAACCCTTAATGGGGCGGAACGGGGAGAGCGGGGCTGGCTCCCGGCTCAGCCCCTAATGAGGGCCGGTGGCTCGGCCCGCAGCTCGTTAGGAAAGAGCGGGCGGGGCACAGAACGGGAGCCATGGACAGGGCACACAATGGCTCTTGAGGGACCAGCAGCCGCAGCACTGGGGCGCAGGGGAGGGGGGGGGCACAACCACCACCTCCTCCTCCTCCTCCTCCTTTGCGTACTCCTTGCCTCTTAAAATCCCATTACCTTCCTTTTATTTCACAGTAGAGACTGGTGGGAGGGAAAGGAGGGGGAGATGTCCGGGAGGAGCTGCCTCTGTCTAGTGCCTTCTGTCAGCAGAGGTCGGGCCCACAGGATCAATTTTTTTCTGTGGATGTGATTTTCTTGTCTCCCTCTCTTTTTTTTTTTTTAAACAAGAATACGGGCGCCAGGCTTACAAGAGGTCCTCAAGAGCTGTCAATCAGGGGCATGAAATATTCAGAGAGCTTAATCTTCTTAGGAGATCTGTAGAGACCCCCTCATGGGGTCTGAATGCTCTTCATGAACTTGCAAAGAATGGGTAAGGGGAGGGAGGAAAACAAACACAGCTGAAAAGAACGAAAAGAGAGACATCCTTAGACAGACACCCTCATATCTTGGTGAGGAGCATATTGTAAGAATTTAAACATAATAGAAAAGACCTTTTAAGACCCAATTAGTGGAACAGTCTCCTTTCTGACTGGGAACCTGGAAAACCACCTTCAGGTACTCTTCATCATGGCTATTTCTTCCCTTTTTTTGCTCAACAGGTAGCCCAGTTCATTGGCATTCCCAGCTCAGCCATGACCTAATTTTTGACCTTATACAACTTCCTGCTTCTTCACAGACTTTGACTTTCGTGTGGTCTGGCCAATGTACAAGAACTCCACCGATCTCCTTAGTTAAAGGTCGGGAGCAGGTACACTAGCCTGGTGGGTAGTCTGCAAGCTGCATCAATTTCCTTTGAGATCCTGGGAATTAGATGTGAATTTTTTAGGGTATTAGCACAAGTGAAAGTATGACAGTCTTGAGATACTTAATTACTTTGGGCTCACAGCAAGTACCTCTATTAAAGGAACACTATCTTAAAAAACATACTGAGAGATGTGACTCACCTATGTGAGCAATAAGAGCCCTTACAGAGAGATCTAAGATAGATGCACATCATTACATTTTCAAGTGAAAACTTGGCTATCTATTTTACAAAGACAAGCCAGGGACAGGCTGTTTCCTGTTCAAAAGTTATAGTGAGTTCACTGAAAAGAGACTCCTCTGTGTTTCTCTAACTCTTTATACCTCTGCTTAAACATCTTAAGGAAATTCTGTGTGAAGAATGAATAAATAAAATAACTTCTATCAAGTCATCACCCTCACAAAGTCAACTGTGTCTCTAAAACTTAAATGTCCCATATCTGCTGTTTGAAGAACCATGTCCAGCATCTGTGACAAGTCCCTGCAGTCCCCAAACAGAGAATCATGTCCACCATCTCAGTCCAGCCCTTAAGAAACTAATTATTAAGATGAGCAGACCAATAAACCCCCTGTACTTATCCCTTCTATTAGCATCTGAAATGCAGAAAATAATTCCACTGCTGATGAAAATTCTATGAGAGGGAAAAATTCCAAATCACGCTGGGAGGATGATGCAGCAATTAAAGACACTAGTTCTGAATTGAAGCTTTATGAGTTTGCACATAAATGTCTTGTTAACCATTGGGCGTTACTTAAGTCATCCTCTATCTGGTTCAGTAAATCCTAGTTTGGGAAACAACTCTGCAGCAGTGTGTGACACCTGAGCATCTGGCCTTTACCTGTCCTCCTTGCCCCACTGACCCATGAAATCACTGCCAGAAAGGAGCAAGGGAAGGCAGTTTTCCTGTCAGGAGATGCATCCATTTACTGCTGTATACTGGGATGAGTAAGAGGATTGGTACCCCCACCTAGGCCTCGGGGAAAAACTATCTGTGTAGCAGTTTGTGCCCATGCATCTTACACAAGCTGTGGTGAAGAACTGTGCTCAGAGAGTTCTACATCTGGAGGGCACAGTGAGGTTGGAAGTGCTTGCTTATTCATTGAGGGACAACAGCTACAGCTCCAAAAAGAGAATGAAGTGGAGAAAGAGGAGAAAATCCAGTAACCAGCTATTGAAACTTACAAAGGGAGAGCTTATGCTGTAGCATTTAGGAAGAGAAGGTGCTGGTGCAGGTTGAGAGAGGGGGCAGTACAAGAGCAAAGACAAGGTATATTTTTTTCAGATAGTGCTAACAAATCGGAAAAAAAAAAAGGGAGAAAGCTGCCTTCTCCCTCCTCCTCTTCTTCTGCACCTGGGGTCATGCTGTGACCTTTTAGAAGACGGGATGTAAAAGTGACCTTTGTCAGAGTGTGACAGAGCGTCCAGCCAGGCTTTCCGTGAGCAGACGTGGGAGGCCCACAGGCAGTGCTCCTTCCCCGGGCAGAGGTCCTGACCTGCAGCAGCGTGCTCAGGGAGCTGTCAGGGCAGGCTCCCTGTCCCCAGCTCCTCTGCTTTAGGAAGCACAGACAGCAATACAGCCTAGCACACAAAGAGCTTGCTCTTAAAACTTTCTCATCCTGCCTGTAACAACAGAGGTATTGCTTGGGAGCTCTGAGACAGTGCTTCTCTCTTTCTCCCTCTGTCCTCTCTCCGAGTCCTAAAATAATCTTATGAAAAGGCCACAACCCCTAGATGCTTGAGTTGCCTTCAAGAAGTCACAGGCACACAGAAGTCCTTTTAAAGGCAAGAGAGAGGGGAATGGGGCCAGAGATTCTTTGCTGCTTTACTGCCACCACTTTATAAAACCAAACCACCCAGCACACGTAACTGGATGTGTTGAAGAGGCTTAGGAATGGTTTGGCAGACACCCTTCTCTGGCAACCCTATGAGCCCCAGGGCTGTGTGCATATTCCTAAATACGCTATGTCCATACATTTTCCTGCAATCAGTTGCACAGATGTGGGAAAAGAAACGAAGCTACAGAAAAAATAATCCAGCCCTGGGACAGACCCCAGCAAGTTGTAAACAGATCAGTCCCACACAGTAGAGCAGGGAAAGCCTGGAGAAAACCCAGCAGGAGCTGTGTGACACCAGCTGACCCCATACACACGTGTTCTGCTGCCACTCACTGGGACAGGCACTTCCCCACTCTGCCCCTAAGCCCCTGCTTTGGTTAATTTACAGCAGATCCTCTGGATAAACACATCTCTGTTGGACACACAGTTCAGGTGCTGGCTGCCCCAGCTGGGAATCCCTCATGTCCTTGCTATGTCCTGGAGGCATGAGAGGGCACAGGAAGCAGGGCAATCTCCAATCTCCATCTCCTGCTGCCCCGCGACCCCTGGGCTGCCACTGCTGACCCTGCTGGGGTTGCCAGGGGTTGACTAATTTGGACACGTTCAGGCAATTGCTGTCATCAACTTCCTGCTTTGTGGATCAGGGAGGTTTTTGCTGTAGGCGGGAGTCAATTATTTGGCAATCTCAGGATGATCGGAAGAGACTATTAGTGTTTGACATTTTTAAAGGGAAATGGAAAACAGCCCACCTCTCCCTTTCTGCCAGCTAAACCAACCACTTCATATTAAACTTTACATGGCTCCTTCCTCATACAAATTGGCTGAACAAGTGGTGCTCGTCTCCAATGTCAATGGGCCACCTCACAAAAGGGTGCATGACCATGACTTCGAACCTGCTTTCACAAAAAGTGGCCTCTGGGCAGCAATGGAGCCTCCGGAAGCCTACGAGCAGCAAAAATTCCTCATGGAAGACATAAACCAGCAGCCTGATTAGGGAACTCAAGTATGGAAGTAGCCACCAATTAGTTAAAACAAAAAAATGAAGCTACATGCTGTACATTCAACATCCTGACCTGACAACACATGGACGAAACTTGTTTGAAGTTTAAAAAATCTCATCACAGAGAAAGATCAAGCCCAAGTGGTAGGATGGCAAATTTAAGAGCTGTTCAGCAAGTCCATGCAATTCATGAGAACAAACTCTATTTCAGACACCTTTCCAAAACTCCATTCTATATCTCCATATGGGATGAGAGAGTTATCCACTTCTCCCCAAGATTTCTTTCCAGGGATTTATGCAGAAAAGAATACTTATCCTGGAAGTGTACAGTAGAGAGCAAGACAGGCTCATTGGTAATGTAAGCAGCAGAGTCATAAGCCAATAGCTCTGGTTCCAACTGTGTTTAAAAACCAGTCCTTGAGAAAGAAGGGAGTGTAGTAGGGCTCTTGTTTCAGAATAAGCAGCTATAGAAGTGATGTCTCCTGACTTACAGAATAATGGTTTCTAGCTTGGATATCTCTCTCCTGTCTGTCTTAACCACAAAATATGTAATACTACTGTTTAGCAGGCAGGTGTAGAAATCCCATCTGGAATCAAACCCTCACTGTACATCCCACTGTGCAAATATACAGAAGCATTTTGATTTTTCCCTGCTTTAATATGATATCTTAAGGTTTGACTGGCAGAATTTTTTACTTCCAGAGGCTTAGATAGATTGACACCAGGGATTTATTTTAGAAAATCATTTGATATTAACAACCTTCTCCCACTGTAACTGAAGGATTGAGTTGAAAGTGAAGGCCACACTTCCCTGTAAGGACTGACACAGGAAAGCCCTCTCCAAGGTTCAGACACAGCAGCTTAGCAAGCAAATGCCTGCCTCAACTCCTGCTTCCTAACAAGGAGAGTGGAACACAACTTTATGGTTTCCCCACTGCTACAAATGCAAACAGTGACCCTAAATAAAGGATTTTCTGCTCCAGAAGAATTACCCATGATGGAGCCTAACGAGGGGCTGTTGGTGAGGGCTGTTCCCTCCTCCCCCTGCCTTTATTACCACCAGTATCCAGTTGGCCCAGGTTCCCCCGGGACTGGCCAGGGTTTGTCTGTGTGCAGACAGCTCTGATGTGGCAGCAGGGCAGACTCTAAGCGCTGGTGTGATTTAATAAACAGACACTTAAGGCAGTTTACGCTGGAGTCAGCCCACTTCGATGGCCTTCTCTGCTAATTTAACACTGGCTGCAGCCCCCGAGCTGGCGTCTCCCTGCTCATTAGGGAGCAGGGGTGTGTGTGCCTGTGTGTGGGGGAGGAATTCTTGTTTCACATTGGTGCTCCAGAGATTTTATTATACCGGGCAGCTCATTTCAGTCACTATATTGCAGAGGATTTTTAAAAAGAAAGGGGGAGGCAGGGCATGCTAGTTAGGATCCTTCCCTGTTGTTATTTTCATTAATTTTCCTCTTTTTTTGTTTTGGTTGGGGGGATGTGACAAAAAGGGACAATAATTGCCATTTGCCGCAGACTTTGAGGAGTCCTCCTCAGCCATTACAGATTAAATTGCATTCTGTACAAGTGTCCATCAGGCCCCAGCTCCAGACTCCAGGCTGGTTAGAGGGCAGCTGATTCAGCTGCAAGAACATTTTGCTCCACTTCTGATCTGTCCTAATTATAAAAGGGATGCTCTTGCCTTTAACCCCTGGAGTTCTCTCTTCCCTATTAGGATGGAACAACCCTCAGCCAGCCCTTCCACTGCTTTAACTGAGTCACCTGGACTGCCAGCAGCAGAGAATAATCTACACAGATCTCTGCTACCTGACTGTCTCTCTCCCTCTGAGATTTTTATCTCTCAGACCCAAACAAACAGCCTTTCAGATTCCAAATGGAGAATGGTAAAACTAGGACAGGTTTACTTGCAGGAACCATTCAATCAGGTTTTAGGTTTTGTAAAATCAAATCTAAAACTAAAGAAAATACCCACCCTTTCAGTCAAAGCATGAACAGGTTGAAACATGGCTGAGGTAGTTTTAAGGCAGGGAGCATCAGTACTCCTAGTAGTAGAGTGAGAGGCAGGGTCAATAATATCTTTGGAGGATGCACACATGGAGTCTATTATGGTTCTGGCAGCACAGACAGAAGTATCAAGGCCAGCTTGTTAACAGCTGCCTCAGGAAGAGCTACACAGCTGTACTGACAGCACTGCAGTGTAGGTACAGAATGCACACCTGGACGGAGCCCAAAAAGCAGTGGGTTGTCCTTTTTCCTTCAAATAAAGAACAGTTCCACTTTAAAACCTCTTACAATGGATTTTTCCACATCCTTGGTCACAACGAGGTGCAACAAGACTAAAAACAAAGCAGAGAAACAACGTGGGCCTGATGTTGCTCCCTTCAAGCCTGATTTTGATGCAACTCTGACACTGACTTCAGCTGGGCTACATCAGATAAGAATCTACCTTTGTTTGATTTTGGCTCCTGCAGCACAGACTCCCCTCATCCCCTCCTAATAGCAAGCTCCTGCCTTTTCCCTCTCACAACTAATTCCTATCCCTTCCACAGCCCCTTTCCTAAGAGAGGAGTGGGGTTGGGATCCATGCTTCTCTGAAAACTGGCTGTGGGCCCAAGCTGCCCGAGAATGCCATGAGCACTTGTGGCCCCACAGCACCACAATCAGGACAAGTCTGTCCCTTAGCACCACTCTGCTTTGGTTTCGTTCTGTTTTCAGTGAGTTTACATTCTGCTGAATATTTCTTAGGAGCAACACCCCTTTAACCACTGCACGTTTAGAACACATTAATGGAAAATGTGAAAGAATGAAAAAAAACTGAATAAAATGTCCATGAAGAAGAGCAGCACATTGTGTGTCTTCTCCAGCTAGGACTGGACAGCTCCCTCAAACCAGGCTCTCATCCTCAATGCTGAATGGCACAGGGAGCCTTTTAATACCCTTCTGATACAAACCAGAATCAGCTGTTACCAAACCCATGAACCAAGTCTATGAAAACACTCAGGGACACTGTGCAGAAGGCTTGCAGCAAACAATCTGGAGAAACCTTCCTTATAAAAGAATCTCTCCTTACTTATCTTCAGAGTTAGAAAGTGACTGAAGTCCTGAAGCAACAAGTCTCCCAGAGATCTTACCTAGTAAAGCAATTCCTTTGCTGTCCTTGTGGTATTTTCATTATGCCTACCTTTTGGATTTCAGTGATCCTTGTGGGTGCCTTCCAGCTCAGGACATTCTTCAATGCTATGATTCTACCTTCTAAACCCCTTTTCAGGGAGAGGTTCCTAATACCCATTCTCTTCATCATTCACTCTGTGAAGACCATATTTATCCTTTTGGACTTACCCATCTTCTTATACAGCAACATGGAGGTGCTGGTCAGAACTGGACACATGTTTTAGTTTGGAAACCCCTGTGCAGTTCTTTAATGCAGGATGAGCCATTTTCATCTTCTTAAAACTACATCTTTGAAAAATCTGAAATTTGCTACTTCAGTGGACAGAGGAAAGATAGTTATAGCAATGTCAAATTAGTTCAAAATAGGTGTCACACTGCAGTAAATAACATCAAATGATCACATATGTAAGTAAAATATTTATAGCAGTATAAACTTGATAAGTGAATGAAGCTGTGGGGATCAAACACAGGAGGAAGGATCAAACAAACAAGGAACTGCATTTCACTGAGTCAGCTAAGCTTCTGCAACTGTTCATTTGCATTTTTAGCTCATCCTAATTTTGAAAAATGACAAGTTAAAATCAATAATTACTTAATGAGTAAATTCTTAATTGCTTATTTATCATCATTATTATTATTTTACATATTGCTGTTAGTGCCAGAGGCTGGAAAAAGAAGAGACAGAGGGAAGTATATCACAGTAGGTATGTGAGACATGATTGTTTAAGGAGTTTAAGAGGTCAAAGAAATCCTAAACAAAAGTAACAGAGGGAATGTAACTGACCCTGAAAATCATAATCTAAAATCTAATTAGAACAGGTAAGGCTGAACCCAGGAAGGGAAGAACAGCAGCAAAAGTGAATTACACTGCAGAGCTACCTAAGAACCTCTGCCACTGACTATAACACTTGTATTACAAGCTGTGCTAACCCCAGAGAAAAAGAGGGTACCCCATAGGGAGAGAGAAGAAGTAAGTGTAAAATGCTCCAACTCTGTAAATATTAAAAAAACATCTCCTCAAAACTCAAATGTAATTTATTCTCTTCAGCACTGCCATCATTTCCACTCATGAACTCAAAGCTTGGTGAAAGGGAAACGACTTCTCCTTAGTTTGCACAGCAAGCAGGTGGATAAATACCTGTCCTGAGTGGAAAGACAGAGCCAGGTTTAAGGGAAGGAAAGCAAGGCCAAGCTTTCAGCCATTTTGTGCAGCCGTTTCCAGTGCCCTCGGACGAGCTGATCGTGTCAGTGTCTCAAGGTCCCCAGAGACCGTAATCTTATGTGTTCAGAGAGGCTTTAGTTCATGCAAGGTCAGAGTAATTGTGCATGATTAATGGTTTATCTCTTCCTGAAAGCCTTACACAAAGGCTCCAAACCAAGTTAGCCGTAATTCCATACTCCTTACAGTCCGCTTAAAGGGGCAGCATCCTATTTCCTGTTGGTGGGGCCAAGCAGGTTGACTTTATCTATCAGAATTGGAAGTGAGCCATGTGGCCTTTGAAAGAAGTTCCTTTCCCCCATTCAGCTCCCAAAGAAACATGAATACACTGAAAAGGAAAAAAAAGGGAACGAAAGGGGAAAAAAAAAAAGGAGAAAAAAAGAGAGAGAAAAGGTCCAAATTCAGTCTAAACTACCTTAAAGTCTGAAAAGACTTCTCTGTAACAGTCCCCAAACCTTTTGCTGTGAGATTCTTTAGTTTTCTACAGAAGTGCTCCTTATCACACTGCCAGAGCAGGACACATTAGAATCACCTTAGAATCTCATTTTTATTCCACAGCCTTATTTTGTTACAAAAAGGATCATTTTTAATCAATTACAGCTTTGTGACCATGGACAGCCCAATAAGCTGATTAAATTATTATTTGCAGATAGGGCTCACAGATAATTCCTCCAGGATTGCTGCAAATTTAGCCTTTTTTTGTTTCCCAAAGCATTAAAGCACCCAATTGCCCTGAATGCATTGTGCCTTTTGCTGGAGCCTTGAACTGCCTGTTTTCAGACTACGGAGCATTTGTGAGCTGTTTGTTCAGCTCCTTGGTGACACACAGGGTATAATTGGGCACCTAAGACATATGCTGTTGTTTCTGCCCTCTGAGTGGATGTGCAAATCCCTTTACCCAAGAGAACAGTGAAGAATTTTGTTCACATACCAAATCCTCCTTGCTCTCTAAGATGTTCAGATCAAACACCACATTCTCTGTGGTTTTACGCGAATCAAAATGCACACACGTCAAGTTTGTTCCCTAACAGCAACCGACAGGGATCACAAACATGGATGAATACAAACAGCAGTAGGCAGCTCAAATACACTTTTGTCTTTTGTAAATGCAGTTCCCACCAGCAAAAGTTTTGATTTATCTGGGAATTTGAAATGTTATGTTATGTCAGAGGGAGGAAAAGGCGTTCAGTGTGGTTAGAAACTTGGGCACAGCAATAACAGGAGTTGCCCCGAGCTCATGGAAAATGAGCTAGGAAGCCTCTGGAAAGGCAACACTGCCAGTCAAAGGCTGCTCACCCCACTCTGCCAGTGTGTCAGGAACACATTTATTTCACAAGGTGGAGGAGCTGGACCGTGTCATCAGCTGTCTTAAACACCTTCCTGCCTAGCAGGAATGGATTGGCTGAACACTGCAAGCAGAAGGTAACTTGGATGAAAGATAATCATGACCTCATCCTGTCAGAGGAAAGGTAATATTGAACACCGCACTGCAAAACAGGAGATGCCAGCAAGCTGGGGAGATTGTTTTCTTGGAAAGACTTCTCATGGGAAGCAAGGTAGAGTAAAGCTGGACATTTCTGTACAGACTACACCAAGAGTACAGTGGCAAACTGCAGAAGGGAAATGGAATGTCTCTGATCTTAACTAACTCCAAAAAACTGAACACTAACATGGAAATAGCAACACACAAGAAAGGGTTAATATCAAGGAAGAGCATAGGAGGAAGAGAAAAAGATCAGGGACAGAACTGCAAAACAAATTACATGCACCACACATAAAAAGCAGAAACGAAAAAAATAAGAAAGTCATCAATGCCTTCTTTACTTCCACATTCACTGAAAGATTAATGGTGACTCAAGGTAATTTTTCCTATCAAGAGAAAGACACAGTCCAGAACAAAGACAAAGCAGGTTAAATAACACTTCTGTCAGTAGAGCCCAACTGGGGGGTTGTGTGCTAAATCCTCTTTCCCCAGAGAGAAAAGGAAACATCATAAATTATCCAAGCTGTGGAACAGATTCTATCTATCAGGGCTTGGATCACCACATGCCCATAGAGCCAAGAACTGGGTATGGCAGCAGGCCTCCTTCTGTAACAACAGGCTCTGTGGAGAGAATGACAAAAATTCTAGACCTCATGGAAGCCACATTTGGGTCACCCTGAGCTCCCCACCTGCACTGGCCTGAACCAAAACACTGATCAGTCCTGATTGCTCAGCAGCAGGCAGTCAAGACCTTGGTCTGATGAGCAAGATGCGGACTGAGGAGATTCACAAGGAACAGCGACTCAGGAATCCTGGACTGGCTTTCAAGTCCCCCATCAAAGCAGCCAGGACATTTGCATGAGACAGAGCAGGACCTGACAGCACCATGCAGGGTCACAGTACAGCCTCTGCTCCAAACACAGCATTAGAGCTCTGTGACACCAGCAAGCACTGTCAGCTATGTAGTCACACCCACAACAAATGGGGACCTGTCATGTCACATTCCCCTGGCTCAATGGCTGTAAAGTCAGCACGTGATGCAGAACAGATTCAAAGAAAAAAATCACTGCTTGCATCTTCAGCACACATTTTCTGAAGCAGACCTGAAGATGTATCAGCTGGCCACCTCTTATTCTTCGCAATACTGTGAGGAAAACAGGAGAAAACCCTACCCATGCACTGCTATGAACATTCCTTGGAACAGCAGGAAACAACCCTGGCTTGGGATGCAATGTCCTTTCCAATATGGTAGCAATATATCTTTCCAAGTTTGTTTTTTTTTTTAAACTGTTACAGTTATCAACCATTTGAACAACCTAACTCACAGTTGCCATGGAGCCTGGGCCTCAATTTCTGTTTTTTCTTGTCTCTTCAGGGTGAAGTAGATTTTTATGCCAGATTAAGCAAAGTGCTGCTCTTCTTTGATCTACAGTTCAGGCCACGGTCCTGACCGGAGAAGGGAAAAATAATTCACCAGGGTGCTCCTAACTTAACTACAGCCAAAAACACTTGGGTTTCCAAGGTTCCCCCTATTTCCTTTTCAGTAGGGACATCAAGAAACAAGTAACAAGTTAAATATGTTGAAATACATTTCTGGTTTGCTCTTCAGTTCTTTCCCATTTGCTCTCTTTCTCTACAAGTAGAACCTGAACAAACAGTGACCTTAGAAAAGCCTCAGTGTGAACCATCAGAAGGTGTATAAAATACTTCTAAGTTATTTAATAACTACAGTATCCTAACCCTCAATGCCCCTTTTCCAATTCGTTCCTTTATGCCACGGTTCAGCATAAGACAGACTGTAGAATTTTTTAACAAATATTTCTGACACTACATCTAAGAGTGTCTCTAAAGAGGAAGAAAACTGCAGAAAACTTAATCCAGTCTGGTGCAGATGTCAAATGACAGACACATCCCCACATTCCTCAGTGCTTATATTTAGCTTCAAACCCCCACTAATTAGCATTCAGCAACCTCTGTATAACTTTAAAACTGCAATAATAGTAACAGCTATAGTTGAAATGAAAAATTCCTCAGTTCAGACCTTAACTAAGTCAGGCAGAACAGTGAAGTTCTAAGATCCAAGTCATCAAAGTCTAGTATGACAATGACATGTGCTTACTTGCGACAAAATTAAAAGTAAAGTCTGCATAACTCAGAATATAAACAACACCAGGTGCTTAAGTAGCACTTAGCCTGGTGTTAATTATATCTTGTGAGCTCTGTCTTTCAGCAGAAAAGTTTTCAAGAAATTACTCTCCAGTGGCACCAGAGGATTTGGAAACAGCTAGTTAGTACCTTACAGAAACAAAGCATTAAATTGTGCCTCAAAACATCCAACACACACTGCTGCAAAGCCATTCAACTAAATCCAGTGCTTTTTACAATCATCAGGAGCGGGACATTGATAGAGTTAGAAGGACAAAGCTGAGAAACAAAAGCAGTCATGGATATGAGGGGTAGAAGTAGAGGAACTAGATCAGAAGCCAGGCCTTCTGTAGCCCTACAATTTCTTTTCTCCCATTAGCTCTGCTCTTTTTAGACTGTAGCCTGGCCTTCTTTCTACCTCAGCCAAAACACATATTCCAAATATTTCAGTCCTTCCTGTGAAATAGCTCAGCTGTTGCTAAGCCTGAGGTAAACCCACCTTCTCTTCTCCCTTAAAATGATGTGACATTGGACATCAGACAATTGAATTCAACCCAGCAGTTTGTTACTCTGCAAGTGGGAAGAGTAGTACATCAACCCCCAACCCACACCTACATAACAGAAAACTGGCCCACTCTGGGACTCCACCCAGGACATCAAAAGGTAAATTTTTTTCTCTATTAGAATACTCAGTATGTAATGCAAAATAATTAGTTAGCTGAGGTGTTCCGTGCTTTTTTAATTAAAAGGAAAAGTCATGCAATGCCAAAAATTGACTTTTGGGGGGGATTTGAGTGGTATAAGTAGCTGTTGCATTCAACTTATCTGAGCCTACAGACAAGTGATACACAGAGTAAAGGACATCAGCAGACCTGGGGTTTTAACCCATTCCTGTATGCATTTAGTCTGGAGAACTCACCAACTTTCAAAATGTAGTTTACAGCCCCTGAGCTCAGCTGTGCAACCTGGAAAGTGAACTGTGGGAGATGGGGGAAGTGTGGAATGGCAGCAGCAAACAGGCTGGCTGGGCCCAGGGAAGGCTCATGTCTCTCCAGACATTCAGTCACGCCTGTCTGAACATTGTCATTCAACCTTCCCTTCACAAGAGTGTTCCTACCTGCTCAGAGGGTCTCACATCGTCCTTCTTTCACTGGGCCAGCAGGATAATGAGGGTGTGCAGAATTGCTCTCCACAATAAATGCCTCAAGCAGAAAAAAAAAGAAAGTTATTGCACCTAAAATCATGGGAAAAAATTAAACTGAAACAGTTGCATCAGCACCTGTGTTAGTAACAGCTTGGAAAAAACAGGTGGATTTTGAAATGTTGTCTTCCCAGGAAGTTTCAGTGGTTTACTAAGTAAAAAACATCAGCACTCCAAAAAAATTCTTAACTGTTTAACTTTGGATTCCTTTAGCATACAGTTCCACTCAAATCCAAACTCTTCCTATTTCCCTAGGTATTAAAATAGGACAGGTTGAACCTACTGAACAAAGTAGTTATTCCCTAATACCTGAAGATATTCTCCAAGGGTATGGAACACAGACATGCACCACACAGGTCATGCTTTGACAGTCATGACTTTGATGGGACAGCAAACATTGCACCCACAGATTTTGTTTTGCATAAATATATGGTACAGAAAGGAACTGGTTAACAAGAACACAGGAAACTCCTTACAAATTGGTAGTATGGCAATTTCCTGCAATAACTTAGAAGATTTTCACTTGCTTGGTTGGGTTGGTAACTCATATCCTAAGGTTGAAATTCAAGAACCTCAAGTCTTGACACACAATCCAGTGATTAATAATATAGATTGTGTGTACAAGCACGTGGAATATACGGGACCAAATTCATGGTATACCTACATTAGATGTAACATAGGTGCCTTTCAAACAGGTTTTTGGTTTCAATACACTTTTGGAAGGTTTGTTATTGGAGAAGAGGCTTAAAAAATTGACAATTCAAGAAAAGCTACCACAACAGTCAATGAGAGTTGTCCCACTGAAAAAAAAAGCTGAGCAAAGACTAGGATTCAGAATGAGATTTTCAACACCACTGAAATGATACAGGGCTATGAAATGATTTTTGGAGGCAGAGAGGGCGTTTCAGCATCCTACTCCTATCAGCTTTCTCAAGCAGATATTAAATTATCAATCTACCATTTGTAAATTCGCCTAATCCTAAACCAAGTAACCACTTTTAAAAGTTCTAATGTGAGCCTTTAGCTATATGGATAGATCCTATGTGGTTATCAGGAAGCAGTGACCACACATCAAGCGCTGAGCTCTTCTGAAAAATTCAGGCACTGGATTCTGTTGTCAAAATGTAAAACTGACAAGCTGAAAACATTTTTCAAGCAAAGATCTGAAGATCTGTCTCTGACCTCTGCCAAAATCTGTATATTATTGACTGAGATGAGAGGAGGGGTCAAAAACAAGGGCATGTGAATTAATATATTCTTTCATTATTCTTGGTCTTTACAAGCACAGCTTTAGCTGATTTTTCACAACAGAGACACTTCTGTGTTTAAGGACAGAATAGTGGCTAGAATATAGTACAGCTGAGGAAAACAGGAGGAGAAGGAGGCAGGAAAACACCCTGAAATCACTGTTGTGAACCAGACACTTCCACCTCACAGCCTGACACGAACCACACGGTTTGATGGCCAAAGGGCAGCATGCCATGCTTTAGTGTTGCATTTTTCTCCCCCATGGCAGTGAGTTGCATTACAATCTGTAAAGTAGTAAACCCACAGAGACCATTATAAATAGTCATGGAATGCCCTGGAGTGACTGCAGCAGAGCTGGAACTGTGCCTTCTGAGCCCCTTGAGGAATTTCAGCTGTGGCTTAACTGTAGGGACATCACTTATCCTATCAGCTGAATATCTAGTAGACAGGTAGATGTGGGCCTTCACACAAGATGTGACAAGGTGTACAGCTGCTTCAGTGAATCTATGTTTGCTGAGATGAGGCTTTAGGGGCTTTCAGTTCCTGAAAACAGCAGTCATCTCTGTGCCGTCTCATCTCCCACAGTCTTTCTTCCACAGAGAATCATCCCCTTGTCCAAGGGAGGAGGCAATTGCTGAGACCTAGCTTAGGAGATCACTTGGAAAACAAGCCTAACTCAGCACTTCTTCCCTGCCCCACTGATGTGGTTCCTCCCGTGGACCCCACTGAAAGTGTCCCCAGCCCTGATGAGCAGCCAAGGTACACTGAGTGTCTCTTTTGCTCCATGGACAATGGCTTAGGGGGGTGCCACCAGCAGAGCCACAACACCTGCAGCAGAGCACTGCAGAGGTTCACAAGCAGCCTCCCTCTGGAACCGTGCAGATTCCCACCCTCTAACACAGAGCTAGGCCTCAAACTCCCTCCAGATGCATATGGAAATGACACTTGTCCCATTGGGTGCCAGGAGTAAAACACAACCCTCAGCTCTGTTCTGCCCACAGTCCCCATTCCTGTTCTTTCAAAAGTTTCAAAGGTGGCTTGAGGCACTTTCCATCCACTGCTTAAGGTACAGGAATACACATCTCCTTTGGGAAACCCTTTTCCTCCATTGCTCATTTCAGTTTCTAACACACACTGCAGCTACAAGAGCTGCGCAAGGTTCCATTCTCTCACCACTGGTGTTTGTGTCACCACGCTTCTTGTCCTGCAGAATCAGCCCAGAAACTCCTCCCAAGGCTTTCCTGGCTTTGTGGCCTATAATGGCTATTCAAAACTGGGGAAAACCAGGAACTGGAGAACACTCCCAGCATCTAAAAGTTATCTCATATTCTCAGAAAAGCAGGCCTGAGTTTGACCACTGTTTTTTCCCCCTCAGAAGTCCAGTTGGCTCTTACTTGCATTATTTACTGTCCAAACCTGTGTGATTTAATGCTCTGCTGTACTCGAGTTCACAAACTTTTTCATGTGCTAGGTTTGTTATGAGACCTCAGACTGTAGCTTCAGGCAGCCCACCTTCCATCAAGCTTCTGCCTCATCTGCAATGTAAAAAGAGCAGTGAAGGCCCTACCTGCCTCCAGAAAGGGCAATGCAGGAACCAGCTGCCCTGGTACCACAGTGTGCCTTGCAGAGCAGGAATTCCTCCTCAGTTGCTTAACTCACAGACAGGTTCTGTGGTGCTAGCCCGGTGCTGGAATGACACAGCAGCAGACTGGGCTGTGTCTCCTCCCTGAAGGAAATGAAGAGAAGTGCTTGTCCCTGTCCCTTTCAGGAGCACAGAACTGAGGTGGCTCCTCTCCCTTTCCTGACGCAGGGCTGGGCTCAGGCAGGTTTGCAGCACAGTGCCTTTGGCTTCTGCCCCAGCTGAGTGGGGACACAGCAGCTGTGAGAGCCCACAGCCATCCCGGGCCAGGGCTGGTGCCTGTGCATGGTCTGAAGTGCCGCAGCAGCTAATTCCTTACAGCTTGCACTGCTGAGCCCTCGCCGGGGCAGACACTTGGGCGCCCCTGTACAGTTAAAGATCACAGGCCTTGATAACCTGGCTCTTTGATTTATGACAGCCCAGACCTTAGTGATCACCTAATGAGGGGAACCTGGAGTGTCAACCTGTTTATTAAATACCCAGAACCAGCTGTAGACCCAGCCAAGGAAATAAGTTAATCATATTTCTCATTTATTTTGTGTATCCCTCTCACTCCCTGGCTCTCCCCATTCTCTCCTTCGTTCTGCCTGGCTCCCTCTTTTCATCTCAGAAGGGGAGGGATTTTGGACAGGTCATTTACGGAGACTGTCAGGGGGCCAAAATGTTTGCGATTTCCTACTGATTTCTTAGGTGTTTAGAAGTTAATAATATTCAGCACCTCATGATTCTTTCCTACATGTCAAACAAAGACATGAAAGGCAAGGAACCCAAGAGGAAAGGAGGGGGAAGGAGGGAAAGGGATGGAGCGGCAGAGGCAGTAGGAGAACAACTTTCCCTTTCCCAATAGTTTTAAAGAAAGCTGCATCCAAGAAATATCCAGCCTTAGTACTAACACAAAAAAGAAGCACATAAGTCATGCAAAGATCTCTCTATTGCTTTAGTCAGACAAACATTTCTTTGCTCTGAGCAATACAAACTAAGATCCAAAAGGCTCAACCTGTAAAACTACATTTATGAATTTTCTCTTCGATCCCTGTTTAAGGCTCTTACTTGCCTAATCCATTCAAGGTTTTGGGTTTGTTGAGGTTTTGGGCATTTCTTAACAGAAAGTTAAGTTTCTTAGAAGAAACTTATAAAATACAGGAGTAACGAAAAACAAAACAATCACAGAAATCACTGTATCCATCCACCTGATAGGACACAACTCAGAATCCAGGGGGAAAAATGATATCCAATATTATAATGGTATCAGATATCACAAAAATAATCTGGATAATTCAGATACAGATCTAGGGCATAGAGCAAGTGCAGTTCTGTCTATACTGACATGTTTTTGTGAGGTTTATAATCATTCAGACTTTAATGAAGCTCAGCTATCACCAATTTAAGTGTTTTCATTTCTCTTTGACCACAACAGATGACTTTTTTGAACTCAGCAGAGTTTTAATCAAGAAAGTACATCTCTTATGCATGAGCACAGCTTCTGCTCCCTCACAAGATGAAGCTGGCCCCAGCAACTGTGAATCTGCCTCTGAATAAGCCTGTCTGCCACATCTGGAAAGATAACCCTCAGAATCTGAGGCAATAAACGCCATTCTTTATAAATACTTTGGTGAAACATAAATGTGCAGAAAGCTCTCTGATACCTTGTCTGATCCACATGGGGCAATGAATCAGGCCATATCTATGCTTTCTGCTGTATTCACAAAGGACGAGGCAGCAGATACAGAGCACCAGGAAAATTGAGTATTTAGTGTTCTTAAATAGTTCTCTATGTTTTACTCCATCCCAACCAGCAGTGTGCTGTTTGAATTGCAATCTGAACTGTTCTGAGAGCTGAAGCACATTTGTCAGTCCAGTCGCATGCCAGTCCAGGGCGGCGATACTGCAGGGGCAGGTCCACAAGCAAGCAGACAGAGCCCAGGGCCAGCTGCTTGTGGGAAAGGCAATACCTGCCTCTGCTACCACCTGGGAGGCCAAAAGGAGAGGGCTATGGGATGACACAGCTTTTGAATTGCAAATGTCAGATAAGTATCTTCACTTCTGGCCCAGAAACAATCAGATATGAGCCTGAGGTCTGGGCTCACCACACAGGTCCTTGTTCCTGTTCATGCCTCTGCTTCCATCAGAAAATAGGAGAGCAGGAGCTGGCTCTTCAGGGAAGGAGAAAGGGGCCTGAACAGTACCTTCTTATTGACTAGAATTAGGATGCTTCTAATAGTGCCTTCCAGAGACTTCAAGTAAAACCTTCCCCATCTTCTTTCCCAGTGACCAGGTGAGGTCACAGACTGAGCTCTGCAATGACTTCCTGAACTAACAAGGGTGGAAAAGAGCCCATGATTCCTTGTTGTTGGCAGCTGCACAAGAAACAAACCTCCTGATGTGCCAATTCTGCAAGTCTCTGAGTGAGCTGACAAGATCTCCAAGGAGTCAGGCTTATGAGAAGTTGTTGCCTTATCCTTCCGGGTTCAATGTTTGCAGAATTAGCCTAAGACATCAAGTGGTGCTATTTACAGAGGCACCTAGATGGGATGATTTTCGAAGGTATCGGACAACCAATCTGAGCTGAACAATTGCAATTCCAGCCTGTGGTATTTCAGTGTTGTCTCTTTTCATCCCTCCTGAGGCAGCACTCACCTCAGTCTCCTTGTGCCCCTTCCCAGGCCTTTCCATCACACAATTAACTGACTTTTGCAACTCAAAAGAGGAGCTCAGCCGGGCTTCTCTTAAGAGCCCAAGATTGACAGGTTTACCAATTCAATCCCCTGCCTACTGTCACAAATCAATGCTTCAAGATACCAAGTTCATGCACCCTCTAGACTACACAAGAATCTGCCTAAAGCTTCCCCACATCTCCCTGACTTGTACTGGCCAGCAGAGCCCATAAGGGCAGCCCAGAGTGCACTTTCTCTGGTGCTTTATCCAGCCTGCTTGGAAATGATGAGGAAATGCTTTGGGTTGCTGCAGACTGGCCCGATTTTTAGCTTCAGAAACCTTAACGCTTTGCTTGGTTTCCTTTTATCTGCCTCTTTATCTGTTTAAATTTAGCCTGGTTCCTCTCTGCTGTTTCCCAAGTCTGAGCCAATATCTGTTACCCAGTAGCCAAGGGGGATCTTTCTCTGCCACTTTCCTTCCTCCTTCAGCTCTGCTCATTCTCTCACAAGATCTGAGGCTCTCTTGACCCAAAACCACAATCCTGCTGGCAGCTGTTGCTACCGGAGGTAAGATGTCTTGAAGGCATGACATCAAGGAGTACTGCAGAAAATAGAAGCAAATCCTAAAGGCTGCCTGTGTCTATATAATATATTTATTTAATTGATATGCTCTCAGCTTTCCTTAATAGAAATTGTCAGAAGCATCCAACAGAATTGTCTCTTGCTATTCACTGAGTCCCCCAGAGCAGGCAGGTAGCAGATGGGGATGGGAAGAAATTGCTAACTGTCCTTGTTGTGTGGAAATGAGCCTGCAAGCATTTGCAGGAGGAGTATTTCAAGGCTCAACCGAGAAATAATAATATAGACATTGTAGCAAGCAGCTAAACTGAGAAACAGGAGCAAAACAAGATTGTGTTGAAAAGAGGCTCCAAAGGAAGAGAACGTACCCAACGGCTGCTGGCATGAGGAGCAAACCCTGGGGGGTGGCTCTTTAGCTGGGAGTATGGGAGGGGGACACACACGGACACAAAGAAGTTGTTTTCCTTCCCTTTGAAGACCCTGCAGCCAACATGACTGGCAGCTGTCACTCAGTCCCTGTCTCCTGAGCTCTCTTTCACTCAGACGCCCTGGTTGGCATGGAAAAGAGCAGGACGTGTAAGGATGCCACTGCAGGCAGCTGCCTCAGCCGCTCTACTCTCAGCCCCCGGGCAGGCGGGACACGCCCGCAGCACCCGAGCTGTCGGGGCCGCTGTCACTGGACACTACTGCTCGGCACGGGGCTGTCACATCGCCGTGGCTCCAGCACTGCAACAGGGACGTGCCTTCCCTCCTCCTTGCCCTGCTCCCTGCCCTGACTGCTTCTGACGATGCTGTAGGCCAAGGGAGCTTTGAGGTTACTCAGCCCACACTGTCCCCTCTCACAGACACTCCTCACGGGAGGAAACCAACCTAAATCTTACCCACATCCATTTCTGTTTAAAGCAAGTCCTTGTCACCACTTCCCTGCACGATGGAATATTCTGTGCGACATGATCATGGTAATTGTTGTCTTTTAATTCCTCAGCAGCCCTATCAGGAGAAAGGATTTTCCAGACTAGGTGAGGATCTGTTGCAACAATTCTCTAGCAATCAGATCTAATATAGCCATGCCACAGGGGTAGGACAAAGAGCTGAATCTTTACAACTGAACATAAAGAATATCTGTTAAAAATCTTACTTTCTTTTCTCCTTCTGCCAGGCAGAAAAGCAAATGCATTCTCTTGTTAACATCCTTTCAGAACAGCAGAAAAGCCTTCAGAGTCAGCTGTGGCTGTGATCACAACAGCAATGGGGGAGAAGAACTTCAGTGGTTTGGCTCCTTGCATGACTTGCAGTGGTGGTGCTGGTGCTTTCCTTGCTGCACAGTAAATCCAGACATCATCTGATGGTATGAAGAAGTCCTCACCCAGTAGCACAGACCTGGAACTTCTTATAGAGCTTTAAAAGCATGAGGCACATTATCCCTTGTCCTCAGAGCCTTCGGTTACAAGCAAAGAAAAGGCGTATCTTGCACAAATTACTTCAGCTACTCTGGCACAGAAGCCCATTTAGGCCAGATGTTCACCCATTTTTCCTTCCCCTTACTCCATTAACTGATGTTCCCTTTTCTCTTTTGCTCCAAACACCTTGTTTGTTTTGCTTGTCCCCTTTTTATATGTTGAACATCTTGTCTTCTCTGCTAAATACCCTGTACTCCAAGGGGTAACTCTGGAATCCCATTTTCCTCTGTCACATTTGGTTTTGTTACTGCATAACAAAAGTAAAGCAAATGCAGAGCACACTAGGTGTCAAGCATGTCAGTAGTTTCACTGCAGCAACCCCCTTCTGTTTACTTAATTTTGGCAGGCAGCATTTTCAGAAATACCCACAACACTCTGACCTTCAGTGAGATTGACCTGGGCTTCAAGGTAAGATGTGCTCTCCTAAAGATCATCTCCACAAAGCCATACAGGCAGTTTGAGACTCAGATCTTGGACCAACCTTATCTCTACTAGTCAGTCACTTTGAAGTCAAGAGGAGACAGGTCTAACTCATTTGATGCTTTTGTAAAGATCACCAAGCATTTCAGATGTCTTCAGAGCTCTGTAAATCTGGCCCCGAGGCTCAGACCCTCCAAAAGAGCATTTAAGGCTTCCAGCCTTCACTGCCTTCAGTGGAAGATCGGCACCTTAATACATTTGTAAATCCAGTGCTCACGCCTAAATCACCTTTAAAAATGGTACACGGTGAAAGTCAATACCGCAGCGTGGCTCCCAGGGCAGAGGTCCCTAAGCTGCTAAATCCCCCCCCAGCCCGGCCCTGCCTGGGTGCTAGGATCCCGCAGAGCCAAGCCACATTAGCAGGATACTACATTCCCCCGAACAAGCCCCACCTGCTGAAGACTTGCCCTGAGGCTCCTGTGTCACTTAGGTGCTTTTAAAATGTTGCCCTTCAACTATATCTAGCTCCCAAATCAGTCTAATGACAATTCTGCCCCCTTGGCTTCACTTCTCAAACATTTATGTGGCTGGAATTCACTCGCGCAAACATTGGACTTGTTTTTCTCCTGCATGTCCATGCATAAATCAAGGTATTTGCCCATGAAACTCTTCCTCAACCAACTTGTTTGTAAAAACACAATTGCTTGGGGGAGTCCCAACAAGCAAAAATTCAATGCAAGCTTGCTAGGCGGCTAATAAATTTGACTCATATCAGTCTTTCTCCCTGAGCCAGGAAGGAACCCAGCTATTTTTAAATCTGGATTCGTGTATGTAGCCAAATATAATGTTCTTTCTTCTGTGAGAGAGAACAGGAAAAGATTTTAAATGTCCTAACATTTCCTAAGCCGGCTTATCTCTCTGTCACTCTCCTCAAGAAAAACCCACTGTCTGCCTTGTCTGTTTAGACTGTAATTTTTTTCTTTTCAGGCCAGAGTTGTCTTTTATTATGTGTTTGCACAAAGCCTGGTACAATGAGACCAGCCCCCTCTGGATACTGCTGTTGTTGGAATAATAAGCCTGTGTTGGGGGTGTATAAAGCAACAAGATCCCTGTTTCCCAAAGGGATGAGCATGCAGGCCTAGATCTAGAAAGTAAATTAAAATGTCAAAAATAAACAAAACCAAAATTGAGAAGAAGGTTCCTCAGAGATGGAGAGGTTATGTGAACACACATCTGATTTCCTTGGTCCTCAGCATAGTAACTGTCTTTACTCTGTGGCCTTGTTCCCATACTTTGGGGTAAACAAGTAGTTTTGTACTTTTTTGGATTGTGGCCCACAGTCTGGCAGAGTGATAACCACCAAAGCTGATGCACGCGGAGTGAATGCCGAGACATTAAGGCAGCCAGACACAAGCTTTTCAAAACACATCATTATTAAACAGAGGTGTGGGTGGGAGGAGATTTCAGACCAGAAGGACACACCCAAGGTTACCACATTGTGTTCTAATTTTAACACTTCTTACGACCCAGCAGCAGTACCTCTCTGGCTTCAGCTCATAATATCTCCAAATCCAGGAAGCCATTATGATTCTCCAGGGTCAAAGGTTGCTTGCATTGTAATTCGCTTCCTCCTTTGGAGGTTTAATTTTGGAAATATTTCTAATTGCCATTGTATGTGACATCGTCTTTCAGATAACCATGGAATGAGTTTTCTATTTGTTGGCTATGACTCAAGTATCCAAAACAAAAAGAAAAAGCAACCCTGTACTTTCTTTGGAACAATAATTTAAGAGTGACACAGACTTTGCAGAGGCTGTTACACAGTCCCAGTTCTCAGCTCTAGGACTGGGAGGGTGGTGCCTCCCATACCCAGGGAGTGAGGACTACACAATGGACACAGTGTCAGTGTGTTGGAACAGCCTTCCCAGGCATCCACAGCCTCTGCTGTAATTAGTGAATGTTCCCTTCTCAGCAGCTCTGAGCAGCACTCATGGTTATCTGGTGTTTAGTTCTCTTTCTGGCCCCTAATGACAATATGTACCTAATGAGTGTATCTGCCACATCTACATCAGCTCCTATCCCCAAACAAATCCCCTGATTTTGCTCTGGCCCTACCTCTTCCCCATCTTAATTTCCATAGGCTCATTCTCTGAACTCTTACCTCTTCTCTTCTCTTCTCTTCTCTTCTCTTCTCTTCTCTTCTCTTCTCTTCTCTTCTCTTCTCTTCTCAGTATCAGTCTGACTACGAGCGCCTCCTCCACTTCATTCCTTTCCCTAAGGACCTTCCAGCAGCACCTGCTCACACTGTCACAATCCCTAAGGTGGTTGATGCTGCTCAAGTGGAAAATGGAAGAGAGAGAATATGTTATCCAAACAAAATGCATCAGAAATTTAACAGGTCCTGTCTAAGCCCACACTGGTGTTTAAGTTCTTATTTCCCCCTCATTTCCTGCACCAGCAACTTGACAGTTTTGCTACTGGTCTTTATTGTTCAGTGACACAGTGAAAGTTTGCGTGCACCATATAGCAAGAATTGTGCAAACATCTACAACATACTGGGACCAGTGGGTGCTATTACAATTGTTACATGTAAAGACAAGTCAGGATATAATCGGTTTGATCAAGAGTAAGGAAATAAAAAGTGGATTATTACAAGGTAATTTTTTTGTTCCACCCCTAGTCAAGAATTAATGGTTTGGTCAGAGAAAATGCTTCAGTCTCTGCAAGCATTCAACTATGGACTAAATCCTTCCAGACAAAAAAAAAAAAAAAATCGCCTTTTCGGATTAACAGCTCCCAGCATGCCAACCCCAGCAGTCCATCCAGTCGTGCAGTTGGTGTGGAGGAGGACTGTCTGTAAAGGAATTAAAACACTTCCAGCCCTGTTGACACCGTGAACCAAAAGCTGGGGGTGGGGTGTGGAGGAAGTGTTAGAAGTCAGAGTCTGCTGAAGAAAGTGTGAACAAGCCAATTAAATCCCAACACTTCTGGACAAAGAGGTCTCTTAGGAAGAAGGAGATTAGCACCTCTTATTCATCAAGAGCAGCAGCTTTCTGGGGTCTGTAGGACTGCCTGGCCTATCTCAATGACCGACCAGAGGACCGAGGGCCCTGCTGTCATCTGGGGTGGGTGTGCTCACCCCCTCCCAAGCAGGACGGGGCCCTCTTATGTACCTTGCCTTTTGCTTGAGAGTGTTTATAGCAACACGGTTGTTGAAATCACTGCCGCACTGTCACTGTGGCTTTGTCAGCTACCCCCAAGCTTGTATTAACAAAGCCTGGTACCTTCACCAACAGTGCAGCCACCTTCACCCACCTTTCTTCAAGCCTAAGATCGACCCAAGAAAACAGACAGCCACAAGCATCTCAAGTATTCAAACCAATCTGGACCAGGGCATTGGTCCTGGCCCGTTATGGATACAGAGACAGTTTGAAGCTCAGTCAAAAATCACTATGATTAGTGCTTTAAGACTGTGTTGGATGTAGAACTCCAAAAAGACCCTGTGGACCTGCAAGTTGGGCTTTTAAAGGTCCCAGTTTACAAACAAAATCATGAGAGCCATGGCATTGAATGTAGTGTTCCCGGACTACAAAACATGCAAACCTAACCATGTCAAATTTCTCAGCTGGGACATTGTAAATGAGGCACCCAAAGTACTGGGAACTGCTGAGCTCTTGGACATGCTTCACTTCCAGTTACACTTTATTCCAAGAGGACAATTCCCAGTATTATACACGTGACAACACCCTGTTGTTCACCACTACAGTCTTTTATAAGCTGGCACTTTTCACTTGTTTACATAATGGCACTTGCAAATGTAGCCCCAGGACTGAGGAGATTCAGTAAAACCAGAGCACTAAGAGGAACAATTCCACGTGTACCTAACCAAAGAAAGCCAACAGAACATGAAGAGATGATGCTGTTATAACAAAAGAAAATACATACTTTTTGTAACTAGAGAGTAAGATGAAAAACATGGCCTTTTGAGATTTCCTAGTCCTCCCTTCTTTGCCTTTAAATTTCGCAGTGGCCTTAGGCTGCCTAATGCCACCAATATAGAAAACATTTTTAAAGGACCTTTTCCTTTCATTCATTGTTTACCACTGAGTGTGCACATGCCCTAAACAGTCATTATCCAGATGAGATTGTGTAAATCAGAATCCAAAATTCACACATAGGTAAACTTATGCACTTTAAAAACAAGTGGACTTTCATTTGACTCAGCTCAATGACCAGGAACTGTAAATTATCTCCAAGTGTTCCAGATCAGATGCTATATAGCTCTGGTTGTACAGGAGATGTGAGTTCGATTTCTGATTTAGGTCTCAAGGGAATTTTCTACACCTTGAACTAAAAGGGCATGTACCATTTGACTATTTCCTTGAACCCTTCCACACCTCATTCCCCTGCTCTTGACATAATGCCAGAGAAAGCACAAGAATGGAGAGCTGGGTTATTAATTTGAGTAGTCAGGAGGAAGCAAGAAGCCCAGGCTACTAATGAGAGCTCAGTGAATGCTCGGCATTCTCCCTGGCTCTCCAACCCATGAACTCATTTTGCCTGTGCTCATGGTTCCTCTGGGGTTCACTTTCCATGAGCACTCCAGCTGACCAGTTTCTTGGCAGGAAAAATCTCAGAAGCAGCCAAGTGCTAAAGAAACATTTAGAGAATACTTGTGGAAAAGGAATTTTCAGGTTGTCAAACTCCACTTTCATCCTAGCAAACAGGTCCTCAGTGCTGCTGTATGTGTTCATCTAATCAGAGTGCAGAGAAGATGCCACATGATCAACCTGCACAACAAAGCTTAGACCAAATTAGTTCACTTCTTAACATTGAGAATTCATACCTGAAGGCTCATAATCTGCCAGCATTTTCCAGCCAATTATTAAAAATACCACGTTCTGGAAGACTAGAAGCTATTTACAAAGAAGAGACCTGTTTATTAGAAAAATCTCATCATTAACCAGAGTTCCATTCACAAACACAAAATCTTTTCCCTTCCTTCCGGACTGTGATGTTGTCCAGCTGGAATGACGTTGCTCAGTGGTAACCTAGACCTAAAATACAGACATTTTTACTCTGTTATGTAGGCTCAGACCAAATTTTCACTTTTAATCTGCTATGCCATCTCTGAATCCTATGTATTTGATGACAAAGAACAGAAGATCTTTTCCCAAGAGCCACAGAGACTTTCTGAAGTGGTTGGGACAATATTGAAGGGACTTAGAATCAGAACAATCCTGCTTCCCAATATGGCCACTTGCTCTTGGTTCAACACAAGAAGTACCTTAACCGCAGATAACTTCAGTGACTTTAGGCAGCGAAGCAGATACATTTTTCAACACCTATTTGGAAGTTCTCTGAAGTCAAAAATTATTCTTCCATTAAATCCAGAGACAGTGGATTAGTTGAGTGCAAAGAAAGGGAGGAAGGTGTCCTTCAGTACGTACACGACTCCCATAAAGTCACTCCTTGTCTTTCAGTTGAACCAATGGCCTCAGATCAGAGATCATTAAGGAAAAATGGATTAGTTTAGTTCACTATTTTGATTTAAAACCTTCAAAGTCTTTCTCTTTAGGGTGTGTGTTCACTGGTCAAATAGTATTTAGGTCCTTGCCCTTCTCTTCCCACATTTAATCACAACATTATTAATGAAAACAAAAAAAGAAACTCTAGCTGGGCCTTACATGATTTAGGTACCAAGTAAACAGTACTTAACAGTTCTAATTGAAGGTCAGTAAATCCCCAAGAGATTAAATGAATCCTGCAGTGAGATGTGTAAATCTCACTGCCTTTTACGGCATCCCAGCCAAGACCCTGTACTGGGTTGTGCAAGACTTAATAAATGTGGTATGCACTTAATCAAAACCATTTTGCCACCAAAGGGGCAGTGGGTGTAAATCACAATTACTCTTGGCACTAAACCACTGGCACAAAGAGGCCTAGCGATGCCAAACGTCACCGGGCCGACTCCCCGCGCCTCCTCAGCTGTCTGGCACTGTGTGCGCGTCTGAGCGCTCGCTTGCTTCTCGGCAGGGGGAAATCCAGATGGGGAAAATAAAACACAGCAAAGGATACCGAATGCTTAAGGGTTGTGCTTCTCTCCAGCTTGCTCTCCACTTGCCCTCTGCCAGCTCTCACCCCAATTTAGTAACTATTAATAAGCTAAAGCATGGAGCTTTGGCAACAGCCTGGCTCTTTGCAGTTAAACCTTGTAGATTTAATAATCCCATCATAGTTTATGTTCCAAATTGTATTTCAAGGTTTAATAACTGGTGCACCAAGAGACTCTGGAAAGTTTTTGAGAAGTTGGTTTCTTTCAGCTGGTCAGGAATTTGGAATGGGCAAAGAAAGTGAACCAGTGATGCTGATGATCTTAAAAGTCTTTTCCAATCTAAACAATTCCATGATTCTATTGGTCATGATGTTCTTCACCCAGGAACTTTTACCCATTCCTAGATAAGCTACTAAAGTAGGATTATGGGACAAGGACACTGGATTCCTCAAGAGAGTAATAATGTATTTAAAAATAGGTGAAGACAAAACATGGACACTCAACTGCAGCACAGTATTTCAAAACAAATACAAAACAGAAGATCCCAGATAATGAGAATTACTAGAAAAGAGAAAGTCATGATGATGTCAAGCAGCAGGGAACAAGCAAGAGAACCCCAAAGTCAGAGACTGAACAGTTGGAAGAGATGGAAACCTCTTTGTATAGAAACAACAAAATTGAAAAGATAGAAAAGATCTAGTAATTTTATTAATGAAAACATTCGTGGTTCATAAAGAACATTCAACTCCTAATTCAGCTGTGATCTCAAAATTTTTCTAGTTTCCCAAGGGCCTGATCCCTGTATCTGTTCTAGTAATAGAACTTTTTCATGGCACAGCAGGTGAGATGAAAGTTGCTTAGCTTGCTGTTCCAAGTCTTAATTTTAAGCATTAATTCTGAGCACTGTCAAATAGAGTGTTGGATGCATCTGATGAGTTATTTTCGAAAGTAATTCAATGGTTCTCCCCACTGACACACAACTGTAAAACACCAGCTGATTTACACTGGTAGCTCACTGTAAGTCAGGAGAAAGGGATTCTCCAGCAGCACAGTTGATGGATTGGGACAAAGGGCTTCTTTTCCCACCAGCAACAAATAGTTAAAAGCACACAAATTGCCTTCATCTCCCTGCGTTCATGGTTTTCCTTGACACCTGTCTCATTCTGCCACCTTCTCTTTCTTTCACCTCTCAAAGTCACATGTTCATTAATTTCCTTCCTGTTCCCCTTCTCTTTATTATTCCCCCTTCTAAGATATTTTCGTATTTTTTCCTCATATTTTGTCCCATGCTGCTCTTATTTCCCATTGCCATTTCCCTTTCTTCCCCTTCTCTCTCTCCTTCTCTCCCCCCTTTTCCCGCTATCTTACTTTTCCCTTATACCTTCTTTTCCTCTCTTCTCCTCCCCCAGTGTGCCTGGAGCTTGAGCAGAGAGTCGGTTGGAGCCTTAATTGCTGCTCCCCTGCCTGACATCCATCGGAGATGACATCTCCTGAGCACAGAGCCGCAGCCGTCCTTTTGCATATTCCCTCTGTCTGAGCACATCAGGAGAGATGTCACAAGCAGAAAGCTGGGAGCCCTTGCAGAAGCAGGGAGCCACAGAGATCACTGAAGCCAGCATGAAATATTGGAGAGGTTGGTAAACCTCGCTTCCACAACGGGTTCTTCCAACGCTTTCTGCACTGTTGGTCTCAGGCTCAGAGCGTTTACAGGAACTGACATATCCAAAGTTGCATAGCAATGTTACACCAGGGTTTTTAAACAAAACAAATGTTTACGTTCAACTCCATTACAGCTTCGTGGCTCCCTGTGGGAGGGTGACTTTCCAGTAATTGAGCAAAGATGGTATTTCATAGCATAAGGGACACCAAGTACTTGCACCATTTTAGACCTGATCTTTGACTGAAAGAAGGAGTTGATTACAACACAGGGAAAGGAACAGCACAGGAAGCTGTGCACTCAATCCCAAGACCTGATACTGAAGCTTCCATAGATTCCTTCCCCAGAAGATGCAGGCCATGTACACTTCAGCTCCTGCTCCCACATGGCCTTTCCCCAGTTACTTAACTAAAATAGTGGTTACAGTATCAGTACCTTCTCTATCAATTGATTCTCCTTTAGTCTCTCAGCTATTTAGCTGAATTAGCTATTCAGCTCCTTAACCCCACTTTAATCCTGCAAATAGACAGATCTGTAGATGAAATCCATGAACTACAGAAATGCCAGCATGTCAGTTTGATCACATCAGCAAACGAGAGGGAACTTCCAGCAGTGGCTGGAAGGACTGAAACTTACCCTGTAGTTCAAGCAAAACTACTTGAACTTTGATCCCAGGAAAGTTTGGTCTAGCACTCTAAATTGTAGAGGGGAGTACAAGCAAAAAGGAAATCCTGACGTCCAAGTCCTGTGCAGTATTTCTTTAATATCATCCTTGGCTCACACACATAATCAGGCACACCAATAATTGCTTTTGGTTTGCTAAAGTAGCACCTTAAAATGCTTGCAGAAAACAGCATTTTCACAAAACAAGTAGCAGCAATTACAGGTTCTATATTCTGTTTCATGGATTTATCTTAATTCAAAATGTCTTCATTTGAATCTTCCTTCAGTTTTAGGAGCTGTTCTCCTAGAAGATCACTCTGTATCATCCACCAAATGGGCGAGTTGAATGGCAAACTGTTGCTCAAACCTTCAATCTTACCTGCATGGCTCACTTCAGAACATGAGTTCAAAGCCATAAAGGCCTGTTCTGTTCACACAAGCTCAGCATCCTTCATATGTAATTTTAAAATGCACCACCACCAAACTCACTCAGGAACATATAATGTGCGCTCACATACACATCAGAAACTGCATGTGGTTCACATTATATGGGAGTCAAGAGTGGAGTTTAGAGCAAGAAAATTGCTTTATTTGGTGCCTCTGAGGCATTTATTTTAAGGTTTTACCTGAAATGGACCACAATTGTCACACTTTCAAAAAACAAAACAGTAAGAAATTGATAGGTTCAGTGTGTTGTTAAAATCATCAAGTGCCAAAATGTCTGTGTTTCAGTTAACCACCACACGGCAAGATTTGATTTCAGGATTTTCAATGTGTTCACATTTCAAATCTTTTACTCTCCTGTGTTTTCTGTGTTATTACACAGAGACAATGCAGTTAAGAACAGACCATGCTGTGCAGGCGTAACACTGCTAAACACCTAAAGATCAGGAAGGGCTTCTCAGAGCAAGGTAAGTGTCCTCAGCACCACATTCCATATGAAACCACTGAGACACCAAGAAGGGAAATCAATGTGCTGTATGACCACAGGCAAGTTAAGAACTCATGTTTCCTGGCTCACAAGTCACTCTTAGTTCTCATCATACAGGCACTGAGATTGCTCCATTACACAGAGACTTGGGACTGATGCTGCTATTTTGAATACTAAGTTTTTAGTGTCTGCCCACCATTACCGTTCTCTTTATAAAAAAATTACCCAAATGCAGTTAAAATACTTGCAACGTACTTGAAGTGTGTTTACCTTACCTAGCTAGCAACTAGCTATTGAATACCCTTTCATCTCCACTTTCACTCTTCTGATCAGTTTCTGATGGACTTTACTAATCATAATAAAAAGCAGCAGCAGATTTATGCAGTTCCGTTACTAACAGGCTTAGATGCTGTATATTGTCAAAATAAAGAAAGGAAGTAACAGTGAAACTCACCATCTGAAACCCAGAAATCTCAGCCAAACAGGAGCCTATCAGAGAGGCAGTAAGTGAAGCTTTCTACTACATGTAGGCTCCACAGAGCTCCACGAGGCTTTCCAAGTTGAAGTACAATGTGCTTCATTCGCACATTCAGTGTGGCTCCTACAGAGAGTTAAGGTCCACATCTATTCAGGGTAGAGATGGTGGGAGTCACTTGGCAGCTTCAGTCACTGCCTGAGAACTCTATGAGTGAACCAGAACTGAAGCCGCCTAAAGACTCTTCCACATTCTCTTCATGCTAACCTGTTCTGGGAAATTACACCTACCAGTGCAAGACACCACCACATAGTTCACTGCCTCTTAAATGGGAACTGCTGCTCTAGAAAACAGGTCCTCAGACACCACAGGCTCAAATCATAGATTTACACTGTGTTAAAGAAAAGTGCTATGACTGGTGCATAACCATTACTCTTTGGTTAATAGAAACTTGATCTTGCAAGATGCAGCCACTGTTCCTGGTTCCCTAAATCCTCCACAAATCTCACTGGCTCCCAGAGTTGTAGATCTAGTGCAATTTAAAAATGGCACATGGATAAGAAATACAAACCTGCTTTCTCTATTTAAAACTGTTACATGGGACAAGGGGCTTTGATTGCAGCAAAAGTGTTTGTTAACAACCTATCAGACAGAGAAGGATTTATGTAACTTTCTTAAATCACTGGAATAAAAGCAGACAAGATAACCAGGAAAAGGGCTCCTGAATGAATTACTGTGAATTACCAGGTTGGCCCAGGAAAAGCAGTTCCAGGTTTTAGATATAAGGCAGTAATGTACATATAAAATGGAAAAAAATGTTAGTAAAGAAAAGAAAACAGGGAATTATGGAGTCACTATGCCAAATTCAAAGGACAACCATACTGGATGGGCACAAAGGAGCACAGAGAGTGGTCTCAAAGTAAAACAAAGTGTGTGTATGTGCCTGTGTGCTTGTGCATTACTACACAGAGATCAGAGCACACCACCCCCACCCAGTATTTGCCCTCCCTTCTGTGGTGCTGTGACATGTTACCTGAGCACACGCACGGCCATTTCAGAGTATATGAACCCAAACAGACAGCTAAGGAAGGTCTGATTTGACTCACTGAGGGGAACAAAGGAGAGGACAGTAAACTGTTTGTCCTACTGGGAATAATTGGCAGGGGTTTTATTCCACCCATCTTAATAAAAAAGTCACTTGGTGCTAAAGGAAGGGCCAAGGAAGCACCAAAACATGGGTTTGCTGATCAGGAGATGCTAAGTACAAGATCATGGGCAAAGAATGAGTTTTAACAATTTTAAAATCTCTTACCTTCAACCAGAAGGTCTGCAATTTTTCAACAAGTATTGTTACATTGGAAAAATTGCAATCACCTTTCATGGCTTTGCTTTATAAAGTTCTAAGATCAGAAGTCATCAGGAAATTTACTTTTTCCATCTTCTCTAAAATCTGTATTAAAATGAGTAACTCATTCCCTGTAAGTTCCCTCTAAAGTAGCCAAGGTGGAAAGCTTGCCTGGCTGCACAAAGAATGGGATGTATTCCCTGTTATTTTTTGGAAGTTAGCACAGATCCTTCCTGTGACAATTCTGTGTTCCTAATCACAACATCACATTTTAAACACTGCTTGCAATCATCTGTTTGAAATCTCAATGAAGCAAAACTGATGCTGTATTTCTGACAGGGAAGAACCATCCTCATTTACCTCTATTGTTTTTAATCCTGGAGCCCCTAAAGGACAATTTAAATGTCAGTTATTGAATTGTTTCACTGCTAATTATTATTCAAGTATTTTTGCTGAGATTTCTGTCCCACAGCAGGAGTGCCCACTATTGTTCCACAGGCTGGTATGAAAATTCTATGCAAATTCCAAAAAGGAATGGCCCCACCCCATTCTTTCTCTCCTTCCTTCCCCCTTTCTTTCTTTCTTTCTTTCTTTCTTTCTTTCTTTCTTTCTTTCTTTCTTTCTTTCTTTCTTTCTTTCTTTCTTTCTTTCTTTCTTTCTTTCTTTCTTTCTTTCTTTCTTTCTCTCTCTCTCTCTCTCTCTCTCTCTCTTTCTCTTTCTCTTTCTCTTTCTCTTTCTCTTTCTCTTTCTCTTTCTCTTTCTCTTTCTCTTTCTCTTTCTCTCTTTCTTTCTCCTAGCTGTATCCTGTATCAATCCTTCCATCTAAATCAATACAGATCTTCACTAACAGAAGAGCTGTGATAACAAGCAAGGAGGGATCTTTCCCTGGTCCTGTTGGCTCAAGAGGCTCAATAACTCCTGGGAGGGGAGTGTATGCATACACACAACCCCCCCACACACATTGTCTCAGCTGCAGAGCTCCCACAGCTCCAGCTGAAGCTTCTCAACAGAAACTTCTGTTTTCATACTCAGGATGTAGATTTTTGTTTTGACAGCAGTAACCAAAAAAGGAAAGTGTGAAGACAGCTCAAGAGAAAGACTATTCAATATCACAGTCAGAAAGAAGGTACAGACTGTGGGGTGTATCTTGTACATTCCCCCCATAAAATTCTCTAATTTCAGTAGAACAGCTACAGAACTCCCCACCTTCTATTCCATTACAGGGTTCCCTTTCCCATGGCTTCATCCGCAGGTCAGGAAGGAGAGACATGAACATGAGGCATCGAAGAGCTTGGCTTCCTGCAGCTTGTGCTGGTGCAGGCCAGAACCTGGGTGGAAGGTGCCAGTACCAGTCCCTCAGCCTTTTTCTGCACCAGTATCAGATCACCTATGGAAACTGAACATCAGTGACAGCAATAAGTCAGAGACACTCCAAGCATCTTGAAATCCCCCTATTCTCTTAATCATGTGCAGAATCCAACTGCCTTTCCCTCTTACACCCATCCTAAACCTTACATACTTGCTTACCTAGTGCATGAGAAAAAGCAACACCAATGATCATTCTTGTGTGCCATATTTTCCATGGTTTAGGAATTGAGCAGTCAGTGACCCTTAACTTCAGCTGTGTATGAGTATCTGACAGGACCCAGGTTGTTTCCAACCACCAGGCACACTGGTTTGTGGAGACTCAACTGAAAATAGATCACCAGAGATGCTCATGAACATCCCCTTCTACAAGGAAAACAAGCTACAGAAATGAGATCAGATTTTTTTTTTGTTTTGTTTTTTGTTTTGTTTTTTTTTGGGGGGGGGGGGCGTTATTTTTTGTTGTTGTTTCTTGGGCTTTAATTTTAAATTGTAACCTACTCACAGACAAAAAAGGCAGCTTTGGTCCCATGCAAGTGCAGTATTACAGAACCACTACTATGGAGGAAAAATATCCTCGGGTGGCATAAGAAAAGGAAGAGATTCTTGAAATAAGCCATTTCCACAGCACTGACAATACAGTTGAAAGGCTTTGAAGACCTTTGTATTCAGGAAAGGGCTGTAGGCAGATGCACACAATAAAACCTAAGAATTTCTCAGAAATACATTGAGGTGATTAGTTCAGTCAACTCAGTTGGGCTAGAAGACCAAGACCACACAGAGGGATGTTTGTCTGGGACTCAAGCTCCAAAATCCTTGCTTAGAGTAATGACAAAAGACAATATGTTAGTTTAAGGAGGATCCTCACTCTCGCACTGCAGTGAAACTCTCCAGTCAGCACTGACATCGTAGCACAGGTAGCATTTGCATCCTGAAGGCAGGCAAAAGTTAAGTTTCTCAAACTCTCAAAAGGAGAAAGAAAAAACTAAGGAATCATCCAGAAAGTAGAGAAAACATATCTGAAAGCCATATTCAAGTTAGCCTAATTTTACTTTATTTTTCACTGATATTTTACAGGGTGTTAGGGGGAATCCTGTGCAAACACTAAACAGTGTTTCTTCAACAATAAAAAAAAGCCCATTACAGTGGACTGCCCTGTTTGCTGTTCTAGCTCCAACCTATAGCCTGCCTTCAGCAGGATCAAAGATCTAAGTGAAACAGAGAAAAGCAAAACTAATTAAGTAAAATTACCAGGCTTAAAATGATTCAGAAGTACAAATGCTAAGGTAGTGCTAATCCATTCCCTACAGTAAAGCTCCCTCTTTTAGTATAGGGATCTTCACTACTACTGCACTGAGTGCCCTCAGCTCTGGAGGGACAGGGATGTATCAGCAGTTACAAGTGCCACTAAATATCCAGACCTTGTGGAATTAAGACAGGTCGTGCCATTATAAATTTTAGCACATGGTTAAACTCATGATTCTTCCCTTCAGCTTCTGTGTTTTTATCGCACTAGAAAACTTCAACGAATCATTGGCATGCACCACACTTGTCTCAGTTTTCCATTCCTGTTCCCAAGCTCCTCATACATCTCTGACCACTGGCAGATAAAGCTCTGCTACAGGACAGGACTGCAGCACAGACACCAGGGCTGTCCTTGTCCCTTGGAACACGTTTCCCAAAGAAGCACAGCAACCTCATCTCCCTTTCTGCCACACTGGTGTCTGCACCTGACTCTGAAAGAAATTCAAAAAATGCTTCAGAGCAGTGTTAGTGAGTTAGGACAAACAGAGATGCACATCCATGAACTCATGGCTGATAGAAATTTGTGAGATAACATTTTATGTATTCGCTCATGTATGCCTATGAGCAAACTATCCTTAGTTTATTCTCTGTAATAGATCTCTAAAATCCCATTCATCTCC
This sequence comes from Eopsaltria australis, assembly GCA_034509425.1. Classification (NCBI taxonomy): domain Eukaryota; kingdom Metazoa; phylum Chordata; class Aves; order Passeriformes; family Petroicidae; genus Eopsaltria; species Eopsaltria australis. Next base: position 285,847 of record JAVTVJ010000317.1, on the reverse strand, counting down.
AGCAAAAGCAACACTTCATACACAAAAGATTCTTGCACTCTTATCTTCTGGAGTAGATAAAAGGAAATTTTCACTAAATTTGTAATCTCATTGGAAAATACTGACTTCTTAAAAATTTTCAGCTGGTGTGAAATAAGTGTTTTTTTAAGTCACCATCCATGGGGATCCTAAGAAATGCCAACCTCCCATCCATCTCTTTCCTCTTGCTCTTCCTGCGCCCCCCCCTCCCTTCTCTTTCACTCCCTTCGTAACCCCTCCCTGGCTCCTCTGAGCTCCCCCTGTCCCAGTCAGAGCAGCTAAAGACATTACTGACAGACACAAAAGGCGGCAGAAATCAAATAAAAGGCAAACGCAGCAGCCGCAGGTCAGCCTTGTATAAATATTTATGCTGGAGGAAGGCTCAGTGCCTGAGTAATGACCTTGTGGCTGGTATTAATAGAGATAATGTGAGTCTGTAAAGACATGCTGCCAGAGAGAGGGAGAATTTGGAGGGTTATAAATCTCTGCGTTGGGCTGCAATGCTGGCTGACCTTTACACTGCTCTCTCTCCTGCCTTCCATCTTTCTTCTTCTTTCTTTCAATAAGAGAGAGATTGGTAGAGCACATTAGCAAGGGGAGGAGCCCCCAAATCCAAACCATTTGCACAAGAGGATTTGATGCAAGTCAGAATCCCCACAGCAACAAAAATCAGGGCCAGGAATCCAATACAGATTTGCACAGACTCCCCCGTGCACACACCTAGGGGCTGATCAAAAATCATGGATAGAAACATGCACTTATACTTTTCATGACTTGTCTAAATGCATGTAAATGCATAAATGCATCTATATATGTATATATCTATGTAAATAGGCATATATACAAAAACTCTCTGTACCACATATATGGATGCTCCCAAAAGTAATCTACACTCTCTTGTACCTACATAACAACCATGGCAGAGAAGGAGAGCTGCAAAGAGCAGCTTTAATAAAAATTTAAGGCCCCGCTGAGAGGGATTGAAGTGTCTTCTGAATTTCTGCCACAAACAGATCTGCAACAAGAGGTTTCAGTAGCAGATAAAGGACAGGTGGGAGCAAGGTTTTGATCCAAGGACAAGACATCAACCTCAAGCACTGCTGTCTCTTATTAAAAGCTGCTCCTACTGTCACCTAAGTTCCACTGGAAATCTCCAAATTATTATAAAGCGAGTAGGACTGAGATCTGAAACAGCCACAACAATTCCCTCTTGGGTGAGTATTACTGGGCCATTAGTCTTGAGTCCCTAGAAGATTAACCCTTTGGCTTTCATCATGTATCATGTCATCTGTGCTTCAGGAAGACACTCAGAAATGCATGCTATGGAAAACAGCAGCATTCAAACTACAGTTTTGGGGCTAAAAGATGGAAGAGAGAAAACAACAATTTTGTGGGTTTTGCTGGCTTTCCTCTGTAACACTTGAGTAAAAAGAAAGCGAGAAACCACAGCAAATATGCATAAAGTTCCATTTGGTAGGCACTTAGTCTTTAATATAGATTTATGTCTCTTGAATTTTTCTTCTGAAAGAAACCCCCAACCAGCCAAGCTTATTAATATTTGATAGGAAAGTAATTTTGTAGAAACAGGCTCCACAATCTTTTTAATTCAAATATCTAAATGACAACTTTGTTATTTTACTGTACAGTGAGTCAGAGTTGGAGCTGAGTTTTGCTGGGTCATGTACAAAGTAAGATACAGAAAGTTCAAAGTGGGGACAGACCATACAACACTGTTGGTGGGGAGCTGGACAATAGAAACCTTTAAGCCTCAGGAGCACTACTGGATCTACAGACTGGATTTTATAACGTCATTCTGAGGCCCAGCATGTATCAGCTACCTGAGAAAATGTTTCAGGAGGGGGCCAGACTGAAGAGGTGCTGCTGAGTTCCTGAGAGAAGCAGCAGAAGGCAGACAGAGCCAGCCAGGCTCACTATGGCCAGGCAACAGCACCTTAATTAGTCTGACACACAGTTCACTTAAGAGCACCAGAGAATGGCTGCTGATGTTACTGAACACTTCTGGCATCAGCATCACCTAATCCTGGTTCTGTGGTACTTGCCTTGATCTCTACATTGGCCACCTCTAGGATTCTTTCCTTGAGTTTCCATTCATTTCTCCTCGGCACTGATGATTTTCATCATCACTGCACTAACAGAAATCTTAACCTACCATGGCAGAATAATGCCAACAGGTATGCAGAGTATAAACAACACAAGCTGTTACAAAGTCTCTCTGTCTCTGTTCTAATAAAGTCACAATATTAGAATTCACAGAACAATCTCACAGTACATGGATAGTTTTTCTATTTCCATTTCATTCTACGTTAACTTCATTCGAAGTGTTACAGGAAAACTAAAAATCAGTTCCAATAATATTGTCCTCTCTGAAAGGATAAGTTGTTACCAAATTCCTGATCCATATTTCACCATTTGAATCATTTGGGATCCTGACCTTTTTCCCTACAAGGCATTTGTTCCATGTATGACTTGTTTTGATTTTTGAGCTATGTTGCAGCTACCCTGCAGGCCAGGATTTGCAAGAACTTCCCTAATACATGCAGACATCCCTAGCCCAAGGATATTCCAAGAAGTTACTAAATACATAGATGTCTGTGAAAGTTCTGATTCTTTGGTTGGTATACAATACATGGGTAATGTCTAATTGGCCCATTCATGGATAATTAATGGTTAGTTATTAACAAATGTAAGAACAAACAACAGCTACATGTTGAAGCTCTTAAATCATGGAACTAAACATGTCATACAAAAAGGAGAATGCATGATTTATTCAGGAAGACAAACATAGAGCCAGGCAACCACTGGGCAGCACAGAGTATCCCCACTCCAAGAAACTAAGCCTGTCAATCACCTGAGAGAAGAAGCAAATGCTTGAGTGCCAGGCTAGAGGATACAGCAATGTGAGAAGATGAAGGTTTGTGGCTTCATTCTGTCTCTTCCGAATAGGTTCCTCATAGAAGAGAACAAGGCTGTGTAACAGAAAGACAGACTGTGCCCCAAGACATTTTGACTGAGAATCCAACACACCAGAACATCTTACTGGGTCATGGACTGGACACTCCCAAGTACCCTCATATTTTTTGGTCAGTGAGGGAGCTGGATGTCACCAACAGATGCTGTGACACACTAGGATGTGCACAGCAAGATGGCGACACAAACACACCGCCAGGGACAAGGAACATCTGAGAGTGTACAGTCATTTCCAAACATTAGACCCCTCTCAGCAACATTGTTCCCCTGTATAAATAATTCCAAGTGAATGATAGCAGACAGGAAAGATATCCCACAACAGATGATCATCCCTTATATTATACAAGTACTTTATGCAAACTGGAAGAGCTCCAAGAGGAATTTTATGAGCTCAACCCCACACCACCTCAAAGCCCAAGATAAGACTGTCACTCAACGAATGTTTGAATTATTCTGCACTTAAGTTAAGATCTAAGCAGTGGAACAAAGCTTTCCTGAGCCTATTTCATTATTTCTGAACGACACTTTGATTTGAACACACAAATTTTATTCATTTTAGGGGATGGATGTTTGAGCAAGTCTTGCCCTACTGCTGAGCTATTTACAGAAGGACTGTTCCTCAAGCAAAAAACCCATCCCTGAAGATCAAAAAGGGTTTTCCTGCAAATTTAGGTAACTGCTACATATCCCAGTACAATTAATATGCTTTTCTATAACATTCCAGGAAGTAGAAACACCGTAGTATTTCAGTGACCCACTACAGAGCACAAATATATACGCAAAGCCCCCAAGCAAAGAGAAACCAGATGCAAACGGTACAAAGCTACTCATATTGGCAGAAATCTCTCCATATAAAGTGGCTGCTGAGCAATTGAAAACAATGAATACATTCCTAAAATATGCCTACTTGTGCATAATTCATGAACAGAAACAAGCACTAAATCCATTGGATAAATTGTGGACTATGAATCGTTTGCCCTGCTCTAATTATAATTCCATTTCAGTCTACTAATGGTACCATAAACCATTTGAGTTTCACCCTTGTGGTTTATTGCCTCATTAGCTCTCCTTTGAAGTAATTAATGCTTTGTCAATTTACCTGACTAGAGCTCCCATGGTGGCTATGGGTGAGATCCAATGAACTCCATGCACCCAGCAGACCTGGAACTTCTGCTCAAGTGGGAGACTTCAAGCTCTCTGGGACTGGGGCTTTCTGTGCCCTTGTCCATACAACACTTCCCATAACAGCCCATACCTACATACATACCTGACTACCATTTTTGAAGGCTACCATAAAATGAATTTAAATCTAGGTATGGATTCCTGCATTTCTAGGACAATGACATCAGGTAGAATTATTGAGGAGAGGTGTATATTATCTGAGCCACCACTTTGTAGTGATATTGTTTCTTCTCATAAACCCTCTCATGTAAACAATCAGCAGATCTTGAGTTGATTTGTCTAAAGTTAATACCTTAAGCCTAGCTTCACTGAAAAAACCTCTTATTTTCACCCATTCCTCTCCTTTCCTCAGCCAGCCAGAGACCTCCTTAGTCCAACAGAGGGCAATCCCAAGCTTGGGCACAAAATATACTTTCAAAAACATAGCAAGCCCCATGGTTGGATTCAAACTGGACCACACGTGAGAAATTCAATAAACATCATTTGTCAGAAGCCTTTGTTGACTCACAATTGTATTTATTTATAGGCTCCCTTGTTATTTATTGGTCCTTGTGCTCTATATAAAAGCTGTGCAAAGGAACACTGGTCCTGATGCAGGGGGAAGGGAAGGCCAAGTGTTCTGTTGATTATACCAACACCAGAGTGTCTTTTCTAAGAACAAACAGCTGAGCATCTGCTTCATCTCCTATCCGCTTCCCATGGTCATTGAAACCAGTAACTGTGAAAGCCTAGTTCAAGTTACTTTCAATTTAGCTACAAAAATCATATTTAAGAACTCCACCAATTTGGAGACCAAGGAGATCTCCAAACTTGGAGTGCTGTTGACTCTTCCTAAATGTAGACACCCTGTGTAGATGTTAACAACTACAGGATCTTATCCAAAATACAGGAACTTGTGTACCACAATCCCCTCCCTGCCATTCAGTTTATCAAACCTTCCATTGGGCAATATAAAGGATGCAAAGTTCAACCAAGGTCATAGTGCTGTGAAGAATAAAACAGCACAGTTCTGTGCTCTCTGCTTATTACCTGTTTTGTATTAGATCCTTGAATTCAAATTTTCTAAGTGTAGACCCAGATTGCTTTAAATTACTCTGAAGCCTAGTGTCATTATGGCCAAGGGGGATGAATATCTTTGTTACTGAATCTTCCCATTCTCTCTGGTGGTTGAAATAAAACCTTGAGACAATGAGAAACCTAAAATTATATTTTTGAACAATTTAGTGGGGAAATAAAAAAAATTAAAAAAAAAAAAGGAAAAAAAAAAAGAAAGACAAACATGGTCAATTTGTTTCCATCACGATGTAATATAAACCTCAGAAAGAACTGCTGAGCATTTAGAGGTGGGGAAGAGAGGACTTTCCCAGAGCTTTTTTTTATAACAAACAAGAAAGAAAGTTAGGGCCCAAAAACATACGTTCTAACATATGTATACACACACACCCTATGCGCAGTATTTAATTCTGCACACCCACAGAGAATACTCAATACTTTATAGTTCTTTACTTCAAAGAGTTGGATCCATGGTACAAATCAACATAGCCTTATTATAGCTCCATTAACAACAAATCACACCTGCTAAGGAGCCAACCCATTAATTAATCAAACAAATTCATTTAGGGTTTCCACAAAGGATTATGTAGTAGTTTGAAAAATGAGGAGGACACAATAAAAAAACCACACAGTTATCATTCCCTTACCAAGTGTTTTAAGTCTTTGTGTATTCTTCTCCTTATGCCCATTTACTGAATATAGAAGCTGTAACAGAAAGAATATTCTTAAGGAGAAAAAAGCTCAAAATCAAGAGACACTCCACAATCCATACTCTGAGGGAGCAAGGAGAAAGTAACAATTACACCGGATGTTATTTCTACCCAGAGAATCCTGAGCAGTGAAGAAATTTCCAAGTTACAGAATAAGAAAATCTTTCATACTCTTCAACAGATCTGTCATTTCTAGTAAGATATTGTTGCCTTGCCAGTGGACTGTTCCCATCTGAAGAGTCATTAAATACCCTTAAAGCAGATGCTGATTGCCCTCAAAAACAGAGAGTTTGGAAAAGACACTGTGGTTGGAAATATGCTATCTGAAAATCTAGACATGCTCCCAAAGAGGTACACAGCAGCCTCAGCTACCAGTGGATCAGGTCAGATGAGCTGCTCCCGTGAGCCAGATCCTGGTGTCAGTCTCATTAAAATCCACTGCAGCTCCACTGCAGAAACGGGCAACATTCCAGAGGTATCCTAATGGGACTAAGATCATAGACCTGCCTTCTGCTAAGAAACCGTTTTGGCTTACTTTATATACATCCCATTGAATATGAATTACATCTCCCTGCCATTCCATTCCCATTAAACAGATTTCCATGAAATGCAATCTTTGTTTCTTAAGGATTACGGATTTCTTTTTGGCCAAAATACATCAAGCCTTGTTCTTCTAGAGACTTAGTGGCAGTTTCTGCATTCCCCACTGCTTGTATCCGTTGGCAGAAATTGGCAGTAACACACAAGCATTCTTGGGCTGGGATGCAGAAGGGCAGGAGCACTGTTTGAAGAAACACTGGCTGGTAAAGCTTCATGTTGTCTTTGGCAGGTGTGCATTTTGCTGAAACAAAAGGCTTAGGCAGGCTCTGCCAGAGCAGTGTGGCCTGGGATGTTACTTGGAAAGGGAGGCAGCAGAAGGCTCTGGTGCGTTTGCTCAACAGGAGAAAGGACTCATTTTACAAGGGTTGATTCTGGGCTTGTAAACAGCATGGCACAGATAGCAAAGACAGGCTTTTCTTCCATGAATTATCAAATCCAAGGCATTTCCAGTGATGCCCAGCAGAAAGGTAATACCTGCAGTGATGCAGTCTTACAGACATGACTATCCTGGTTTACGCACACTGCCTCAAATGCCAAGTAATGTCTACATTCTCCATAGCATAAATCTGCTCCTAGAATGAACTTTTGAGTCAATGTGGCCCTTTCCAAATTGACTCAGGAGCTCCCCAGCATGAGTCCACTCAAGCATCCAGAGAATTCAGAACTGCCTCTTCCCATATTTGCAAAACTGATGTGTAAATTCACAATTGTATGAATTTGAAAGTCAGTCACAGGATCTTAAAAACAAAGAGAAAAATAAATGAAAAGCAAACAGTACTTTTAGATTCCAAAGGAACAAAGTGGGTACTATTTTTATCTGCCTTCTCTTTTCTGAGCCATTACCATACTTAGGGAACACACTTTCAGGCTATTCTCTACCATGATCAAGACCAACAATATGACCTTTTTGTTAATGATAAGGTTTTAATGAAATTCCAAAGTATGACACACCCAAAGTACTGAAAGATTTAATAACACTAAGGCAGATGCAAAACTAACATCACCTTTTCTTGTCAAGCCAAAAGAGATGACAGTACCTCACGTGGACTTAATTTTATTTGGTTTGCATACCCTGCAGGGCAATTAAATCATTCAGTTTGCAGGCTGAACACTGCATGAAACTATACACAAGACAGATTCTTGACTGAAATTACATGAAAGTTATACACTGAAAGATCTGAGCTTGGGGCTTCAGCTGCAATCTTGTAACCTAACTTTGTCTTCTAGTAGTAGGAAAAGATGCCAGAAAACAGGACAACAATGCAAGAGGAGCTGGAAATAAATGCATTAAGGTGGACAATACCACTGTACTGCTTTTTCCACTAGGAGCTGCTGTCTGTGGTCTTCCCCATCAGGGAATTAAATGTCTTAGATAAGACAATGAATAATTCTCCAGTGGAAATTACAAGGGCAAAAGGAGGCACAACACAAGAGCAAGAGCTCAAGCTGTAAATTCAATCTGCATGCAGTTGCCAGTAGATTTTTAATGACCCCCCAAGGAAGTGGCCACTGTTTGAGAACTCCTTTTAATGACAGCAATTGCCTATCATCAGTGTGTTTACCTGCCAAATAAACAACACTATTTGGTTTAGGGTTTTTTTTTGTACAGAGGGAAGGATGGAGACCTGGAGACTACTATCATCCCTGTTATTCAGAACATCAGATGCTGTCACAAATTATGCAGACATGAATACTGGCTTTCTGGACCTCCCATAGCAAATAGCACAAAGGATTCTAATACATTTTAGTACCAGCCACTATCAGTAATGCTATTAAAAATAGGTGTACTGACATAGCACTCATTTTGTCCTTTTCAGCACGCTCCTTTTAAGCTAGCACTTGTTGCTGGAAGAAAGCAGATGAAAGAGTTCATTTACCACCATGTTAAGCCAGCCTCATATACGATTTTTGGCAAAGGTTTCTTAACAAGATGTTTAAGGAAGCAGATCCAGCAGCAGAATGGTCTTGCAAGTGGTTAGTGTCACAAAGCCTCATGTGAGTCAGAGATCTCTTTGTCTGAAAGCTTAAGTTCCTTTTGTCTGAAGGAAAGACTTACGCACACACTTTCAAAAGCAGCAACGTAATTAAAAGACAAATTCCTTTTGAATTCATCAGCCCACACCACACAAGCCACTTCTTACCTATCTCTTCCCTACAGTTACTTACATTATTGATTACCATTAGCTAAATGAAGTCCTTTTGGATATAGGTTTGCAAAAACCCACCTCTCCTCAGGTCTGTACCCTGAGTTTACTGCTTACAAGCAGTTGAGGGAGCATAGTAGACAAGTATGTTTCATGGGGTAAGAATAGAGAGGAGTGGGATGATCCCAAGGTCAATGCTTTCCCAGGAAAATGTTAACCAAACCCTGTAAACAGGGTGCATTTCGGGCTCTGTAAGCAAAGAGCTGACGGCCAAGCTAAGAGGCATAGAGTGCATATGGCAAGGAAAATAGGATCTATGAGGGGATGGTTAAAACCTCGCTAACTATTAATTTAGACATGCCATAGTCCAATACATAAAATGTATTTATACATCCATCTCTACTGAAATCAGTTAAGAGACAGGTACCTGATTATATTCAAAGAACTGAGCTTCCATCTGCTGACTTTTAATGAGACTCAAACTCATGTGTGATGTGGGAACATTGTGGAGCCTGGGGAAAATGACAAATGACCTGGGTGCTCTTGAAAAGGTAGCTCTGCTCAACATTTAGCAGAAAAAGAGTCAATTTCCAGAAGGGAGGTAGCGAGGAACCATGATGTTCAACAGGAGTTATGTAGAACAAAGTTCCTAGGTGAATGCACTAGAAGCTGGTTTTTCCTCAGAGGATCCAATTTAAGGCATTCTGCTGCTATGAGAATGCTGCTACTGAGAATACACCTCGTCACTGGGTAGCAGATGAAGAGAGAACCAGTCCTCACCTGGAACACTCAGCCTTGCAATGCTTCCCTTCACTCACAGAGATTGGGATCCCTCAAAAACTGAAGCTGAGTGCTACAACACTCCCAGGTGCCAGGTCAGCTCCACAGGGACACTGAGCACCTGGCAGCCAGTGTGAGGAACAAGGAGGTTCACATGACACAGGTCCCACAAAATCCCCCACTTTTCTTTGTCTCAGTCAGGGCTTCTACTGACTCTGCATCCATGTACCCCTCCTGCAGCACAAGAGACATTCTGTCTTTCCCTAAGCCTTCTTCCAAATGACTTTATGAGGCATGGAGACTACTATTAATTGCACTTATTTGAAATTCTACAACGTACAGGGATTGCTCTTCATTTCTAACAAATACCTGAGTAAAACAAACCTTTTGTGGGCAGTTGTGAAATACCTCAACCATCACAAAATATTAATAATAATCCTTTATTGTCACAAACAGAACAGCACATTTGTTGATAAGGATCAGGTGAAAGCACGTCTCTTGGGGCACTAAGAGGTGGTTCTGCAACTGTGAGGTGAAATGAAAGAGGAACAACACAGCCATCAGTTCTCTTAGCAAACCTCAACTTTAACTAGAGTTTTTGCTGTGCCAGAGGCAAGGTGGCAATCACACCATTTCCTTACCTCGCAGGGGTGTGAGGTGAGCTAGTTAATGTCTGCAGAGTACAAAGTCAAAGCTGACTATTATTGCTGGGGTATTACGTCCTACCAAGTTTCTCTGCGCAGTAGGACAGGGAACACTGAGCGGAAAATTGCAAATGTAATAGCTGAAGTTATTCACTTTACAAGTTACCTCAATGTTTTTCTTTTCAGCTGTCAAAGTGCTTTATAAAAAGCAGCTCAGCTAAGCAACTCTCACCCTCTACAATTTGGTTTTGTTTGCTTTCTAACCTGGAAATGGGCGTCTCTTGTCTTTATTTCATTTCCAAGTCAAGCCTGAAAAGAAAAAATGCTTGTAGAAAAGTCCTGTAATTACTGGATCTGATTTTCATTTGAACTTTCGCTTCATTCGTAGGGTACCACCAACTTCTGAAGTTCAATGAAACTAATGTAATTACAATTTATATAGAAGAATGAGTGGGAAAGTCTTTAACTGGTCACATATATGATAGACTGTATGTCCATAAGAGAAAAGAATATACTTACAGAATTAATACAGAGTCATTGGAATTGTAATACATGAACCAGCTTTCCTGAAGAACCCAGTCTCCATTCAGGCATTAAAATAAGTGGCTAGATTTTCAAAACTCCCTAGCTTCTACCATGCTGAGCAATTTTGATTATCTGGCCATAAAAATGTCTCAGTGAGAACTGCTGGGTGCCAAGCACTTTTGGAAATCTGGGCTCAATTGTGGGCTCTGAGCATTTAAGAAACCACTAGCTCCAAATGCAAACAGTGGTTATATGAAGGAATGGGTGAAAGTCACATAAGAGGCATATATGTGTCTGAAAGTATGTGTATTTTCTTAGCTTCCCTTAAACGTCTAATCTGCATCCTACTCCTGCATGTTACTGTGCAAAAAGACACAATCATGTTGCAAGTCTTTCTTCTGTAATGAAAACAAGCCTCAAAATTCAACTGTGTCCTAAATAAGTTCTGCTTCAATGCATAATCTCACAGGAAAACCGTGAGGATGCTCCTTAATTTTCTGCATTCATCCAAATGATGCAGGATGGTGCCAGCAGAGGATAAACTTAATTATCATGGCAGGAGGAGTCATAAAATCATTAAGAGCTAGACTATGATGGATCAGTTCATCACACATCTGAAAGTGACACTTCCTTTCCAATCCCACCAGAAAAACAAATACACAAAAGAAATAATATGGTTGGAAACAACAAATGTTGAAGTCTAACACACCAGTGAGTGCACATTTAAGAGCCAAGCAAGACCTGCACCACTGCTCTTTCTAACCACCATGAGCCTGTGTGGATTTGCTTTGCAGTTACCTGGTTGCCTCAGACACCAGCTCACCACAGCCCAACTTCTCTGGACAGATCTGGAAAAGCCAATTCTTTCAGCAGTGACATTTAAAACTTGTCAGCCACCACTCCTTTGTTCTGAGCTATGTACCCAAAATGGAACAGAAAGAGCATCAAGTGATCTAGATGGCCAGTGGCATAAGAAAATTTGAATACTCGAGGAAGAAAGTCTCTGAAAACTTTGTAAACAACTTACAGCTTGAAATATATTCACATGCAATATTTGTCAGTGTTTTCCAGTGACAGGTATAATTGTATAAAGGCTTATGGAATATTGATAGATAAGATTTGACAAAATTGTCATCCTTTTTCTTAAAAATAGTTTTCCCAGCTGAATTTGCAGCTCTATTACAATAATGTTGTACTTAATGCCATCATCTTTAATAACCTACAAGAAAGTGAGTAAATATCAGCTGATTCAGAAAGATGCAAAGCATTTGCAGTCACTTTATGAAGAGATACTTTCTACTAACCCTTCATGCCAGTCACTTTGATTTTGTGAAAAAAAGTGTTGCTCAATGCCCCAAGGGACTTTGCAGCTTTGTACAGATGCTGCTAATCTCAATGGTCAGGCCAGAATCACAAAAAGAAATCAAACTCCCCACACAGACAGAGCATCATTAAACATTAAATTAAGCTGGCATTAATTAGCAAAGCATTGGTTAGTAATTTAATGAGAAAGATGGACACACAGAAAAGGAGGTAAAACAGGAAGACAAAAGATGAGTGGTAGAAGAAAGAGCGGCATGAAACATTTTCTTAAATAGCTTTTCATGCTTTTAGAAGAGAATACACAATTCAATGAAGTAATGTGAACAAAGAGTATATTTTTGTTCCAATAAACACTTCATTTCCCTCAAATCTGGATAGCAATGCTTCCTCTTTCAAAAGTGCCTCCCATTGACTGGTAATAGTTAATCCCCTCATTTTTAGGTGACTTTGCTGACGGGGGGTGGAGGGGAATCAGGAAAAAGGGTTTTGTTACTTATTTTATTTCCCTCCCTGTTCTCCAAGAGCTTATGAAAAGTATCTTTTACCTGTACCAAGATTTCCAGCAACTGTGATTTAAATATGCTAATGGAAATGCTGGGAAAAAATGGCAACTTTTATGTTTTTCTAAATTAAAACAATGAGACTTCTGTGCTGAAAGCTTTGGCCAGGGTTTGTATGCTCCCTTCTCCTCCACTCTCCAGCCCCTGCCTCTCCTCCTCTTCAGGTGCTTAAGAAATCAAGTGGCTGTTTTGTGCTTCAGTGTAGTAGCTCATAAGGCAAATGGATCAGATAGTGCAGATTATGCCCTTTAGGCCTTTACAACCCAAAACAATTTTTCCTTTTTAACTGTATAAGCCAAACATTTCTTCAAAGCACAACTATTAAGCTACACCAAACCCCTCTCATCTGTATCAGTCAGAGAGTAACACTCATATGCCAGAAGAGGATTGGTGTACTCCCACTCACCAGCTTTAATGATGATGAGAAACTGTCTGAAGCTCAAGTGTGCAAAGGATTTGGAAATTTTCTCTTACTACTGCTGTAAACTGTTCTCAGTATAGACTGTTGGACAGAAAGGGCTTCTAGACAGCAGCATGACGTTGTGCAGACTGACTCAGCAAGGAATCCGAGTGTGCTCCACAATCCAAGACAAGTTGGGCTGACTGTGCCTGCTCAGATCCCTGTGCAGTGTGAGACATCTTACATGGGAGTACGACACAGCAGCTGCTTCTCCCATACCTGTGAATATTCAGCAACTGCAGCAAAACTACAATTCCAGCAAGGCTGTTGAATGTCAGGAAATCCTGGGCAAACAGGCACAGCACAAAGTTCCTTTCCATTTATAAACAACATTTCAGGACAAATCAGATATATGGTAGCCCCCACTGACAGTTATAGGGCACAGATTACAAATGATCACCACTTGAAAAGAAGGAGCCCTTGGCAGTCCAGCACGGATGGCCCTTGTGTGCTTTTTTGGCACAAGTAAATGCGCTCGCACTGGCTCCATTCTGCACAAATGGTCAGATTTTCACAATGGCTAAGCTGTCTTTTAGGGTGACTAGACAGATTTTTGGAATGAGTTAAACCCATCTGATGCATCCTGGACAGAGAAAATATTTTGAATCTTTATTTATTTGCCTAGGTGAGAAGTGAAGCCTTCAGAAAACGTGTTCACCTAACATCAGATGGCAGTCAGAAACATACTTTGTTTTGGCATCAGACAAACCAAAACCTTTTGAGTCAGGCCTCAGTAGTATTAGTTTAGTTTCCAACATCTACTGGACCAGAATGTTCAAGGTAAACCATCAGCTTAACTTTTCACAATTCATTGCTACTTTTTGCATTGAATTGCCTTGCAAGTCCCACAGAAGGGAAAGGGTCAGGACGCAGGTTATGATGTATTCTTGCAGTTCAGAGCTACCCTGTTTTATCCTAGAATGAGCTGCATTTTATTAGTGACTGATAGAATGTATCATATATAATCCCATCCAGAGTGGCTACAGTACCTTCTCAGGAGGGAACCCTGAGGAAGCAGTGACTCCCAGGATGCCTGAGCAGAAGCTGCGGGCAGAAGCTGCAGAGCTCCACGTTCCTTTCATTCGGTGAAGACCTACAGAGACACAAAAATTCACACTGTTGCTCTCAGCATTGCATACCACAGACTTCCCACAGATTTCTGGGGAGAAAAAAAAACCACAGATATTTTCCCTCTTCCCTGTCTGTGCTTTTATCATGAACTTTTCACACACAGACCTTACCAGGCTCCCTCTCCTGAGCCTGGCAGCCCTGGCTGGTTCCCTCTGCATGGCCTAAGAGGAAGGGCCATGAAACTACCACGGGTTAAACTTGCAAGTACTTTCCAGCTAAAGTGCCTATGAATATATGTAGATATCTATTTTTTTAAAACTTGGTCACACTACTCACAAAAGTGAGTATATTTACTGGCAAGTATTTTTTACACTGTCAGCACAATCATGCCTGTATCACTAAACAAAAAATCACATGCACAGAAAAGTGATCTGCCTATTACAGCAGCCTGGTGACAATTTGTTTCATTTCATTTAGCTTTGTTTCATCTTTATCTCAAGAAAACAAAAAATGTATTTATCATCTCTGTACATTCTTTCATCCCAGACATGCTAGGTCAGAGTCATAATGCTGAAAATAGCTCTAATTGTTTTTTATTGTTTTAATACTTATTAATTATAAATGTTATGGAATTATGCACAGAATTAATTAGAGGTTCATTGTGGGCACAAAAGAAATTTTATGAGATGTGCCATATTTATGTATGGATGCTGCTGACAAGCAAAGATAAAGGCAAAGCTATTTTTAGTGTTTACAGAAAATAAAATTTATGTATGTTCATACATACATGTGCCTGTAAACAACATGCAGAGGGAATTGGAGCCCACACGTGCACCAAGAGACCTTTCAGAACATCTTCAGACTCCTTCAGAGCATCTGAGTTTCACCATCCAAAAATACAAATTACATCAAACCACTAACAGCCTTCCAAAATTTAATCAGCTATGCATTCATGCAATTCCAGTGTATAAGACTCAATTTTATTCTGAATTTCAGTTCTGTATCTCAGAGTACATTATTCTGCCCATTTTTCATTAAGAACACAATTATTAAATGGCCTATTTTTGAAAATACTCCATGCAAATGTCTTACAAAAATATAAATAAAACAACCAAGATTTCAATTGCAGCAGAAAAAAAAATAAGGAAAAAATATTTCTTAAACTGTCTTCCATCTTTTATTGGAATTGTTCTTCCAAACTATACTGATTGCTTTGTTGCTGATTATCACACAGTGTTCCTAAGCAGGGTTTGTAAAGATATGCATAAGATTTGAAAGGAAAAAGAGAATGTGAATTGTGGATTTAAGCCAAAACAGATATCTAAATAAATGCCCAAGAATTTTCTTCAGAAAATAAAAATTTTTTCAAATCTGACCCAAATATCTATGCAATTTACACAACATTTACACACATAGGATCCTATTTCAATGGTTTTCAGAGGCAGCAACATCATCTGCATTTAGCAGTTAGCTGCCAGCAAAGAGCCGTGATGGATTTGCCGTGTATATTTCTTTCCTATCTATTTTTGAACACTGCAAACATTGACGGTACCTTTGAATTCGATTTCCTCTGTCACTGGCTTTTAACCTGAGAGAAAAAGGAATATGAGCCCTTCTCTCTTGTGTACTTTCATGATTTGAGATATATGGAGGCAGAGGGTCTGTTTAATAGGAAATTATTTCCTAGTATTTTCTGCCTTGCTTGGATTTCCTTTCTTTCTAGTATTTTTAGATCCCAAGATAAAAAACCCCTTGGTTTATTTGTGTTGTAAGACAATCCACCAAATAAAGCACGGATCACTGGGAGACTTTCTTCAATGAAAGGTCCAGTTTAACTGGTTCACTTTTAATTTAATGAATGGCTCTTTCCCTCAGACAAGGAGAAACCGCCACAGACATTTACAAAGACACAAAGCCAACACCGGACTGTTTTATGTTAGTTTCTTTTCTTAAAACATTTGTTTTTAACTTGAAATGTTCAAGGCAGAACTTGCAGATACAAATCCTCCCCCTCAGAGAAACAAAAGTGTTTATATAGCCCATGGTAAATAAACCCTAATTAAATGTATGCATCAACTATAGTTCTTTTATATAATTTATTATTTTCTTCCAGAATGTACGATAATGTTTGTTGGAGACTTTTAATTAAATATTTATCATGCCTTTATAATATAGCAAATGCCATTTTTCTTTAGAATATTACATATCCTTTTCTTCTTTAGAAAGCTATCATGTGTGATAGATGCTGCTTCTCAGCACCAAATGCAGTACAACTTTCTGTCCTGTTTGGATATATTTTGACATAAAACATAACCGTTTCATGCCATCAGTTGCTACCTCTGGTTTAGTCCAATTGGTAATTACTGTGTATTTCTACAAAACATTATTTCCTCTTTTCCTCCTCCTCCAAAGTTAAAACGTGAATATAACAGAAGGGGAGGGGAAAAGGGCGGGGGGGGGGGGAAGGGAAAAATAAAAAAGAAAAAGAAGAAACAAGAAACAGGCCGTCTAATATAGACCAGAATTTTTTTCATTGTTTTTACAGAGGTTTGCAGTGAAAAAGGAAGGAAAAATTCATATTTTGTTTTCTGCCTTTCTAGTGGTTTGTGCTTGTTGTAGAAATAAAGTATTACAAATAGAAACCAGAGAGAGAGAAAGGGGGGGCGGGGGAAAGCTCGTTTAGTTTCCCCTTTTCATTTCCTTTGCTGGAATCCTGGTTTGGAACATCTGAAGACAAAAAGGATTTCAAAGTTGGATGTTTTGTTGTTGTTTAAAGGAGCCCTTGAAGCAGTCGCGGGCCGGCGTTCGTGGTGTCACAGCGGCCCCTGGAGGCCGCGGGCCGGGGCACGGCGCGGCTCGGCCCGATGCTCCCGAACGATCGCAAATCGCTCACAAACGCTCTTCCCCTTTCCCCCTTCAGCCTCTTTAGCTGGAATCTGACCTTGGCCGCTTCCAAAAGATTTTAATCGGCTACCTGTGGAACTCGCGAAGGTTGGGAGCACGTATGGAAAACTACTCGGAGTCAGTTAAAGGCTTCATGACCAAATTGCTTTTAAGTTTTGTAGCTTAACCCCCAAAATGATAGATTTCACATATGTTTTCTAAACTCTTCTGTTTAATAGCACCATACTAAAGAAGAGACAGTGTTGACCACATAAAGCAAAGTCCATCATATTTGTGTATAATCGGTGTTTAAAATGTACTGAGCAAAAACCTGGTAGCCATATACAGATCTAAATACCTGTATTACATGACTGCTAACTCCAGTTTGGGTTCAAAGTTGTAAAATTCAATTACTTTTCTGAGCAATAAATATATCTAAAGTGTGGTAGACTATCAGGATCCGGTTTAGTGCTTCAGTAAGACACAATTCCCTATGCAAAATATCTTGGAGGGTGCAAACCAGAAAATGAATCATTCTGCTTTTGAGACATGAGTATCTGTTGATCCCAGGTCTTTTGTTTATATGATAAAAATTGCTATAGAGGCAGAGAGACTTCATTATAATGTTTTAATATTTAAACATGTGTAATCAATCACAAATTTGGGCCAATATATCCACATTTTTTTTGTTATAAAATTTCAGTTATTGCCTTCACTGTTCTTCTTAATGTTGTGTAAACACTTCCTTCCCAAACCATTCTTTTGGGAAAAGTGGATAGAAGCTCACTGCAGCAGGAAATCTGACTGTTTAAGTTTTAGATTACTAACACACATATTTATTTTCAATGGTAAAGAGACTATTAGGCTCAAGAATTCTTAATTGGATATTTCATGTTCATATCCATAACTTAGCTATTTCATGTGATTTCAGTGTTTCTGATAACTTTTTCCTCCTCTGTACATACTAAAGAAAAATTTAAATACACATTAAATAAATCTAATATTTTAAATTTTGGTATTTCAAAATGCTTACTTAAAGTGTACTAAAATAATAATAATAACAATAATAACGTCCCCCAGTGGGAACCTGTACAAATATTGTACATCCTTGATACGATCCTGTTATATAGGACAACTAAATGCAAAAAAAAATCCATTTGTGCTTACAGTGATGGTTTTAAAGATGCTGTAGAATTTAAACAAGGTTTAATATAGAATCAGTGGAGGTGTCTGCCTTGTATACTATGTGAGGATTTAAAAAGTAGTAAGATGTGCACATGTGAAAG
Organism: Eopsaltria australis; assembly: GCA_034509425.1. NCBI lineage: Eukaryota > Metazoa > Chordata > Aves > Passeriformes > Petroicidae > Eopsaltria > Eopsaltria australis. The sequence goes on along the minus strand of JAVTVJ010000317.1, from coordinate 267,620 downwards.
TATTTCAAATTCTGTTGACAAAATCATGAAGTAGAAAAAAATCCACCTATGTCAGATAAAAACCACCATAACGTGTCACTCAAGCAGTTATGAATATACAAAAACTCCATTTTCCTTTCCCACCAAGCACAGAACAAGCATCTCGTCCTTCAGTTCTGACATAACCAAGATCTGCATTTCTTACTGCAATGGACCCTGGATCCAACCTAAGCATTGCTCTGGGAAGGATACAACAGATCTCACTCCTTCCATCCGACCTCCCAGCTTCCAAGCAAGTTCTGTACTTTCTAAACGTGCCAGGAGAAAAGAAACTGACTCAGTGGCTCTAAATCAAATAAAGCAGACCACCACTGAACCCTAGAAATAATTTGTAAAAACACCTTTAGCGGGTGTTTAATGAAAGGTACTGCTCCACTGGGAGGAGGAATTCTTTGGTCTCCAGCAGTCATTTTAGGTATCAGTTGGAAATTACAAACTGAAGTAACTGTACCTAAACACAGTTGAAAAATACAGGAGAGGTTTTTCTAAGAAATTCACGTCAAATTCTCATTCTGCTCCCCCAATAGCCAATGTTCTGCCTGGACAGATAAATTATGTTTGTATATATTACACCACTCTGGAAAATATATTTGCCCCCTTTCTGAGGAAATTAAAGACAATTTTTTAGGACTGTGACACAAACCAACAAAAGGCAGGAAATGCAGTGTTAGGACTGACGTTGTGTGCTTACCTCTCTCATCATTGTGCTTTTTCCCCACAAAATGCACTCACAATAGCATGAGGCAAGTAGGGAATATCAGACTTAACTTACATTTCCTGGCTTCTTCCAGCTGCCGTCCAAAACCTTATATTTGTTTAGGCCGAACTGAGTTCTTTTGTATTTCAAGTTTGTGTTGTGCATGCAGAAACACAAAATGCATCTAATTATGAAGTCAACTAAAAGACTGAATAAGCAACCTTTTGCTGCGCTAAGAAAAAAGATAAATCATGGTTTTATTTCTATGTTAGGAATGTGGCAATAACTAAGGAATAGCTACCAATGAGAAACAAACCCTTTTCTGTCATTAATGCCACAATGCTTTTAACATCACAGAGCATTTTGGATTACATTATTTAATCAATGTGATGCAAAAAGAAGGTCTCAGCGTCTAAAGATTTTTGTATAAGAGTACAGTTGGTGAAACATCCAGGTATATTTGAAGCAAGTTGACCAAAAGAAGACAAGCTAGAAAGGGAAAAAAAGCAAGAAAAGAACAAAAAAAAGAAAAAAAAAAAGAAAAAAAAAAAAAAGGATAGTTTGAATGCTAACAGTATTAGTTTAGTGTTTAATACTTCAATAATACGGAGTGATGAAAGACTGAACATACAGGTTTTCTCCATGTTGATTCTCTGCAAGTTCTTTTGCATATTTTCTTCTGCAAAATGTTTAAACTTTAACTACATTTTAGCATTTGAAGCATGATATATGTGCATGTAAAACTTCCTGGTGTGTACATAGTTATTCATTAAAACAAGCTTTATGACACTATCAGTTAATTTCTGCATTTTTAAGGTGCATGCAAAAAGTTGTGGGGTTTTTTTTTTAATGCATTTCGGTTGGATTTCATTGAATGTGTTGTACACCTTGACATTTTAGGTACTTTAATGGGGGTTTTCTTAGCTACAAAAACGAAGTTCTTGAAAGAGAGGCTGAGAAGGGGGGAAATCCTTTTAGGAAAAAAGAGGGGGGCAGTATGGGTAAAAGGACTTTATTTTTTTAAAGCTCAAATTCCAAAGGAGGAAGACGGGGAGAAATAGGAACTGAAACTAATTTACCTGCATTCCTTTGTCACTGCTTGGCCCTTGACTAGTAAATGATTCCTTTCACTAGCCAATAAAACCAAATCAAAAGCAGGCTTAGGGAGCAGAGGGGGAAGGGGGGCAAGAGAGTAGATGAGAGAATCAACTTAAACTTTGACAAAAAAAAGAAAAAGGGAAGAAAGCAAACTCACTCCTCTTGCTTTCCAGAAGCTCTCAGGAGCTGTATGCCTGACTCCTTGTGCTAACTTTCCAGCTTTAGCACAGCACAAAGACATTCCCTACCTGCTTTCTTGCAGCCCTAGCTAAGGTTGTTCCATTGTTCCCCAGGATAGATAGAGCTGTTTTTGTCTCCATGCCATGCTGGTCCCAGCCCTGCCAATTTAGGTACAGTGGGAGGCCTGTACAGCAGCTTCAGAGGTGAAGGGTATCCCAGGACGGGTTTGCCCGGCACAAACCTATGCTGGAGCAGCGGGTCTGCGAGACCTGGGAAATGTTCACTTCAAAGCAGGGACGTTCAGCAACATGACAGCAGCATTGAGAGCTCTGAGGATGAGAGCCGGGGATCGTGGACTCTGTGCAAACACGTACCCTGGTATCTTCTCCCCTAGAGCACTTCACGTCCTAGAGAAGAAAGACAGGGGTTCAGAGAAAGACACAGAATGTACTGACAGGGTCAAATTTTCAAAAGTGCCCACATGCTTAAGGTATATTGAAGTCCACTAAAAGATACTTTGAATTCCAATTTTAGTTTTTACCCTATTCATTATTTTTAATAAATGATTGGTTGGAAAAGAGGCAAGATTAGCTCCTCAAAACCAGACAACAAGAAAGTACGATATGGAAATTCTTTGTTCTTGAAACCACTACATCATATTTTTAGCATCAAAGGGGCTTCCTGAGAGATCAGTATATAGCATTTTTCAGAACTGGATTTTGTTTTCTTCTTTCATGCCTCTCTTGACTAAAAAGAAGAGTTGATTAGAATGACAAGGAGGCAGTAAAGAGCATAATGAACAGAAAAGCCAAATAGATTTCTCAGTAACACGCACGTCTTCAAGTGGTTGTAGTGCTGCCAAATACAAGTCAGGAGGTACAATCACAAGTGGAAATAATAGCTCTAAGTCCTGTCAAGGTCAGGACCATTTAAAACTTCGTATTTTAATTTTAAGGCATTATATTTTAATTTTAAGGTGTTAAAAGTTTGTGGAGAGAGGGTGCAGGGACTGTGTCAGAAGCAGAGCCTATCAGCTGCTCCAGCACCCTCCATGTGTTGCTTCACCAACACTCCAACGAGTCCTGAGGACTGCGAAGCACGCAAAGATGTGGATCAGCAGCAGAGCAGAAATTAGACCAGATTTTACCAAGATATCAGCCCTAAATGCTCTCCATAAGCCTGGGGTACCTCTACAACAGAGGTTAAGATTCAATCACATACAAATACTTACCTATTTTCTTCCTGCCTGAATTAGTGGGTTGTGCCCAAATGACCTATATTCATCTCCACAGCAGAGGAAAACATAATCAGTGTAAGCACGGCCATGTGGTATTGTTGTCTATATCTGTACTGTAAAGGACATAGGCTCATCCTGGGGAACTTGGATGAACTTCCTTCCCAGGGGAGAGCTCTCAGGAGACCATGGCAGTTCTAGCTGTGGTCAATCAGCAAAATCTTTTTAAACTTTCCACCTGAGGGAAAGCTGCCTCAATAAATTAGTTCAGCATCCAAAAAGCAGGTGAAGCAAGCATACTTCCCCTTTCAACTTTCAGGGGTAGGGAACAGTCAAGATTCCCACTGAGCAATCTTTGGAATTTCATGCAGAGTACAGTGTATTTATTCTAATTAGCAGCAAATATAACATATACAATAAAGAATTCTAAGAATTCAAAATTTCCCTTTCTATAATACACATATACACACACACACCAGGTTTTACAGTCCTGCTTTTCCAGATAGTCAAGCAACACAACCACAAATAGAGGTGTAGTGTCGAACATCTTGTTATGATCTTTAATGTTGGAAAAAGAGCACAGTGAGTATCAGTGTGACAGAAGATTTCAGGAGCTCTGTGTAAGATAAAATGAGAGCACTGTACCTCCAAAGGACCAATGCTCTGTAATAAAGGGTTCCATTTATAGTGATGAAGAAATAGAAAACTAAAATTCCTTGGTGTAGCTTGATGCTGCTCTGAGGCAGGTGTACACACTTCACAGTGTGAACAAAGAACAAGCTGTGGTGCACAAAACACTCAAATATCAGACAGGATGAATGTTAGTGATATCAGTCATAATTACCAGAGGTTATAGGCTCCAATAGTGGCATAAAGCCCCAGAACCAGTACAGTTACACCTAAATGCAGATTTATTCTGAAAATTACAGCTCATACATCTGCATTCATTGGGGCTCCAAATGTGAACAGCAGAAGCTCTGGACTGGTGACTACCTCAGTCAAATCCCATGAAAAGAAGGCTGCAAAAGAAAGTTATCACAGAAGAAAACCCATGAACATGGGGTCACACTTCTTCCTGTTATCTCAGAAAAACACATCAAAGAAGTTTCAGCTTTTCAGTGCAGATGTTAATAAATGAAGTATATTTTTTCCTTCTGTCAGAAGACCTTGACCAGATTTATGCATATGTCAGATATTCAGACTCATATGGAAGAATGGTAATGGGCAGCAAAAATTACTATTAAAAGCACATTAAATCAGTAGGAATCTATGATATCTGTAGCCTACCTGGGAGGAGGTGTTAGGAGCTTGGTTCAAATGAAAGTCACTAAGCCCATGGCAGAGCTGTGTAATGTGAATATGAACAGCTGAGGGAACTGAAGTCATGAAAAGCCAATGGGAATGTTGGGAAAATCTTAGACATTTACTCCAACAAAAGAAATTGTGAAAAGATGAAGTACATAAGAGACAGGTAAAAAAAAAAGCTCTTTTGAAAATAAATTACTATACACAGGAAAAGCATTGCCCAGACAACCAAATTCAGTCCAGACTGAGACACTGCTCTATTAAGCATTGTAGGAACATATAAGAAATCCTGGCCCCGTCTTGAAGTATTTGCATTTAAGATGATGAAAGGAATTCATAAATGCTGAATAGTTGGGATGTTCTATGGTCTGTTTGCAGACAAACCATGAGCGAAAACAGGGATGGAAAAAATTAAATTAATCAGGAGAAAATATGTGCTATTACTTATCCTAGCAGACCTCAACAAATCCAAGAATTGGGGTTTTTTTCAAGATACACCACTGATCAGTGACAAATATTTTTAACAATATCAGTGTACAAACATGTATTTCTTTGTGCATTCTTAGACACTAACTGGGAAGGTGGAGTGAGTCAGTCGTCAAGTGTAGCTGTAGGAACTTCAGCATATTTAAGGCCTCTAATTTTTCCCACTGAACTCTGCAAAGTTTTTAAGACTAGCAAATTACAATAATATTTTGCTTTGTGAAATAATCTTCCCTGTTCTCCCTAATCTCTTTGTCTCCACAGAGTCTATAATTTAATGGAGCAGGATGCTTCGAAATATAGCCAAGGCCATTATCTCTAGTGGTATTAATAAACTTTCCTCCAAGACACGCCCATACTCACATTCCCACATGCACCCATTTCACATGGAAGGCACAGAGAATGCCTTAGCCCCTGCGGGCAATGTTTCCAAGTGCTATGAAAGAAACAGTGATAAAGAAGAAACAGGTAGGGCATGGCAAACACATTGAAAACCACTCTCATATCCACAGAAAGCAGGCTGAGCAGCCCATTCGCCAAGCTCTAAGTGTCCTGGAGCAAACAAGTCGCAGGAAACTCCTCAAACAAGCCAGAGCTGGCCACACAAAAAGCGTAACCCCTCCCTTTGATTGTTACGTTGATAATGGGGCAATCCCTGGCCAGAGGGTTTGAGGAATAGGAAGGCAGGAACAGGAAATTTCAAGATCCAGTCATGGAATACCATAGTGAAACACTGCCTACAAGAGCACAGAAAAATACATACCCCCATCAACCTCCCCTGATCTAAAAGCATCAAATAGATGGTTCAGGGAGATAAAGTATTCTCAAAAATGTATAGAACTGCTTTGTCTTTCACCCATAATTTGTCTAATAAATACATGAATGCACAGCAGGTTAATACTGGCACAGACACACTCAGGTAGGCAAGCAGTGAGCACCTCCCTCTACACAGGTAGCCAGTTAGCTTGCCCCAGTTTGCTTTCTTGGTACCATAGAAACAGATGAGTTTGGTCAGCTATAATCATGCCTGCAGCAGGTAAACACCACTGATTTCTGCCATACAGTTCTGCTCCGAGCTGCAGAGCAAGTTCTTATTCACTGAAAACAACACAGACACATCTCTTAGACCAATCTAGAACCTGCCATACCCTACTCTTTTCTGGATGCGTTAGGCAGGCCTCGGCTTTAGCTAAGATCAGGATGATTTGCAAACTCTCTAGATCTTGTAGCTTCTTTCCTCCTCTTTCTGCTGATCAGGTTTGTTCCCTTTGCTATCTCTTAACACATCTGTTAACTCACATCAGGACACTTCACCTGCTCTCAACACTTTCTAGAGTGTCTGGTCTCTTAGATAATGCCAGAGGTGTTAATCTTTATCCCCTGCCTCTCCATGCTCCCCTCACAGACCCCCTTTGCCATGGGGTAGAGCTCTGTGATATGGTGCAGCAGCAGCAGTAGGTGTGCAGCTTCCCACACACACAGCACTGAATTCAGTGGTGACAATGACCTCTCTGCCATTTCACACATGACTGCTCCCTACCTTTTTCCCCTGCATCCTTTAGAACCCCTATACCCATTCCCCCTTTGGTTCCCCACAAACACTGTCCAAGAGGGTACAATCAGTCCTTAAACCACCTGCCTGCTAACAACTACAGAAGTATTGCAGATACTTTATTTTCTCTCAGGAGTTCTCAAAAATCTCTCTTTGCAGGCACTAGAGAGCTGGGCCAAGACACCATGTTAAAATAACCAAGCTTTGGGTTTGTTTTCACCCGGAGAAGGAAGTACGTTCCATGCTTTGCTGTTTCCAGGCCTTTCTTTGAAAATCTGTTCTTTTCTTTAAATAACAAGGGGTAGCAGTCAAGTGAAAGCAAGGGCTACTTGATCCATTGTTTGGCCCCCAGCCAGGTTCTGCTGGTCCCGCTTTCCCTCTCAACCACCCGTTTTTCTATCGGTCCAGTAATTTGGGGAGATTAAGATGTATAGCCTGTAAATTGGCTAAACTTTTCCAGGCTGCTTTAATGAGACTTCATATAATAGGGTTGGCTTTTTTTTTTTTTAATATTTTCCTTAACGTGACCCATATGGAAATAAAAAGATATATTTTTTAATGTATGCTAGATTACGGCCGACATTTTCCTCAAATTAAAATCCATGCTTCAGCAGCAGCATACATTTTCAATGATGTCAAATATATTTTTTCAGCCAACTGGCTGGGGTCACCCTTATAACTCAAACTTTAAGTGTGTTGGATAATCAGTAGAACATGTGAGACTCTGTAGGGCACTGTGGCTGCCTCAGTGCCTGCTCAGGAGCACACAGGGCCTATTCTACTCCAAGGCACTCGGGGCAGGAGATACGGAATAAGACAGGGATAAAGCTGTGCCTCGGAACGAGCTGACAGCACATGGCTCACAGCAGGAACCATGTGGCTCCAGCCCATGCCGGCATCAAGCTCTTCCAGCAGAGATTACCAGGACACAATCACCACACTCAACTGTAGGCTAAGACTAAATTTACAGGCTAAGGTAAAACCACCAGCACTTCTCCACTGGCAGGAGAGGTGTCCTTTGTTCAGAGATGCCACACAAGCCTTGTCAACCATTCCTGTTACCGTTTTGTTGGGAGTGATTCCCAGTGGGAGCGGCCACAACCTAAACAAGAGCTGTTTTTAACTCTGTTCATAGCAAATACATTACTGAAGTACTCATTTACCTCATTTTCTCACCTTAAGAATAAAGTCAGAATATTACCTACAGCATAGCAAATGTCTGGGCCCATTCACTATCTTTTTAGACTTCCTTTTAAAGGAACTTACACAGATTGCAACTAAGGCTGAATCAGAATTCAAAGAAATTTCAACAGACATACATGGAGAGGCTAAATTCAAACAGCTTGGAGAAATATTTTCCAAATCTTAAAGCAAAAGAGAGAACTGTAACAATTTCCATGTAGAAGTTCAGTTTTCTAACAACTATTTTAGCCCACAAGTAGCTGATAATGAATCCACAATTGCTTGGGGAGCCACAAGAAACACAGGACTTTCGGCTTTAAATATGTTTTCGTAATTTTTTTTCTTTTTTTTTCTTTTTCTTTTTTTTTTCAATTTCACATTACCGTTTGTGATTAGAAATTGCATTGTCATACAATTCAGTCCCAAATTCCCATTTCCATCAAAAGGACATCCACTCAGCTTTACAGAAAAATGTGGTTTGAGTGATTCCACAGCTAGCACAGGCAGTGATAACTTAGAATGCAAAACTAAAACCTTGCCTATACTAAGAGTTGCATAAGAATACTGGTATTGACTGGGTGTAGAGTTACCCCAGTGATCCAATATGGATGCATTCAAAAATGGGCAAAAAACCCAAAAACAAACAACCAAAGTCAATTTGCTTCTAGGGCTTGCCTCGGGGATGAGGAAGTCCTTACAAACTCTGTAGACAAATGGTGTTTTTAAAGCTGTGGCTCCACTCAGAAGATACAGTGATACAATTGTATCAGGGTATTTAGGGCGGCAAATCCTTTGTAGCTAATGCATAAAAACCCACCAAAACTTCATTTACAGTCGAAATGACAGGTAATTAAGATACAAGGGATTATGTTACTTCAAATAAGATTCAAAATGGTTATGGGATACGAGTATCAGGCTTCCCCTATAAATAAATTTGTTCAGTCACACCTGGCTTGCCCAATCCCTCCATCTTCCCATCACTACTCTGCTCCTCTTCTGTTTAAAGATTCATCCTGCAAAATATTCATTGTCAGCCCAGGTCTCACAGACACTGAGCCCCCTGGGGCCTTGCTCTATCACTGTACAGTTCTAATGGGGTTTTTATTAAACAACGAAGTTATTACTAAATAACTGTACTAAGAACATCTTCATGACTGTGCATATTCAGATTTCTTGGAGAAGCCAGTCCGGCCTTACTGAGTGGAGCCCAGATGAGCCACCAAAGGCACTGGAGCAATTTTATCCCAGGATGCAGAGGACACAGTGGGAATTAGGGAGAAAATCATGCAACCCTAAAAGTATGGAACTGCTGAACAGGAATAATGGTGTTTTGATGAAAGCTGTCCATAGTTATATGCAGAAACAATCATAGTATTGGAAATGCAGACTGGGACACAACCAAGCCTTCAGGCTTGTCATTGAAATGAACATGGAATTGACTGTTGATACTGAAACAGAGAACCAAAAGTTTCAGTCATTTGCAGCATCTCACAAACAATATGCACGCAAAAGGCCATAAACTACAGCACAAGAAGTTTCACCTCAGCATGAGGAAGAACTTCTTTCCATTGAGGGTGACAGAGCACTGGAACACCTGAAGTCTGTCTCTCTGGAGACATTCCAAACCCACATGGCCGTGTTCCTTTGTCACCTGCACCAGATGACTCTGCCTTGCAAGGGGGTGTGACTGGGTGATCTGCAGAGGTCTCTTACAACCTTGACTATCCTCTGAACCTGCAAAAGCTGCATTTACTGCACCTGAGGTCACTTTTTTGCCCTCAACCTCCTCCCGTCACAAGCGTTCCTTGGGGGCAGAATCACATCCACACCTCCTATCTTTCCGCGCCTCACGGCTTCCCGCCCTTGCGCCTCAGGGCCGCATCACCGTGCCGGGTACCCCTCCGCGCCTCACGGCTTCCCGCCCTTGCGCCTCAGGGCCGCATCACCGCCGCACCTGGTGCCCCTCCGCGCCTCACGGCTTCGCGCGTTCGAGTGCCAGGGCCGCCTCAGCGCAGTGCCGCGTCTCTCCATCGCTCTGCCATTGCCCCCTGCCACCGCAGCAGGTAGCTGGTCACGTGTGCCCTGCCAGGAGCACATTCCAGCGCCCGGACATCCTAGGTAGGCTTGAGGAGGAGATCATCTCGGGTATTAGAGAGTCACAGAATGGTTTGGGATGGAACGGACCTTTAAGTTTCACCTCGTCTAAACCCCTGCCATGGGCAGGGACACCTTCTACTATCCTGGGTTGCTGCAAGCCCCGTCCAACCTGGCTTTGGACACTTCCATGGCTGGGGCAGCCACAGCTTCTCAGGGCAACCTGTGTCAGGGCTTCACCTTACAGTATTGGGAACGTGTAAAAGGAGAATGTGGGCTACCCTCAGGTAGGACACGAGCATGACAATTGTTTTCCAAATTCAGCTTTGTGGCATTCTGTTAAACTCACTCATGGCTTATGAGTCAAATATGTTTAATTAACTAAATAAACTTGTCACCACAAAGCAGACAGAAAAGGGCTTGGTTTCTCCTCCCATTGTGAGGGCTTGAGTGGCCTTTCCCCGTCTCCTGGTCCACACTGGCACTAGCAAGACTGAAGCATTCAGATAATACTAGAGGCTGGAACTGAGGCAAGTAACAAGAATCAAGATGATTCCCAATAAAACAGTTTCACTGTTGGTTAGAGCATGGTGCTAATAACAGTAACGTTATAGTAACAACATTATAGTAACAACAATCCTTGTATGGGTCATACATATTTTAGAGTTGAACTCGATGATTCTTCTGGGTACTTTCCAAGGCAGAATATTCTGTGTGAATCTAAATCAATGTTTACTCTATACTGTCATGTTTGTTGAAATGAAGCAAGAATACAGAAGTAATCGAGGCAGTTTCCTGAAAATCAAAAAATTCTCCCTAGGGTACTCATTGTTCTGAAGTTTATTCTTCTGTGCCTTTTGCTCTAAATTCTGTATTTAATCAACTTATTGATCAGCCATACTAAAGCAAGACTGCAGTTCTGATACAATATTACTACATTTTAGCTGAGCGTCAGAAGCATTTCTTAATGATGCAACCTGTTAGATGGTTAAACTTCCTTTCAGTGGAACTCACAGAGGCCCTGTTATTACAACCAGCGGTAATTCCATTGTACAAAATACTCTGCAGACAGCAGTTTCAGGACAAAACCAAACTGATGTTCTCTCTCCAGGATTTTGGGGGGTTGCTCTATGAATGATGGGAGCGGTGAAAAAGCTGGGATTTCCCAGCTGCCTTGCCTAGACTGCTTATACCTGTGTATAATGAAGAGTTCAATTCTATAAGCTCTTCAGAACTTTCTGGAAGGCAATAAGTAACCTTGACTCACCACCTCGTGGAAATTGTTCCATTTTCAGTGGCAGAAAAGGGTTGTGTCTGCAGAATTGGTTTCCTAACAAAATGCAGGAATGGGCAAGAGCAGCCTTGATTCAAAATTTGAGTATAGCATTGATATATTTATTCCTTTTGGTCGTGAACATTTTCACATTCTACAGTAGTAACAAAAGCATTAAATTTTCATTTAAATCTCCTTATTCCATAGCTAACACACTGAACTGTGAAAAAAATTCTAGACTGTTTTTCTCAAATCATTTGTGTTTTGTATCTGCTGGTTTCATTTAGGAATTCAAGGATGAAATGGAACTAAACACCAGAGAGTGATATCTTGAAATTGCTTAATACCCAGATATACCAGAAATCTCATTAAAATGTTACGTATTAGAATTCCATAAGATGTTCTCAATCAAACAGGTCTATGGAAATATCCCAGACTATCAAAGTAGGGTTCTAGTAGCTCTCTGCTATCAGAGTAGAGAGAAAAGGATGAAGAGAAGGAAGGATGCAGATTTTTAAAGAAGTTTGGGAATGCTGAACAAAATAAATCTCCAGTAGGAAACGGGAAAAAATCAAGTAATTGTGTTTGCCTCAGCACTGAGTATTACAGAAATACCGAGCTTTGCCTGATAAGAGGAAAAGCCAGGGAAACAGAAGATGTTTTGGATGTTCACTGTCCAGGCAGTGGAGTGGTTTGAAATGTGCTCTGGCACAGCTATGTTCTGTCACACAGCCATGTGCAGGCAACCTTTGGTGTGCCTCCAGGACACACAGGTAAGAGTGAGCAGTGTCAGCTCCTGCCACCCCCAGCCCTGGCTGTGCACAGCAGGTGCTGCAGGCTCTCTGCCAGCTGAGCCACCTTGTTTTCCCAGGTAGGCATTCCACAGGGTTTCTGGAAAACTGCTTCAAGTGCCCATACAGTACCAGGGAGTGTTTTTCACAACATAACTGATTCTAATGGACCCTAGAGGGCAACTGGTATTTTCTAGTATTTGCTGTGGCACTTCAGGAATGAAAATAACTCTTGCCAGACTAAACAAGGCTAAATTAAATGAACAAATATCCCTTCTCTAGGACAAGTGCAATAACTTCTAGTTATAGGGCAGTGGAGGAACTGACAGCATCGTTTCTTTTGGATACGATGATGTCACAGTGCACAGCTTTAGTCTGTTGACTGAGGCAGATTTTGTATTCCCATGTATCTTATCATCAGCACTTTCAAATCAATTTTACCCTTTTGAGGAAGGGAAGTGAGAGTTGGAGGTTGGATTTTTATTAGGCACAGCTGGTCTGAGGGACGTCATTTGTTCCTAAAGCCAGGGCTGTCTTTCATATGAAACTGTGGGGTGGATGGTGGGCAGGGGGAATCACTCGAAGTAGTTTCAACAGCTGGGGGTCAAATTAAAGGGAAAAGTGGAGAGAAGTGAAATTTATAATCTATAATTTGAAACCAAAATAAGAATGAGACAAGCTTATTTGAAGGAATGGAAGGAAAAGGATGTGATATATGGCCTGATACAGCCAAGCAAAATGAACACTGCTATTGCACTGTTACTTTGCAGACAATCCAAAAAAACCAAAAGGGCCTATTAAGGCTGTCTCTGTGGAAATCTAATTAGGTCATACAAACAATCTCTGTTGTTAATAGGACCCTTTAACCATACACGGACACCTTAAGAAGTCTGTAGCAGATATAGGAAAGATTCTGATCCATGATGGGAATAAGAAGTGAACAAGAGTAAAGAAATAACAGATGAGAAATTGGCATAGGAAAAAGAAGGTCTATAAATAGAATTATTGAAGTAGGAGAGGAATGTGAGAGCCTTATTCTTCCCTAGAGGTGACGTTGTCCTATTATGTGAGACATGATCTGCTTTGTTTGCTTGAACTTAAAGGAATGGAGAATAGGAATTGGTAGGAAATAATGCATTTTGAGGTGGGAAAAAAAAGCTTCCAAGGGAAAGTGTGGGAAAGATCATGTTAAAAGAATGTGTTTGCTTAGAGTGACTGATAGAAGTGATTACCTGTATCATCCTAGTGAAAGTGATACAGAGGAAAGTTGGGTGTAAATTACAAGTGCAGTGGGACCACTTCTGGCTTCAGGACATCATGCAAGGAAGGTGTCAAAGGTGTGTGGGTCCTCACTCAGTGCAGACTGGACTGGTTGAGACAACCACTGACCCTTATACTGCAAGTGTGGTCCCTCTTTACACTTACCTTCTCTCCCACCCAAGTTTCCAGGTAGCAAATAACTGTTTCACACCTATTACTCCCATTATGTCCCAATCATATTCTGACCACTTCTCTAGCACAGAACCCCCCTCCTGTCCTTGTTACAGCTAAGGGTTCAGTAATATTTTTATGAACATATCCTAGAATCTTGAAAGAATTATGGACATAATCATAGCAGAATACTCTGTGGGCCAGCAAATGTTCACAGTATATAGCAGTGTACCTGGATAAGGGAGAATTTAATATCTGAATATCTGCAGAAAGCACTCACTGAATGAGCAGTTGTTCCTGACATACTTGGAATGTGCTCTTCAGTCACCAGTGGGTGTACAGTATTCCTGTCACCTGAGTACAGTAACTGGCTCATTTGGGGTGAATTTGCAGGTGAGATGTTCACAGTAGCCTGGTTCTGAGCTGCTTCCAACAAGCAATGTTGCACACCAACACTTACAGGTAGTAAAGCATCATTTGGAATTTCAGACTGTCACAATCCACTTACCAGTGGCTCAATACTATAAAGAGCCTGATTCAGTACTCAGACTCTTCCCTTAGGTATTTAAGCCCCACTGAATCAGATGCTAAGAGAGTCAAAACCATGAGAAAAAAACCACTTCAGACACTTTTGTATGCATTTCAATTCAACAGTGCATGGCCCTACAGCATTTTATCAGCAGTATTTAAGCTCCTCAATACCCAGTTGAAAACCAGAGGGGTTATACTGCTTTGCTTATGCTGTGCTGAATAATTTCTTAAAGATTGTATAAGAAACCTGTAGTTCAGCCTGCAAAAAGCATCCCATCCCAATCCTTCGCTCCTCATTGAGGAAGACTGCAAGTATAGCTGTCCCAGGGAAAGAGATGACTTAGGAGATTTGTTAGGCTTCCTTTCTGGCCTGTTTTCTGTGACTCTGATGTGTTCTATAAAATAAGTCTGACACTCCACTGCTTGCATTTTGGAGCAGCCAAGTTATAGCTAGCTGAAAAACCCCATTGAAGGGACTGTGTCTGCTCATTACCCTGAATAGTTTTTACTAGTATATGTTGCCTAGAACCAAGAGCAATATTGGAATACTGCTAGGCTCAGAAGGAAGCGAGGAATTTTAAAAGCAGCTCTGAAAATAATATGAACTACCTGTAGCAGAATTTTTTCAAACTCAACTACATCTGTACAGGAGTCTATAGAAAAATATCCTCATTATAGATCATTTCATTCACAAATCTGTCATCTGGTGTTGTATATGCAAAGGAAGCAGTCAAAGAGAGGCCCGGGAGTTCACCCTGCCATGACTGAGCTACATTTCACATTGGATTGGGATGGAACTTGTTTACAATAGAGCTTTGCCTATTGCAAATGAAACTGCAAAATCTTGCAACCAGGGGTTTCAAGAAGGCCAAAAATAAGATTACCAAAGCTAATTTTAAGTATTTATAACAAAATAACCAATCTATGTGCCAGTTATATACAGGCACCCTGTATATCAGCAGGTGCCACCACATATAGGAAACTCGAGGCAGTGATTTGGTAGCAAACCAACTGAGCCCATACCATGTTTTCCTGGTGACATCATCACTGCTGGATGGCTCTTTGGAATAAATAACCTCTTCCACATGTCCCTAAGCGCACAGCTCCCAAAATAAATTTCAATTGCTGTAAGGCTCAAGGACGTCCTAAATCACCTTGGGTTAATAAGCGGCAGAAATAGAGAAGGAGGGAGTCCAGGATTTGTTTTTATTTCACTGGAAATACTTCAGATGAAGCAATTGTTAAATGCATTAAATACTATGCAGGGCAAGCAGGAAATAAAAGCATGAAGGTGGGAGAGATGTTTATATCAGATTAACATACTGAAAACCTGGCAGAAAATATTGCTCTAACTTGTGTATTGCCAGACTGGAAACCATGGCAGCATTCAAGATAGGCTGAGGTTCTGTAACTCTTTAATGAGCACTGGTTTTGTCAGGAGTCTTTGCAAAGGGTTGTGTTAAATATTTCAGAATACAGAGGAAGTTTAATGTGAAACTTCCCTGAGGAAAAAAAAAACACTCAAAAACAGTTGCATTCTCAGTCACAAACAGCAAAATTAATTGCCTAGTAGATTATCAGTGAAGGATGAGCAAATATAACGTCCACTTATACCTAATCTGTAATTCTGGAGTGTAAATGGTGCCTTTATCTCTTGCTCTGAACAGGGAAAATTTAAGAAGATATGAATAGATGTGTTATGGATGAGTAATGCCAGTTTATTTAGAAGTGTCCAGAGCAGTTGATCTTCCAGGAACTAAGAGGTGAAAATGAGTCCTTAGCCAGTTTATGCTGGTTCTCTTTTAAAAGAAGTTGGATTTAATTATTTTGATGTTGTCTTTGCTTATCAGCCTGTAATACAGGGGAAATTGTCTCTAGAGACACTCTTGCATTTAACTTGCCCTGTCATTGCAGCAAAAGGTAAACCCTATTCTAATACTCAGCTTGTGTTTCACTGAATTTTTGAGAATTTTGGTTGATGCTCCAAGCCTTGCACATCTGTGTGATGCACCACAGAGAATAGCAGGTTGCATTCCTTGAGACTTTGTGAAGCTGGAATTTTATTATTTAAATAATAATTGGAATGTTACTATTATTAATATTGATTAGGTTCCAGCTTCTAAAGACATAAAAAGCATAAGTAGTAAATGTGTAAATAAATTATGAGTGGATAATATTCAAAGGATCTTGTCCCTACAGCTAGAGAAGAGATGAGGGATTTCTCTCTGCATGTAGTGGATGCTTTCTAAACATCAGATTTGCCTTCTCCCTCTGCCCCGTTATGTTTTTTTTCTCTTTGCACTGGGTGATAACAAAGTATGAAAATGCAAGAACCTGCCCTGAGTAGTGTTTTAGCCCCAAGACCTATAGGGAAACCATTTACAAGAGTTGCTACCTCTGTACAAAACTAAGAAGGAAATGAAAAGCTCCCGAAGTTGAAGCCATCTTTCTGCTTTTTGTGAGAAAAACTGGGCTTAGCTTACAAGTGCAGTGGGAGAAGTGACCAGTGTCCAGCACAGATTCCCTTTTTCTTTTTTACATGTTGCACTAAAGAACACAACACCATTTTGGTTCATGAGAGAAAATTAAAAAGGAAAGGCCAAAACACTTGCTAACCTAAATGTGGGTGGGTTTTGATTGGTATCATTTAGCACATCCTGTGATGTGCAGCTGAACTGCACTGAGAAGCTGTGACACACAGGCTCTCAATCAGAGAAGTGGTACATTCCGAAGTCCCATTACACCACTCATCTCTACCATTGCTGAATTTTTCCTCACAGAGCAGTATTTTCTCTTGTCTTTTGTTCAGTGCTGTCTTAAAACAATTTGAACACCATAGTTTCACAAGTCCCTTGCAGACTGCACTTATCATTCTGCATTTCATCCCATCCTACTCGTTCTCCTCCCCAGAGAAGCTGAGGCAATCCCTTCCACTGCCTGGTGTGTTCACCTTGCCCACCACGGCCAGTGCAGCTGCCAGAGGAGGAGGTGAGCAGGAAGCAGAGAAGGAGAGAGCAGAGGGGAGCACTTGGCACTGTGAGATCACACTAGTAAGAGCTGGTTTAAAGTTTCTGTCAATGACAGGCAGTTCAGAGACACTTGACAGTTTTATCACAGCAGAGCACACTGTAATTTCACTGCTTATATGGTGCATGTGCTTGCGTTTTACTGGTGTTTATCCGCCTCCCCACCCATCTGCTACAGTTACCTGAATGCAGTGACTTGAGTCACAAAGTTACTTCACTCTCATTCTCTCTCTGTCCTATACCATATCACACTGAAAATCCAGTAAGGAAGAGTGCTATCTATTTATCCTATCTCCCAGGTAATACTGGCAAAGACTGGATGTTTTAAAAACTCTGAATAGCACAGGAGTTTGAGTGTTCCACTGAGTGGAATTTTCATCTCAGATGATTTTTTTTTCTTAGAGACTTATGCCTTATATGAGCGTTTCACCATGTATTTGCTGTGTAGAAATGGTTCTCCCTGTCCCAAATCCAACCCCATATCCTCTGTCCCACTTCCCATGTTTATAGAGAATGTCATAATCATATGGTGCTGTTATTGTGCCTGTCACAAAGCAGGTATGTCTAAATGGCAGCCTTTCAGGATTCTAGCTTCCTCTTGCAGAAAACTTCAGCTGCAATTGTTTTCAGCTGCATATCTTCTGACACCTCAAAGACTATGAAGGGGCATGGTGATGTTTTGGGGGTCCTCATCTTCACATTCTAAAAGCTCTCAGCTTAGTTAAGTGTGTATTATAAAGATCCCAAACCACATCATACTGTCATACAGCACTTGAAATCGTGCATGTAGCAAGCCAAACCTTTACATTAAATCAACTGAGACAGAGACCTTGAAAATCATTTCTCAGAAGTAATAAAGATGCCTGCATTGAGGCAAATTTTGTGAGCCTTTAGCTGCTCCACAATCCTTCCACAAACAGTGAGAGACTTGTGTGGCAAGCTCTAAGTATGCCAGTCAAGATTGGTCTCAAGCTTATTAGCACATGACAACACCACCATGCTTTTCCATGGCATCAGGGCACATTTCTGGGACACTGAGGGAGTGGAGCTGGTGGGTGACCGGGCTGTGCTCCCTGACCTCCCAAGAAGAGAATCCAAGTAGTCTCTGACAAGCCTCGTCCTTCACACCCCGAGACCTTGCAGTAAGCACTGTTCCTCCAGACCGGTCAGGGCAGCAAGAGGAGGGCTGGGACAGAGGACAGCAAGCCCAGGGAAGTTTAGTTTAGCAGGCTATAAATCCCCCTTCCCCTCCTCCCAGCTTTATTGCCTGTCTTTGGAAAACACAATCCGATATAAACCAGAGAGAGTGGAAGCAGGGCAATAAAACTGTACGGCAGGAGCACGAGTGTCACAGGGGTGTTATATTACTGGCATTCCAAGTGGCTGATGTCAGGCAGTGAGCAACAGGGCCCACAAAGCCACCAGGGCAAAGAAATGTCCCGACTGTCCTTTGTGGCCCTGTGACATCCCCTCTGTTCATATCCATTCTCAACTCTTACACTACTCATCTCTTCTGCCATTTGCTACTCCCAAGTCCTTGCATTGTGATTTCAGGGGCTCTGGTTTCCAGGCTGTTCAAATTGAGCACTCAGGCCTTTTGACCACGAGTTGAGACATTCTTGAAATGCACGATGTGTTGTCTGATCTATGTGTAACAGGATCAGTAGTTCCACACATACAAAAATTATTTCTTGATGTGCACATGGCTAGATTAAAATATATATGTATTGATTTATTTTAAAAGTTAGTTTATGTGAACTCAGCTCTTTTTAGGTAGGGCCAAGAGTCCCAAAACTGGTTAGCAGTTCTGAGTGCCCTATATGAGTGATGGTTTTCACAGGACTGGCTCACAGCATTTTCTGAAAATCAGGCCCCTTTAAGGTACTATTAATTGTGCATTTAAAAGAGATTTCAACTCTCTTTGCCAATGCTTGCTGTGAAAAATTGAAGGAAAGACATTTAACCACAAGTTCTGAGGTATAAATATTGCTCAGAAAATCAGACGTACTTCCATTCATAGGAGCTGGCACAAGTACGATTTCTTGGGGCTAAGTTTCTTTCTCCTCAGTTGTCTTCAGCTAGGTGTTTGCTATAAATTAACTTGCAAAGCTCATATAATTGGTAGACTGAAAGAAATATCTCTGGAAAAGAATTAATCCTTCTTTTTCTCGGATACGGTCGCACAATCAAAATTAAGCCAGCTTAAGTCAAGATGCATAACTCATGTTTTTGTCTCTCTTCTCGTTGTTGGTATTGTTCAGAGTTGGTTTAGGTTGGATCAGTTTCCCGACTCAATTTGTTCCGCGGCTGTATGAATGCTCACTGGCACATGAGACATGGGGAAACATGCAGCTAAGGACAAGGGAATATGAGGTGAACTTCTGGGGACAGCCTACCCTTATGTGGACTCACAGCAACCCTTAAACAGCAGCCTCAGAGATGCCTACCACAATGGCTTTGTCATCCTTTAGGTTTGCACATCTTTCTGTGGAGTTAGGACATGGAACAAACTCAGAGACCTCACTTTGGACAACCAAAGTTTGGTGAGGTGAATCTCACCATTATTTATCATTTGAGTATATTCCAGTTCTGAGGAGTACTCAGCAGTGCCAGTATGCTCATTGAAATGGTAAATTCTGAATGTAGATTCACAGAGCCCTGTGCTTGATTTTCTCTGCCATTTCATAAATATGACACACTTCCTCTGGGACAGTTTCAGAGCATGTCGGGAAAAAATGTTCAAATTAACTTTTGAAGTGGACCAATTAAAGCATAGTAAATCCCTGTGTTGACACTCTTCCTGAGTATCAAAGAGGCCTTAATTCAGGTCAACCTAATTTATTTTGTATTGAAGTAAAACAAATCAAATAAAGGTCCCTTTAATCCTAAATGAGAGTGCCTGTGCAGGCGGGTGGAGGGGGCTTAACGCTATTCAGAATTTAATGGCATTTGATAGCAATTACTTAGAATAATCTCCTTTATGAGGTTTTTGGACACTCCTCTCAAATTCAGTAGCACAGTTTGTTTAATTGTATGGAATAAAGATGACATTGAAGAGTTAACATTGGAAATTGAATTCCAGAGGATTTTCTGTACATGAAATGTTGAGATTTTGAATGACCAGGGAAGCAGGAAAAGGACATGTGATTATCTCACCATTATAGATATGCATTGCTCTCGATGTAATTTATTTCTACACATTTCTCAAAGTCTGCATAGCATTATTTTTAGATCTGAGTTAACTTTTTGGTTCAACACCACTCAGAAGAGAGAGCTGTTAGATTAACGATTGAGTTTCCTTGTCTACATGTGAAGGGAGGTTCTCTTCATTCTCTTCTCCATCCAGATGAATATTTAATGTACAGAGTGTCATACTATTTTGCATGAACGTATAACACCTTAATCCTGTGATCCTAAAGTGCCTTCCAAATGTCAGTGAACAAAGCCTTCCCACTGCCGTTGAGAAAATCAGAGACATGCCATTATCCTAGATTTATAGATAGGAAAGCCACAATGCTAAGGAGTGAATTGTCTTGCCTAAGGTCACACACAACGAGAGAATGACTGCATGGAATAAAACCAATTCTTCTAAATCCCTGTCTTGTGAGTCAGTTACAAGACTGCCCTTCTCTATTGTTTTATAACAAACCTTATTTCCACTATCTCCCCTTCCAGAAATTCTGCTGTCAATACAGTCCTTTCTGTGGTAGCCACATTGTCTGGCAGTATCTATTAGGAAAGATGGAGAAGTTACTGGTGGTATGGTTTAGGGCTGCCGTGGCACTTGACTGTGGTGGGGTCTTTCTGCTCCTAATCCATTGTATCAGCTCCTGGCAATTCAAGCCCTGTCTACTGAATTGCTGGGGGTGAAAGGTCAATGCATTAAGCATAGCAGATTAATACACTGCAGTAAATCCCAGAACCAGCACTTTAAGGAGCCAGTAATATTTCACACGTGATTGTTCTACCAATTGATTGCACCATCTTGTGAGTGCGTTGTGTGTGTGTATTTCTTTGACTCCATTTACGAGCTTTCCCAAGCTCCCCTGTTTAGTGGAGATTGCTGTGTCCCACACTGGTTGCACTTTGATCAGGGAAATTCAATACCTGAGGTCTGGGCTTTATAGGAAAGCAAGGTCCAGATTAAGGGAATTAGCCACAGTATATCACAACTAATAAAAGAGTGATTGAGCCCCACCACAGTGCTGCCCCAGGGGATGGGAGGAAAAAGGAGGGGGGCAGTTAGAGGAGGGGGAGGAAGACTTGTAGATAAACCATGTCTGTAATTAGAAATGAATAAACCTGCTATCACATCATGCCTCTTATGGTGCTAGCAACCAAAGCAACATCTTTTCACAAATGTTGCAGCTATAGCCTTTTCTTTCCTGTTTTCCTTTCCCATTTCTTCCTGTTAATCTTGTCCATTCCCACATTTTCAGTGCAACTAAATTACAAGTCTTTCTAGGAATTTTGTGGAGAAATAAATCACATATTTGACTGATTCTTATGTCCATTTCATGGCAGTGGTTCAAAAACTCAGGTCAGTAGGAGCTGCAATTTCAGACACTTGACAAAAGCAGGAGTAGGAGCACCAGCCATTGTGTGGATGCTGGGATTTCTCTCAAGATAATCCTTGAGAGTTTTGTAAAGGGCTTCCTATTGTTATTATGAACCCAATCAGAATCATCAATCTTCCTTTATCCATACTGCTTAAAAGAAGAAAAAAAAATCAAACCAGATCTGAGCATGTAGTTTGCTCTTGAGCTAAGAAACTTGCTGCAATAATTTTCTTGGAAGGTTTTCACAGTAATATGCCAAGACACAGTATAACATCTGCATATCTAAATCAGGAGATAGAAGGTTTTATTATTTTACAGACAGTGACAGAGGAAAGATTACTGATCATTCTATCAGAGGGAATCAGACTGCTGCAAAATCCAAATTATTCAGTTACAAAAAGATTTTGTATCAACTGTCTTCACTAAGGCTGTGAGCTTCACTTTATTCTTATTTCTTTGCCCATTTTTTTTCCTTGTTCTTGGTCCAGAGCAAACTTTGCTTGAGTTTTTCTTATTCTTTTTAAAGATATTTGCTTTAACTAGGAGTGGCAGAAAGAGTAGAAAAAGACCCAGCATATAATGCCTGTGTCTGATATCTCCTTTGTCATACACTCAGCTGGTTAGAGGTGCAGTTGTACACAACAACCTTGATTTGTTTCCTAAACTGAGTACTTGATTTTTCAGTTTTGATGTTCTTTGTCCATGATATTCGTTTAGAAGACAAATACAGAAAAAATATCTAATTTTGTAGTATCTCTTTGCATTTAGGTGTCTGTTAATGTAATTATTTTGGTGCTTACTAATTTCAATCTGCAAAAGCATTTTAGCATACACCTAGTCTGACCTGTAATTTTTCTTGGAGTCAAACACAGGGTTAAGTGCTTCAGTGAGTCAGAGGCAGAGCAATTTAAACGAGACACATAATGAAAGGGGAAGTGTAGTAGCCATACTTAGTGCCTTGCAGAGTTTTAGGATTTCTGTGCATTGGATAAACATCATCCTCTTCAATGACAAACTCCTATCTTTTATACTAAATCTTTTCATTTCACTACTCTTCAGCATTCCAGTATGAACAATGGTGAACACTGAAGCCAATGGAAAGAGTGTGTTGAACTAAATGCATATTTGATCAGGTTCCTAGAACCCTTTTTCACATATTATTTATTATTACTGTTTATTATGATGGTATAAAGTAGATGGCTGCATAAATAGATACTCTGTTTAATAAGGCTGGTCTGCCTGAAATCCTCATTCATTTGCCAGATAATGTCTTTTCAGGCAAATGGCACAACAGTATTGATTAATCACAGTAACTCTTGACAGTATTTTTTAGAGCAACTGACCATGCACAGTATTTTGAAAGCACAGGCAAATTTTTTTTGTCTCCTTGTGCCAGCTGATTAAACTTGCCCCAAGTTTTCAGAAGCACATAAAGTAATTTTCTTCCAGGATCAGGATTTCCTGCTTTCTAACACTTTTGTTTTCCTTAAGACCAGGAATCTTCATGTCAAAGCACCCATTTGTGCTTGTCACATTCTCTCTAAGCAAACCAGATTCCTAGCCTCCTCAGCTTTGATATAATTACAAGAGGAGATACAAAAAATGAACAGAAAAGAATGTTCAGTTCAAGTTCGTTATGTTGTGTAAAGCTATCAATAATTCAAGACAAATCATTGGTTGACTTGAGCAGAAAATTTTGGTTAAATATCTGTTCCTAGAAAGATTTATTTTCCTGACACAATTGAGCCATCTCTTTGAATTGTCTGTCAAAAGTGGGCTAAACTCAAAAGCAAAATTATATATATTAGCTGAGACAGTGACAGCACTGAAATGTATTAAACTTGCCCAAGTACGAGCAAACCCACTTTACTGTGGTACAGAAGTTAAGCACACAGGAACATACTATTTTATTTGAAATTAAAATATAAATAAGGTGGAGAATTTCCGTTTTTTAATCACCTGCTTTTAAAAACTTAAACCTAAGCTTTGTGTCCCATGAAATCTTGTTAGATCATGTGCTTTTATGTAGTCTGTTACCTGTCAGTAATTAAAGACCAGCTCAAGCAACTTTGTGACAGCACAGCAACTCTACCTTCTCTTACTGAAGATGGTCAATGCTGAGCAGTTTTCCCCTCTCTAATCCCCCAGTGTCACCTGTGATTCTGCATTACTCATAGTTTGTGCTGGTTTAGATTATCTGCTTTCATTATTTCATTATTCACCTGCCAAATAACAGGGGAAAAAATAAAACCCTCACTTTCTCTAAAAAACCCTCGAGTTGTCACATCAGATGATGCCTTTAACCCAGTGTCCTGTGCATGAATGGATCATGGATCTGGGTATCAGTGAGACAAAGCTGCCAAGGGAAATCATGTCAATAAACAAACAGGGAAACATGTTTGAGAAACCCATTTTAAATCAAAAAACCCCAGAGCAATCAATGTACATAATGCAGTTCAGCTTTCCTTAGCATCCCCAGTCCAGTCCCTGATACCCCTCCAAGCTACAACTAATGTAAGTTTACTTCACAGTCCTGAAACTTTAACATTTTAATGAGGCAAAGTTTTGTCCCATAGAAGCTGAACTCTACCAGAAATGCCTAGGTAAGAGCCAAATATTGAAAATCTTTATGTACACAGTAATCCCTTTTCATACAATACTGCCATAGAGCTAAGAAATTGATTTCTTTCAGAAGAAAACAAGACAGCAGCACCCATTAGTTCTTAGTTAAATATTAGATGAAATTACATAAATGCAAAATTTATGGCATTCATTCAGTACAGGATTCAGACTAGTTTTTTAACTGCTTTGTTACTTTTTCCAATCCATGAACAATTTACATGGTGAGGGATTAACTATCACTTCTTTAGGCATTTATTCCTGCTCCTATTCAAGTGAAAGGTAAAATGTTGATAGGTTTGAACAATGAAGAATCAAGGCTGATAAACAGTTTACTGAAGATTCCCATCAGTCCCCATGGTCTTTGCAGCAGGATCCCATATGAGTGTAAACTTGAAGCAGCTCAGTGGAGTTATGTAGAATAACCCAAAACAAGTCTGTTACTGTAACTTGAGCCTGTTTTATAAAGTGGCAGGAAATGAAGATACTGTTGATGGGCAGAACACAGGAAATGGATTAAACTCCTCAAAATATCTTTTGAGATCCATCTCCATCTCGTGGATGAACTCCACAAGCGATGATGAAATGCCAGTGAGCAGGCCCAGCCCATATCAACTGTTTCATGACTGCTTGCCAGACACAGATTGGTTATCAGAGCAGCAGGAGAGAAATACTTGGACTGCCAATAACCAGAAGTTGAAAATCTGTCAAGGTTAGTCCCTCCCTCAGATCCCAAGGGTCAGATGTTGACTTCTGATCCCCCCTGAGAATGTGATAAAATTCATATAAACTAAAACTACTTTTAAAGTAGTTAGATAGGTAGCAGCTAGGCATTAAAATATTTGTAGGAAGATATCCTAAGCTCTGCCAAACAGGATGTACATTGATGTATAAAAGCCATCCAGACAGGACATTAAGTTATGATGCTGCCATCTTCACATAGTCATGAAAGATACTTTTATGAGACTTCCTCATCCAGCTCAGTTAGCATATTCCCAGTTCCACCTAGACTGTACCTTCCAGTAATGCTCTAAGTCCAGTCTCAGCTATCCCATAACATCTGTCTTTCATTTTAACACTTTTCACCATTTATGTCAATATATGTCTTATAAAGCAAGCCCATTTGTCCTTATCATTTCATAGATAGGGACAAAATGATTTACTCAAAACACTCCAGTGGCAGAGCCAGCAGTAAATGCAGTTTCCTGATTCAGTGCCCTTTTGCTGAACCACACTGTGCTAGTCTAACATTCCCTAATATCTGCAATCACATACAATAGCCTGGTTATCAACCCCCCATTATCTGTAACAACATGTACTGTAGTGTTTGGCTCTTCTAAGAAATGAGAGACTAGCAAATATTAGGTATAATTTTATGATTTTGATTACTGTTGCCCTAAATGGATAGTATCATAGTTACCACCTCCCCATCCCTCTGTTCCTACTGAGTCACGAATTTTGAAACCATTTACTAAATAAAACTTCACTCTGCCAAGGGGTTTGGAGAGATTTTGACCTCTACAGTGCTAATATTATTCTTTTATTTTTGGTTAAAATGGTCCCTTATTAAAATAGGAACATCTACTTCAGTCCAGATTATCACTATGGGTTCTATGTTCCTTTTACCTGCACTCCAGGTATCTATTTTCCGTATTTACAGAACACTGTAAACAGTTGTCACTGGGGCAACTCAGTGCAGACATCTGTCCATACATGAAGTGGATTTGCTCATCTTGTACTTGAGCTGGTACTGCTTATCCTCCTGACTGTCACCATCTATCACAGCACAGGGGGTACTAATGTTCTATAGGAACAGGATTAAGCCCCCAGGCCTCCAGTTTTTCCTAAAGGACAAAGAACAGAACACTCCGGGCTGTGGTTAATAGAAGGTGAGCAAAATGCTTCCCTGGTCAGCTGGAAATCAAATGTATTGAGGAGTATCTTCTTTGAATGTGTTCTCACTAAACATTCAGAATGTTTTCAGTACTTCCTTATATAATGATGGCACTGTGCAAGGAGCTTCCTTGGCAATCATAGAATGGAAATCTTTGGTTTGGGAAGCTGGCAGATCTTAGACCTTAGAGGTGACTATCATTTTACCCTGGCAGTTTCTAGTTCTAGGCTGCCACATTTGGCATGGCTTCTCATCACCATTATGCTCTGGTAGACACAATACATAACATTTTTTAGTCAGGCTGTGGTGATGAAAAGCCTTTTCTACACAGTGATTCTGGCTGATCTCCTCTTGCCTGGGGTAATCCTAGCAAATGAAGTGCTGCAGTCAGGAGTGAATGTCAGTATACACATGTTCAGAAAGGGCAAGTTTATCGCTAATGATAGCATGGAAGTAACACAGTGAAGTCAGTATCTAAGTGTGGATGCTCCCAGCAAGGACCCCTGTAACTGCAGACTCAGGCACACAAAGTCTGCTGTAACCTTCTATTTGTTTTCATCTGGTTTTGTAACCACTTGGCCCATGAGAACATGTGAATAGCCACAGCTAGGTTTAAAATCTGTATTTCCTATGATTCTGATGACATGGAGGGTTGTGGAGTTCAGGAGATCCCAGAAGAATCATCACAAAGGGGTGGAGGTTGTTTGACCGGAGCATCTGTGATCTTCTGTAGAAGAGGCTAGTTTGAACGAGAAGCTGAGGGATAGGTGACTATAAAAAGCAGTAGAGAGGGAAAAAAGTCTGCTGCTTGGGATCCATGGTGCCATGGTGCTGTGTAGAGAAATCCAGACTTCTACTGTATAAATGAAGACAGCTTTTCCTGGGGAAATCTGGCCTGGCCTTCCATAGGCATGGAATGCCTTGAAGCAACAATAGGAAGATGATAGAAAAGTCCAGTGAAAAAAAAAATTAGATAGCTATCTAACACCCCAAGAATTTCTGTGATTGCCCATGGGATATCAGAGCAAGCTTCAAAACTGGGAAAACGTGGGACAACTTGTAAATTGCCCTTCTGTCCTCACAAGTGGCACTGTGTCCTCTGTCCCTACTCTGCTATTGAGCGATGGCTTTTCCACACAGGTTCCACACAAGTTGGTTGCCTAAGAGGGAGATGCCCACAGAAGTGAGTCCTCAAGGCCATACTGAGATAAACTGAATGCTTACCCCTTCACTGTAATTCTGTCAAATTTTCCAGCAGGTACTCACAAAAATATTTCACTGCCCTAAAGGCAAGTTCTTAATTTACTTCCTGCCCTGCACGGTGTCTCACTCTTGCTTGTGTTTTTCTCTTTATTTTGAGAGTAGGGGACTGGGTTTTTATGGTGGCCATGTTAATCGTATCCCTGGTGGTCACAAAGGAGTTTAATAAAAGGGGTGGGTGGCTGGGTTAATTATTTTTTCCATCTGTCTTAGAAGAAGAGTGTTTTAAATAAATACCACTCTGTTGGAGCGGAGGGGTTGCAAGGGTAACGTTTTTTGTTTCCCTTCCTTTGTCACCCCACCACCCTCCTTCCCACCCCCCAGTTTATTTCCTGCTGTGGAGACAAGTGACTTAATAAACTATTATTTATTTGTTAAAGATGTCTCTTTCCAGCACTAGCTTTCCTGCTGGGGAGATGAGTGTCTATAAAATATTTCCAAAGGTACCTCCTTTAAAGATTTAGTGGGTTTCCCAACAGCACACTCCAAGTCCTGCTGCTGTAAAAGTTGCTGGCTGTTTATTTTTCAACATGTCTAAGACCCTGACTGATGGAACAAGAGGAAAGTTTTGTTCTTCCACAATTTTTTTAATCTGCTTCTACTTTGAGTCTGAGTTCTGTACAGCAGGAGCAAACTGCCTAGCCAGCACTGAGCCCTATTTTGTTTAACAAGGCTCTGGTTTAGCTCAACTTTATACCATGCAGATTTGCTAAGCAGGATTGAGACCTTCATTTTAAACAACTTTGTGAACAGTTGCTGAGCTGGGAGGCTTGAAGTTAAACTCTGGGCTTGAAGATGCTGGGCCACAGATCTCAGTATCACAATGGCCAGCTCAGGTTTTTTGTTTCAAGACAAGTTGTTATTTTACTACACCAGCATCTTTGGAGGAGACTGTAAATACAATAGGTTCCTGCTGCTCAGCATGGACTTTTTTTCACCACTGACACATCAATTCATTTTTTTTAAGAGCAGACTTTAATTTCTATTCTTTTTTGTTCAAAATTCAGTCTGCTGTACTTAGTGTTGTGTCCAACGCCTTTCTGCTTTCCTCATAGAAGCGAGTAGAATATACTGCATAAATACTGCCTACTAAGAGTATATATCCTCAAAAATGGTATATAGTTTCTTCTCCAATACTATACAATTAGAAATTACTACTGTAGTAATCATGCAATGTGTGTAACAACCTTCATACACATACAGCATTACAGCCTGGCGGCCCAGACAAGCTTAACCTGCCAACTTCAGGAGCAATGATTCTGTACAATATCATGTCATTTGTTTTTTATAACTTTCCTGTGTTGCATCAGTCCCAAAGCTACAGGTGAAACCCCACCTTTGGGTCCAATTTTTCCTTGGGAGAAACCCTCAAAACTGATAGATTGGAGGGATGAGGACACCAACAACCCAGTGTCTCTCTTGAGTGAAAACTCCCTCCCATATGGTGTTTTGGTCCAAGTTCTGGTTGTTCAGTGCCAGTGTTGGACGTGGCACAACTTTTTAGCCTGGAGTTTGGCATATTTAGGAGCTACCTGAAGCAGAAGAGTGCTCTGGAACCTTCCAAAAGTAAGGAGCTCAGTGTGGTTCTCTGCTTCCCCCAGGTGGAGGTATCTGTGCTGGCATGGTTCTGAGATTGGCACGGCTTCTGCTGAGAGCTTTCCTCAGCAGAGGGGAGAATAAATTACTAGGGAGTCCCTGTGACAAACTGGGTTGAAGGAGGAGGCTGCTGAACAGAAGTCTACTGGAGACACAAGGAAGGAGGAATTCCCCGCTTGGGAAGTAGCTAGAATAACACTGAGATGGCCAAGGTATGTGACTGGTCACTCTCTGTCCACTGTTCTGGGTGAGTGGTATGAGAGACTGCCTGAAATCTTTATTGAGCAAAAATGCCATCTTGCCATCATAGGATGGGCTCAGCATTCTTTCAGTGTTCATGCAGTACTTCTGGAAGTGTTCCAGGAATATTTGTGTTCACCTAGATGAACAAAGAGGGGGAGATCTATGCAGGGAGGAGACAGGAGGAGCACTAAAAGAGTTGAAACGTCACTAGAAAGAGGCAGACACTGACTTTAGTTCTTTTAAACCTGGCCTTACAGTGTTTGAGACCACAGGTAAGACTCCTGCATCATCTCACTTTGTAAGACAAGCTGACTGGATTGCCTTAAGCCACAGCTCCACACCAGGCAGGTCACTCTGAATGTAGCTCCTTGGGACATTAATTCTTTCCAATTTTTGAGAAGTTGCAGAGAGGTTGCTTCTCCATTAAGTACAAGGGAAAGGAAGGGGCCTGGAGAGGGAGCAGAAGATACTTCAGAAATGTAACTACTGGAAAGATGCAGTGGAATTTGCTGGAGAAGTGCAGGGCTCAGTCCCCTGTGAAGATGACTTTGTGTTGAACAGAAAGAATGCAGAAAAAGTAGAGGAGGTTTGGAAAATGGTTCTTTTTTGACAACTCGATTGTGTAACCTCAGGAGGGCCCTGAAGAGAGATGAATCAGTGCAGGGTAAGAAACCAAGAGAGTGAGTGTCGGATGCAGACTGTTAGCCAGCAGCAACTGACAGCTGTATAAAATTGTGGAGACAGATAATTGTAATCAAGATTCAGTCCCACTGAGACAATTAGTTATGTGAATACAAACCAGAGCATAGATAAATGAATGGAAAAGAAATATTTCATTCCTATATATGACTGAAGAAAAGCTAGGAAAAATATGTGAGGAGATATCCTATATACCACGAATGAAATTATTATATTATTTGACATTTTTAAATGTTAGGCATTATTCAGCATCCTGACTATGTATACATCTACTCAGAGTGGCCTTATCTGCAAAGGCCACTTAGAGTTTGTAGTTTTACCCTTGCTCCAGGTTTTGGGGTTGTTTTGTTTACACAAAACACTGGTGTGACACTGGAGCCTTCTGAAACATCCCTGGATTTAAAGCAGTGGAATCTGAAATCAGGACCTTCCCTTACCTTTGGCATCACCTTTCTAATTTTGTCCTCATTTATTTCAACAGTCTTGCATATGTAATAAACACTTCAAGATTTGGCCCATAGCAGGAGTCATAAATTCTTTGGTTTTGAAGAACGCTGACTCTGATCCTTTCTCCACTGATGTTAGTAGAGGAATTCTTACTTGACGTCATTGGGAAATAACAGATCCCAAGGCGTTTGTTCTCAGGCGTATCAAAGCAACTATTTTGTATTGAAAGTAAATTAAAATGCAATATTCCTACATTTGCCAGGAGTGTAAATCTGAGCACCACAAATCAAATTAATTGTATATCTATGTCCAGTATTTCAAATGAAACCTGTGACAGTCAGACAAGTTGTTCGATAACTGATCTTTTAAAAACATCAGAGCAAGATTATTCAAAGGATTACTTCAAACTACTTTTTAGTGGCTGAAGCACAAAATGGTCTAGATTTAAAGCTTAAGTATAGCAATTTAATTTGAAGTTTCTCTGTATTTTCTCAAGGATGCTTGAGGACAGAATGTCACCTGAATGAGCTATTCCCTACACTAACCAGAAGGTGACTGGACAATTTACATCTGTGTACTTATTGAAAGGAAGGCTGAAGAATAATTTTTGTTGGTGAGTTTTGCAGTTATGTTGTTATGTGGGAAAACAATCTCTAAGAGAGAAACAGGAAAAAAAAAATTCAAAATCATCTCTAATCATATCCAGCTTCAGAATGATGTGAGGATATCCAGGATAATTCTTGATGCATCATTTTTAAATCATTCTCCATTTATTTTAGCAACACAGCCCCCACCTCACTTTTGTTCAGTTTTGTACAGAACATTTCTGACACTATAAATTCACTATGTAGGGTTACATCCTTACTTTGGGAAGGAATAATTCATCTGCTTGTCATGCCAATACTTGGCTGTTTTAAGTGATTTATGTATTTTATTTGTTGTATTTACTTTGTGTGTATACACATACTACATACAGATATATATACAAAAGTACCTTTTCTGTTTTTCTGTAGTTTCTTTCTAGGGAAGGCAACTATTTCTAGGTTTTTATAAGCTGATGGAACAGGCTTGTCAAATAGTCTTTATGAGAGAAGAAACAGGAAGATGGCTTGGTTTGCAGACAGAGGGTTATTGGGCAATTATGTTTTTTATAGAGCTGTTGTAGGACAAATCACGGGCCTGCTTTTGCCTTTGATGCTACGAGGCAGACGGCCCAATAAAGATCAGAACAAGGGAGGGCAAAGGGGGTCAGGGACAGAGCCTTCCCTTGGGGTCCCGCTTCTGCCGCTTGCCTCAGAAACCAGACACCCCTTCCAGATGCACCATAGCTCCACTGTGACCCTCCTGATGGGCTGTGCTGGGGAACTCGGAGTGCTTCAGGAAGTGTTCACCCTGCACAGCCAGCTCTGGGTTACAGGGATGCTGGGGAGAAAGCTGCCCTCTGTGGTGTCCTGGCACAACCACGGAGATTGTTTGCTCCCATGACTATAAAAAGCCAATGTACAAGAAATTTTGTGTGGAAAAAAAACCAGCTTAGCTTATGCAAATTTATATAACTGGCAAAACTCTCCCTGCATTTGTCCCTTTTTTGATACCTATTTCCTTCTGTACTGTCTGAACTCATCTTTCAGCCACTCTCTAACTTTTTGCAATTAGGAAGAATTCTTCTTGGGGCAATCAATTGTCCTATCAATTTTTATTTTGTTTCACCTTCACCTGTAGCAGTTGCTTCTGGGCTTGTAAGAGTATCTTGGCTTAGATAAACTACAAGTTATTTGTCTGTGTCAATTCTTCTATATATAAAGAGTGTTTAGTAGAAAAGTATATTTATTTTGATAATGGGGGTTCATCATATGCCCATGTCGGGGATGCTGGGGATGCCTCACCTCTGGAGTGTTCCTAATCTCCAAACATTTCTGCTGCCATTTGGAGATATTTCAGTTGCACAGTTAATTCCAGATACAGAATAGATAAATAAATTTGGGGAAAAAAAGTAGTTGTGCATTTTACATCATCTTTTCCTCATTATTCAGAGCAGCACATGATATGAACCTGAGCTACTTCTGTTCTGCTTTAAAACAGAGACACTTTGATGGCATTAGTTAGGTAAAGATTATATCCACATAAATGTTGTGAATAGTTGGAGCTATCTTTGGGAATGCCCTGCTCTGCTCTCAGGGAGTTGGTGACTGGGGTAAGTGTCACAGCCCAGAACTGCATGGAAAGGAGCCCTGTACCTTCAATGCTTGACTGGCCAAAGCTATAAAATAAATGCATACACAGTAACACAGCTAGGAAAGCTTGGGGCAATAGATCTGTTAGAACCAAATTATTTCAGAGGTAAAATTGTGGCTCAGTAACTTGAGACAGTTCCTGCACTGACCCCTGGCACAGGCTTCCAAATTATCTATTTTGATCACTCTCATCACTTTTTTCCTCACAAGGAAAGTGTGTTGTGTCATGGATATTGGAGAGACCAGGAAGAGGGACTAAGGGTGCTAGAATCACACAAGTAGATGCAGTACACATTATGTCAGGGAAGATGGACGTACTCAACATGCAAGTAGCAGATTTTGATCCCTGACTCACTCTGTAAAAAGTATTGACCCCCTTGCATCCTCCGGCTATCACAAAATTAACTGTTCAGAATGAACCAGACTTAGAAAAAGGAAGGATTTATTAAATACAAAATTGACTGACAGGGTAAAAGCTCTCTCCCCTTCCAGCATGCCACTGATCTGCTTGAATACCAACTAATGAAACTCAACCAGTGTTTGCTGTTTATTTGCTAAATACTTTACCAGTTATGGAGAAAGTAGAGCACTATCAAATTCTTACTGAAATACCAGTGAGATTAGCTAGGGAATACCTAAGAGAGAGAAAGATGGATCAGTTCTGCATACTACACTTCCTTTCACTGTGACTAGTTTTCCTGCTTGATAAACCTGTAATTTTTCCCTTTTCTCCACTACCAATCAGTTAGGCTTTTCTAAAGACATCTGCTGCTTGTTTTTTGAGGAGTTCTTCAAATGATTGTTAGTCTGTGGCTGTTTCCAAGTGTCTGCTATAAAACCACAACATGGTTAGCTGGTGTTCATTGTTGTTATTCACAACTGAACATCAAAAATGAATTCTCATTCTGCACTCTGACAGAGAGAGTGCTTTGAACTACAGCATTGGAATTGCCACTAGATTCAAAGCCCTGTATCAGGACTTTCTGCAGGACATACAGAATTCTAATTTCCATGCTTATAAGATTCTTAACTGCTTCAAAATGTAAGACTTCATGGACAACTAATTAACATTTAGTGTATAAGAAAATAAAAGTGTAGGGCTCAGAAGGGCCTCCTTAACATGAACATTAGAGGTCTGAAAGTCTTAGAAGATGGCTCAGTACAGGACTTAAATCTTTCCCTCTTAAAGCTGAGGAATCCATATGTAGTCCATTGACTGAGCAGCAGGTCCCTGACAATGTGGAGAATTCCGAGAGTAGTCCCTTAGGCCTCTTGCAGTAGAGTCATGGGCAAGAGCCAGACAGAAGCACCAAGGACTGTGCCCGAGATATCTTGAAGGCTTAAATAACTACACATTCCCTGCCCTCCTCTCTGCCTCTGCCTCCCAGTCATATTTGACTCTAATTCACCTACCTTGGGAAATCTGCAAAATTTCACCTGTGACAGCTCAGCTGACAAACAGGGGAGATCAGAGCTTTCATCTGGGTGATGAACTGCCAGGCTGTCAGAACAGTAGAGTATTTGTACCGTGGTGAGACAGGTCAGGGCTGCCGCAGGGGCTCTGCGTCCTGACCTTGGGAGGGCTCAGGGAGGACTGGGCTGTACCTGCTCCTGCCTCTCAGGACAGTCAGGGCATGTGTTCCCTCACAAGGACACAGAGACAAACCAGAGGCATCCCTGAGCACACACATGGTTCAGGGAATTGTCTAGGATCACAGTCCATTTCTCAAATGAGGGTCTCCCGCACTGGGGGATTAATTGGCAGGTAGGTCCTAGAAACTGATAGTGAGGTAATTACATGTAAAATTAAGTCTTTTCATTTGAATACCTGACTGTGAAGCCATAGCATTATATTTTCCCAGCTGTTACACAGCACAATTTGATCCACCTGAATTTTGGTACATTTTAAAAAGCACCAAAAGTAGCAACTTGTTTTTCTGCATGACACCATACACAGAAGAGCACTATGTGAGTATTTAAGGAATTTCTCAATCTTTCATCTTCCAGCTTCACTGGATCTTGTCTGGACATTTTGCTATCTACTCACAAACATGTGATGTGGGTTGGGAAAACCCTGCATGCCTGTGACCTCCTGGATCAGCCCAGAAAATTGGAACAGAAAAAGAATTTAGAAACCCCAGTTTCATTCCCCCTTTCTGTTTGAAGTAAGCTGAACCCACATCTAATTCTCTGAGTGGCCTGAACAGTGTACTAAAGTCTTTCTTGTGCCTAGGCAAAATATTTTATTTTTAAAAATTGAATAGAACTAAACCTGAGCATCAGGAATATCCCTCTGTCCTCAAATATCCAACAGCCTTTTGTCAGTGCTTTAAGGAAGATGCAAGATCCAGGATTCAGTCAAGAAGCAAATGAGAGGTTTTAAGCCAGGATATTAGATCCAAGGATGAAAACTTTGTAAAGCCCTCAACTTTGTTTTAACCCCTCCCTACAGCTGAAGTCTTCTGTCATCTCAACATTAATTTCTGTCAACATGTGGGGAATTTTGCTGAGAAATTTTCCTATCTTAACACATTACAGATGCATTTTTCTGCAAGCATCTTGACTGCAGGGTGGCAGTTTCAAAGCAGAGGCAGAGGAGGTAGGAAAGGTGGGTCTCACTGCAGTGAAAGCCTGTTATGAGAACATTAGTCATCTAATCCCTGATTCCTGGGGGGACTGGGTTGGTACAAGATCACTTTATACTTGCCTTGTTTCTTACAAGCTTTCCATTTGCATCCACTAATGACCATTGTAACAGACAGAATGCTGGGATAGATTCAGCTGTGATCTGATCTAATGTGACTCCTCTTGTGTGATTTGATAGTGGCTCCAAGACACTGTCTCTCCAGTGAGAAGATATACAAGGTTTACCCAATTTGAGTAGTCCTCATCAGTGGAGTTAGGGAACTGTGGTGCCTCTAAGTGCTTGACAGAAGGACAGTGACTTTGTTCATCTGAAGTGGGACTGAGAGGCCTCTCGAGGCAAGTGCCTCAGTGAAGAAAGTGCTATCATCGTTCCCTTCTTGCTCCCTAAATTTAAGACACTGTACTGTTAAGATCAGTTGCCTGAGGTCAGAATGTTTCTCGGTGCTATAACAGGATTCTCTTCTCCTGGGGAAAGTACCGTGTCAGACTAGTTAGTACCTCCTTGCTGCTGGCAATTTGTTTCTAATGGCAGGAGCCGGAATTCCCCTTTTTCCATAGGAGACAAAGAAGACAGCAGGCTCTGGTTGTTTGTTGGGTTTTCTTGACTTTTTAAAATACTGTTTAATACTTTCTAGATGTAGTTTTGCTCATTCATAGCACAGCATAGTGCTTCTACACCTGTGTATGTTTTCTCCCTCTCCGTTCCCTCAACTGTACCAAGAAAGTTTGCAAATGAATTGCAACTTAGAGTGCGAATGCCAGGTTAGTTGGACCGGTAGTAAAATACAAAAAATCCCAGGATGCAGCAAGGTGTTGACTGCAGAGGGAATTTATGACCAGTAGAAGGTAGATAGAGAGGGGAGGGAACCTCAGCATTGCTGATTTGTGTCTTCAGATATCACAGAATAGCCTCAATGAACTCTTAACTGCTTAAAATTTTAGAAATAGACTCTTCAATGTGTTTTGAGCCTCTCTGCTGCTCTTTTGGCACAATAATACCCTTGCAGGACTGGCAGTAAGGGCTCAGGGGCAGATTACTGTATGGCGGGGTTCTCTCCTCATCCAGTCTTGTATGGAGCTCTCTGAAACTTAAGAGCAATGGGAACACAAGAGGAACACTGGAAAGCAGAAGGAATATGAGTGTTTGGATGGTTCTACACTAATGCTGTGGAGCAGTCCCTGGAAAGATGGTACAGTTAAAATGGAATAATGTGAAGGTCAGTGTCAAGGGCATAGTGTAGTCTTCCATATGTGTCCTTGCATTGGCAAAGGAACAAAAAAATCTATTGAACATTAATTAAACCTTTTTTTTAAATTTTCTTTTCCAGTCACCCCTGAATTTATCTTTCAGATTTCAGATATGTCCCAGAAATTCTGCAGAACAGTGAAATATCATAGTTACAGTGTTTGAGGAATCAAGAGGAAAGTGCTTAAACTCTTCAATTATCTGCTTTTCCTCTAATCTCCCTCCTTCTTGCCAATGTAAATTGCACCATATTAAACTCTCTTTTGCTGTGGGGACAAAACTAAGTTCACAAGGGTAAGAGTGGAAGGGAAAGAATGTGATATTCGTGCACTACAGGTACAAGTAAACAAGTCCAAAACAGTCTTAAGTTTTACAGGAAATGCACAACATGCCGAGTCACCCGTCCCCTGCCACCTGTCTTGCCCAGAGCACGAAGGGGAATCTGTTGACTCACTCAATTTCATTTTGGGTTGTGTCACTAGACCCAGGAACTGATGGGAAGAAGACATAGGTGGAAGAACCTTAATCTTAAGGCAGCCCTCTTTATTCCCAACTGAAAGCATCAGAGAGGGGCTTTCCTCTCCTCTCCTCTCCTCTTTGTAGAAAGAGCAGAAATCCCATTTCACCCTCCTGTTCAGAACTGCCTGTCTGTACCTGCTCCTCCTGCCTCTGCTGGTCTGCTGTGTGTGTTTGGAATGAAAGATTTTCCCTGCAAGCCCTGAACCTCTTCCCTGCCCTGTCAGGCTCTTATCAGCACAGGTTCCTCAGTGGGCCACAGTGATTTACTGTCCAAACAGTGCTGTTCTTTGTCAGAGATCGTGATCGAAAAGCCTTACTTTGCAGCTAATAAGAAACTCTTCCCTTTCCCTCATGTTTTTTTATCTTTCTTCAAATATTGTTTTACGAGCCCATTGCTTGCTATCTGCCTGACACAGAAGCTGTGCCTCAGGGCATCATTTTCTCACCTCTAAGCCAGAGGGTTGTTGCTTTGATGCTGGGTTTGAAGAGCTTGGAACAGCTCCACTTAGAGTATCTACCCTGTCTCCCCAGGGCAGCCTGCTCAGGTGAGGAAAGTTGCCTTCATGGTTCACACTGGTATTCTGGGCATTGCTGTTTTAGTTTGTTTTCCCCTGGTACAAAAGGAAAAATGTTTTATAAAGGGAGAGGGCTTGACATTTATCAGATGTTTGAAAATGGCAACATGAACAGGAATGGGAAAATGCCTGTTATTCGCTGCATGTTTGTAAGGTTAAACTTCAACTGCTTGGGCACTTTGTTCTTAAGAGGTCAAAGTAGCAATCAGGGAAGGGGATTCTGGGCTGCAGTATACTTCCAAAAAAATAGGAAAAGACAACTATCCTTTCACTAGTCCACAACTTCATTTACTACTTGTCAAGTTTCTTCCCAAATAAGAAAGGTGATGTTTTCTTGTTGATCTCAAGCAAACCAGACATTCTACTGCTTCATTTTCATTAAAAGCTTCCCATTAATTGTGCTATTTTCCAGGAAGATCGCGTTTCTATTTCTGCCTACAAATTCACATACTGAAACTATGGCCATAACCTTTAAAGGAAGTCCTGTCCTGAGATGCCTTCAACCGTGTGAGAATATTTGATAGCATGGACACTGCAAATGCTCTTTATCTTTAATTCAAGCACAAATACAACAAGACACACTCAGCTGAGATGATATTTCAAGCACAAGGCAATGGAGATGTCCAGACTACTCACAATTCCACTCTAAATGGATATTTTTTTCTTTTTTCTTCTTACTTTACATAGAGGCGCACAAGTGTGTATTTCACTATTTATCTTCATACTGTAGAAATGTGTATTTTACCTTATCATTTTTCTCAAATGAATGTTATTATCTTGGTGTACACCTGAATGGTGACTTGACAGCCTATCATTTTCACATGTTAGAACACATTTTAAAGTGTCTATCAAAGGAGCCTGTTCTTAGCACCAGCTCTGTCACCCTTCAGCAGGGCTGCTTATTAATCATCATTCACATAAAAAGCTGTTTCCTTTGTGCAACAAACATGAGAAAAAGAAAAGGGCAAAAAGGTAAAGATGCATAGATTCTTTGAGGTACAGTGAAGTGCAGTTGAAGCTTGCGTGCCACCTCAAGATACTATCTCTTCAGATTCCATACACTTTAAAAAGAATTCCAGAGCAATAAATGCTAAGAGCTCCCAAGTCAAAGCAGCACTGCAGGTAGTGACGTGGATCAGCAGGGTTTCTAAACATCCTGCAGCACCCTTTGCAAGTACAGAGGTGCTAAACCTGACATCCCCTCCGAATTCCAGCTTTAATTATTTTCTCTCCATTAACGTCTCATTGCATTTTCAATGGAGACATCATTCCTGGCTTTGTCCTGAGCTCATGTGTAACATTCCTCCATCACGTTAAACTGCTGCCAATTTCTGCCCTGAAGGGGGCTGCAGCTAAGTGGAGGATTAATGCTATTCCTTGTTTGACCCAAAACTAGCTTGGATCCTTGTTGAAGCAGAAACTTGCTCCAACTATTCTATTAGATTTCTTGGTTCTTGAAAGAAAAAGCAAACGTGGGCTTCCTACCTGGCTCAGAGTGCGCTGATACAAGAAAGTCAAGGGTACCTGTGTATCCTGTTTGCTGTTTAACACAAGGTCCAGAGACTTCCTATGGTCCAAAATGGACAAATTACTGATACAGTGTCAAACTTAACAAAACAGATCAGATTCATACCTTGCCATTTATTTTCTTCTTCAAAAAGGGTACTAAAACAGTATTTAGTGCAAGAAGAGCTCCTTCTTGTACTCTTCATGTACAGCTTCTAAGTTGAATTAAGAGCTTTTGGTGGTGGAGTTTTGTTCCTTCAAGTCAGATTTGAATTTGTTTTGTGTGTGCCAAGCATTTGTGTGATCTGCCTGGAAGTGCTCAGCATCAGTGATTTTGGTTGAAAGATAGTTCTGGTTTTGTGGCTCTCAGATGTGGCATTTCTCACCCTTTCCTGAATCTGAGCAGCACTTGAGAACCAAGACTTTAATTAACGATGGCATCTCAGGCAGCTGCTGGTGGCTGCCCTCTTAGAGCACAGTACATCCGTGGTCACACTGACAGCAGAGGGGGCAGGGGAAGAGAAAAAGAGGAGACCCA
This sequence comes from Eopsaltria australis, assembly GCA_034509425.1. Lineage (NCBI taxonomy): Eukaryota > Metazoa > Chordata > Aves > Passeriformes > Petroicidae > Eopsaltria > Eopsaltria australis. The sequence goes on along the minus strand of JAVTVJ010000317.1, from coordinate 228,123 downwards.
TGTGCACAGAATTAGAAACCCATCTTCTGCTTGATTGTGTTGTAGCAGTTAGAACAGAACTGTTTAGGAGTGCTTAATTTTTTTAGGTTCTTAATTGTTGAACCAGCATTTCCACATTTCAGTCTCCTCTGCAGTTTTCACGTTGCTCTTGTCAGAAGGGATGTCGCTCATCAGCCAAGTGCCCACTGGCACAGGCACTGAGAGTGTCCAAAATGCCAGCTGCAATTAAGCATTTCTGTTGTGAAGCCCTACAGTTTGTGCATGGTGAGAACAACTTGCCTCCCTGAGCACGAACTGGGGCCTACCAACTTCAGCAACAAGAGAACCACATGTCCTTCCTCAGGTACTCACAGGCACACAATACAGAAGCTCATATTTAGATTAAGCAATATATGACCATACTGTGCATCCATCCACTGCTTACAGAGAGCAGAGGTAGAACTGACCTCAGTGCTGTCCTCAGATTTCCCCCTAAAATAAAGGTCTACTATGTGACTGCTTACTTGGTAGCCTTGCTCTCTCTCTGTCACCAGTCATACTCAAATTCAGGGACAGATTATTTTTTATTTGTTTTAAACCCCCTTGTTACCCATGCAGAACAAGTACAGTCAAGAAAATAGTGCATTTGTATCACTGAATCTTTTGCTAATGTCACAGGGCTGACACGGGTTTTACTTTTGTCCATCACTATGTACACAGACAATATGCGATGATGTAGTTTGGCCTTTAAATCTGAGCTGAGGGAGGCTGAGGCAGCTGCCTCTCCCATTTCAGTGTGAAGTCCTGCTCATCTGCATTTAGCCTGAGTGTGCAGAGCCAGCAGTTCATGTTGCCATCATTTCATTTGTAAAGACAGCACATTTGAGCTGAAGCCTATGGGATGCAATAGAGAACAATGTTCCCTTCTCACTGGGGAGTGGCCCAAAAGGCTCTTGCTCGAATCCTCAGGGTTTATGTGGGACTCAGAGTTATCACCTCAGGTGGTTTGACCCACCTGGTTGTGACCTCCATCTAACACAGTCCTTCATCCTACACAAACAGAGGGTTTTTCTCATTGCTGCAGAGCAAACAGGTTTAGAAAGCGCAAATTTGCTTCCTTCAGGGCTGAAGGAGACAGAAGGCTGGAGCAATAAAATCCATTATATATATAATTTTGTATCTCCTTATCATGAACTCCTAAGAAGGGGAACTAAGAGGATCACTACTGAGAAAAGCACTATAATTGTAGCTCCTGAGCACCACATGGAGAAGATTGCCAAGGCAACCAATCATTCCACAGCAAGGGCAGAGGTAGTTGAGTTAAGATGAGGTTGTTACAAACCCCTGCTGTGCATAATCATATAGTAAGCAACATTTTAAAAAGGCTCTTGTAAAAAATAGGGCAGAGGGAAAAGGAACGAGAGAAATTAATTTAGTCCTATTTTTCTGCTTGTTCTCTGATTGAGTTATAAGAGCAAATTATATGTGTGTCCTGCACCTGAGGACACTGGGGGCTGGCAGGGAACAGCTGCTTCCTTCAGAACAATGCAGAGTGACTGACACATAGGGCACTGGGCTAGTTTCACCTGAAAAAATACACTTTTGTTTCTAATGTATATTTAAATATGAAATCTGAACAAAACTGCTCTTCTAATGCAGAAGTTTAAGTCTTGGCTCTTTGTTAACAAACTGCATTCTTGGGGGATTGTTTGAAGTCAACAAGATCTTTGTGAATAGGATTTACTCCTGAAGTATAAGATTTGCAGATCAAATCTCTAAAAATTATAAGGGTATGTCCACAGTATCCTTCTACCATCAGCAAACTCCTCTGAAGCAGATCTTTCCCTGGATGCCTCCATCTCATTACTGCAAGCTACCTGAGCCGCTAGAAATCAGCTGTGTAGCAGTACAGTGATTCATATGGCTGGAGCAGGCAATTTTATTTTTGGTTCAAATTAACGTTTCCAGGCGGCTATTTCAGTGGTTCAGCCTGTACTGCTGCCCCACAAACAGTTAAGCAGCACAACAAAGCCATGGCCAAGACTAGGTACCCCAAGTATAAACAACTGCCAAAAAAATCTGCTGCAATACTTCAGTGAACAGCACTTGTCACTTTTCCAGTTCTAGACACTGCTTTCCTCCAGTGACCTTCCACTTAAACAAGGAATAATTACTGCTTCACAAATGGCTGTTTCCATTGGGTTTGCTCCTTTTTTGTTTTGAGCCATGTTCAGTTGCTGGCTCCTGCTAAATGATTTGCAAACCAGACTGGAAGCATGCTAGACCCACTTGTGCAGATTTCAATTTCCACAAGTTGAACTGATCCCTATTTTCTGTAGCTAGAATTGTGTCCATCATACATGTGAGCATCAGAAGTGGGACTCATTCAGGATTGTCCTTCAGTGGTGTTCTTGTTGCATAGCTCAGCAGTAGCCATATACCAGGGAAGAAAACAAAAACATAGCTACAAAACAGAAACCTCACTATCTCTCTGTATATGTATGACCTGAAACCAGTAATTAGTACACTCTGAAAACCTGAGCAGAAAACCTTTTGGAAGAACAGATGCCAGCTGGAAAGCTGAAGCACCTCAGTAGCCTGTGTTGTGTGAAATTTTGCCTCAGAAAAGTCATGTAATAAATATGATACTGATCTTTACTTTATTTGCAATTAGCAGGGGTGATTTGTATTCAGACAGGTGTATAGGGGCAGACTAACTACAGAGCTCTCCTGCACTGTGGTTTCATTTAGTGATGTTACAGCTAAACACCAAATAACACTTGCCCAGACCTTTTTTTTACTAAAATAAAACTCCAGCTCATTCCTAAACAGGTTTGAACTCTGTGTGTTTGCCCTTCAGTACCCCCCAAATGAAAACTGACATTCAAGGAACTGAAAAACAAATTCTTTAGTTAGCACAGGGCCCTCAAAGAAAGTGATTTTTCCATACAAGTGACCAGAGAGATCGATGGCTCTCTTATGTAATATTCTGAACCTATGGAAGGGTGTTTTCTTGTCCTACCATTCAAGATCCACTTAAATATTGATGTTTTAAGCCCCCACCCCTTTAAGGGTCCTCAAAGTAACCTGCATATCTTTTCATTGAGAGATTCAGCTCTTTCCCAACCTTCATTTTAGTAGAAAAATTAGTCCCAATTTCACTGTTATCCCACTCTTGCTTTTAAAAAGTCTTTCCTGTTTCATACATCGCCTTCAGCCTGCAATACCACATCTTTCCATAAAGAATTTAGGTGTGGGGTTTGTTTGGTTTGCTGAGGAAGGATGCTTTTATGTTGAGGCAGACAACTGCAGTTGAGGGTATTTAGGTTGTGCCCACAGGGCTTCTCACAGAGTGAGCAGTGTGTGTAGCAAGTTATTACTTGACTTCTGTGGCATTGCTAAAAAAGATAGGGATAATACTTCACTATTTCAAGGTGATACAAAACTACAGTAGTGCTTCAAATAATGCTGAAACAGCCTCTTTTCCTTCAAACAGAAGGTGTAATGGAGGCAGCGGTTTGTTATTATTATGTATTTACCCAATCTCATCTAGATTTTACATGTTTTTGCCCTGTGGTTATTTCAAATAGGGAAGAATACGGGCAATATTATTATATGCTGTGAAGTAAATTGCTCTTATTTGCTGTTTTGTCCATAAAAGCTTCCTGGGGGAGCTAGGAGCTCAAAGGTAGTTTTAGCTAAGTCAGAGAGGGGTTTATGCACTAATGAAAGCATTATCGTCTTCCCTGTCCTCTTTGCCACCCCAAAGCGATTTGGGTTCCCCCTCTCCTTCTCTACGAGATTAGGAAGGAGCCCATCTAGAGTGGCAGGGATAACTGAGCTACTCAGGGCTAATTTTTTTATGAGCTGCACTTGCAAATTCACCTGTGCAAGCACAAGTTCAGAGCTTGGCATGACCCATCTTTAAGACACCATGGCTCCTCCTTCACTTGAAGCTGACCACAGCCGAGTTCCCTTCTGGTATCACTTTGAATTATTGTGTTGGGCAGAAATAATATAATCAGTATTTGTACAACATCTCTGTGCCCACCCTGTCTTTTCTGCAGCCATAGGAGAAGAATTGGACAGCACTAAGGTCATCCAGCTGGTGCTGCTTGGGCTTTTCTGGAACTGAGCCATGGATCAGTGGGCTCCTTTCTAGAAGCCTTTTGCCACCCCTGCTTTAGTCACTATGCTTTGCTTTACTCACAAATTCCACACAAGTTTCCACACAAATTGTGCCTAAGTGTGCAGGAGAAGTCTTGAACAAAGCTATAGAATTCTCTCCTGGTTTTTCTGGCTTTGCAATCCCAGTCCAGCGCATGTGCTTCTGAGAGCCTCATGTGCATCCCAGTGGCTTGGACTGAGGACAAGACTCTCCTGAAGGCCTGGTGTTACAGCTTTGGCTTGGCTCAGAGTAGTCAGGAGCTTGTCAGTGCTCCTCTTGAGGCTGAAAACAGCATTCCCAGTCCAGGGAGCAAAGAGTGAGAGACAAACCAAGGTGTTCTATACATCAACACAAGGCACTTTATCCAGTTTACTCTAGACAAAGAGCCTTATGTTTATGCCAGTGAAGTTTCGCCATGAAATGAGAACCTATTTCCCTTCCCTTAGATTTGAAACAATGCAGATGCAGCTCTAGGTTATCAGGCCTGAGATGTGCAAACCTGTCTTTTTTCTCACTTCAAAGCTGTACATTCTGATGTCTCTCAGGGCAACCTTTATCTCCCCAGATATATTGTAGGAGCAAAAAAAGTTATTAAACTCTGGGAAGAAACTGGTTCCTTTCCTGTGAGACTTTGTTCACTCTCCCATTCCCTATCAATGTCATTGTATCTGCTGTTTGCTGAGCAGGAAATGCATTATTAAAGCAGTTTCTCCTCCATAAACTGCTTTGCATCTGACTGTTCCATTGTAAATCCGTAGCCACAAAGTCAGGCCACCTTGGGATAACCCAACGTGAAATCTGACCTGATGAAAATGGTTCATGCCTCCCGGCCTGCATTGCAACCTGTGAGAAGGGCTTTTATTATTTATTCAAAACCTGTTTAAATCCCCCTTTTTCTGAAACAACCATTTTAAAAATATTAAAACACCACAGCTAAGCTGGGAGATTAAACAAGTTTAAACCTTATCATTGCAGGTGGGATATTAGTTCCAATAAAATGAGGAGGGATGGCAGGCTGCATGGTAACTGGAGCCCCTTCTACTCAGTAACTAATCACCGAGAAAGCATTTGGGGAAGGAGGGGGAGAGCGAATGAGGGACTGACACAAACAATGCATCCAGGCTCCTGGCAACCCTCTCTGTTTACCATGGTGATGCACAAAAGGAAGAATGCCATGCAGAGTAGCAGACCTGGATCTGTCCCCATAACACTTGCCCTAGATTCAAGTGCTCTGGGAGGCTGAAAATGTGACCTTCAGATATTTTTTCTGATGGGTGATGCTGCAGCTGGACAACACTGTTCCAAAGCCGTCAAAAGGCTGCAGAGTATTTGCCTACATTTCTTCCATTACACATTTTTCTTTTACATCTTTAGCTATCAGTGCCTCTCTTCCTCATCTCCACTCTTGTACTTAGGCGTTTTAAAGAGAGCTACGGTCTTTTTTCTGGGCTTTATTCACCACGAAGTGTAATTTCATTAAAAGTATTTGAATTAACTCCATCAAACTTCAGAGTTTTCAGGTGAGGGACGACTATTTAAAATAATATTCTCCTCTCTTGAGAGTAGTATTTTCTAATAGGCCATTCCTGTCCTAAGGTACCCCAACTTCTGCTTTAGTCAGGGGTAGCTTATGGGAACAACTTCAATGTCCTACAGCTGGTTCAGTCCTTCCCTTCTTTCCCCAGGCTTCAGTCCCATGATGCAGGAGGACCACAGTGGAGGTACAGCCTGGGGAGCCCCAGCAAGAGATTGGGCACTTCTAACCCCAAGACACAGATGTGCCAAACAGGAGAATCCTGCACTGCCCAACAACACAGCAAGAAAGGGATTTCTCAGTACAGGTACTTGACCATCTGAGTGGTGAGAGAATCATTTAATGCTAAGAGAAATTACATTGGTTGCTTACAAGTTTAACCTCTTCTTGTCACCAGCATTGAAGCCCATGAAGTTGGTCCATTTCTAGGGCATCTTTACACACACACAGACTTACAGTGGAGAGGATGCAATGTAAAAAAACCAAACAAAACAAACAGTGCAAGCAAGGTTTCAAGGGCTACATAAATGTCCTGAGTGAGAGGCAGTAATCACTCAGTGATATTTCAATAATTCAAGTACTCCAGTCTTGAGAAGTTTTAGGAGGAATATTCTAACATGTAAAAAAATCCACTATGATCTAAAGTAGATGAAGACAAAAGGGCTAAAAACCACAACACTATTCCTGTCCCTCACTATTGATTCTGAAAAAGGTTTAACCAGAAACTAACACTCCAAACTCTCTCCAAAGGAGAAGGAAAGTTTTGAGAGCTGGAAGCTGGCTGGACAGCTTTCATCTGGCTATCATTGAGGAAAACTCAGAGTGTACATTCATTTGTTTTAAACACAAACCTGTTTCTAACAGAAGAATCTGTACTTTTACCATGTATCACAGGTACTTAGGAAGGCAGTGTGAGCTGTATAAACCCAAATCATTAAATAGCCCTTGGCCACTGCTTAAAGAGAGACAAGTACCTGCCTGAACTATGTACTTAAATGCTTAAGGGAGGGAAAAAAAGGGGGGCAAAGTTAATAGAAATCTCAGAGCACTAAAAATGCAAGTGTAACTCCTAGAAGGAGAACTCCTGAATGGTGCATCCAGAAATACTTAGGAGGAATCTGAAAATAGTAAGCAAGGTGCTTTGAAGGGGTCACCAGTGGGTGTGAAGGACAGAAACACAGTGTTACAGACTGATGGGGAAAACCCTCTAACCTTGCTGGGTTGCTTGAGGCCAGGGCAAGGGGGAGAATAGATCCAGAGCAGGTGTCAGATGAGATGCCCAGCTCTCAGGTATGTTTGAACACACCTGCCTGTAAGATTGCTGCCCATGTTCCCAGCCCTTGATGCTTGTATCTACCTCTCCTTGTCATTAACACACTTTTTTTGGTGGGAATTGTAAAGAAAAATTTAGTTGTGACTGTAGGAATACTCCCCCAGGGAGTGGGAGAAGGCTGGTTTCACTGAATTAGAGATTTCCATGAAATTCTAAGGAGTAGCACAGAAATTAATACACAGGGAGGATCCACGTGGGCGACAGAGCATCTGATTCCTTTCGGTGGATGGACTTTCTACTCATGATGTAGTTCAGGTATGTTTTCAGCTCTCAACTCCAAAGGATTAGAGTGACTCCCCAGTGGTTCGGGGTTGTGTTAGCATTCTTGGATTCTTTGGGGTTTTTTAACTTCCCTCCCACTGCAGGCTGAAATGTTTCCTTTTTCTGAGAGTGACACAGGCAGTTGATGCACATTCAATACTCCTATATACAGTTAAATTTTATGTGAGGGAAAATCATCACTTCCTATCTCAGCTACATTAGTCTCTTCCTGTATACCAATTTATAATCACAGTTTGGGACACAAACATAAGTTTAAAGCTTGCTGCCAAAATATTCCTGCATCAGAGGTGTACAGAAAGCATCTCAGTCTGATGTGTGTGGCTACATATCCCCACACTACACTGTCCAGTGGTGCCCAGTTTGTACTTTGCAAACACCACCAGACCAGCCAGTCGCTGAGCTTCTGTTGCACTGGCTGCTGTAGTTTCAAGTACAACAAAGGGGTACCTTTGATGACCACAAACACAAGTGCTGCATACATGTCTCATTCAACTCTAATGGCACTCAAAATGCCCAAAAATAAAGTTAATTATATGGTGCACAAGATGCCCAATACTGCCTTCCGTGCACAGGACACAGTCTCAATATTCTGCACCAACCATGTCCTCAGTGAAAGCCTCTTTAAATATGTCCGCTTTAATACAAGTAAAGTAGCTCTTTATCAGATCTCCCTGTATACATAATCTCCTTTTTTTTTTGTCAGACCAAATCCAAAATCCCTCTGGTTTTGAACATTTATTAGGCTTTAGCACAAAGGTTACCCACAGAAGACACCCAGGCAGGCAGCAAGTTCAGAGGCTGGCAGGGAGAGCCCCTCAGCCTCAGCCCCGCTGCAGGTGAAGCTCCTCGTGCACACGGGGAGCGCTGACAAGGGGGCACATGGGAATGAGATCGGCACGGAGAGCCTCAGCCTGCTGCTGCCAGAGCATCACACAGGAGGTGTCACTGGAGTCTGGTTCTGCCACCTGAGGTTAAGGTACCCCCCGGCCCCTTGCCCACAGCCGGTGTCCCGGCACAGTGGGGATGCAGCCCGCGGGGACACAGCCCGTGTGTCCTGGTGCAATGGGGACTCAGCCCGCGGGGACACAGCCCGTGTGTCCTGGTGCAATGCGGACGCAGCGTGTGAGGACACGGCCCATGTGTCCCGGCGCCTCGAGCCTTGGGCTGCGGCGACACCTCCCGGGAGCTGCCGGCACAGGAGCAGCACCCGCTCCTCTCCTCCACTGCCCCTAGCTCTTGTCTGATCCACCATTTACAAATATCCTTTTGATTTTTACCATGGGATCCAGAAACTTTCCCTATTTAATATTTGTTTTACTACCAGGAAAACTTCTGATCTTGCACATAACATCAGTTTTAAGCTTGTAGGAGACAAGATTCTAAGCTCTTTTCTATGCAAGGCACCTGGAATTTAACTGCTAAGAGGGTGAAAAAATCGTAGTTAAGAGCCCCGTTTTCTTCCTAACCCAGTCAAAGGCCCAGAACTGCCTGTATGGACAAACGCTGGCAGTTCCTGGGATTGGATCATAGGGATCAATAAGTACCTGCATGCACTAGGAAAGTTCAGCCCAAAGACTCCTAAATTATACAAAGCCTTTGTTCTGGTTATGACCTTTGAAAGGTGATGTGTGAGAATGGAGGACACTCTTGGGGGATCCTTTGATAAGTCAGTTGTGGTGTGACTGGGTAAGTCATTCCCACATCAGCCCCTGTGCCTGTTCCTGTCAGTGGTGTCTGTCACACTCCAGAGGGTACTGAAAAGGCAGAAGCTTCCAAAATCTGAGCTGCAAGGAAGAACACAAAGTGTCCTTATCTTCCTGCTGATGACTTGGGTTCACTTAGTAAAACCAAAAGCCCTCCATAGTTCCTCACACCCCAGTGGGATGCCAGTCCTTTACCAGGGGAACAGCCTGGTCAGGCCAGGACAGAAGCCTCACAGTTCTAGCTGGCTCTTAGGGGGAATTCCAGTATTTGTACAACAGCACAGGTCTAAGGATGCACAAGTATCCTGCTAAGCTCCCTCTGTAAGCAAAACCTCGGATTTCACACAGGCTCAAGTTGTGGGGAAACTGGCTACTGAGAACAATAAACAGAACTGACTCCTTCATGGAGACACGCAGTCTCTGCAGAGACCCCTCCTGTCAGCTCAGTCACATCCTGTCTCCTGAGCATGTTTCACTCAGAAATAGATGGTCCTTACTTCTCGCTTCTCTACAGAAACAAATATGTGGTAGTATCATTACATTCAGACATCAAAAGCAGACTAAAGCATCTGAGTTCAAGCTGAAGTGGGACTCTGAAGTATTCTGCCAACTTGGACTCTTGCTGTCAGTTGCTGTGCAGTGGGCACTGGGACAGGACAGTACCTAACCACTCTTACTACCTTTTCCCCAGAAATGAGTGCTGGAGTTGTAACAGCAAGTATGTTCCTAGATGCTTGTTTTTCAGTCTCAGCTCTTGTCCATAAGGGTTTTTTTTCCCCTCCTTAACAGAATGGCACAGTCTTCAGCCTTCTCCCCTGGTTCCCATCTTCTTTGGAAAATAAACAGCTCTGATTGTTGTGCACTTGAGATTATGAAAACATCAAGTCCATTAGTATTTGGCAAAGTGCTCTCTCATTTCCTTCTGATGTAATAATTGAGAGAGAGGGAGCGGAGACGGCAAAGATAGCACAAGGCACGAGTTAATGACCTTCTCGCATGTATGTGTGGGCTCTTTGAGAGGGAGCCTTTTCCAAGCCCCATCTCGCCTCCACTCATACTGTTTCAGCTGAAACACTGCTTCAATGTGGCTTTTATTATTTGATCTGTTGTCCCTTGGCCAGCCTTCAGAGGCAGCTAAATGGCAGGCAGGTGTGGGGGGCTAAGAGACAAAAAGCAAATGGAGCTAATGCTTCAGCAGGCCTGCTGCAAACAGGCCCTCAGCTCCAGCCCCACAGGCAAATGCCACTGGTGCCCAGTTCCTCTTGCCTGCTTTGGTTTCACTTACACATTTAAGTCAAGGGGGGGAATGTGTCCTGCTTCACTCTCCAAGGGAGATTCTTTGGAAGATTGAAGGCCTGATAAAATTCAGGACGTGGGTGGAAGGGCTGAGTGTAGAAAGGGATCAGCTGTATAAAGAAAATTAACTGAGGTCAGTGGTTGCTACTCTATAAGTGTTGGACTGGCCACCCACTTACTTGATTGCCAAATTTGTGGCTTTACTTTGGGTGCCTAGAGCCAAATTAAAACGGGATAAATTCCACAGAAGGGTATAGTGTTCCCTGCTGGCTTTCTCAAGACTTTACTTCAGTCTTTTTGAAGTGCTTCTAGAAGCCTCCAGAGATGTGTAGGTTCCCACATTAGCTTAACTGGAACCTAAGCCAAAAATCTCATCTCATTTAAAAAAGTAATCTGAATTTGACAGCATAAGTTTTGGGAAAATAAAGATTACCCTTTGCCAAGTGATCCCATTTGAGGGCCCCACCTTGAAGTGACAAGTCCCTTGGCAACCTGGGCCAAAAGGTGATAATATGAATACTGCTCTTTCCTCCATGACATTGAAGCCCAAACCTTCCCTGTACCAGGTGTCCCTGCTCCCACTGGATTCGCATAGTCAGCACCCTGGAAAGAGGAAGCATGTGAAGAACACAAATGGATTTCAGTGAGGTACGCCTTCCTGCCAGCAAGGGCTTCTGTCAAGGAATGGATGGAGCTCTGAACAACCTGGGCTAGTGGAAGGTTCCCTGCCCATTGCAGGGGGATGAACTGGAGGATCTTTAAGGTCCACTTCCAACCCAGCCATTCTGTGATAAAGGATTACTGATTTCTATGAAGGACTGCCAGCAGTGCCAGAAGGCAATTCCACATTTCTCGTGCCTAGAGAAGGAGTCCTTCCCCTTTTCCTCCCAAGTAAGGGTATCTGCCTCTTCCTTCTGTACCTGAAAGTGTTGCAGTAGGAGAGTTAAGCAAGTTAGTTTGATGTATTCCAGTTCTCAGCAGGTTTGAGCTGGCCCTGTTTTGCCACCACAGCACCCTGGGCTTACATGTTCCAAGGCAAACCATGTGCTCTTTGTGCAGCAGCATCAGAAGACTGGTGGGGGGGGATCAGTTTTACCATCTTTTCACCTCCCATCCAAAAAGGAACTGACAAATGGATTATAGGATTGACCTGTACCAGAAGACACATGATTTTTGAAAGGATCTTTAGAAGGACCCCCAGCTGGTTTCAGGGTTGTGTAGCAGTCCTTCTCTGGCAATCTAATATACCCTTATATTTAATCATGAAAAATTTCATATCAGAAAAATTCTCTTTTCCAGACCTAGCTGCAAGGATAGCTGTTTTCTTCCTTCCTGTACATTTCCTCCCCTCATATTTTATACATGCAAAGGCATATACATTCTTACTCCTTTCTGCCATCCTTACATGGCTGCAGTTTTGATTTCATTGATTGCACACACCAGTGTCTGCAGAGCTGCCTTAAGTAAGTCGAAGCCGTTGGGAATTCAAGGTGAATACATTTTTCTCCTTCAGATACGTTGCTTTAGTTAAAAGCCACTCCGGCTGCTCCATAACAAAACCAGACACAGTGGGCCCCATTGTCCGGCTCTTGGCCAAGGTAGCATGTATGGATTAAGTGATGAATTGCAAAAAGGGCCTAAAAGCCAAGCTGTAACTTCACAAAAAGGCCATTAAAGGTGAGCGCTGTCAGTAAAGTGCCCATTCAGAAGGGCTTTTATGACCCTCGGTGTTCCAGAGACGCTCACAAGCTACAAATGGTTCAGGATCCCAGACTCACTGCCCAAGTGACACATCCTCAGCTGAACCTGGCTGGGAGAGCTGCTCTCTGTAGGGATGAGGGAACATTTGAACATCACCCAGGGATGAGGGTGGGACACTGGCACTGTCTACACCCAGCAGGTGAAGAAAAGCATCACCTTGGTTCTGCTCAGACATGAGAAATCAGGAGTTTAACCTCAAGGTGAAAAAATTGGGGAGAAAAAAAATGAACAGAAAATGAAAGCATGCACTTTTAGGGCTACTTCTACCTCCTAAACTTCCCCCTCATCAATTCTGCATAAGATCTGGTTTTGTCTCTTTTTATACATCCCTTCATATGGTTTTCAGCGCATCTATAAAGCCTTTCAGGGTGCCAAGTGCTTCACAGATTTCTGATTATTAGAGGTGCCTGAAAGCACGCTAGGGCTACAGAACGGATGTCAAGTAGGACAGGAGGTGTCCTCTCATGGAACTCCTGGTTGGTCTCTCTCTCCTGTCTCTCTGCCCTCCGGGCAGCACTGCCCACATTAAGGGCATCACCAGTTCTTTAGCAAGTACTTCTTAGCAGCAAGCTTTTGTACTGGACTGAAATTTCAGTCTGTTAGAGATGGAGAACAAATATTTATCCCCAGAGCTAATTTTCTTACATTGAAGATAAGAAGTAGAAAAGGGCTCTCTGATAATCTTCATGGTCCTCCTCTGGAATATCCAGAACAATAAGGACTTCTGATTTTCTGTTATTGAAGTTAAAAATTTCCAGATAGATCAAAGAAGCGCATTTGTCTCATGTAGAACAACCCTGGGCATTAAAAGATTCTTAAATAATGGGACTTCTACCTCTTGTATAGCCTGTTGAGTAGCCCATCATAATTTCAATTACTGACACTTTTTTAAGCGTGTCTTACAATTTTGTACAGAGTGAAGGGGTCTACATAGCTTAGGTGACAGAAAATAGCTCACCTGTGGACTGTGATGTGCACATCCTTTAGTGGCATAAAGCTGCTAGAGGTAAATTGTGCCTGAGTTCCTTACACTCCATATTACAGTCTAAAAGATGGAGAATGAACTAAACCTGAGCCTGATTGTTTCTATCAAGCTTTAAAAACACAGTTCATAGAGCAGCAGATTCATTACAAATATTTTGATTGCTCCCTGAAAGAAAAACATGCAACTTTCTTCTTCATAGGAGAACTGAAAGGAGTGGTTTGTTGACTTCTTTGTGATGCTTTGAAATCTGTGATTCAGTGCCCTTGTGAAATGTTGGATGATGGTGGTTTGAAATATTTGCAGCCCAAAGTGAGTAAATCTACCCAGGCTGGAGCATTGGGTACCTCATCCAGCCAAAGTGAGCAGTCATTTCTCAGCTGGAATCCACAGCTGAGAGGTGTTTTGAGGCAACTGCAGTTTAGCTTGAACTATATTCTGCTCTTGGCTGAATTTAGTGTTTCAGACAAGACGTGTTGAGGACTTTTCTTTCTCCACAGCAGCAGATGCTTTTTTAGCACTGCTTTTCTGAGATCCTGAGCTGGCTTTGCTGAGACCCCCTTACTTGGACCTGCACTGGCCGTTAAACCCCAAATTCCTGCTTTGGTCCAGTTGTAATGCTGAGCTGAGATCAGCCCTCTCTCTTTCTTTGGCTGAGAAGAGCTGAGGCTAGAAGCAGCTGGGTGAACTTTTACCAGTTTGGTTGCAGTTATTTGCTGTGATGCCGCTGCTCCTCCATCAGCAGCTCCCTCCCCAACACCCAGCCGGACACAGGCTCTGCTCAGCCCTGAGGAAACATCTCCCCTGGCAGCGTGCCTGTGTTTGGGGCTTCACTCTGACATGTCATAGCCTCACACATTGCTGGGGAGGTGTTGGAAAGGCACCGCAGCCTCTCTCCGAGCGGTGCTCTTTAAACTTTCTACTGATTAGGGGCCTTTTAGCACTCAGCTGGCTTTTCCTAATGGATTTTGCCTTTTCATTGAGACTATTTTTTTTGCAGGCGTTGCCAAAGTAAACAGTCATGGATGGCTATTTGGAAAGCAGAGAAGAGAAGAAAGGGACATAGAATCAGGACTAGTCCAAATGTGTCCAGACAAGCACTATACATCAGCTGATATGTGTTGGGGGCCAAGTGCTGCCAGAGTTAAAATCTCTGGGAAAAGGAGTCCATTTGTTGAGAGACAGGCACAACAGATACAATTGCAAGGTCTCGGATCAAAGATGCCATGCCTGAATTCTTGAGCCTTTAGGGGGAGCAGGGTGTGAGCTTGGCATTAATCAGCCCCCTTCTGATTTATTTCCAAAGTCTTGAAGTCAGAGGAGGTGTTTGAGTAATTCCAAGCTTACAGAGTTCAAGCATATCAATCCTTCACTGCTCTGAAGCAGATAATTTAGCCTTCAGCCAGCTCGCTGTGTGGGAACCTATCAGGCACTGTCCTAAATGAAACTCCCTTCCCCTGCACTGCTCTGGTCAGTGGAAATCACACATCTCTGCAGAAGTTCAGAATTTGGTCCAGGCCAACAAAGAAAACTGGGTACAGTGGCTCTGTCCCCAGCTGGATCAGTGTGCCTGCTTACTTTTATGTAGGCCCTGGATGCACTGCAGAAGTGTTTTAGGGATGTAACACATTTATGGCCTGCATTTTTTATCAGGGTCTGAAAAAAGTTGTTCTAGATTTTACAGTTCCTTCTCTGCTGCCTTGACACAAAGTACAAGAGGAACAAAGCAGACGTTTTGTGTATAGAGTATCTTCTTTCCCTGTCTGATCTCCACACTGATTTGCTCCTTAGTTCAGCCAGCTGCTGAATGTCTGCTCTTCTTCCTCCTCAGATTATCTGCAAGAGCTCAGACTTTTCCCCTTCAGCTGGAACTTGCTCCTTGCTGGAAGCTTCAGCTTTGTTTTATCTTGCAAAGCAGTGAGGGTTCACCTGGCTCCTTCTGGTCAGATGAGCATAATTCATGGACAGAGCTTGGGCTACTGACAGCTAGACCTGATCAGATGTCTCAAGTGCTCAGGACTCCTGCAGCTTCCTCCCCACAGCAGAGTCACCAGAATGTCCAGGGGCAGGCTCTCATGTGACTTTGATCCATACCAGGGATGGATTCCAGATGGATACTTCCCCAGCGTTGGCCTACAGGCATGTTTCACACAGCATTGATGGGGTGTTAACGATGCTAAAATTTCAGCCAAGCTCCTCAGACATGCTGGGTTGGGAATGAGGAGAGGAGTTCTTTAATAAAAACCTGATGTAGACCCAGCACTTCTACCTGTAGTGCAGCCAGAGGAGCCATCAGAGCACCTGGAAGAGGGAAGTGAAGGTGCAGCCCCTGCCTGTTACCAACCTACTGAAGCACCAGTGGATCTCTTACCCTGGGATGAAGCCATTTTTTGGAAGGTGCCAGGTGGTGCACAAATGGTGGCTTGATCCTGTGGGATCTGAAGGGGATTTGCCACCAGGAGCTGTGAGGTGGCCCAGGGTGGGAGGAGCTGAGGGAGGGATCAGGCACATCCCCACGGAGCTGTGGCTGCAGTCCTGCCTCCAGCTCCCCACAGGGCCTGCAGTCCCCTGAGACACACACACAGCTCAGGGCTGTCCTGGGAAGGGGCTCAGGGTCTGCTCTCTCCTGCCCTCAAGTCCTGCCTGATTCCTGTGGTGGGGACATGCCACAAGCAGAACGGAGCTAAGCCATTGGGGCAGGGCTTGGGCTGCCTGAGTGGCATTGCCACACTCCTGCTGGGGTCATTTTTGGCTCAGACATCCCACTTCTTTTTTCCTGAAGTGAATGATCGTGATCTGTATCCTAGTTTAGAGGCTGTTCCACATCTATGTATTTGGCTTAATTTTTAATTTCTGTGTGTGTGTGTCTTACTATGAATTCCTTCTGATATTTTATTGGCCAGTTCCACAATATTCTGGGATCTTTCTGTAAGTCTTTGCAGAAGATTTTAGTTTTCATTGTCCTTAATAATTTTATATCATCTTGACTAAAGTTTGCAAACTAATGCTCTGCATTCAGCTGCCTGAGAGCTTTAAAATGAACTAGAGCTCCAGTGACCCAGTGGCATTGATTTTTTACACAGACAAGGAGCAGCAAAGCCAACAGTTCGCCCAAAATCCCACATCAGTTTGGACAGCTTTAGAGTTTTGATCTCTCCTCTCCCCTCAATCCCTTTAGTGTGCCTTCCTTACTCGCTTATTAAATCTGGAGCTGTTCTTCTGATTAAGTGCACCCTTAATAACTGCAATGCCATTGCTCAGGAGGCTGAAGTGGTGGGCAGTAGCTGCACAGAAACGTGGAACAGCAGTTCCATTCCATGAGTGCTGGCCTCAGGCACACTGAGGTTATGCATTAACACTGAGTGCCAGTGCCCCTCACCTGCACAGGCACCCTGGGCTGCGGTCTCCAAGTCTCCGAAGGATCAGGTAACTGGGGTGGAGGAGCCCAGATCAGTGTTGCAAATGGAACAGAGGTCACCCCAAATACCCCTCCCTGACTAAGAATCTGTAGACTCTACAGCAAAGGATTTGTGCTTCCTGAATGGACAGGGGACTCATCCAAGTCACCTATAGAACAAAAGCAGAGAGATTCTGGGAAAATGAGTATCTGCATCCTCTCAGCTTCTGACTGAAATTGTTCAGGGAGGGAAGGTTATGTATTGTGGAAAGGGATGCTCACTTGTATGGGATATTTCTTTTAAATAAAAGCAACATTTCACTAGTGGAAAGGCCCAACATCAAAAAAACAGGTCAACAACACGAAGTGCAAAGAGAAGGGCAAACAAGCGATGATGAGAGGAATCTTCAAGCAAAGAAGGGGTGTCCTCTGTCCCCCTGTTGCCAGAGAAGCAACAGGGCCCTTGGTGGTACGAGTTGTTTTCCATTTGGGCTCTCTCTGTTGTTTACAGCTAAAGTCACCCTGAGACCAGGCTTGGGACTGTGCTGGTCCCTTTGCTTCCCCTGCCTGTCCCTGGACACTTGGGCGGTGCATCAGCGTGTGGCACTGCAGCATGGGGCATTGCAGCATGGGGCACTGCAGTATAGGGCATTGCAGTGTGGAGCATTGCAGTGTGTGCCATTGCAGTGTGGGGCATTGCAGCAGAACCCTCCCCCACACACTGCAGCCTAACGGGGGAAAGAAATCCAAGGGCAATTACTTGTAACTGAAATGTTGCTGAAGCCGGAGCCGGAGAGCTGCTCACAGCACCGTTCTTTTAGCACTTCCATGGGCCATTACCCTGCTGGGATTAAGAGCCCCCTGCCCTGCCATGTGCACCCTGCCCCATCACCTGCCTCTCCTGGCCTGTCTTTTCCCCAGGCACTAATGAAATTACCACCGAGACTGATTACAAGTGGGGTGGAGCACTTTGACCAATGAACCCACACCTGCTCGCGTGGTTGACCTTTAATGATCCAGCTCTCTAACTGTGCCGTTTAATTTGGTTTTTTAAAGCCCGATCTAGGGAGAAGCTGGAGTTTCATTTGCCATCAAAACATGACCCCTGCTGGAGGACTAAGGATGTGACTTCCAGTTATTCATATGGACAACCCCACAGAGAATGGCACACATGCGATTAATGTGACACGGTACAGCTGTCACTGGCTGCAGGAAATCACAACTAAAAAAATATTAGCTTAAAAAGACTTCCTAAAGTATTCACCCAACTGCAAAGGTAAAAATGTTTTCTGGCTATTGTTTTTTGGTAGGTTGGTTGGTTGGTTGGTTGGTTGGTTGTAGTTTTGGTTTTGTTTTTGTTTTTTTCATCTGTGGGCTTGTGCTTTACAGAATTGCAGGAACCAGTAAGTTTTTTCTGAAGGGCTCTGTGTGTGTGTGTATAATCCTTTTTTAATGGAGGTTCTGGATATCAAATCTTTTGGCAGAAAGTTCTCCAAACACTTGCAGTAGCAGCACTGCATTTGAGGTTGTAGTTTGTTCCTAGATTTATACCAGCCTGACATTTTCCCAATGGCAAAATATTTAAATAAAAACAAAGAGAGTGTCAGGCTGGTAGGAGTTTTTTAAACATATGTCTAATTTAGTGTGTAAGGAAAATAAATTCCACTTGTGAAGGCCCTAGGCCTGCCCTGGTTGCCACGTGGGCTGCAGCAGTTCCTTGCTAGCCTGGCTGTGTCTTTTAAAAGGGGCCAGCTGGAGTGAGCATCACTGCCTGGAGAACAGCTGATGTTGCTGGGTAGGTGACAAAGGTCCTGTAGGAGCAGGTATTGCTGAAATGAAACATCTGTCCAACAGCAAAAGGTGCGTGTACTGCGGGAAGGAACCCACATTTCTGGGATGTGAAGGTAGAGGGGGTGGCTGGGTACCAGGGGTTGGCTAAGAACTGAAAACTTTGGGGACAGAGAAGGTGTCAACAGCAGAGGCTGCTGTAGTGTCTGCAGAGCCAGGTGAGAGTGGCAGTGGATTTGGACCAGACTGTGGAGCAACCAGAGGGAGCCTGTGAATTCCAGCAGGTGTTGCAGGACCACAAAACATGTTCCTGTAGAAGGAGTCCCCAGCAGTGCCATGTCCTGCTGGTTTGCTGCAAAGGAGCCCTTGTGCTAAGCTGGTTTTTAACCATGATTCTGAAAGGTTTCAGTAAGTAGCTCTTACAGGGAAAAGCTGATGTTTATCAGATAAAGGAGCATGTGCTGTATGGTTTTGGCTTCTATCAGCTGTACTGGATATGTGTGTCCGTGGTTGCAGTGGCTGACAGGGCCTGGCGTGGCAGCGGAACAGGACTGCTCATACAGAATGGCTCAGACTGGAGCCTGCCCTGCCCAGAGCAGAGCTCCAGTGGGATCCCAGCACTGACAGCTCAGGGCAGCCTGAATTCCCAGCTGGCCTCATGCAGGAACTGGAGCCGTCTTCTTCCAGGCCTCTGCAGAGTATTTCAGGTTTCAAACAGCCCTGAGGTTTTCGTATCCCATGGGATGCGCTGTGGGATCGCTCCTGTGATATCTGGCAGGGGAACAGCCAGTGAAGCACAAACCAGGGGCTGCCACATCAACTTCTGTCCAAGGGTTAAGGTTCAGTGTTAAAATAGGGAAGTGGAAGCTGCGTAATTTTGTAAATCCTGTTTTGTTATCGAAGACCAAAGACTTCCTGTTTGGGGATTCAGGCCTGTTTCCATTTCCACTGTAAATGGTGAGAGACTGCCCATAAACCTCATGTTTACTTCACAATTTCTGATACTTTCTACGTGTGCTGAAACATCTTTCAGGTGGCCATGACATTTTGGCAAAAATAGAGATGGCAGTTGGGAAAGGAAAAGTAGTTTAATGTCAGCCTAATCTTGAAAAGCATTTTCTTTATTGGAGTTAAAGAGCTGAGTCCATCACCACAGGACTGCACACATTTGTTGTAGATATTCTATTATTGTTACAAATCAACTGAGATCTCAGTTTTTGTTCAGTTCTTCCTTACAGTCCTCACACATTTTAATATTTAAATAATGGAACAGAATATTTAATTGGTAGGTTTTGTGTGTGAAGTCAATGAATTAGCTACAAAGTAACCTCCATGTAACAAATATTGCTTTGCAGTAATTCCAGGTATTTGCAGCTCTCACAGGGGAAGACCAAAGTGTTACTCTTCTGTACAACCTTGGACAGGGTTACTGAACATTTTCATTTAGTACCATAATTTACAGTAGTACAGTGAACTGAAAGATACAAGCTTAAAAGTTTTAAAAAAAGTTAAAACCTTAGGGACTATTTTTGCAACTATCTAAATTCAGAAATAAGATGCACCAAAATTCAGATGGACCGGAATTAACGACTACTGAGGAAATCTCAAATGGCCATTAAAGAGTCATGGAAAGGAGTGGCAGTTCCTCCACCCAGTCACTGGAGCTGTCACTGGATGCTCATGTGGGCTCTGGCTGTTATGGAAAAGGAGTTATTTTAGGATACTTCGCAAGGGAGTGAGCCACAGAGATCACTTGTGAAATATTTGGGGTCTGCAGATCCTCCTCCATCCCCTTTTGCCAGCTGGCACTGCTGTGACAGGGGCTGTCCCTGCAGCCTGGGATGGCACAGCTGGCTCCACCCCCACACACAGTCTGGGATGGCACAGCTGGATCCCTCCCCACATCCCAGGATGGCACAGCTGGCTCCAACCCACACATGCTGGGATGGCACAGCTGTTCATTAAGTATCACTGTGGCACGTCTGTGTTTGGGAATGACTCTGCTAAACCCAGAGTGCCTCACTCTGAAGAGACCTCCTGGGGTCCAACAGCCCAACCCAGCCCTGCCCACAGCAGCTCCACTTAGCACAGAATTCACAATTAGCACAGAATCCCAGAGTATCCTGAGCTGGGAGGGACCCACAAGGGTCATGGAGTGCAGCTCCTGTGGGCTGGAGGTTCTGCAGCTCTTCTGGAAGCCTGAGGCCATGGCTCTGGTCCCCCATCCAGGGCTGCTCTGCAGCCACCCTGGCCCTCCCTGTGCAGGGCAAGGGGCCAGGCCTGATATGCCCCTGTCAGCTCCTGTTGGAGACTCACCTGCTGCTCATGGAGAAGTTCATCCACCATGGATGGAGCCCCTGGGTTTGCCCATGGAAAGCAGCCACTGCTCCCAAGGCACTGGATTATCCCAGGCTGCTCCCACCCACCCCTATGGCAGGATTTTCCATCCTTGGCATCAGTGACACCCAATTTCCCCTCACAACAGCCATGGTTTGAAACATTTCATTCCAGTTCCATTCACATCCTTGGATCTGCACCTTGCAATTCCTCCCCTGGGAATGCCAAAAGCTCAGAGCTCAATACAAGAATAAAACTCCACCAACAGTTTCAGTAATTCAATAATTTATTCATCTAAAAAAGTGTGTAAAAGTATATAGCTCTCATCCACAAGGTATATATGAATGACATTTAAAATGGAGGTCTTTTATTATTATTGTTTCTTTTTATCAAAGTCTTTTTTAGTGTATTGTACCAGCGATATACTGTAGATTTAAAATGAACTTCACATTTTTTTTTGTTTTCTTTCAAATTGTCGGCTATATATAAAAGAAGCTCACTGCAAAATGCTCAGAGAAAAAAAAAAAAAAAAAGAAAACAAAAAGAAATTCAGAACTCCCCAGAAATGTACAGCTTTTACATTTAAAAAAGGTTCTGAAATATACATACAAGCATGCTGGACATTCCCCACCCTCCCGCTCCCTTTAGCTCAAACAACTGTAATAATAATTCTGATTTAGGTATGATTTTCCAAAGTTAGAAATAAAAAAAAAAAATAACTTTCTTCACTCTGTAGGAAAGCCAGGGCTTGTACATTTCAGATTAATTCAGTAAAAAACTCACAAGTAAAATAATGCATATTTAAGGGAAATATTATACAGAACTTTTCACACTGAAGTACATAAGATTTTTCTTTAAAATCTATTGCCATTCATTTATTTTGCACAAAAACGTATAAATATGTCACCAGCTTCTCTTAACTTAAAAAAATTAAATAAAAGACACCAGATGAAAACTACTCCTTGCTGCCCTTTTTTAAATTTCTAATTTTTGCTTAGAACCAGGTTTGTGGGGAAGAAATGCCCCTGGATAAAAACGGCCCATTTAAAAACAATAAGCAAAATAATAATCCAAAGTTCAGATGAATCCTGGGAACAAATAACCCCAAAATGGTAAAAGATTACAAATGTCTACTTTACATTTTTTTCCTCCCCAAGTTAAATTTTTTTTATACAAGTTTACAATCTTCATCTTTTTATGCTCTTCAAAAGGCCTTGAGAATTTTCTTTTCTGATTAAGAAAAAATAGTACTGCAATATTTTTAAAGTCAATTTTACACTGTACACATTAGATACAAATGGTTTGATATCAGATTTTTTTTTAACCTATACATTGCAAAGAGGACACCCACACGGAGGGGTGGAGCAGGGAAGGAAATAATCCATTTACAGGTTCCTCCCCTGCCTTCACCTTCTCATTACACAAGCAATTCTTTTTTTTTTTTCTTTTATTATTTTATATAATTTGTTTTAAATGTTACATTATCTCAAGAAAAATACTTTTTAAAATCATAGAATTTCATTTTTTTTAACCAGAACATGAAAGTCTTTTGGAAGAACTCTAAACTTGGTAGTTTTTCTCCACAGCCAGGGGAGGGGTCACCCAGCCTGACCCAAGTGCCCGACCCTGGCCCCCTCCTGCTGCCCAGTGCACCCCCAGAAATGAGGGAATGGGGCTGGAATAGGAACCCCTTGGAGCCTGGAATGAAGGAGTCATAAAAATACTTCAATTAGCCATTAACCTTCCCAATGGCAATCATTTCACTAAACAAAGTAACTTTGCCACCACAGTGGTGTAACTTCAAGTACTAATTTAATGATATAATTTTTAAAAATTATTTCTTTGAAATAATATTCCTATAGTCAGAAAAAATACACCAGATTTGTGACTGATTTAGTGTAAACAAAAACCATATTTTTGGATATGTACATGGACGAGTCTGCCCAGAATTAAAGGGCGACTTGGCTTTCAGTAAATACTTTTCTAGCATCACTAAATTTACTGGAAATATATTTCAATCATAGCTCTACAATAGATTAATTTACCACTGTCCACTTGCCCTGACACTGGGCTTTAAAGTATTTTTTTTCCTCCCTACCTTCCTCTCACTCTTCTCCCTTAGGTAGTGTTATCCTTCATTAAACACTGGCCATTCCTTGCTTTAACCAGGCTAAACACAGGGGAGAATTACTTAAAATACAAGATATCCTTACCAGAACACACTTCCCTTCCCAGACTTTGATTGTTATGAGCTTTGCTTTTGATTTCCAGGTCAGAAGAGTGAGAGGTCTGTAGATAAATAACCCTACAGTGGAACGGAGCTGGATTTTTAAGGTATTTCTACTGTTCCCGGTCCTTTATAATTTAATCCCTCCCCTCCCCAAACCTAAAAATAAATAAAGTATCTCCAGACCATTCATATCTACATGGACAGGTAACAAATGCATGCATTCATCCCAATCCACTCTGACAGGAACTCCAGGTAGACAGAAAACTCCAATACTTATACGAGACTACAACTGTGTGGTTTTGTGTTTGTGGTTTTTTCCTCCTGCAAAGTCCCAGTTTACGACGATCAAACAACAAAACACCCAAACTGGTCACTACAAGGTGGTTTTTACTTGCAGGGCTGACACTACTCGTGGGTCTTTATCAGTTCCTAATGCAAAAAGATCCTGTAGTCTTCCTTAAAAAAATAAAATATTAAAAAAAATAATCACGCTGACCAGTAGTTACTGAGCCACCAAACTAACACTGGCTTGAGGTTACTTTGTGTTCACTGTTCTTGGATGTTCCCAGATTTTGGACTGAAGCTGCCAGAGATGTTAATGGGTAGTTTAGTTTTGAACACTGCAGAATTCACATGTGCTTTTGGAGGAACAGAAGCACAGCACAGGACTGGTCTGAAGAGAAGCAAACGGAGCTCTTTGCAGGTCGTGGCACGTCCCGGGCGGAGGGGAGAAGCAGCCAGAAGAACAAGTGCTTGTGAGTGTCCTACAGGATGTTCATGATGGCGTTGTAGAGCTGGGTGAGCACCACGAAGTGCACGGGCAGGCAGGAGCTGCGGTCCTGCGTGGCCGGGTTACACGTGAGCCAGGACAGGGCGTTGTACTGCTCCAGCACGAACCTGCACAGAGGCACAGACATCACAGCCTGCCCTGGGGGGGTTTGTTAATGGCTCTCTTGGAGCTACATCCTAACAGGGCTGCCAGTGTGTTGGCAAAGGAGGAACCTCACTGAAAAGCAGGAGGATTTAGCTTTGCAAGGTCTGAACTATTTGCATGAAGGCCCTCCCCAACACACACAGATTCTGGACTCACAATGGTCCAAATGCCACTGCTGTCAAAGCCTTGGGGATTAAACACCTCTGCCTCTCTGGGCACCCTTGTGCCAGTATCTGCTCACACTGCTCCTATGATCCTGTATCTAATTGCAATTTCTCATGACTTGTGTCTGTTGGATCTCATCCTTTCCCTGTCCACTCAATTCTCCTTTTACTCAATACCTAGGACACCTGTGAGAGCTCAGTCCTCCAAGAGGATGCAAATTCAGATCTTCTATATAGTACAGCCCCAATTTCCTTAGATTAGACATTCCTGTTCCCTGCTGATGTTTGTTCTCTGGGGTGTCGCACACTGTGTGCTCTCATCACACACAGCGTTTCCAATCCCCACATACGGTGTGTCCAGTCCCCACAGGTGGGATGGAGGCAAACAGGCCCCACAGAATCCTGAACAATGAAACACACACCCTGCATGTATTCAAGAACTGTGTCTCCTTTATACCCCAATCCTAGCACAGTGCTATCAGGGACTGCTTTTATCTCTTCTTACAAATCCATTTGGTTCAGTGAGTAAAGATAACAAGTGACAGCTCAGATTTGATACCAGGGGAACAGAGCAGTCTGAGGGGGGCAAACCATGGTGTCCCCCTGGCAAGGCTGAGCCGTTTTGAGTTTCCTTGGCATCACCCACAGAATTCCCCCTCAAAACCCTGTTCTGGCATCTGGAGGAGGAGATGCCCTGACACACATAGAGCATGGCAGGGCTAAGAAGTGCTGATAAAACTGGTAAGTAATTGTGATACATTGGAAAGGTTACTCTGAAACCTCCGAGCTCAGTCCCCAAATGTTTAGTACAGAAATGAAAAGCTAAAGGGTGTTACCTCAAGACATCAGATGTAGTTTTAGAGTCGAGGGGGTGAGGAACTCGCTGAGAATTTCTGGCAGGTAGAAGCTCGTCTGTCTGCGCTACAGAGATGTGGTGATGGAGAGAGGCCTGAGCAGAGGGAAAGAGCAAAAATTAACTCCATACAGCAGGTACTGCTAAAGACTCTCAAGAAACATCCATTCTGAATCACCTCAGGACAGCATGGGAAGTTGGCAATTCTGTGCTGAACCTCCTCATGACCATGTGCATTTCCAAATAAATGGTTACATTTTTGAATAAACTGACTGGAGTTCTGCAGTTCTGGAGTGGCAGGTTCCAGGTTCACTCTGACACCACAGACTCCAACTGCAGCTTTTACAAGCATGGAAATAGCAATGGATAGTGAGTGCTCCATGTGGAGCATGACACACCTTCAGGAAGAGGGGACACTGGTTCTGTGCCTGAGGACAGGAGGACCAGAACCATTGCGGGAGGTTCTCCGCTTTGGCAGTCGACACGAAGTATCCCAGAGCCAGAGGCTGCTGCTTCAGCTCTTCGGGAGCTTCCCTGGAGAGGAGGCGTTCACCTTGGCTCTGCAAGACAGGGAAAAGGCAGCTCTGAGGGTGTTGTCAATACAGCCCACTCCAGGAACGGTGACTTCATTTGCTAATTACTGTCCTGTGACAAATGAGCCCTCCTTTATCAGTCAGGAATCTTAGTCAAAGTTATCCAGGCCCTGCCTTATTCCCTTGTAGTTCGGTTCTCCAGGCTTATGTTTCAGAAGCACTGTAGATTCCCTAACAGCTGGGAGAGCAGTTCACTTCATCCATAAAAGTCAACAGGTTTAAAAAAAAAAAAAATTCCACTGCACAGAAAGCAGCTCAATTACAAATCCCTCCCTGCCAATCCCTTCCAGTGGGTCTGGACAGGAATCCAAGGCAAGGAAAAAGCCTGGAGCAGGTGGTATTGGGAGCCCAGCAGACGGGACTGGTGCCCAGCCATCAATTATTGCCCTGACCCTGGGCCCACGGGGGGATGATCACACACTGCTGCTCTGCTAAAGCCAAACATTACACTGCAATTACCAGGCCTGGTTTAATGGTTAATCAGAATTACTCGGGTTCAGCTGGAAGGGGCTTGTCCAGGGCTCCAGGCTCAGGCCGTGAACCTCCCAGGGCTGCTCCAAATGGATGCAGCTCCATTGAGAGCAAGCTCTGCAGAGAAGTGGGACAGAACAGGGATTGCTGAGGGAACTAGGAAGAGAGAGAGTGAGGAGTTGTGATTTATGGCTGCAGGGTTTGGCAGCAGAATTTAGAAGTTTTCATTTGCCCACACACCAGTTTGGAATAACTGGGACAGCAATGTGCTGTTATCAAGCCTTTGATGGGTGAGTTGCACAATCCACACAAGGTGGTTGTGGACTGAGCTCAGAAAATGTAGGACTAGCATTTCTGTGGCTGAGGCAAGAGGCATTTCTCCCTCACTGACTATTAAAGCTGCACTGAGGCATTTTGGCAGAGGTTGCAAGGGAAATACAGGTAGGACTTTCTCCTTCCACGGGTGAAACTACCACCATTTAGTCAGTCACGTTCAGGAGTTAGAATTCTGATATCGAGACATCTCACTGACATGTCAAAAATGGTAGAAAAGTTATCCTGTTTCTCTCATAAAATACTGTATTATTTATTAAAGAATGAATATGCTGCTGCTTTAAACTTAATAGTTTTATGACAAAACTTCACAGAAACTTACGAAGCATAAAACTTCTACCTAATTGTGATGGAAACCATTTTAAGAGAACAGCTCAGTCTTACATGATTAAATGTAGGAGTGAAAGAGTTCCATCAAACCTGATCCAAGCTGTGCCAATTAAAAAAAATAACTGGAATTACCAAAAATAATTTGCATTTTAAGTAATCACTGATGTTGGAACTGACTTTATAAAAGCCACTTCAAACAAAAATAACTCCCAAATGCTGTGTGCTCTGGGCTAAATATTCCTAAGAAAACAACATTTGCATAACCATCCAGCACCTGCGGAGTTTCCATGGGCAGAGTTTCATCACTGGGAGAATTCTCTCCCTCTTGCCTCCCCTGAAATCCACAGGAACAAGGCTGTCACAGCTTCCTTTCTCTCAATGACTTGTCACTTTGTGCCAGGGACATTCCATAGGATTTTCCAGGAAAGAATGGATGAGTACAGATTAAATCTATGCAGGGTCACCAGCTATGGCTGTGCCACACAAAAATACAGCTGCTCTCCTGCTCTTTCCCCCTCAATTATCCACCAACAATTAACTTGGAGGGTGCAAACAGTCAATGTAGAGACATCTCCAGCAATATTTAACCTTCAGTGTTAACCTAATTTTTGCTTGCTGTTGACCTAATTATGTGTCAGAATCTAAAGGAAAAAAAGATTTTGTTGGAGGATTTGGGTCTTTCTATTTTATTTTAGGCAGTATGTGCCCTATGGTGCTCCAGCCTTACCCTACTGTGATGGTAGTGAGATCCCACTCCAGTGCCAGATGGTGATCCAGGGGAAGGAACTGGGGAGGAATTTGGTGAAGAGTGAAGATTCCCTGTTATCAAAATTCTAATGTCATTGTCCATGTCATCTGGGAATGGGAGGTCAAACATGTCATCTGAAAAGGAAAAGAAAGGAAGATAATTTCCAATCTGCTGCTCTTTTCTCCAAGAAATTTTTGTCATTTATTACCTTTCCCTTTAATTTATTATCTTTCCCTTTTTTCTTTTACATACCCCCAAGATAGATGAAAGCAGAGATAAACACTTTACTGTTTAATCTCCCTTAGAACCCTTGACTGCAACCACACAGACATGAAAAGGAGACTTGGCAGGCAGCTATTGGGATAATGAATTTTAGCAGTGGCCACAGAGTGAACAGAATTCCCACTGTAGCAGCTTCATAAAATCCAGACTGAGCTTCGTAACAGAACAACTGACACCTCTGTGCAGTTGGTCACAGAGACCCCTTAACAAAACACTTGCAATCATCACACACAGCTCCATGTGCTGCTGCCACAGGTGCTGCTCCTCAGGCTCCCAGAGCTGCACACCAGCTCCAAACTCTAGGAACAGCCCCTGGCAGCTCCAGGGAAACTGCCCCTGGATCCATGAGGGCAGCAAGGCTCCACTCACTGCAAAGGACTTGTGATCCTTTCCAGCACTGCACCAGGATCCCCAACAATGCAACTTTCATATCCCACTTTCACCTCAGGAGTTCCACATAGCTCATTAGCGTAACTGGCTGGATTAATTTGGTTTATGTTAATATGTGGGGAGGGCTAAAGATACAGGGAAGATGTGTTTGCCTTGTGCATTCCATTACTCATCATCTGCACACAGGTTACAATACCCTGAGTAAGTTATGGAAGGGAAGGATAAGGCACCATCAACACAGAGCCAAAAATTACAGCATCACAATATGGTTTAGAGGGGTATTTCTTATCCAGATTTCTCAGCAGGCGAAGAAATCCAAGTGTATAATGACATTTAAAGTACATTTCAGTGGGTAGACAGGGACAGTGGGAGCTGTCTGAATTAACTGCATTAATTAGAATTGCAACCAAATTTCTACTAAAACATGAAGCCTTAAATAGAAGTCATGCATCCTACATATAATAAATAACAATTTCTCTTGAAAAAGATGAATGTACTCCATGTAAAATGGAAAAGGATGTGTGTCCTGAACTAATTTCACCTGAAGCCACAGTATTAAAACAGGCAGGTGGTTGTTTTCCCTCATCTCCTGAAGAGAACCTCTGGATTGCCAGAGCAATGATTTAACTGAAGTTTATTAACTTGTGTCCTACAGCCTCAGTAAACAAACCAGAGCTAATATCATGCTCTGCTTGGCCCCTAGAGCAGAAATGAGCTGGCTAATGGCATAGGAAGCAGCTTAATCATTAAGTAGAGCAGAGTTAAGAAAATTAAATTTAACACCATTTTGGAAAAGGCCATTCTTGTACCTGACTCTAATTAACATCTGCAGCACCAACGGGCAGGTTAATGCAGGTTAATGTTTGTCATGCTCGGGAGGGATCCTGGGGCCTCCTGGGACAGGGATTGAGAGGGGCAACTTCCCTTCAGAGGCCCTGGGACATTCCAGGAGAGACAGATCAAAGCCTTAAAAGCAGTGCCCTGCCTTCCTCTCTAGCCCAATTGCCCTCCTCATTAATACAGCCAGTGTACATGTCTGTAGCTACTCTTGGTTTAAATTGCTTTGCACTCATTTAAAGGATTTGGGACAAAGCAGGAAAATGCTTATTTGGATATAAAGCATTAACCAGAGTCTTGCTGACTCAAACTGCAGGTTCAGTGTAAAAGCACTCTGGGGGCATCAGGAAATCTCAGGTTGGGATATTTGTCCTACTCTACCACAAGGTGCCTCCTTCCTGTCAGCTCTGCACACGACAGGGCACGATGTGAAGCACAACTGGAAACCAGCAGCTGGCCTGAGCAAGTCACAACAAGACAAAGCATGTTCTGGTCTGGATCACTTGGTGCATTGGCTGGTCCTTGTCCCTTTGGGAATAAAGCAGTGTGACTATGAAAACACAGTGTCCCCCTGTAGCTAAAGCCCTGCGTGGTTCCCTTGCTGGGGTGGTGTGGGGTCTGCAGAACCACCCCCCCTCCCCGGGGGTTTATTCCTGCCCAGCTCAGCTCTGCTGATGCCCTGGAAAGGCCCTGAGGATTTCCCCCCTCACTCACCATTGGTGGGGCTGAAGCCATCCTCGTTGGGGTAATTTGCAGGTGCCACCTGGATAGTGGCAGAGGTGGGGAACACAAGGATGTGTGTGCAGGAGGCGTCCTGGGGGGTGTTGAGCTGGGACGACTGCAGGTTCAGCGCCGTGCTGCGCCCGAACACCGAGCCCATGGTCACCGCGTCTGAGGGGACAGAGACAGAGACAATGGCACAGGCGCCACTGCACGTGCTGTGTCCAGGGACACCTCTGCCCAGCCCACCTGCTCTGCAACCTCACAGACTCAGCTGAAGGGCCTTATATTCAAAAGATTACATTGCTGCAAGAGCTTGACATTAAGACCACCAGCCCCACCTCTCCTGTCATTCTGCTGCCCTTTAATCAAATATTTACTTGTTAAATGAGCAAGTTAAATTGATTTTTCACACACATCTCTGTAGAATTATGAAATACATCCCACTTTGGTCAATATGAACACAAATGCAAAACTAAAGCCACACAACAATAAAGCTTCTCTCTTCTCCTCCTCTATTGTTCTCAATTATCCACCAACAATTAACTTGGAAGGTGAAAATAGTCAATGCAGAGACACCTTCTTCGGCAATATTTAACCAGCACCTTCAATTTTAACCTAATTTTTGCTTGCTGTTGACCTAATTATGTGTCAGGATCTAAAGGAAAAGAAAAGATTCTGTTGAAGGATTTGGGTCTTTCTTTGTGTTTTACTCTGATATAAAAAAGCCTCATTTGCCATCTGTTTTCTCACATTACAAAATCTCTGCTTTGAAAATATTCAACATGATAAGTAATTTTCAAGCTCAATTAATTCTACTCCATGTATTAGTCTTTTCTTTCTAAACTTAAAAAACCCCAGAGTGGTTTGTAAGGATATGTTAAGGATGTGTCACCACACACATTAAAAAGTACGTGCTTAGGTAAAACAACAAAGGAAACATCAGCATTTAATTTTATTTCAACTTAAGCCCATGGACCACTGCTTGTAAGTGAACTCTCTAAATAACTTCAGCATGTGAGAAGGCAGGTGGGCTTATTCTTACTCCCATTTCCACAGGCTCCTACTCATTCCCACTGCAGCCTCCTCCGTGTCACAAGAGTGTTTGTGACACCACTTCCAGCCCATGGGAACTGGGCTGCCTGAGCCCACAGCCTCCCCAGGGAACAGATCAGCACTTTGGCTGTGGCCCACAGTCACCTTCCCTCAGGAGCCTGCTCTCCCCATGTAGCATCTCTCCGTGGTATTTTGGGGAATTCTGCTGGCTCAACCTATTTTCTACCACACATAGCCATGCTAATCAAGTTCTTCACAGAAATCCCAAGATTATTCTGCTTAAGTGTGAAATGTGATAAAAGAACAGTTTTGCTGGCATTGCCACAGTTGGATAAAACCCACCTGGCATCACCACAAACGATCCCTGTGGCTCCATGGCAACGAGGCAGGCACTGAGGATGGAGGGGGAATCTGCTGCGGAGATGCCGCACATGCGGCAAACCTCCTTCAGCTGTTTGCTGATTGTCTGCAGGGAGCACTCCCCGAGCAGGATACTCCAGTCTGCAAGGGAAAAGCACCATAGGAGGACAGAGCTGATACAGAGCCAGCAGAGTAAGCACTCACCTGGAAACAGCAAAACATTCCCAACACTTGGCATTCCCCTAATCCCAAACTCTCCTGTGCACACAAGGGGTCTGGCCCTGCAAACTGGGTGCTCAAGGAGTTCCTGTGGAATGTTTTATTCCAATGCCAGTCTGTTGGCTTTCCTTTGTTCAATACATTTTTTCAAGACCTTTTTTGTTTGTTTAGTGATGTTTAAGATGAGGAATCACAACTGAATCCTGTCTCTATTCCTGTGTCAGGATAACTTCATTCAGAACTTTTTCTAACACATGGTAAGGCCCCCAACTTCTCTTGGATGGACAGTGTACAAATCCTGCACAACAAGAGGGAGTCACATCAGACCCAGGGCACAAACAAGGAAAGGGTTTATGGAAACCAATAGAGAATTCACTGCCATCACAGGACTGCAGCCAGCTCTGCTG
Organism: Eopsaltria australis; assembly: GCA_034509425.1. NCBI lineage: Eukaryota > Metazoa > Chordata > Aves > Passeriformes > Petroicidae > Eopsaltria > Eopsaltria australis. The sequence continues at coordinate 196,636 of JAVTVJ010000317.1, read as the reverse complement.
TAATCCATGCTGTCATGGCCAAGGAAATTTCAGTTTGGAGGATCCTGGTGATTTACACTCAGATCCACTTGGTCAAGTGGGCATCAGTGTCAAGACAACGATGGGGACAAAGGGAGAGAAAGGGCTTCAGCAGCTCTGATGTAGATTACAAACTCCTACAGAGACCTACCTGGGAAGCCTGGGTATCTGGCTTCCCATTCATGTTTGCCCTTACTAAACTCTGTCAAAATAAACAACAGCCTATCCTGTCTGTGATAGAATTTGGCACACCATGTTTACCTTCTGTAAGATCATGGTTCTAGGGATCAGAGACAGGACTTGGGAAGGTTAAGCCAAATTCACCCCATCTAATGCCACTGTGTGATGGCAGAGTGCACCCTCAGCAAATCTGAGTCAGGTGATGTGAAACTGAGAGGAATGGCTGAGTCCCCATCCCTGGAAGTATTCAAAAGCTGTGTGGATGTGGCACTTGGGGAACTCGGATCAGTGGTGGCCTCAGCAGTGCTCGGGAACACCTGGACTTGATGAGCTCAGAGGGCTTTTCCAACCTAAACAATTCTGTGATTCTGATTATCACTCTCAATTTTTTAGTTTGAAAAGTTTGTGATCAGTTCTGAGCCATCCTGCCTTGCAGCCTGGGTCCCTGTCCCACTCCACACACTGGGAGTGGCAGCCCTGACAATTGCACACCTTTCAGCTCCCCGTGGCCCAGCCGGCCCAGGCGCCCGATGACGACTCTCCATGGCAGGGACGTCATCTGGACAATGCCAATGCACCATTCCCAGAGCTTCTGCAGCCCGATCTTCCGGGCAGACAACTTGCTCCTCCTTGACCTGCAGGGGACGGAATTAAAAACAAGAGTGAGAGGAGAATCAAGGACAATATTCAGATTTGTTCTAATTATGTCACTGTTTAGTGTCTACAGAGTTCTGGGCAGTCCCTGACCTACCTTTTATTACTACTAAGAAAAAAAAACTATGTGTCTGTTTTCAGTACTGTTCCTGCAGTGCCATCAAACTGCTGAGCAACACACCGCGTGCTCCTCAAGGTAAGATTTGTAAGCAAAACAGTAGTAAAACAAGTTGTAAAACAAGTGTAACTCAGTCACTTTTCCTGTGCAGATCTGAAATTCTGAAAGTGCTGACTGAAATGTTCTCACTGTAACACCAGCATGATCTCCTGAGAAGGGAAAGGGGATGGAAGGGATGTGCAAGGAGCTGGTGAGGGATGACTCCAGCCATGGACCCATGGGAGAGGCCAGGGGCAGTGAGTACCTGCTGGGCAGGTCGATGTTGACAATGCAGGTCTCCAGCAGCTCCCCATGCAGGTCGGTGCAGGACGCCAGGAGCCAGCGCTGGTCGTGGGACAGGCAGTACCCCACAAAGAGCACGTTGTATTTCTGACTGGCCTCTCCAAACGTCTCTCCCAGCTCTGTCTGCTTGTCTTTGATGGGGGCCAGGATGAAAGGAGGTGAGTACAGCTGGATTGGGCTGGGCCTCTGCAACAGAATCAGCACAACCATCAGCAGATAGATCAGAAACTGCTGAACACAAGGAACACACACACACTGGCAGCGAGTACAGAGACAGGCAAGCTTGAAACAAGGAGTAAATTCAAAGCATTCCTAGTCAGGAGGGAGACTGGGAAAAGGAGGGTTGTAGACAATTCACTGCTGCCAGTTAAAGCTGATGCACTTCAAATATTATCTAAGGATTTCTTTTTATGCCCAGGTAACCAGGGTATAAAAGCAGTCGCTGGACCAGTCTCTGACACAGACAGGAGTTTAAAGCCCCTCAGCTGTCAGATCCTGCTGTCCCATAATCATCTTTAGGCCCTTGGCTGGATTTGCTCCAGTGCACCTCAGTTTCTTGTTCTGAGGAGCCCAGAAGGGAGGAGGACAAGCACCTCCCTGGCTGTGCTGCAGCACTTTCCCAAGGCAGCCCAACTGCTGCTCCAAGGGAGCATCCATCATGTCCAACAGGACCTCCAGGTCCATGCTCTGCAAAGCTGCTTCCCACATGGGCACCCCAAACCCATCTCTGCCTTGGAACTCCTCTCTGGAGAACACACAGGAGGGGCCTCACCAGACATGCTCCACAATTAAAAAATGTTCAGGGTATTTTCTTAATTCATCAGCAAAGTTTGGGAGTCTGCAGTGCAGACTGAGAGCAAACATGTAAAATGCAATAAACAGAGATTAATTAAATGCAATAAGTAAATGCCAATAGGTTTGGTTTTGCAAGTAGGTTTTTAAACCCTCCCCCAGCAGCTCTTTTGCCAAGGTAAGTGTTTAAGTGTTTTGTTGGTCCATTAGATCTAAATAAAATATTCATAGTTATCTTTCAAAGAATGCAAAACATTCATAGAAAGTAGAATGGATTATTCTTCCTTTGAAATCCCTGAAATTCCAGAATCAGGGCTTTAACATTTACAGTTTAAGACAGATAAAAGATAAGCCCATCGAAGAGGGGGATTTCTCCATTACCTCAGGGAATTAATATAACATCTGCAGTTAGGCACAGGAACTTATTTCATATATATGCATATGTATGTGAATAGAAATAAAGGTTGGGTTTAAACTTTGGTTGGAGCACTATAGACTGAAACCACAAAATGACTCAGAATCCCAAGCAACAATGTTCATTTTCTCTTCTTTCACACTAACCTTTTACTTTATGACTCAAACCAGAAGCCTAAAATGTTTTGAAAGCAAGTTAGCCTGATGTTTTTCTTACTATTTTCTATTCCGTATTAGCTTGCCTTTTCCCTTTATATCATTGTCTTCTATACCTTGAAAAAATCCCCCGACAAGTATTTTCTCTACTCTTTGATATTTCAGGAAAGTGGTTACAGTTTATTAACAGACTTTGATTTTCTTGCCACCAATACCAACCTCAGGATTTTTGAGGGTCATCTCAATGCTGGCAGCTGGCCCAAAGCCTGTGAGGGACTTGATGTGGATCTGTGTGGGCAGGGGCCTCCTGCACTGGCAGTACACAGAGAATGCCAGAGACTTCAAGTGCTGAATGTAGAAAACCTGTTCATCCTTCATTGTCTGCAGCATGTACTGGCAAGGCACAATCTGTGGAATTCAGACACACAATAAAACAGGGCTGAGAGGCTTCCAGGAGCTGCTCATTAATGTCCAACCAGACCCACACAGTCATTAGTCCCTGAACACCCAGCACACTTTGGGATGCTCCATGATTTGCATTACAGCTCCCTTGGCAGGAGTGGCTGCACCAGCCAGGGACTGCACTCCCTGGGACAAAACTGCTTCCATCACAATAAGAGTGAATTTTAACACATAAACCCCAAACACCTGTATTCAAACACCCTGAATTTTTTACAAGTGTTTTCCTGGCCAACATCTTCACTTACAGGTGGCCTGAACCATACAATCCCTGAACGTTGTGTTCAGGCAGGTTTGGCTTCATGGCTCATGGTCAGGGTTGGGAATTTTTTGCTGTCCTTGTGGGAACTGGCACTGTGGTGTCATCCTTACAGAGGGGTGTAGAGGGCACAATTAAGATTCTGTTAGAATGGTTTGTGTGGTTGTTTCCCCTTTTAGTACCCACTGAAAGCTCAGCAGCCTCAGCTGCTGCTCAGCTTCATTTGTTTCAGAAAGTCATGGGAAGCAGCCCACAAAAGGTTCACAGGTTCAACCAGCAAGAACCAGAACTACAGGGTTATTTGCCTGGAAGATGAGTTTGGGGGTTAAGACACAACTACACAACAAGAGCAGCAAGGAGAAATGGCACAACACTCCTTCAGAAGGAAACAAAACATGACAAAAATCTGTTTTTCAGATCAAACCCATTTTAAAATTAGAATTAAATCCCTGTAACTTCACTGTTTTTATCTACTGGTTTTATTGTGCAAGTCCCACACGTGGCTGTGGAAGTGTCTTTCCTTTTACAGTGGGATTTTTGGAGCAGAAGCTGTCAATACAAAACATTTACATTGTAGCCAACATTACAAGACCCGAACAGATTCTTTCAACAAATATTTTCAGTAGTAATAAAATTTAAGTGTCACAAAACTTTTACTGCTTTATGGTTCTTGCTTGAACCTTCAGAACCTTGGCAGCACATTCTGCTTACTAAATATGCCTGTGTGTTTTAAAAGTCAGCTTTACCCAAGGATTCCAGAAGCTGAGCTTTCCCCCTCTGAACAGGAATGGTAATAAAGCTGCAAACATTTGGGTTTGATTTATTTTGAAGTAACTGCATGTTGTGTGTGCTGTGGTACAGCTGTGAGAATACAGTGCTGGAACTGGATCACGTTTCCCTTGACTTAGAGAAAATTCCTGTTTTGACTTCAATTGGCAAAATGTATTTTGAAAAACAAACAGTGAATGTGGGACAAACAGCACTGAGAAAAACGGTCAGTGTGCTCCAGCCTCAGATGCAATGGCACTGCAGAGCTTACACAGTTCTTGTGTTTCAGACACCATGGTATCAGTGGCTGCTTTGGTTTCAGTGTCTCCAGGTCTGGATCAATCAGTTGCCTGTATCCAACTACAATATGAAGGTTGTGGATCTGATTTTCAGTCTATCCCCAAGCCTGAAATATTTTGGTGACAGCTTCCCCCAGCCTTTCAGGGGACAATGAGGTCAAAACTCAAAAACAGCAACAGTTTTCCATGCCCAACTTGAGACACCACAAGAACTTCTGATTTATTTTTTTAAATCTAATTTGAAATACCTTTAAACCAAGATGAGCAGACATGGATAAAGTCCACAGAAATCCTTCCCACACTTTTCCTGCCTGTGCCCTCTGGCCTCCCATTCCCCCCACATTTATTGAGGCTCAGTCTCTGTGACAGGAGACCTGGCAAAATGCAGTCAGCCTGGGCAAGAGGCCAAGAGCTGCCTCTGGCTGCACAAATTCAATTCTTCAGCAATTCCATAGTAAGTAACTGTTTTTACATGCCAAGTTACATGGTAAATTATTTTTAAGAAGCAGATAATAACAATACAATAGTTATATTATACATTAAATGTCTGGTTTCACGTACTTCTTTTGGATTAAATAGTATAAATCAAGGGAATATAAACAGCAAACAACTCAACATGTGAAGTAATCAAAGGAGCAACTGGCCGATTTTGGCAACGGCAACTCAAGTTACAACTTAAATAATTGAAATCCCTCTCCAGGAAGCATTGAGCAGGATAGGATTGCTGGGACCACGGGAAAGATTCGATGCAGGGATACTGTGGCTGCTCTAAATAATTTCCTCATCAAAACAAACACAAGGGGTTGTTTTATATACAGACTTGTACTGTCAACAAAATAATTTGCAAATGCCACCTACGTTTTATGCATTAGCTCCCATTCATCTCTTTTAGCACAGTGTCCATATCACAGGTGTGCTGTGACACAGGGACTCTGTCAGGATACAGAGGAAGGCAGAATTACCTGGAGAATGAAAGAATTCCTCATATTCTCAGGCAAGTTGTCCAGCATTTCAGTGTAGCATCTCATGAGGCTCAGGAGCCAGAAGTTGGTGGAGGCAGACTCCTCGTCGGCAGTGTAGGTGAAGGGGTCCACCATGTAGATGACCACAGCAGGGGGGTAGGCGTTGCTGTCCGCAGCGTCCGGCTCCGTGGGGATCCCGATGCGCTCCCGCTCCGACGTGCTGGGGGCAGAGCACAGGGTCAGCACTGCTTGTGTTGGGCCAGGCTGAGCCAGGGGGGAAGGAAAGCAGGAGGAGTTCTCACGTCCAGAAGCAAAACTAAAACCCATGAGGACAGGGATTGAGATGAGTTGTGCACACAGCAGCTCCTAATCCAAAATACCTGGGTTAATTAGGCATTAAAGGTACCATACAGTCTAACAGCATCTCACTGAATGCAGTCAGACCAGATTATGCCTCAAGAATATGGAAACGTTGACTCCTTAGCTGTGTGTCTTTTCATGTAGGTGCATGTCTGGGTTTCGGTGCAGTTTAGGGTTTGCTTTTGGGAGAGGTGGAAGGGGGAGAGCAGAAATTTAGAAGTCCCAAAGCAATTCACGGAGCCTGGAGTCCTGCTCAGGTCCAGGGAAGGCTCCACTGCTAACGGAGCAACTGAAAATTTCTTACTTGGTAAAATGCTCCTCCCATGCCTCAGCCAGGAGAGAGAAGTTCAACATCTGTAGATGATCAAAGCAGCTCAGACTCTGTCAGAAGCCCCTGCAGCTGCTCAAAAGGGTGTTTTGCACAGATCAGGGAACAGATGTCTCAAGGACAAGCCCAGCTACAGCAGGATGTGAGCTTTTCCCTCTCTCTAACACACACCAGGACTATCAGCAATGTGCATTATTACGAGAGTAATGAAAAACATGCTGTCTCAGGAAGTTACTTACATACAATGCTAAAAAACCTTTTCTTAATTTTTATGTGATGGACGGCTATTCATAAAGAAGTCTTTAAGAAAGTTGTGCTGTCCAACTTTATTTTAAAGTAACAGGACTACAATTGTGTCTCTTGACCTCAAGTGTGCCTGCTTGCAAAACAACACCTGCAATGCAAGAAAACTAGGAAAAAAAGAAATCAAATCCATGGCTTGCGTTTTGCATCTGTTAATGCTGCAGGTGTGATGGAGCAAGAGGGACTCAGCTCCATGGGGTACCTGCAGTGCCAAGCCACAGGTCTGGCACAGAACCTGACACACCCCATGTGCTCCTGGTGCTGCAAGGACAGGCCAGGTGGAGGGTCCTAAGGCAGCTCCACATCCGTGCAGCTGAATCAGGCTGGGGTTCTTGTGATGAAAAAGGGGAGGGGTGTTTTTTCCAGTTCCCCTTTGTCAGTGACTGCTTCACACAGGAACAGGCCCTGCTCCACTCCCACCTGCTCAGCTGTGCTCCACCTGTCAGAGGGGCCTCTTCTTTGAAGGGTCTCCCTAAGGCTTAGAGGCTGAGCACAGGACAGGGTGAGCCGTGTGAGTGCTTCACTTACCCTTCCTGTCCCTCTTGCTGCTGCTGTGGTAGGTTGGGGCCCGGCTCGGTGTCTGCCCCGGGGCCCGCGCTGCCCTGCGAGCGCTCGGCCGTGCCTCCCGCGGCGCTGCCGCTCTGCCCCGAGCCGGCATTGCCGCTGAAGCCCGGCGTGGAGGAGGTGCCCATCTGGCTGGCGCCGGGCGTGGCAGAGGACGCTGACAGCTGTGGCACCGAGGAGCCCGAGGAGGAGGCGCTCCCTGCCGGAAGGCTCGTGGTGCCCGCGCTGGGCGTGGAGCTGAAGGAGCTGCCCGTGGCAGGGGCCCCGGCGGCGGCCGAGAGACACGAGGAGGAGCTGGAGGGAGCGGGTCCCGAGCTCCCTGGCGCTGCCTGCGGCTGGCTCGGAGCTGGCGTTTGGTACTTGGGGGGCAGCAGGAGGCTGCTGTCCAGCTGCAGGGTGGCCAAGTAAGGTGCTGGAATGGCATGGAAAGAGGGATTAATGACAGTCAGATCAAAGGAACCTGCATCAACATGCAACTCGGATGACATTTCCTGCACTTTTACAACACATGCTAAGAGAATGGAATCTCCATGACCAATGTTTGCTTTGGAATCCATTCCTCAGGGTGTCAGTTTAAACTGATACAAATCAATTGTCTTTAAAACCAGGACTGACTTTGCAGGGCTTTGTGACTTGAAGCTGGTACTGACACGTTCTGCTCTCTGGCCAAACTGTGTGGCAATAACAGCACTGTACAGCTCTGCTCTGCAGTCTCTGACAGGTTATCTCTGGCAGGCAGGAAACCTTGAAGTCATTAATATCTGAGCTACAATAATGGCAAACTTTAATGCAGTTATTTCTGCTGTGAGATACCACAGTGATAAATGAATATTCATGATTTGCTCCCTGAGGTGGTGTAAATCACCAGCAGCAAAGTTCCAATGCAGCCCCTGCCAGATGCCTCAGGTATGAACTGAGCAGCCCAGTTCCTCACCTGGCTGTGCTCATGCTGCCTCTTTCTGCAGGGAAGCCTGCGGTACTTCAGTGCTGTTGTAATAATTTCTCCCCTTGCCATAATTCCAGTGTCTCATGCCAAGATCCCAATTCTCAGTCACATACACAATATATGTTGACTCTGGACCCATTCTGGGAGGAAACAACCATGTCTGTCCCCAGCTGAAATCAAGTGACTCCAGGGACTCAGCCAGGAGCAGTCAGCTGATCCTACCCCAGGACATGTTACACTTGTAGAACTCTCAGGTTCTACACTCCCTCACCAAACAAGGGCTCCTGATGTTGGTATAATACAGAATAGGGCAGGGTGCCATAACAAAAACAACCAGACTGATCTGTTCAAAGTGTCACTGTTTCAGGGGGAATAAGCCAGCATAAGGTCCAGACAAGGTGCCTTCAGGGGCATGTGGTTCCAAGGATGCACACACCGCAGACTGAGGCCCCAGGAACCAAGGACAGCAGCACTTTCTCTTCTGCCCCTGTGTTATGTCATTGCCTTTGCAGAGCCCTAGTGACCCTGCCCTCCTATAAATCCACCTTACATTGGAGGGCACCGTGACACGGCTCTGTCACACAGGTGTGATGAGCTGTATCAGCAGCAATAAACCAGATCCATTGACACCCTCACTCTTCTGTGGAACATCTGCCCCATCCCTGGAAATACTCAGGGCCAGGTTGCAGAGGACTTGGAGCAACTTGGTCTGGTGGAAGGTGTCCCAGGGGGTGGAACAGGATGTTTTATGGTCCCTTCCAACCAGACCAGACTGTCAGTCTGTGATCTTTGTGGTACACAAACACCTTACACCAAACTGACTTTACTAAAAAGATAAGAATTTGAATCTCTGACACAGTCTCCAGAGTGACAAACAACACAACTTTCTGAAGCAGGCAAATTTAACATGGAAGAATTTAACATAAAGCCTTGTAATATCTTCTAAATTTTTAAACAGACCATAATCTGCACCTTTAGAAAACCCACACTGAGGGTTTCCATATGCCCCCCCCAGTCCCCAGAGCCGGGGGATGCCACTCACCGAGGTGATGGCGGCAGACCTGCGCGTAGAGCTTGAGCCTGGAATGATTGTCACAGTCCTCGGAGCCCCAGGGCTGGCTGAACCACTCGCTCACCAGCTCATCCGTCAGCTTCTGCGCCACGCTCTTGCCCACCCGCATGATCCCGTCCCGCAGCACTTTGCAGATGGGCTTGTGCTGCCCAAGCCTGCACATCTGTCAGGGGAGGGAAGGACAAACACCCATAAGGAGAAGCCAACCACCCCACAAAGTTACAGAGACTGGTTTGTGGCCTAAGCCACTCATTCTCAGAACACAGCTCAAGGCTTCTTAATAAATACCTGAAAATAAAAGGGTTACATTTATCTGTTGGCTTGAACTGCACTCACAGCAAAACGAAGGTTACAGAGGACTCTGACATACTGGGGAGCACATGCTAAAGAAATAAATGCTTTTATTGCCAGTCTAGCAACTGTGAGAAAGCAACAGCCTCTTTAATGTGCTCCTTGTTCTTTAGGCTTGGTTGGGCCATCACTGGGAGGCTGCAGCTCTGTTAATGCCACTGCTGCCTCCTCTGTGAAATGAATGTGTACTGGGAAGACCAGACAGCAACAAACACCCCAAAAAGCCCAGAGAATCCCAGTGTCACTCAGAGAGCATTCTTGGACTCTGAAAGTGCAGAAAGCCCTCAAAATGAAAAAAAACCCTTCTTCAAATAGTTGTTACTTTAAACCCCATGGATTTCTCCCAGTGGACATGCACTGGAGCAGCAATGACACTTAAGAAGCAAGAATTCAGTGTGGTCCCTCTTTCCAACCTCGTATACAGCACTCAAGTCCCTGAAGAAAGTTTTGGCTCCGTCGAGCAAGGCCTCGTTTTCCGGACACACCACGATGTAGGCGACATCCCGATGGCCCCCGTAGGGGTCCAGCAGGAGCCTCTCCCAGAAGGGCAGGGAGAATGGAGAGATTGTCAGGAAGTCCTTGTCATAGCCCACCAGCAGCGTTGGGATCGGGAGAGGCTCAGGAGATTCCTCAGAGCCTTCACAGGGGAAAAAACAAAGAAAGAAAAAATGTTAAAATATCTGGTTTAACTGCAGTGGGTCTCTGATGGTCCAGGAGGTGGGCTCTTTTACAGGAATATTGGAAATCACGCATCCCTTGCTGTGCTGAGTGTCCTACAGGTTTATCATGGAGTGGAAATTGAGGGTGTGCCATGCCTGATAAACCATGTGCTCACAGCCTTTATTCTTGGAAAAGATATTTAATAAAGGAGAAGGAAGATTTATATTGTAGTTAAGAAACGTCATATAATTAAAGTTGTTGGCCAAAGTGGAGGGAGCTGATCCAAGCACCACTTAAACTTTCCTAGAAAGCTGCAATAAAACATCTCCCAGTGTACTCCAAGCACATGAACTGCCCTTTCTGAGGCTTCATCTCCTAGTTTTCCTTTGTCATATCCATAACTCAGCCCAGGAGTTCCTGTTCAATCACAAGTAATAACAGGAACACACAAAGTCTGACCTTACAGCTCTTCATCCACCTCCACCTGGTTGTACAAAATTACTGATGCTTAAAGAAATTCACTCCCAGGTATATAATACCACACAAAGTTACTATAATTCTAAAAAGTGCCTCCTGCCCCTCTCCACAGGATGTGGTCCAAGCACTGCTGTCCTCACAGAGAGGATTATTATCCAGTGTAACAGGGTGTCTCCCAGATACTGCCTCAGTAGAAGAAATATTGCTGAAAATGTCAAGCTAAAATATACCCAGTAGTTCCTGCAGAATATAATTCAACTTTATTAAAAAGCCAGCATCCAGTAAGATTCACTGACTTTCCATCAAAGGCTCTGCTCTGCACTCTATGGGAATTTTGGTGCTATTCTCTGGTAACAATTGGCAAATCCTAACTCTTCAAGTTACAAATGCTGGAAACATTATTAGAAGTGCTCCTGGTGGGGCACAAAAGCTTTAGGCAGGAACTGGAGTTACCCCCAGTTGTCTCAGGCCCGAGGAAAGCAGCAATATATTAAATACCAATAGAGAGCAAAGCAAGGTGGAGCTGTAGGAAAAACATTAAACCAGACTGCACTGGTTAAGCCTGAAATAAACTGTAGGCAAGAAACGCAGAGTTAAATGTCAGTCATTATTCTGCAAACATGCCCAGACAAAATCTGAGTTGTAATTTGCATTTTTCAGAAGTGTCACTTACAGCCAGGAGATACTGAAACTTCTCCTTAAGACTACGGGAACCTATGTGGAAAAAGCATTCCCAGTTTTTCTGGATTTGCAGAGCTCACATAGGCCCTGTTCCCATTAGGATGTGGCTGATTCCAGCAGCTCCCTCTGCTCCCATCATGTCTACACCAGCTTGTTTTGGCCTGAGCCAGCCCCCTCTTCAGGTGGGGGTGCTGAGCCTCACCCACAGTTTCTGCTCCCTGTAAATGTTCATCACCTGGAGGGGTAAAAGCTCCACCAGGGTGTCACAAAGGCCTTTTGAGGCTTGAAAGCTCTGTGAAGAGCCCCCCCCATGACCCCATGCTGTACAAACAGCCCCTTCCTAACGTATTTCCAGGAGAAAGTGCCCATTTCTAGGAAGCTGCACTCTAACTTGGCACAGAGCCCAGTGTAGGTACCATAGGTCCCCCGTCCTGCCATCTTATGGAACTGCTGCCAGGTGAGTGGTCCCTGCACGTGCTGGATGTTCTCCCAGGTCCTTCCTGTCCGCTTCTTCTGGATGGCGTCCTGGAGAAAAGGCTGCAGGGAGAGCAGCATGCGCACCACGTCCTGGGAGGAGAGCATGCTGATGTCCAGCACTGCAAGGGAACAGGAGCACCAATCACTTCAGGGAGGGACAGCAATCCCTTGGACATGGCAACAGCTTCTGTGGATTGTTCCTTGAACTGCTCTGCACACTGCCCATGGAATTTGGACAACTCTGATTAGCTGGATAGCACGCAATGCGGCATTTTCAAAAACACTGCTGTCACCATGGACCTTTACACACACATTTCAGTGTCACTGGTGTACAGCTCAGGTCACAAGATGTCAGAGCATCTTCAGTATAAAAACAGGTAATGTCAAATTATAATTTTTCCCCCCTTGGTACTTTTTCCCCCCAACTCAAACACAGCAATTATTTTCTGCTGACTGCTTATACCCTTCTCCAAAATAAAACAGGGCCCCTAATTTTGCCTTTCCCCAAATACTTGAATTTGCTTTAGATTTGTGAACTTCCACAGACTCGTTCCCAATTTAGGCCAAAAAGCGTGAGGACAACTGGATTATTGATACTTTAGATGTAATTTACAAGCTTTCAGAAATCTACTTTATCTCCATCATATTTTTAGTCCTGTCATTTCCCACATAAAGATTACATGGGTCACAACTAAACAAATTTACAGAGGTCACAAAACATTCAGAGATCAAAGGCTCAGCTGTGCCCATACCGTTGCTGTGAGGCCAGGAATGAACAGTGGCACTTCGGACAAGGGCTTCATCCACCTTGCCCCCTGTGGGGTTGTCCACATACTGCCTGCCCTGCTCCAGGGCATTGAAACACTCCACCCAGGAGTCGTTGCTGTCAGCCTGCAGCCGGTCGTAGCTCCAGTTGACACAGGGCAGCGTCTGGCGGTTGTTGGAGGCCATGTAATCCAGGCAGCTCAGCGAGGTGAAGGGCTGCGTGTGCTGGTTCTGCAGCAGCAGCAGGAGGCTCATGGGAGGCTCCTGGCTCCTCCTGGCTCCCTCTCCCATCTGCGAGATCAAGTTGCTCTGGCAGATCATCAGTCGCCTTTCTGCAGCCTGGCCGATGTCCGAGGTCTTGCCGAAAATATCCAGCTCATCCTCGATGAAGAGCCCGGAGTTGTAGCCGAGCTTGCGGTTCATGATGGCGCTGAAGCCGCAGGTGCAGCGGTACTGATCCTCGTTGGAGGAGTCGGGGATGTACAGCCCCACATCGGCGCCCTTGATGTTCATATTGCAGGCACAGATGCAGCAGCTGTCGAAGTTCCTGTCCTTGAAGATGTTCAGCACGGAGTCAGAGAGGATCAGAGTCACGTACAGGCTGTGCGCCTCCGGGATGGGCTGCACCGTGCCCGGCTCCACCGAGTTGAGCGGCCGCGTGGTGGAGGGGGTGGAGGCGGGGGAGCCCTGGTCCGTGCTGTCGTACTTGACGGAGCCCTGGCCGCTGGCGGTGCCCCCGCCCCGAGGAGTCCTGGGCGTGCGCGGTGTGCGCGGCGTGGGCACGGAGAAGCGCGGCGTGGCCGGGGATGGCAGCACCCCCGCGCCGCTGTTGCTGGCGGGGGCCGCGCTGTTGAGCGTCACTGGCGTGCTCATCTGGGGCGTGCTCATCTGCAGGTAGTCCTGGTCCGCCAGGCTGCCCACGCTGGGCACGTTGCTGCGGGGAAGGGATGGGAACAGAGACGCATTCGTCAAAGCTCATTTTTAAACGCAAGGAGATGGGAGTACCTGAAGGGACTCATTGAAACTGCAGTAAATAACACTCCACTGATAACCTTTGCTGACAGCTCTAAACAGAACTCAGAATTCTCACTACGAGCACCACTGTTTCTTATCATTATGATAAAAAGTATCACTTCACCCTCTTAAAGATTAATTCCCATGGCCTAAAACTCAAACGCTCTTGAGAACATCTCTAGATAAATGATCAAGTTCAGATTTAGGATGTTTGCAACTTTTTTAGGGAAAAAAGGAAGAATAGTAGCTTTAATTTTAAATACCACTATCTGTGAAGAGATACAGATTAGTGAAAATGAAAGTATTTCAGAAAGATAGAAATCTTTATTTTAGAAAAGATCACTTGGAATAGCTGTCACAAGTCATGCATGAGGCTCTGATACACGGTGTCACCTCACGGACACACACTGTATGTCTGATGCTATAAATTCAAACCCTCATTTTGGATTACACAGCCTACAGCACAAGGGGACACATTCCATTGCAAATTCTTAGTCCAGTAAAGCTAAGAATCATATTTTTGGGTCATCTCCATTCATGACTGGGTTTTATTACTCTGTTTTTGTCATTTTCTGCCAAATGCAACGACCGCAGAACATTTTGTACATTCCCATGAGATCTGTAAGGACTCATTTCAAGAAACAGGTAACAAGGGGCTAATCAAAGAAAAAGATCTTTACTATTCTCTTTCCACATCAATTCTAACCTGCTTACTTCTCTTGTAATGTGTTAATTACATATTAGAATAAGGAAGGAATGTAAGAACTCAATGAGTCTCTGGATAAGAGGGGAAACAGGATTTGTCCATGTTTGTCTGTCCTCACAGTGTATTCTGTGTGTTATCATTTGAATGGCCACCTATCATTAGTGACTTGAAAATGAAAACACTGAAGACCTCTTTTCTTATGATCATTTTATTATCTTGAACTGATGTGTGTCCAACTCAAAGCAGGAGAGGGGAAAATAATGAAGCAGGGTTTGAAGGAGTTGTGGAGCTGCAGCAGAGTGAGTGCCTCAGACTAATAAGAAAAGGTGACCTAGAAACCCTGATTGGCAATCACCACTCTGTCGGAAGCCTGCAGTAATAATCCTCACTCTAATTGGATTAGATTGAAAATGAAAGGGTTTTTTCCCCCAACAAATACCTGAAATTAATAACCAGCTCAGGCCCGGTGCATCAGTTACTATTATGAAAAAACCTGAGAATTAAATTGCTCCCTAGGTACTATATCAAGAGTTTACAATTTCTTCTTTGCAATTCTTTTGAGAACACTGAAGGACCCTTTGGGGCTGAAAAAGGACTGATTTAAAGGATTTACAGACTGATTTAAAGATACAGACAGCTTTCTCTAGAAATGAAGGAGTGCAGCAGGAGACCTTTGTACTATTACTATGCCTTTTAAGAGGTTTTATTAATTTAATGGTGCAAATTCTTGCTAGCTTTCAAAACCTGCAGCAATGAATTTCCTCCACAAACATTGCTAATTTCTGACAGCTGAGTGAGCAATTCAAGCTTTGACAATGAATGTCAGTGGTTCCCTGTCAGTCACAGCACTCTCCTACTCGGCATCTCCTCTTTCGCTGTCAGGAAGGGTGGGACAGGACAGGACATGGACCAACATCTGTCTGACAGAGCTCCCCATGGCCCCACTCAGGGACACCACAGGAGTCCAGAGGAGCTCCCATGGGAACACAGACTGGGGAGCTCTCACAGGCCCACTCAACATTTCCAGAACCCTCAGATGGGCAAATGGAATCACCAGGACCAGAGATCAAAGTGACACAAGAGAGCCTGGCTGGAGACTGGACATGGACATGGGAGGGCAGAGATGTGATGAGTTCAGTGCATTCATTTTGTTTCCCAGCACTTGTGGTTTCTGTTGAATTACAATATTTTCCTGTATCAGAAATTGCCATTAATCCAGGTACTGCATGTTCCTGTTCTTTTAAAAGCACTGAGAACGGGCACACACTGTAACACCCCTGACTGCCAAAGCCAGGGTTAAATGTTCCTGCTATCAGAACTGTTTAGATCTCAGGCAATGACAAACCTGAAAGGTTTAAAATACATGCACAGGTTAAAGCACTGGTAATACACCCAACCATTTTAGTAACCCAGCTTCAGGCATGGGCTTGACAAACCCATTTCCTCCAAGGCTGTACTTACTTGTAGCCGTCTCTGATGAAAGTGGCTGCAGGTGGCAATGGAAGTTGTTCAATTTTCGGAGGAACAGCCCAAGAAGGCCTGAAGATGCAGGCATCTGGAATCTTCAGAGGTAGGAGGCACTGGCTGGGCAGGATCTTCAGTGGAGCAAACAGGGAGGAGCCCACAAAAGGTTGAAATGATGGAACTTTGTGCACATACGAAAAATCCTGTAACATCCAAGTGACCTTGGTTACAACAATGTGGTCAGGTTGCTCTTTAGATATTTATTTTTGATTAAAATCTATTTTACTGTTTGAACCCTCTGCAACTGCATTTCTTCCCCCCAAATGAACTATATTTATTCCTCCTACAAAGCATTCAAGAGTAGTTCCTTCAAGGAAACTCAGCTGAGGCTCCCTGTTATCCTGAGATGCTGCACAGCTTTATGGCAGGAGGTTTCACAATTGGATCAGGCTCATTTCAGACAGGCTGTGCCTGAAACATGAGTAGTGCACTATGAAATTTTCACACTACCTAACTTTTAGCACCTCATTTAGGCATTTAAAAGATTGATCTTTGCAAGACTTCTGTACTGACAGTGGGGAGAGGCTGTCACAGTGTGAGGAACTCTGAGGTGCCTTGAGGCAGCCTCTCTGAGGCTACATCACTGTAGCAATAACAGTGCACACTTTGCACATGCCAATCAAGACAGAGTATTAAATACAAGTATCTAAACAATCCAGCAAACTCAGTATTAACAATCAATGAAGTTCAGCCCAGCTGGGCTGGCAGTGACTGTCACGTTTGCTCGCAGAGAGTGATGACAAGAACTTCAGCCAGAGTTTCTAGAACTATTCCAGCTCTTTCAGGAGAACAGAATTAGTCCTTTTGAGGCACTTGTGCAAAGCAAAAATCAGTGTGAAAACAGTAACAGCAGTCTCAGTCTTTAACATCTCATTAGAGCTTTCCATTTTTTCCCTTGCACCTTGTCAAGCATTGAGGGATGAGGAATGTGTGGATTACTATCTCCAGCTGCGGAAAGCTCAGCAGAAGGAATCTATTTCTATGTTCTCAGAATGATCAGCAATGGGTTTAGTGCTTGTTTCCCCTACTGGTCTGTATGAGCAGGTGTAACACAATCAGAAGCAAGTCAACTGAGCTGTTGGAAATGTTCTCAGGCAGAATTGAAGTAAGTATTTTAATACTCCTGCAATGGTTGTGAGGGAGATTAAAATACCTTTGGTATCAATGATGCCCTGAAATCTGCTCCCACTCAAAAACCTTCAGCTCAACAAATTCCAAGACAAATTGTTTTTCCAAGCTCAAGTTATCCTGTTCTTAAACAATTTACTGCACAAGCAGAAGAGAAAAACCAGTAAGATCTGTAGCAAGGCAAAGTCTTACAAACCTTATAAAAAACTTATTTCAAACTCCTGTAGTGACATAAAAACTTGTGGATGCACCAACTCAAAATGGGAAATGGAGACTATCCTGGGGCACACACTGAGAAAATGCCTCTTCCCAACATCCCAAGTGAGAGCTCAGGAAGGAAGGAAGGAGAGATCTGGCAGTACCAAAGCAGACTTGCCCCATGTCCTGATGTCCAGATGGGTTCTGCCATCAGGACAGACACTGGGAATTCCCTCCCACATCTGCAAAGCCCCTTTCTCCACAGAACTGCTGGGACAAGCTCCCTGCCAGCTCAGCCCTTGGCAGGGGAATGAGCTGGGAATTCTGGGGTATGACTGGACACACTGGACTGGCACCAAAACATGGGAGCACAACCCTGGAATGCTGTCCCACACACTGTCCTGCTTCCTGCCAGGGACAGGGACTCCCTCCTCTCCCAGGGACAAAACTGAAAGTTCCTGTGGAAGAAGTCACCCTGTAGGATTTGCCAGGGCTTCCCTTGAAGTCTGCCTGAGGGATGCTTATTCCTGCTGGCAGGAAAATGTCCTGGTTCACAGCTGACCACATCATTTACACTGAACAAAAGCATCCATCACTATCCTCACACCAACACACTGCCACTTCTTGTCCATGCAGCTGCCAGTGTGTCCCTGCTCAGCAATGCAGACCCCTAAAAATCAGCCCTCAGTTAATTCCAACATGGGCACAAAGGAGAGGGAAGGAGGTGGTGCTGGGGAGAGAGACAGCTGCTGAAACAGAAGGAACAGGCTGTGGCACATGAGCGACAGGGTTGGTCTGAAGGAGAAGAATTAGGCTATACAATCAAAGGCTGGGGACTACCAGGAGGCCAGAGTTAGAGTGGGCATGTCCCTTTTTATTCCCTGTGCACAGAGCAAGCAGCTTGCTGCAGAGCAACGTGCTGTGCATTTCCACACAAAAAGTGCATTTTTTATTAAAAAAACCCTCAGGCTGTATGCATGGAAATACGGCAACAGTACCTTCTGACAAAAGTGACAAAAGGCAGCCCCAGGAGTTCAGTAATGCAGGACACACAGGCAGAATGATTGTGCCCTGCTCTTCCCCTGTGATGGAACGATGACACAACCAATGTACAGCCAGTGCTGATGCTGGGTCCCTCCATGGGATGCTATGGAGCAATGGCCACACTGGGACATCACAAGAACCCAGAGTCTCCAGCTACAAACAGCTCTTTACTGAGACACTACAGGACTCAAGAGAGGAGGAACTAGGTGACATTACCTGACCTGTGTTATACAGAAAGTCAGATAAGAATGGTCCCATCTGGCCTTAAAACTTGTGAAGTAACATCAGCTGAAGAAGAAACAGAGCAAGTTCAACCCCTGGGCTTTCTCAGAGAGTTTCAACCCTAACCAAAAAAGGAACATTTCAGAGAGATAAAGGCAGCCTTTCTACATGCACCACTTTATCCCACTGTGTGCCAGCCTGGCAGCAGGGAGGGGGACACAGCAAAGGTGCCACAGAGGAATTATCTGAAGAAATACATCATTTAAGAGCTTCTTAGCCACAAGTGTGATGTTTTTCATACATGTACATTCTTTCTGTTAGGCACAGGGCTCATTTCACAGACAATACTGTTTGCATCCTGAGAACACCCAGAACCATCACAAACATAAAATTGCAAGAAGAAAAATACCTACAGTTAAAATCAGGGAAACAATTACAAAGCTCTTTTACTAGAGAAGAATATTTTTCCAGCTCCAGACTGACATATTCTATACATGGGTCCAGCTCACATCACTACATGGGACTCATTTACAAAAATCAAAGTGTGCATAGATGAGTTTGTAAAAATGTCACATTTCTGGCATGTTACCTTAATTTCTTCAGGTTTGGGGCTACCTAATCCATCTTCCACCTCCATCTTGAACTCAGCCAGCTGTGTTGGAACCATGTTGACCATAGGACTCTCCATCATTCCCAAGGCAGTCACAGTCTCTGAACTTATTCCATCTTTATAACTCATCACTGGGGAGAAGGCAGGGTGCTGTTCTAAAGAGGGTGGTGTTGGGAACATCCTTTGGAGATCTGCCACAGCTGAAGAGGATGAAATAACACAGTTAATAATTCAAATACAAATTCTCAAGGAAATTCAATAAAACAGAAGAGACCAACTCAATGCTAGCTCTTATTTCATCAGTTAAAAACTAGCAAAGCTTCTCCAGACTTACTGGGGTTCTCACAGCCGTGTAAGTCTAGACCAAAAGTTAACTCCTAGGGATAAATTCCCCAAATTCCTAGGGATACTCTGCAAGGCTATTGCTCAGCAGAAACAACCTGGTAGACAAACAAATGGATAGTTTACCAGCAACTAATAAACCCTTTGTAAGTGGAGAGGTGAATTGACATTAATGCCAAGCTCACGCCAGTGACTGTTCCTAAGGAGTCACAAAGGAGTTTCCTCCCTTTGCCAGAGCTGACCCAGCCCTAAACCAGGAGGCCTTTGAAATTCATGTGCCCTGAGCTGGATTTCTCCATTCAGTCACTGTAGCCTTGTCTGGTCCATGGCAACATAACTCCTGCCACAAGCATGGGCAGTTCTGCCCAGGAACAGACAGCCAGGCATCCTGAAGTTCCAGTGCCAGAGAAGCCACAAAATTATCATTTTATATCACAAGACATTAAGCCAGGAAAATCCCTAAATGACCTCTCAGGAAATGAACATAATGGAATCATCCATTGTCTATTTTTCTTCTTTAAGCAGAACAACCAACCCCAGCAGAGATGCTCTATACAGTATAATGCAGTCAAACACAAATCACAGCAAAGTCTTGCATGTTCTCCCCAGCTCCATTCTGCTTCTTTTCAGCTACAGCTTCCATATTTATTTTGTGTCACATTCAGCATAAATGCTCTATTTTCCTGACTTGAATTAGGACAGATCCTCTCTGGACAAAACCATTAGTGGTGAACCACTGTAATTAGAGAAGGGTGAATTCCCACAAGTGTCTCCTCTTAGATAGTTTTTCTGACAGATTTAATGCCCAATCCCATTTCCATACCCAAGATGATGGGACACAAGGACACTCTTGTACTCAATAACATCTGCAGCCTAAAGACTATGGAAAATTCATAAATCAATACAGATGGGTTTCTGATAGGTAAACACTGTGTTGTGGAAATCCAAACAGGTTAGAAGAAGTACTGTTCTCAAAAATGAACAGAAAAAGGCAGAAATAAGTGATGGGATTAGAATTCTATATGGCCTATGAATACCTGCACTAACAGTACATTTCTGTAGGATGCTGCAGCCTCAGGAGGTGTCTCCACTCTGCCTTAACAGAGCCGACCCTGCATGTGATGCTTTTGTGCCCAGAGATGACACAGCCAGGTTACTGAGCTCTTTAGAGAAAGGGAAACCACTCAAATAGGGGAAGCCCTCTCAAAATGCAGTTCTTTTGGTAATAACTGCCCAAGCTGGACCCAGTCCTTCACAATATGAAGCAGCAGAGTAAACAATGGGCTATGAATTATTCCCACTCTGTCCATATTCTTTTTTCCCCACTCTCTCAGTATCTGAATTTAAAAGACCTTAGTCTTGCCCTGATGCAGGATAAATCAAAGCTGAAAAAAGGTTCAGCAGAATGGAAGAAACTCTTTTCCACCAACATTAGTATGGAATACAATGTTCAGGCTGGATTGGCTCCCTCTGCTTCTCAGCAGAGAGAGGTGCTTTAGGTACTGAGAGGGGACAGGGAGGAAGGTGAAAATGAAGGGTGGCCAACAGGAATTTATGATGCTGTACGAGGCACTTCAGCTCCCCACAGACACTGCTCTGCCTTGACAGCTGGTGGCAAGGCCATGGCTACAAGTGGAGTGTGTCTGTTTAACTTCACCCTACATCATTTTCTCACCTCCAGCTCACTCCACTTAGCAAAATTCTGCAGTGCAGATTCATAAAAAAGTTTAATTACAAAAAAATCCCCCAACCCTATAGCAACAGGCAGCTATCATCATTCATTTTCATGTGTGTCATGCTTGAAAAAGCTTTGCATATTTTAAAAAGCTATGGATCAACTAAACCTGTCAAAATCCAATCTCTGTATACTTCAGACTTCTACATTTGAGTAAATCAGCACAACTTTTATGGGTCCATAAAACTCTGACTCATCTCCTTCAGACTGGTTTTTTTCTTCACCTCAATTTGTCCTCATTACCAGCTGAAGTTAATGAGAAGGCATTAAAGAATGATTTGCAGAGAGATTGGATTTCTGCTCATAGTGGCCACAGAAATCAAACACTCTTCCTTCTCGCCACTAAATAATTTGTAATTTGATTTGTTCCTATTATACCAAAAATTCTCACCTTCTTACTGCCCCACAAACACAGACACATTTCTCCTTCATCTCAAGAGAAATTCCACCTACACCAACAGAATCACAGATCTGTTCAGGCTGGAAAAGCCCTCTGAGATCATGAGTCCAACCACTCCCAGTACTGCCAAGGCCACCACTAATGAATGTCCCCAAGTGCCACATCCACAGAGCTGTTAAATCCCTTCAGGGACAGGGACTCCAGCACTGCCTTGGGCAGCTGTGCCAGAGCTTTACAACCCTTTCAGTGAAGGAACGTTCCCAATATCCAACCTGAGCCTCCCCTGGCACAGCCTGAGGCCGTTCCCTCTCATCCTGTCCCTGTTCCCTGTTCCCCCAGCTGTCCCCTCCTGTCAGGTGCAAGAAATGCAGCAAAGCCCTTGAACCTCAGAGTACAAGTTACCATTCCCAACAGTTGTTGGCACAGTCCTTAGAAAAAAGGCCTATTGTTTTCATCTAATTTCATACAATTTCATAAGTTTCCTGCACTCCCATAACTGCCCTTGTCCATGTGCAGGGCCTGCACAAGCATCACTACCATAACCACCTATAAAAGGTCCACACCATGACTCCAGTTAGAACCCAGCCCTTTGATTTTAATTATGCACTTCCACATCCAGATTAAACCCTGAAGGTGATTTTACTTTTAATTTGTCAAATGTTCAATGCAATTTTCTTCCAAGACAGGTTGCACCGTCATGGCCTTTTGGTAAACTATTGTTTTAAATTCTTAGATTTCATTAAGTAGAAGGATTTATACTTCAAGAGGGATGTGGTAATGGTGTAAGTGCCCAACAGTGAACTGAGAAGAGAGGGGGAAGCTTCCAAAGGAAGATTTGTAACAAACCCCTCCCATTGCTCCAGACTAAGACAACAATGTGGATAGAAGAGCACCTCGCATCTCAGCAGGTTCATTAAAAATCCGTATCTGTATTACCACTGTCCTCATTAAAACCTGGCAATACCGGCACCAGGTGCACCCTCAGAGAGCCCAGCGGCACTGCGGGGCTGTGCAGCCAGGCCGGTGTGTGTGGGGGTGTGTCCCCGGTACTCACTGGGGGGGTAGGGAACCGCAGTCCGGCCGTCCTTGCCCAGCGGCCGCTCCTCGGAGCCCGCTGGCGGCAGCTTGGAGGAGCGCAGGGCTGGGGACACGGCCTGCGAAACAAACACTGCAGTCAGCACAGGCTGGCACCACTCAGGGGCGCTGCACAGCAAAGGGAATGCCTGCTTTCCCACCCACTTCCCACAAGGAGCCTGGATTTTTTCCCCTCTTTCAACACTACAAACAAAAAGAAATCTTTGCCTATCTATCCCCTCATAAATGGATACATATGTATAACCATATATTTTTATATTTCTATACACACACAAATTATATTCAAAATGTTATCACAAGCCCTGAGCTTGTAATGCATGTGACTGCTCTACTTGTTTCCTTGTTTGGATTACTCCAAGGTAATACTGGGAGTATGACACTGAGAGTAAGCCCAACATACGCAGATGTTAAGACAGGAAAAACATTTGGGCTGCTCAAGGCAACTTTAGAGAAGAAAATAATTTTTTATTTTGATGGAACAGTCCTGTGATAGATTTGCATATTCACTGTGGCATCTGAAGTGCAGTTTGTGTGGAACCACAGTAATGAAATTGGTGTTTGTAAAGTCCTGCCAAGAACAAGGCACTAGACTTTTAAACACCGTTATCTACTAACAGTCACTTTAGGATCACCTTCTGTATCATTATGGCTGTATTAGAGTATGCTTAAAGATAGTGACTATTCAAATCTTTGCCTTCCCTGGCAATTCCCCCCCCCCCCAACTGACATAAATCTGCATTTCCTTTTGTATTTCCTGACATGCAGCAACTATTTGTCTTTGCACTGAAATAAAGTGCTTGGAGGAATATGAGGGAACATGACTCAGAGAATTACTGGAATTCTGTAAGGTTGAATTTATTTTTCTTTGGGCAGGTTCTCAGACAAGGTAAAAGAACCCAATTAATAAAACTTGGATCTTTTCCACCATAATTCTCAAACACAAAATTCTGACAGAAGTCCAGGACACAGAACTAGATATAATGGATTTATAAAGCAGCTGCAAGGCTCTCCCTATGGAAGCTCCTTACAGCCAGTCCATGCAGGATGGATTTCCTGAAGGATCTCTCTCTTTGCCAGCAATCTCTCCTAGCTAAAATCCAAGCCTGCATACCTGGAAACTCTCTCTCCCATCTATTAGGGATAATTATTCCCACTAGGCTTCCCCCTTTCTTTGGCCTACAGGACACTCAGTCCCACAAAGACTCACCCCAAGCTCATCCTCGTCGGAGTTGTCGAAGATGTTGTCGAGGTCGTGCAGGGACGGGGCCAGGTCGGTGACCTGGGTGAGGCTGCCGGAGCCGGCCCTGCCGGCAGCACCGTCCTGCCGTGGGTCTGCCACAGCCAGGGAAAGGGAAATAAATGGAGCACAGTCAGGGAATGGGAGCACAGGCAGGGACACCTCAGCACCTTTGCCCAGCAGCACTGAGCCCCTCTGCTGTGCTGGAGCCTTGCAGGCTGTTCAGCAACCACCAAGGGTCACTCAGGGAACAAGGAAAGTGCTGCTGCTTGTTTAATATTCTAAAAAATGCATAATTGTTTTTACAAAAAGGACAAGGAAAACCAAGGTTTTTCCAACTTGGGAGCTGTCTGTAGCTCTGATGTTACAGACAAAAATTCAGATGTGATTTTTACCTCCAGATGTTATGGCACATGGGTATTTTTGCATTGCAGAGCGGATCAAAGAGCTTTAACTCACCAGTCTTAGGAGCAGAACTGAAAATGGACATGGCATCTTTTCCATCAGGAACGGGTGTGGAATGGCCCGTTGCAGGGATTTCCTTGGTACCCATCCCATCTTCTGACTATACAAAAAAATCAAAGAGATTTCATGGATATGAATTTAAGCTATGTAAGAACAAATGTTTTCCTATGGCCCAGCCAGACTCAGGGGTCTGAGTTAAATATTAGATTCGCAAAGGATTCCATGGACAACGTTCAGCCAGTCCAGGTAATTAAGCACCTCTAAGTCTCCAGGTAAAAACATCTTCTGGAATGTTTGCTTGCACAGCCAGACACCAAAACAGCTTTATAAAGGATAAGATACATAAGGAGCATCGTGCAGGTGATGATATAAAACAATAATTTTAAAAATTTAAAAATACAAATACAAATATAAACATGTCTGATTTTGTTCTGTGGAACAGACTTGTGTCTTCCAGAGAGCTGTAGAATAAATACTGTGCTACAGGATAAGTTCCACAAGAACATTAATGCCAAAGACTCTGCATTTACACCTTACCTTGTTCTTTTTCAAAGGATCTTTCTCAGCCCCAAGTCTGCATTTTTTATTGACAGTGAAGCTGTACTTGATGTCTCCATCTTCAAAGGTGTAAGGATCACTGGCATCTCCCCAGCCTTCTCCAGGGGGTTGTAGTAGAGGCAAGGGGTCGAGATAGCTCAGGGTCTGCACTGGTTTCTGCTCTTCCAAAATTTTAAACCGTTTATTAGGTTGTGCTAAGAGCCTGAAGTGAAAATAAACAAGCAAAGCCATCATGAAACAAAACCACCATGATCAGCAGCTGTCACACAAACAGAGCCCACACGTTTACTCCAGCCCCCTTGATCAAGAAGAAATGTTTCTTTCCTTAAATAAAGGATGCATTGGCTACATTTGGTATTAAACACCTTACTATATTAAGACCTACTAAGGGACAATGAAAGAAGAATCAATTTTGTCACTGTATAAATGAAAACACTTCGAAGTTCAGCCTTCCCAGGTTATGTTTTTCAGGCCGAAACCCTTTTCAGCCTAGCAAACTCCATTGTAATTACCAAATCCAACAGTATTTTAACTCAATAACTCTTCCTCAATTAATTTTTGCTTAAACATTTTCATCATCTCTCTGTGGTGATTTTTTTGAAATGCATTATCAGAATCTAGAGTAATTTTTAGGCTAGCATAAAAGGCAAAAACAGGTTACAAAGAGATTGATCAGTTCTTGTAGCATCCAACAGAAAACCAGATATGGAAAAGGCAAGCATCCTGCAATAGAGTGTGTCTATTTAAGTATTTGGTGTTCTCTCCAGCTGGTGGTGAAGTGAAGCCTTGGCCTTTTTCAGTTGAAAACAGAAATGAGAGTTTGGTAATGATTAGAGCTGCCCAGCCCGCCTGCTCGGTGTGCACTCTCACCTTTTCAGTGCAGTGCTGTCGGGGTTGATCTCCATCCTGCCATCATACCGCTCACACGGCAGCTCCGGCGGCCGGAACTCGGGGTCGTCACTCGAAGGGACACTGTAGGTCCTCCACACGTCCACGGCCTCGTTGCTCTGAGTTATGCCACAGTACAAGGCTGTCTCACTGACCTCTGCCATCAGAGGTAACCTCTGTCCCACCAGGACTGTCCTGTCATCTAAGCTGGGCAGTGGCTGCAGCTCCAGCCCGCTGCTGTAGAGTGCTGGGTTCACAGGAACTGAAGGAGGGTCCAGGTTTTCTGCCTCCTGACCTCTGGGCTGGGGGCTCAGGGTGGGAGGCAGAGGGGAAGTGGGGGAATGGGGTGAATCCATAGGATTCATATTAATTTGCTTGCTTGGATTTCTAGCAGGCAGCGAGAGCGGCTTCTCGTATTTCCTGGAATTCGGGACTTCCAAAGCAGACTCCATCCCGGCCAGCCCCAGCTTCTGCCCGGACGTGTCCTGCTCCATGCATAGCTCTTCAGTCACCGAGGGCCGATGGTGAAAGGGCATCAGGGGCCTTTTTTGCAGCTTCTCTCCCTTGTCCTGCCTCTCGGTGGTTTTGTGCTTTGAGGAGGCAGGAGGGGGCAGTGCCGAGGCCGCCGCTGTCCCCACGCCGAAGCCAGGCTGGGGCAGCGTGGGGGGCCGGCCCGAGGCACCGGCGCAGCGCTGCTTGAACACCTTGTGCCTGCAAAAGGAGGAGAAACCACTCACTGCATGCTCTGGGCAGTTACCTGACCTCAGGGGAATGCCAAACCCAAAGAACAGCACTGAGAAACCTCCTATCTGCTCCTGATTTTTAATTTCTGCTTGATGGAGGAAGTTTGAATAAATATTTTTAAATATTCAAAACAAAATAAATGCAGTGACATACAATCTTACTACTGGCTTCATATGGCTTTTTTGGCTTTGTATCCAGAATCTTTGAGACTGGGAAGCACAGGATTGAATTTCAGTGTTTCAGGTCCTGCTAAAAAGTATTTTCATCATACTGGTGATGGTTCCCAAGGATGTGACAACAGGGAAGTAACTCTGCCCATATGTTTACTGGTCTTTTTTTGTTGTTCAGGACTTTTTGTTTAGCTGTTTATTTGATTTTATTAAGCTGAACAGAAATTGAAAGATGTGTTTGTGCTTAACACTGAAACCTGCTTAAAAATAAATACCATTTCAAAATGAATCACTCCATCCCCATTTTATGAACAACAGGACAACAAAAACCCATTTCAAAACATGTAATGTGCTTTTTACTTAAAAAGATAACCTACATGATCACAAGTGAAGTGGACTAGATTGGAGACACCCAACCCTGTCTACAGGTGCAAACACAACCCCTTGTGCTTGCTGCCCCTCGTCCCTGAAGCATCCAGGCTGTGTGGGGTTATCCCAGCTTTCCTGGGGCTTTGCTGTTCTCAGGACACGCTGCAGATTCCCTGCAGCAGCAGATGGTCTGTGGCTGCAATCACCCTAATGTGCAGCTAATGCCCTGCTAACTGGAGATTTGCCTTAAGCGTGTTCTTGTAACATTTCATTGCCTTAATTCTCCATCATTCACCATATTTTAACTGACTGCAGAGAATTATTTCCGACATTCTGCTCCTCACACACCAAGCTGGGTCTAAAAGAGACTGAATTTGATGCGGAGTACCAGACAGCCCTTTGAGACTCCAGATCTAAGATCATATCTTGACATTTATCCAGTACATGGAACAGGAACAGAAATTACTAAAATCATTTCTATATGACAGTAGCTGCTCAGATTCTGCAGCTACACAGAAAGTACTTATGGCTGTTTGAAATCAGGTACTGCCTTCATTTCAAGCACAATGTTTCCATTTCCCAGCCGCAGTGTTTATCAACTCCAGCACGATGCAGTTAGCACTGGAGGGATGAACAGACGGTGTGAAATTGCAAATGCAGCTGGACCTGTCCACAGAACCAGGCTCCCACTGCCCACTATGGATTCCCCATGCTTTCCAGGCAAAGCTGGACCTCAGTTTTCCACAGGAAACACTTGGCATTCTGACAAAACCTTTATCTTTTCAACATTCTTGAGTATATAAGCACAAACAATGTGTGTAATCAGGGGGAAGAGCTGCAGAAAGCATCCTCTCACTTGGGATAGAGCAGGGAGTCCCCAGGTTGAACATTCCACCCTTGTAGGATGCACAATCCCTTCATCTCTTCCCCTGACTACACAAAGAACTCTATGCCTAAGCAACAACTTACTTTGATAAAGATGCTTTTATCACATATCTTACAAGTAGATGGTGACCTTGGGAATTAAGGATTTCAGAAGAAGTGTTTCACAGAACTACTTCACCACAAACTGGGTTTTTTTCTAGCCCCATAACATCTCTCTGATAATTGTAAGAATAGTTGAGCAGAATTGGTGATGATGGTTTGCCTTTCCTGAGTGAAGAGCTCTGGAATTCTAACCACCAGAAGATGACAGACAGTTTAATAACCTCCTAAAGTGTTTGTGTGAGTAAGCTGTGAATTCTTTTAGATCCAGTGCCAGGGGGTAACCAGGCTGCAAAGGTTTAATATTCTCTTGGGTGGGTTTTGGTGCCATGCAGATTGACCAGAAGCACATGAAGTGATTTGTAGGGATGTTTTCCCTCTTTCTCCAAATATCAGGATGCTCACAAACTCAGGTAGATCCTGTCCCTTCACCACCAGCCTTAACCACTTAACTAAAGGTTACAGCTCTGAAAAGCTGAAGGATTCATTATGAATGGGAACTATTGGAACGATCCTGGCCCCACTACCATCATTCTTCCACTTGGATTGACTCCTGCAAGTGACAATGGGCTGAGATGCAGATTCATCCCCCAAACATGATCACAGGTTTGATATTACAATTTCCTCTTGTCTCACCTAAAGCATAACTCCCTTCTGTAAGTGTACCTCTGTCTGCTTTAAACAGAGCTCTCCCAGTATGACAAATGTTTATTCTCTTCAAAGCTCACCTGGAACAAGAACAACTGACTCTTTGGACTGGATCCACAAAATCCCATGAAACACTATTGTTAGGAACTTCCTCTTCCAAATTTGCAGCTGTAATTTGATTCCTCCTGAAGAAGAGAAAATTATTGTAGTAATCATTACCTTTTGTTCTACAAAATTTTTAAAGTGTACAAGCGTAAATTCAGATATGTTCCCCTCAGATAAACTACTTCTTTCCACCTGACCTTTGAGATAGACAGCAGATCCCTGTACTACTCCTTAAATTTACAGTTTGATTTATGTAGGAAGAAGGTCCCAGCTCTGCATCAGATAACTCTGTCTGGAGTCTGAGCACAAGAAACAAGGGGAAAGCCATTTAAAATGTTTCTGAAAATTAGTCTGACATACCCAATGAGGAAATTACACAGAAATACAAAGAAGGAAATATTTTAGGGCTCACCATGCCATGATACACTTTAAATCTCCAGTACTAAAGGTCTATGATAGTAACATCAATTTATACACCCTTGTTAATCGAAGTTGTAGTCCAACTCATGTAATGCTTTACAAATGCTTCCCTTAGAGCCCTAAATATCAAATATATACAATCTGTTCTGCAGTCACCCAGCTTTCAGTGTAGTAACTACAACTGGAGACAGAAGCTGCCATCACTAAATCTGAGAGCACTTGGCTGAAGGTACATCCTATGGATGTGCGGCCTCAAGGACTGTCACAATTACGGTGCACAACTGCAAATACAACAGGGACTGTCAGGAGGTCTCAGCTGAACACAGGGACAAATTTTCTTTGCTAACAGAACATTTTCTTTGATAGTGCTGTTTGGCATCATTAGCTCTGATTAGTGGCAAAGGAATGCCGTAAGGAATAACATTAAGGCAAACTATGACAATTTTAGCTGTATATTATGTGTTATAAATAAGCAAAGGATGAGGGCTGCTGCCATACTTGGACTGTGCCCTGTTGAGGATGCACTCCTTCCACACACGGTGAACAATACGGTTGTGAAATTTTGGAGTAATCTTGCTTGATTTCTTTGGACTGTGGACACTGACTGTCCCCTCCTGCACAGCTGGATGGCTGATGCTGCTCTGAGAGCAGCCACTTTCTCCTGCAAGAGAAATAAAGCGTTAATGTCAGAACTGTTCTTCATATTCTCACTTGCTATTTTCTCCTGGAAGTCACATAGCAGGCTGCTGACTGCACCAATGTTCACGTTCACTGGGGAATGCTCAGAGCATCCTTACGAAACACATTTTAAAGCAACACTTCCTTAGAGGTAACAAAGATGGCACTGGGTCGTACCACAGACATGGACAATAGAGCTGTGCACATACTGCACCTCATGTGATGCCATACACTCTGTATATTATATATCTATATGTACCTATAAAAAATATACTCCCTAATAAATGGAGGTACTTTAGATAGCCCCTACAGCCTCGGGCTGAATCACTAAGAAATAGTGCAGACAGAGGTTTTTTACCATTATCTTGGATGTTAAATTTGAATTTATATAGTCTTTGGTGAGTTGCTTTAAAGACAAAATTTATTGTAATATGGATGGTCCTAAAAGCATCTATTAAGAAAACGAATCATTTATGTAGACTATTTGAAAGCAAAGATCAGTTCTTTATACTCAATATTAAACCTCACTGAGAAAATGAATGGATCACTGATGCTTTCCTACAGACACAGGCTGGGAGAGCTGGGGGTGCTCAGCCTGGAGAAGAGAAGGCTCCAGGGAAACCTCAGAGCCCCTTCCAGTGCCTAAAGAGGCTCCAGGAGAGCTGGAGAGGGACTTGGGACAAGGGATGGAGGGACAGGACACAAGGAATGGCTTCCCACTGTCAGAGGGCTGGGATAGATGGGAATTTGGCAAGGAATCCTTCCCTGTGAGGATAGGGAAGCTCTGGCACAGGGTGCCCAGATAAGCTGTGGATGCCCCTGGATCCCTGGCAGTGCCCAAGGCCAGGCTGGACGAAGCTTGGAGCACCCTGGGATAGTGGAAGGTGTCCCCGCCCAGGGCAGGGGATGGAATGAGTTAAACTTCAGAGTCCTTTCCAAACCAAATCACTGTGGGATTCTGTGCCATTTCTTTACAATATGCTCGAATTGGAATACTAGAATCAAAACTGGCTTTGGTGAGATTTTCCAGCTGAGATCAACACTACTACAGAGATTTCCAACAGCTTATCACCAGTAGATACACTATTAATATAGCATATGATATTCTCAGTATGTATTTTCTGTATGATTATCAAAGAGATAACAAATGCAGATATTACTTCAACATGTTTGAAAGCCTGAAAACCCTCTGCACTCCATTCCTTCCTGTGATGCAGAAACCTTTCCCAGCTATTGTACGAGCAGATGCTTCTTTTCCTGCCCTGCAATGTGTTTCTGCTTAGCTGAACTGAACTCCAGCACATCCATCTTGCCAAGCCCGAGCTGCAGCAGCAGAGGGAGCTTTGGGTCCACCAGCCTGGGCACAGAGTCCCTGCTCTGGGCTGGAACAGCAAGGAGGGATGTGCTGCATTTCCACAAGGTCACACCAGGGAACAGAACACTTCGTCCTCCTGCTGACGCAATCCAAGCAGCCTCAAGTGTGAAGTGCTGAAGGGACTCAGTGCTGCACATCACTGCAGCTAACAGGGAATCCTGCTGCTTTCCACCAGGTGACTTGCAAAACACAACTTCTGAAATGGTGCACAAGCTGCCTAACCCTGCATCTTCTTTCATTCTTCACATTATGTACTTTTCTCTCCAGTTACATTTTCCCTGATTATCTTTTAGTAAAGTCAAACATCGAAATCCTTGGGGGTTTGTGCCTCTAACCATGGTTTTCAAATGTTCTCCAGCAAGTGGACCTCACAGTTGATCAAAAAACAAACAGCTCAGAACTTCAGAGCTGGCAAATGTGCCCTCCTTCGAAGAAGGGGAGAAGGAATGTGTGTACAGACAAACATCACATGCACACACAGGCATCATATGTCAACAGCAGGAGGAAAACAAGGAAAAGTCTGATGGGAAGGGAAGGACAGGAGGCGCAAGAGGATAACCAAGGAGCTCCCAGGGCTTTCAAGTTACATTGGAATGCATTAATAATTGCTTTCTATAATTATGTAATATTTCTATACTAGATAGTACAGCAATATACAGCATAACAGGAGAAAGAACTGCACAGCAAGCAAAGACACTTTGTTCTCACACACTGACACTAATTTTTATCCCTGGCGCAGTCCTGGAACACACAGATACCTATGGCAGGTAATGGTATGATGAGTGGAGGACACAGCACAGCCCCTGCACTCCAGACTGGTTCCACTGCTGAAAAATGCCATTCCCCAGTTCCAGCAACAATCTGTTTTGTTACACACTTTAGACACAACCATGGAAAATATGATTAAAAGAGAACTGAAGAGGTCATCTACTCCAGTCCTTGCTTTAAAGCTGGATCAACAAATTTAACTAATCTGTTTCTTAAAAACAACCCTACAAAATGCCCCCACCAAAGCCCATCACCCCTCTGCTAATTGGAAATTCTGTAGCTTCCCAACAGCCAATTTATTCCAACATTTCATTATCCTTCCTCAGAGCAAATTTTTCCTCCTGTTAACCTACTTTTGCTTTGCTCCAGTTTAGATTCATTACATACTGGTTGCAGAAAAAAGCTTATTCTTTTTCTCCTTCAAATTCCACTTCTCTAGACTAAACTACCTCAATTCTGTCCATCTTTTCCAGGAGGTCCTGTCTGCAAAATCCAGGATCACTCTCACTGTACTTTCTTGGACTCCAAGTCAGTTTGTCCGCATCTTTAGATGCTCAATACTGGACATGGCACTAAAGCCACATTTTGAACAGTACTGGGCAGAACTGAAGTGTTATTCCCGTGCTTCAGGCTAATCCTGTTTATGGGTCCCATTAGTGATTCTGGACTGCATGACATGCTTTTCCAATCCATTTCTTCAGTTTTTCAAGGTCTTTTAAAATGGTTTTTGATAAAAAAGAATCCTTTTATTGTTTGCTGGAGAGGCACCCCTCTGATACAAATTCATACTGCCCTCAAACAATAGCAGAGATCAAACAGAAGCTGTGACTGCCCCATTGGACAACATGAACACTTTTATATAAATGACAGTTTATAAATATTCAAAAATAGAATCCCCCTTGTGATACTGTACAAGTGTAACAGGGTTCTGAAAAATTCAAAAATAGAATAGCACATTAAAATATGCATCAATATTCAAATAGAGATTGTTATTTAAATGGTGATTATCTTGCTTCAGTTAGTTATTAGTTGGCTTTTTGCTTATTTTAACTCTCAGTTCCTTTGAAAAACACAATTCCAAGTGAATTTACATCTCATATTCTGACTTATTAGAAGTAAATACTAAATACTTTGATTGTATTATTGCATACTTCATCTACAGGCTCTAATCATGGACAAGTGAATCCAGACATGTTTTCTTTGGCATTGCATCAAGATTCAAAGTTTGGACTTGATGATCTTAGAATCACAATGACTGTGATTCCAGGACTGACCCTGTTGATGTGACAGAACTATCCCATAAAGGCTACACTTGGGAGCTCCTCAGTGAGAGTACAACAAGGATTCTTTAGCCCCATCTGGCTGCACAATCTCACAGAAACTTGTAGGGCCTTTGTGCCTTCAACACTTCTATTGCCCTGTGAAATTTGCTAAGTGCTGCACAACAGGTTCAAAAATTCTCCAAGTTCAAGCAGAAGGTTTCCCAGTGGTGAGATGTTTCTGTGCTCCTTTGCAGGCACTACACACACATGCATCTACAGCAAATGGAGCTGAACTGAATTCCCCCTGTATTGTGTAAAGGGGTGTTCACAGCACTGGCTTTCCTTTACCACACACCTACAGAGTCCTCCCCCAACGCTCCTCCACTGCCTGCCTTTCCCCTGCCCCTGTTCACACACTCGCTCCTCAGGAGCTAAGCAAAACCCAGCGTTTGACTCCATCTCCCCAGCCCACTGCTTACCCATAACAGCCTGCTCTGGAGAGGTGGGGGGAGTCAGGGGCATCCCACAGGTACTGACAGGATCCTTCACGCTTCCAAGCCCCTGCTGTCCCACATTTATATGGCCTGCAGCACTGGCAGCGCTCTGTGACACCGGGATGTCACTCTGGGAGATGAGAACAAAGGCTGAAGGATACACCATCCTCACACCCCCTGCAGAGAGATGGAAAACCACAAGTCTTAGACACACCTGATAATATCCAGCAACCACAGCTACTTCCACTTGTTTTCAATGTCAATTTGACAAAACTTATTATCTGAAATACAAAGAGCTAAGGAATTTCCATGCTAATATACAGCCAGCCCTCTGTAACCAGTACAGAGCTGAAACAAGTAGCTCAATCCAGTGAATAATGGCATGTGGGATACAGGGAGTACAAAAGCTTGAGGCGACAGAACTACTCAGATGTTGCGGTGTCAAGAGAGCTACAAGAGAATATAGGAAAATTATAACGGCTGCTTCTGATTAATTAGATTTTTTTTTTTCAAATCATGAGGAAGAAAATAATCCTTCAGGCAGAATATTGAAACTTACCAACAATGACTTCAACTGCCACAGGGAAATCGTTGTCATATCCCAGCTCTTCCTCCTCTTTCATGCCTTCCTTTTTCTTCAGCACCATGGGGTAGAAGTACTGCCACTCCTCCATCAGCTTCCGAGTGGCAGGGTCTGACATCTTGTAGGACTGGCCCGTGAGGGTCCCATTCAAGCCATAAGGACTCACCAGCACTGCAACACAACAAACAGCAGCCCTGAAGGACTCAGCAGCGCTGCAGGACAACGAACAACAGTTCCACAGCAGGGCTGCTCCAGCTGTGGATCAGCAGCTCTGCCTGAGCCTCTCTTCCATCACCTGAGAATTGAACGATCCAGGGAAAGCCACTACAAACCCCACTGCAGGTGTGAATCCAAACCTAGAGAGCCCTGAACCCTCCTGAGCTAACACAGGACCCCGTAACAGTTTGGGTTCACAATTTCCACAGCAAATGAAATTCCAGCAATCCCAGTGTAGAGAAACAGCGCTCAGGGATGAGCACTCATGGAAAGAAGAGCAGACAGGAACATTTCAGACCTCTCAGCATTAAAAATGATAGATAATACACAAAGAAGAGTCACAACAAATAAAGAAAACTACTTGCATAACAACAGGTATTTCCATTTTAACTCAATTTTGCTTTTAGTTGTATTTGATTTGAGTCATGAGTTCAGTTCACTGAAATAAAATGTATGATTGAAGTGCCTGAGCCTCTGTCAAAGCTTTACATATAGACATAAAATGTTTTTCAATAAAGCTTCTATAAATTAACATCTCTATAAATGATCATTTCATGTGTCTCTGGGTGTTTTTTTTTTACTCTGCGTTGAACTTTACAAAGATTTCTTGCTTAAATTGCTTTGAAATTACAATTTCAGACTGTAGTAAAGACAGCATAACTCAATGACTCAAAATTCTTAAGTGGTTTTTTTTTTGTAGAGCATCACATGAAAACTGCATTATGAATTTACTAAACCATCAACTTAATTCTGTAAAATTACAATTTCTTACACTGGCAAATAAATAGTCACAGATACTTCAAGTTTTTAATTGTTTCTGCTACATTTTCACACCCACCCACCCCTTGTTTTTAAAATAAAACAGTAAATAGTTGCCAATGTATGAATGAAAAGCAGTCCTGAACCAGATAAGCTCAGTACTTGCATCCACATAGGATTCACAGAGAGACCATGTCAGAAAATCACATGGGTGCACTGACTTTCCTAAATACAAAGTCTTTTTAAACTAAAACGATTGATTTGTTTGGCATGTGAGGTTAGCAACAATGTGAATGGATAGCTCTGGAATATCACCCCCGTGTGGTTGTTGCTGTCTGGGAAGCTCGGTACCTTGGAAGGGCGAGGGGGAGGACTGGGCCATCTGGATGTGCTCCTCGGTGATCAGGTAGATGGGCTGGTGCTGCGCTATCTCCACGCTCGTGCACACGTTGCTCTCCCCGTGCAGAAAGAACGTGAAGGCGCACGACAAATGTTCACTGCAGGAGAGGGGAGACAAAAGGAAACATTTATCGGTGTTAATGGGCTCCCAGGAGGGAAATCAGAGCCTTGCAGGCCAAGCACACACCCGCATGTCCTGTTCTGAGGCTCACTGCCCGGCTGATAATCATATGACAGAGGGATCTGTCACCAGACAAATAACTGACTGTGTTGGCAACTGTCTCACAGATGTTTTCCTACTTGTTTCAATTGACAGATTCATTACAAATAAATGGGGTTTTAACCAGAATTCAAGCAGTAAAAATAGGGGTCTTTAGAAATTGTTCAAAGTTCACCCCACAACAAGGTCCAGCTGAAAAGGAACAGGAAAGATGTTTGCTAACACCTCATGAGAATCTTGATTAAAAAGTATAAAAGCACGTGAATATTACAGAAAGTTGTCAACAACCTAAGGTGAACTATGGATTTGCCACTGATGACCAAACTTAACTTGAAATGAATGGTATTGAAAACGTTTTCATTCTACTCGCAGAGTGACTCCCATCACAGCAAACTATTTGCTAAAATATTCCTTGCTACAAAGCCACAAAGAAAAAAAGAAAACAGAGCACATTTCATGTTTTTATCATCATTTTAATCAACTAAAAACTGACAGAGCTGCAGTAAGTGTGCAGAGATTTTTCTGTCCAATTCAAGAGCTGTGCACAGTTTTATGGGTGTTGGCT
Organism: Eopsaltria australis; assembly: GCA_034509425.1. Classification (NCBI taxonomy): domain Eukaryota; kingdom Metazoa; phylum Chordata; class Aves; order Passeriformes; family Petroicidae; genus Eopsaltria; species Eopsaltria australis. The sequence continues at coordinate 160,306 of JAVTVJ010000317.1, read as the reverse complement.
TTGGCACAGGGCCAGTCCTAGGGACCTGTATTTTACCCACAGCTCTCACTACCTGCACCAAGGAAAAAAAACAGAGGCAACTACAACCATTTCACTTTAGTGTTTAAGTCAAGCAATTGCTCTGCTACTGCTGCCAGTTGTTTTTAAACAAAGGCACTGATGCTCTAGAATTGGGAGCTGCTCTAATCTCACTAAATCTCTGAATGATTCCACACATTGGGCAGAGTAACTTGCCATCCTGTACCCCAAATTACTCTTCTGTGAGCTTCAAATCATACCACAAAAAGAGACCAGAAGAAAAAGTTCAGCTGGAAAAAATCTGAAGAGAAAAGGTTACTTGAAATGACAGGCAATGGCTACAGTTCCCTGGTGCTGCCATCCACGATTCTGAAGTACTTTGTAACAAAAATTCCACTAAATAAAAGGATTCATTATGTTTCAATTTTCACGAAGGAAAGGAATTGCACTATCCTCGGTGATGAAGTGGTAAATTGATCATTAAGTTACATGGGAGGAAAGGGAGGGAACAGGACATGGGACAAAATGAATCAGACTCCAGATATTTCTATCCTGCCCCAAGAAGAGAAGCAAATCAATTAATGTAATAAAACCCCCTGAACAATGGATTTCTGCACATACAAGAAATATAAAATTACAGCAAAGTCCAATTATTCAATCAAAGCCCATTAGTTTCCTTACACAGGGTGAATGCCTTTAATATAAAGGAAGTTTTAATAAATAAAACCCCCTTGAGAAATCTGGTGTAAGATCAAGTGGGGATAATGTGTGCAGAGAGCTCACATGCAGCAGGTCAGCACTTCCAAAGCAGAGAGTGAAGCTGTTTGTAAAGCTGTTCTTTTCAGCTCCTATCTTTAGGATATACACAGAAACAATCTGGATTCTGCAAGCTTCCTACAGGATTTAACTGTGGGTCTTGTTTGGCTGGTATCGAACTGAAGGGAAAAAACTGGGACCACCCAGGGACCCTCTCAAGTGTCTTGCAAAGTGCTCTGGTATGAACAAATCATATGGAATCCTATGCAAAACTCACAGCTACCCATAAACACTGTGAGGATAAGGAATACACCAAATCAGAGCTTGAAAGACAAAAGATTCGTTTGGTTTTGGGGGGAAGGCAATGCATGCCTCTAACTTTCAACTGAGAATCAGCTAACACCAGAATGAGTGATTAAGATCAGAGAATTAGATAGCTTCAGACTAAGGGTATAGACAACTAATTATGAGGTAAAAGGTATACAAATGGAGTATCAGCCCATTTCTCTTCCTGAATGCCAGATTAAGGAATAACAGTAATGAATGTTACTGCTCATGCCCAGCAATAAGGACTTCATCAGTGAAAGGGAGTATTTCTAGCACTGGATCCAAATTTAACCATGCCCAGCTCTACGAAGAGAACAACAAAGCTCACTCAATCCAGCACTGCTTTCCTTCACATCAGAGCTGGTGAAGCTGCACCAGCCCCTCTGCCCAGCAAGTCCAACTCCAGCCACACCCTGTGTCCTGCTGCCCCCCCCCGGCTCCCCACCAGCTTTGCAAGGCAAGAGGCACTGACACACAAGTGAAGCTCCCTCTGGTGCTAGTTACTGCCAAAAGCTTAGTTTTCAAGACCAAAAATAACAAAGATCAAGGCCTGGGGACTTCCTGCAGTCCCCATCAGCTCCTGGCAGACCCCGGGTGAAAGGTTTCTTTCAGTAACAAATAAGAATTTGATTTGAGCACATGCTGCTGGGCAGAGTCCCACTCTGGCATGTGCTCCCAGCCTCCTGCCATTCCTGTCTGCAATACAGCTCACACCATTCCTGAAATACCAGCCCAAAGAAATCACTCTGGCTACAAACATGAGCCAGATCTTGGAATAAAACCCAAGTAGAGGAACCTCTCCCAGCTTCAAGCAGCCAGCCATTCACACAGCCCAGCATAAGGCTTCACCTGATCCACCACTGAGCTCCCAGTCCTTAACTCATGAGCCCTTCTAATTTTTTTCCCCCACCTCTGCCCAGCTGTAGCACAGGAGAATGAGTGAACAATTTTCATAGGTACCTCGCATTTTAACCAGTGTCAAACCACGACAGAGTGCAAATCTGTAACAGTACTCTGCTCACACTATGCAGGAACTCTTTCTTACACATACTTTTTCAGAAACCCTTCTTTGTTTTCCCAGTGCCTGATGGCTGCCTTGGTTAGGATGTCATCTCCCCCAGTGGAATGTACAGAACATACACAGAATATATGTTATTTCCAACTCTGGCTGCACTAAGGCTGAGGTGGGAAAAATGTTGAGCACTTGTCTGCAGCCAACAGAACACTTTGGCACACACCTTCAACAATATTTCCACTACATTCACTGAGACCTGTGTGCTAAAATTAAAACAACTGCTTAAATAAAAGGCATCTATTAACAGAAATACAGAGAACTAGCAATGTCAAATAACCTTTTGTAACAAAAGATCTGTCCTTTTAAGTATTGCAGGTATTTTTTTTCTCCATAACAGAAAAATCAAGCCTTCACTTTGGCACCTAATCACCTGCAGCTGACATTAACTGTCTTTCAGGTGTTTCCTCTGGGACCTTAATTACCTCAAATAACTTTTGAGATGCCTAAAAATGTAGCTGGATATCTTGGCAATGTAATATTTAGGACTTCCCATAATCTTTATGAATGCCAATTCCTCAGTTACTATAAATGACTTAAAGAAAACAGTATTACATTAAATTTACTTACATATAAAAATCAGAAGAGGATTATGGAAACCTGACCACATTTAAACTTCACAACACTGACAGAGAAACAAGAACTACTGATGGATTCAGGTGTTGTTTCCATTTGTTGGGAGGTTTGGCTAAATACCCGGTGGAACCTGTGCTATTCTGCATTCAAACTGTACATGAAGAGAATGCCAAGATACTGCAATTCCTAACAGAGTTTGCAATGTATGTACTAATGTATACCTTGTATAAAGTTAAACTGCACCTCACAGATTTCAAAATACACCACAAATGTGGAAATCAAAGCTGCCAGTAACAAGTACTTCGGGATTTGGGAAAGAAGATGCTATGAAAAAACCTAATTGAACACAACTGATTTTTTTCTTTATTAGAGGGATATTAAAACATAGTTTTAAGGTATGAATTTTATCATTATTATCTTAAGGACTTGAAATCATTTCCTGAACACCCCTTGCTGCCATGCAGTGCAGTGTCTAAGCTTCCTTTGTCCCAAATGCTGCAACCTCCTAACAGTGCACAGTTGACAGCCAGATGCCAGGACTGACACTAAAAGTTCCTTAGAAAAACACAGTGAAAATTTAAGAATCCTACATTTGTACATATCAGTCCAATTTTTAGAACCATTTCAGGGCTGAGCATTTTTAAAATATTTATTTCTCCACAGAGGAGCTTGAGCTCCCGTCCCCTGCCCTCCATGCTGCAGGCAACCTCTTGTTTCTCCTTTACTTTATAAGCAATGGTCCATAAAGCCACTGACTGTGTACAATTAACTGTATTTTCTGACCAATAAATTGTATGGCTGCTTTAATTCTCCTCAAAGTTAAGACTGGGATCTGAAAGCCCTCAAGTCACAGTTACCCCAAAATAGCTTTAAGTCTGATGTCAGAAAAGAGGCAGCAGCAAGGCACAGGCATTAGGAAAACAGTCAAATCACTTGTTTGATGTGGGCTACAAAAAAGAGGGCATCGAAAGGCAAATTTGAAACAGAAGAGTAAGTGAGAGCAAAATAAAGTAATTTCCTTTAAAGTTGCTAAAGCAACAGGACAGGAGCAGGTCACAGTGGGGTCTGGGCAGGAGATGGCAGCACCTGGACACCCCTAGAGTCAATAACACTCCAACACCACAGTAAATTAACAGTCCAGTATGAAAATCACCTCTTCTTAAATATTCTGGAAATAAATATCCCCAGAGAAGCCTGGGTTTGAACAAGCTCCCACTAAGGAAGGAGAAGAAAGGCTTTGATTAAAGAAAATGCAGAGCCTCAGTTCCAGTGCAGAGTGCCCTTAAATGTGCCAATGCCCTGTTAAGGCATTCCCCTTAGCTGAGTGGAACTCAGTTGTTGCACTCCCAGAGTGCCCAGATCTCCCAGGACACCCCATGGTCCAGGCAGGAGCTCCAGGGCCCTGCCAGGCCACTGTGTCAGCAGAGAAAGCTTCCTCACATAAGCCAGGAGAGCAGAGGAGCGCCTGGAGCAGCAAACAAAAAAGGCCAGGCCATTTTCTGGCCCTTAAGGGAAATCACACGTTCAAAACCACAACTAAAGGTAAAAGGAAAACATTTCCAGGCATGAGACAATTCCAGAGTTTTCTGGACACCACAGCCTCCCAGCAGCACACAGCCTCCATTCCTGCACCAAGCATGGGATCCCCACAGCCAGGGTCTCTCTGCTGCAGCCCCAGACACAGATCCACACTGAAATATGGAAACACCAACCTGGAGCCTGCTTGGGGCTCTGTCGTTCCACACATCAATCCCTGGGAAGCAAGGACTCCCTGCCCTATTGGATCTGTGTGCTGGAGCCAGACCAGGGCTCAGGGCTGACACTGTCCAGCAGCTGGAGCTTGTCCCAAGGCAAATGAACACCCAGCTGAAACCAGGTGGGGCAATTATTTCACCTGGAACAACTTTTCTTCAGGTGAACACACTGCTGACTCACAAACAAGGGAAACTGATGCCTGCTTACACATCTCTGCCCAAAGTCACTAGTTTTTGTATGGCACAGAATAAGAATATGGGAGACCAAGCTGCAGATTAAATCATATTGCTTTGGCAAAGACTCCTTGTCTCTTGATTTTGTTATCTCTTTCTCTTCCCCAACTCAAAGAAATAAAAGGAAGAACAGAGAACAGAACATCAGTTCCCAGAACTACCAGATCTTTAATAAGGGTATCTATAAGTCCGTATGTTGTCTAGCATATTCTGTTGGATGTTTTTAAATGTATGAGATGCACAGACAGAAGCTTTGTATACATATTAATTGCCTTTAATGTTTTTTCCAGTAGTGAGGTAAAGGACTAAGATAACGGTTTCACAATGCAGCAAGCATTTAGATAACATTATCTGAACACTTGCTGTGTTACAGACTTATTATCTCAACACTGCCTCAGTTGTCACCAGCAAAGCCCTTGCCAAGGCCAACACACACCTCCCTAACGGGATTCCCTCCCTGATCCCATCTCCAGCAACCTCCCACCCTTCCCTGTGTATAAATGTATGCACAGGATGAGCTGCCAGCCTGGGGGATGCGGGGGGTTATTCTTCCAATAGATCCATCAATCTGCAGTTTGACAGGGTAAGAACAGCAGCACCTGCACGAGTCCAGGGGAAATGCTGCACATCCCATCAGCCCATTCTGAGCAGTAATTCCATTGTAGGATCACTAGGAACACAACCCACATCTGCGCTGGAGGCAAGGTCATGTCCAGTGGCCGTAACCTTCCAGGAACACAGGACAAACTGCTCCCATATCCTGCCCTGTCTTATCCCGATGTCTGAGGCTGGGAGAGCTTCAAGTTTGGGTTTTTTGGAACTGGACTGGACTGCTTACAGCAGAACAGGCTTGGCTGTGAGTAAATGACACGGTGACAGTGCACCCACTGAGGAGGAGCTTGCACTTTAGGGAAGCAGAGCTTTGCCCCACAGCTCCTGCAGGGAGGAACAGGTTCTGCAGCAACAGCCATCCCATGCTTGCCCTGGAAACTACACATAGAAATAAGCATGTTTTTACACTGTATTGAAGCAGCGTTCAGTATTTGGTTCCATTTTTATTAATGGATAATTTAAATGTATAAGGAGCTCCTCCAGTGTGCTGGTATTGAGAGATTCCCTTCCATGTACAACTGGAGTAGTTTTATTCCTGTGATCCTCAGTGAAGTACTACATCATAATAGGTGAAAATCTCCCATAAATATCCACAATAAACCTTTATTTTTCTATATCAAGTAAGTTTTGCGTGTTGAACATGGAAATTTATTGATTTATTATTAGTGGCACATGTGCATAAAATATGACTTGTCAAAATATGCTGGTGTCAAATTGTTTTCCACAATTTTTAAGATGAACTGAATTCATTCCCAGACCGTTGATGGGTACTGAAGAAATAATCCAAACTAACACCCTGACTAACTAAATCAGGCAGCAGGGCTGCCACAACCACTGCAATGTATTTCTTTTCTCTACAATCAGGGACAAACCCTGCTCCTGATATCAGTTAATGTGAAAGGTAACATGGAGCAAAAAGGAAGGCAAGTCCCTGGATCAAGGATAGCATTTTTCTTTATCCCATATATTCAGAAATATGGGACATTGACAGATGGTACTAAAGGTTGGTCAATACATCTGCCAATATGAAAATAAACCAATTAAAGTCAGAGCATGGCTATGCAGGATTTTGGTTTTCATGCTGAAAGCTCGACTCATTCGAAAGAACTGTAGAGGATTCCTGCTCTGGAAATGGGCTGGGATCCATCTCCAGTGGGATTGTAACTGGCAGATCAAACACAGCAATCCAACAGTGCTGCTCACCAGGTGAGGAGCTTGTGCATCCTCCCACCAACACTCCAAAATCAGGAATATTTAAGGCACATCAGGATAGAAAAATCCTGTCTGCAGCAGATAAGCAGAGGTTGTAGGGTAGATAAACAGAGCAGATCAACACAAGCAGTTTCCCTGTATCAGAAATTCAGATCACTTTAAATTTTATGTGCTAAATTACCATTTTTTAATAAAATCTGATTTTTACTAAATGTAATCAATACCAGATAAAACTGGCCAAACCCAAAGGGTCTCCTGGATCTCTGAAATAAAATTCCTGCAGTGAAATCCCAGTGAACATTCCTCCCTTGGCAGAGGGAGGGTGAGTGATGCAGTCAGCACTTACCACACCATGTAGCTCGAGGCACTGAGGATTACTGAGTTCATTATTTGTTACACTTGTGCTACACTTCAGAGCGGTGCTGATTTAGAACTACAACTATTTTGAATTATTTAAGACGTCACTACCAAAAAGTGATTCTGCAAGTTTATTATATTTCTTATGAATTAAAATTCATTGTGATGAGACACTGGATCCTGCCCTATTTAGAAAACACAGAAGTTGTTGTGACTATATTTCTACTGTAATACAGGATATAGACTTTAAAATACTATATAAATTCGTACCAAAAAAGAAACATGGAGGCTATTAAAAGTTATTTTCAGGTTAATGCCAAAACAAACACATATTTTTCACTGGAAATTCTGAGCTTTTTAAGGTACATGTCCTTAAAAATCACAACTTGCTTATATCTCTACCAGCATTATCAGGTATTCTAAAAACAATAGTACCAGCTGGTAAAAACTACAAAATGAACTAGAAGACTGTCAGAATGGATGCAATATTTCTTGCTTTAGCATACTCAAAATACCAACACATCAGGAAAAATTGCATATAAAGCTTCTAAAATCCCTGCTGTTATCACCCTCCTGCCATCTCTCTCTCTGTCTGAAGCACTCTGTTTCCACACAGGGTCTGAAATGGGTCCTTTGGAAAATTCATTTCCATGAAAGATCTGATACCCTTTCAAACAGGAATGCAGGCAGATAAGCTCATATATTCAATGTGTCCCATAAGTTATTCATAGCACATGAATAAGTTACATGTTAGTTACATGTGCAATCTCCCAAAAAGCCCTCTTTTTGTGCTGTTAGTCTCAGCATTTCTTAAATACCATCCAGGCCTCAGAACTGTCATGAGCAGTTGTGCTCTGGAGATCAGGACTGAAAAAAACCCTTTTGAATATTAATAACCCCAAACTCCAGCACGAGCCTGACGAGCGCTGATGGAGATTCGCCAAGCAACCATTGCCAATTTTTTTCAGCCTAAGGCATAAACTGACCTTTCCTTAACAGCTCGGCCCTGCAAAGTTTAAATGCTGGGTTCCCTTAAATTGAAGTTTTTTTGTGGCAGTTTTATCACAGATAACACAGCTATCAGTTACTCTGGCTCACAACTCCAGCTCTGTGGTTGACTGGCACAGTCAAAATGATTTGTCTGTGGGTCACAGACCCAAACAGAGTTGAGGCTTTGGAAAAAGGTTTCCCTCTACCCCTCATAAAGAGGCAAAAATATTATCCTTTCTTTTTAAGATTTGTGTTGCACACTAGCCATCAGTGGGCAATTAACTTCATCCAAATTAAGTCAGCTGAGTTTTCAATCTCACACCTGAATTGCAGTAGTTGTGTGTGAGGTCAGTGATGAAATCAAGCTCAGCAGAGAAATAAAAAGGGTATTTAACACTCAGGTATGGGGCAGTATCAAACCACATTTACACTGGGAGCTTCATTTTCATAAATGAATGCTGCTTTAGGAATAAAGCCACAAGTCATTAGTGATCCCTTAGTAATTGCTTTAGACAATTCCTTACTTTACTGTGGCCTTGTAGCACAGATTCACTCAAAGCCACAGCTGAATTTGTCACCAATATTTGCTGTGTGCTCTACTGGATTCAAAACTGCACATTTAAGGAGAGGATCAACATGGGATAACACAGAAATTTACTTGTAACAAATTATCAAATTCTGTCTTGATTTATATCACAATTAGCTCTGAAAGCTAGAAATCTAATGCATCTGATAATCTGTTTTGGCTTGAAATGGCTTTGATCTCAACAGCCATTTGTTAGAAATGATTACTCTAAAAACCCCTGTAACCTGAATGAACACTGATGGAATAAGCATTGCTGTGTGTATTTTATAAGGCTACTCTGTTATTATGGATGCAGAGTCTGAAAGGTCACATTATTTGTTTATGTAACACACGTGGTGTTCTTACAAATAACAGCTCTGAGTTCCTCAGTAACCAAACATTCCCTCACGTGGGAACACTGAGCTGGAACAACCACCCAGTGCTGTGCAAACCAGGCTAAGGAGACCTAAAAAAATTAAAAATATGGGAACAAAATCAGCTGTCAATGCTCTACAAGAACCCTGACCAGAAGGTATGAGGTACAAAGAGAAATAATACATGAACATCACATCATTCTCAGACTGCTCATAGTAGGGGAAGAAAGTGAAGCAGACACTGCCATTTACTCCTGCTTGCACCACACATTTAAATTAGGGAGGAGTTGTGTGAAGCTTTAGAATTATTTTATCCTAATTCTTTCAAGATAATCAGATAGTTCTACACAAATCCTAAAAATGGAGCTCAAAAATAATGAAAACTAAAATCCCATAAAAGAAAAGACACGTGTTTCTCACAATCAAATAGCTAATTTTCTCACAAGCAGCCAGGCTTCTCTCCCTGCTTTGTAAGTTAAGCAGCACTGGCATGGTAACACAGTGCACAGTAATTCACAAGTTAACAGACACCACAATTCATTTGCTCTCTCCCAATTTAAATTCCTGCAGTCTCAGTCACAGGGATGCTCTCCAGACATGCACACAGGCTCTGTCACCAGTCAGCAGCCAGAGCACAATCAGGGTGCGTCCTTTCCACGTCTGAGCTATGAAAATAAAGCCCAGCCTGTCGGAGGCTCCTCCTCTGCTCTGCAAGGCCAGCACTGCCTTGTTTTTCCTGCCTGCTAATGTAGGTTAATGCACTTCTCCCCTTCTCTATTATCCAAAGTAGCATTATATTAGATTAAGGCCATTCAGAAAAGAGATTCCTGGAAAAAAACAGCAAACCAAAGGGGAAGAAGGGCCATACGTCTGCTTCTTGTTGTCATTAAGTTCACTACACATGAAATTAAATTTATCGGTTTCATTCACAAAGCAAGTACATCAACAGGGGGAACTGTGGTTACCCAGGTTGTTCAACACAGAAATAAGAGGAAGAACATTGTTCTCAAAATCTCAAAACTATTAATGCAGTTTTGATTTGTGCTGCTTACTGTGCGCTCCTCAAGGGAAAGGGAGAAGTAAAGCATTATATTGTAAGTTTTATGACGCAGATTCACACAACCTTAAGAAGAAATTGAGGCTCTCCAGGCATTAAATCCCTGTACCCACTCTCCAGTGTGAGCAAAGTTTAGTTTTTCTGGCAGGTGAACAGCAGCACTGGGAGCTCTCCAGTGAGGAAGCAGCCCTGCTCTCAGAATGTGGGAGCTGGGAACCTTCTGACCATCCACATCCATTGAAAAGTGGCAACTGGAAACAGGATTTCTAATTGCTGCAAGACTTGATCCCCCTCTAAGTTCATTTCTTCCCACAAACCAAATCTTCTGATATCTTTACATGATTATAAACCTATAATAATAACCCAGTATTTTCAATTACAGAACAAGAAGAGAGATGAATCCTGATGGAGAGCTTTAATATTCCTAGGACTTGCTGCTGAACTCTTCAATGTGACAGGACAACGGCACTGCTGCAAAATGGAATGAAATAATGCCCAACTGTACCTTGATAAAATTAAACAAAAAACCAACCAACACCCCCCCAAAAATGACAAAGCAAAACCCAGTGCCTGAATCTCTCCACATTTCCTCGCACAGCACACCTTGCTCAAGCACCAAGGACTAAGCATAAAATGCCCTTCACACTTCTATTGAAGAGCACAAGGTTTAATGAGATACACAGAACAAAGATGAAGTTTTAAAAGACCTGAACCTCATCTTACAGCATGGTGTCAGAGAAAATTTGTTCTCCTTCACTGTATGGTGTGTAAAAGAGCCTGCAAAAGCTGTAAACATCTCCTAATACACACTGAAATTCGTGCTGTAAGCCTGCTGCCAGCTGTCCTTTAGGAGGATGGCTGCACAAAATTATTTCACATGCGTCCATTATGCAGCATGATCACAATTAATGGAATAAATTTTATGATTCAAAACAAATTAAGCAACATGTAGAAAATTCTAAAACCATGAAAAATGCATTAATTTATTCATTGCCATGCATTTGTGATCTTTCCACTTTCAGAGTACAGTTTAATTGACTAGTTTAGAGACCAATTAATCCCTTTACATTTAAGTCAATCACTGAATCCTCTCCAAATAATTTAGCTCCTACATGCTGCCTCCCATTTGATGTCCCTGGAGAGTGACTGCAGTTGAAACAGGTGGCACACAAATCACATTTAGGAATGGAGAAAGAACTGCACTAGCAGGGATACGCAGCATTAAAGATGCACAATTCAGTCAACCATGTTCACTACCTGATCTCCACTACTGCAGCTCCCAATCACATCCTGAATGTTTGGGGGGTGTTAAGTGACAACTGCAGGTCACACGTAATTATTTTAATTTTTGTTAGTTTCTAGTTACCTACCTACTGCTCCTCTCTTCATTCTTTTACAAGGCACATGGAAATAATTCAGTGTCAAAGATAGGGAGAGGTGGATTTGTCACCAAGGAAATCATTCCTCAGGAACAGAAGTATTGGATACCAAGGCAGTAACCTCCAGCAACACAATCTTAAGAGGAGGGAAAAATCCCAGCATATCGAGGCTTTTTGCCTATTAAAACCACACACAATCTCTTCATTGGAATGGGACAGGACATTTTATTTTCCCACAAAATGACACCTTAAAAGGTATCAGAATGAATGCAGGATTTCTCTACTTAAACAATAAAGTAAATCTGAAAATGAGCCAAGGAGTTCTCCCCTTCTATGAGGTGCTCAACCAAGCAAAAAGCTTGAAAAGAAAACTTATTTCAAATAAGCAAAAAACAGCTTCTGAAACCACATGAGGCTCAAGTAGAAATGAAAGTATGATTTTTGTATATCAGTCCAAGGCTTGTTGTATTTTAAACATTTACGTAGACATATGATAAATAAATTATCCTAAAACTAAAGGAAGTATATTCCAAGAGCACAATTCAAGAAAAATCATGAGAAGGAAAAATAATTATTCTCATATCAAATTGAAGATTTCATGTTTCCAGTTCCACCAAGTGATCTTATAATATAAATTATTTTCTCCCTAGTTTTCCTCTTGAATTAAGAGCAAATTTCTGTCAGAAAATGAAAAGAAAAAACCCCAACCCCACCATGGCAGAAAAACATTTCTGCAGTGAGATGTATTTCATAGAAATGCCTGAAATACCAATTCTGTGTCTTGGCAGGACTGAAACTCCACCCAAGTGAGTGAAGCAGACTGAGCCCTGGTGACCAGCACCCACCCACCATGGGACACTGACGCAAAGTGACCCCAGAGAAAGGGAAACCAGGATCTTTATCCGTCCTCCGCCTCCAGCAGTTCCAATTTCCCCATTCTGTGACCTGTGGGAGCTTTGTGCAAGCCCTCAGTGGGCTCAGCCCCTGCAAGCCCAGTGCCTGTGCCCTGGGCTGTGCTGCCATCCAGAGTGCTGACTCAGGATCTCTGCCAGGCCAAACAATTCCTGAGCAGGAATGTGCTGCAGCCGTCACTCTGTGCTGAATTCTCACCCATGGACAGAAAACAAATGCTTCAAACATTCAAGCTTGCTCTGTGGTGCTGCCTGTGGTGGTGGCACAGGTTTGTTTGCTGTTCAGAATTTCTTCAACCCAAACATGGAAATAAAATTAAAGAAATTGCTCTAAAAGCTGGATTTACCTATTAATTACCAGGCAGAAATGACACTGCTCTGCCATGCGTACACAGCTCTCCACATGTGCAATGCTGAGCACCAGTGCACAGTGCAAACCCACATATGAACACCATGCAGGGGAAAAAAGATGCAGCTTGCCCTGATCTTCCAAGCAGACTTCTCCTCAGCAGACCCAGCACTGGAAGGGAATGTAGCCACAAGGACAAGCTGAGCTCCATGAACTCAGCTGTTAAAAGGTAAAGCAGCCACGCTTACATGGACTCCACAGTGTTCAAACTGTACACGTTCACACAACTTCTCTGACAACCCCTGAAACATCATTGTTACTAAAAGGTCACCGAGATCTGGCAGGATTTTCTTCAAGGTCAGAAACATTCTCTTCATACTTTCAATTAAATACTGTTAATTTTCAACTGAATTATAGGGTGAAGGAAAAGCAAATAACCACTTCCCAATTCTAGTTCTTCTTCCCCCAACCTGTCACTTGACAGGCTGCCAAAATTTCTGAACATTCAAACTCCAGCGTATGCTACAGCTATGTCAGTTACCATCCTATTCCTGAAGGTTCCAGGAACTGAGAAAACACAGGCTTCAGCAGTGAACATGGGAGAAGGGAAATGAGTTACATTGAAATGACAGTGCTATCCCTCAGTGTAGTCTGCTGCTTCAAGATCCAAGTTTTTCCTGTCTAGCCCAGAGAAACTGTCTCACCCCGTAATTAATAAATGGAACCACAAGAAAAGAAGTTTTACACCCACTTCCTCTCTTCTTTTTTAATATCAGCAAGAGTCTCTGGTGGCTCTTCAAATGTTGTCTCTATGTTGGCACATCCTGCCCTCTGTGCTGTGGACAGCTGTTCTGTGCCATGTGCAGCCTCACCCCATCCTCAGTCTGCTCTGCAGGGAGATCCACCAGCCTGAGCTGTCTGCAGCCACCTCTGTTCCAAAGGGAAGACAGCTGAGAGCAGAAAACAGATATCTCTTGGTAACACTGAATTGCTCTTTTTTAGCCCATGCACCTGAGGACTGGCAGAGTCTTCACAATATTGTGTTCACCTGACCTGTGAAAGGGGAGGTGGCTTCCTTTTGAAAATATTCTGGTAAACGGTGGGACTGCTCACCAGCCTGATCTCTATCAGGAAACATGAGCAGGTTTTTGAGGGTGTGAGCACAATAGGCTGCATAATCTCAGTACTGTTCCCACAGAGATGTCAGGCCTCTGTACACAGGCCTGGATCAGGCTCCCTTGTTTCAGCACAATCAGCTACTGCAGGAGACACACTGACAATTCCAGAAAAAAGGGCATGTAAATGCAGGTGAGCAGGAGAGCAGAGAGGAAAGTCAGAGTGAAGGTTATTTATAGTGAGTGGTCTTTTGTGTGGAGTAGGTTGGAAATGCTAAGATTGAAGATGAATGATTATTTCACTTTTCCCTCAGCACCCAGGCTGCCCACCCAATCTACCCATCAGCAAAACAAAAGTCTTTGTTGATGCTCAGTGACCTATTCAAAAATTCCAGTGTAAAATGAGATGTTTCAGGTGCTGCAGAAGGTCTTGAGAAGCAGAGATATTGTTATTTACTGATGGTAGTGGTTACATCACACAAAAAGATACCACCGAGGTCCTTTATTCTGTCTCAAAAACTTCCCTGACCTTACTGTCCTGGCAATGGCAGAACTGGCCTAGGGACATGTCCTCATCCAGAGAATGGTACAAGGGCAAGGCCACACTTGCATTTCATTCCAGAATTGAAGTCTAACATGTAAGAGGTACCCGTTCCCCCAAAATTCAGAGATTTAATAGAAAATCAAACTCCAAAATGGCCAAAAGACAACAAAAATGCTTAAAAGCACCACATACATCACTCTGAAAGTGTATTTTCTTAGCTCTGATTTTCTTTTAAATTATTTTTAAACTAATTAATCAGAAGGAGAAGATTCTCTTAGCAGTCCCACTGAGAAAAAAAAACTGAATTGATCTGACCATTTTGGGCTGGGAGAAAACACGAACTGTAAAATAGGCTGCCAAGTTAAGGAGATACAGAACAAAGGAAAATATTAAGCTTGTAAAATACATTTCTTTTTAGAGAGAGGAAAATCATGATCCTTATTCTGGAAGGTGGAGCACAGTAGTTTTGTTTCTGGGGGTTTGCTGTGTTTGGGGTTTTTTGAGGTACTGTGAATGTAGATTCAGAGTAAGTCAAGTATTTGCTGCAAAGAAAATCACAGGAGTGCTTTACATGCAAGAGCAGGGAACGTGTCATGAGCTATAAAAGATCTGCTGCACTCCCGCTGGGAACTCTGCTTGTTCCACACACCGTTCCTACAGTTATGTCTTATTTTGTTACTCCCTCAAAGAACAGACTGAAGAAAGCACATCCCTGGGAACTGCACCTTCCTCTTTGGCAGAGCAGACAAAATAAACAATCTCACTGTAGCACCTCTTGTGTCACTGATGGAATTGCCTGTTTGTATTTTAAACAGCAGTGGCATAACAGAAATTAAAACTGCTCTTAAATAACTATGTCCTCCAGTAAGCCCAACAATAGTGTAAACAAAAGGTTTTGAATGTCTTAAATCAATATTTAGAAATGAAATACTTTTCACATACCTACACAGAGCAGAGAAATGCCACTTCCAACTATTAGTACTTTGCAATTTCCTATATACTGCAATAAATCCACATAATGGAAGCATGAGGAAAAACACTAGTACTCCTGGATGAGAGAAGCTAGAGACAAATCAGTTTAAAGAAAGCACCTGAACAACTGGCTTAAGAAATGTTTTCTAAGAAATAAGATATCCTGTTTCAGCAAAGAAAAAATGAAGGTTCTGCCATTATTCTACATTCAACAAAATGACTGCAACTTAGGAATGAAAAAGGTAAAACAAATACAAGACTCTAAAATTTCTCAGTAAGTTAAAATGCTACAGTAAACGCTGAAGCAAAATACCATTTTGAGAAAAAATGTTTTCTTGTTCCCTCTCATCCCGTCTGCTTCAAGAACAAAATCCAAAAGCAGATGTAGGAAATCACTCTTTAGATACATCCATGAAGTTACATTCATGTTGTCCAACTGCACCAAGGCAGAGATAACAGCACTGGTGTAGGAAACTCTTTAGGATGTGGCCAACACTGCAGACAGGAACACAGACAAGCAATAAACAGCTTCACACAGGGCTTTGCTTCAGCTTGGCTCCCTCTGCAGCACTGGCTGGCAACGCTGACCAGCTGACAAGACAAGGGTGTCACCTATCAGGTGTCTGTGTTCTTTGCACTTACCGGAGACTTAAAGATTGGCCCAATCCAATAAATGGATAAAAATCTGTTTCTTCATTAGTTTTCACTGGAGCAGGACTCCATGAGAATCAAATTCCTACCCATGGAAAAGAAAAGGCTGAATACATGAGTGAATGAACTCAAAGAATTTCTGCAAAAACAGAGGGTTGGCACTTTAATGAGAGAAAAGAGAGCCTGGAAGGGCAGGCTGGACGATTACAAGACTAGAGCTGGGAAAGGAAATTGATTTATATTCTCATCTTACCAATGTAACTTCTGGTCAAACACAACCACTTAGACTTAGGTACACAACTCCATCTACATTTCTCAGTGAAATGAAGTTTATTAAGCAACTTCATAAAGCCCACAGAGAATTCAAACAAAGCAAAAACAAACCAAGCAGCAGAACATTTATGATCTGGAGGAAGCAAAGGATCACACACCATGTCCCAAGCACAAACCACCAGAAGCAGCAGTGCAGCAGCTTGAAGTTATTAAATGTTATTGTGCTTCAATCATCAGCAACAGAATTCGACAGGAATCACTCAAACACCAAAAAGAAAGAAAGGCCGCGATGCCCAACACAGCCCCCCAGCTACATTAATCAGAGGCAAGAGGGATTTCACACCCTCTTGGTACTTCAGTGGCCTAAAGATCCAAGTACCTACATTTCTTATGCATTCTGTGAACTACATCTTCCCTCTTTCAGACACTGTTAGTTAAGACATTTTTAAGACAGGCTTTCAGAGGGGAAAAAAAAAATCCCTGAGAGTACCAAAGAACACAGTCCATATGTAAAACTTAAGTGTAAAGTTATCATTCATTAAGATTAAAACCCATCAAGTGAAAGGTTTTGTCATACTGGCCAATAATCCCTGAGTGACAGAAGTTGTGATCATTTTCTATTCAGCCAGCCAGCAATTTGCAGCAAGTATCAGCAAGGAGACAAATTTTTTCTGTCAGTGTGTCTGAATCACACAGAAACTGCTAACATCACATAAAAAGCTAGTTTTGTATTTCACATAAATGGAAAATACAATAGGTATCTGCTAGAAGAAGACACATTTCCATGATAGAAACGACAAGACATGTTTGTGAAAATACACGACATGTTCATATGCAAGAATTACTTTTGTCACACAGTCAGCTTCAAAGGGAGATCTGCATCCAAAATCCAGCAGGAATCTCCTGTTGTTTCACCCCAGCAGGAATAGTGCATAAGTTCTGCAATGGCTGGAAACTGTCAGCTAAATATGCCATGGATCCTTCTACAAGGCAGTCTGAGTGCATAGTGATCAAACATGACATTCTTACTTCCATCACACAACCAGTCCTGCACCAAGCTTCCAGCAAAGCTGTTCTTTCTGGGACTCCTAATAATATCCAGTGACTTACGAGATTCACAAGCAGCTCCTCTCATTTCAGACTTCTTGTCACTTCTGACTCATTTCGCTAATTTCTTCTTGGAGGAATAAGCCCCACAAAGCATTAAGAGAACAAATACAATGACCCAGCTTAAGCTGAGATGAGCATGGAACGTTTTGAGAGGCTTTTCAGGTGTAAAAATCCTAACAAAGCGCAGCCAACCCTTGAGAACATTTGCTGATGTGAGGAGCAGAGCTCCAACCCCTCTTCTCACAGACAAAAGGATGCTGGCAAAAGCCCCACTGAAAATGAATTTGTATAACCCAGCAGTTCCCTTCTTCTGTTAATACAGCTTCTCAAGACCTGCTTTAAAGTGTTAGAATATTTTGTTGCAAATTTAAGCTACACCAGCATCAGACAAGTTTGGTGGTTTTCATTTCTTCATAAACTCTTAGTAGAGAGAGATTTTTCAGTAGGCCTACTTGTTGGGTCACTACAGTCACCATCTGAGGTGGGAAGGGTGAGGTGCTGCTGAAAACAAGACATCTGTCTTAGGGTTTTAAACACCTTGTCTGTAAAAATATACATACACTGATCCCACAGAGTACAGGTGAACTGTAAGGATAAGGTCAGCCAAGTGAGAAAACTGGATTCCATACAGCTTCATTTTTTCTTAACCAAACAATACCAAGATTCTCAAAGTACCTAAAAACATGTGTCTCATGAGAACTTTGTAGTTAACTGTGTTTTTCCTCACAATTTTTTTCTATAACATAAAAGCTGATGATAAGTAGTGCAATAGCAATCTAAGCTAGTCCTGAAATTTCCATTTCTAAACCTCTCTCCATAAAGCGGAAAGGATTTCAATTTTCCAGCAGCCATGGGAATTCAGAGGAGCAGGAAGGGGGGAGAAATCATTTCAGATAGATGCCAAATTTTATCACGTGGAAGTCTGAAAGAAATCTAAATCTAGGAAAATTATTTAAAAAGAAGGCACAGTCTATTTTATATAAAACCACATAGATTTAATATCAAGGTAAGACACTGCCAGCAAATGGCTTTAGCAGGTTCTGTTTTCCTTGTGTTGGGATCAATTCATGAGCTGAGCACAAGGGAAGACTTCCTTCAGGGTTGAAAGGGTAATTTAGTTTCTATGGTCCATTAATTTCTTGGCTTCTTTCCCCAGCCTGCTCATTAGTGTGAAGTGCGGTGACGAGGTTTAGAATATGGAAGTTGAAACAGCACCTACAAAACTCCTTCACACAATGATTGCAAAACATCTATCAGAATCAGCAGAGCTTTGAGATTTTTTGACCTAGAATTCAGAATGGTGGCCTACATCAATAACCATTTCTACCTTCAAAAATGGTAACAAGTCAGTTAATGACATTATTAATGGCTCCTCACGATTATCCATCAGCATTTGCTCCAACAGCCTCCAAACAGACAAACTAGTTTTACTTCAGCTGAATTAGTAACAGATGGAGGCGATGCATTACCCTCAATCACAAGGTTAAACAGATAATTATGAAAAAACACCCGCAAGTCTCCGATATTATCTGATCCTATTAATGTTGCAGGCAACGAAGTAACACGGAGCCAAGCAGAGGAAGCAGGAGAATTATTTAGGTCACTTGAAGAAACAGATTTCTCTCGGATTTCTTTCTTTCTTTCTTTCCAGAAGCACAGACTGCAAGGGAAGCAGCCAAATTTGGCAGCATGGAGGCAGATAGAAACCTGGGTGTGAGTTCTAGACTCCCAGGAAAAGCTCCCACTCTGCACTAGCGCTTCCCTGGATTAAACAGTAACAGGATTTGACCCTTCCCTTCCAGAGGGCAGGACAAAGAAGAAGTTTACATTTCATTCTTCTGGCCTATGTAAACTAATCCTGTCCTGCACCTTTGTATTCTCCATCTGTAACACACAAACAAGTGTCATCCCTTCCCACACAGAATTAAGTGGTTAAAAAAGTGTAACAACATTAAAGCACGACCAGAAAAAAATTTAAGATTGTTCTTCATGTTATTCTCACCCTGTACTTCAGGGCAAGGCTGTTCATTTTCTTTTTGAAACCTGCAGTAAAAAAAAGGTACAACTCAGAAATTAATAGTTCTTTTATTAGAGCCCACCTTAAATCTCAATATTTAAAGTAAATTCTCAGCAGAATATAGGAAAAGTTTGAATAAAAACAGACTTACATTTTAAAAAGTTGAATTCAAGCACTTCCTGGGGCTTGGCTGCTTCACTGACAGCACTTGATGAAAGAGTTTAAACTTCACTAATTCCTGCAACCCAAGATGTCCTGCAAGATGCATCCTTCCTGACTCCAGGCACCTGGGTGGGTGCAAAGCCCACCCCACTCCCAGAGAAAGTGTCTGTTCCCTGTCCTGGAACAGAAGCATGCCTGCGCTTTCCTCCGGGGAGGTTTCTGTAACTGCCCGGAGGCCAATCCTGTGTCACTGTTCCACACAACACTTCAGTACACCTGACTGTGGAGAGGCAGATATTAAATAAGAACTCTGCACTGGGATAATTTATTTCTTTAGAAAAGAATCAGACTAGGTTGTTCCTTTCTTACTTTCAACAACAAACACTCTCCCAGTATTAAAATGGCCTGGGTGGAATAGCTCAACTCACATTTTTCAGCCATTAGTGAATGTTTTCCTAATGCTCCTGTTGAAAGACAAAATTTTAATAAAATCTGTTAAGATTCTTCAGATGCTGCTATCTGTTAAGAAGACTAGGTCACAGCAAGTAGCAGACAAGAAAAATCTAAATATTGACTTAAAACTATGTTACCTGGCCATAAAATTGACATGCAAAATTAAGCTCCTAAAAATACAACTACATATTTGAAGTGCTCCTTGAAATGCAAGCTCCGTTGCGTGCACTCTGCCAGCAAAGTAATCCCATGGAATCAATTAGAAAAAAGAAATAACACAACTGTGAGGAGACCATGGCATTTCTAAATATACATCCAGATCTACATACACAGCCATCTCTCAGCAATCTCAAATAATCACCAGGACAAAATCTAAAGGTCATCAGGGGAGGAGGGAGGAAGCAGCAAAGTCGTTTCATCCTGTGAGGAAGCCCAGCCAAACACACCATGTACTTTGGAACCTCATGTCATGGTGGGAAGTTTCAAGTTTGCAGAGGTGCACGGCTGGAATCAGATAAATTAATCACAAAAACATGTGAATATAAGCATTTAGCACAAGACAGAAGCAGAGGAATACACAGTTCCTGTTTCTAAATGTGTTGGTAGAGAGGAGGGGTTTTATTAATACCCATTCAGAATTGCTGAAGTGCTTTGCAAGTGGAAAGTCCAGCAGTGAATTAGGCAGCTTAGATGCTGGTTAAGCCCTCCCATCACACAATCTTCTATCCCAAACATAGTTAACACCTCCCTGAGGAAGCAGGCCAAAAGTTGCCCAGTTTTAAACAGACCCTTAATTCCATATTGAGATCAGAAAGCTGGAGGATCCCTGGCAGCAGACTGGGCCAGGAAAAGAATCTCTTTGAAGCTGCTCATGAGTTTGGAATGTACAAATGAAGACTGTACCCTAATTCAGCCAGACAGGGAAGGCAGGACATAGCTTTAAACAATCATGTGGTTACAACGGCTTCACTGGAATGTGATAGTCTGAAATTATGTGCAGCTCAAGTGTTTTTTAAATAAGAACTTGAAGGAATCCAACTGCAGGGAAGGAGACAGAGCACTACTAAACCAGCAGGCATCACACACAATCCTATGTACCTGATGGTGCAGCTGAGCCACTTAAACTGTAGTTCCCAGCCCCTGCCTTCCCCCAGGTCAGAACTCCCTGCACTGATGGGTGTTGGTGCTCCCTGGGAGGAGCTCACCCTCAAATCCTGACTCATAAGCACTGCTCTCATCAGTTCCCTTCACTTGTCATTACTCACAAGGTTTCCCTCAAACCTACAGCAACATTTCTGTATTTCCAAGAAACTCACTTGAAAGACAAAAACCTTAACAGTGGTTAAGTATTCCTTTGTTCTATGTTTTTTAATATTTTAGGACAAGTCTTCTGTTGTGATTGGGGTTTGTTTGTAGTTGAAAATATCAAGTTTTATCAAGTTGAAAATATCAAGTTTTAGGGTGTACTGGTACAGTAGGTCTGTGGTTGGAGTTTTCCAGCCCCAATCCACATAAGCATAATTTAATTTTTCAAACATACCTAAATAAGCTTTTGTAAGTAACCACAATGGAACTATTGTCATGCAAAATGAACTAAGAGTGAAGTGTTCACCACATATTGATCTTAAAGAAATTCCATTAGGCTTAGAAAATTTAAATTAATTCTAATTGCTGTTATTTCAGTCTTTATAGAAAAAATTCTACAGAAAAAACATTCACTTATTCAACTACAAAACAGAAAAGTGGCTCTGTATAAGCATTTCGGTCTTCAACTAAAAATATCTGAAAATTATTCTCCTTAACAGAAAATCTAGTCAAAAACAAGAGCAGCAACACAGATCTATCTATAGCTATGCACAGATGATGTAATGTGTGTGCATATGCAGCAAGGATCCTACAGGCACAGTCCAGCATCCGTAGGCATCGCATTTTTGGACTGCTTTTACAGTTTATTTCAGTATAAAGGGCCTCTAAACTAATAAACAAAGCAAAAAACCAAAAGGTTGTTAAAAAGATAATCACATGCAGATGTGTCATTTGCATTAAGGCAGAACTTGAATCTCATTTGATCAGAGTCATTCTTCAGAGCATGGAAGGAGCCATCTCCTAGCTAGAAAAGCCATTATCACAGGAAATCCTTTGACTTCACTGACAACATGGATAAAAGCCCCTCATCGAGGGTCAGGTTTGCATGGTCAGCAAAAAAGAAAGTAAAACCAGCTTTCCACTCCCCCTTCTCCTGGGAAGGCTGAATATTAGGCTATTAGGTAGTCAGATACATTATTTTATAGCTTCCAAAGCCCTTGGGTAATAAAGAATGAGTGCAACTGCCACAGGCAGCTTTACAGGAAATTGTGTGAAACAATGACAGATGCTCCAGAATTGTTTCAAAACAAGAAAGCCAGGAAGAGCAGTGTGTCAGCTCAGGGGTTTTGCCCACAAACCATATTCTCTAACACGCTGACAGAAACTGTGTGCATAAAAATTGTGTTTGGGATTACGTGCACATGCACACAAACAGCCCCATGAATGCAGAGTTAAATAATTCTATCCATAATGAAATGTTTCAACAAATATGTATTTCTATTGCCACTCTCAGAAACAGGTGAATAAGCCTCACTCATTTAACAGGAATTACTTGAGAAGCTACAAAGGAAAGTAAACAGGAGTGACAAAATGAAAGCTTTATACAGAATTTTTTTTAAAATTTGAAGTACTGGTCAAAAAAAAAAAAACCACTCAGGCATTTAAAATACTAAATCTCACAAACCTTCAGTTGGATTTAATATCCTTTACTCACTGAACATAGGACTTCCATCACCAACCAACTTCAGACCTAGATTTTAAAAGCAATTGGTTGCTGTTAGATAGAAAAAGATACCAAGCAGGATCTTGAAGAAACAAATAATGCCCAGTTCACACTGACAGAAACATGAAGAAGGTGCCTAATGGTGCCAGCAAACCCTACAAGCAGCTACCTGCACATTAAATCACAGAGATGCTATTAACTGCCTCCAAATCCAAGATTTTTAACTACAATATAAAAATCTCTTACAGATTTTGGAGCAGTAGCAGAGGCATGATTCTTTCACCCAGCCCAGGTGGCAATCTGCTGCTTCTGGCAGAATGACACTGATATTATTTTGCAGTGCCATCTGACTGTTGAATAAATAGGGCTGCTTCTCTGTGATCTCCTGGTTGGTTTGTGTGTGTAACTAACCACATCTTTGTCTTGCTTAATACATGTTTACATTTCCAGTGTGCTTTTTACTATAAATGGCTTTAAACTATTTATTTGGTGTAACACGCTACCAATGCAGTATGTAAAAATACACTTGACTGGCATTTATAGAGACTTACAGAAAAAGTAATAATATTTAAAAGCTTAACAGTAAAATCACATCAATAAAGTCAGCTCAGTACTTTTTCAAACAAAGCAATGGAATTCTAGTGCAGGATGTATCTGCACAGAGCAAAGACAGGTGAAATTACTGCTACATTGCCAATTGCATAAGTACTTGACTTCAGTTGTGATTCTCACTGTTTATTAACATTTACAGAAAATATCTCATTTTCAAAAGACTTTGGTCCAAATTATTTCTTCAAATAATCAGCGTCTTCATTTAAAGAATACTGCTGAACCTTCTCAAAAAGATCTCTGAAACTCTTGAAGTGTGAACCAACTGTATCCCCAAAGCTCTTGTAACCTGGCACGGTGAGGACAGAAAAACATCCCCTGGCTCCAGAGGTGGCGGAAGCCAAGTCCTCCTTGTTTAATCTCTGGAGTTTCACAGCAAGGAAATTGTGTGCTCAGCTATATTAGAGCAGTTCAGAACAAAACAGGGAGCAGATTGCAAAAATCCACCTCCAAGTAGCAGACAGGTCACACGAGCACGTCAGTGACACAAAGCACACTGCCAGAAAACCAGAGAGGCATCAGGACAGCCTAAAATAACGCACTGTTATTTTTAGTTCTTTGTTGCTGTTGACTGCACTGTACCAGAAATAGAATCTAAAATAAGTATGGAGGTTTGGTGGAGACTTTATTGGTCCATCTGTTCTCCAGGAGACTTCGAGTTTTCTGTAATACCACACAAATGACAAAGCTGCAGGACATGAAGGTGTCCTTAAATATAAACACAAAATCAAAAGAATTTTCAGGAAAACATGCAATGAACCAAAGTCACTCTAGTCTCAAAACAGTGGTTTGCAGTTTGCAACTTAAGCAAAACAAAACCCCACCAAACCAACACTCTTATTTCAAGATCTCTATTGTGACAGCATATTGTAAAAGGATTGACTGGTTTATTTTTCAACTCAAAGTAAATCATTTCCACTCATGCAAAACCGTCACTCAAAATTGGAACATTAAATAGATTTCTCTTTTTATACTCTTGAACTGGTAATTTACATCCAAAATGAATCTTCAAAGATCATAAATGCTACATAAAGGGAAATGGAAATGCAGTTGAAATTACCAGTGTGTGTGTGTGACACAAATGGGAACAATCATGGATTTGTGAGAAGAGTGGCCTTAAGAATAATGAAGTACAATAGCAAATCCTGCTACACTTTACCCTTTATTACACAGAACAGCCACTATAACAGAAGAAGAGAGATTTGGTGTCACTGACGGTGTTAGCTCCTGTAAATAAAATGAACATTATGCACAGGACTGGGGAATGGACAATTAAACTCACTGGCCAGTAGAATTTCTCCACCAACTGATTCACACTATTTAATTCCTTCCTCTGTGCTAACTTCCATCAGTGAGACATTTATTTCTCTGCTAATTTTTTCCATCAATACAAGTGCTACAAGTTTGGACTGAACTGTACTAAACAGGTCTGTGTGGGCAGTTCATAAAGTGCTCCAGCTTACTTTAATTAGTTCTTTTAATTCTCTCACTTATGCAAACACTACAGATACTTAAGTGCCTCTCCTGAGATCACTTAGCCCTCTTTGATTCCTTCCAGCATGGAGACACAGTCCTTGACTTAGCTTTGCATTTAAAAGAGACATCACAATTATTAAGGCTAAATAATGAGAATTAAAAGAAGAAGGCAAACAGCACAGAAACAAATTCCACTCTGATTATGATACTGGAAAAATAGGAAAACTAGAATTCAAGGCAAAGAACTGTAGTATGACTTCAGAGAAGTCAGAGAGTGAATGAGGGGAAAGAAAAAAAGCAACAGGGAAAAAACCTCCACAAAAAAACACCAAAATTAAATTCAATATAAATAAACATAAAGAAAAGAACAAGAGGTAAAAATAGTAATTCCATACAAAGAACATAAGGAGTTTTCACTGTGACGGAGGTGAACTGAACAGAGAGAGAGCAGATGTGTAGTAAAATCAAAAGGCTTGAGACAAAAAAGGATATAGAGAGTTACATTCTCTCCTTCACACAGGAAGTAGGAGCCCTAAAGTACACTAATGAATGAAAAAATTGAACCAAAAATCCCAACCTTTTTTCCACCCATTGCATAGATGAGCTATGGTATTAATTACCAACAAGTATTTATGCAGGCTGAAATTCTGTGTGGGTTCAAACTCAATTAAATGCACAATAGAAAAATTCATCAACAGTTGTTAAACATAAAAATATGTCAAGTTGCATTGTCAAACCCAGCAGGAACCTGACCGAGTGTACAGAAAAATAACTGAATTCTTGGCACGATCTGAAGACTCTTCCTTGAGCTGTCCCACTTCTGACCACTGCTGGAGACAATTTTTATGGTAAGGGATTATTTAGGGTATGGGTATACTCCTTTTTAAGAAATTAGAAGCACATAATCGTAGGCAGCTTCCTGAAATGCCCAGAGTAACTGTATTACACTGATTTTTATCTGACTTGGCCAAATGCTACATCTGTCTCATGGCTGGGGCCAAAGTAGGCAGAATCTGATACTGTTCAGGCAACATTTCCGCTCCTTCCTGAATTAAATCTTTTTCTAGGAATTGGGCAGGGCAGTAAATAATTTCCCTGTACTTGTCTGTCCTAGGGAACTGCTCTCCAAAATGTCAGATCTAAATGTGGTTTCGGCAACACTGTGTGCACACAGACGTGTTTCTACATAATCTGAAAACTAGTAAAGAGAGAATTCTGTACATTAGACATCCAGTTCCGTATTTTAGACTGTTGGATCCTTCAACAAGGAAAAAAAAAGGAAGATATTTTAATGTTCTTCCTTCAGCTCTTCTCCATCAGCTTTCCAGTCAGCAGATGGAAATTATATAATTAGATGTACTGACATCATCATCCAAAAAACACTTGCAGCTCCCCGTGTCTTTAACAGCTGGCAACATGAAGAGATTAAAAAGAGATGAGATCCCTCAAAGTAATGTTTGCAGCTTGCTTTCCTCAGGAGACAGAAAATCCCCTTTGTTGGTGGGAAATTCAATCTACCCCTGCATTACCACCTTGTCCTTAGATTCTTCTCCCCACAGTCCTGCCATGCCTGCAGACATCCTGGCCATCAGCATTGGTCTCTCACTCTGCCATGTCATATCATCAACCGTGGAACTGTAATTTGGAAATCCTTGGATCCTGCACTTAGGCACACACAGCTCCCACTTCTCTCAGAATGCCTTCCCCCTTCCACTCCTCAAGGGAGGAAAGTCCAAAAATTGTCATGACATTCAGACGGACAGAAAATCAGGGGAAGGTAACAGCCCTCCATGCTAGTTTCAACTTTCCCAAATATCCCAGTGTCTAGTAGTGCATTGCTGCACTGAAAGATGGCCATCATTGCACAATACACAGTAAGATAACTGTTTTTCAGTCCAAATCTGGACTGGTTCTCAGAAATCCAGATAGAATTTGAACAAGGCAAGAAGAAAGGGTGGAAGGAAAAGGGGGAAATCTACTCCTGGAGGAAGAAAATATCTTGCAAGTCTCACACAGGTGAGTTCCACACAGGCATTGCTAAACCCAGTGATGCATGAGGAATTGCTGTTGGGTTTTTCCTTATAGAACACCAAGGATCTAAAGGCAGTGCCGCAGGTGTGGCCTGGGATCACAGGATACTTCATCTGCAATTCCTTGGGCAGGTGAACCCTGACCAAAATACTCACGGAGGCAACTCTGCACACACAGTGTCAGGATTTAGAGAGCCTTTTCCCAGTGTAATGCAAACTAGCTTATGTAACACACATAAGCTAGTCCAGAAGTAGCACTTCCCATCCTGGAGAACAATATCCACATCCAAGCCTTGTAACAGCAAATCTGCAGAGGTGTCATTACAGCAAAGGAGTCTGGAGCACCCATTTTGCCACAGAGAAAAGCCATGGGTTGATCCCTGCTGCATCACCAGACCTGACGGCAGTAGATGGCAGCATCAAGCACAGTATTGGCAAAGATCAGTTTGGCAATGCTGGAAGAGTATTTTGCTGGGCACGTGAAAAAAAGGTCTGTTCCTTAGGAATTACCCACTCTTAGCTTTATTATCAGGGTAGAGTCAAGGGACTAAATGCAGTCCAATTTATTACAGCAACATTTTACACTTATGGATTTTTCAGAAGGAAAACTTGGCATAAATACACTATGTGCCATGACTGTGAAGCAGAGGGCTACACGTGTGGGTCCAGACAAGTGGGTCTATCCTATCTTGAGGGAATCCAGACAGCCCAGACCCACACACTGCTAGAAAATCCAGTTCTTGTTTCCAAAATGTTATCCAGTCACTTGTCCAGGAATTCTCAACTTCCTAAGCACAAACACTCAGAACATATTAAGTCACTTCTCTGTCCAAGTGAGAGCACTTGAGAGTTGCCCAGCATTTGGGATTGAGAAAGGACCTGCTCCACACGTTCTCCTCACCCTGCCCTCCAGCTCAGGCCACACATAACTTGTGCAGAGTTCACACTGAAGGAACAAGGTCTGCCCTGTAATCCAAACAGGAAGAGAAGAGCCTTTTTCCTGATGATTTGCCCTTCAAAGGGCAAAATTCTTCAACAGTTCACCCCAAAATCCCAGTTTGAGGGAGGTATCAAACGTAACTGCTCCAACTGCAGCTCCTCCCATTCTAGACAGGTTTAAAAATAAATATTGCTGAGCTCAGGACAGAGTTAATTAGAGTGATTATGCAGGAGAAGAGAACAAGCCATTGGAAGCAAACAGAAGGGAGAAGCAGCGAGCATTACTTCTGTCCTCTCACGAACAGACTAGAGCCATAATTCAGAATTTTGCTTTCTCAGTTGCCAACAGAGTTCACAAATGGTGATGCATTTTAAG
Organism: Eopsaltria australis; assembly: GCA_034509425.1. Lineage (NCBI taxonomy): Eukaryota > Metazoa > Chordata > Aves > Passeriformes > Petroicidae > Eopsaltria > Eopsaltria australis. The sequence goes on along the minus strand of JAVTVJ010000317.1, from coordinate 132,227 downwards.
ATGAAACTGCTGTGTAATTGTTTGTATCAGCAGATTGGTCCTCTGCAATGTTCACTTCAGCCTTGGAAAGGCTGGCCTACAACTCTGTTCATTGTTCAGATACAGGTTTGTTTGTGTTACAGGCCCACCCAGAAGAACTGGTTCATTGCTTAGATTATATAGGATATACCAAGCGTTCATTCAAGTTTGCTGTCTACTAAACTAGCAGTAAATTTCTACCAAAGCTACTTTAAAGTTTGCCATTATCCTGAATCTGACCATTTAGTAAGTTAAAACACTACAGGCATTCAGAAGACTAATACAGCTTTTGCTCAACTTTATAAATGGTTCCAGACAATTAGCGTTTAAAAATAAGCATTTCCATAATTTTTTTTGCTGCATAGCAGTCACAAAATAGTCCATTTATATCCTATCATTTGAGGATTCCTTAAACAAAGGGACCTGATTGCACAACACCTAATGGATCATGTGATATTGCACAAAAAACACATTATTTTGCAGTATTTAAAGGACTTGTTCCACTCTCTGCCATGGGCAGGGACACCTTCCACTATCCCAGGGTGCTCCAAGCCCTGCCCAGCCCGGCCACAGACACTTCCAGGGATCCAGGGGCAGCCACAGCTTCTCTGGGCAATCTGTGCCAGGGCCTCCTCACCCTCACAGGGAAAAATTTCTTCCTAACATTTAATTTAAACCTACTCTCTTTCAGTTTAAAACCATTCCCCCATCGCCATCATTTTAGTCTGAGTCTTCAGAAAATAGGGGTTTGCAAAAATTTTTAAGGGAACATAAGTCTCAGAATATAGACTTTGAGAATAAATAACCTACAAAACTGTACCGAAACAAAGCTTTACTTCAAGATTAAGTTATTTTAAAGAGATATAAAAGTGTCAGAAAAATAAATGAAAAAGGTATTATTGATGACAGAAATAATTCACTGGAATTGCTTTCAATTGAAGTTTTCTTTCCTGTTTTTTGAGAGAGACTGAAGATTTGTTTTGGCTTTGGATACCAATTTTACTTGTGACTATGACAAAGTGTATTTACTTCTGCATTGGAATGAAAAGAAATCCTGTAATGCTACTGTTTTTGCAGACCTCACAAGACCATATACGAGGATTTTAAATCAGTCTAAAGCCCAAATGCAGTCTGATTTTCAGGAACCCAGGCAAGCCATTCTCTCCTGTTCCTGGAGGCTCCTGTAGCACGGGGAGCAGAGCTGCACTGCACCTACAATGAGAGTTGCAACAGATTTAAGTATTCCAAACAAAGGCCCCCTAAATATCTACAGAAGCCCTTAAGTCAATTCATTACTGATACAGTAAGTGACAACACTTGTGTTTGGCAGACAGTGCAACTGGGAGCCCTGACAAATCTCATTAACAGCACATCAGGGGCACTTAGTTTATCCTTTATACACAGAGCCAGTACTGAGTGTATAATGAGAAAAGGAGCTTAAACTTTAGTGGGACTGCACTAATTGGTCACCAAGTCCTGATTAAGCCAGGCTTCATATATAATTACTGAAGTTCAAGTATCTGACACAAATGTATCCAAAAACACTTAATGAAGATACTCAGTCACTTCTAAACTACACAAATAAAAATAAGGAATGAAAAAGAAAAGAAACAGAGAAATAGGCAACTTATTTACTTGAACTACCTGCCATTTGTACACTCCTTGTGCAAAGTATTTCAATCGTTTAAATAACTATATATTTAAAAGTTATAAAAGTGTGAAGATAATCTTTCAATTGCATTAAATAATGCAAATATTTAGAATATATAAAGGCATTCCAGAAACCTTATATACTTAAATATTTATATATATAAATAGCATTGCCCAGAAAAAATAACTACAAGAGAAGGTTTTACAGCATCCAGAAGTTAAAGATTACTATACTAGCTTTATATATTTGTTCATTTACATTAATTAAATCAGTAAAAAAGATCCTTAACTCTAAAACTGTAGAGACAACTCTTCTGCACTACAAACTGGAACCCACAGAAGTATGTGCCAGCACATCCCCCCAAATGGTAAAAGAGGAACCATATACTCTAACACAGATCCTGGATATCCTGGCTTCCTCAAAATCTTACAAGGAGATGGTAGTTACAAACACATGCTGAAAATAGATGGATTCTGAGTGTTTCAGAGGGAAAAAGGCAATCCGAAGTCCTAGACACCTCACAAAAATCAGAGTGTGATACTCTGAAAGCACTCTGAATGTCTGTCCTGGCTCAAGCACAGCCCAGGAATACAGGGTGCCTTTGGAAGCAGCAGGCATGATGGAATTCTTTCTCAGGACAGAAAGGGATGAGAATCTTGCTACCAATTAATTTCAGACTGGTGGATGTTGGTCCGGAGTATCTGTCTCCTATGCTGGAAGCTCACGAGGAGCCAAACACCTGGAGTTTCCATGGATCCTTTTACAAGACTCTGTCTGCCACACCAGGTTATTCAGTGAGCACCCACCCCGCTGCCTCACGCTGGGAATTCCTGTGTGAAAGGAGGGACCCCGATCTGGCTGCTGGCTGTCAGAGACATGCAGGCACTCCAACACCCAGGGCAAGTGCCCCATCAGCTGCAGCAGCAGCACTGATAATGCTGCACCCAGACACAGAGGTCACTGCAGTCACAGAACCTCTCTTATCAAGACAAGGGCGCACTTACAAAGAAGCAATTCCTACCTCACTTCTATCACCAAAACACAAGCTATGACAGGACTGAACAGCTCCCAGCACACCTACCAACGTCCCTGCTGCTTTATCTGAGCTGGCTGGCTCAGGTCCATGCCCTCAGCAAACAGCAGGATAAGACACTGCACAGCATCACCTGCATTGGCTGAAGTGGGGATATGCAGCAAACTGGAAGCACAGCTCCGGTGACATCTCACCGACGACCCCATGCAGGGAGCCCTTCTATTGTTCCCAGGACGTTATCCTGATTGGCAAGGGGCAAGGAATCTGAAGAATCGGTGCCTGGGGGTGCTTTGCTACTGTGTTTTTAATGGTTTTAGCCAGGAAAGGAGATGAAAAGGCCGGGCCCTTAGGCTGGGGCTGGCAGCCCTAGGCTCCAGCTGCTCGGTTCCATTCCTGGAGGACAGCGCACAAAGCCCGGCCCCACGCCCCGATGCACAGCTGGGCACAGCCACTGCAAACTGGGTCACACATTTCAAACAGGCAATGGAAATTTTACAGCATGCTCGAGCACGGTTCTTACCAGCTTTTAGAAAATATTGGTTTATTATTTTCATTATTAAATTTTAAAAAACTATAAAAGGACAACTGAATACCAAATACCCCTTAATTTATAGCTTATCTAGAAGGTTATTTTGGTGATAAAGCACATGAACATTGAGACTTTCAGTCCAAAATGCGTTTTTCCTGTATACTAACATTTTCAATCAAGAACTTTACATACAAGATTCCTGGAATACAAACACACAAAATAATCCAACACTACCAGTAGCATATATAAGAACAGATATTAGCTATTAAAAAGGTATTGTTTGAATAGCACTTTCTCAAACCATCTTAATAATATCCTTAAGTAACCCTAAGCTGCTAATAATATTTTGCTGTTTTGCCTATAAAACATAAAAATACGTTATATTTATTAGAGGCAATAGATTAATATACTTGAATGATATTAAATTACTTGGAAAAGTCTATAAACATAAGCATTTTGATATCAAGAACACCTTGATATATTTGCAGCTTTTGCCTGAAAAATGCATGTGGAAACACTTATTTTAAAGTCTCTATTTTAGAACTATCCCTTCTGCTAAAATACAAATGCAGACCATATCACATTGTGTACACTACACAATATTTCAAAGTAGGAGTTCATTCAGCTTTAGCACACACAAGATTACAAATTAAAATAACACCAGTCACAGATATAACACACCAGCTTGGTGGATGGTTTTACTGAAACCATAAGTAATCCTCAGAAGAAACTCAGCAAAGATGTACATAACATTTCAGAACTTAAACCTTGAAAATATGAAAATATTTCTCTGGGAACTAAGCCTCTTAAACTGAAATAGAAAAGCTTATTTTACACAGGTAGGAAGAATTATTGGAAAGTATCTGTATTTCTATCATATTTATTTTGACAAGTCAGGAATAAGAACACATTATTTAAAATTAAGTCAGTTTGATTTTTATTATTTTCCTGCCTAGTCTTTCCTCATTTATAATGGTGTTGGCAATATTGTACATATATATTACTATAGCATCACTAGACACCATTTTCAAGGCACATATATGATCACATTACTGAATTTTTTAAGATGGCTAAAATACAAGTACACAAATGTGAAGAATTAAAATAATTTATAAGACTTCTTTTTCTCAAAGTCAAGGAACTAAAACCCTCCTCGCTGCATCACAGCAAACTGTACATGCACAATCAGTTACTTTTTCTCAGCTGAGGAATTCAAATCTTCATAAAAATTTAAATAGATCACTTCAACTTATTTTACTGTGCTTTTACTGCACTCTGTCACCATGTAATGAAACACCTGAGTGCCATTTGCCAGAAGACATTATCTGTGCCAGGAGCAAAGCTCTTCGTGGGATTAAGCCAAGGTGCTCCAGTGCTTTCACCAGTTCCCAATTGCTCCTGGCACAGCAGTTCGTCTCCAGGGTTCCCCAAACCTGATGTTTTCATGTGAAGACACTGACCAGACTGGCAGGAGTTCCTGGCATGGCACAAAGCAAATGCAGCTTGCAACAATGCTCAGTGTCAGCTCTGGTATCACTGATTTAGGCGATTCCTTGGATGAGTCCTGTGGCTACTCCCAGGAAATTGCAGGCAATGATGATTTCAAGGATCTGAGAGAGACAGCAGTGCTCTAAGTGTCTGCAGTCTTCAGGCTCTGATGGCACTGATTAATACCCAGTTTTGATGCTCACAAAGAAGTGAACACAGCTATTGACCAAAACTGGCTATGGATGCACTGACTGAGCTGTTACAGAGGGAAAAATTCCTGGATTAGGTCTACAGGAGGAGAGCTGACATGGAATGCTCTAGATGTTTATTAAGTTACCCATGCACTCATACCTCAGAGATTTCTGTGTTGAAGCACATCACATAAAGTTACCAGTATAGGACACTGACAGCCAGAAACCTGTTTGGGAACTGCAATCCACGAGCTGCATGTCCCTGCAGCCTGACTGCAATCACACTGCCCCATCCATGCTGGTTCACCGAGGCTACAGGGGCTGCCTAAACCCCATTCCTACCTGTCAGCCTTCCCACCAAGTAACGAGGAGAGGAACAAGCTCTAATTCTAAATATTTTACTGATGGAGTAGTTTTCCTCTTAAGGCTAAAAAAACACAGCACACTTTTGGAAGAGTGGATGATCCATAAATTATTTAAGCTACAAAAAGCAACAATTATTTTTTCATGTGTTCTTTACATTGAATTTAATTAAAAACAGCTTAACAACTTAAGCTGTTCATACAGTTCAAAACAAACTGATTTTCCCCCCAATTTCCTACACACCAAGAAAACAATCACTAAAACAGCAAACATTCTTACATAAGATAGTTATCTTTTTTTTTTCAGTAAGTTGTTTAACATTTTATTGTGGTGCTTTCCAAAACAAAAAAACCACATAGACTGTGAGAACGAATTTTCATTACACAGTGAAAGGCACTACCAATGCCTTGGATCAGACAAGTTCTGTGAACTCCAAACATACAGATCTCCTTTAGAAAGCTGTGTAAAAAAATAATCAAGTTTGCCATTTTCCATCAGTAGCGTGAAACCTATTTTAGACACACTGCTGTAGGATGACAATAAAATGTGTAGAATTATTTAGGAAGTGACACATAATACTGAAGATACTTGGGAAAGGAAACCCACAAGTTCTGCACTAAATTTCCTGTCAAAAGCATCTGGTCTGCACTGAAAGCAAAACAAAACACAAGCATAGAGGGATCTCTCTGGAACTCCCTCTGCTGTTCCCTCAGTCCTCCTGGAAGAGCAGGAAAGCTCATCCTGCACTCAGTTCCCAGCACTGCCTGGGAAGGCAGGCCAGGCCCTCTGTTGTTCTCAGGCCTCCCTCTCACATCTCAGCATAAGTAGGTCACGGCCACTGCCATGCTCCACTTCATCCTTGACTTCATTCTGAAATCACAGCCCTCCCACCCTTCTCCTTTAATGCCATTCACAAAAACCAGAGGCCCTGAAGGAATTTACTCCTTGAAAGCCAGCCTGTGACTTTTAACTCCTTCCCTGTTCATTTACACCCAGCCCAGGACTTCTCAGTGTATTCCTGAAATGGCATTAGTAACTCTGGACACTGGAAATTTAAGATGAATAACTCTGCCACAAGTAAAAAAGTACAAAAGCAGACTTCAGAGATGGTTCTATTTCTTTAGCAGAATGGCACCTGCTGGTTTCCACCATTCAAGGGGGGTTATATCCATACAGATCTCTTTCCACACTCATGGAGAACAGAGCAGGTGGTTTCAACAGGGATTGCCTGTTCCCAGACTCCAATCTGATCACTGTACACACATGCAACCATTACTTTATATAATAACACAGCTTTAAGTAATATTTTATAAAATGCCATTTTTTTGGTTTTGAAGGTTTTACGTTAAAATACCTAAACACCCTCAGCTGGCCTTTTCTTCCTGCGACTGCTTCTTATTGCTTTATCTAGAAAAAGCTGCTGCTTAGAGCAAGAGCTCCACAAAGAATTTATCTGGAATTAACATGAATCAATTTGTGAAGATAGCTTTTTGTGCTATGCTGAGAAAAAAAGCTTAAAAGATTAAATAAAAGGTGTCTGGATAGATTAGTTCCCGAAGCCTCCTGCTACTTGTTGCTACTGTCCACTTCTCCAGTCTTTCCTGCAATCTTTCAGGAAGATTGGTTAATTTAATGTTATATTTATAGCAAAAAAAAAAAAAAATAACAACCTGAAACTACACAAAAACTATTTCAAATTAGGCATAATTATTATTGCTAGATAAACACTTTTAAAATGGTTCTATACTGACAAGAACTTTACAAAAATAAACAGAGAAACCAACACCCTCCAACCAAGAACAAACATTATCTTCTTCAAGAAGATAATCAAGAGTGCACCCTCCAACCCTAAAATCCTAAGTGTCAGATTTATATATGGAATACTTCAAACACAAACTGGGTTCAACATGAACTCAGGTTTTGTGAGATTTTCCAGGCCAGATTTCCTTATGTGCAGACTGCACTTCTGTTTACAAATGCAGTTATCCTCTACAGAGCCCTCACTGTGCAGGTTGATTCGGTGTTACACACATGTAAATCAGACATAGGACTTATTAATCTGTCAGAATTCTAAGGTGATATTACCTCCCACGCCAGTGCTGCTGCTGTTTTTGACAGACTTCATCTACTGGATCAGATGCTTAATTTATTAAATTGATACACACCAGGAACAGGCAGGAGACTCACAAGCACATTTAATCTGAGCACTCAGGCTGCAGTGACGTGGGTAAAACAAACAGCTTTTGCTGAAAGGAGCTGCCTCTCTTTTCCAGAAACTGGAATTGACCCCTACTTACGTCACTTTAGGGAATTAATCTTCCAGAAAATTAAGCTGATGTTGGTATGATCAGAAAAGCAGCAGAGAAAACACGAGGGAGAAAGGTGGTTACGCACAGCCAGGACAGAGGAAGGAACGGAAAAACCTGGACCTTTCCATGGCTCCTTGCCATTAGATCAATGTGAAATCAAAGGTTACACACACACAGTGTCAGCCACAAAGTAAACAGTAACAAAACAGATAAAACTCCAAGCTGTGTTAACACTTTCAGGATTTAGAAAGAAGACAAATCCATGGTTAATTCCTGCATCCTCTCAAAACCAAATGCTGTTTGCAAGCAGCTGGTTTGCACCAAGTCTGCTACAGAAGGAAGCCAATAGTTTGTAGCATTGCACTGTAAGATTTCTGCAGCTAAACCTTGCTGCAGAATCACGATAAGAGGGAGAAGACAGGTCTGATGTGCAGGATGATTTCCACCTGTCCCCACCCTGCCATCAGACGCCGTGTGACTGCAGCTACGCTGGATGGATGAAGAAGTTGCCACCCCACTTCATCTCCACTGCTCATTACCTTCAAATCTCCCAGCATAACTGCGTGTTTAGTCACTTCCTAACCCAGTTCTGTCAAAATGATTCCCGTTAGAAAATCTGTGTTTCAGCTTAACTCAGATTATTTTTGACAGAACTTGTTTAGCGGATGACTATAAACGCAAGTACCAGAAGATCTGAGAACACTGTAACCTTTAGAGCTCAGAGAGGAAATAGCGAGCAGTGGAGCCAGCTACCCCTGTTCCATGGCTGTGTTGCTGTGGGAGAAGCACATTAATCACTCCTATAGGTCTGATCTGTCAGCCTGCCTGAGCACGGAAAGCTGTGTATCGAGGTTGGCATCTTTAAAGAAAATAAATCAGGAAATCTATAGACTACTTATTTTACTGCTTAAAATGTCAGGTTGGGGTTTAGTGTCCAGAAATTAAAATAATTTGTTATAACTGCCTGCAATTCTGTTGCATAATGAGAGGAGAAGGCAGATGCTGCTCAAAAGATATTAATAAATGTGACATTTCTGTGGAGCTAATGGATAAATACCAACCTCCCCTTCTCATCTTAAATTATCATAACAAGGCCTGAAAACTTACTTAATTGCTTTCTATGTATTACTGATGTGAACACAGTGTCTGTGTTTTCACTTGTTACATGGTAAAAAAAGTGGGAAAACTACCACCAAAATGCAGCATCAAATTACCATCACACAATCCACAACACTGACAGGAGCAGGACTTGATGCAGAGATCTCCTTACCTTTTATTAACAGGCTTCTCATCCTTGTCATAGGGCCTTATGAACCATTTCCCAATTCTTACGAAGTTTTTATCCATCAGGCATCTAGAAAACAATTACAGCAACAATTACTAGTTACATCTTAAAGAGTAATTAAAAGATGTCTTTGAAGACAGTGACTGTGAGGGATTAGGCAGCTGAATTTCAATCAGATTGAAACAAAAGTTCGTAGGTTTTGGGTCCCACTTTTTGTTTTCCCACATCAGTCATAGAAAATCCCTGCCCCACCTCATGATGCTGTCACTGATGCTGAACTTCACACGTGCATTTTCCCCTCACCTTTGCCACAATCTTTTCCACTCTGTGCTACTCTTTTTGCTGACTGATCCCTCATTCTGTTTATCACTCCTCTTCTTGAACAAAGGCTATTCATTAGGATTGATTCTTTTCTATTGAGTCTTTCAGATGGTAAAGAATATGCATTCCCTTATTTTTGGCATGTAAACAGTATCAAATAGGAATGACAGAAAATTGTATTAAGGAAATATTAACAATGATTCCATTTTCCCTTCACATGAGCCCCAGCATGATTTCAGGTGCTGAAACTTCAATAATTACTGCTTCCTCTGTCAGAAAACATCACTCCATCAAATATACTCCCACATCACCAAAACTAGAGCAATAAGTTCCATTTTCTGTGATCCCTTTGAAAGTCCACAGTTTCTCTTCAGAAACTTCATATTCCTCTTTAAAAAATAAAAAAAAACAACAGTGAAGATGAAAAGTGATCAATACCCAATTTAAATGGACAAGTTAGGGTGTGCCTGGTGCCTTTCTAGGTCCACCTGTGCAGATGAATCACAGGAGCAATTTGCCAAACCTGAGTATGCTTCATACATTTAACATGTACTCAAACATGCTGCCCAAGTGACCACACAGAAATTCATAATTAAGGCATATTTTTCAGTAAGGTAAATAATATGCCTCAAAAATTCTGTAAAACTGATTATTTGCTGCTGGTGGTTTATATACCATTACAAGTAATATGTAAGCCTTGCCCATACATTTCACATCTATTCAGTATTTTTTATTTAGATGAAAGAACTGAATTCTTCCACTTTTCTAAGTTTTCCAACAGTTTATTTCTAGAGCAGCTGCTAGAGATTAGCCGAAACAAAGGGAAAAAAAATTAAAAATCACATGAAACTTTCTGGGCAAGTACATTCTGCAAGGTTCAGAAAAGCTGTGTGATCTACACTTCAAAAGCATACCTAGAAGACACAGATAGGAAATGGACAACTGACAACATAGATACTAATATGCTCCTAATTTTTCTGTATAAACTTGGCAGGGTTTTCCAAAGTTAAAGCTGAAGAAAATTCTATCAGCACTTTCTCAAAGCAAAAAGAATCCAGTTCAGTTGAATAACCAATATCTTAAACTGAATATGAAAGCTAAGCCAGCAGAGATCTAAAGACATTGGTAGAGGGCAAGAAAAAAAGCTTCAGCAACTATTTCCCCAGGAAATATTTGCTATCAGAGAGTCTGTCAGTGCCAGCATGTTTTATACAAACAAAAGGAAGTCTGTGAAGTTTACATCAGATCCCTAAAGAAAATAATCTGTAGTAGCACAAAAAAATGTAATAAACCCTTCCCATCACACACACTTCAATGCCATATCACTATGTCTCGCCACAGCAGGTTTAACTGCCTCAAACTAATGCTGCTTCCCTAGAAAAAAAGTCTTCATGGGAAGATTTATCCTTAAAAATCAGTCAACTCTCCATGCTAAACTAAATCATGGGTTATTTGAGGAATAATCCCATATAAAATTAGAGCCATGCCTGCAGCAGCACGGATCTCAGATGCGGCCGGGTGGGCAGTTAATGATAGCATAGTTATTTTTGCTGTATAAGCACTAAAGGTAACTAGTCTTTCACAGTGAGCTGTAACAATGGACTCGTGTAAAAAAAAAAAACAAAAAACCAATAAATGGTCATAAAAAGCAGTTACTTAATGATATAAGGACATGAAACACCCTGCAGGCCCTGGCTCCTCTCCCTCCTCAGGGCTGGGCGATCCCTCCCTCAGCAGCGCAGCTGTTCCAGCACTTCACTGGCGTCTGACCTCCTGTATTTCTGATTTTTCTATGAAAAAAATGATCTGCCAAGGGCACGCCAATCGTTATAAAATGACACAGTAATATTTTGAGTACTCATCCCTCAGATCTTTTAATGTTTTCTAGATTGCAAATTAACAAAAAATGAGAATTAGTGTGGTTACAGAGGGGGAAAAAATTTTAAAAAATCAAAAAACCCCACAATGAGTTGTGTAAAGGCCCTTTTTCTTGCCTTTGCCAGGGTTAGGTAAAAGCAGACGCTTCTCCTCCCTTCCTGCCCCGTGTTGTCCCCACAGGTCCCTCGGGCTCCTCCATGAGGGGCCGCTCCCCCCTCACGGCTCCTCCTCCCGCCATTTCCTTCCCGCCACGGCCGATCCCCCTCAGCCTCTGGCAAAATAAACACGAAAGAAACCCCAAACCCCACAAAACTGCAACCGCCGGCACCAGCCCCGGCACTGACGGGCCAGAAACGGATTCGAGCCTTCTGCTTTATTACTAGGGTTTTTCCTAAACACGGGGTAAAATAAGGCTTTAAAGTCTGAAGTGCTATTTAATAAAGCCTGCACACATGTCCCTATTACTTTAAATGAAGCAATTATGATGATAAGTTCAGATTTGGTACTGCGGACAAAAAAAAAATAAATTAATAACTTGAAGTAAATTCAACTATGAAACTGTAAAAATTGTTGTCAGGAGAGAAGGAAGAAGATGCTCATGTCCAAGGCTAGGACGGCAGCAGGAGTTGTATCAGCTTATCGTGACATGATTCATATCCTTTTATCCTAACATTAATCATATCAGCTTATCACAACATTATCATATCAGTTTATCGTGACATTAACTGTTTATCAGGACATGAACTGAGGCTCTCAGCAAACACCTGAGGTGTGTTCACCAACTACTGCTGGAAGAAAAAGACTTTCCAGTCACAGCTGGGCAGAACAGTTCTGCTGACTCTGCCAACTGATTTCAATTAAGTTTTATTAAAAAAAATTAAATTTATTTCACAAGTTTAAAGAGGTCCAAAGAATAAAATTAGCTACTTTACACATAAAAGTCAGCTGGCTGGGTACCACAGATTAATAAACACACATTGAATAAATTTTCCCTTTTATACTATAAAGCTACAAAAGAACTAATGAACATCCTAGACTTGGAATTTAATTTTTATACTTTCGTTCATTCTAAGTAGCCTACAACTTTTATAAAAAATCCCCTAAAGAGACTGATGGGATAGAAAACTGGGAATGCAACAACTAATCCTTGTACCTGTAGAGTAACTTGGTGACCCCACGGAAACACAGCCTCGGGAACATAATGCAAACCTCATTACCAGTAAATCTACATCAAAGCAAACAGGACACTAAATGAGACAAGATGAAAGTGTTTTCCATTTGCTTATTTTCTGAAAGAAAAAATATCCAAGGCTGCATTCTACAAGATTACTGCAACACAAAGGTGCATTCTATTTTGTTGGTGTTGCTATTATTATTATTAGAACCTCAGGGAAAGTGAGAATAGTCTAATGACATTTAATTCTAAGAAGATATCCAAATTTGCAAGAAGAACTATGATGTAATACAGGAAGGTGACGATGACCTGAAGAACTGCAGAAAAAGAAAGAATAAAATTATATAGCCTAAGATGCCATGCTGTACTCTCCAGGCCTAAGAACAAGATAATCTTCAGTCATCTTAAAAGTTGATAGCTGGATTAAGAAGAAAAAACCCATAAGTGTATTAACTAATCACAGAATAACTTTGCACTCAAGTAATATATATATATATACATATATATATATATAATATATATATGTGTGTGTGTGTGTGTGTGTGTGTGTGTGTGTGTGTGTGTGGCTCATCAGAGCCAGGAACTGTTAAGTTTCACCCTGAATATTGTGCATAAATGTAGTCAAATTGTAACATGCACTTAACCAGGATAATTTCGAGAAGAGAGTTAAGAGCTTTTAAGATATGAATCATTTAACCTCATCAAGGCACTGAAGGACAGGTACAATTACACTCTATAAGCACTTCAAGATGGTAAAAACTTCTCTTTTTTGGTTTTTAAAACAGCTCCTTAGCAAAAATCCGAGCAGAAAAGTGTATCAACGTTATTGTTTGTATGAGTGTTTAATTAGTTTGCACAGCATTTTATGGTAAATTACCATAGTCAGTGATTTAAGAGATCCATCTCCATCCTGTTCTCCTGGACTCAAGGTCTAACTCTAAAAACATGTAGTTTAAGATTCATAATAATATAAATGCTCTATAGGTATCCTGTATGATTTTAAGTATCAAGATGGATATTTGAGAGACTAAAGTTTGTCTTACCTTTCCAGAAGATTATGAATTGCTTTGAAGAGCAGGGTCCTACACTCATAGGAAAGTCCATTCTCCCAGAATCCTTCTTCCACCACTACAAAAACACAAAATGTCAACATGCTCAGAATAGGGAAATACAAACATTTATCCAAAACATATCTTCAACAGCTTTCATTTTCAAAGCAGCATGTTTCATTAAACTACTTCAACTATTACCTATATCGCCCAAGTAGCTTTAATCTTTACTTGCTGCAGACACAGCCTTTGAATAAAAAAAAAAACAAAAAAAAAACAAAAACGAAACACAAAAGCATAAAAGCAAACCCATTTGTTTGTGGCATTCAATATTCAAGTACAGGGGTGAGGAATGCACGATCATTCTTTGCCACCACTGCTAAGAGATCCTTTAAAACTTAACCACAGATGCCGACAATCAAGAAACAAAGTGAATCATTAAAGGTGTAAAATCAATTTACATAACTGAAACAACATGAAACAACTCCCCTGAACCTCTCGCTGTCACACTCAAGTGCAATTCCTCCATTGAACTGACTTCAACTACTGCAGTTTTAGCAATACACAGCAGATTTTATACCAAAATAAAAACTGTACACTCAGTACCGAACTGCAGAGATTTTCGAGTTTAAAAAAAAGTAAGTCTAATTATCTCTCGTAGTGGAGTGTAGCCTGAATTAGTCACCTGAAGGACAGACAAATCTCAGAAATATCTGCTGTCCTTACTCACGGCTTTTGGGTACTAAAACTACCAGGAGTAGCACTATTTCTGGTATGCCTGTACCAGATTCTAAACCTTACTCAGCCAGAAGACGCAGAGTGAAAACAGATGATAAAACAACTTTTTCAAGGAGTAAGAATTCGTTAATTGTCTGAGTTCTGTCATTTCAATTTTACAGGAGTAGTCGGCAGATCTTTAGAAGTGCAAACATAAAATTCTACTGCACGTTAAGCGCTGAATACTTCACACCCCTCCCTGGCCAATTTGCAGGACGAGACCTCCCAGCAACGCGTCTATCGCACAGAGATGATTATCTCAGTATAGTTTACAACCACGTTTAAAGACAAGCTTCTAAGGAGTTTGTGCTCCATGGAAAATACTAATATTGCCAGCAGCCTTCAAAGCCTCGAGCCACTGTTCTGCTACTTCTCCAGGAGCTGTAACTCACAGAGTCAGACAAGAAAAGGCACATTTTTTGCATGTGCAATGTTGTGATATGCTAATGTTGGTAACAGAGCCTCTCTCTTCGTGCAGAATGGAAAAGCCAGGTTTTAGTACCTAAATCACCTTATCGGACAGCTCAGGGCTTCCCGGGAGAATGGAGACACAGACCTGTGCCCCTGGGCACAAGCAGCAGCCAAGGAGTTTTTCTTTAGAAACCAGTGCAGGCCCTTTAATGCTTGCAAGCCCTCCCTGACACCGAGGATGTAATGGGCCATGGCTATTTACTGCACACAACTCCGCGTGGCCTCAGCTTTCATGGGTAAAACACTCCTTAAGGAACAGAAAGCCCCCGTGCATATTCGGAACTACTGATGTATAAATTCTCAACAGCTCAGACTTACTGAAGCCCCAGAAGGGGCAAGGCAGGTACAGTCTTGCACTTAAAAATTACATAATCCTCAAATATATGAAAAGCTACAGATTAACACTATGAGAGATCACACCTGCATGAAAATTCAGTATTTAAATTTAAAAATCAAATTTTTGGACATCATCATGAAGTTGACAGAAAGTCAAAATAAATTCACTCTTACACAGCAGTGAGCTCTTCTCCAGTTTCATCCTACCCTAGGCTGTACTGCCAGTATTGCCCCTGCTTTAGGAACTTCATGCAAAATAGGGAAGACAAGAATCAATTCTGTGATTTTACAGCAAAGCTCCCACCACCAGTTCTGAAGTCAATCCTAACTCACTACCTACTCCCAGGAGACCAACAGGATCCTGTCCCAGCTTATATCATCTCTCAAAACTATTTTCTGCAAGTATAATTTTGCTATTTCATTAGAATTCAGATCAGATCACACTGCTTTACACCATTAAATGTAATATTCTATGGAGTTGGAATAATTTTAATCCCAAATTCTTTGGTGTCTGGACATCACCTGTATTCTTTTTCCCTGCTCTACTTCCCTGGGCTACCCCAGGCTGTTATTCCTCCACAGTCCCAGCCATGAAAGCACTACACATCCCAGCAGGAGGGATGGGATGAGGGAATGGAAACTGGCAGCACTCCCCCTCCCTACCCACCACCACAGCTGCATCCATGGCTGTCTTGCACTCAGCAGAAGGAATGGCAGGGAGGAATGTGCCCAAAATCTGAGGAAAAGCAGGCAAAAGCAGTGTTAACCTTGCAGCGAAGTCCCAAGGGTCAAGTGTGCCATGAGATCTGACTGGCTGAGGAGCAGCAGTGGAGTGGGACAGGGAAAAGGGGAAAGTCTGCAGCTGTATCAACCCTCAATATTCTAATTTTCCAAACCGCCTTTCTTAGTACATAGAATTCACATAAATTATATATGAAATGGAAATAAAATTACTTCCCTATTAAATTTAACTCTAAGTATATCATAAGACATTGCCATAACCATTTTCCTATAATAAATAATGCCTTTAATTCCCAGATATATTAAAGCACTATACTTACTGTAATTATCTCTAATGCTTCTTTATCCTACTAAAAAAGTACATCTCACAATTAAGAGCATGTACATATGTCTGATGCCATAAAAATGAGCAGGAAAAATTAGAAGTGCAGCATTTCACTTCCTCTCTGCTCTCTGGCTTCCTGATCCAGACTCCAAAAGAAAAGTGTTGAAATGACTGGAGCAGGTTACAACTTCAAGATGCATACGGTGACCAATAAAAAAGCTTGGCAAAATAGACTATCCCTGTAAATTCCAAAGTTCCTGACACATATAATTTAACTAGATTTTAGATTTTGAAGAGTATTTTAAATTCCTTATAGCAAACTGAAGCCTAGGAAATAATTGTTGGTCTCTTGTCTGTCTACATAATGATTTCTAATGCTTTTAACACTCAGAAGGTTCAACTCCAGCCCCCCTCAGCTTTCCCATGCTCCTGATAGCATTTCCAGGCACAGCCAGCAGAACACAGGTGCTGCACCGGTTCCAAAATATGGGAACACCTCTGGCCTGTCCTGGAGGCGTTTCTGCTACTTCAGTTGAAATATTTCACTTTAGACACAACAAGTGCGACACTGAACAACAGCTGTGAAAGCCATCTTCCAAACCAGAGAACTTCTAGGGGGACAATCATAGACAGACAGAACATTTTAGAGAGAGAAAGCACAACAGAGCACAAGCTGCATTTTCCTCCATGGAAGTCAGAGCAGATGACAAGAGTTTGGGGAGGCAGCAGGTCAGAGGGGACAAACTGTGGGTCACTGGTGCCAGGCCGTGGGGAGACAAAGCCATGGCTAATCCGATCCCTGTCTGCAGCAATCCCATCCTGGACAGGTGTCAGGCTGGGTGACCTCCAGGAGCCCAGGCTCCTTCTCACCAGAGTGATCTGTCAGGTGGCTGCTCCTCCACA
This sequence comes from Eopsaltria australis, assembly GCA_034509425.1. NCBI lineage: Eukaryota > Metazoa > Chordata > Aves > Passeriformes > Petroicidae > Eopsaltria > Eopsaltria australis. The sequence goes on along the minus strand of JAVTVJ010000317.1, from coordinate 115,385 downwards.
GGACAGGTTTATGTACACACGTAGCTATAGCTCTGTGTATATATGTATATCTGTATATGTTAACTGCCCTATCCAAGCCTCTGTACACTCTGGAGAAGGATGACACCTGGGAGTAGCTTCTACTTTATTTTAACAGGCAGCTCATCCCCTTCTCACTGCCCTGCAACAGAGGAAGAACTTCACCACGTCATTTCTCACCAAAAGAACTGCTTTCCTGTAGTTATGCTTTGTTTTGTTTTTAATGAAATCATCTCCCAAAATAAACCACTAAGTCTATTAATATTCTGTCTCTAAAGATCTGGATTATCAGAAAAAAAAATTATCAAGAACAGTAGAAAATCCAAAACAAGAAAAAAGTGTATCTGACACTTATAATGGATTACAGTGGAGGTGTTAATCTTACTGCTGGTGTTCAAAAAGAATGGTTATTAATCAACAGCCTTCATATATAGTTTTTAGGCATTTGTTATGGTTTTGTTTTCATAGGTTCAAAAAATGAATAAAACGTTTGTGCTGATTTTTATGTTTATTCTTGCAGATCAGATGTTAAAAGAATGAAAGGCAACGACAATAATTTAGACTTACATGGGAAATTTATAATTTAAACATACATTAATGAGCAGTTTAGTTGGCTTGGGGTCTTTTTATTTTCAAGTCAGAGATATTAAGCTCTTCAAAGTGTCCAACGATTTTTATGAAGCCAGCCATGTTCTCAAAAAAAAAAAAGATCCATTATAAAAATTTCAAGGAGAGAAGTCACAGCAAAATATCAAAGCAAATACTTCAATAATTTTAGGTCTCCCAGCAGAGATACTGGAAAGATAATAAGATCTCTGTTCTGCTTCAGTGACCAAGCTGACATATTTTACTTAAAAGAAATATAGGAAGGAAGGAGAGGAGGCAAGTCGAGGCTGTGTCGGTGCTGCAGAGACAGTTATACCTTTAAGAAATTCAGCCACCCACATTTTAATAATTCAGGTCACACTGCCTTGTGCAGTTTAAAAGCAGAATTAGTTTCAAAGAATACATATTTCCTCAGAGCTATGTTACATATTTCCTTTTAATGTATCATATTGCAGCAACAGCTGAAATGAACGTCTAGACATCAAAAACAAGGCTTTATTCCCACCTACTGCTTTTTTACCTCAGGCATCAGAGCTAATGAAACCCATTATCCAGAACACTGCCCTCAGTTACCACATTGGCCACTGCAAATATGAAAAAACACTCTGGGACAGCACCAGTTATTCAGCCATTAAAATTACTGAAAATCAATTTCTTGCTGCACACTGCAGAAATACTGATAGATTAAAGCAGGACACATGGGACAAGGAGATTACTTCCCAGGAAGATTACTATGTCAAACTGCTGAGGACGGGGACTTACTCAGCTCCTCAGGATTCACATTCAGAGCAGCACATGCTCCTCCTTAGCCTTTGATATTTTGCCTCCTCATTGCCATGAAATATGAAGGATGTGGGGCTTTCTCCATGTTTTAAAAGCACATGGCTAAACAACTCCAGCAAAATCAGATATAAAATTACTAAAAGCAAGCATTTAATTTTTCATCTGTATTTTTATTAACGTGCCCTTAAAACAATATTTCAAAAACCAACAAGCATTTTGAAGCATCATTTCTCCTAAAAAATTGAGTTAAGAGAGTAACAACACAATGCAATGGTACATTAATTCTGAAAAACTATATTATACCCATAAAAATCCAATTAAAGACAACGCCATTGATCGATCATTGCTATACTGCCATTGATCACCTTGTAAAATCTGCGTTTGAAGTCATTAGTGATTAAATTGACTTATTACTAAATCAGATTCAACCCACTTAGAGATCTAATTTCCTTGTGCTGGTTATGATCGTAGGGAAATTGTGCTCCTCACTCGTACAGGCCTGAGAATCCATCTTGGCTCCCTTCCCCGAGTCAGCTCATCACAAAATGAACCAAAAACAGTGCAAATGCACCCCAGAATGATTCATTTGTGTTCTCCTATTTCCAAACAGAGGGAATATCCACTGGACACACACAGAAGTGTTCCCAATCCATGTCCTCCCAAGGTATCCTTAACAGCTTCCAGGAAAATCAGAACATTAATGGAGACCATTACTGAAGATCGCTGCTCAGGCATGACCTGAGTTTGCATCTCAATGCACTGCAATTTTTGATATAAAAACCAACGATTGCAAGCAGAGTTAACTATGAAACTAAAATTGTTGTACTTCAGAAGGATAAATAAAACCTTCAAAGGCAACAGCTGTTGAATATCACAGGAATACTCCGAGGCTTTAATTGTTGCGCATTGAAACAGAAATTAGCATAACAGCTATTTATTGAAAAACAGATGGTAGGTAACTATCTGCACTTAGATTGTGTTAGCACTACTTAAAGTATTACTTTTATCGCTTCCTCAATCCCGGTAGGTGCAGAGTTGTTTTTTATAAAATACACATTAAAAGTTACATCCTCTCCCTGGCCCACACACTCACATTCCTGAGCTCCTGCACGGCCTCTCCTGCCTTTCACTGGAGCACACCACAGCCAGATCTTCACAGGGATGGTTTCTCAGCAGCTTGGTTAACCAAAATTATTAGCTATGAAATCAGAACGAGCATTTCTGTGCAATTACAGCTCGAGTCTGCTCTCTCTGTATGAATGCAGATGAGCTGTGCACAGAGCTGAGCTGCTCTCTCCAGAGACAGGACAGATTCCAAATCAAACCATGGATTTGCCGCGTGGTTTGTGCTTTGAATGCTTTCTACAATCACCAGAAAGAGTAAAAGGAACAAAAATAAGGCACAATTTTATGTGGTTTACACAGTTTCCCAAAGCAGAGCAGGAAGTTGTCTGCAATGGGAAACCTGCTCTCGCATGCCAGAAAATCCCTCCAATCCCTGATTTATGCTGCTTCATTTGTCCCACCATGTGTTTGTGTTAAGCAGTCTTATTTCCAAGCCACTTTATATTTCTTTGCAGAAGTATTTCCCATAAATGAAAAGCATAACCTGGCCATAGTGAAAAGGCACTTAGGGTTTGAGGAGATTCTCACCATCATTTCCTAAAATGTTCCAGGCTAAGGATACCACTAGGAAAGAAGTATTTTCTTAACTTTACTCCTGGGAGTTTCTAGAATTTCCTCTCACATTTCTGAACTTTTCATTTTCCATTACATCTTCAACTCTTTAGAATAAAGACATTAAGGGTACTTTGTCAGAAGAACATAAAAAGCAACCCAAAAAACTTTGAAAGAAAATACAATTCTCAAATTACTCTGCTTTCCTAATCCCAGAAACAACCTGTACTCTCCAAACTTGATTGGCTCTCTTCCTTCCCCTTCCAAATCTCCCAAATTTTCTTCTTTTCCATTTCCAGTGACCACCTGGGCCTTGCAGCCAGTGTGACCCTCAATTCCACACCTCAGCTGCCACCCCCACTTCTGCCTTTTGATCTTTCCAGGTTCAAAGAAAATGGAATTCCTGCAGTGGATGTGCAGCAGGGAGACCTTCCTCAGCATCAACAATGCGATGGGAAGGAGGATTTGTATTTTTCCTCTCCAAACACAAGTGGTGTTTACTAGCGCTGACAGGACACTGACTGCATTCCCTGTTCCCAGAGCTCTGCCGGAGGTAACGGAATGTACGAGGGCAGTGAGTCTCTCCGGAGAAATCGGAGCGAGTTCAGCCATCCCCGAGAAACACGGGGCTTGTTGTGAGGAAAAATGCCGTCCCTTTTAATCCCTACTTGGAAAGCGAAAGGAACCCGGAGACTTCCCTCACTTCCCAAGTATGCGGGACGTCACCGCTGGAGCACAGCTCCGTTCGGAGAGAGCACCGGGCTGAGCCCTCCCTGCCCTTCCTCACGGCTTTGCCTCAGAAACGCCCGCACGGCTCCAGACAGGCGATTCCGCTCAGACTCTGCAATCCCGTCCCTCCTCGTTCCCATTCCCATTCCCAATCTGCCCTCTGGCCGTGCCTCCCGGAGATCCATCCCCACATCCATGCTCCGGCGGCATTCCAGGGCGATCCCACGAGCTTCCCCCGGCCAAGGGGACAGGGACACGAGTCACTGCCATGCCCGCAGTGACCGCAACGGGGCCGCCTCCCGCCACCGCCCAGGGCGAGCAGCGCGGCCCCGGCCCGAGGGCACAGCCGCGGCCCGGAATGTCCATCCTCATCCCGCAGGAAGGCAGCTCGGGCAGCATTCCTCTCTGCTTCACGGTGTGCTGCGTGCCACAGCCTTTAATTGATATGTTAAGATGACAGCTGGAGGAAAGACAAGATCTCCAACACATCCAAGGAGACATTTATGGAGAAATCCCGGGTGTAAAGTGCCCAGTCTCCCCAGGGCCCCGGAGCTCTGCCTCCACCCAGCTGGGCTCTGCTCTGCGGAACAAGAACTGGTGATATTTCCATTTCAGCTGTACGCTGATTTAACCATGTCAACATTTGGGTTTCCATCAGCTAAAATTTCACTGTACCCTTCTGCATAAAAATTAAGAATTGTGCTTATTTTTCCTCAGTTCACACTTGCTTTTGGTCCCGTGTCACTACTTGCAGCCCCCAGACTCCTATTTTCTTCATTTTCTTTTTTCCAACCTTATGGTTATAGAAATAACAATTTTTATTAGAAATCTTCTTTTCCTTAACTTACTCATAATGCTATATTGTGAGAAAACAAGATTTGGATTAAAGTAAGTGATACAGGAAATATTTTTAGAGCAGTTTCTGGTGTTAAATACACATCGTGTGCCCCACACAAAACAGCCAAAGGTTGTACGTGTGAACTACAACACTAATTCCATTATACATGGAACATATTAGATAAGTCCTCTTCGTGTTACTGTTTGAAAGTAGGAAAAAAAATGTGAATAAATATATTTTTTCTAGGTTATACATCCTTTTCAATTAATGTTTTAAAGCTTATTTTACTACTTGTTTTCCTACCTCCCTGCTGGAATTCATTATATTTTACACAGGAGTAAACGACAAAATTGACTTTTCAATTTGTGCACTTAAAAACTTGCTGCAGCAAAAGCTGAAGGATACAAAAAACCCAAACCCCAGTCAACAATCCCCAAAAATACAAAAGTAAGAGTTATCAACAGGAAAACTCAAATTTAATATTGCTGGCAGGTTTTTTTGAGTAGCAAAGTTAAGCAAAGATCCCTTCCAACCCAAACTGTAACATTACCCCATAGGTCTTTCCACACATGACTTTCAGCTTGTCATTTTATCAATTAGAAAATAAATTTTAGCTTACAATGCTTATGTACTTCAGAAACAGAGGGTGAAGCTTGAGCAATAACCAACATCAGTGCAAAAATGGTTATGGTCAGACTTGATGCTTGTAAACAAAATACTTGGAAAAATATTTTCAGAAGAAAAGTTTAAAGACTCTCAGTTTTGCAACAATTTTTGGAAATAAAAAAACCTGAAAATGCACCTTAAGTTGCAGTATGAAGAACAGCATAATGAAATACATAAATGAAATATCTTTTTATAAATGTGCCAGTGAGAACCTTTTCCCTCATATCCTCATCTTTTTGGAGAGGCCAGGAGCCTTCCAAAACCACAGGCACAGAATAAAAACGCAGAACAGACTTCAAAGACAAAACAAGCATATTTTTGTCATTTTGTTTGTTCTTTACTCCCCACAAAACATGCCAAAATACTTTGTGCTCTTCTGTAAGCAAATGTTTACTGGAGTTTCCTGCTACTTGAACGGAAGCAAAGGCGAAATAACAGTTTTGTGTTGAGTTCTGCCAGCAAAGGGCCTGAGCTGGAGGCAGCAGAATGTCAAGTGGGTTTTTAAGCAGGTTTTTAAATCTATTTTTGTCCTCTGAGGAAGCCAGCAGAGGGAGCTGGCTAGAACCTGGTCTGGAATCTTCAACCAGTGGGTGCGTTTTCGATTAAGAAAAGGATCCGAGATCACATGGGCTAAAAATAAAACTTCAGAGGAAAAAAATCGACCACATGCAATAATAAGCATATTAGGAGAGGGCAGGTTTGGAGTACAACAGTTCAAGTGCTCCTTTTAAAATAAAACCCTCCATATGAAACAGTTTTGAAAGCAGAGAAACTTCCTTGAAAAATAATCTGGTCAAAATGTCTGATCCCTTGGGAAAGGCTCCAGAAGATCCCTGAAAATCCTGATGTCCATTACTTCCATCAGCTGAACAGATACCTGCCCCAAACAGGTACCAAAACCTCAATGTAGGAAAACAACCCCTTTCCTTCCCCATCCCTGCCTTTCCAAGCAGGGAATACTGCAGATGCTCTTTCAGATGGGGACAGAAAAACAATTTCTTCAGCAGCACGTTCTTATTTATAATAGTATGTTTATTTACTCCTCTTTGTAAACAGAAGGTATCACAGGGGGGAAATATAATGAGGAAGACATAACATGGCATTGAGGATGGAAAAAACAAATTACTGAGGACTGGAGAGCTGTACTGAAATACAGGAGTCCTTGGAATTCCACACAGTGATAAACTAAGTGACAAGATTTTACAGACTGAGACTACCAAGTACTCAGCTTTTCTCATGATCTTTAAAGCTGAACATATATATAGCAATTATTAATTTAAAGTCAGTCCTGCTCTGTAAGATCTCTCCTGTAAGAATCTCTCCTGTGAGAATTACTGCAAACAGGAACTCAAGTGAGCAGGATTCCCTTAGGGATGAGCAAGCTCCCAGAGGAGCACCCAGGAATAGAAAGTTGTGATTTAACTTTCTATTCAATCAAAAAAAGCACTGCAACTTCTGACTCCTGTGCACTTGGGACTCCTACTAAAGATCACTTTTATAAAATTTGAGCAAACTGACCACATTTGACCACTACAAAAGAATTCCCCTTCCTAGGCATCCCCTGTGCTCACTGCTGGAGTTCTTTCCCATATCCATATTTCAGCAGGAGCCGTCTCCCTCACTGCTGGTTCTGCAATGCAAATGCAATATGTTGTTCACTTTACAGGCTGTTGCCATGGATATTAATGTGATGTCATAAATTGTTACATCTTCATTGCAGAAACAAAATGAAAGGGCTTGGAAGCAGGAGAAGAATAAGAACTCATATAACCAAGCATATTTAAGAATAAACAACTGTTGTACAAATCACAAAGAAAAAAGGGGCACATAAATGTGTATTTTAATTCAGTGTTGTTGAATGTTTCTCTATGTAAGTGCTTCCTAAAAGACTCCAAATTCATATTGAATTTTTTACTGGACTGTTACCTGCACAGTGGGACCTCATCAGCAACAGATGGAATAGCACTTCTGAAATTCAGCTTTTCAACACAGTTGGAAATACATTATTCTGTTGGAAACATCAGTTTCTTAACTCTACTTTAAATTATCAGACAGTGGCCAACCATCCCAGCAATGCCTTGCCCCTGCTTTTCCTTTCATTCCAGCTCCTGACCAGTTGCATTCATGGCATATGGGCCATAGCAGGTACTTTATTTTCAAAAAATCAGGGTTGTGTGTTGCCCTTAAAATCATTACTGGCAAGTATTCCTGAAGTTTTTCCTCTCCAAGGACTCCAGGAATAAACAGTAACAAAATGTTCCTTTGCCCTATTAAAACAGTAGCTGAGATTACAACAAGTTAATCTACTTTATCTGTAGATATACACACAGAGAAAAGAATGATTTAGCTTAGAGAAAAGCAGAATACAGTACAAAGCACACCCAGTGTTCACAGTCACAGAGGATTTCCCTCATTTTCAATTAGTCAAACTGTCTGGTTTAATCTTTTTCCCAAACAGTTTAGCTTTGCTGAGAGTGGATTTAACTAAGTCGAAAGACACACAGTGAGTGGGGAATGAATGGGCACCTCTGCCTGCCCAGAGCTGCTGCCCTGCCAAGGAATGACTGCATGGGAATAGGGATAAACACATCCCCTTCCCTTCCACTGTCACCAAACAGGCACCCAGAGGTGCAGCAGCACTTGGCCAAGGAGAATCCCGGTGCTGTCTGACCCTCTCCAGACTGCGGTGCCAGGAAACCCAGGCACTCCTCAGCTCCTGAGCATTTCCTCTGGCAGTTCAAACAGGACAAAAAGCCTCACACCTGGCCTTCATTTCTGGGCTCTTGTGGCACTTCTAGGTCTACCCGTTCAAAGTGAGGAACTCACCCACTCACAGTGGTGAGGCGTTTCTCCCCTTTCCGACCTCCCTTGAATTGCATATGGAATGGATAGATCCACACCCTTCCATTCAAATCCAGCATCCCACACTGCCACAGTTCAGCCAACAGAACAGATCTCATCTTCAACAACCCAAGAGTACCTTCCCTGGTCTTGTCTGTGGCTTCCACTTCCACATTACATCTACTCAGGAGTCAGCCTGTTCCTCCAAGTCTCTCACCACTGAACTCTCCATCATAATTCATTAAATAACTGTTGTTCCTACACCCCCACCCATTTGGGGGAGGAGGAATACTCATCAAAAGACACGCTCACCATTCCAGTATCTCCAAGACTCAAAAGGCTACTGAAGAGCTGAATGAATAGAAAACAAAAGTAGGGTTTTTGACATGTTTTTAAAAAAGGTGTTCTGTAATTGCAGTTTTACTAGTCTGGGAGATATTGAACCTTCTTACTTAACCTGTTTAATTCACTTGCTTATGAGAGCTCCTGCTGCCAGCAGAACACCCAGTGAACCATCCCCCTCCCAGTTTAGCCCAGTTCCTCTCATCAGCTGCATTTCTTGGTGACAGCGCCAGTCCCACTGACTCCATGGCAGCTGCACTGCCATGTCACAAAACATTGGGCATTTTGGGACAATCTGAAAAACTCGGACAACACATGGTCACCTGTACTCTGTGCTTCCAACCCTATTTTTAATCCAAGAGCTTAAAGGGCAGAACAGCCTCCAAACAGCATCCCCCTGGTAACCCATCAATCCCTGCCCTCTGGCAGTGGGAAGCCATTCCCTGTGTCCTGTCTCTCCATCCCTTGTCCCAGGGCCCCCGTCAGCTCTCCTGGAGCCCCTTTAGGCCCTGGAAGGCTGTTATAAGGTTTTCAGAGAAACCAAGGCTGCAGATCTCCCTTAATTGCTCACTTCTGAAATACTTCTTGATTGGAACAGTTTAATTCAACTCCCAGACCCATTGGGTCCCTATTCTGGGGAAGCCACCCAACACAGAAACTCTGCCATGGCCCCTTGCTCTGAACAGTTCAGCAATAGCTGCTGTGTGAACAGTAATATTGAGAATTTATTACCCTTGAAGGATTTGCCTCCTACAACCCTACAGACTGAAAGTCCAGGGTCAAAGGGCAATAAGAAAGCCAACAAGCCCTACAGGACAGCCTGAACATACCATGGCACCACGCTGAAACACCAGACATTCCTGTGGGATCAGACAGGAGCAGGGGCAGCACACGTGTTGAAGGAACATCTCTGGGATGCAACATGAAGGATTTTCATCAAATTCCCCACCCAGAGCACACTCCTGCATCTCACAGCTACCCAGGCAAACTCGCCCAATGACAGCGCTCTGCACACAGCACCTGGCAGCTTCGCTCTAAATCAGGAGGGTTCTGTGCATGTAGCTCAGGAGTTCGCTGCACAGGAGAATACAAAATGCTATTTCTAAAATAAAAATAATTATAAATTGAGGTTTTATTTTATTTAAAAACTTAATTCTGTTCAAAAACGCAGCTATAAGAAGATTACAGCTCAGCCTACTTAATTTCCCCTAATATTTCAGTAAATAACAACCATGCATTTCTGCATCTCCATGAAAGCCCTTGGCTGCCATGCAGAAGGAGCCACTTAGAGAACTCTCCAGAGACTGAACTGGACTGTGGGGTGACCCCGTGAGCTCTGGCTCTCAGTGTGCCCTGGGCCAGAGCGTGGCCCAGCAGCACCATCACCACACACCAGCCTCACACCGCACCCGCTGGGGCTGACCTGGGCACAGCCCCCCCGGCCCATCTCAGCCTGCTGTGCTGCCCTGGGCACAGCCCCCTCGGGCACAGCCCCCCTGGCCCATCTCAGCCTGCTGTGCTGCCCTGGGCACAGCCTCCCCCGGGCACAGCCCCCCTGGCCCATCTCAGCCTGCTGTGCTGCCCTGGGCACAGCCCCCCCAGCCCATCTCAGCCTGCTGTGCTGCCCTGGGCACAGCCCTCCCAGCCCATCTCAGCCTGCTGTGCTGCCCTGGGCACAGCCCTCCCAGCCCATCTCAGCCTGCTGTGCTGCCCTGGGCACAGCCCCCTCGGGCACAGCCTCCCCAGAACATCGGCACGGCCCTGCCGGACACCCCAGCAAGGACCCAGCAGTTCCAGGATCCTGAGCCAGTGTGTCAGGGAATCTGCAGGATCGTTCTCCAGTGCCAGGGTGAGGCAGGCAAGGAGGGAGGGATCTGCTGCCAGGCTGTGCCAGCTGCCATTTGGAGCCTGCAATGGACATTGGCATTTTGCCTTTCTGTCAACAGTTTTAGTGTCAAAAACCAAGTGCACACATGGCTCCATCCCCACAGAGTGCCTGGAACAACCACAGCTGTCCCTCGTGGAACAAAAATAAGCTGATTTTCCATCTCTGATACATCTTGCACTTCAGAATGCCTTCAGCCAAACCCAAATTCTCACCTACTTACCCCAGAAGCAGCAAAGCCAGACTTAATTGACTTTGTCGTGGTAGGGATGTAAAAAACAACTCCTAACTACTGCAAACCATGGCTAAATACAAATCACAGCACTTGAGTTTCACTGCAAGTTAACAGGGAAAAATCCTCCTGTGAAATCTCCCAGCACCCTGGCAGCCCAACTCAGCTCCATCTCTCTGAGCCGAATAATTCCACTCACTTGTAACATTTAAACATAATCTCACAGCAAATGAAGCTTCAGCTGAAGATTACTAAATGGCTGGACTTGCTTACTTGTCCCCCCTCAAGTAGAATATAAACCAGCTGGAAAGATAGCCTCTTGGAGATGCAGTCCATTATATATTCTTCATCCTGATAAAAGCTGTTATCAAATTCAACTAACAGAACAATGACTGATGCTACTGACAATTTATTGTCTTTTATTCTTTCCTTCTTTTTTATGTGATACCCCCATAGCCTATAAGAGGCCTTTGCCTTCAAGCACGAAGCATCACAATTACTCCAGACATGATTTTGCTGGCATAAAACCCCTGTTACAATGCATTTAAATTTCCACAAAACATGTCTGGGTTGTTTAAAGAGGGTAGCAACAGGGAGATAATCCCAGTTTAATAACGCTGCATGTAATTGCTTTGAGCTACCATCTTAAGCTGTCTTACATAAAACCCATGCCCTGGGTCACTCCTTGTGCCCCTTACCTTGGGAGCACAGTTTGTGTCCAGCTGCACCTCCCAAGCCAGCTGTGCTCCATCCCCACCACCAGCGTCCTGCACCTCCCTGAGCTTTCCACATAATCACGGCAGAGATGGGCTCCCACTACATTAATTCCCAAGACTGTCCCAGGATTTTGTAGAAAGTATCACACGAGAAACAAAATAACTCTTGATTTCACATTTAATAACTAATATCTATGTTTGGGGTGCTTTAATTTTATTTCATTGCAGCATGAGCACATTAAAATTATCAGCATGCAACTTCTTTCTAATAAAATTACTAGAGAGGATTTAATATCTAAAGTAACTGCATCACCTCTGTTTTAGTTAAAAACACAAAAATAAAGGTCTCTACTGCTGATATTTAACCTTTATCGCCAAAATGTAACTTTCAGTCATAACATTGGTGGGTTTTACCTGGGCTATCAGAAACAAATAGAAGTCAGATCAGTGGGGTAATTCTGGAAAACTACTGGTGTTTTTCATTTATGCAAAATTAAAATATATCAGGTTATGAAAACCTACAAGAGCCTTAGTAGAAAACGCCTAAAGTTCCTATGTTTAGGGAAGAGAAATACTTTCACCACGCATGAGAATCTTTTCCAAGACAGACCAGCAAGAGACAGACAAATTATTTAACCAGTCCTTCACTTCCACTGGGATATGTTTTTGTAAGAGATTCATACCACAGTGGGGAAACATTTGATGAGCAGTGTTTTACACCTAAAATTCTCCTCATTCCCAACAAATTCCCCATGAATTGTCAGCAAATCTGTAAGGCAATAGATCCCTGTTCTCACTGCTGTCACTTTTGCATTTCACAGAAGTGGTCTGAATGTCTTTTCCTTGCCAAGACGTCCCCATCGGAATGCTGCGTTTATTCTGCAGCTACAATAAAATACACCCTACTCAACTTCCTTTTGGTCTCTCTCTGTTTTAAATGCCTTTTCACGAGACATCAGGCACAAATTAGTTCAGAAGTTCCTGCATCGTGTCCCTTGCTGAGATTCCAGCAGTACCGGGCAGCTTCTCCCTGCCCCACCCACTCGAACTGTGGAGATGCTCCTTTCCAAGAGCTGAGCAGCCCAGGTGCCAGGGAGTCCCCCCTGCAGCCTCCCAGCACCATGCTTATTTGTAAATAAGCTAATTTTGGTAAAAGTTACACAATCAAATACACACAAGCTTAGCTAAGAGGAAAAAACAAATTAACTTCTCATTTGGCTCATTTTCAAACTGCAAACTAAGAAAGAAGTGGAAGTAACTGGCTTCATCCCACTGCTGTTGAATAAACTCACATTTTGGTGTGTCAAAGGAAGAGAAGACTCTTGTGTGTGTGTGTATATATACACACAGATATATACAAATATATATGTACACACATATATACTGAAGAGTCTTATACTCTACACCACCCCTTAAAAACATTAAATAAATTCATTATTCTAGAAAGTATTATGGACAGCACCACAGATGCTTTTAAACACAATTTTTTTTAAAGAAAGTATGTAATGTATTAAGTACTAATACTAAGGAATGCTAAGGAATGATCCAAACTCTGAGATACTCACATCAAACCAGTGCACACCAGAACCTTGTCACTGGAAGATGTTCATTTATTCCTGGCTGGTTCCCCAATGGATACCAAGATATGTCTGAATCCAAGCAAGAGAACAGGAGGGAGGAAGCTCAGAAGCAAATTCAGATCTATCAAAATTGAAATAATACCTCAATACAACAACTTTTTCACTTCGGGAGCTCTGCCAGAAGAGAACAGTCACCCTGCAGTAACTGTTGCTCTTTGGTGTGGTGTTTGTATCCCAGAACCACCTTCCATGATGCCGCTGGTGAGCAACTACAGAAATCTCCACACCTGGTCATGCCTTAAAATTTACCAAACCCACTGGATACCGCAACTGGGCAGCAGGAACCAAACTGGGAATAGGACAGAGATGGTCAATGGAAAAAATAATGCTGGGAGGCAAGGGAACCAAGGCTGGTGTCCCTCTGCTCCTGAGGCCCCTCTGCTCCTCAGGCAGCACAGGTTGGGCACATCCCACCAGGCACCAGCACAAAGTGGTGTCACACAAAGTGGGAACAGCAAAACAAACAGAAAAGATTAATGAAACAGCAAAACAAAAGGCACTTGTGATTCTGTCTGCAAGGTACAGCTCTCATCAGCATCTCCCAGTTTAACCCAGTTTAACTGGGGGCCATTTTTACAGCGAAATTACTCAGCAGAAAAAGCCCAACCCAAATGTGAGAGGAAGGGCTCAGGGTGAGTGCGCTGTCGGAGGGGCACATTTATCTCCTCATGACTGTTCAAGAGGGTTTGCTGTTCATGGATAAGTTATTTATAGCTCATCTGGGCAGCATCCACATCTTTAATTCCGTAGCTGCTTCCCTTGCCTTTTGAATTAAAAATTGAACTTTACTCCAACGGATTCTCAAGGGGAAAGCATTAAATGTGCCACATCCTGTTCTTTGTTTCAAAGCAGCAGTGTGAAATAATGTAAAGAGCTCACACAGCCCTGATGATTACTGCATATTTCATTACCACTCCAACACTCTTTGTCCCACTTAGAGCTGCCTACATGCCTTGGGCCATATGGAGCTGGTTAAGCAGGGCCTGTGATTACTACTTGGAAAAATCTACAACAATCATTCTCAGACAATTCTCAGCATTGTGATTACTTAACTTCCATTTTTTTTTAAACCTAAAAAAAGTAATCGACCATATCTGAAATGTCAATGAGCCCAAATTTTTCAAAATTTATTAAAAGATGCAACTGATTATATAAATATGACACACAAGTAACTGAGCAGAGGTGCAATGGGCTGTGTTTATTTTTGCCCATCATTTTTAGTAAGTTTGGGGGAATGTACAACTTCGAAGTCAGAAATGAATGATCTTTTATAGCAAACACACATGGCTGGCAGGTGACACACATTATTTTGCTGTCTGTGCTGCTTAAAACTTTCAGACAGTTCAGTTTCACTGAAATGCTTTATGTAACACATTGAATGTTAAATCCAGGGATGAATTCGTGGCCAAAACAATTTCACCTGGAGCCTTACACAGAACTGCCCAGTGACTCCATCCCACAGCCACGGAAAGCCCGAGCCCATCCCAGTGTCACTGCCTGTGACTGTGCAGGCCCCAGACACAGCAGCATCTGCTCCTGCTCTCCAGACATGCCCCTCTGCCAGATCCTTTATTCCCACTGTCCAGATATATTTCATTAATTGCATCATGGTTGTGCAGCATCCAGGAAAAGGAGATGCTGTTAATAATGTAACCCCAGCTGACAATTCTATTTCAGTTTCCATGGACATCTAAAGATAATCATTCCGTGGTGCCCATCCCCTGCAGGCTTGGAAAAGCAATCCAGGGAAAGTTTCCAAAGAAGAGGCTTCCATGCTACTCACACACACCTAGGCCAGAGAAAAGGGCACATTTAGGAGCCCCTGTCAGCAGAGGGAGGGTGGGCTGATCTTTCTGCAGGCTGGCTAATTCCATAAATTAATCCTGATCAATTCTCAGGATACACTGAAACCACTCATCTTCCCTCTTCTGTCAGGAAGGTTTAGGCTGGGAAAAGGCTCTTCCCTCCAAAATTACCCAATAAAATTGAATTAATCATGAATTACATTGGCATGTCCAGTGGTTTAATACCATCTAACTTCTACCAGCATATACTCTGCTCCACATCAATTCTCTCACAGGGCTTCAGTGACATGCTGCTACTTCATGGCTTATTCTACTCCCAGGATTATACTGGATATTGAAAGGCAAAAGGAAAGAATTTTACGCAGAAAAACAACACTTGCAGCATATGCAAAAGCCGGTTGCAGAGCAAGCCCAGAATTAGCTATACAGATATTTTTCCAAGTTTGACAGTTGAGCCTTCTGTGCTTGTCATGCATATGCCACATTAGAAAAATAATGTTCTTATGTAGTAGTGAACACATGTTTATTTAATGGCATCTGCCCAGAGGGATGAGATATTTGCTGGGAGCACTCACAGAACTGTTTCTCTCAACCCAAATCACGTTTGAAATATCTAGGCTAAAACCAATCTGGAATGGGTTGATTTCTGAAAAACAAGACCTTTTTAACTTTCAAGAATTCAAACCCAGGGTTTTTGTACACATAGCTGAATTTACTATGCAGGAAAATATCCCCATCTAAAAAGAGGGAGAGGAAATCAAATAAAAATATTTTAAATATTATAACATGTATAAACAGAAAAAACGGTTTCAAAGAAAATACTAGGAAATTTTATTCTGTCTGTTCCCCACAAAACCACATTGTCTGTCCTGATCTATGTCTTTGGGCTACAGCCACAGGGAAACAGAAACTAATCCTTCAAATAAAAACAGATTTGCTTGGGTTTGCCTTGCATTTGTGGGAGGGTTTTGTGTGGGTTTGGGTTTTTTCCTTTGGGTGGGGTTTGGTTTTTTTAATAAAGCAATGGAATATTTATGACTTAGGGTATTTGTTAAAGGAAATCATCAAAATACAGAAAAGAAATCTTTTTGTAAAAGACTTACTACCTTAAAAAAAAATACAGGAAACAATGGGTAATGCTCTAAAAATAAATAAAAATGAAAAAGCCTGTGTTCTATTCCTTCTCCTCTTCCCAAAGTGATGACTTCAGCTGAGTAACTCAATATTTGTACTTTGGCACTACCATCCATAAAGACCAAACAGAGTGAGTTCATTCATCTTAAAAAGACAAAAAAGAACTCCATCCTTTCCCATCCATGACTAACACACGTGTAAGAGACTGCAGCCAGTCAAAATACGATGGCATCATTCCAAAAATTAGGAACTAAAGGGATTTTGGTGTCAAACACAGAGATCTGATTAAAACACGTGACAGGGGACCTGTGGGAAGGGACAAAATACCAGCAGTCGTTTCAACCTTTGCACAGAATGAAGACTAAAATAAACCTTGAAAAGGAAAGTTAGAAGATTCAGGTCTTCTTCCCTTTCTAACGTTTTTTTAATCTGTTTATGCCAGAGTTCCTTGTGGGGCAGCCTGGCCTGGCAGGGCACAGGGGAGTTGCTGAAGCACATTTTGGGCACATCATTCAGGGATGCACAGCAAAGTTCTGTCTGAACTTTGGAGAAGCCCTGGAGCTTCCACTCTTGAGTTTAATGCTGCTGCACTGGAGGCCCTCAGGGTATTCCAGGCTCTGCAATTTCCCATGGTGCCATCCCCACCAGGGCCCAGGCTGGATGTGGTTCCCTCACCTGGATGACATTCACTCCCCAGCTCCCACAGCCTGACCTCCCTCCCCCTATTTCTCTCCCATTTTCACATCCCCACTTTTCCCTCAAACTTATTCCTCAGCTTCCATCAGGATCTGCCAGCACAGGGACCTCTGGAGAGGTGCAGCCACTAATAGGAACAAAGACTGGGGCAGAAATGCTCAGCTGGAGGCAGAGCGGAGGAATTGGCCCCTTTTTTTGGAAGCAGATCAGATTGAAATTCAGATGATCCTGCAAACACAGCTGGAAGCATCTCCTCCTAGAGGCAAAAACACCCAAGCTTTCCAATAGCACTCGGAATATGAGCTGAGGGGGAAATAATCTAGAAATAGAGAATAAATTGCCTGATCAATTGGTGTTTAATCAGAATTTCTGCTGTATACATGAGTGTTCTTCAGGGCTCACACGCTGTAAACAACACATCCCTGTCCAGAACATCGAAACAAGCCGCGCATGGAACACACACAGCAATTACAAATAAATGTTGTGCTTCTGCAGTGCCTAAAGGGCTTAAAAACAGCTCCCTGAATATCTAAAATATTGTAATTCTGCTTCAGTGGCAAAAAGCTGGAACGCATAAATAACTGCTCTGCAGAGCATCCAGGCAGGCCTAAAAAGGACATTCTATGTTATGACATTTTTAGTGCTTTGTAAGAACAAACTTTGGATTTCTGCTGTTACAAGAAGGACAAAATAAGTCAGGAGCCATATCCCCCCCCTTGCCTGTTTGCTCTGCCTCCTCCTGGGAATGGGGCCAGAATTTACAGAAAGCTGAAAGATCTCCACTGGCACAGGAATTTAGGAACAATTCTTTGTCCTTTTATCAATATTAGGGCAAGGATTTGGGTGAGTCCACTTTGCAGTATTTCCTATCTTTTTACTGCTAAGCTAATAATAAATTGATGATGAGCTCCAAGATCCATCATGTATTTCAGCTGGATAGCTGAAGCTGAGATGTTTGTCATCCATTAATTAATCTTTTGGAGGGTTTCAGGGACGAGAGAAAGAAACAATAAACCGCTGAATAAATGGGATTTAATTCCCTTCCCCTCTCATCTTCCATTACTCAGAGCACACTCAGTATGAGAAAGTCTATTTGACAAGAAGTATCAACATATTAAACACACACAAAAGCCATCCATCCTGCCAGTGCTTCCTGCAGCAGCAGCAGCCACTAACTGTGATTAATTTACACTAATTTGGAGTTTAAAGAAAGACACTGATAAAATAATGTTTCTTTCGCTATTAAAAATATGGAGAAAAATACATAGAAGGCAGCCAGCAATTCAGCAGCGTGCAAGTCAAAGTAAATTTACAGACTAAACTCTGAGTGTTATCACTGCCACGTTGCACCTGAGGACTGTCAGCATTCCAGGCACTGGCAGGGACATTTCACCAAGGTAATTCCATCCTGTACCTGGGTCTCACCTCCCACAGAGGCTTTTTGCTTTCTGAACCTTAAGAGAATAGTTCAAAAGGAAGGAGGACACTGAACCTCTCCTCTGTGCAGGCAAACACAACCATTTATGAAATGCACATTTCATATGCACATTTGTGGGTTTAATTTTTTACCTGAACTCAGTAGGTGCTGCTTAGTTTTTGTAGCTGTTCACATTTTTTCATGTAATGAGAAAAAAGATCTTAAATGTTTTATTAGTTTAGTGTTTGTCTGGTTACTTACGAATGTCTTATTTGCCAAAAAATAGAACACAATTTCTAATTATTCATTCTCCTTCTGCACCACTCTTCCATCCCAAGGGCCAACCTGCTTTTGATAAGAGATCATTCAGCTGCCCACACCCAAAGGCTTGGAGGAGCTGACACTATTAGCTGGGGTATATTCTCTTTTCTGGAGAGCAAAAATAAATATTTTTATTTAATTGTGGCTTCCTTGCAGCTTACAATAGGAAAAATTGCATTATTAGTAAGATCTGAAGTTGTAAACCACACTGCACCACGAAAACACTGGAATCCTTATCAGCTCAGAAGCAAATCAGAACTTCCAGATAAACTTAACTCTTGAACTCCCTAATGACTTAGATGTGTGTTATCCTTCCACCTACACAATAGATTTAATTATTCAATTATTTTCTGGTATTACATTGATTGGGGTGGTTGTCAGGCAACGATTCCATCTGCAATGACTGGCCCCTTACAGCCAGTTGTGCACCTGAGAAGCAGTGTCAAACCACTCCCAGGTGATGTTAAATCACAGCAAAAAAACAACGGCTCAAGTTCTATATCCTTACCCTTTACCTGGGGCCACAATTCCAACCTATATTTTATATAGGCACATGCTATTGAAATTAGCAAAAATAAATAGATTATCTGTGTGTTAATTTGGGGGTTTGAGATGATATTTACACTGTGTTTTCTCCTCCGTCTCAACTCATTAAATTCTTTACAGCCATTAATCAGGGCAACAAGAGTCTGAAGCTACAGGAGAAACATTCCCTATGGATCTCATCTGAAGCTTACCTGTGGAAAAGAGATAAATCAACGAACAGGAAATCACCACTATCTTGTGCCAGCATATCCAGAATTCCTGTAATCTGAGGCATCATTGCCCACATTGAAGTTATTGGCTGCCCTGAGGTTCCAAAAACCAGACACACTTTATTCCAGTGGAGTTTCACAATGTGACATTGGAGCTACAATGAAAATCTGGGCCCAGGAAATAAAGTTGGCACAGAAAACTGAAGCAGAAGGAAAGGAGGAGTGGTCTGAGCCCTGGTGTAAATATAAATGTAAGTACTACAGGTGCTCCCTGAGTTCTGTGCTTCTGGAATGGGAACTGCACTCCAGACACTGCTCACAGTGAGATTGTTCTGGGAAGACAATCTACACGTCAAGAAAAGGAACTTTTTTTTCCCAATTAGCATGTAATAATTCTGCAGGTTTCAGAACTGTGTGGAGCTGCTCTGTGGGTCACTCCAAAGCGAATTTCTTACCCATACCTCATTCTACAGCAATCTGAAGTCCTATGGACTGTGCCTGTATAAAGTATAATGAGTTTATAACCTTTCTTTTAATAATTTATATGCACATTATCAATAATAATACTTTCAAACACACAGTTCCCTCCAACAGCTTTAGGATAACACAAAACATTGGAAACACAGCCTTCCCTCCATGGGAGTTCCCACAGGAGCTGTGTAACAACTAAATCCAACATTTCTTTAGTTATAAATCTCATGCTTTACCCCACAAACCATTCCAGCTTCCCCCAAGGCACAGAGGGATATCCAAGTAACCACGGATTTAACAAAAGCTCTCCTAAGATGTTTTATCTATTTATCATAGCAAGAGGCATCCAGACCTGAGTCTGGCTGGGTGGGGATGTTCTGCCCCTCGGAATGAGCCCTGCAGGAGGTTTTATTCCCAGAGCAGGAGACCAAGACTGGATCCTGAGCTGAAATCAAACAACACTTCAGGTCACAGCTCCAAGTTTTCTTCCACACAACAAATGACCCAAAGAGGTTCTGAGGTTTTCTTACGGCTCCATTCCAAAGTTTATTTGGATCACTGCACCAGCTTGCCTGGCCCTCTGATACTTCTTCTGCCTCCCTAAAACCACCAGGGGCATTCCTGCAGTGTTACCTCCAGGAAACCTTTCTTTCACCTGGCCTGGTGCATCTCTTGCTCATTCCAAAATCCTTCTGTATTGACAAAACTGCATCTACAGCCACCTCAAACATAAATACAATTCTATTTAACCTTGACCTCCCTTAAACTTGGGGGCTGCACTACATAAACCCAGCACCAATCCTTACTTTAATTTCTCGTTAAGGACAAATTAATTACTTCTTGATTTCAGTAACTTTTCCTCCCACAGATGTGTGCCAAGCAATCCCACTGGAGCTACCAAATCACTTTTCCTTGGATACTCAACAATTTGACTGCAAGCAAGGAACAAGTTCTGCCCCCCAGAAACTGGTGAAAATATCCAACACAAAGCCAGGACTTGGCTGTGCATTAAAAAGATTTATGGTTGTGCTCTCACAGCTGAACGTAGACTTGACAGGATGAATTGGCCTTTAAAGATAAGACAGGTTAAAATCCCATTTCTGCCTAATTAGCAACTTCCCCAAGAGCAGGAGCTGGTTTCAGAGTAGAAAATCCCACGAAGGACCACTACAGGATGATAGTTGAGAGGAAATATTTTCCTGAAAGAGGAAGCAGATAACATGCTAAAAAAACATAGCTTGATTGTATCTCACAAATTATTTGCTCCCTCTTACCAATTTCCTGTAATTTTCTGACATGTGATTCCGAGGTGGAACACAAAAGGAACCCAGGATCTCACACTAACTCCTCACCACCACCAAAACAGCACATTAAGCCTTGTTAACAATAAGGGCCCCTCAAAGTAACTTTCTGATTTTAAAAGTTCATTAGAAATCACAGAACATCCTGATGTTTAAATTCCAGTAGGGAGGAGAAAAGCAGCAAGGAATTAAGCCACCAACAGCATCCATTCTCCAGGGGTAAAGGAGATCTGGCCCAGGACACACATCCCTGCCAGGCAGTGACCAGGTAATGTCCCCCACACTGGCTCAGGCATTTCTAGTTCCAAGGTTTGGCTTGGAATTTTGATGTCTTTTGTATAACCCAGTGTAAAAACCCCTTTTTGTTCAATTCACATCATCCTGAGTCCTGAGTGCTGTACTGCAGGGAATTACAGTTCTAAATTCCACCAGAAAGCCCATTAAAAAGGAAGAAAACAAGAGTGAAAGGACAGAGGGATGGCAAACGCTGTACTCCTCCTTCCAGGCTGTATTATGGAATGGGAACAATGCTTTTTGGGATATAAAAAGGGTCAGAGCACAATGCATCACCACCAGTGAATGTTCCAAGAGCTCTAAATAGCAAACTGGATGTCTCAGCTCAGGGAACTTTAATTTCTTTCAGATTAAATACTCCAGGAAAATGTTCCTGCCTCAGAAAACAAGTGAAATAAAAGGGGCAAGTTCCATACTGTGGTACCTGGCAGGGAAATTCTATTCCTAATGTTCATTTGCTCCTTGTGTCAAATCTCTACACCAGCTTCGCACCAAACCAGAGCAGCTTCTTCCCACAGCCCAGGTCTGCATCCACAGCTGTTCTGGGCCATATCACTCCTCGACTGAGGCAGTGCCTTCCAAAAAAGCAAAGGAATCACAATAAAATTTAGCCCAGAACCCTCCTGAGGCCGTGGCCTGTAACCAAATCAAAAGTTAGGTAATGCTGCTCACACAAGTCTAGAGCCTCTCCAGGGATGAAGATTCCATCATCTCTCTGGACAACTTGTTCCACTGTTTGAACGTCCTTCTTGGAAACAAATATTCTGATCCAGAATGGACATTTCTGCCCATTGAGGTAACTTTTTATGTTGTTTTTCACTTTCCTTGGGCAAGAACCTGCTTCCCCCTCCTGCTGCCTCCCCAGCCCACCCACCTGAGGGGCTCCCATGGAACCCAGGTGGTCCCACATTTGCCTAAGATTGAGGAATAAGCCATTCCCAGAGCAGCAGGGAATTACCCACAGGGGAACTGCTAGTGATCCATATTCAGGTCCTTGCCCACCAGTAGCCCAGATCCTTTCCTACAAAAGCTGCTTTGTTGTCCCCAGACTATAAGTGGTCGTCAGTGCAGGATTTTATTCCACCTCAGGTGCAACATCAAACCCAGGACTGACTGTGGAGAAGGGGTGTTGCTAACCCAGAATGCCAACTGGACCCTGAACCACTCCCTCTGAGCCCAGCAGCTCAGCCTGTGCTCCACTCCAGAGACCGAAACCATCCCAAAAGCCCTGTTTGTCCGAAGTCAAGTCCAGAAGACAGCAGTGAAATCAAAAAACGCCAAGATCTCCATGTCCTGTTGCCCCTTTGAAGACTTTCTAGACTTTTAAACCAGCCCAGGCCAAAATTGTCCAGTAAGAGCAAAATATTCCATTTAAATATTGCAAACATATTTCATACTGTGCTCCTGCACTGAACAGATCTTCTTCCACCATACAGCAGGTTATGTATGCTAATATATGCTAATTAGGCAAGCTAATCCTCTGAGCTGAAAACCTGTTTCAAGAAGAGGTAAACTTCAAAACATTTCTCAAAAAAGCTTCCACTGAAATCCATATTCATTACCTTGCAGGCATGGATGTACCACAGCTTGGTACATTTGCAATTGGGATCAACAGAAACCTGAACCAAGTGCATTCTTTTGTCCAGAACTGATGGAGAAGATGGACTTGTGGAGGAAAAATCCTTTTCTCTTTAAAGAAAAAAATGAGACTGCTCCAAAAAATATTAAATACTGCCAGTCTCCCTGGCTGTAGAAAGTAGGGAAGCTATGCATGGTGATTCTCCCAAAGATTTTCCAAACCAACACTCCATGAATGAAAGGAATTTGTACCATGCCTTCATTAATAGGTGGCACATACAAATGATATTCTGTTCTGAGTGACACAATATTTACAGGATCACTGCAGGGGCTGCTCCCTAAAAAAGCAGCCATAGGAAATCCATCTCCATAAGCATTGTTAATGTTCTGTGCTCCAGGAAAAGCAACGGGAATGCTGTGGGGCACTGTCCAGTGGGTGAGCATGAGTGTGTGTGTGTGTGCCCAATCCCTGATTTCCATGGATACACAGGGAGCTGCACAGGCACATGGCAGAGGAGGCCTTGGAATCGCACAGGTTGTGCAGAAATGAGGAACTGTCACATAAAATCTGGAATCTGTTACCAATCCAACTGTTCCACTTAATCAAAAGCAAAGAGACTTCTAAGAGCTCTCTTGCTACTTCTGACAGCCAATTTCCCAAAGAAAGAGCAACTGTGCTAACAGATCTTAATAATTCACAGGGCCTGGAGAGCTTTTGCTTAAAAAAAACAGGAGGGAGGGAGGGAGGCTTTTCTTTTTGACAAAAACCAGCAAATGGCCTCTTGAAAACAGCAAGAAAAGAGTCTGCCCTGCCTACACGGAGTCTGCAGAGGAGAGGGAGCCAGAGCAGCGCCACATTCCTCATTCATTCCCTGGATTTAATGGCTTTTTCATGCCTGGAATGATGAACAACACGGCTGTCTCCAGTGGATTACCTGTCACACAAAGTGCTTACCTCCAGGACTACACCCTCTCTGCTGCTGCTGTAGACCTTTATGGATGGTATTGTTCAGTGTATGACCTTGTTAGAAATGATTAAAAGAACAACTCCTACCACAGGCAATTAATCTGAATTTAAGCAAAAAAACCCCAACTCTGGTAAGAGATTTATTTTCTCTCAACAGCAGGAACAGTACATGCTATAACTTCTGTAGATTATGGGAAAGCCCTCCCAGAACAAGTAATAACCATTGCCTAATTCCTGAAAGAATAACCAATAAAAATGGCTCAAATAGCAAATGATTGAATATCACCCCTGTCAGATAAAGCTTTCAGGCTCTGATAAAATGAAACTTGCAGAGGAATTTTTCTATAAAATAAACTAAATTTTATTACCGAACAGTAGAAAATTTCTGAAGATATTTGCAATGGAGTATACAGCTCTGAAGAAGCGTTCAACTTTATTCCTCATTATATCAAAACCAGATGTTGCTGCAGAGGGAAAGGAAAGCCTAACTTTTAGATAAAAAAAATCCACAGGATCCATAAAAAGCCCATAGGTATGGAAGTGGTGTTTGACAGCGAAGGTAACGCAGCTGTGCACAACCACCGAGAATTCCCCAAGCACTTTGATAAGATAATTTCATCGGAAAGGGATTTTTCCACCCCAGACACTCTTCAAAAGGCACAAGTGCCACTGCTGGCCGAGTTGTGGCCCTGCAGCCAGGCACAAGTGGCAGAGGTCTCTGTCCTCAGGTGCCTCCCAGCCCCTCTTTGCGAGGAAGGAGCTCCCGGATCCGGCCTCCCGACAGGAAACGGCTCCAGGCAGCAGATGCTGGCTGGGACAAAGCCCATTCCCTGCCAGGAATAACTCCGAAACACTTCAAACAATAACATTTTTACTTTTTTGAGCACTGCCCAAAGAAAAATAAGTACAAAGAGGCCTGGAAATGCTGGCATGTTTATAGCACAGAATAAGCTACAACACAACCAAACCAACAGCAATTACCAAAGTCTCCTTCTCACAAAAAGGAGTTGCAAAGTTTTGGAAGCAAAAGCAAAAATAATAGGGTAAAAAGCTCCATTAAAAAATCCACACAGAGAAAATCATTTTCTCAGCTGTTTTATGAAGGAATAAGAGAAAAATAATAAGAACAGGAATACAATAAATGAGGAATCTAAGACTGGCTGAAAGTCGGTTTTATAAATTAGTGGTAAATGTTTTGTTTGCTTGGTTTCTCCCTGAAAGCAGAAACATGCCACTGTTCATTTTCTGGCATTTCTGTTCATGTTGTTTTCTTTTACTTCTGGAGAAAGATAAGACCTTTGTTGCCAAGCCCATAAATCATGAATGACTACATGAATGCCTTCGGGGTCTCCTGTTATCCACAGGCACTCCAAGCATCTCCTCTGTCCTCTGTAAGGACACAGGCAGAAAAGGTGGGAGGGCCCACAAGGGAAGAAATCAGGAATATAACCCCAAACCTGCCTGCTATGGCTTCCCCCCAAAGAGCAGCACAGCACCACAACTAGAATATCAGAAATAATTGTCATCAGTCCTACAGGACAGTTGAGGCAAATTAGTTTGATATCCATATTGAAATCTCATCAGTTAAGCTCAGGATCTGCAGAATTCAGTGGAATTGATGTAGGAGATCTCAGAATGGTAAAGCCTCCTCAGTTTCATTAGCACTGTGACATCAGTGCCCAAATTTCACAGATGTCACAGTGCTGAATATGGAGTTTGAAGCTTTCAAGGAGGAAATATTCAAGCCAAGACTTCCACAGAGAGCATGGTGTGCAGTGTGTGTGTTACACTGCACACTCTCTGCTGCTGGGGGAATTCAGGACTGAAATTCTGGGGCTCCCAGCAGTAGAAACTCAGCCACTGGCACCCAGAACTGTCAGGCACTGCCCAGGAGAGGTGGCTGAGCTTTGATCCTCCAGCTCTGTGGAGCTGCCAGCCTTGCCAAGGCTCTGTAAGGGAATACACGGTGCCCTTTTCATGAGTTCAGACTCAGGATCCCAGAACAAGCAGCAGCAAACAGCAAAGAACCCAGCAAGTCCAACTCCTCAACAGGCTCTGCTGCAGGCACAGGGAAGGGAAGAATTTTGTGCACAGAATCTCAAAGCCAGGGTGACAGCTCCATCCTGAACAATTTATCAATTAATTCATCTGCCATTTTCATGTCAGGGATGGAAACTGTACACAAACCAGCCCTGGTAGGACACACAGTTCCAAATACTTCCACTCCATCTTCCCTGCAAACAAGGCAGGTATTTGATATTTTCACACCCATTTGTAGTTCATATTTTGTCAGAGTGACAAAACCAGTTCTGAAACTTGAAAAGTAAAAAGTGTGAGCTAAAGCAGAAGTGAAACAGCCTCCAAAATAAAGGTATTCCTGTGGGAATGGCAGGGCTGACAGTGCCTGCCCATTCCCATTCAGCCAATTCACATAAGTGAGTGAGTCCAGTCTCAAAGTGAACATAATCCCAGAGCAAAGAGTTTGGTTGTTGCACCTATGGAAAGGCTCTTCATCAGGCGTTTCTTTATCAGAAAATCGTTACTGTGCAGCAATTCATCTTGTGCACTAAGCAACACCCACTATACAGACTTTACATTAAAAATGAAATAACTGTAGTGTACTTTAATTCATTATTATTATTATTATTATTGTTATCAGCTTAAAGAGACTTTTAGGTAACTTCTCAAAACAATTAATGGAATTCATATATCCACTGCAATTCACAGGCAACTGCTTGCTCTGGACACCATTAATAATCCAACTTGAACATATTCTCAACTGCTTCTCATGGAGTTCTGTCAAAAACCTGCTGCACAATGCAATGAGGATGTTTCTTCAACACACACCATTATTTCCAAACACACCTTCCACTAGCCCAGGCTGTTGTGACTACGTTAATAAAGTGTATTTTTCACAGAACCAAATAAAGAGTCTGTAAACAGAGGCTCATAAACAGAAGCAGCAGCACAGGTGATCATTGACTTCTGACATCACAGAAATTATCACTCTTTTTCACAAAAAAAAAAAAAAAAAAAAGGAAAGAATCCTTACAATAACAAAAGGCCACAAATTAAAGCTCATTCTCACCACTCAACGAAGAGCCTGTAAAAGCATTAAAAAGATGTACAGGGGTTCAAGAGTACTTGAATATCTTTCCAGCCCTGACTATTCCTGACCCAGCCAGTAGCAGTGTCTGAAACTCCCCAAAGCACTGAGGTTTATCCTCAGCTTCACCTCAGCCCCCTCTCCAGAGCACTGAGCACAACTACTGTGAGAGCAGCAAATTTGATTTAACAGCACCAACTGACCTGTAATGGCATTAATAACAACAGTCAGTCTAATAAAACACTTAATGCCTCCAAACTCTCACATTTTGAGCCCATAAAGGCAGGAGAAAGGCAGATAATTAAACAGCTTTCCTATAAAACCCAGCCCCATCTGGCTGCAGCTCATTTTCCCAACTGCAGGATCATCAAGCACAAGACTCGACTTTTCATAAGGATAAAGGGAATAGAAAACTGGTTTTGTTGCCTGTGAGCCTTGCAAAAAGGCACTGCCATCCATATGGATACTTGTGCTGGATTCCAGCTCAGCCTGAGCTACAGGTGTGCAATATCCCGAGCTGCAGGAGGGGCAGCTCACAGGGGAGCAGATATTACTTTTTTGGGGCTTATCAAAAACCATCCATAAAGGAGGAATTTTTGCTTCTTATGTTTCTCAAATCCCGGCCTGCATTATTTGATCACAAACAAATCCAACAAAACCTACTCACAGTATGCTTTTAACAGCTCATTTTAGCCTGATTTACATTTTAAAGAGTCCACCTACACATGACCATCTCTGCTAACTCTGAAAGATGATCCAACTGTTTCCATCAAGTCTGTGCCTGTTCAAACTCTTCTTTTCAATTTTAACACCGAGCAACACTTAAGAATTCCTAGTAAATTATATCTCTATATTTGTTCTTGGTGAGCCACTCCAGTTTTTTTCCATAGGCAAGAGGGAAAGGGCTTGAGAATTTCAAACAGAGAGTAGGTTTTAATGGGATATTGGGAAAGAATTGTTCCCTGTGAGGGTGGAGAGGCCCTGGTACAGGTTGCCCAGAGAAGCTGTGGCTGCCCCTGGATCCCTGGAAGTGTCCAAGGCCAGGCTGGATGGGGCTTGGAGCACCCTGGGATAGTGGAAGGTATTGTTGCAAACAACATATAGAAGAGTGATTAGGGATTAGAAGCACGGAGCATTCTAATTCTGGAAGTTGAGAGAGGGTCAAATCCAACAGTCATGTTACACTTCTGCACTTCTCTCCCAAATGTGAGTGATGCAAAGTAGAAATAATAAAATAATTGAGTATACGGCCTCTCCTGCAAACTTAGAGTGAAAGTAACACTCTGCTCATCTTCATCTCCTGGAATTTTTTGCAGTGAAATAACAGCAGCAGAATTTCAAGTTTCAGAAAATGATGACAGGGATCTCAGTACCTAGACAACTGCACTCAGGACCAGGAGAGAAATTAGCCACTCTTAAAATGCTTAAACAATGCTTAAGAATTCCTTAAGAAATGCTTATCAGACAACATGAATAGCAATAAATATAAGGACACAGCTCCCAGGGGACAGTATTGCCAAGGCTGCACTAGAAGGGTTATTCCATGTAACTCCAAGGGCAGCTTGCCTAATGAATGCACACCTCACCCAGCAGGCCTTACTTAATCTTGTCAGTCTTCCTGGGTTGCCATCCCAGTAAAATTGGATTTGCTTTACAGGAAAAGCCTCCTTTTTGTTCTTAAAATGCAGCTCTGAGGCAGCAAAAAATTAAGAAGGCAAAGTCCACTGGGGAAGGGCCTGGTGGGGGAGAGTGGGATGGACCCACCATTCTGGAAGTTGCAGGAATTCTAGAGGGCACTTTGGAGCAGCTGAAGGCTGCAATAGAAATGCTCTGATCAGCATGAAATTAAAGAGCACAGGAGGAGGGGTGTGTGTAAAATTAGCCCATTAAAAACAAATAATGAGCTTTATCTCAGTTTTCTTCAGGACAGAAGGCACAGAGGGTGTTTCCAGAGCTCCTAGGGAAGTATGAGCAGGGAAACGGTGCCTTCCCTAAGTGGCTTCCCCAGTGATGGACTCACCTTAGCACCACCTCATTCCTGAAACCAGTCTGTGCTCAGGAGCACTGATGGCTCTCCAAGCCAGTGCCCACTTTACCAAGGGTGTCCCTGCCTGGAAAGCCTGGGCAAAGCCTGGCACCCGTGGCATCATGAGGCTTCTGGCACAGAAGCCAAACACACTCAAACATGGGGGGAAATTAAGCTCAGCATTAGTGCCACCACTGCCAGCATCAATCTATAAAAAGCTTCATTTATAAAGTGTGATTTCAGCTGGGATTGTCCCTCCAGGAGCAGCACTCAGTGGCCCAGCACTGGCCCAGCCACATCAACGTGCACAGGGAAGATGCTGCTGAGCCAAGCCCTTCCCTAACTGTCACTGAGCATCTTCAAAGTGTTCAAGGATTTGCAAATTCCTGAGAACTGCACAAGGGGACTAGAGGAAGACACACAATTATTTCTCATTTTCACAATCCGAGCAGATTTTAGCTGAGGAAATCAAAAATACAAAGATTATCTCTATGGTTATTTTGATCTCAGATATTAGGAATGAAGAAAGCTTAAAAATATTCTGGCTTCCGACAAAAAAAAAAAAAAGCAAAACAAAACCAACTCTAAAAATTTGTTATATCAACACCTTTTCTGCTTCCACACAGACTAATTTTTGAGAAAGGTAAAAAAATGTTTGACTCCAGAAAGTCTCTAGGAACGCCTCATTGTGAATGAGAATGAGACTACCCCATCCCTTCAGGAAAGGGCAATTCTGTTAATAATTTCTAGATAAATAATCCTGCCTCTTTCATGAGTCTTGCTAAACTATACATTTATGGAGCAGTATATTATGTGTCATGCTGAGCCTCAGGCCTGGGTGGAAATATAGGCAGCACCATTAAACTGCAAGAAAAACCCCTGTGTTTCAAGTGATCAACACAAACCCAGCTTTATGGACTTGCAGTGATCTAAAATTGTTCCATACAACTCTGATGGCTCAAGAAAATTGGTGTTGCTAAATCCACATATGGCCCAGGATAAAAAAGAAAAAGAGAAAAAAAAAGCAGCAAAAGCCAAGTCCCAGCACTACAATGCAAGGATTCAAGCCTTCACACAACTCATTATGTATCCAAATAAACCTGGCACAGCCTGGCCAGGGAATCTGTTCCACATGTTTGTGTGTGCCCTCCTTTTTTTTTCCTAAAGAGATCCCAGTAAATGGAACAATTCCTGTCTGCAAGGTGAGTCCTTGGACAGGTGTAGTGACCAAATCTTGTGCTTACCTTTAGCGCCCTTGGACAAACCCCCAAAAATTTCAGGAATTTCATTTACAATTCTGAGCTGAAGATGACATTGCTTGGTCTGAGGTTACAAAGGGAGCCCCTGGAGACACTTCAGTCTCGATTTTTTCTGCTCCTTATTTCTGAAATAGCTGAAATGCAATAACACTGAGAATGACCAGTGAAAATCAGGTAATAAATACCTATCCAATAAATACAGACTCATAAAAACAGCTATATAACATTTCTCTGATCATTTTAGCAACACCCTTCACATGCAGGGCAGCCTTGGAAGTGGATTCCCAACAAATGTGTTGATGTCAAGGAACAGTTCATCGTGTCAATGGTTTTATCTCTTGGATGAGATTCAGACCTCACAATTAACAGCATCAGCAACCCTCAAATCTGTGCTTTCCCAGAGGAAAGTCACCCAAAATGCAGCTCCTGCTCCTGCCTTGCAGGGGCTGCTCTGCAGCCACACAAGGCAGGGCAGGAATAAAGCTTGAGCTGCAGTTTTAAGCAACAAATAAATTTTATAAAAGGATGTGGCTTCAGAGCATTTTCCTCCTCTTTCCTCCTTCTTTTTTACATGTCTTAAATGCATCTATTTCTGCCAGTGCTGAGGACACCTGCAAATCACAGTTAGTGCTTCCCACTCACCACAGCTATCAGGTGTCTCTTATAGTGAGGGAATCCCTTTAAATCACTTTCATGACTTCTACAAAAAAGAATTGTTAGATTCAATGAGAGAATTATGTAATTACAAAAGCAAAAGCCATTATTCAGCAGAAAGGTTGCTTTAATTCTTTTTTAGCAGAGTGCCTTACACCATCCACAAGGCCTTCTTCCAAATGTTATTAAAATGTAAGTAACAATGTATTTTTTCCCATTTTAACCAGCAAGTTCTCCTACAGTTTTCCCTTACACAGCACATCTGTGTTAATACCTGTGAGCTGCAACAAGGGGATCCTTAACACCCAACAGATTCAGGGGTTTAATCACTTGCCAGAAGCCACCAAGTAGCAGATAAACATTGAAAGCTGAGAGCAATTATGACAAATAAGATGCTTACACAACCCAGGTTACTAAAAATGCAAATAAAGACACTGCCATGTCGGATTTGGCTCACACCAGGGAGTGCCAATTCCTCCATGGAAAACATGACAGAGGATGTAGAACCTCCCTCCATGGAGCAGGATCCATTTTTCTTAAGTGAAGTTGGGAATGACAGCAGTTCGGTGAGTTTGGATTAAACAAAGACCAATTATGCACCAAAAGAAATCCCAGTGCCCCCATCCTGGAATCCCTGTGCACCCCCTGACTCTCCAGCTCTCCTGTAACTCCCCCAGTTCAACCTAGATACTTAAATATTGTGTTTACAAACCAAAACAGGTCTTTTCATAGGATCTATAAACATCACAAGCTGAATAATTCAAGATTTTGTTTTCCCTCCACACAAATAAAGCCCCCAATGTGACTCAACACCACAATATATCACTCATGTTCATCTTCCACTCAGCCTTTTTCTAGAGACAGTATTTCTTAGTTTAAACAAATAAACATGTTCTCAAAGTATAGTCAAATATTTTTACAGCTGACAAGGTTGTTCCCTCATTTCAAATTAGTTGAAGAGGGAAAACAATTAAGCAAGTGGTTAAAAAAAAAAAGCATCAGCTGTTCCATGAATTAGGGCACCAGTAACCATCAGATCCCAACACAGAGTAAATTAACCTACACAAATCTCCACAAGCCATTTGTGTTTAAGCATTATGTGCTCAAGTTTCTGAAATAACAAATATAAATTTAGCTTTGGGGTGTATCTCCTCTGACTGATGGGAAAACCTGCTAATTCTGGTTAAGGCAAAGAAAAACCAGTCACCAGAGCTGGTGTTCTCACTCTAACCCAGCCTCCCCAGAGCTGGAAAATAAAGACCAATCCAAGTGGAATGTTGGAGCTGGGAAGGGATGGACTGTGCAGGACCCTGCCCTGAGAAGGAAAGCAAAGAGGGAACAATGGCCTGACAAAATACACATTTAACAAACAGAAATTCGAAGCAATAAAAGGACTTGGTAGATTCTTTCTAAAGAAGCTTACAGGGCTTGGAAGAATTTATTGAAGGAAGAGAATGCTCAGAGGATGGGGAACAGTGCCAGCACATTCCCTGAGACCACAGCAGCAGCACAGAGCAGCAGCTGATATTTACTGCCCCCCCAGATGCAAACAGAACATCTGGGTGATGCACAAGGACACAGCAGCTACAGAAAAGGATGCAGAATTCCTCACGTGCCAGGATACCCACTGTAAGAGCTGGATGGACTGGAAAACCAACTTATGTAACAGCATTTTATGGTGAGAGGTAAATATTGCTGCTGCCCCAGGAATTTCTTTTCATTTGAGAAGTGTCAAGAAAGCCCAAGAGTGTTGAAACACACACAGACCCTGAGGGAGGCATCAGGGTATTTATTGCAGCAGCCTCTCCCTGTAAATAACCCCCTGCCAGGCTCAACTTGAGAGAAATTCTCAAATAATATCCAACCATCAGCTTCTTTTTGGGTGGGATGAGAAAACACCCATTAGCCCACTCCAATACTGGAAATAATTCAATGCACTGAAGAAGCAGGATCTGCAGGGGAGAGACTCCTCAGCCTTGGGCTCTCTCTCTGGCAGTTTCTGCTGCAAGGACATTCCCTGCTGGAGCCCACCCATGGCAGCTGGACACGCTGCCCACAGGGGCTGTGACAGGGCAGAGGCACAGGGTGGGGGTGTTCCCCTCTGGCCAGCCCTGCTGGAAGCGACCATGGACACGGAAAAGGCTCAAGGCCCAGCCAGGTGCTGGTTCTGGACATGCTGGGAGCAGCCAGGGAGGCAACACCAAACTCCTGGATCTGTAGGTTTCTTCCAGCCTGGATGAATCCAGGACTCAGGGATTGCCCCGGGCCTGGTGCAGCACCTGGCACTTGGCCTTGCGGAACCTTGTGAGGTTCTCGTGGTGCCACCTCTCAAGCTTGCCCAGGTCCCTGCGCAAGGCCAAATCCTGCCATGGTGCCTCTGCTCTTTGTGACATAGGCCCGTGGTGTCAGGGCCCTTGGTGATGGCAGGACATGGTGGTGCCCAGAGACCCTTGTGACATCAGAGAGCCCCAGTCCCATGAGAGCCACTCTTGCAGAAGGAAGCAGCTCCCAGGATCCATTCATGCTACAAGACTTCAGAGATGGAGGACAAGGCAAACCCTAACTCCTCCCGGCCACCCAACCCCGTGCCAAGCTGGCCGCAAGACCAGGCCCTCAACGGGCACTTGGTGGGGGCAGCGTGGCCTCAGCCTGGCCACAGTCAGGCACTGAGGAGGAGGAGGAGGGGCCCTTTGTCATCACAGAAGAAGAGGGGAAGCCTGGCATGGATGCCAAGCCTTTCCAGTGGGGAGACATTCAGGCCCAAGAGCTTCGCCGGTGGGAAGAAGCTGCAGGCCGTGAGTTCTACCAATGGGCAGAAGTACTGTCAGTGCAGGAAGTGTCCCCATGTAGAGCGGGGAGTCACAAAGACTTGCACCAGTGGAAGGTGGCTGTGAGAGCGCAGTGGGGAGATGGGACACAGCCACAGCTCTACCAGTGGCAACAAAAGGTAACAGTCCAGGAGCTTGCTCCAGGGGAAGAAGAGGTGAGTGACCCAAAGCTATCCCAGCAGAGAGAAGGAAGCGTGAGCAGCCAGAACCAGGCACATTCTCCTGCCCCCATGAGGAAATGCCATCAGTAGGGGCACAGAGCCCAGTCCCTGCCTCACACAGCCCCTGCTGCCACCCCAGCCCCTCGCCCAGCCCACTGGGAGCCCAGACCCTCAGGGAGCAGCAGGAGAAGGCAGATCAGGGGTCACTCATGGCAGAGAAAGGGAGTGAGGAGGAGACCTCAGCTGGGGACGATGAAGACTGGAAATACCACACCCAGACTGAGCATTCCCAAGAGTGCCAAGGCTTTGCAGAGGCAGAGCTGTCCCAAGATGTCAGCAGCATTCAAGACCTCTCTGACTGGGATGACTGCAGCGAGTCAGAGCTCTGTGATGGAGAACTCTCAGACTGGGACTCCAGCAGCCTAGCCATTTCCATGGAGGATGACAACAGCAGCAGAGACCTCACGCAAGACAGCTCAGACCACATCAGCATCTTCAGCTTTGGGGCCACTCCGCTGCTGCAGGAGGAGGACGACTGGGACAAATTCAGCACCCTTGAGCTGCTCAGAGGAAAGGGCAGGGCCCAAAGCCTGGCAGCTTTTATGACAGAGGGGCTGCCAGTCCCCGTCCCTCGGGAGGCCTGGGCACCAAAGCCGCTCTGTGCATCGCTTCCCTCCTTGCAAAACCAAGCCTCTGTGGCCCAGCAGGGGCCCGAGGCAGGGCCACAGAGCCCCAGGCCTGCCCTGCACAGCACCCCCAGCCCCTCAGTTCCCCAGGCAGGAGCCCAGGCCCTCAGGCAGCAGCCAGCTCCCCCCAGCAAACGGCCCTGCCACCTGAGGCGGGCGCTGCAGGCAGTGCGGGCGCTGTTCCGCTGGCCCCGCCTGGCACAGCTGCAGTAGGTAGTGCCCGCACCAGCATCAGGCCGGGCCTGCAGATGGCGGCTGGCCCGGGGCCCCAGGGAGCCACACAGGCGACCTTGGCCTGGACGTGGCCCCACTGCTCTGGATTGTGCCAGGGGCATGTCCCCAACACCCAAGGTCACTGCTGTGGCCAGCTCCAAACAGCACTCATGGGGCACACTTGGTGCCAGGGCGCTCAGCAGTGAGTCCCACGGACTCATCAAGGCAAGAAGAGACCCTGATGGTCACCCAATGCCACTTGGCAGCACCACCATCGCCACAAAACCATGTCTCCAAGGGCCTGATCTGCACAACAATAAGAGTAAGAGTAAGACAGAAGAAGAAGAGTAGTAGTACCAATTAAGAAGAAGAAGGAAAAGAAGAAGACTTAGACGAAGAAATAGTAAACAGTAATAAGAAGAATATCAAAGTACACATCCACACATCTTCTGGAATCCCAGAATGCAGGGAAGGACCTTAAAAAGCACCTACTTCCAATGGATCATCTTCTGAGCTCGCTCTCCTTCTGACACCTCTTTCCTATTTCTATCTCCCTAGCCACAATTTCTTGTTCAACAAATTCCATGTCCAGTGAAATCCCTTTGTTGTCCTCCTATGGTCTCATTTACACCTTCACTGGGGCAGAGGTGTCTCTCCCTCATGGCACCCTAACCCACGGGCAGGGTCCCTTCCAGCCACAAGCATTTCAGGATTCTGCCAGGGACTCCCTTCCTTCCCTCTCCTCCCCCCTCTTCCAGCTGGAGAATGTGCAGCAAAGCAACCTTTGCTGTCTGCTCTGGGAGCCCACGCAGCTGCTGGAGCTTGTCCCCTGCCTCTGCACAACTGCCTTGGGAGGCATGGCAGGAGCAGCACCCTGGCAGCCTCAGGAATTGCCCTCTGGAATCCATGGCACACACTGCAACGGGTAGGAATAAGAGCTTCCAGCAAGGAAGAAATGTCCCTGCCCTTCAAGACAAAGCTCCCAAGTGGAGCAAGATCTTACAATGACATTTCACTGCCAGCCTCCATAACTTCATCCAGGGCTGTTTTAGCTCCTGGATTGGGGGGAAAAAAATGAGGGGAGGGTCTTTGGCTGGGAACTGCCACAGGTAAACAGAGACACTACACTGGGAGGGAAAAGAGCAGACAAAGGAAGGTAGGAGAGAAAGCAGGACACAAATGGCAATCAGCTGAGAAGGTGGCACTCTGAAAACCAAACTCAAACTTATGGAAAAGGAATGGGACAGAAATGAAGAATTCTGAAACTTTATTTACTATGCTTCTCTGGGCAACCTGTGCCAGGACCTCACCACCCTCACAGGGAAGAAGTATTTTCTATAATCAGACCTCAATTTCCTGTCTTTCAGTCTGAGCCCAATGAAATGCAATGAACTCATTTGTGGTAATTCTCATAAACTGCTCAGCCCTTTGTTCCAGTGCATCCAGCAAGCAACAGGCAGGAGAGTTCCACCAGCACAGGAACCCAACTCACAGCTGAGGGACTCAGAAAATCTAAACACCAGCAGAACACCAACAGGGCACATTTATCATTTTTGATACAAAAGACAGCTCTGAAAATGACAGGTAATGACAGCCTCCTAATCACCCCAATCCCTTCTCCATTTTAAACTTTCTCTGAAATAACCAAAGTAGCTCTTAAAATTCCTTCATCTTTGTCAATCACAGATCTTTTGAGAGCAGACTGGGGAAGAGAGTACAACATTAGTGTGTTGTAATTCAGATATGGCTTGTTGTCCATTTTTCCATACTAAATTACAGCAGTAGATATTGGGAATAACCAGGTATCCTGAGGAATTTTTCCTGCAGCAAGTTATTTTCCTATCATGGTCCATCTCTAATTTTATTACTTATTAAAGACCAATATAAATACAGTACAGAGCCTTATATTTGTATTACTCCCCCTTATATTTATAAACCTCAAAGTCTTCCAGGTCTCAACAACAGGAAAAACCCTGTGTCACCCTTTCAGAGATTAACATATTTAGAGTTTGGACACATCCTCTGCAGGACTAAGAAGGAAAACAGCTGAAGCTTGAGCAGATCCTTAATAAACTTTTGCCTTCTGGGTATTAGGAATAAAACTGTGTTATTTCAGTGTCTTGATTTTTTATGAATCTAGTAATTACCTATTAATTTCTTTTCTCTTTTGGACTTTTCAAAAGCTGATGTTGCACAAAAAAATGAGCTGTGGAAACCTGAAGCAAGCTAGGCAATTAGGGCTGAACTGCTCCATCTGCTTCACAGAGAATTTTTATTTGACCCCAGGAATGCTGGTTGCTCAAGCAGACTAAACAACTTTGATTCATTTCAGCGTGTGAGGACTGGGGTGTGCAGCTCCAGGCCAGGCTGGCAGGGTAGAACAGGAATTCCCAAACAGCATTGGAGTCATGGTCCCCTCAGCATCTCCTGCTCCACCCAGCCCCAGCCTGCCAGGAATCAGGCTCAGCAGTAAAAGCACGAATTCTGAATATCTCAGGATTGCTGTACAAGACATAATGATCAAGGTCTGTGATTTCAAAGCCCCACCTCAGGTTCTCATTTGGGCTAAATGCTGGTTTTTAGGTTAGGAACAGGCTGCCTGACCTGGCCCCAGCTCTCTGATAGTTATCAGCACCTGGCTGCTTTCAGGGTCTACAGGAGCACAGAGCCACAGATAAACCCTGCACCAATCTGTTTGCCTAGAGACAAAACTTATTTTCTTCTGCACACTGAAGTTCCTTTCATGCCACCTGGTTTAGATAAGCTGCTCAAGTTTTGCCTGGTCAGATTTGAACAGCTGCTCCCTGAAGATGAAGGGACAAGGCCAGGAATAGTTAATAACTTTCTTAACTGGAAACACTGTTGAATCATTCGTTTCCCTCCCCACAGATTGCGTAAAGCCTCCTCAGTGTTTGAGTCTAACCAACCTTTTAACTGGAAATAGCAACCCTCAGCAGGATTTTCCTGTCCTGGCACCAGTTTCTCTCAGAAGTGTCCACCTGGCTTCTAGCCAGAGGTATAAACGACATTTATTAAAGCCAAATTTTGAGATAGGGGAAGGTGTGGGTGGAAATTCAAGACAGCAACCAAACTCTGAGTAGGTTTATACCTACAAAGCACCAGGGTCATCTCTTTTCCCTAATTCACATTATTTCCTATCCTGCCTTTGACTTTAACAGTCATTCTCTATACCAAAAAAACTGTTCTCTGTTGGTTTTTATAGTTGCAAATGTTCCGCTGTCTTTGCAGCTCCTCAAAGCCTTCAGTGAAATTCCACCCCATGTACTCACACACACTCCTGCCTCAGCACCCCAGCCCTTCTCCACAGAGCCAATTCCCACAGGTCACCCCAGCCTGTGCTGCTGCTGGAGTTGTTCCTCCCCAGGTGCAGGACCTGCATTTGCCTTTAAGGGATTTCCAAAGGTTCCTCTCTGCCCATCTCTCCCACCTGTCCAGGTCCCTCTGAAGGGCTGCACAGCCCTCAGGGGATCAGCCACTCCTCCAAACTTTTTATCACCAATGAACTCCCTGAGGAGGCATCAA
Source organism: Eopsaltria australis (assembly GCA_034509425.1). Lineage (NCBI taxonomy): Eukaryota > Metazoa > Chordata > Aves > Passeriformes > Petroicidae > Eopsaltria > Eopsaltria australis. Next base: position 77,197 of record JAVTVJ010000317.1, on the reverse strand, counting down.
CCCCAAAGGCTCTGCCTGTCCTGCTCCTGCTCCAGTTCCCAGCTCACATCACCTCTCCTGTGTTTATCACCATTCCAGTTGCTCTGTCTTTTCTTACAGAGCAAAAAAATAAGAAAAAAATCCAGGTGGATTAATGCCAAATTATGCTGGCATTTTACAGAGAGCATGAAAGACAACAAAACTGACAATTTTCTAAAGCAAAAGCACTATTACAGTCACAATAACACCTATCAAGGAAAAATCTGTTCCCTAAAGTAAGGAATAAATTTTAATATAAAGTCCCATCAGCTCAAGGTGGTACCAATTAATCAAAACAACTCACTTGCAGATTTTTCACAGGCACTGTTTTTTAAATGGTAATTCTTTTCTTCCCTCCTATTCCAGTGTTGGCACAAAGGAGGTTTAAGCTGATTTTCATCCAATCTTAAAAAACAAATCATAACTGTAGTTTAAAATAGTTGGGATTGTTTACTCCTCTCGGTTCTACGTGCCAATTCAAATACTGAAAAAATGATCAAAAAACAGCAGTACTGCCAAAATGAACACCTCAGAAATGCCAAAGTCACGATGCACAGTACGGAGCAATACTAAAATCTCTGATTTTTAGTACAGTATGAGTAGCATACAATTAGCAAGCTCCAAGTATGTTCTGGATTCGCATGCCCACACACACCCCAAGTGTGTACCTTAATAAAATTAAATACTCATTAACTGTGAACAGTGCTGGGTATTTTTATGAAGATGTTGAGTTGCTAATTGAATTCGAAGCACAACAGATGCTTAGAACTCTAACCAAATGCTGCTTTTCTTATATATTAAGTATATATATTTGTGTGGATACATACAAACATTCTTCAGCTACTAAAGTATTTAAAAAATATCAACCAAAGGGTTTCTACTTCCCCAAACTTGAGAACTCAAGCTATGACCTAAAAACCTCAGCAATTCCAGAGAAGAAACACTGCAGTGATGCCATAGTAAACACCAATTCTGATTAAAACACCTGAATTTATAATGAATTATTTTTTAAAAGTTGAAAAATATTTTTGGGCACAGCTTCTGCAAAAGAATCCTCTTCCACAAGAGTCTGCCAACTACTACAGAGCTACTCAAGTTTTAGTGTTACTCCAGGTTGTGCCTGGACCAGCAGGGCAGAGGTCGGAGCTCTGCAGTAAATTCCTGCCATCAGGCAGCCGGGAGATAAGGGTTGGGAAAAGAAAAAAGAAAACAAACACAACAAACCCCAAAGCCCCACTGGCCATGTCTCCTGAGAGTCAGAGACCTTGTAAAATGTCACCTTTGTCTCCCCTGATGCCAAACTCCTGAATGGGAGGCTCAGAACAAGGCACGGGGGTTGTGGAAAGAAGAATTTAACAAACCTAAACCACAAAACTTGTCTTGGACTTCATTTTTCGAGCATTTTGCAATTTTGCTCTCAGAAAGTCATGCAAGTTTCATGAAACCTCCATGGAATTTAAATCAAAGACTTAAGCTGCAATTTTTAGCCCTCTGCCTGAAAACGGTACCTACACTTGTGTGCACACACTAAAATAGATCATTTCTGTCAAACTCTGCTCCACAACACCAGGAACGGGAACAAAGCACGTCCACGTGCATCTGGCACTGACAAAATGCACAGACCCACCTGGGGATGCTGCTGTCAGCCCTCAGGCTCTGCAAAAACTCTTCTACCCATTTCAGGCTTCAATATTAAACATTAAGCAAAAGAAAATGTTGCAGATACTGCAAAGGCCATCTCTTGCAATTTCTCCTCAGCAGAAGTTTGTGCAGGTCCTTCATCCTGGTGGAGGGGAGGCTGTTGCTGAGTAATCTTCCTCCTGAACCCCTCAAGTGACAGGAATTTCAGTTGGGATCACAGCTATTCACAGCTACCAAATTTGGTGTCACAGACCTGACATGGTATTGGGCAGGACACAGCAAGTTTCACACAAAAGACATTAAGGTCTCACAACAGAAGAAGCCACATATGGACAACGAGACAGGTTTGCTTTATGCAATTTGCAAAGAAAATTCAGATTTAAGCACTGTAACATCAGCTTTAAAATAACAAGGCTCCAACAGATGCTCTTTTAATGAAGTAACAGCTAACTGAACCCCTTTCACATCTTCAAGTGTCTGATCATAACACAGGTTCATCCTCACCATCATCTACTAGGTGACCACAGACATTCTGCAGCTTCCTGAAAATGTCATCCAATCACTTCCCCTGCAATTCCAATTCATTTCCCATAGCACAGCCCCAGGTGGGCACAAGGAAGCTGTGGCTGCTGCTTTGATTCCTGAAGTTCAAGCGAATCCAACTCTGCCCATGATTACAGGTGTTGTCACTGAATTACCGGATCATGGACTGGGTTGGGGGCACCTTAAAGCCCATCCAGTGCCACCCCCTGCCATGGGCAGGGACACCTTCCACTATCCTAGGCTGCTCCAAGCCCTGTCCAGCCTGGCCTCAGACACTTCCAGGGATGGGGCAGCCACAGCTTCTCCGGACAAAGCATAAGGAAAGCGGTTGTGCTCCTCCACAGATGTGAGTCAAGCACAGTGGCAATAAAATCCTGGGCATAAGGATGTACTTAAAAACATCAGAGATAGTCCCCATGATTTTATAGGTAAAAGAGATCAAATGTTATATGAAAACAGTCAGGACTTCAATACATTCAGAAAGGGCTTTCATGAATGTCAGGCAAGAGGACAAAAATTAGAAAATACCTTCAGCCAAGTAAAACTGGCTTCATTCACTGAAACTATAGTAACCATCTGCTTTTTGTTGCCTCTGTGCTCTTACAATACTGTCCAGAATGACCATGTTCAGAGAAAGTGAACACAGAGGGGGGGAAAAAAAAGGATTATTTACAGCAGTTCTACAGCCCTCCTTTTACTTCGATGCTCTATTTAAATATTCTGGCTGTTTCAAGGGCTTGGTAAAATTGGCTTTTGTAGACTGAACACAAAAAACAAACAGGAGAAAAATGCAGCGTTTTCCCCCCTCAGCCAGAACACAGTGAGAGCACAGTGGTTAAGCAAAGGCAGAGTAAGCTAATTACCAAGTACACAGCTGCTCCTACCTGGCAGAAAGCAAAGGGAAAAAAATCCTATGAGTCATCAAATGCAGCTCCTAAATCTGGAAAAGCCTTACAAAAATAAACTTCTACGAAGAAGAGACCAGCTTCAGAGGAAAAAAAAAAGTGATGCAGATAAAAAGATCATTATTTCAGAACAAAAAACTATTTCCAGTTTGAAAGGAAAAAGTTTTTTTGGCAAGGCAACTACTAAATATGTCATCTAGTTAAAAACAGCTTCTCTTCTTGTGGTTTGCTGGGGCAGAATGAGCGAAGAGATCTTCTACCAGATTCTTTTTTTATATCAAACACTGAAAGGGGGTGGGAAGGAGTCATTTCTAACCTAATTTAGAACATCTTTATTCCTCTCCATGATCATCAGCACTTCTTACATCCACCTTCCACACAACTCACAGAGCTCCAGATATTCCCAAAGAATTCAGGGTAAGTTTTATGTCCCACTTTAAACAGGAAGGATAATGCTGACTTCCCGGTTTTGCAGACACACAGGGATACAAATACACAACAGTTTATGCTTTGGCAGAACTTCTGTTTTGTAAAGCCCTTACTTGCGTAATTTCTCATCTATTTTAGAAAACAGAAAATGAGACTCTAAATTATTAGTAGCAAAACAACGGAATTTGTAGTAAAAACGTTGCTTGAAATTTTTATTTTTCAGTTCTGTCACGAACTTTAGAGTTTTCTTGAGTTCTTTCAGGAGTCCTTTCTTGCACTCACACATGGTTACTGCTGAAATTATATATTACAGTGGCCATTAAATTTGAACATACTTAAATTTAAAAATTAAATTAAAATAGAGAGGAGTTGAAAACTTCAAACCAGGTGTGAGCTGTTGGGGGGAGAAGGGTGTTTGCTGCTGGGTTTGTGAGCTTTCTGTGGGTTGGGGTTTTTAACTGGGTGCCAGAGGTGAGTTCTAACCCACCTGTACTCACACATTAAATGAGCACTGACTGGCACAAGAGCTGCTGCTGCCCACACATCCCCTTGCCAAACCCAGGAAGCCAAAAATGCATTTCCTCTGGTTTTCCAAATTGATTTTTTGGATCCAAAGTTCAAACATTTTAATTAAAACTATTTCTGAGGAGAAATGCATCAGCCTCACAACCTGATCCTGTGAGCTGCTCCATTATGAGCTGCAAAATATCCTGATCTTAAAAGTCTTTTCCAACCTAAATGATTGTGTGACTCCATGAAACACATTTAAAATAAAGCTACGGAGTATTCTGAAACAAAATCCCTATTTCAATTATCCTCCAAACTGTGTTAGAAATTCCAGTGGAAAGTCTCCTTTCTGCCCAAATCACCAGATCCCCTTTCAACACTACCCCAAGCTTCAGCCAGTTTATATTCCCACCTCTCTTTCCTCCTAAATAACAGTTACCAGAAATTTGCTTCAGGTTCATTTTAGAAGGAAATAATTAGATTTCCAATTAACATTCCAAAGTATTTATTGTGTAACATTTTCCCATTGCTAATAATTTACCCAGTGGCAAGGGACAGGAATCCACACAGGGTGAGTGTGCAAGGACAAACAGCCAGGGGCTCTCAAAATGCAGCATTTAAAGTGAAAAAGGCCATGTTTTACAGGGAGAATGACAATTTTCCAACTTCCTTTCAGACTGGCCTTTATTTTCCGAGTCTTTCATTTCCAAACAAAATTGGTTGACTTCTAGGAAGTTTCCCTTTGATATTTTCTTCCCTTGATGTCTGGGTAGATTATCAGCAAAAAAACAAGTTCCTTTTTTCCTTACTCAAAAAGTATTTGACCGCACAGCATCTCCCCACAACAGACAGCAGGAGACTGACACATACAGAAGAAAAAACACAAACCCCAAATAAACCAGCAAAGAAGAAAATAAATATAATCACACACATCATTAGTGAGCTCTGCTATTTGATAAAAATAATTGTTTATGCTCAATTGCAGTGTAATTCTTCCTTCACCTCTCCTGCATTTCATGAGGTTTTCTTAGCAGGTTTAATCAAATTTTCCAGAATCTTGTTGGATATTTAAATAATGCCATGCCCACTTAATTTGCACAAAAGAAAAGGCCTGGATTAAGGTTTGCTTTGATTCATTGGTTAAGCATTAAGTAATTAGATTTGTCTTGTTGTTAAGGAGAGGATAAATACGTTGCTCACTCATGATCTAAACCCAAAGCTGCCCCCCCTACACTTTTTACCCTCCAAAAAGTTTCTTCCAAGTGGACACTCAGAGGTCATGAAATAAGGGCCTGGAGGGACAGCATACAGGGAATGGCTTCATGCTGCCAGAGGGCAGGGATAGATGGGATATTGGGAAGGAATTTTAAAGAGATAAATAAGTCAAATTAATGTGTGTTGCGCTCTTCCTCCAACACAGCCACAAATCTTCACACAGATAGCTCAGAGATTATCATCCCTGACTCTAAACCAGCCATCATAACTAAAAAAAATGGAACTTGGCTCCAAAATTATCTTTTTTCCATCCTGTTCTTACTATGTACTACCACACACACACAAAAAAAAAAAAGCATCACCTCCTCGATTGTGTACACAGAGACAGCTGGAAAAAAGGAATTTATACACTACAGGATCAAGTAAAGAATGGCGACACAGCCTAGAATTGAGAATACACCAATCACCCTGTACAATATAAAGAAAATTTGATGCTTATTATAAGTTAATACCCACCAGATTGTTCACAAAATAGTGTCTAGAGACATCTTGTTCACAGCATTTAATATTGAAAAAAAGCCACAGAAAACATATCTAAAAGCCTCAAATCTCTATCCTATAAACCTCCTCCCAGGGCAGAGCTGTAGAGAACGTGTGTACAAGGTTTGAGCTCAGGAAGGTTTCCACACTCACCCTGCTTTATACTTCCTGAAAATGTTTATTTAAGTTGCTATTTTCCATTACTGTTGTGACTCTTGTCACTTGAAACACCACAGAAACAGCCACAAAGTGTCAGTACAAAGCCAGAAAAACAACAAGACAAAGCTCAGAAAGAACAAAGCCTATTTTGAAATCTGAAGACACCTGTACAAATACTTTTTTTTTTGAAGGAAAATAAACCAAAACTTTTTCAAGTGAAAAATAACCCCTCCAAAAACATATAAATTCAAGTGAAATAGTCAAGATAAAAACAAGGAAGTTCAAATGCACTTACAGTGGATAATAAAAGAATTGGTTTGTTTGCTATCTACGGTGATTTTTCCTAAGAAAACATTCACCAGAAGACAAATATTTAATATTACTCAAAAGCAACAGTCCCTGTTTAAAGCTGTTCTGTAAGACCAACAACTCTGTTGAGCAGGCAGTGTTTATAACAAAAACGTGCTTTTTATATCAGACAGTTTGTGCTAACTCGGCAACATTTCCAGCTCAGTACACTCTGTACCGGCGGGGCTTGCCAGAAACTCTGCTCTCCACGAGCATTTTCCTATTTGTTAACTGTTTCTTCCAAAAGAAAGGAACTAATCCCAGTGTTTCGAAATCCTCTTCCCAGCCATTTAACAAGGAATTCATTTGCCTAACAAATACACAAGGAAATACTAATGTAAATAGAATAATAGCAAAATAATTTCTGCTATGTAAATCAGAGAATCCGGTGGTTTAGTTTTAAACCAGAACAACGCAAAGCCAAGCATGACCACGTTTCCTACAAGGCTAAATCAGAGAGGAATCCAAGAGGCACTAAAGGCTTCTTATCTTTTCCCAACTCTATTCCAGATAACAGCCAAAAAACCCCCTTTATATTTTGATTCTGTAGTGGTGGCTGGTTTTTATTTAATAAATATTGATGAAATGTTAAAATATTTATTAACTCAGAGAGAGAAGAGTGGTTGATGTTCCAGCTTAATGGACAGGCCAGGAGCACAGGCAGCCGCTCACACAAGCGCTGCTGTTCAGAGTAGAAAATCCACGGAATCACGAAGGAAATGTGCATCCACAGTCAAAACCTACACACCTCCAGTGGCTGCATCTCTTCAAAGCTCAAAGCTGTGCTGAAACACGGGGACTCTCAGCATTTAGGGGTGATTTGCAGCTGTTTGGCAGCTGCACCCAACCCTGCAGAGGAGGAATTTGGCCACAACCAGCTCAGCTCACCACACGTTTCTGTGCTTGCACACCAAGGTCAGGGTGCAGCACATCCCTCACACACCCAAACCAGGCCATGTGACACAAATACCTGTTGTCACAACAAACAGTATCTCCTGAGGGGAAAAAGCACCAGGGTCTAATGCCACCCACGCAATGCACCCACTGCAGATGAGTGACAAACCCAATTATCACACTGGTGTTGAGGAACAATAAATGCTGGGCAATCACCAATTCTCATCACTCTGCCACTTCTGGTATGTACAAAACGGGTTCTTTTGGCAGCAGTGAAATACTGACCTCTGAAAAACTGAATCCACTTCCACAAAAACCTGATAATGTGATTTCAGGTTATGATGGCTGTGCCTGCCACTTCCTTTGTGTCTCACCCTCTTGGACACTGCACAGCACAGTCAATTCTTTGCAAAGCTCCCATTAAATAAACTATCATTACATAAACAGCCCCATTTTCACAGCACATATGGTTTTGAAAACTCCTTTTATCCACTGGGCAGCTGCCACGCTGAACAGAAGCTATGGCCAGAGTTATGGTACATGGCAGAAAGTTCTGTGAATCCCAAGTTTCTGTGTGTTTTTATTTGGTTGAAAAATGTCATATTTCTGACATATGATGGGGATTTACATCTGCAAATGCTCAACATGTCACAGTGACAGACTGGGGCCATGCTGACTGCGTGTTTTGTTAACACTGACAACAACCACAGCCAATAAAGCTCTGGGAGTCTTTGTACTGCAAATGCACTCTGTATTCTTTTCTAATATATTTGTAAAAAATATCTTAACTTCTTCCATTTTCCTCAAGCACTGTATATTCAAAGGCTTTAAAAAGTTACAGTTCATGGGATTTCAGGGTTGCATTTTCTTTTGTTCTTTTTCCTTTTCATTTATTTATTTATAATCTCATCCCAGATGTGGCATCAAATGCACACAGCGGGATATCCTTAAGCATCACTTTGTAGAGTTCTTTGTGTCACCATCCAACATTCTTAATCACGTGAAGATTAGCAGAAAGACTTAGCTGGGAGTAGTGTGAGCAACGAGAGGAGAAACTGGGTATCTGCTGATTTTAAACAGCTCCACACCAGCTCTCACTCCTTCTCCGAATTTCCCCAGCTCCCAGAACACAGAGACAAGGTGGAGCAACAACCAACCTTCCCTCCCATTCACCATTTGCATTGCCTGCTTGCTCAGCACAGCACTTAAAAGCAATTCTGGACTAGGGCTCCCTCCTCCTTCTCCATCCCACATCCTGGACACACATCCTGGATAATTCACAGCTTAGAGCGGGTGGCCAGGGGGAAATGCTGAACACAAAAGCTTTGGCTAAGGCAGCTCCAAGTTCCTGGTTCCAGTCGGATCCGCAGCTTCAGATCCCAAAGCAAGAGCAGCCACTGGTGTGGTTTGCAAACCACTGCAAACAGCCAGGTGAGGGAGGGTATAACAATCTGAGAGTTCAACATTCCCACAGAACTTGTCCACTGCACGAGGAAACCAGGACACCAACAATTGCATGTGTAAGACAGGCAAACAAGGGGGATGGACTGATTATTGGCCCCACAGGCATTGGGAAATTGTGGATTTCCATCACAGGTCACTGTTCTTAAACCAAGACCGCTTAACATAGGCAGAGTAATCACAGAAAGCCTCTGACAAACTGTACAGGTGACAAGAAAAGTAATTTTTAGGATGCAGTAATTCATTCCTCATCCTAACAGGTTAATTTAAATGGCTATCTGGGATTAAGTGGCCACAAGCCCAAAATTCAGAAACTGCATTGTTAAATGTAATAGGGAAACTCCAGAAAAGAAGTGGATCTGCTGACAACACAACTTCAAGCCAGAAGAGGAATGACAAATTTTGCCTCTGACACATATGGACTAACAGGAAAACAAATTAACAGCAGACTGTTCTCGCATGAAATTATGAGACAGCACAATAGTGTAAAAGTCATCTTATATGCAGAGCTCTTAAAACTGAATTAATAGAGGACTATTGCATAGTTACTGCTGGTTATAATTTGGAATACATTAAAATCTCTACTTCCCCAGACCAATATTTAAAATAAACAAGAAGCAGCGAGCAGGCACAGCCACTTCATTAAAGCGATTACATAAACTCACGAACCAAGACTTAATTTGAATTAATAGTAAAGATAAAACTGAATGCATAAACACGCCATGCAGAAAGAATGAAGTTCTAAAAAGAATTAAGTGGGTTGATGATATCACACAGCAAACACCTGATGGATTCATTAAACACAAAGAGCTGCAGATGCCACGATACACAGTGAGCAGTTCCTACTTGAAAAAATCAGATGGATGTCAAACTTACAAAAAACCAGTGAGTCTTAACAGCTACAGGACACACGGAGAAGTTTTGCAAAGCAGTAGCAAAATTTGAACCTGTGATTGATACAGCCAAAGTATCAATACCAGACATGATTGGTTTCAATGAAGTTATTCCAGGGTTTGGGAGAACAGCTTCTAATTCTTGGAAGTGCCAGGGATTGCTCCCTTAAACCTGCCCTGCAGCTGAGATCCACTTTCCCCCAGGCGTGTTCCCAAGGGGAGACCCTCAGCCCATCACTTACATAAACCACTCTATAGTCTTACCTTAGTAGGGCAGCTAAATATATGCACCAAGACATAAAATCTGCAGAGCCATCAAAGCACTTCTGCTGGAACAGAAGAGCTGACAATTTATAGGCTCTTCAGTTGTGCCTGCTTTTATCAGGCTGGTTAGTTGAAAGAAAATGCACACATAATTACTTAATCCCATTAAAACAAAGACAAATGACAGCACAGAACTCCTGAGCTCAGCACTTCGAGCACTGCAAGATTCTGAACTCGCACAGAAATGAATCACAGAGCCTTCTCTGTGGGCAGCTCCTTCCACAGCCCCTCTTATTTTGGCTACATCAGCATCACAGCTCTGATATCCTGGTATTCCAGCCAGCTCCAGAAAATGGCATCTTGGACAATGAACAGCTTCCAGATTTCCCAATGTACCAGTAATCCAAGGTCTCCACTTTTTCAGTGAACTGATCACATGTCAATTAAACAAAGCAAATTAAGTCACAAGAAGCTACTAAAAAAAATCAGTGGCTTCTTCCAACATTTGGGGAGCACAAGTAGGAATCCTAAAGAGACAGCAAGTGGCAATTTGGGGTTGGTGCTTAATTTTAACATTTTAAGTTTCAGAAACTTAGAGGAACTCCTGTTGAGTGCATTAATGACAAAATGTAAACTGTGGGCAGTACCTGAAGAGGGAAAACGAAGCAAATTAACATTTCTCTAGGGTATTTATAAGCACAGGTTTGCTGGTGTGTTTAGTACGCAGGAATGAATAAATAAATGTGTAAAATAATTGCAAAAACTCACTGAAGAACTGAAAACTGAACTTATATAAATTCACATTAAACTCAAAAGTCACTTCATCTCAAGACAGTAATGATTTTTTTTTAAAATACAAATATATATTTAGATTACCTTTAAGCACCAGGATCTTTTGTCTCCACTGTTCCCACAAAATAATCTGAGCCCTTGAATGTGAGCAGTCTCACCCCCAGGCTCAGCCATCCTACAGCAGCTGTCTGGGGCAGGACAAGCAAACAGTGCTGAGTGTAATGTTTGCTCACCAATTACCCTTTGTGGGCTCACTGAGAACCTCCCAAGACAAGGCCAGGCAGGAACCCCTGGCCCAAAAGGGGAGGCATTAGGAATTTCAGTACCAGAGTGCATTTCTTTTGAGACTAAGCAGTAGTAGTCTTGCAGGCAAAACATTTTTCTTCACACTTTCCAGGTCTTAACTGTGGTTTACAGCAAAAGAAATAGTAATAAAATAATGCTTCCTGCATTATTTTAGGAAAATAGTTTAGGAAAAAGGCAGAGAGGGACTGAGCCATAATTCCACATACACCTGGGACAGGAGATATCTGTCTGTAAGTTTTCCACTTCCAAGGACATCTTCTCCAGGTACAAAGGCTCTCTGGGAATATCTCTCAAAGATGCTGCTGTTTATTACTCTCAGCTTAACCTCAACCTGCTTATTAGCTCCTGAATATACTATTTCCCAAAGCATGGGAATAAACAAGTGGGAACTCCTCCATTCGGACTGCAAAACCCTGCTGGGTATAAACTCCATGGATTTGTGCAGAAGACCAGAGGGCCTTACTAAAGCTGGAAGCACCAACAGCAGCAGAGAAGCAGCAACAACAATAGTGACACCACTTCAGGACACCCCGGTTTCAGTGAAGTATTTCATTTCTTTTACTATGGTGCAGCAATGGCAATCTTACTTTGCTTTGTACAGAAAATCCAAATTAGACTCCCAACTCAGGGCTATTAGGGATGGCAAGAGAATCCTTAAGTTACTTGTAAGTTATTCAAACTATAATGTTAGTACAAAATAAAAATAAAGTGTTATCTTTCAATAAGCCAATTACACATTAAAGAAAATCTATAAAGCTTTTGTCAGGAACAGAGATTCCTCTTGACCAGCAGCCACTTAAAGAGGCAGAACTCTCAGGAATATCTCTGGAAAGGACAGGATTGTCTGTTAAGCCCCCTCACCTGCTTTAGAGAACAGATTCAAGGGAATTTTGTTGACATATGTAGCAAAGTACTGCATAGAATAAATTTTATCAAACTCTAAAGGGACCAAGAGATTTTCCTTCCAGCTCCCCAGAACCATAAATCCATCAGACTCCAGGCCCTGCTGTTCCCCTGTGGACACAATAACACTGTCCATGCTTCCCATTTCCTTAAAGAATAAGTATGAAATTCTTAAAGTCATTCCAGTAAAAAAAATCCTGTACAATGACCCTTTCATCACCTATGACTGGAAGTTTCCCTGGTGGGAAAGGTGTTCTATTATTTGAGTCTCTGAAGCAACCAGAATGTCATGGAACAACTACAAAATAGAAATGTTTTATTGAAAATCTGATATTTATTTCCTGCTTAGAAACTGCCACTTTCTGTTCTTCTTTCTAAGACCAAGTTTATCAGTATAAGCACTTTAATACAGGAAATCCATACTTCAATTTCTCCAGGAATTTGAGGTGCTACTTTTGCCTGGTTATTTGTACCATCCACACATCAATTTGTTATAGAAACTTGAAGCATTGCAGTTTGACCTCTCTGGCTCACTGACTATTCCAAAGCTATAAACACCCCAGGATTTGGTGCAAATACTGGCAAACACTGTCCAGGAGGAGCAGAGAGATCAGGGCTGTGAAGGTTGAGCAGGAATGGCTGTCGGGACAGCCAGGGAACACCAGGGGTGGCTGTGCCAGGGCCCAGCCCAGCACTGGGCTCGTGCCAAGGCAGAGTCAGGGCTGGGAAGAGGCAGAGGCAGCTCAGAGAGCTCTCAGCCCTCAGCACTGGAACAGAAACTGAAACTGTGCCTGGCTCCAGCAGCCCTGAGCTAAGGCAGCACAGGGAGAACTGCAGGGCAACTTGTGGGACCAAAGCAGCATCGCAGCCTTTGCTGCTCTGAGCCAGGCTGAGCACCAGACCAGGGCTGCAGCTCCTGCTGACTCCCTCAGCTCCAAGGACACATTCCAGTGTGGTTTACATCAACAAAGAGGCAAAAGCATTTCAGCTGTGCCCACACCTTGCAGTGTTGCCTTTCCACTGGCTTGTACCTTCGCTTCAAACTACTGAGCATTTCAGCCTTGGAAAATCAATTTTACACCATTCCACTCAAAGTTCTACTTATCATTATGTGAGTGACTGCAACACATGGGTGCTTGTTTGAGTTTGGTTTTTGGTTTTTTTAAACCAAGAGACTAATATTTAACAGCACAACTCCAGCCTTTTCTTTTCCTTCCCCACTTCCCATGGGCAAAGTGCAAAGGTAAGAATCCACCCTCATTCTTAACCTATCCCCTGTACTCAGTGGTTTTCCATTTGTTCCTCCTCTTCATTCCATGCAGGAATATGGTTTTGTCTGCTTCTTTGGAAAGGCCATGTTCCAGCTTCAGGACCCTGAGTTTTCAATGAACATCAGGAACAAACTTCAAATTTCCAAAGCAGCCTCCCCCCCATTTTCCTGGCTGATCACTGAAACCCTGAGCCATGGATCACATCTGGGAATTGCCACATGGACACGTTGCCAGGTATCCAAGGTACTTGTCCTACAGATTACAGTCAAATCCCAGGATAACTAAGTGCAGGTGTATAATGGAGCCCACTTAAAATGAAACCGGTCTCAGGCTTGGGGTATAAGAATTCTGTAGGAAGATTTATGACCTTTAATAGGAACTTCATTATAAATAAAGTAACTTTTATGTAATGAAAACCATCTCTCTCTGAAGAGGAATGATGTGTTAACATCAGCAGAGCTGTGTCTCAGTGTTTTCTGTTTGCAATCCAGCACCATCATTGTCACTTAAAGTTCATTAGTTATTCTAAAAATGCCATTACCAAAATGCAATTGTATGCAATTTTTTAATCATTTTCTTCTGAAGGTGGCATTTCATCTATTTTCAAAGTCTAAATTTTCCAGTACAGTTTACCCTGTATTCTTAGAATTACTCAATACATGAAAATACAAACACCAGTAATGAGCCCTATTAATGCAGATTTCACTTCAAGCTAACTTAGATTTACTTCACACAGTTAAGTGAGTTCATTTCACTGGAAAAAGAGATTCCCTAAAGGAAAAAACATCAACTACTGTGGCTGATATTGCCCAATATATCGCTGAAAAATAAATTCTACTGATTGGATTTTTTTCATTCCTGCCCCCCCCCCCCAAGCAGCACTTTTAAAAATACAGTCTCTTAATGATTGTTTAATTTTCATATAACTAGAATATAAATCCTTTACATACTGCTTTGCTGCAGCTGCAGCATAATGTCTCGTTTTTCATGGAAAAAACCTAATTACGTGGTTCACCGAATTGCCTGTGGTAACACATCAATTTTATTTACATTCAAAAGTTGGACTTGAGTTTGTTCTCAGCACTCCAGTTAATTCCAAGCCCATTTTACACAATAGTTCTCCTGGATTCATTAGTAACACCTCGCTATGCTGTTATTGGGAGGGATTCCCAGCTATTGGAACCTCGCTTTGGATTTCCAGCGCTTTCTGAGCAGTTCCACTTCCACAGCACCAGTTCTATCCCACTTTAAATATCCTGGATTTGCTCTAAGTCTGGCCTTGCTGAAACAGTTCTGCCAAAGGACCATTAAATGTCCCTCCAGAAGGCAGCTGTTAATGTTGCCTCAGGAATACCAACTCCTTTTCCCACAAAAACAGCAGAGAGAAACAAGAACTATTGTGTGGCAAATAAAATCTAAAGGTTAATTACTCAAAATTTCAACTATTTCAGTCAAACTGAGCTCATATTTGGAAAGCAGAAAGATTATGAGGAAGCACATGGATTCAGTAGAGAATTTCTTGGCTTTGCCTTCCATTAATGTCTTTCCTCTAAACTGTTTTCAGAAGGTAATTTGTTGCAATCAACAAGAAAACCTCCAAATTCCCAGACATGAACAAAATTAGGATGTTCATTCTTGAGTGATATAAATAAAATAAAACAAAAAAAAGCATTAGGCTTTTTGACATATGGCCCTTTGGTAGATTTCAGGCTTTTTTATAACTTTTTAGCCTCAGATATTGCCAGCTGTAAGAAGAGGGAGAATGCACTATGTGAGAATGATCCATGGAATATCCTGAGCTGGAAGGGACCCACAAGGATCAGTAAAGTCCATTTCTTGACTAGAATTGGTAATGAATTCACAAACGCCACATGTACTCATTGGATCCTGCTCTGAACACTGAGATTCCCTGTTCACGTGGAGACAAAACCACTGAAGGAAAGAGGAATTAAGGCAAAGGTAAGTGCAATCAGAATTCCAAACAGGACATTCAGTTTTGATTTTTTTTTAAATGACTCTCATAACCCAACTTTCAAGTAAAAGGAGTTGAAGTGGTGGGAAGAACATTTATTTTTAAAAGAAAACAAAACAAAATGAAGACATCTCGCCCAGACACAATAAGGCTCTTGTCAACTTCATGTGTATAAAAGGAGTTGGCATTTTCCCATGAAGCAATTCCTTAATCCCAAATGATGGCATAATAACCTCATTTAATATGCCTCCTTAAAAGAAAAAGTTTATTTTGTCTAAGCTGAACTTCAACTGGCAATCACTGGACACCAATTACCAGTGTCAGATATAAGGGTCACGGAACAATTCTGCAAGCTGAGAAAGTAGGAATTCACGTTTCAATCCCATCTTCTTGCCAAAAGAATGGAAAAGCTGAACTTTGTTTTCATGTCTTTGGGAATAATCTATGCTGGGCAATTAAGAAAATGCAAATGACTTATCTTATTGAAAATAATCAAGCCAGAAACAGACTTTTCAGTAACTTAATATTCCAATAAAGTCTTCTGTCATAGGAACCTACTTGTTAATTCCACTCTGCGCTCAAGAACCGGCAATTAACCATTTTCAGATTTCACTTCAAATTATTAATAAGTGGTACTCAGCTGCTTGATATTCATTGCTGCCTTTTAAATGGAAAGCCTTCCAAACGCCTTGCATTTCAGATCCTTTATTCCTTGTTCATGAGCTGCTTTTCCATGCCCTGGCTGCTCTCGTTCCTGGTACCACTGGACATGACAAGTTCTGGGGTTTTTGGAGTTACTCAGAGCACATAAAACTGCTGTAATACACATCCCATGCTTTCACCAAAGCCCAGGGATCCCAGGAGTAACCTTTGGGCAAATCCAAGGAAGTCTCCAAACCAGCTGTAATGCAATTCCAGCAGCAACTCCCTCCCTTCTTGCCCACTGTCATAATCTCATAATAGAATGAAAAGACTGAGGAGCACTCTCATTTGAACACCCATTTCATGGCAAGGGGGCTCAGTCTTCATTTCATGCATTGCTTCACACACTTAAAGTATGTTTGAATAGACAGGAACATCTTCTCATTCAATAATTAACGTATCTCACTACACAGAGCTCAGAACACACTCTGTAATTCCTGACAGAGCTCCCAATTCTGCACAATTGCAGAAATAAGACAGCACCCTGAAAGAAACTTAAATTGAAATGGAATGTAGATTTTTCACTACTTTATTCTCTTTTACATTAGTGGAACCAAAAAATGTTTTTTTCCAAGTTTTCCATTATTTCTCTTTCAATCCCTAATAAATGCTGACAAGTACTAACTACTAAACATTTACAGGTTAAACACTGACTTAATTTAGAAGACTTGACTGATAAATGAAACTTTGAAATCTGGCAGTTCATAAGGGAGCATCAAGAACCCTTCCTAGCAGGAAGAAAACACCTCAACTAAGTTCTGGGGCAAGTTGCTCTCCTCAGGAAAAGATCCTTAAAAACAGAGCTGACATGTTCTGCTTTCCTGTAGGCAAAAATCAGCAAGTTCCAGCTAGAGAAACAATAGCAGAAATTAATTTTGGGGCACAACCACGTGGGTTAATGTGGGTGTCCTGCACACAGTCCTTCCTACAGGCAGCATTCTTCCCTCCTCACTTTTATCAGCACTGGGGGATTATGGCTGCGCCAGCCTGATATGCCAAGAATTCATAAACAGGAACGAGCTGAAGCTCCAGGTTTTTCCTGTCACAGCTCAAATTTCAGCTATATTTTTCAACTTACCAAGCTGCAAAGATCATGTACAATAATCTTTCAGGAAAGACTTGCCTAATTCATTCAAGATAAGCTATTCTTCATAAGTGCTTCCATCCAAATTCTTATATTCCACATAGCAGAAAATGCAAGAATAATGTTTTTCTGGGGAAGCAGCTACAGAAATTAATGGATCAGGTGCCAGATGGAAATCCCAAATATCTACCAGAATCAGTGAGTTCAGGCACACAAGCTACTGAGCTGATAGAAGGATGTAGTTTTACCTAAAAAACTACCAAACACTCAGAATTTATTAATTGTCAAGCTATTGTCTCACATGCTGCCAGCCTCCCAGAGTCCACCTCCAGTGCTGTGCTTACAGTCACCAACCTGTATTCTCAGTAGTGGTACACATCATAATCCTTGCATTATCCCTTAGAATCCCTATATTCTGTACCCCAGATGCAGCAGAGAAAGCAGAATATATCCATAAATCCAGTACAGAGATTACAAATTTACAGACAAAACTGTCACAGGATCACAGAATATTCTGAGTTACAAGGGACCCACAAGATCAAGTCCAGCTTTTGGAGTGGTGTAAAATGTCAGAGCAAAGTGCTCTTTGCAAAAGCAAAGAAGAGAACTAAAGAACAGATCTCCTTTCCCTATAATCTGTGTGGAACCCACAGGGTTCAGGGCAGGGGTGGGAGAAGAGAGAAAACCCAAGAGTTGAGTCTAAATTCTCTGTGATGCTCCAGATGGTATTTGGTCACCAAATGCAAATGAGAGCTCTGCAACTTGCAAATCCACAACTTTCCTGTCAAAAACGTTGCCAACAGTCAGACACTCCCTCCTCTCCTTCCACTTCTTCTGTCGGATGTACAAAAAAATGGATTTAAGGGAAAGGTACCGTGGCTGGAATAGTTGCCAAACCTCTCCAGGCGTTATCATTAAACAGCATTTATCCTTCAGAAAATCAAACTTCAACGAACTAAAGCAAACCCACTTTTTTAGACTTTTAGAATCACTCCAGTTTTTCCTCACTCACTGACCCCACAATAATCAGCTTTTTTCACTCAGGATTGAATAAAGATCTTCAACCTCTTTTCCAGTTTTAAATGCCACCATAATAAAAAAACAGAACACCACAGTCAAGGCTGGCAGGAAGAAGAAATGTAGGAGAATGTGCAAAAGACACCTCTGAAGTTCCCAGCTGCCTGGTTAATCCAACCACTCCACTGATGTATAACTGCTCTGCAAATAATTGTTTTTACTTAATCTCCCGTGACAGCATTTAATTATCTACAGTTTTGGAAAGCTACTACATAAACAACTCTCCCTGTACCTCCTGTTTACAACTGCTAAGTTGTTTTCCCTATGACTATTTGAAATTCTTTTATTAAAGGCAGATTTGTTGTTTACCAAATCTTGAATGTTACAAAGGAACCTTTAGTGTTCATGAGCAAAAGTTTTTGAAGTGCTTCTGAAAGCTAAGTCTCAGTTTGAACTTTTCATCTGTTTACCGAAATCAGTAAATATCATACAGCACTACTGGAGTGACTCTCTTATCCAGAAAAATAAAAAATTCTAATTTAGACTTGAATTAATAAAGCACAGTATTTAAAAATTAAATTCTTTAAAGTTTAGTTACCACTAAATTATTTCACTTTCAAAGCAGAAGTCCTAGGCAGGAAAACAAAAATCTAGAACTTTTTTCTTTATAAGAATTCATGATCTTACTAACAGCCATTATTCCCTAAAGTTCCTATATCTCAGATGTCAAGACTCCAGTCTTCCTCTTGGATTTGCAGCATCAGATTCCTGGGACCTGTGCTCCTGAACATGTGAATACAACACAAGAACAAAGTTCTGGCCGTAGAACTTGAAGTCACAGTGACAATCCAACCTGTAGGAACAGCATTTTAAGCCAAAGCAGCTCATTTCCTGAGCAGCTTATCCAAAAAAAAGCATCATGTTACCCTGACTCAGCTGACAGGCAAGGAAAACTGCTTCAGTAACTTTCCTATTTTATGTTTTTATGCCCACATGGAAAAGCCCTTTATATTTTCAGGAAGCAAATTTCAACTATGAAATAGTTCGGTATTGTAGCCTGTTTATACAACAAAAAGCAGAATAAATTTGTTCCTTTTGCCTTCTGGCTGCATGAAGCAGTGAACACAAACTGTGTCCTTTGTCCTATCTCAAGGAATCAATGTACATAAATGCCTTGTTCTGGCAGAATTTGAGGCTCAATATTTTGTCAATACAGATGTTTGAACTCTAAAATGTACTGAACAGAGCCCAACAGCCCTATCAGCAGGAAAATGTACAACACTTACACAATTTACATCACTTTGAACTATATCTGATAAGTCACTACAAGTGTTTCAATGTGCTTTTAATATAGAACAAGGAAATCTATCCTTGTAGGATTTACACACGTGACAACAGACGAGTTTCAGACTGAATTCCACTTAAAAGTTACTGCTCTAAAGGCTCCAGCCTGGATGCTGGAACACCTCGAGTGCTGTGTCCAGTTCTGAGCCCTTCAGTTTAGGAAAGACCTCGAGGGGCTGGAGCGTGCCCAGGGAAGGGAATGGAGCTGGAGAGGGTCTGGAGCACCAGGAGTGGCTGAGGGAGGTGGAAAAGGGGCTCAGCCTGGAGAAAAGGAGGCTCAGAGGGGACCCTTATGGTGCTCCACAACTCCCTGACAGGAGGGGGCAGCTGGCGGGGGTTGGGCTCTGCTCCCAGGGAACAGGGACAGGAGGAGAGGGAATGGCCTCAAGCTGTACCAGGGGAGGCTCAGGTTGGACACCAGGAGGAATTTCTGCATGGAAGGGGTTGTTAAACATTGGAAGGGGCTGCCCAGGAAGGTAGTGGAGTCCCCATTCCTGGAGGTGTCCGAGGAATGCCTGGACATGGACTCAGTGCTCCGGCTGGGGGATCAGGCACAGCTTGGACTCAATGACCCATACAGCACCCAGCAGAAGCAGGTTCAGCTGTCCAGACATTTCAGTGGATTTCCATACCCCCACCACTGGAAGCAGCATCACATTGTAACCAAGATGTCAGATATAAACAAGCTCCATCAATTTACAACTGAAACAGAAGCATCACTTGCAACTCCCCTCAAATAAAAAGACACTTAAGTTCCATCTACTGCATTTGAAATATTAAATAAACTATATTTCACTAAGAGAAAAGCATATATTATTAAAGCTTTGCTGGGTAAGTAGAAATACTACCCATTCCCTCATTCAAAACAGGTGCCTCATAAAAAATGAATGTCAGTGGAATGGCTCAGCACAGCACTTGTGAGACACCTCTTTAATTATACATGATCACAGGGCTACCTGTGTGGAACACGCCCCAAAGTACTCAGGGTACTCCATATCTGTGATTTCACAGACTCTGGTGCCAAATAAACAATCTGGCAGCCATCAAAGCAGAAGTTAAGAACAGTGCTTATAACAGAATAAAAAGAAATTAATATACCATAAGCCAGGACTAAACAGTGCAGGGTACAGGTGGGAGATAAGGGACAACTCAAGCAAGCATTCTGTGTATTGAAACAAATTTTATCACCAAGTCACCAGAACATCTAAAGGCCACGAGGATAAAAACTTATTGCAAGAAACCAGAACCTGATCCTTATGATTGTCTTGGGGTCTTTTAACTACTGTTATTATTCCAGAACTGGTGAACCTCAGTTGTTTTCTTGCAAGACACAAGGTGAAAATGGAGGTAAAATTCATACAGCCTAATAAAACACCTTTTAGTTCAGGCCAACTTAGTCTTGTCATAGCAACAATATACCACTGAAAAGAAAATAACAGAACCAACAGGAACACAACAGACATAGCAGAAGTAACTTTATCACGTTAAGGCTCCACATTGTGGAGAGTCTGAGGACAATCTCAGTTGCATAAAGCCTATAATCATCAACTTCTCACTGTCACCTCTGACCTACCTGCCCCTTCCTGCCTCCTATTCCACTCACTTGTTGCAACTCGCCTTGGATTATGCTCAAATCCTCCAGCACGACCAAGGAGCAAGTCCTGACCTTACACATTTACCTGGGGTGCCATGGAGTTCACCTGACTCTACAGGAGAGGTGATTTATTCCATCAGCTACTACATTATGCCAGAGCTGGAGGATTTTTATTATTTTTATTATCATCCCTTGAACTAGGATTTACTCTATTTTTGGAGGCTCCACAAAAATCCAAGTCATTATGTTGACTACAGGTCTCCTGAGTTCAAGTTTCACTGCACATTTTATCACGCAGCAAAAAAAGCCCAATTTACAGGTTTTTTTTTTTGTTTTCCTGTAGATCTTAAAATACGAACTGCGACAAAATCACATAAGGTATCAAATTAAAGCATTAAAATAAAATCCTTTTTCACTGGAATAAAAAATAGAAATAATTGAGAAACAAGGAGTGGCTTACTGTGCAGCTCACGGTGGATGACATCGACCAGGTTGGGCTCGTCCCCCCACCAGAATATCCAGAGCTCCTTGCAGTCGGGTTTGACATCGCGGCGCCACACGCACAGCAGGTTGGCCTGCAGGCAGCGGATGAAGCTGAGCAGGATGGGATCATCCTGGGCTGGAGCTGAAATGATGGGCCCACAGTCCCCATGGCCTTCAAAATTGTACCTACGCCATTTGATGCCCGTGAGTTCAGCCTGTGGGAAACAAAAAAAAGAAGAAAAGAGTCATTGGATCACTTCATAATTTAGTTGTATTCATAGTTTGTTTCATTTTCATTGGTTAATTCCTCAATTCAAGTTCAAAAATCCTCCTATTCATATATTTTCCTTTATTCCCCTTCAAGGAAAAAAATTTAGAAACAACACTGAATAAACCTGGCTTAGCCCTGCATTTAGGCTTTCACCACAACCTGACTCACTTCTATTCATTTCTGTTCTATTCATTTCCACCAGCTTCATTCAATTTCTAACCTTATTGTTATCTTATTGTCATCTTACAAGTCAGAAAGGAAAAAAACCAAACAAGGAGAGGGAATAAGGCTCATTCCCTACAGGCTGCTTGGTGGCCACGTGAGCTCAGTGTCAGCCCAAAAGTTGGCCATTTGAAAGTCACAAACAAAGTATCACAGGAAACCAGTGACTTACTGGAAAAGCTGAAACAGTTTCACATTGTGATGTCACAGGTTTACAAAATGGGCTTTTCATTTTTATTTTGCCCAAACGAACAAAAGCAGAATAAGGAAAGTTGCCATTTACTGCCTCTCAACCAGACAGAATTCTCTTATTAACCATCAAGAAAGAATAAAAAAGAACAGATTTTCTACCCAGACATTTGGGAAAGGTTTTCTCTGGGCACTGAACAGGTTCCCCAGGGAATGGGCACAGCCTCAAGGCTGCCAGAGCTCCATGAGTGTTTGGACAATGCTCTCAAGGATGCACAGGATGGAACTGTTGGGGTGTCCTGGGCAGGGCCAGGAGTTGAATTCAATGATCCTGGTGGGTCACTTCCAACACAGGGTGTTCTGTGATTCGGAGATTCCAGTTTGCCCCATCCCTGTTGTAGCCTCCCCCTTTCTCTCCACTCTCCAGCATAGGACTGTGAATACCCCCAGGACAGTCTGCCTGTTATCAAACACAGCTGGTGTGTGTATACCCTGCTCACAGTGGGCTTGTACTCTACTTTCCAACCTGTTACCACATTCCTGCTGCTGTTCCCTCCACTGCTTCATTTCCAGTGTTCACACCTTCCCTTGGCCGCCCAGAAGCAGCCGGTGCTCGGCTCCCAAGTGCTCCTGCAGGAACAGCCAGCTGATCTGCAGCAAGGAGTGCGAACACTCCAGGGCAGCAGCTACACCTCTGACAAGAAAGGGCATTGCCAGGGACAAGGGAAAGACCCAGCAATGGGAACACCAACTGTAGGAATGAATTCTTACTCCTAAAGCAAACCAAAGACTCGCAGATCATGTACTCTTCCCATTTTCGTCATCTGTGTAAGGACATTCAACTTCTCCAAAACCCAAATTCCCCCTCATACACAGAAGGATTTCCCTTTTCAAGTCCACAAACTTCGTCCATTTACAAGTTAAAAATTTACTTCTGTCCACCACAGTAGCTGGAAGAAGCCTGCCTGGTTCCACAGCTGGCTGGTGAACTGCTGAGGAGCTGAAGGTGATGTTCATCATACCAACAACAGAAGCAAGAAATACAAGTGTTTCTTGGACCTTGTATGTACATTCTCTGAAACAGTTTCACCTCATTCCTGTACACTGCCTGGCACAGCAGGGCTCTGGCCCATGGCTACAGTTCCTGGGACTCTGCCTCAAGGACTATTTCCCCAAACACTGATTATCCAGATTGCCTATTTAATTGTCCTCTGAAGAGGCCTCACCAGGCACATGGCAATACAGTACTGCACTGGGAAGGGGAAAAACCTATGGGACACTGAACAACAGGAAAATTGGGTTCATTGTTTGCAGGTCCCTAAACCACCAGGCATCTTCAGCTCCATGGCTGAAAGGACACTGTCATCCTGTATCCTGCCAGCAGGACACCAGTCCTGGAATGTCTCAGCTGGAGGCTCCCTACAGCCAGCACTGAGCTCTTGCACTCAGACAGAAATGCTGATCAGCCATCCAAAGGGTTGGGAACTATGGGACAAGAAATGGTAAAAGATAATCCAGACTGGCTGAGATGGACAGCCATGTGCCACCTTCCTGGCATGACAAGGGCAGGGTAATGCAGGAGGAAGAGACAAAATGGAAGGAGTAAAGTTATTTTTCCCACAATAGGGTGCTGGAACACTTCATACACTAAATAATAGTCCAAGAGAAAGGGCTCCTCCAAAACATCTGCATCTGTTCTACATGGGTCCCCCACCTATAGCTTGGAAAAGGAACGGGCAGAGTTTCTGAAACAGGATAATGAATATAACTATGAACAACAAAATACCAAAAATTAGTGCCAGCATAGGCAGCCTACAAAAAAAATGATGTTAAATGTTTGTGCCATAACCAGCTAAGAACATCTGCTAAGTCACAGAGAGCATGGAACAGGAAGATGACAAAAACCAAAACCAGAAGACCCAACTGAACAAAGGACATTACCCAACAGCAGCACTCACTTGATCCACGCAGCAAAAGCCAGAGCTCAGCTGTTTCAAAGAGCAGAGAGGCTCCTGAGGCTTCCTGCCAGCTCAGAGGTACCACCCCAATATCCCCCCGCAGAGCAGGGATGAAACCAAGTCAAGGAAAGTACAACGAAATCAGCAGAGCAGCACCCAATTTAATTCTGCACTAACAAACTCCTGGAGTTTGTAATTCTGTGGACTGTGAAGAATGATAGACTACTAACCTGGATCACACCAGTGCCCACCCACACAGAGAGAGACTCTTGAGAAAAGGGAGAGACGAGTCCTGGGGCTTTGGACTTAGTAGCAGCATTAAATGAGCTCTCACACATCATTTCCCAGTCCAAGTTGCAGAGATGTAGTTCAGTACATGTATTGGGATATGTCTGTTTCTGTTTAAATTTTTAATAGGTAAGCATCAATACTAATCCCTCAGAACCTCTGGATTGTGTCCTCATGTTAATGAAAACTGAATACAAAAAGAGATTTGAATCCAGAAGGGAAACACAAGAGCAGACTACACCCAAAACACTTACACACATTCTACGCCTCTACTGATGTTCTGTGTAAAGTATTTAACACACTATAGGGAGAAGATCTGCATCCACATGGGGGTTTATTTACATTAATTTCTTTAAACAAACCAACAGCCCTAGTTTGAAGAGACCTCCATCTGTAGCAGGGTTTGCACAGTGAAGACAAGCAGTGGGCTGTGGCTCTGGGAACTGCTCTGAAGACCCAAATGTGGTTTCATTTGTGCTTCACCAGCAGTGAGCACAGACTGACCCAACACAGCCTCCTCCTCCTCAGCCCCGGCCACGCATTTCCATGTCCCAGTCTGACACTGGATCTACTGGTCATGGTATCACTCAGTGAATGGGATCACCCCACCAATTTAAACAAGAGAAAGACAAACATTTCCAGGCTCAGCACCCTGACTGCTCGTCCTGCAGCCAGGGAAGCACCGAGGAGCCACAGGAGAGGAAGGAGAGTGGAGTGGGATCTCCCCTGTCAGGGACAGCTCCAATCTGATACAACACAACTTACAGTGCACCCAGACTGCTGTTCATGGACACCTCAACCAGCACAAGAAAGCACTGGTGCCAGAGCAGGCTTGGCCTGGGTGCCTTCCCTGCAGCACTCAGCTGCTGCTCAGACATTCACACTGAGCTGGGCTGACTCAAACCCAGAAGGGTTGGATTAAACGACTTTTTCCTCTACTCAGATCAGTCCCCACACCTGATTCATTAAACAGCCACAGAGATGCTTGTACCGGGAAGTGTGAGGACAGCAAAGCGGGTCAGGAAGGGCAGAACTGCTCTGATTAGTAAAATTGCTGGTTTGAAAGCAGCCTGAAAGACTGAGACAGAAACCAAAATTGCCAACCTGAGGACAAAACTGAGAACATGCTGTTTAGTTCACAACTGGCTAGAGATGAATGTAGAACAAAGCAGAACTCTTGCCAGGTGATGTAATCTACTGTGTTTCTTGCATCTCTTCCCATATGCACAGTTTTGGCTTATTGCAGTTGCTACAATGTTTTAAAAACTAAAAAGCCTGACCAAAAAAAAAAAAAAAAAAAGCAACTTACAAATACTTATTATTTATCCAACACTGTTAGCAAATCATGCATTAAATGAGATTTTTGCTTTGGTTTATAAAGGAACATGTGTTATGGAGGACTGTGCTGTGAATGGTTCAACTGCTCAGATAAGAGGGGCTGTTTTGAAATGGAATTTTTTTCTAAGTTCAGCTAACTGCAGTTGGACACAGAACATTTGTGAGACGCCAGTTTTAAATGCACTGGGCCAAGCGTGTAAGGAAACAGAGAAATTGGATCTCCAACAGTAATACCCAAACCCTTCACTAACGTCCAACTTCTTACAGAGTAATTCCCAAGATACAAAAAGATCTGTTTCTGATATTTTCAAAAGCAGCTGTCAGGGTAGAAGAGTGTGTCCAAATTCCACACAGGCATCCAAAACCACCCAAAACATCCCCAAGAAATAGGCATTAATGAAAACAGTGCATTGCCAATGTCTTTATTCAGATGCATGGCCTTAGAGAGATCACACAGAGTCTCTTGGAAAGGGACACAAACTCAGGTTTCAGTGACCATCATCACACCCTGCAGACTGAAACAGCCTCAAAGGAGATGAACTGAGAGTGTTCAAACCTCTGATCCCCCCTGCACACACACAGACAAGCAGAGAGACACAGAAAGCAAATTAGCACTTTCTTTCACACCCTGCTGCCCTAAATAGAGACACCTCTACATGTACCTGCCACAGCTCAGGGCTCCAGGACAGCATCCATGAGCGTGAAGTCCTAGGAGACAGAAAACCTAAGCTCTCATTCTTTTCCCCCTTCAGGCTTAAATCAGAATAATAAGCAGGCTGGGAGGGTCTTCTGCTGATCTCATCGTGCTCCACTCAGATTGGTAGAGTTTAGGCTGCTAAAAATCACAATTCCCCAGTAACATTTCACAGTGCACAACTTGGTGCTGGCATGCTCCCAGCATCCCTGAAGATATAATTAGTGCTGGGTAGCCACTGTGACTGTTTTCCTCTTCTGCAGCCCTTGCAGATGGAACACAAACAAACCCATCTTCCACCTCCTCTTTTATTTCCCATCTTCACTAAATGCTTTTTGGCCTCTGTTTTATGGGAAACGGACAGGCCAACTCTAAATTAACTTCTCCAGATCACTTGAGTAGTTCCACCCATTTTAATACACAAAGCTCCCTTGGAAAGATTATACAACAATAAAGACACAGTGAAAGGAGAAAGAAAGAGAGCACCAAAAGTTTGAGAAATGTTTGTATTTGGCCATATCAAGTGAAAAGCAGAGCTATTTCTGTACTACTTTGTGCTACTCTACATTAAAAACAGTGACTAAAACTATATAAATGTGTTGTTTTTCCTGTTTCATATAGTACAGAAAAGTAAGAACAGCTAAGACAGAGTCAGGCTGCAGAGTGTAGAAAATCATCACTCTGGTACATTCAAAATAGGAAGGATATACTTGAAAGGAGGTGAAATCATATAGTGAGTAAAAGAACCAGATATCCAGCACATTCCAGACCCTCAGCTCCAAGCCTGCTTTCTCAAAGACTTTCAATATGGCAACGTTCAGGTCATTTTATTTTCACACTTCTCCAATTTGAAACAAAACAAAAACCAAGTATAAAAATACTTCCCATTTTCCTGCCCAAAAGGTGCCACTCAGACAAATTCAGGTCTGCCCAGTGCTTCAAACATAACTTTCTTTAATGGTCTTTAAAATAGATGCAAGCAATGTAAAAACCAAACCACATCTCATCACTTCTACAAACACATTTCTTGTTAAACAAAGAGAATATAGAAGCTTTCATCAAATGTCCTTCCAACCAAGGGGAAGATGTTAAGCTGCCATGGGTACCTTGAAACATTGTATTTACCAGCTTCTGAAGTTAGGCTCAGTCTAAACAATTTCTCTATTCTAGAATTTTGTTTGCTTCTATGTTGGAGAATAGTTGCTAAGTATCTTTAGTCTACAATTTATGCTTCAAATTGGAACATAAAACATGTAAATGCCATATATATGTTTGCCAGTTTTATTAGTCTCATCTTGAGAGCTTCATTCAAGTAAGTAGCTATTCTGAAGCCACCAGAGACTCATACTAAGGACTACTCACATGAGTGAAAATCTGCATAAGAAAGCCCTTAGTTCATAGTCCAAGAATTTAAACTGTAGTTAAAGGTGTCATGGGAATTACACCACCATTTCAATTAAATGCTGTAAGATCTTGCAGACAGACTCAAGATTAGCACCATCTGTTTTGGTTACAGTGTCTCATTTCACTACATCATCCTCACGCAGCAACGAAATATCATTGCACACGCCACTCCAGCCATTTAAATACCAGATAAAAGTTATGTCATGTTGATATACTTCACCAGGAAGGAAGGACGAAAGGACAGGGACAGGGGGACTGAAAACTACTCTGTAACAATGTGTTGCTTGTGGGGGAGGCAAACACCATGCCCTCTCGCAGTGAAATAAAGTATTCAGTAACATCTGCCTAAGTCCCTGTCAAGTGGATTGAAAGAATAGAGGAGATTGCTTAACTAAAAAAATTCATTTTCTTCACAGCTTAACAGACTGTACACCCTGAGAGAGGTTCCTATTCCCACAGCACAACTGAGCAGTGCCAGCACCTGTCCACAGACATTCCCCATCTTTTCTGCTGGGTCTGAAGATCTCTGGGGTTTGAAAACCCACAGCAGACTGACCATCTCAGCCCTGCAGAGTCTCCTGAAATCAGACCATTCCCTGAACTACATATTAACATTCTCCTCTTCATGCTTTCCATTTTAAAAAAGCAGTGAACGGTTTGTGTTCCTTTCCCTCAGGGCTTATCCCTTCTGCCCCTGGAAGAGGGAGGGATCACATGGCAGTGCAGAGGCCTTGCATGCAATGAATGAGCTTCCAAAGGACATTTCTGTGAGGCCAAGTATTGCCATAGCTGCACAAAGTCCTCCAAACTTGCTCTGAAATCAAGAATAGACAAAAAATAACACATTAAAAAAAGCTAATTCTGAGATGGGTGTCCCATGGCCAACAAAAACACCATGCCATGGTTTGTGCTTCAGAGCCCAGCACTCAGCCTCAGCCCTCTTAGTATGCAACTGAGCAGCAGCAGAATGACATGTTTGACTTTAATCCTCTCCCTGCATAAGCACATAGTCAAGTGGCTGGAAAAAAAGGGATAAAGGGCAGCCACTAACAAGCTTTTAAAAATGAAGGATGAAAAAATTACCTTTTTTTTGTTGTTATTCCTTTGCTCTTAAAACCAATGTGAAAGCGAGCATGCCAGTGCATGCAGCACATGTGCCTGGAACAGCTTTCTGCTGGATAAATCCCTGCACTCCATGCTGCCTCCTTCCCTCATGCCCCCTGGAACAGATTATCTAAATGCTCCTACTCCAGAGCTGTTTGTGACAAGCAACAGTGTCAGGGCATTTGTGTGTCATCTTTTATCTTTGCCAAGACTCAGTGAAGGATTTAGCTGTAACCAAAATCCTATTATCAGATATCTCCCTGATGGACTTCTGTACCTGGGGACATCTAAGATCCCATATTGCACTATCGAGGACCAGAAAACCAAGGCATTTCTAAAATAATAGACTTCACATTATTAAAAGCCACAAACTAACAGCATGAGCTGTTATGCCTAAAAAGTAAACAGCACTGACAGAAATTAGGTATTTTTTCCTCTTTCTCCCAAATGTGAGGGTGACTCTGCCCATGTGGGAAAGGAGGCAGCCAAGAAGATTAATTGCTTCTTTCAAAGAAACAAAAAGTCAGACCCATCTGAAAAAGAATTTGAGGTGGCAACCAAGTACCATCTTTCCCAGTGGAAAATATAAAAGGACTCCAATACTAATGCTCAAATTTCAGCAGCTCTGGCAGATGCAGGAGTTACCAACAAAGGCTTTTTGAGTGGCAAGCATAAAAGAAAGAGCAATCTGGTAAAAGGGCCCTAATTACTGATATGGATCCAAACCCTCACAGAATTTCAAGGTTAAATACTAAAGTAGATGACTACAATCAAACACAGCAGAAGGAAAATGAGCACACACTGACACACCGAAAGAGAAAAGTATCTTCTTCCAGACCACTGCAAAACCAGGTTGGCAAAACAAAACCAAATGTGAGAAATTCTTATGAAAGAAACAGAAGGTGACACAGAAATTGAAGCCATTACAATTCATCTGTAACTCTGCACGTTCATCACAAACTGCAGCTCTTGATCCACAACACCAAAACCAGAAGAATTCCAGGAATGGTCAAAAAATATATATTCCATTCAGTTTAAAAAATCATCCAATGAGTAAGTCAGGTTGGTTTACAAAAGGGAAACTGAGGTTCTCAAGAGAACAACTGCTGGTTTTCTTCCAGATATCAAATTAAATTAGCCGAACGTAGACTCAAACCAAAACAAGGTGGCTGAAATTTTTGTATCCAGATAAAAACTTATGTACTAGTTTAGAATTTGTCTACAAAACATCTGCCTGATTGAAGAAACGTCTCAACCAAATACACTGAGAGCCTGGGAGATTATTCAAGGGAAGTGCAACTACATTCACTTCAGCAAATCCAGCAGGCCAAACAAACACTGGCCACCACTGAGACAGGACACTTTGGTGGAATTACGATTCCACAAAGCTGTTCCATGCCCCTTCATTTGGCCAGGGACCAAGAAGCACCTTGAAAATCTCATCAGCATACAGAGAGCAGTCAATGACAACCCTCAAAGCTGATATCCTCATCCAGGATCCAATGTCCACCTATAAAGCAGCAACAGTCATTCAGGACTAACTGCACAAACTCTTCAAAAATCATTAAAAAACAATAAAGAATTAAAGAGGAAATTTTTGAAAAAAGACCTTTGAGTTACACCAACATCTTTCACCTTCAGTGGAGGCTTTGGTTAGCAAATCTCTAGCCCTTAACCAATCCAGCAAATTCAGAACACGGTTCCACGCTGGTGCCTGACTCGGCAGCTCCCCTCCACTGTCAAGGCTGTAACCCAGTTCCTCAGAGATGGAAAAGGATAATGTGATAAACGTGGCTGGAAGCCAAAGGGCTGAGACTCAGCCATCACTTGAAAAGATACCTTTAAGCCCAAAATATTCAAGAAACAAACATAAGAAAACAGAAAGATGGCAGCAGCACTGTCCCAGGTCAGCAAGGGAGTGAGACTCGCACAGGCACTTCCACACATTGTCCTGCTGACTCTTGCACCAACACAGCCACACAAAATGGGAAGCTGCTGTGCCAGAACCCCATCACCAGGAGTGAGAAAGGGAAACGGGAAAGCCAATCTGCACAACAAAACTGAATAGGCAGGAGTCTGGAGTTCACAGGATGCACAAAACCCACCCATGTCCAAACATCTACCCAGCAAAGCCGTGGCAGCCAAAAGTAACGAGGCATGACTGGGGTTTGATTTATTACTGGGAAAAGGGGAAGAAGTGGACTTGATCTTGGAGATCTTTTCCAACCTTAATGAATGATTCTACCCTTGTAGGCTGTATGGAAGCACACAATGCCTGGAAGAAAAATGCCATCTCCAAGATAAAAGACAGAAGGAATTGAAGAAATTCTTTTCATATTACCAAACCCTGGGTTTAGGTAGTGAGCCACCCCGCAGGTCAGGTCACAGACACTATTTTACAGAAAGGCATCTCTGAGTTCTCCATCACTTTAGCCAGTTTCTTCACAAAAGGGAATCAATTTTACTTTAACTTCTGAGTAGATGATTGAGAACAGATAATAAAACGGAAACTATCATTGCAAACTGCAACAGCACACAAAAAAAAGCAAATAAAGATACAGCTTCCCAGCAGCCAGAGTATCCCTCCCTTGTTTTCAGACAGGGTGAATGATGAGGTTTGCAAGTTCCCTTCAGAAAGAATCAGAACTGACTGCCTATTTTCCAGATTTAAAAGTCTCCTCTTGGAGAAAGCTGGACTACAGAAAAGCAGTCAAAAATGACAAAGAAATTATAAAAGCAAATCTGCAAGCAAGCAAAGGAATCTTCTCTATTCTTCCCAACTTTAACTTTCTTTTCCAGTTTTTTTTTTAACTGAAAGAGGAAGGAAATGTCAAACATCAGAGTCATACAATGGACTATCAGATGTTTCCCAAACCAAGTAATCTGACATATGGGCAGAAAAAAATGGGGGGTTGGGGGAGGGTGGGCTGGAGGAAGTGACAACCCGAGCAGAGTAAACTTTGGCACAGTGAGTTACAGAATGCAGTTCCCTTTCTTCCATTACACAAAAAGCTGCACTGAGGACTCAAACATTCCTGTGCCCCACATCTGAGCAGCACAGCAGCTCCCACGGGTTCACAGCCATGTCCATCCCTGCCCTGCCAAGCTCGGTTTCACCCCCGTGTCCATCCCTACCCTGCACATCTCACTCCTTTCCCAAAGGGGCCCATCCCAAGCTCCTGCTCTGGGGGTAGGGAGGCAGGGACAGCATGGGAACCCATCCCCCAGCCCTGGTTCTCCATCCCTGTCCTCATCACTGACACCCAGTAATGTCCAGCTTGTCATGAGCAGCCAAAATCCCTCAGCCCTTCAAAACCCACCACCTGGAGAATGCTGGTGTATGAATTTTCTGTAATATGGAAAGCAGCAAATAAAGCCAGTACATGACTGGTCATGTAGATTCACTTTGCCAGCTCTCTCACTGTCATTCCTGCAAAGACAAGAATCCAGCACCTCCTGCCAGAAGGGAATTATGGAAATTCACAGAGAGCTCCAGTCAAAATTTTATTAAAATACACATGGAAAATTAAATAACCAGAAACACTGGGCTGAAACTGAAAGCAGTTCTTTCTAACCAATTAACCTTTTCTCTCAGCAAAGAAATTACTTTTTTATAAAAATACTTGACCGCTACAAAATATTCCTGGAATTAATTTTATGTCTCACCAGAGCCACCTACAAATCCAGTAACATTGCAGACATACATGAAGTGAGACTCACAAAAGTCCAACACTAAGAGACTGCAGATATATTACACTAGGTTTGAAAACTTCTTAGTAAATCAGAGACTCTTATAAGTAAAAAGTCACGATTCTATAATGTAAAAACCCATCACATTTTGAAACTTACATCTCATAGCTGTCAGCTATGAATGTACCATTATCAAAAACTGGAAGTTTGCCAATGCCTGGTCAATAGGTAAAGAAGAGTTTCCCTTTAAATTTTGCTTTCAATCCACTGTTCTCACAAAACGTGGTATTTTATGGGCAAATATGGAGTCATAAGAACAGGCAACCACAAGGCCCTGACCACAGCATAGCTCTTTTAAAGCTAAAAGATGAATGAAATAAAGTTTTACTGAACAAGCTTTAAATTTCCTTCTCTAAGACACGGATTGTGGTTACAAAGCCACTTTGATCTCCGTTCAATCCACGCCACTGCCAAAACGTGGTGGGGAGAGAGGAATGAGGGGAACAAAGCTGCCTTGGGAGAGACAAGGGGGAAAAGATTTTCACTAGGTCAGTGCCACACTCCAGGCTTAAATATGAATTTATAGACCTTTCTGGAGTCACCAAGGCATGGAAGAAGAGTAAAGGGGGAGGGACAAAAATGAAAGCTGGGGAAAAAACCCCAAACCTTTTTCCCTGTAATTATAATTATCATAAACAAGAATACACTAAGCTGCAACATTGGCAGATTAAAGAAAGCTGAGGTAAGTGCCTCACAAGAAATGATACAGAAATATGTGTCACATCTTATTACTTTTGTAATTTTAGACACCTACCCATTTTTCTCCATTTTCATAAGCTGATTAAATACATTCCTTAATACAGGGACAAGGTCACTGTGTATGTTTGAGTTCATCTGTGTTAGTCACATAAATGTAAATATTGCCTCAGGTCACCTTATACAACAGCACCACACAATAAAATTCCCCATCTCAAAGAAACAAAAGCAAGGATGCCACTAAAAGCTCCAGCCACATTTCCACATGTACTACTGCAATTCTGCTCATGGATTAAGCCACACATGACTCAATGAGAAATATTTTACAGATTAAGGTAGAGAGCGAGAAGTCATAATTCATCAAAATTAATCAAAATTCACAGCACAAGCCAAAGGAAAGACTGCTTAAATCTTTTACATTTGTGAGTAAGGCAGCTCCTTACTACATGATGAAATGCTGAGAACCCTCCCAATGTGAAAAACTAAACTTCCTCCCTGAATATGAAAGCAGGTTCTGCTCAGCCTTCATTACCATTTTGTAGTGTTGGGATCACACAAACGCACAGCTCTGAAATGGGTTGGGCCACAGCAGGAAACACCACAAGCTGTCATTGCAGTATCCCGGTCCCCTTATCCCTGCACTGTGTGCTCACTCCACTACTGTGTGCACAGGGAGCCAAACATCAGCTTTTAGTCATATTTTGAGGTCTGCAGAGAAGAATATTTTTATTAGCTGGTCTCTCTTTAAAACTACCAGTTGATGTCAGGGAACTCAAGGAAAGAGGATCTATTTTAAAAGCAATACTTTGAGCTCAAAATGAAAGCAGTGGAACAGCCTGGTCTGAGGAACAAAGATGCCCCCATGTAAACACACACTCCTTATAAGCAAATCTTCTGGATTTGGGTTGGGATCTTCTGTTGGAAACACTTGTGCACTTTTAAAACTGGCAAGTTAATACTAAAACAAGCATGTTTTCAGTCAGAGCAGTATTTTTGCTTATTATTTGTGTTACTATGGCACCAACAAGATGCAAATGCCACCGTGCCAGACTCTACACAACGAAGTGCACGACTCATCCACAGAACAGTAAATGAACACACACAGACTCCAAAGTTTTGTATAAACTACACTTGTCAGCCTTAACAACAGCGGGAACAGCCCAACCACCTATCCAGTGTTACTGGCTTGTCCAGAGGATCCCACACAAGCTCAGGAAAAGGGATTTTGTAGGTCTGCAGACATCAACTGTCACCTTCCACAGCTATGATGGAACAACTAGAAAAAAACAAAGGAAATAAATTTATAATGAAGTGATTCTGGCAAACACTGGAGCCAGCACTCAAGGAAAAATGAAAGGCAGAGAGGGAGCAGGTGTAACAGCAGGGAGACAATGAAGGAATGCAGCAACATGCCAACCATTCCAGTCACAGGATGCGAGAAAAAATTTGTAGGTGCATCCCTGCTGCGATCAGAGCAAAACCCAAACCCTGATAAAAGGGTGCTCCCACAACCAAGGATGCAAAAGTGAACTGGGGCAGGTGGGGAGGTGGGTATAATTCCATAGAGAGATCAAGGAAAGTGGAGACAACAGGTGCATTCTCACCCAGTGAACAGGAAGTTTCAAACCAGCCCAGGTGTTCACCCCATCACAAAGTTCAACAGCCCCCTAACACTGCTGGGGTTTGGTATTTAAAAGCAGTGTATCTGCATACACACATACCCTTTCATGTAATGCTTCTGAGAACTAGAGATGAAAAAATTAAAACAAAATCCATAAAGATTACTTCTTCATCTAATGACCAAAGTTACTCAAGTTAACACACTCAGCAAATATATCTCATATGCACCACACTTTTTCCACTGAAGATCAAAACCTTCAGTTTCTTTAGATTTTCTTCAAAAGAACTGCATTGTCCAGAAGGAAAATAATAGAAGAAAGGATTAAAAAGTTCTATCTGTAGATCTTTCTTTACTCTTTCATATGAGGAAGCGCTCTCAGAAGAAGGCGAAAAAATTCAAGATCAAATGAGTCAGGGTAGGGAGGGTGTTTGAGAACTGGGGTTATGATGTCAATTCTGTATTAAAAATGTAGAAAAACAGAACAATCTATTTCCAGACAATGTTACAGTAAATTAAAAGTATTGTTCCTAAGGTGTAGTCACCTAGGACTTGTTTTAATACATCACCCTAATATTTTAGTGTTAGCTTTGTTGTGTTGATGTTCCCAACAGCTGCCACACCACTGGGCTCACAGTGCCACCAGAATCAGGACAGCATCTCTGGGGAAGGATCCCAGCCCCAGGATATGTGTACATTCACGAGACACTCAGGATTTCAAGGAAACCTCACTCAAATATTTCTTAATTATTAGCTTGGGCACACTTAGTCTGAGCTACAAATGTCACTCCTGCACCCCCAGTTTTCTTTGGGAATATTCCAAAAAGGTTGATCATCCAGCAGATCCCTCAATTCCCCTCCTCGAGCTGGGCATGCTGGCTGAATGCCACTGTCCCAATCTCTTTGCAAATCTGGGTCTGTTCTCTTCAAACTCTCTCCCTGGCATGTCCCATTAAACTGTCAAATACTCTGACAGGACATAATAAAATCCTACCACTGAAGTGATTTAAATCCTGAAATAATCTTTTATTAGCAAGAAGTGAACAAGCTTTCTAATGTCATCTCTCTACTTCTGTCTTGTTACCTAATAAAAATCAGGATAAAGGTAACTAGAGAATCAAATACTTTTGCACAACTTGAGAGGTTAATTCCATTTCTTAATTATTTATGCATGTAAATTCACACCTACATGAAATTCCAAACAAGCAAGATAGACACTGTGCAGTGCTGTAACATCCAGCATGCCAAAATCCCAGCCCACTGCTCGGAGCACTGCATTTATGAAAACACAACAAGCAAGGACTACTGGTTAATTCACTACTACTTAAGGCATTGAGCAATCAACATTTACTATGAAGTCCTTTACTAACAATTACGCAACACCAAGGAATAGCTCACAGCAGCCTCTGCAACCTTCACTTTCTGATGCCATGAAGAACCTTTAGGAGAAAAATCCAAATGCCACCTCAGGTCGCTTTAATTCCTTTTATTTTATTCTGGAAACATCAACAAAACTCACTGATCAAAGGGGACAACTGCTCCTGGATGTGAACTGCAAAAATCAACAGTACCAACAGCCTTTGCTGTTTGTAACTTTGCCGTTGAACAGAAACAAACCCAATTCCCACTGCCCGGACCCTTCTGGCAGCTGGTTTCTGTAGGAATGCACTAATACAAGAACATAGGACATCTTCCATAGCAGCTTCTATTAGCTGGTCTCATTCCCAAGGACACAATCGTGTCTTCCCCAGGATGAAGATGCCTACAGTACCAAATCTTTCTACCCTATGAAAGCTCCTCCAAATTCCAGTTCACTCCTGACACCCTTGCCTATACTCTTTCCAGCTCCAATATATCCAATATTATGCAACTTCACCCCAATTTCCCAAGACGGACTTGTGCCTTTAGATCCACCACGGCAGCAAAGCCAGACAGTTGAGGAAACATCTTC
The DNA here is from genome assembly GCA_034509425.1 of Eopsaltria australis. Taxonomy (NCBI): domain Eukaryota; kingdom Metazoa; phylum Chordata; class Aves; order Passeriformes; family Petroicidae; genus Eopsaltria; species Eopsaltria australis. Next base: position 40,429 of record JAVTVJ010000317.1, on the reverse strand, counting down.
ACACAAGCCCTCGCTGTCATATGAGTAACCCTTACTCACAGGAAAAGTCAAATTAATTTCAGTAAGACTTCTTTTATGATTAAGAATTATTCACAGGAAGACTGCTTGCCAGCTGAGGCTGAAGTTTTAATACAAAGCATATTACCTCAGAATATTTTGTCTCTAAATAGTTATTAGACAGCTCTTAATTAGTATTTAAATAAACTGGCCCTTACAAGGGCTTATTAAATACTGTTTATCAAAACAGACATTCTTTTCAGAAGCAGCAGCAGACATTTTGACTACAGCAAAAACAGAGTGAGGATAAACATAATTTCTCCTACTGCTGTGCTAGGAACAGCAAATTCAGACAGAAAGTGTATTTTGAATGAGCAAGGCTATTATACTCAGCAGATTAGAAAAGTAATTATTTGAGGACTACTCTGATGACAAAGATGTAAACTGGCCCTTCCATCACCTGACTGGGAAAGGCTCCACACTCAGAGCAGGACTCAGGATGTCTGTGTGCAGGCTGGCTGGGGGTTTTTGCCTGCCAGAGCAAACCAGCATTAACGCATTTCCCAGAGCGGCGCTGGATCCCCGCTCTGCTGGACAACACCACACACACAATGGGGCTGCTGAGGGACATCCCATGGAATCCAGCTCTGCCAGCCCAGCACCACCCCCAGCACCTGTGCAGTCAAAGGTAACTTTAAAACCTTCACTTCAGACTGTGCCCTCCCCTTAGGTGACACATTCTGAGCCCAAGGCACTGAGGGCTTCCACACTTTCTGGATATCACTGATAAAAGAGAATCAGTTACTAAAAGCTTTTAGAAAACATTTCCCATTAAAAGATTCAGAAGCAGCAAAGGCTCCGAACCTCCCTAGCATGTCTACAGTCGACAGAAAAACAGAAATCATGAATTGTTAAACCAACCCAAATCTACCACAGAAACCAGACAGAGCTGGCAGAGCTCTGGCTTCTCCAGGGCAGAGAGACAGCATTCCAGCTTCCACAAAACAAATGTCTGCGGCAAGAAATATTATTTAACCATGAACAAACAGTATCACGATAGACTGCAATTATTTCAGAACTGCAATTCCCCAGTCACAAACATTTATTTGTGATTTACACCCAAAACAAAGCCTGCAATTGAAAAACCTCCAAATTCTAATAGCAGAATCAATCTTCAAAATATTTGTAATCTACCTCGCTCCTAAAGAACGAATGGATTCCCACCAACTATTGGTTTAGATTTTGTCCTGTTACACTGAAAAAGTAAATGATTAGCAAAAGTTTCTCTAACTACTAATCCAGACTACTGTAGCTTTAACACTTCATAAATTTTGAAATGCATATGACAATCTGAGGTTAAAGGGCCAGTGGTGCTGGCCACATATTTCCAGTCAGTGTTTCCGTTTTCAATATCTTTCCTTGATACATAAATCCCAAAAAACACTAATGCAATATAAAATAAATCTTCCTAATAGTTTTCATATATGCTGTATTTTAAAAATACTACTACTTGATCCTCTTTTTTTTTTTTTTTTCAGAGCCAGAATACAATAAAAACAGTTTCATACACAGCACCACATTAAGGTACAGATACCTCCCACAAAATTACAAGGGAGATTAAAGGGTTGCACATTAAACTCATTATTATTAAAGCCACTTGCAAAAGAATTTCGTTAAACTTATTTCGTTGATATTACACACCCATTTAAAATTGAACATTTCCCTAGCCTAGTCAGGTAGGAGAAAAAAAAAGCAACCAAACCACAATAACTATGAATTAGCTTCACTTTATAATTTATGCTAATTGCATGCCAACAATTATTTTTACCAGTGACAGATTTGCAGATTGCAACTGCAGGAGAAGTTCCGCCTCTCCAAATACACACTCCAGTCTGCATTAATGAACAGGGACTCCACAACTCTGCGAGGAGCAAACCCTCCACTGCCTCCCTCCTACAATCAGATACGATTGTTCCCTTCATGCTTCCCGATTTATTTTCCTCCCTGGCTAAGAGCAGCATAGTCGAAATCACCATAACAATCCCCCAAATCACCCTTGCTGCATCTCGATACACAGAGCACTGCTACATATTTATAAATATTACTACATGCCTGCAAACAGAAGCACCGATACAAACTTACATAACGTAACAGTTCAATAAAATGCCAATGTAAGAAATGTATCGTTCTCACAGAACAAGCTCTGGGCCAGTTTTCCAGCAGTGGCAGACTAAAGCTTTTGTCCCAGATTCTTAAAAGGTACGAGCAAAATACACACCAAACAGATGTAGATTTTAAAAAAATTTAAAACTGAGACAAAATAACAAATATACTGTAATAAATTTAAAAAGCATAAAACAAAGAGCTTGATCATTTGCATTTCTAAGTAATTTCCTTTTTTTCTCTCCTAATTTTCATAAGGGAGCTAAAAACAATTTCTTCCGTTCTATCAGAAGAAGAACATATGCACCCACCTCCAATTCTGGCAGAGCTCTGCTGCGGGGAGGGGGTACCCACCACAACCCTTTCACACATGCTACCCCCAAAGTTGCATCACAAGGTTTTAACTCCACCACACCACGCACTGAACAAGTCCCTCCTCCCCTCCGACATTATCCCTGTAGCACTGGAAGGCTCCCGGTGATCCAGCAGCCCTCTCGCTCACTCAGCTGTTGCCCAGACAGATAGTATAATGTTCCTGTGCGTGCCAGGTAAAATAAAGCAAGGTATATCCAAATGATTTTGCCATTACACACAAATTGTTTTTGTATTTTAAATTCAAATTGCCAATCTATAGCTAGCCAAAACTGATACCATAATTTCTGCAACATAAAACCACACAACCCATGTCGGAAGTTCTCAGTGAGATGGGCAGACGGCATCTATGCAAACAATCCGGCACACTACTGTCAGCCGCTGTTGTTCTTCAGAGAAGAAAAAAATAAAAGGTTTGGGTTTTTGGTTTTTTTTTAACCTCTTGCCCCCGAGCACGATGCGTGCAGAAGAGAGCAGGCTGTAACAGCAGCTGACACGCCGTCATGGAAGCCCAGAGCTAAGTCCGACAGACGATCACACTACATGAGCGTTCGTTGCTGCTGAAATGGCGTTTGTCATTGTGAGAGCAGAGAAAACCCCCCGGTTCGGTGGCACAAAGCGCACAGGGCACGGAGTGCCAAGGGAGGCGGGGAGATGACCCTCTTTACCAGGGAAGATGGTCGTGCAGGGGACACAGAGCCGTCCCCTCCCCGCTCTCCAGCTGCGAGCGCGATACATGGACCCGCAGCAAACCACGCTAAGGAGCAAAATAAACACGGGGACCGGGCCGGGGGAGGGGCCAGCGCAGGAGCAGCCCCGGGCCCTGCCTATAAACCCCCGGCAGCTGCTCCCGACCGGCAAACCCGGTGCGGAGCCACCCCCGGGCACCCAGCCGCCCACCGCCCGCTCACTCACTCACCAGCGAGAAGAGGTTGGAGTGACAGTCCTCCAGGCTGGCCCCGTTCGCCACCCAGTTCGCCGCCGCAGTCATGATCCTCGGCGAGCCGGGCCGCCACGGCGGGGCATGTCTGGGGGGACGGCCGGGGGGCGAGGGGCGAGGCGGGCGACCCCCGTCACTGCCCGGGGCGGCCGCCGCGCTTCGGCCCCTCAGCCCCGCGGGGCCCCGCGGCCGGGAGGGGACGCGCCGAGGCCGGGGCGGGCGCGCTGCTCCTCGCTACCCGCCCCCGCGCCGATAATCCTCGAGCCGGGGGGCCCTTCTCCGGTGCAAGCGGGGGGGACGCGTCCCCCGGTCCTCCAGGCCGGGAGAAGAAGAGGAGGAAGGGGGGGCCCGGGGCCGCCCTTCCGCGTCCAGGTGCGGCCCCCCCCGGCCGGGGGTCGCGCGGAGGGCGGCGGGTCCGTGCGGGACGCGGTGCGGGCGGGGCGAGGGGGTGTCCCGGTCCCGGCCCCGTGCGGAGGCGGCGGCGGGCGGGGGGCGCTGTGTCCCCTCCCCGCCCCGCCCGGCCGCCCCTCGCTGCTGCCGCCGCTGGCTGTGCGTGGATGGTGTTTTCCTCCTCCTCCTCCTACTCTTCCTCCCGCTGCCGCCGCCGACGCCGCCGCCTCGTCGGCGCTGCCCGCGGGGTGACGGCGGTGCGGGCGCGGCCCGGCCCGGGCAGGGAGCGCTGTCCGCCCGCGCTGTGCCGGCCGTGCCCGCGGCGGCCGCAGCTCCGCGCCCGCTCTGCCTCCTGCGCTCTGACAGCAATGGCGCCCGGGCCCGCACCGCGCCGCGCCATTGGCCCGTGCCGCACCACGTGATGCGGGCCCGGGGGCGGGGCCCCGGCGCCGGGGCGCCTCCCGCCGTGGCTGCGCTGCGCCCGCCGCTCGCTGGGGGCGCTCGGGAGCGGCGGGGCCGCAGGGGGGACCCGGGTCCCTGTCCCGAGCCTCGGAACGGGATCTCCGCTCCCTGCGGCCACTGACAGCGCCCAGGGAACGGCTGGAGCTGTGACAGGGGAGGGCAGGTTGGAGAGCAGGTCAAGGCTCTCCCCCCAGAGGTTGATCGGGCACTGAAAGGGCTACCCAGGGACCAGTTGAAAGTCACAAAGTACCGCAGAACATAAGAAAACAAGTAACTTACTGGAAAAGGTGAAACAGAGTTTCACATTGTGATGTTACAAGTTTACCAAAAGGGCTTTTCAATTTTTTTCCCCCAAATAAATATAAAACAGGATAAGGAAAGTTACCATATACCGTCTCTTAACCAGACAGAATTCTCTTATTAACCATCAAGGAAAAGTAAAAAGAACAGATGTGCTACCAAGACATTTGGGAAAGGTTTTCTTTTCCTTCGGTCACTGACCAGGCTCTCCAGGAAACGGGCATGGGCCCGAAGGCTGCCAGAGCTCCAGGTGCACTTGGGCAGCACTCTCAGGAATGCACGGGGTGGGATTGTTGGGGTGTCCTGGGCAGGGCCAAGAGCTGGATTGGATGATCCTGGTGGGTCCCTTCCACCTCAGGATGTTCTCTGGCACGGGGACCGTGTCCGTCCGTGGAAGGGAAGTCACTCGGGGTGGGGGTCACAGGGTGATCACAGTCCCCACCATTCCGCGGTTCACCGAAGGGTTTTCCCAGCACCTGAGAGTGCTCAAAGTAATTTTTACAAGGCCTCAAAACTCGTTCGTGGCCACGGCTGCATCAGGGCACGCGGAGCTCCGCTTCACAGCCAAGTTTAACTCCACGTTCTGCACAGCCCTGAAGCCTCCCCGTGCTCACCTGAAGCAGCTTCAAAGACATTGGGTGGCGTTAGTTTTTTATAAAGGGAGCTCGAAAACTCCTGAATTAGATAAACAAATGAAACTCATTCCCAAAAGCCATGGTCTGGAGAAGAACAACAGAGTATTCTGAGTTGCAAGGGGCCCACAAGGATCATTGAGTCCAACTCCTAAGTGAATGGCCCATACAGGGATCAAACCCTTGGTGTTACCAGCACCATGCGAGAAGAAGACGGTTTAAAACAGATAATTCATCACAAATAGCATTTTCACTCTTTGTAATGAACCATTAATTTGAACCAGTGGGAGCAGATTTAGGCTCACCTGCCTGAGTTTCTCCCTGACTGGAGAGTTCCACAGGTGGTAGAAAGCAAATACTGTCCTTGACAGGTGAAGATATTGAGCATTTCAGCTTAAGCTTTAATACAGAAATGCAGCACGTTTTCAATGATGTGCTTCAGTGGAAAAAGTTCTCACTCTGTGCTCAAAGGCAGCTTTCCTTATCATGATTTTAATCTCATTTAAGCATCTTTTTTGCAATTTACTTTTCTTGGCAATAAATTAAGATTAGCATCTGTTGCAATGGCTGGCTGGAGTTTGTTTGGATTGACCTCATGGTAACAAATCTCTCCCACAAACAGGCATCACATTTACCTGAATTACGTACACAGACTCCTTTCTCTCTACGTGAGAGAAAGAATTTAAGCCAAAAGAAAATTTCCACCCGGCGCAGAGTCCTTACCATGTGTGTGTTTCCTCTGACAAATCCGTCATCCATCCAGTCCCCTCCCTGTCACACCGACACCGAGCAGGAATTCTGTCTTGCAAAGGGTCTACACTGGGAGGAAAAGTGTTTTTAAATACAAATTATTCACGTTCAGTTACAATTGCAATTTATTCAGCCCAAGTGTCACAGCGTAAAAACTGCTTGTTACATCCTGGCACCCGCAATCAGGGAAGTACTTTGGCCCATGTTACTCCCCTTCCTTTTGGCACAAGTCTTATAAACAGAGAACACAATCTGACACTTGTAAATATGTCAAGCAATGTGTATTAACCAACCCCAAACCACATCCTTCCGCATTAAAATAGTACAGCTTTTGTAACTCCACTGCAGCACCACGCACCCATCCTATCACTACAGGAGGCCCAGGGACAACAAACCCTTTGATGAAGTATCCATCCTATTTCTGGAATAAAAAAACATCCATTACCATGAAAAAAAAAATTATTTTCTTGTTATAGAAAATATTTTGAAATTGAAAATCATGTTATTACTTACCCAGATAAATACTGTGCAGGATTGGACACTGCAGAATTCCTGTTCCTTCCATATGGTGCTCAGCCTCCAAATGGCGCTTCCAGTCAGCACCATTCCTCTTATCTGGATCTTTCAAGTAGTGATGACTTATTATGCTTTATTTTGTCAGGAAAATGTGGGGTCTAACAGATGATTCAGGTCCATTTTCATGAGGAGAAACGTTAACATACTCATACTGTTCTGCTTTGGCCACCTTCCAGTAGTCTTATGAATGTTAAATACTTTATAAATTAAAAATTGTGGAATCAGAGAATTGCCTGGGTTGGAAGTGGCCTTAAAACCCATCCAGTCCCACCCCTGCCATGGGCAGGGTCAGCTTCTGCTACCCCAAGTTGCTCCAAGCCCTGTCCAGTCTGGCCTCAGACACTTCCAGGGATCCACAGGCAGCCACAGCTTCTCTGGGCAACTTGTGCCAGGGCCTCCCCATCCTCAGCATAAACAATTTCCTCCTACCATCTAATCTAAATCTCCCCTCTTTCAGTTTTACTAAAAATCATGTCATGTAATTCAATTACCTGTTTTGTGGCAATGTCATGAATTTGAGTAGTTGGTTCTTGCCTTTTGGAAATAGTACTGGTCACACATTTTGACCACAGCCCTGCGCTGCCAAGTCCATTTTGGCTTTAAACTGAAAAACAGATAACATTTCTTTAAGCCCTTCTCCAGGTACTTGACTTTATACTGCATTGAGTTACCACTGAGAAGGGAAATCATTACAATCTAATCCTTCCCTTCCCAGTACCAAACTAGGGAAGTTCCCTTGCTATCTCTGACAGCAGCGCTACTTCAAACAGAAACTGTTCCACTTACAGATATCACACACAAGTGACACTTCCTCGTGCATAATTACCTGGGATGGTATGTGGTGGAACGTGTTCCCCAACTCAGGGCATTCCAGTTTTATTCCCTGTTTTCTTTTACCTCTTTTCAAAAATCAATGGATATGAACGGTAACACTGGGGTTTCTACTATAACAGAATAACCATTTTTCCATAGTGGGAAGATACAGTCTGAACTAAATCTGTCAACAGATTAATTTGCAATTCCAAAGTTCAGCCACTGAAAATTCCCAGGCTCCTGGAGATCATCTAGGTCAAACTCTGCCTTCAGCACACAGAGCTGGGAATGAGCCAGTCCCTACCTTGACAAAATTACTCCAAACAATGATAATCCAGCTTATTTCATTCTAGAACAACTTCCCCAGAGCTCAGAGCAATGATGAAACCTGTTCTTCCAGGAGGATGGCTCAGCACTTCCATAGCCTTTGTTTTCACCAGCAGGTGCTGCTTAAGGTTCAAACTAAACATGGGGGAAGACACAAAGGTGTCACAGGAGGGTCCAGCAAAGATGTAATGGTGAACAGGGGCTCGGTTTTGTTTTGTCCCAAAGTCTGGCCCCTTTGCTGCACATTCAATCCTCGGAAAGAGCATTTCCTGGAGAAATTCGACTGCCTAGAGCAGCAGGATCAGACAAGGCTCTCCTGGCTCTGGGGGTAAAATTAGGCCCTTCTCACACCAGGAGCAGAACTGGAGTTCAGCAAAGCTTTGTCTGTGTTAAAATTCAGTAGCATTGGACATTCCATGGCAAAGACAACTGATTTCCAGGTGAAATGTATTTTTCCATGTATTTTAGCTGGACATTAGGGTTACTCACTAGAACAAAGTCCAGCAGCTACAGTATCACCAAGGATTGTCTTGTACCTTATTTAATCAAGTGTTATTTTTACTGTTTTCTGTGTTTTCCTCCCCAGCAATGGAATGAACAGGGAGATGAGGATGATATGATACCCAAATTATGAATACCACACAAGCAAGCGATCTCCAAATGTTCTATATAGCAAAAAGCTAAAAAGAAAATAATTCTGTTTGGCTCCTGCTCTTGGGTTGCCCTTAAATAAATTATACTCAAGTGAGCAAGTTCATTGGCAAGGATGGAAAGTGACAGAATTTTAGAAGATTTTGAACATGATTTATGTAATTTCTTTTTGTTTGTTCTCGTGATACAGCACAGCTGAGCAGCCTCGCTCCAGGTATGTTCTCAGTGATCTCATTGTCCACTTTCCATGAGATTGCACGAATTTCTGTAGTGGTTTTCAATTCAACCGATATTTATACATTTTTTCAAGTGTTTATAAACAAGAACTCAAAATTATTTTGTTCTTAAACCAAAAAAAATTACTTCCACAAATTGAAGACTTAAGAGGGAAAAAAAAAAACAAACCAGCCAAACTAATTCACTGGTTTAATTAACAACTGATTTTAACATAAAAATAATTCTAAAATTCACACAACAAACTAATGCCCAATAGTTCTTTTTTTTAAACACTGATACAGATTGCCTGTAAACTCAAGTTTTAATTTTAATTTTATTAAGATACAGGAATAGCTGCATTAGCAGGTTTATTTACTCCTAGCAAAAATTAAGAAGTTATCTGAGTTTTAAAACAAGATACAGATTTTCTGAAGGGATGGGTACTTCTAGAAGGAAATTAAAAACATTAGTAATAGGTTTGTTTGTAGAGCAGCTGTCCATAGACCCATAGTTTAAGTCCTGCCAGTGATCAGACCGTGGTCTTTGAAACAGCCAACCTTGTCAAGGGTTCCACATCCCCCTGAGAGTCACACACATGAAAATTCCCTGAAAATGATTCTATTTGCTTGTCTGGATCCTATACTAACAGAGTCTATTACAGAGCAGTTTGAGGAAAGATTAATGATCTCAAAAGCCAATTTGGGGAAATTTTTCCACCTCCAAGATAATGCTGAAAGAAATCTGCAAACAGTTGTAGAAGACTTCCATTAACCAAAGGTCACGTCATTAGAAAAGTGAGAAGAGAAAAAGTTCAAATTAATACTCAAGTCCTAATGACAGGAATGAGACGTCTAAGCTGGCTCAGGAGCAGATATGCTTCCGAATTTTTATCAATAAACAGACAAATTATCTTAGTAGCTGCTTGTTCTCTGAGTTGTAAAAGATAGAAGAGAGGCAGGAAAGGAGGCAGTGGCAGGCAAGGGGAGATAGACAATCTTGTGCAGTCTAGAAAGAGAAAAGATAATCTCTGACTGCTATGGATGGAGGAGCAGCAGGAGCCCAGTGAGAGCAGGGAGGAGTGCGATGGACAGAGAGGGAACAGTGAAAGAAAGGAAGGCACCAAAGGTGCCCAACTCATTCTAAAGAGTAATGCTTGTAGCTGGGTGCCTTCACTGGTGATGGAAGTGTGAGGCAGCCAGGAAAAAAGGATGGCTAAATTTGTCTGTGTGAAGATTAAACTGCCAGCAATGAATCCGAGAAAATCTCTAGGAATGTGGCTGTGGATGAAAGGATAAAAACAGTTCAGGAGCAGAGTAGATTGATTCCTTCCCTACATCACAGTGATATTTAGATGACATTTCAGGTATAACTGGTAGGGATGAAGCAAGTAGTAAATGCAAACTGTTACTTTCAAGCAAGTGTAATGCTAAAAAATAGAAGTTGTTGGAAATAGAGATAAGATTTAAAAATCAAGCTTCAGGCAGTTCCATATATGCTGCCCCCTTTGACAGTCAAAATGTGTCAAAACCTGTGAATAGGTTTTCACTGAGTTTTTTTAAAGAAAGAATGAGAGTGGTCTACGTTTCACAGAGGCTTTGGGAGCTGCAGGTGCAAGTGGGACAGAGAGCTGACCAGACGATCTTGCAAGGAAGGCAGAGCAAAGTGCTCATTTTCAAGTGGAAGTGAGGAACAGTTTTGTGCTCCAGCTTGTCCTGTTGGTTTCTGTGAGACACCATCGCAACTTCACATTTAAATATTCTGTAGAACCAAAGCAAATGAGCTGCTTGGAAAAACAGAAAGAAGCAAATGACAGCTGAAACTACTCAGGAATAAAAGGGAAGTGCGATTTAGGCAGAGCAAAATGGCAAACGCTTTTAAATTGTAAATTATTTTTGCACTCAAAAGAGGAAAGAATGGTGATTTGGCAAGATACCTTGCATTCGAAATAAACATACCTGAGTTTCTGAAGGATTTAATAATCTAACATGAAGCTCCCAGTAGCCCTGCAGGCAGAGGATGGGCCTGTTGGGTCATGGTTTCATACCATCAAAGAGAGAGATTTCATCTTTCAGATGTTGTTGTGCTCGCTTGGTAAGAATTCAGCTTATTAAAAGGTGTTAAATAAGATACAGGATAAAAATACTACAAGAGAAAAAAAATAAAATATTTAAGGCTAAAAGGCAAAGTAAATATGGAAATAACATTTGGTGAACACATTCTGAGGACAAAACTCCAAGTTTATTTGTAGGAATAAGTTGTGGGGTAACTCTGGATGGGTGATGCAGCTTGGTGTGCCATGACCCTGGATCAGCCAGGCAGGCAACACCCCATGCTGCACATGTGGAATGTGCAGCTTTTGGCATGGGAGCCCAAATATTAAAATTGGCCCATAAACCTGAGTACAGTTTTCTGGGTTTAAGAATCTTATTTTATCTGGATTAAAGTCCTCTTCCCCTCTGGCATTAGGAGGTGTTTATGGTTGTAAAAACAAGAATTGCACTGAAATATCTAAGGGCTTCTCCTGCCAAACTTACAAGGTTTACTTTGCAGTTTAAAATTAAAACAAACAAAAAAATAATCTGCCAGTATGGCCTTTGTGGACAAAGTGCAGGAAAAGAATGGGCAAATGAACTTCATTACTCCAAATATTTTTTGGAGTTCTAAAAATAATTTTCCTTCCCTGTGGTGTGGGAAAAGATAAGGCGAAGTTTTTCTTGTGAGTCCTAAGAAATCTTTGGGGTTTTTAAAAGTCATGCTCAAGTAATGTTACAAAAAAAATGAATAAAAACTGTGGCTCCTTTCTGTGATCAGTGACCACATCAGGGCCTGGATTAATGCAGCTCTTTGCCTTCTGTTATCTTTCAACAATTCCTCCTTCAAATATCCATAGGTGGAAACAGTTACCACAATGTGGAAAGGTATAAAAAACACTTTCTAGGCAACAGCTCTGGAGCTTCAGGCCTTTAGCAACCACTGTGCAGATGCTTTCATTCAAATTCTGGTCCTTATAGGCACTTCTTAATAGGAATTGCCAATTTCTCCTTTCCTCTTCCCTCTAGATTTATTTTTCTTGTCATTAAAACATATTTTATTGTTGTGCTCTCAAATTTTGTAAATCTTGATTTCTGAGGGTACAAGGTTATGTTGTAAACTAAAAAGAGAACAAACTGTTCAGCAGGTTTGGGATCTGAAGAAAAGAGAGCAGCTGTGTAGTCAGTGAGCATTTATGGGATGGAGAGCAGAGTTTGGGGTAGATGTCACTGCCATGGACTTCACCATTTAAAGAGAGATTGAGGTTCAGGTCATATCCCTGAAATTAATTCATCCACAGACTAAACCAGCTGCTCAGTGTCAGGTGTACTGACCAAAACACAAAGGCAATGTCCCTGCATTTCGCTCAGGCACACGCACTGTAATATTTGTAATAATTTCTATATTATTCACATTTAGAGCTGTTCTTCCTTCTGTATTTTCTTCCTCTCACCCCATTCCAAACTGGAGCCTGAACAACCCAGTGGAGGTTCATCAGTAATAATGAGGTTGAATAAGAAATGTTCTGTTTTACATTCTGTTACCATTCTGACCTCATTAAGGCCCTTTTGTTCTGGAACCTCAGTATCAGGACTTCCCTTCGGCCACAGAGCTGTCAAGTTCACTCACAGCTCACTTATAAGAAATGTAAATCAAAGCAAATAGTCAGCTCTGGCTAAATTCTGCCTTCAGAACATATATGAACTGTATTTTTTAGGAAACTAAACATGCAAAAGGCGAAGCTCGCTCTGGTAAAGATCCAACCATTAAAATAATTTACTGGATATCTTTGATGTTCATTTTCTTCAGCTGTAAGCATTCAGTGATCCATCAACTGCAGATAAATGTTGTGCTGAAAGCTTTCACTGAAATTATGAGAAGGAATAAAGGAATTAGAGCCATAAGACTTCCAGAGATGCCCTGTGTTGACATCCCTGTTTCCAAGCCCTATTAAATGAAACAACACATTCCTCTGAGATTTTAAGGTTTCTCAAGCCCTAATTTACAATGGAATTACAGAGCAAATCCTAATTTGGTACCACTCCTACGATCAAAAATTTAAAATATTCCCCTTAAGAGATAATATACCCATGTACAATAAAATATTTCAACTGCTTTTAATTTAATCAACTGCTTTCTTGATTACTCAAGAAACTATCCATGCCTTGAAATGTTTGTGTAAAGGGAGCCTATCTTTCAGCTCAGAGATATCTGTTCAGCCTTCTGTTTTCCTGCAGCCCAGTGAATGTTGCTTTTTTGGATTTTTCTGACACTTGTTTCGGGAAGAAACTGAAATGTTTGTCTTTCCTTGACATACAAAGAAAGGAATTACACAGGGATATTTATTATTTTCCTGTGTGGATCCTGCAGCCTCTTGGGCTCGTTTAAGCCATGCAACAGAACTAATACCCACATTCCCACCCAGCCAGTCATTTTGGCTGAAAATCCTTTGACTGAGATTTTATGCAGAAGAAAAATTAAAAATTTGAATGGATTTGCAAAGGAGATGGAAAGGGTAACACTGACCCAGTCCTGGCAGGAACGTGTTCCCTGGTCCCAAACAAGGAGTTGTCCCTGCCTCCCTGAGGTTCATCTCCTATTCCAAGAGGGAAGAGTTCACATGAACCCCTCTATTTTCTCAAATCACAGAGGATCCTGGTCCAGCCTGATCAGAGGTGACCTTCAGTTTTCTGGCACACGGACCTAAAATGGGCAAAGAACAGTTCTGCTGATTTAAACAAACCTTCCTCCTCATATTCAGAAACAAGTGGTGTTTGCACTTGATGATTTGGGGCTTGATGGATACAAACTTATTCTGAAATGTGCTTGGTTTTGCTAACAGAGTTTTTTTAAAATGATTGACAAAGCTATAAGTCACAGCACTCTGCAGAGCCCAAATTCTATCCTACACCTTCAAGCTAATACAGTATTTTGACAAAACACAGTTGGTGTTCCAAATCTATATTTGGAAGAAATGTGTTTGTGTAAAATCTAAACTCACATCAGAGCTGTAGAGTTTGAGTAAAAGGAGAAACTTAGGAGTAGCAGTTCTACTGAATCTCTAGGTCTCCATATTAAGCCACTAAGATGGACTGGATAAAGGCACATGAATCACTGTTTTTTTGTTGTTTACATTGTAAATACATGAGATCTTTGCTAAGATTCAACTGGGTGCAGACCCCTGGGTTGCAGGATGAGCACATTCCCAGTCTACACCCAGGCATTGGAATTATTTGCAGCTGAAGGTCAGACACATCCCTTGTGTCCCTGCCGGGGGGAGCTCCCCATCCTCTCCCTCAGTGTGGAATATTCCAACCCCTTATCAGAATACTGCAAACTTGGAAGACATCAAAATGGAAGGAAAGGATTTGGGAGCATGAGAGCCGGGTAACATTCTAGCACAACCCTCAGCTCATTTTGTAGTTTCAGGCAAGACTCCTGGCTGCCTGTCTGAGATACAGGCCAAATATTTTAGGTGCTACTCACAGATGTTAAATGAAGGATTACATTATTACTGTAACAAGTTACTCTAGAATACTATTTTTGAGGTAATGACACCATTTATGAGCCAAAATTCAATTTGTACCCTTGGAGCCAATTTGGTCCTTTGGAGCCAACTTTCATCAATTTTCAGCCCCTGTGTCACAGTGTCACACTTGCTTCTGTCCCAGGCTGCTTCTTGAGGTCAAATTCTCTCATCTCAGGTGCTGCCTGCTCCCTGTGTGTGCTCTGGCTCCAGCCTGGGATTAACCAGCTATCTTTCCATCCAGGACAGTCTGGGAATCACTATTCCAATCCTGCCTCCCAGGCAAGGAGGGTAAAATCCGTGGGAGTTTCTGGCCTGTGAGCCCTCAGTGCTCCTTCAGAAGGTACCACACTCAATGGTGTCTCTTTAAATCCACTTTTCAAATATAATATGAGCTGTGGTGCTGTGACCTGCACACAAAATTTACATAGTAGCAGTTGGAAAATCCCTTTGGTCCATGTGCGCCTTATAATGGAATCTCCAGAAAATGGAGATACATTCCATAGGCTGGAATAAGTGAGGTGATGTTCCACCTCACCTAAGGAGAGCCCGCTTTTAATGGGGCAAAGTTTTCACATTTTACTTAAATGAAGCAGCACAGCCCAAGTCAAAAGTGTGCCTGTGTATCACACCCAGTGCTTGGTGAGCTGCACTCCCTCTCTGGGAGCAGTGGGCAGGGAGCTGGGCAGTGCAGAAATAACTCCCAAACTGTGCTCTCTGGACTGCTCCTGTCTCTTGTAATTACTTCTACTTGGAGATGTCTGCCAAATTCTTCCCAGTGGACATATGGCCTCAGCAGGTAGGAACAGGCCGAAAGTGCTTTTCTTGCACTGACGTCAGTGGGGGAAGCGTGACTGAATGCAGCTCCCATGAAAATTAAATATTACCTGACTCCTGCCCTTTTATCAAGAGAACAGCAGCATGGCCTAGTTATTCCTACAGCTTCTTGAGAAATCTTCATGCTTTTGCTTTCATACAGAAAGTGTCTTTACACTTAATTAGAAGATAATGCCAGTCAGCTTCTGCTAATTATTTGTATTTTTGCTTAACACTTATAAATCTACTTGTTCAGGTATTATTACAGCTAATATTTGTCTTGTAACACACATTAGTCATTACAATTAGCAAGTAGAAATAGATTAGTCATGCGTAAACAATCTCATAAATGAAGTATTTATGCCCCCTTTGGGGATGGAAAGGAAGGTAATTTGAGCCTTTTATGATTATCAAGGGAAACCTGACTTGTGTCTTCTATTCACATTGTTGTTTTGGGATTTCTTTTGGGGCAAATTCACTGGCTGGGGGCTTCCTTTAAAGTCCAGTAGCACCACTAGAAGTGTTATGGATTTAATGAAAACCATCAGGTGTTACCTTCTCCTAAATTACTGGTCTGCATTGTTCAAAACTCATCACTCTTTTCTTTCAAAAATCTTTTCAGTTAGTATTTCAGCTCTTCCTGTGGCTGCAGGAAAGCTCCCTTTCCCATTTCTGAATTCAGATGTTTTGTTTGAGCAGTGAACAAGAACAGTTATCCCCAGATTTAGGGCTTCTGTCACCTCTCTCTGGGAAAGACAGACTGGAAATTACAAAACTGTCACCCTAATCTGTGTGTCAGCTGTGGCATGGAGAGTTCCCTGCTCAAAGCCAATCCAAGCCATGATCATGAACTTCAAGAGGTATCTCAAGAAAAGGGTTATGCAATGAGTTGATAAAAAATGTGAGTTACCAAGTTTGCTTCAAGCAACTGTAAAAGGAAAGTGTCTGCAGAAGTCCATACTTTTTATTCCATTTCCCAGTGGCTTTTCTCTGTCTCTTTTACACAAAATTTCATCCTGTTTCTTTCCAATTTGATGAGCCACTCGAAAAACCCCCACTCTTTGTGCGTGTGTATAAAATCTCGTAAAATGTCACTTTTAAAATAATTGGGCCAAGCCATTCCATAAAGCCATTTTAAAATGAAAACTCCAAGTCATTTCATGTAAGTGAATTTAACAGCCATGGATTGTTTCCCCACTGGTTCCCTGCACTGTCCACAGGTGAGGACATTGTCCCTCATTGTAACAAACCATCCCATTCCCACCCAGGTCTTCATTTTTCCCTTTGTTATCTTTAATTTCATCTAATATTTCAATGCAAAATCAAGCAGCTCACAGCTCTTCCTAAAGGGAGCATTTTCTCCAACTAAAGAAGTTGTCAAGCTTCCCGAAGGAAGGTGGGAAGAAGGGAATATTTGTTGCTATGTTTAGCACAATTACAGAAATAGGTCACATATTGTTTCTGAAGGAAATGGATCACCAGCATAGAGGCCCCCACAACTCATCCTGGTTTCCCTCCCTCCACCCCCGTACACAGTGCTTGAAGCATTCCAACATCCTTGCCAAATTCCCTCACAAATACTTTAATTCTTTACGTGCATGTCTCATTCCATCTGTTCCACATGCTCTTTATGCCATTTACATTCACTGGCAGGGGCTGTGAGATGACACCACACGGTGTAAATTTGCCGGGGTTTGAAGCAGTTTTGGGATTGCACGAGGGAAAAGTGGAGCAGCTCCAGGTCTGGGGTTTGCTCCCTGAGTCCAGGGTTCATCCAGCTCAGGGCAGAGTTGTGGGAGTGTCACCAACAGGTTCTCACAGCCCTGCCTCCAGGATCAGGAGGAAAAAACACTCTTCTGTGGAGGATTTGTGACGGGACTGCTGGCGTGGGAGACTTTGGGCCCAAATAAACAACAATGACAAGGCAAGTATGATGTAAAGGAGGAATAAAGGAATGCAGCACTCAATGGGAAAGGTGGAATCACTCCTGAACAAATGCTGTCCGTGTGCTCCTCCACCACAGGCACAAACCACAGTCTGGGAGCCTTCGGGCTCTGCCTTTGGGAAGTATCCATTGGCTTTGGGGTTTGGCAGTGTGGTCACCCCAGCCCACAGCCAGCTGTAAAATCTGGAATGCACAGAGGGGCCATTGCAAATGTCTGCGGGACACAGATTTAAGGGTAGTTTCCAGGATAAGAATAGGGAAAAACCCCCACCTCTTCAGGTTTCACCACAGGGACATTCATACCACCAACCCACAGATCAGCTGCATGTGCTTGGCCACAGGCCTTCAACTCCTTGAACAAATTATATGAAAGCCTCAAGCCCTGAAATTTCAATTATGCCAAGTGCTGGACACCAAACCTTTTCTTTCACCTCCATAAAAGAGCCTCAGGTGAAAGAGACATGCACTTAAAGAACACATAGGAGTCCAACAGAGATTCCAGGTAAAAACACCAAAACTGTGAAGCTTGGGCACAGCCTGCCTTGTGGAAGGCACCTGCAACAGCCCCCCAGGACCAGTGTGCCCAGTACAAGGAGTTTGGTGTCCTGGCAGTGCCAGCACAGCCAGAGTGCTGGAACATGTTACAAGTATCCATTTCTCAGACCATTATGCAATACAACTACTTTACTACTCATATTAAGAAGTTGTGAAAGTATATGCTAAATTTCATCAGAGGTCAGTCAACAGTTCTAACCTTCTCTTTTCCCAAAGTGAGACAGCTCAGCTTGCTTACCTGGCAAAACAGATTTCTCAATCTTTACCTCTCCATTTTTCCACATTCCTTTCCTCATCTAAATTTTCCTGCTTAGCTTGTGTGCTCTACCCATACCCTGTTATCTTCTACCCCATCTCTCTTCTTGCTCCCTGCCTATTATTGCTACATTGTCTTTAATGTTTCCCTGCTCCCCTTTTCTGCCAAGCACCAGTTTTCAACCGCTGTGAAAACGTTTGACTCACACAGTTCATTGTTTCTTCTTCAAAGGAATCATCGTCTAAAATAACCTTCATGTGCTGGAGCAAAGACAGGGAAGGGAAGCCTGGCATTCCCTGCTCACTCTTAGTTTGAAGCCTTGTAGGCAACTGCCCAGCAAATGAGAAATTAGGAAAATAACAGCCGCTGTCCTGGAGGGGAAAGGAATTGAGTCTTTGCAGCACAGCATTGGATTTTTGATGCAGACTTTTTAAGGCAAAGGAAAAAACCAACTAGATCCTCCATTGTCCAAACACTCTGTTCTTTACACATGTGCCAAATTAACCTGGAATAATACCTCTTGGATTCCTGATTGCTTCATACCTGCCTGATAAAATGTAGCAAAGGATCAAGAGTTGGAGGTGATGGCATGAACCTGATGTTTGGTTTGGTTTGAAGCAGAGAGCTCCCAGATGTGTTAATCTCTCAGGGAAAGAGCTGGGGGAGAGCTTGCAATGGGGTCAGTCTTGTGCATCACCCTGCCCGAGGGACAGCACAGCTGTCTCAGCATGGAGAAAGTTTGGTTCCTCAGCAGATGGACACAGACACAAAGTATCAGTGGAAACCCTAAAGGGAGAGAGGTGTTTGAAGTGTCTTCCTCCAGCAAGGTTTAAACCTCATGGTCCTAAGGTACAAAGTGCTGACCTCCATGGCCACCTTTGCTCACCTCCCACAGAACTGGAGCCCCATCCAAGACCATTCCCCTCAAGTTCAGGTACCTCAGGTGATCCTTTTAGAAAACATCCTCTGCAGACATTGGGGCAATGTCTCCTGTCACTCCAGTAGCAGGGAAATGGGAGACATCTCCCTAAGGAGATTCAAACCCACATCTCCCATGGAAATGACCTCAGTACTAAATTACAGGGCGCCTGTTCCAGGTGGAGCATTCCCCACCCTTGCTTTGGTGATAACCCAGTGTGCAGCACAGTGGACAAAAGAGAAGAATTATTAAAGCCTAATGAGTAAAGCACAGACTTATTTTGCCTTCTTTTGCCACCGACTGCTTTACCTAATGACAGATAAGGCCCTGTGCAAACACATCCACAGAACCACTGAAACCGTGGAGAATGGGTTCATCCCATGAATTCCACTCACCTGCAGGGAAATTTCCCTTCTAAGGTTGTTATTCCACCTTTTAGATTTTCTTCCATATTTAGGTGTCTAGTATCTTTGCTAATTATTGCATTATCTTTACCTTTGGACATTTCATCCTTAGCATGTGCTGCTTGCAGAATGGTGGAGAGAAAGAAATCCCTTTGTCAGCTCATTTAGTGTCCTGTTGGGGGAAGAAATACAGGAGGATGGGATTCAATAAATGTTCAGTAAAACCATCCAGATAAGTATGTCCCACTGGCTCAATTTCACCAAATTGAAGCAATTCTACATTACAAGTGATTTCCCTATTTTACCTTTTGCCTTCTTTCCAGACAGATTTGAAATTTTCACTTCTTCTCATCATAAAATATCACAGAACCATGTGTTATACACAGTACATATAATTTATGGTTTCTTATACTATTTTTGTGACCTTATAGTTGGAAGCCGGCACCACTTGAGAATGACAACTATGAGAAATATTTCCTATTCTCCACTTAGGTTGCCAAGCACAAAACCAGAAAGAGAGGTGAGAAAAGTTCCTAATACAAATTTGTCCACAAAACCAGCAGTGTCCTTAGCAAAATAATTCTCATCAAGAAAGAAATACGGAATAAAATCACCACCCAAATAATTTACAAGTGAAATACCAGGAGCAAGGACACTGGGAGCAGCAAGGCCACTTATTGTTTAGGGTAGAGTTCAGTGTCTCTTGTGGTTTAGGTAAAAAAAGTCTTCTGAGTGGGATGGGGGGGGACTGTTCATGTGCAGAATAAGTAGAGGAGAAACAAGAGTAGCCAGTTTAGATATGAAGAGAAGCTCCAGCCTTTGGAAAACACAGTGTGTATTCACACCAAGTACCAGGCACAGAGTGAATTGAATAAAATAGTTCTGAGTAGTAATCCCAGTGGGACTTGGGCCAAAGGGTGAAAGGAAGGGAACACATTGGAGTTGTGATTCAAGATGTCCTGGAATCCTTCCTGACCCGCTGGGTTGGAATTTCTGACTCGACACCCAGCCTTGACTCAGAATAGGAAACTGGATCCTAACTGCAGGTTTCTTTTTATAGAGCAAACTTTATTGCCAACTTCCTTTGGAGCACAAGTTTATCCCTCCTGGTCTTTAGGCACTACACCACTCACGAGACAAGTGCAAGAGAACGTGAGCTCTGCTCCCCAAACATGACCCAGCCATTCTCCAGAAAGCAAACAAGAGGTGCAGAGTTTGTCTTTATTCCCTGTGTCAGGGAATACAGAATGCACTGAAGGGTTTAAAACCAGCTGGCTCATCTTTGGCCTCCTCCTTCTCCCCCTCTAAACTTGGCCAACATGAAAGGACAGAGACGTGGGCCAAGAAATGCTTGCCAGGATTAGAGGCTAAATTGGAGATTTCTTGTGTAATGCAGTAACAGGCAGGGGATGGGAAATCACACTCTGGAAAAGACCTTGATCACCAGGATTTGCACTGAATTTCTCCACAGGACAGAGTCTGTCCTGGGGGATCAGACAAGACCCCTCTGAGCTGGACTGCGCTGCAGCTGAGATTTTTGCACACCACAGCCTGAGGTGTGTTCTAGCTCTGGTGTTGATTACAACTTAGAAAGGGAAAGCTTTGAAATAATTGTGGTCCCTTTGTATTATTCTGTAATTGAAAAGGAGAATTTTATCCCTTCATTTCCACTGAATGGCAAAGATCAATTCTGCATTTAAAATATATGAATCATGTAAGCAAGGCAAAACCTCTCAGAACCTTTTTTGGTTTTGAGACAGCACCTCCTCTTTCAAAATCATTCACGTATTTAAATCAATATTGATTATTTAATCCCATGTATCTTACATGAAATTTTTGGAGTGAATTAATCCCAGAACACGTGATATCAATCAAGCTTGCAATTTCCTTCTTACTGAGGCAGTTCCTCAAGTCTGTGAAGAAGGCAGAATTAGCAGGCAAGTTCCAGCTCTTGGCACCCAGTTTGGGTTTGAATGAAATGCAGGTATTAAGTGACTTGCCCAAGGTTATGAAAAAAATTATACAGGAGCAACCTAACACAGAAACCACAGAACCAAGTGAGGCACTTAAACTGAAAGACCTCTTGTCTCATCCAAGAAATTTAAAAATAGCATCTCTATAAAGCACAGGATTCCAGACAAAGGTGTATATAATACCACATTTAACATTTGCTGTCCTATAAAGGAAATTAATTTTAAACAGTCAGACAGAAATGTAAGTAGTAAGCAAGTAATAATGCAAAGAAAGTCTTCCTATTCTTCCCATAGAACACAAACTCTACGGGTTTATATTATAATATGTTTTCCAGAGGCAAGATCTTGGTTTTGGAAGACTGGAAGGAACTTCAGCAGAACCATTTTCAGCACCAGTTCTCTCTATGGCTTTAGTCTCTTCTTCTGTTTGCAGTGCAGGAAGAGTTTGAGTGTAGGGATCTGTTTCATGAGCTCCCCTGGACCAACTTCAGTCCTCACACCAGGAGAAATAAATTTTCAAAACTACTAAAATAACATCTCCTAAAATGACTAATGTGTCCAGGCCCTACTCATTTTTAGCAGGATGGCTCAGGTCTCATTTTAACAAAAACTATTTTTCAAAATTTCCCCCTGTACCTTCAATTATTTGCTAAATCTGGCACAGAAACCTGGACTAGGTGACTTTCTTCTTCCTCTTTTCCATAAATACAGTGATTTAGAGAGAAGAAGGAAATTGATTCCAACATGGCTGAACAAATATTTCTGCTGGAATTTTCTACCAAAATAAATTTCCACTGGTGTCTGTGATTTTCTGGTATTTCACATTTTCCTAGGCATAGATGTTCATATATAAATTTATTTGTATGACTTTATAGCCAAAAAAACCTGAAAAATTCAAACTACATCTAGGTGATATTTGGGGGGTTATTTCAATTAATATTCACTGTTGCTATTTCGTTAGTTCATTCTAATTAGCAGTGATTTAAAGAGAAAATCCTGCTTCCATTGCCTCGAGGCACACAGAACCAGCAACTGGGGCTGGCTATAACACATTCTCCCTCCACAGGGGAAGGGGCCTTCCCCAGTACAAATACCAAAAGGATTCATATCCACTTCATCCCAAGGGTCTGCTCCCTGTAGGATTTTTCCGTGTTATCTTAGGCATGTGACAGATGGGATGGGTTGGAGGGACAGTGGCAGGATGGGAGGAATGGAAGGACACAATGAACTTCATGGCAGCACCGTGGGGAAATTAATTCTTCCTGCACACAATGCAGACTGCCAGGATTTGGGTTTGATGGCAAATTTTCACTTGTAGGTTTGCAGAGCTGTCACCTCGATTCGGGGAAGGGAAACCACTCACAGACTTGTGCAAAGCCTCGCCAAAATCCCAGCTTCTCCACCAGACCGTGCTCAGTTATTCCAAGAAAATCTCCTAATTGCAGAAGAACCAGCTGAAAATGGTTCCTCCCAGCGTGAATTCAGTGTTTGTCCTGATTTGGGTCTGGACATGGGAGATACATCAGAGGAATATTCTCCCCCGTGGCCCATTCCATGGATCTCCCATGGAGGTCAGGGAAGTTTTCTGCATGAGCTGAATGCAGGAAGACACTGGGAATCTGCTCTGCGGCGACGGCATCTGCATTGCAGATTGGAGAGGGGAATTTTGCCCTAAGTGCCAAATCTCATCTTTTAGAGCAAAACTATTTTTGTTTTATACAAGTGCAGAAAATTATCATCTGGGTAATACAGAACTGAGGAATTTAAAAGTGAAAAAAACCAGTAACTGCCCTGCCATTTTGCAAAGTAATCTAAAAATACTTTTTTCTGAGTTACTTTTTAAACTATTTTTGTTCCCATACATGTTTCTAGGAGTGGCAGTGGTGACACAGGGCATATATATTCATTTTCTTGGTAATTTTCAAAACTGCTTAGGAAACTTGAGCTAATGTGCAGAGAGAACTCTTCACTATTGATGTGGTAAAAGCCAGCACCATTCAGGAACAAACTGTAATCAACAAAGTTAGCAGAGATTTTATTCTGATAGGAACAGTGTGCAGTCATATCAATACCACATTTCCTGTCAGTTTAGAACAAGAAGAGAATGTAACGCAACATTTAAATGCTAAAATTACGGCAAGAATTAAGGTGTGGGTAAGCATTCTCCCTCACTCAAGTTTTGGGATAAATTTCAGATTTCACACATTTGGTCAAGACTATCATAAAGGTCATGGAACATTTCATTCCACCTTTTCAGCAACATCCAGTGTTTGAAAAGTAAAACCCTTCCTTTCTCTTTATTCCTACTCCAGACAGTGCTTTGTCCTCTCCCCCGCCACCCCCTTCATGATAAACCCAACATGCAATTTTCTGCCATTTCAAAGCCCAGTTTAAGTATAGGTTTAACAAACACTGACAAGGAGTAGGTACATTTACTGATGATCTGAAAAATAGCTGCTTCTGCTTCCCCGGTAAGTGTGGTGGAATGTGTCGTGTTTCACCTGGAAATGGGTTTCTTCAGTACAAATGTGTTATGTGGCAGTGACTTGGAATGAGGAGTGTGATGGTGGAGCAGTAAAAGGGGCAGCTTTCGCAGTGTAAATGACCACAGAAGTCAGAAAGAATTTGCTTTGACATATAAACTGCCTTTGAAAATTGAGTACAGTGAGACCATGCAAGAGGCTTCAGCCTCAAGTGCACTCTCTAACAGTGTGTGGGGAGAGCGGCAAAGGACAGCCTGGACAGCACTTGGAGCAGTCCTGCTCCTCCTTTTCCATTGCTTTGAAGATGGTGATTCTTTTAACCTGCAGCATTTATAAATGATATTGTTCATGTATTTGTAAAAACCTGTGTGAGAGCAGCCAGCTCTGAACACCTCTCCCCTGACTGACCTCAAGAAATCTCAACAGATTTTTATGTGGGCACTCGAGCCTGTGAATTGCGACTTACTCTGGGATCCATTGAGCAAATCAGTGTACCCAGCAAAGAGGTGAACAAGACCACACACTCAGATAATTTTGCTCCATATCAATGCTCAAAGATGTTACATTTCACCATGGGGTTTTTCTTCTTCTGTTGGTATGTATGCACTTCAAACCAACATTCTTCCCAACAACCCCTGTATTAATCCAGACTCTCTGTGGCTTGGATGAATGACTAGAAAATGACTTAAACTGAAATTTGATGTAACAGCAAATGAAATTTGGCCCTGATACCAAAAGCATTTGAGGGAAGGGACATAGTCTTAATAATTGCCTGTAAACAGTCCATCAGTACCCCTGAAAATAGGCTTTTACGATGTGCTCAGTGTCCAATTTACAGGATGGCATTCTGTGATGTTTTTGTGTGAGATGCCTCTTCCTCATCCCTGTTACATAGACCCTGAACTGTCAGTTAATGAGCAAAGGAGTAAAACCCACCTATCCACCAGGCACTGCCTGCACTTTTCTATCAGAGAAACAATTACCTCACTCTGCCTCAGAAAATGAAAACAGGGAAAGAAGGAACTCTTCCTGACATACTTGTTTTGAACATGGTGTGCATTCCTCCCCTCCTGTATCAATACAGTTAGATCATGTTCTGTTTTCATCAGGTTACAGAACATTTCACTCTGTCAGCATGAGATAATTTGCAAGCGAGGTGATAGATCTCCCTTGCTGAAATAAAGGATCTTCTCATGCCACTTAACAAAGCTCTGATTCTAATCACGTCCGTCACTATTTGGTTCTGAAATTTGCTGGAGTATTTACATTAAGTAAAACAAAGTGATCTACACAGACAATCTGAAAGGGAAAAAGAGGCTTTCAAGATTAAAAAAATGAGTGACAGACAAACCCTTCAGAAAAGAACCTGGTAGGACTTTGAAAGTTGCCATTTAAACCCTTGGAGTAATCTCTCTTCCAAAGATTTAGTGAGGAAAAAAGGGTTTTGAAAGAGACAAATCAAAATTTAATTATGCTAAAATGATTTAAGAAATACTATACACTTCCCCTTTCATTTGGTCCAGGAATGATGGATGCCTTGCAGGAGGAGTGAGTCACAAGGCAGACGATGAATAAGGAAATGTGGGAGACTCTTCTTTCAGTTAATACTGATTAGTTCTGAATGGACTCAATCTACACCTTTCTTACATGGGAATATTCACATTTCAGAGCCAAGAGAATTTCGGGTGTGTGTCCTGGGAATGATGCAGATGACCAAATTTGCAAAAGCTGATGCCTCTAATTGATACTTGTATTTTGTAAGAAAATCCATTTATGAATGAGAATGATCAAACTATGCTCAAGTCACCTGTATTCATCCCTGTGAATTAATTTATAAGCAGCCTTTGAAATGCTACAATAATATCTTTTCTGTGTAATAGTCCTTACATTCTTTACAAGCACCAATTATAGTGTGGAGAGTGTTGTCCTCATTTCACACAAAAGGAAGAGCAAAGCCAGGCAAGGACTCTGCATCAGTGACAAAATCTGGCCTAACTCATTATGCTCAGCTCAGAGAAGAGAAAATGAAGACCGATGTAAATCCCAAGTGCCATGGATAAAATGGATGAAATATTATTATTTGCTGTTTCTCACATTACAATGATTAAGGAGCCATGATGAAGAAATCTGATAAATTTGTTTAAAACCAGACAAAACAAGGGTTTTCTTCATAATTGAAACCGTGAGACTCACTGATGCAGGATGTTGTAGAGGCACTAGGATTTGAAAGGACTTAAACTATTTCATGGAGGAGTGATCCACTGACAGTTATTAAACATGATGGTTTATGTGCATCCCTCCTGTAGGGACACACATAAACCACCACCTGTCAGGAGCCAGGAGGATACAGCAGTAGGATCTTAGCCTATGCAGAGCCCTTCTACAGCTCGAGATTTCCCGGTTACTGGGTTTATGTAGTTTGTGTGCCATAGACACCATGGTCAGAGGAGAGTCCTGGTGTTCCCAGGGAGTTCACAAAGAGTTTCTGCTTTGACCAGGAGTAGAGAAGACTTGGAGTTGGGAAGAGTCCAGATGGAGCATCACTCCTAGAAAGAAAGGCTGAGACAATTGGGATTGTTCAGCCTGGGAAAGAGAAGCTCCGGGGTGACCTGATTGTGGCCTTTTAGTGCCCGAAGGGGTCAACAAGAAACATGGAGAGAGACCATTTACAAGGGCTTGGAGGGACAGGACACAGGGAACCGCTTCCCACTGCCGGAAGGCAGGGTTAGATGGGATATTGGGAAGAAATCCTTCCATGGGAGGGTGTGGGGGCCCTGGCACAGGGTGCCCAGAGAAGCTGTGACTGCCCCTGGATCCCTGGAAGTGTCCAAGACCAGACTGTATGGGGCTTGGAGCAACCTGGGCTAGTGGGAGGTGTCCCTGCCCATGGCAGGGGGTTTGGAAATGGATGATCTTTAAAGGTCCTTCTAACCCAAACATTCCATGATTCAGTGATTCTATAATCATGGATACAAATGCCTGAATCTAAACCTCAGAAAGATATCTGAATTCTTAATCAAGTCCACAGCATGGATTTGGATTCTGTGTCCTGGCCCTGGGGAAGGAGCAGCCAAAATACCACAGGAATATCCCACTTCAAATTTGAAGACAATTTAACCAATAAGTAAAACAGAATCAGAGGAAATAAAAACATTTACATCCACAGCTTCTAACCCAAAATTCATCTTAAACTTGACTCTCATCCAATTTTCTCCTTTTGTCCCTCATCCTGTGTATAAATTATTTAACTGAGAATGAGCAAACCATCACAGAGCTGTCCAGAAACTTTGATATATTTCCCGTGTGTAGGACTTGCACATCTGAATATAGAGACCTAACAAGTTTTTCTGCCCACTCTCCTCCAGAGAACTTCATTCTTCAGAGAGGAAGGAAGACACCAAGTTCTAGGGAAGAAATGGTTCTGTAAATTTTGTGTTTTTTATCAAACCCAGCTGATGGCTATGTCCCACTTAGGAGAAATCCTCCTTCCACAGCCCCTCAGACAGAGCACCTCGTGTCCCACACCCAGGTAGAAGAAACTCTCTGCATTCCCCAGCTCCCTCTGAACTTCTGACCCCATTGTATACTGGAACCAGCAGGATGATTTCCACAACCTACTTTCTAACGTTTTCCTGCTGCAGAGTGACACGGCCCAAGTGCTACTCAGTGCTAGGGCTTTGACATGGCAGGAGCTGCTCAAGCGCCACTGAACAGGCTCCCGAGGGAATGGGCACGAACCCAAGGGTGCCAGAGCTCCAGGAGCACTTGGACAATGCTCCCAAGCACAGGGTGGGATTGTTGGGGTGTCTGTCCAGGGCCAGGGGTTGAACCCAATGATCCTTTGGGTCCCTTCAAGCTCAGCATATTCTGTGATTCTGTTAAACCTGTATGAAATGACACATAGCTCACGAACTCTGTACAGATGCACAACTATTATTTCCTACAAAAGAGTCATTAAAAAGCACATTCTCTAGTGCTGGAAGTTTCAAAGACATTGCAGCAAACAGTTTCTGTGTAGTCCTCTGTTCCTCAGCCTCATCAACCCTGAAGTCAGAAAAGCAAGAAAAAAGCCAGACAGAATTTTCCTCATGGCTTTATTAATTAAGCAGCTGTTCCTGTGGGATTAGCATGTGCACGTCCTCCTCCAGAGGCAAATGTGCTCTCTGCCCTTGAAGCATAGCAAGGTATTGGTTATACCACATGCAGCTGCCAGAATAATGACTATGGTAAAGTATCCTCTGTCCTACCTGGCTCAGAGATGAACTGTGATCCTTCCCATTGTGTATGGGTACACTTTTTCAATGTAGGCTGTCCTCAAATCATCCTGGGCTCTGAAGTTCATCATTCCAGACACCCCAAACACTCTGAGGGGTGGTGCCACTCCCTGTGGCCCTGCCTTTGGCCATGCGGAGGAATGGGACAGGTGTGTTTGCTCCTTGGAAGGCTGAACTTCCCCAGGAAGATACACTATAGGAAAGGTGGGAGTTTCACTCTTCCACAGTGCTTTACTTCTGCTAACCTCACTCTTGAATCCCTTTCACACACCAGGCTGTAGGTAATAGATTGTGTCAAAATTCCCAGAGAGAGGTTAGAGAAGTCTCTTGTGATTCAGACAAGGACTAGAGACACCTCACAGCAGATCCCTTTGCCACACACGATGCAGGAAGAGAACGGAGGACCTGTGCTCCTGTACAAATGTGGTGCTCGAGTCAAGAGCATTCCTGCTGAAATCAGTGCAATTAACAGTGGTGGAATGGAAAGATCAACCTCACACTGTTTCATCTGAGGTCTGGCTTTGGTTACCTTATGCAATGAGTGGATTCTCATGACCACAGATAAATCTTTATTGCACATTTTAATATGAAATAGGCAGGAGCTGACCCAGCATTGCAGTTTGACTGACATGTTTGAACTGACATCTCTTCTATTTTAAGGTCCTTTTTGAGATCCGAATAGATGAGTTTTTCATTGTAATTGTCAGTACAACTTTAATTACTGTCTGAACAGCTCCCACCCAGCAGCTTCTCTATGTTACTGCTGCTTGGCAGGACTGTAAAAGCAGAGATCCTGCAAGAGCAGGAGGTCCCTGCCTTCTTGGCCATTGGCCTCAACATTTAACAGGAGGGAAAAGAGAAATCCTGAGCACCTAGCCAGGCTGAAGCCTCCCCTGTGCAGTCACACAGTCATCTTGTTTCATGCGATGCCTCTTTGCTCCCCAGAAGTTTCTCCAGTCTCTAATACTACACAGTCCCTGTATTTCCTGACGGACTCCTGAATCCTTCTGGAGTCCCCTGATCCCAGCCTGAACCCAGCCACTGTCCTTTAGCCCATGCTCTTCCCCTGTGCTTTCTTCTGCCAGTTCCCACAGGCAACACCACTGACATTCAGTCCCTGTAATTTCCGTCCCTCCTCTGTCACCACTGCTCTTCATCTCTCTGTCCTCTGAGCACCAAAAAAAGGCTACACTGCTCTTCATGTGAGAAAAAAGTCATCCTAGCATCTGTAAAAATGGCAAATGTCATGTGGGGTTGCCCCCAAAAATAATCAGATGTACATTTTAAAAAACATTATAAATTATTAAAATACTTGGTTTGTCCATGGGCAGTAACTTTCTGTCCTTTTGTGGTTTATGTTGAATAAATGCTCAAGGAACTCAGACTTATGTAAACCTTAAGGAATAATCTACACAGCCTTTTTCAAGAGAAGCCAAAAAACAAAGACAAGCCATATGAGAAATCTCTGCATAAGGCAAATGTCTTAGAATTACAGTAAAATCAAGAATTGCCATCAAATGAAATTGATGCCCAAGTTTACACTGATTTTTTGCATCATTTAAGCACTAGAAGAGAAGATTCATTCCACCCTCAAAATGTACAACACAACTCCAACACTCCTGCTCCAAAGAACAGGTAGGGAAGTTCTCAGGATCAGAGAATTTTTAAGGTTGGAAAACACTTCCAAGGTCATCACATCCAACCTTTGACCCCCATGCTCACTAAACCACATCATGAAGTTCTCACAAGTTTCCACTTACTTTTTGAACACTTTCAGGGATGGTGATTCCACCCCTGCCCTGGAGAGTCTGTTCCAAAGTTTAACCACTCTTCCAGTGAAGAAATTTTTCCTCGTACCTGAGCAACTCCTGGTGCAACTTGAGGCCATTTCCCAATGATGGGGATTTAAGGGTGGCTGTGTCCTGAAGAAACATTTCCCAGGCTTTGTCTGAACCACAGAATGAAATGGTTGAAATAACTCTCAAGCTTAATACTGGTTTACATTCAAAGACTTGGGTGTTTGCAGAGTTTATCCAGGCTAAAGCACTTCCAAGCCTGGCTCATCTCCACAGTCACGCCTTTTTGGAGTGAGTTATGAGCTTTCTGCACACCCCTGCTGGACCCCCTGGCCCAGGGTGAGGAAGAGCCCTCTTGGAAAACATGGGAATCCCGGAGGGAACAGATGAGTTGTTTCAGCTCCTTTGTATCACCAGAAACTGAGCAGGATAAAACAACACCCAGAAAGTGAAACTACTCTGAACAATCTGAGGTGACTCTGTAAACAGTTCAGAGCATTTCTCTAGAACACAAGGAAACATGGTAGCAGGATCTGTTTGTTCTTCCCTGGTAAACCTCTCTCCTGTGGGAATCCATAACAAACACTCTTTAAAGAGTTATAGCCCTGAGTAATCTTGATGGCACCCAGCCAGTATCACTGATTCTGTAGGAGGCCTCGTTGGAGACATATTTGGAACTAGTCTTGACTGACACTTATCCTTCTCCCTCCTGCTATAAAAAGAGTGCATTTGCCTGTGTTGTTTTTAAATGAGCTATTCTTGTTCATGTTGTGGAGGAAAACCCAACATACACATCATTAATGAGTTACTGAAAATAAGACAGTGGGACTGGACTATCTACATTTCAAGTTTTTCATAATCCAAAGGAAAACACTAAAATGATTGGTCTATTGACATGTAGAAAACACCAGAATTCATCACCAACTTTTCACCTGTGTTGTTCTTTCCCAAATAGATGAGAGAAAAGAATTCACATGGGTCTTTTCTAGAGGCAGAGCACAGACTGAGCACAGATCCCAAAATACAGGAGAAGCTGCCTTGGCATGGTGAAATGCCTGGGGGAGATCTGTGCCTTAGGATTAGACAGTGAATTGCCCTTCTTCAAAGTCTTACCTCTCTATCCCTGCTTTTCCAACCCTTTCATCACCAAATATCTACATGAGAGTGCTCCCTTGTTTGTGAAGCAGAAAAATCAAAATTTTCTTGTAGTATCAGCCTTGTGTTTCCTTTTGTTCTCTGTAACAGGACCATTTTCAGCACCCAGAAACTGGAAAATCTGCCATGAATTAAATGTGTTTAGGCTTAAATGATTTTAAAACACTCCTCATAAAACTATTGTACTAGTTCAATTTTATGGTACATATAATTAACTTGCACTGTAAGTTCATTGCATGCTTCAATAAGCATAGCATTCTGCTGGGCTTTCTCCTTCTTCTCCAGCTCCAGCCCAGCTCCAAAGTAGCCATTCCTGCACAAAGGGATATGAAATGTTCAGAATCTGGGGGGTGCAGGTGCACCAGAAAACACTGTGGGAATCACAGTGCAGAGAAATTGTTGTTTTGTTCAGAAATCTGTCATGTCTCCAAACCCAATGTTCAAAGGAAGAACTGCCAAGCAGGAGTGGGTAGAGGAGAATGGTGAGTAGGATCTCTGAGCTGGAGTGTAAATCCTGGAGTGACATAATCAGAGATGTCATTCCTTGCAGTTTCAGTAAAACAGACACAAAATTTGTCTTTTTAAAACTCATTTTGCATTGCTGGCCTGTAAATAAATTCTTTCCACAACATGATTTTGCTTACTGAATGTGAAGGGACAGGGGATTCCCTCTGTCCCCCACGAGATTGGGGCTTTCTCAGCATTACCTCTACTGGAGAACCCTTACCAGTGTTGGAGAACTCAAGAGCAGGAGATCCAAAACAAGGATCGCAGGGGACAGAGAGCCACATGCATCTCTCTTGAAGAAGAACTCACTGATAAACCAACAGTCTCAAGAGAATTTGTTTTTCCATCAATGTAGCTGCTTTTAAGCCTGGAAACTGTAACTTTACAAGAAGACTGGCCTGCAAAGACTGAGAGATTTAGGGACACCTGAGAAAAATTCTTGTTCAGAATTCAAACAACAAAAGAAAAGTAAAAAAACCCCTAAAAAAACTATAGTTTTACTCCACCTTCTTCCATTCCCCTGGAAATAGGAAATCGATCCTGAAGTTCCCCTCTCTAAGCTGCTGATGCCAGGTTTTTCTTCTCTTACTTAATTCTACTGGCATTTCCATCATTCAAGAGCAGTTAATTTATGGCCTTCGAGTTTCCTTTCTTTCAGAGCCAATCATTTCAGCAGGGAAGGTGCAGCACCAGGTACTGCTGCCAGCACTGCCATTGGTCTGTGCTGACCTTTGGCAAGTTATTTAACCTCCCGATGTCTCCATTTGCCAGCCTGATGAATGGCGATGAAAACCACCTCACTATAATGTACTTTTAAAAAAAAGTTATTAAATACTTGGCAATTACTGGATAAAGATGATTCTTAGCCCTTCAACACGGCTCCATGTCTTAGCAGATATTCAAAGTAGCTTTTGTCCATGCTTGGTGCCCAGCCACTTTTGAAGTGACAAGTTAATTTTCACAGGAGAACAACACCTTGTGCACATCTCAGCTGCCTGTCCTCCTTTCCCAGACACACGGCCTCTGCTGTGCTTATTTCTCAAGCACAGTGAAATACACACAGTCCTTGTTTCTAGGTCAGCTAACCATGACAGCTTATTTAAAATGGGAATAAAACAAAAGATGGGTGGATTTAGTTTTTGAATGTATCGGTGTTCCATTCATTCCTCTTTTCACTTATCATTCACCTCCAAGAATCATCTTAGACTTCACTTGCTCTTGTGTAACACTCAAATTACCAACAGCTGATCAAATAGCAGTTTCTAAGCAGTGACCCCAAATTCCTGGAGAACCACAGAAGACACAGAAATGTGACCTGACCTGCTTAACCCTGTCTGACCTCCCTGGCCATGCAGCCTGACCTGACCTCACTCCTTTTATTCCTCACAACATGCTTTAATAGATTCCACCAGAGGAAAGCAGTGGAGGGAGAAGGAGTCAGTCTTCCTTAATATCTTATTTGAGAGAAGTGTTTCCTTAGCTAAACATCATAACTCTCAACAGTGATTTCCAAATTGCTGGAACATTACCTCCCACCTTGCCATTGCAATCTCTTCTTTGCCTGGGATATTCTGGAGCCGCTGTGCCTTTGCAAGCAGCCCCTCAGAAAAAACACAACACATTCCTCAGCAAGGATTTATTGATACCGTTGAAAACTTCTTTTTCTGCAGATAAGAGTGTTTGGGAATTTTATCCATCAGTCTGATAGACACTGTCACTTCTGCTTGGATTTGCTGGGAGACAACAGGGAGGTGTCAGTTTGCTGCCATACAATCCCCATCACAACGTAATAATAAATAATCTCAGAGAGTTTGTGAGAACAAACCATCCCTCACACAACAGAGCCAGGATTAGCACTGACCACACCTCTGGATTTCAGCCAGTGGCTCCTCATCACTTACTCCCTGTTTCCAGAGCATGGAGATCCCCTTGTCTTTCCAGGAGACCTGTATTTGCAGGCAGGCTTGGAAACTCAGAGACATAACAGATGTCTCCCTCCCCTTTAAATTTCTGCTTTTCTCTCCACTTACATAATGCTAATTAATTTGGGCTGAAATCTCTGTTCCTTGCTTGCACAGCACACATTTCAGACTTGCTGCTCTCATAAGCAGTCTGAGCAGCATTACACTGAACGTCCCTGCCAAATTCACTGTGCTCTTGTAACTAAACCCCAGGTCTCCTCTTGCTCCCAGAATACAAAATATGCCCGGTTTTCAATTGAAGTAGTGCAGCATAATCATTTCCACTGAGAGGTAAATGCTGTTTTCCAGAATAATCATTCAAAAGCATTTCTTAATTACTGTAAAGAAAGTATTCTGTCATCCCAAGGAAAAAGATCTTTAAACTTAGGTGCGCACACAAGGGATATAAAACCACTGAAATGGAAAGAATCCATGCCAAGGAGATCCTATGCATGGAAATTCAGTCACTCAATGAAGTTCTACCAAAGGGTGGAGAGGAGCTCATGGGAATATCAAACATTTAATCTAAGAAAATGGGTTATCCCATGTCACTCTGCTGATCAGGATGATTCTATAATTTTGGCACCACAAGATGTGTGGGAAGAGTTGGCAACATGAAGCTCTAGTGCTCTTCAGGCTCAGCTGGCAGCAGCCAGGCCATGACTGATGGGAAAAATGGATGATGGAAAATCCCAGTACATGACGACCGCACATCCAGAGTGACAGAGCTGGGCTGAGGGAATCCAGCACCCAACGCTACCATCAGCACCGTGGAAACTCATGTTAATTTTTAAGTGGGCCCCCAAGGGAGCTTTGGAAAACAATGTAGCCCTTCCAGCAATTAGAAGCAGACTTCTTTAAAAGAATATGAGAAAGCAAACCAGCTAACCAAAAGATGACTTCAAGTGCCCAAGACTTCTACAAATTTTTTCCCAGTAGTCCAGTAATAGAAGAGAAAAAAATCATGGCATTGGGCTGGACATCTGATTTTGAAATTCTCAATGCCCACAGCATCTTTTTTGCCTTGCAACAGTTTTAATCCCAAGGTAATGAACAAATCTCTATGATCAGCCAGAGTCTGGACGTCTGTTTGACTGCTGAACTTGTGCACTGAGCTTCCCTTGATTTCGTCCACCCATTTGCTTAATATTGGAAATCTTGCAAGACAGGTTGGCTTCTTGTTGGGAAAGCACAGGGCACAGAAATAGTGTCTTACGCCCATCAAGCCTTTTTTTTTATGAAGAAAATCAATTTTAGCCCAGTCAAAACACATATCCAGCCCTAAGCAACATATCCCACAGCCTCTTTTCCTGATCTGTCTGTTCTTACTGATCCCTGGGCTATTGTCCACTCAGAGCCTCCAGACCTTTAGAATCTCCTCACAAGTGCCTGGCTCTTCACATTAAATAGACATAGGCTGAAATTAAAGTTATACCTCCTGAATCAGTTAATAATTTGACCTCAAAACTGTGGAGACAACCTCCCTCCTCAAGAATCCTTCCCAACATGGCAGACGGCACAAATGCACCTTCCTAATCACTCAATCAGTTGGAAGAAAATAATTTCTTGCTTAATATGATCCTTGCTTTAAAAAGGCAGGCTTTCCCTCAGATTCCAGGCAGAGTTACTGTGGGAGAAGACGAGGATATGTTTTCCTTCTCCATCACCCATTGTTTACACATGTGTACACTCAGAGAGGGCTTTACTGCTGCAGTGCAGCCCTTTTTGAACAGGTTAAACAGTTGCTGTATCTCTGGATTGGGATGTCCCAAGGGATCATCAGTCCAGCTCCTGGCCCTGCACAGACACCCCAACAATCCGACCCTGTCCCTGAGAGCGTTGTCCAAACACTCTTGGAGCTTTGGCAGCCTCAAGGCTGTGCCCATTCCCTGGGGAGCCTGGTCAGGGCCTCAGCACCCTCTGGGGGAAGAACCTTTTCCTGATCTCCAGCCTGACCCTGCCCTGGCACAGCTCCAGCCTTTCCCTGGGTCCTGTCCCTGAGCAGAGACCAGAGCTGCCCTGGGGAGGAAGTTAGAGACTGATCTGAGGTCTCCCCTCAGTCTTCCCTTCTTCAAGATAATGTGAGTTGGTCACTCCATGTCCCTGAAACTGCAGAGGGAATCTCAGCAGGCAAAATATAAGAACTTACTGCAGGCTGGAATCTGGCCAACTACCAAATTTCTCATCCCTTGCAGAAAGTGCTAACACACAATGGGAGGTCAGAGCTCCAGTCTTAAGTCTCATTAGGAAAAAATGGCCCTGTCAGCAGCACGGGACCCTGTAACTCAGCAGTGACCTGTGTGGTTTCATCAGATGTTTCCCTCTGCTGTGGTTTTGCCACCGTAACTCCCACACTGAACAGCACAGGCTGCCGGCACCAGCTGAGTCCAGATCTCCCTTTCCTGGGCTCCCGTGGCGTTTTCAGCACAGAGGCAAAGGCTTAAAGAGCACTGTTGGAGCAGTCAGGCTCAGTTTGTCAGGAGGAATAGGCTGTGCCCAAATCCACCCTGCGCAAATCAGATGAATAATTACAGCAAAGGGCTTCAGGCAGTTCACAAAGAACCTGGTGCCTAAGGCTTTGTTCAGAGATGAAATTTCCTCCTTACCAAAGCTCATAAATATCTTTCAAACCTTAAGCAAATAAATTTGCCATTTTTCTCGTCATACAGAACCAGTTTTTCTCAGGGTGAAGTGACGGTGGCTCAGTTCATACAGAAATGTTGGGTTTGTACTGTTCCAACTCAGGGGTTATCAATGGGGAGAGAGGAGGAGAACACACAGCATCTCATGCTGGCATATCTGGTTCACTTGCTTCATGCCTGTGGTTATTCTGGCACTGCAGAACAGTTTAGATCTGTGGGACTCCTCCCTGAACACATTGAAGGGCAATGTCCTTGTCAGGCCTGTAAGAGAATCATGGGAGTGTTTGGGTGGGAATTGTCCCTAAAGTCCATCTTGGTCCCCACCCTGCCATAGGCAGGGACATTTTGCACCAGTCCAGGTTGCTCCAAGCCTGATCCAACCTGGTCTTGGAGACACTTCCAGGGATGGGGCAACCACAGCTTCTCTGGGCAACCTATGCCAGGGCCTCTCCACCCTCACAGGGAAGAATTTTTTTCTAATATCCAACCTAACCTCACCTTCTGTCAGGAGAAAGCCATCCCCCTTTGTTCTGGCACTCCAGGCCCTTGTCCCAAGTTCTCTCCATGTTTCTTGTCGGTTCCTTCAGGCACTGGAAGGCCAGAGTTATGTCACCCCAAACCTTCTCTTCTCCAGGCTGAACAATCCCAACTGTCCCAGTCTTCTGTCCCAGGAGAGCTGCTCCATCCCTCTGACCACCCAGGTACCTCCTCTGGATTTGCTCTAGCAGCTCCAGGTCCTTGCTGTGCTGGGCCCCAGGGCTGGAGGCAGCTCTGCAGATGGGGTCTCACCTGAGCAGGGCACAGGGGCAGAAAGGGAGGTACAAAAGCCCCTCAGCAACAACCCTACAGATGCTTTCACTCAGTCATTGAGCAGAGACTCAGGATATTTCTAGGCACTGCCAGCCATCCAGGAAGATTATATTGGAGCTGGAACTGTTCGTGGCTCACTGTGCAGTCTCCATCAGCAGCCAGACCATCCTTCTCCCAGTTTCCCACAAAACACTTACTGTATACTCACAAAATAAATTTTAAAATATGAATAATTAAAAAGCAAAATATGTCTTAGAGTTTAACAGCTATGAGGGAGAACGTTCAGCCACAAAAGGTATGGTTTTAATAATTAATTGCTGCTTTATTTAGCACAGAAGCAAATGTCTTAGATCAGAATTAAAGCCTTGTGAGTCCCTTGAAAATGGCCACATGAAAAGTAGAATAAAAACTTAGTCACAAAAAGAAAAAGAAGAAGGAGAAAAGAGTTCTATAAAAGCCTAAACTGAACAAAATCAGAAAAAGGCTTTAGAAATAACAACAAAAAAAAAAACACATGAAAATTTTCTTCTCAGTTCCAAAGAATGGATGCAACCCTCATGGATTTATCCCACTTGCGTGCTCTGTTTCCATCTCCCTGCTGGAATGCCATTCCCTGGCCAGGCAGCACTGCAGGAATACAAAGCTTTGCCTCCCTGAGGGGAACACAGAGTCCAGGCTGTGCCCACCCTGCTCCTCCCCAGCCCTTCCTCTCCCTCATACAGTTGTGTGTCCACTATCACCAAGTTTGGCTGGAAAAAAAGCAACTTTTGGGGTTGGAAGGAGACAAGGCAGCAGAGCATCCCTCACTGCAGGAAGCTGCAGGGAGGAGAATGGGGCAGAGCACACAATAAATAGCATAGAAAGAGGAAGAAAACTTATTTTTCTTGATTACTTTCCAGTACATTAATAAAACCTGCTTACTTCATATACCCCTGAGAACTGTAACATCTCAGATGTGTTTGCAACCCAGTTACCACAACACTGTGTTAGTGCATAGGACTTAGAAAGAGAAAACATGTTTAAAAACCCCTAATCCTGCTTTCTAGCTCCCTTAACCACTTCACAGGCTAAACTACACAAGTGTAGAGAAGAGAAACAGCAATAGCTACCAGTTTGTAGCAATAATTTATTTTGTATAACAATTTGCAGCATGGCTACAAATTTCCACTGTTTATTTCTGTGTTTTTAGTTTCCAAGACTAAGCATGGAAGCACAATAAGCTTTTTGTTTCAAGGATTCCAGCAAACTAACGAAGGAGATGCCTTCTCCACTACAGTCTATCCAAAGCTAAAATGTAAAATATATTCTGCAAGCGCCCCAAAATTCAAGGGGAAGATGAAAAATATGTATGTACTTTCAGGATTGGATTCTCCCACTCCTGAGCTTCATGTGAAAGGATGTTCAAGGAGGAGTGGAGTCACAAAGTGGAATCACAGTCCAGCCTAGGGACATCCTTTTCAAACTGCAGCTTCACCTAAGCATTGATGGAAATAGTTTTGTGGTATTTTTGAGTAATTTTATTTGCTTAACTAATCTTCAGAATCCTATTTGGAGTTGTCTTTTCTCCTACATTTTCAATTATCATGTAGCCATCACCGCACATCATTTGCTGCACTCTCAAAACCAATTCACGAGTCAATATAGATGGTAATCAAGTGGAAAAAAGTATTGGAAAAACAAAGATATCCCTTAACAGAGGAGAACTGAAGGCCTATAATGATGTTTCTGCCTTAATGTTAAGAAAACATAGATTGGCTGCTTCCTCCCTGTTTTGCTGTTTCTCAGGAGAACCTTCGTGGCTGATGCAAAAGGCAAGTTGCAAATCCAGCTCCAGCTGCACATGACAGAGGTGGGACTGGAATAACAGGGATATCCCAGTCTCTGGCTCAGAGAGAAAAGCAGGAGCTATATGAGAAACACAAACTGGGATTATAAGGGATGAAATCTCCCTGAAGAGTTGCAGGCAGCATTGCATGCAGGATTAGGACTTGGGAAGGGAGAATTTCAGAGCTCCAGACCAACAAGGAGAAGGAAGCGAGGAGTTTGAATGTGCTCTCTTCCAGGAGTTCACCATGAGCAGGAGATCGCTAAGCTTTTGCTTTGACTGCTCATCTCATTTGTGGCAGCTGGAAAAGAAGAGGCAAGGACTGGTTGCAAAGGGGAGGAGTTTTCCTTATGAGATAATTCTGCTCATGAGAAATAAATTAGAAACATTTGGAAAATAGGGTGTGTAAGTTATTACTGCCTGAGGGCAGCAGGAAATTATGAGAATAATAGTGTATGCATGTCTTTGGCTATTATTTACCTTGGCATTCAATAAGCCATGGGGAGTTGCCAGAGCAACTTCCACACCAATGGTACAAAAGCTCCATGAACGTTATTTCTCCATCACGGAGACACCCACACCCCAAAAAATTGAAGTGACAGGGTGATTTTTGAGAAGGAATCCTGGAAGTAACAGCCTCAGGAGGATCTCCCTCTTTTGCTGGAGTAAATAAATAACTTCAAGGAATTCCTTTGGCAGAAAAAATGTTCACTTCTAACCCAATTCTGAATGCTGCAAGTGCCTTTAGCTGGAGCCTGAGAATGGCCACAGTGCCACAGAAAATCTGCATTATCACACACTGTTAACAAACCTTTTCCAGCAATAACTTGACACAAGTGAATCCTGTACTGGATACTGAATCCTCAGTAAATCGGATTTCAATCAGACAACCCCTCTATCCTCTACCTTCAGCCATTTATAATCCAAATTTTTCCAAGTCCACATCAGGAAAGATATTGAAAATCATAAAAAGGAGGTAAGCACAGCAGCCAAGGGCAGGGGCAGAACTGAACTGAGCAGCCCCTGATTTACACTCCATTGAAGGCACCAAAGGGCCTGGCACCTCCACCTTAAAGGTCACACACTGTTATTGACTTGATTTAGGAACCAAAGGGCTGAAGGGAGACTGAGAATTTGATTCACTTTTCATTAATTGATTTTGAAAATTTATGGACAAGTAAAACATCATGATTTAGACAGGACATCCTTCCCCAACTTAGATCCATGTATGTGCTTAACATAGTTGGAGACTTTGAGGATGTTCCTGCAAACTGCTTTTGCAGGACAGAGCTGCTCTGCAGAGGAACTTTGGATAAAAATACAAAAGCAGGGAAAGATATTAAAAATTAAGTGGGATGCAGGAGAAGGCCAAAAGGAAAAGGAGACAACAAAAGTAGTTGCTGGAGATGGAACAGTTTTACATCTAATAATTTAGTGGGGGTTGAGGTGGTGTTAGGAAAAGCCTTAAGCTGTGGATGGGTTTATGATTGTGGATTGAATATCCAGCAGTCCCCAGTGGGTGTTTCCTGCAGTGCCAAAGGACGCTCACACTGCAGTGCTGCAGCCACTCCAGCATTCCCTGAGCTGTGGGTGAGCACAAAGGACAAACATGCAGAGCAGATGCTTGGGACAAAGAGCCCAGGCTCAGGCTCCAAACCTGGAATGTCAGGGAGATGAATTTCATTTACAAGCCTCACTGCACTGGGCTGGATAGGAAGTGTGTGGTGGGGAGGGACACCAGGGCAGTCTGGCAAAGAGGAAGAGAAGGACAAATCCCAAACCCCAGGTCTGCAGTGGCTGTGTGGTGCCAGCACCTCCCAGGAAACCTGCATCAGCTGGATCAAGCTGGGATGGAACTGAAACATTGCAAGTTTACAACCAGCAGACAAAATTATCTTCCTTTTCATTTGTAGATGATACCACAGAGCAAAGTATCCTCAGAGTCACATTATTGATTCTAGT